>OU795038.1:12900546-14303046 GCA_917208275.1 Patella pellucida
GGTTGGGATGGCCTAGTAGTCTAGAGTGCCGCTCTTCAACCTCTAGCTGGTCGGTCACCTCTGGCTTGCGGCTGTGGTTTCGATCCCTGGTGTTAGCGTATGTGGCACAGAGAAAGGGGCACCTTCTCAACCCACATGAAAGACCCCTTCGCGTGTGCGCCAAGATAATAAAAATGAAAATAATACGACTTGTCTGCGATATCACTTTCGGTGGAAGCGGATGTTAAACACTAAGAACAACAACATCTACTTTTCTGAACCAACTAACATTGTGCTCTTATTTCTATTTCCAACTGTCAAAGTTCTTTTATGTGCACGTCAATGTGTACACAGACACAGGACCTCGCTTTTAGTGCCACCAAAATGACTACACACTGTTCTTGACATGTCCTCTGTCCTGCACCACTGACAAATGGAAACACCCATCAAACTATTTCTCGATGAACACAATGACCTCCTGGCTAGCGATCCAGCATCTTACTCTCTGAGCCACCTCAGCTCCCATATTTTCTAGCAGGTGCAGAAGAAAAAAACTGGTGTTTGTATAATACACTTGTTTTTGCAGAATTGACAAAACTGGGATTGGACAGTCAGTTCGGAACGTACTGTTTGCCTGGTCTAATAATACATGGGGTGTTGGTTGACCGAATGCTTAGCATAAGGGCTGTTAAGTGAAATAACTGGCATGATGTCAATTCCCTGATTGTACGTCTCAAGGGGTAGGGTCGCCTGTCAAACCTCATTGGGTTTACTCCAGGACCTCCGATTTCCTCCTACTGCTAAAGACCCCTACGAATTATTGAAATAAAATTTAACAGTATGTTAGTCCCGAAATGACCTAGTTTGTGCAGAGTGGAGTTAAACCCATTCTCTCTCTAATTATACAGTAACCCTATATTTATTTAATTTTCGCAGCAAAATATTTGGCTATTTCTTGGAATTCAACACAGGACACAATTATTATATGGAGTACAATTTATAATTATGTCATGTGTTATGGCAAAATATCTTGGACTATTTTCAAAACACACATTTTTCAGTTTACGGGAGGGGTCGAATTGTTAGCACGTGCGCGCTGTATCATAAGGTCTGTCATTGGGTAATCTGGAAAGGTTTTGATTCCCAGTTGTACGTGACGAAGAGTTTGCTAGGGTCGCCTGTCCAACCTCGTGGGGTTTCTCCCACTACTAAAGACCCCCATGCGTAAGCGAATCATTTAAATAAAATTAAACCATGTGAGCGCTCCGAAATGACCTAGTTTGTTTCGAGTGGACGTTAAACCACATGTCTCTCGCTCACACTTTCTGTTTCATACATTTTGTGGGTTTTCGGGATTTATGTGAAAATTGTTTATGCCAGACCAAAGAATAAAATGATCAATCATGTAGACTTGAAATTGAATCAATAACATGCCACAAAATAGTTTTCAAGTTTTACCACCAACTTCGACTCTACAGAAAAATCAGTTTTAATCCTTAAATGATAAAATAATAGGCCTACATGTATAACACATCCTTAAATTTAAATCTCAATACCACTCTTGTTGTAACTGAATAATATGTCTCAATCTGTATTTTTGTCAACAAATTGTACAATTTTACAATAATCAGATTAATTGATGATACAATGTATTTCAATGTATTTCAAGTCATTTTATGACTTAGACCGTTCAGTAATGAGTAAATCTATTCTTTCCACACAAGTTTCAAATATTATATGTTGTAGATACTTATAATTAAGATACTTCAAAATTCAGAGATGTATCGTTTTTGGAAATGTTTATGGTTGAGCTTTGGCATAATAGTCTGTAAAGTATCTTAATATCAGGATCTGTGCGAAAATTCTCAAAAACCTTCATTATATATAGAAAACACCAAAACAGCCATGGAAAGAGCCAATTAACACCAATAAAGCAGTTCAGATTCTAAACATAAAAGAAACATCTATAAAATAAGGGAGATGGGTTTAATATAGGCTATGCCTGTTCAACAATCCCAGAGGCGGATCCCGGAAATCCAGTTGGGGGGGGGGGGCGTGGGGGTCCCCTGCGAACATTTTTGAAAAAATCGGGGTGTCATTGGTGATTTGTGAGCATATCTTTTTTTATACTGTTATTTAGGCCCCCCCCTCCCGGATCCGCCTCTGCACAATCCCTATTCAGATACAAATCTGAATAAAATATTGCTTATAAACAAAAATAAGATAACACGCTGATAAGATATGTTAATCAGTAGATAAAATACGACTCTCTTATAAAATACAATAACCGGAAGTCAATTTGCACTTATAAAATATATAAACAAAACTAAAATAAGACTCTTATAACGAAAAAAATAAATAATTAATAAGGTTTCTTATAAAATGTAAACCAACAGATAAACTAGGGCTTTTAAAGAAAAGATAAAAATAAGCAAATCTGATAAAATTTATAAAGCAAAAGATAAAATAAGGCTATCTTATTAGTGGTATTTACACTCTATTGTTATTCATACTTTTATTAATTATCAATGTATATTTTTATATTTGTATATATGTTTAGGCTACAGCAAAAATTTTGCTTCGCCTGTAATAAAATTCAAGTTCAAGTAAATGTAAACGAAAAGATAAATTAAGCCTCTCTGATAAAATTTATAAAGCAAAAGATAAAATAAGGCTCATATAAAATGTAGCCTACTATAACGAAAAGATAACATTAGACTCTCTTATAAAATCTATAAACCAAAATATTAAATTAGATTCCCTTATAAAATATGAAATAAGGCTTTCATAACAAACAGATAAAACAAGGCTCTCTTATAAAATGTAAACAAAAAGATAAAATACGGCTCTTATAAAATGTATTAACCAAATGCTAAAATAAGGCTTATATAAATATTTATTAACCAAATGCTAAAATAAGGCTCTTATTAATATGTATTAACCAAAACATGAAATAATACTCTTAATAAAACATACTAATGAATAGATAAATTTAGATTCTCTTATAAAATGTATTAACCGAAAGATAAAATAATACTCTATTGTCAAATATATTAACCGGGAAAGTTATTTTCGAAGATGGCGCCCCAAAGAAGAGCAACATGGCGAATAGGCTTGGAGACCAGTTCCAAGTCTAAAAAAAAAACAACCGCTTATACATTTCTACCAGCTCGGATAGTGGCTTTCAAAATTCGATAACCTATGCAAGGACAACAATTCTATAAGTAATTATCAGAAATTGTTGAAATCGCATGTATCTACAACACTGAGCAAGTGCAAAACCTTTAGTATAATTCGAACCCGCTGAAAACGATTATGTTATAAATATAGTCTCAAACGGCTACGGTGGATGTACGGACAGAGGTGAGGACAACATACGACCACACGAATATACAAGATACAGACGAATTGTTCGAGAAGTGTTCAATTTAAACTTGCGTCATCCCACCTAGATGCACGAAAAAAATTTCGTCTTTTTAAAACCTGAAATGATATCAAATAAAAGTTTTAAATTTACCAACCGTCTTCTCAGGTTCATACGGAACAATGCAATTTATGAATAATTAGCTAGTATAAAATCTCCGTATTTCATATAAAAAGCAAATAATTGAATTAGCTTTTGTAGACGAGGGTGTTGGTACCCGAATGGTTAACGCTTGCGCGTTGCAATAAATGGCCTGTCAGTGAGTCAAAAGGCGTGGTGTCGATTTCCCGCTTGTACGTGACAAGGAGTAGGGTCGCCTGTCCAGACTCGTGAGTGTTTCTTCCCATTGCTAAAGACCCCTACACGCAAACGAATTATTGAACCATACGTTAGTCCAAAAATAACCGGGTGTGTGCTACGTGGACGCCTCCCCCCCCCCCTCTCTCTCTCTCTTTCTTTAAGCATAAACATTATTAATATTACCATTGGTTACCTTATGTCGTTAAACTGCTCATATATTACCAGCCACTGACCATCAACGGATGTTCCACTTGGGTACGGGATTTGACATTTTTGCCCACAGTGGGCACACACAGCTCTCACAAAGACTTTCCTCTTGGCCGCACAAGAGTTCATTGAAATTACAAAGTATGGCGATCTTTTGGGATCAGGAGGCAAAACATTACACCGAATAGCGGGCATGCCTCTAAACTCAAAAATCATTCCTCCAGCATACCTCTTGAAACAAAAGTCATTTGGTACATCTTCACCTCGTTGCTTCTTCTGAACCGTGGTCGGACATTTTGGGGCGTGGTCATTACATCGACATGTTTGGTAAACAGCAAGTCGAAACAAACCATTGCTATAAAGCGCATGTTCAGTCACACATTCCCAGTACTTCTTCAGGAAGCGGATTCGTCTGAAGCAGCTTTGTTTCCAGAATCCTAATTCACATCGGTATCTTAAATCAGGATTTAGTTTTGTTAATTTAATTTCAATAGTGTTTTTATTCAGCATGATGTACTCAAACTTTGCCTTTACCTCAACTTGGTCGCCGTTCTGTGCTATGGTGTACAAGTGAAATTCTTGTTTTGCCATTTTTATTAAATAGTTGGAACTATGTTCATTGTTGTAATAGAGGCACTTTAGTATTAGACGGTGCGAATCACCAACTTCAACACAAAGTCCATTCTCTAAAACAAAAGGTTCAAACAATACAAGATTATTCTTGCACTGCGGAGTTTCCGTATTATTAGCTAGGATTGATGACACAAGCACAGAAACCTTCAACATAACATAGCGAGGATAGTACACGCACAGTGTGTGATCTTTAAATTGAATAAATGGCAGGAACTTATTAGAAAAGTTCGGATCAATACAAAGTTTTGTAGATTCTCCAAATATGATGGCCTGTGGTTTATCACAGATGCCATTGATATATGAAATAGCTGCACAAAGTGTTTCCGTCAAACTCGAACAGCTTTCCATGTAATACTCAAACTTTCCCGAGGACCGTAATTGTATTACTTCCACGTCTATGTTGAAACCGTACTTCCGGAGTGTGTCATTTAGTTCTTGGGTTAGCTTCATACTTCTCAGATGTGACAGGGCCATCTTGAAAGTCAATTCGATGTCTGATACATCGTCTGAAAAGAATTCAATATGGATGCTAGATGATGAGGTAATTGCAATGTTGACATTTTCCTTGAATGGTTCACCTTTAATGGTATTAATTGATTTCGCACCATATACAACTCCGATACTGATGAAGTCTATCAATTCTAAATACACATCCCTTAGTTCTTTGGTTGTTGCAAAGGAATCTAATATATGAATCAGATCATTTGAGACGGTGGTTACTTTAAAATTAGTTTTTTCTTTCCATATCGTTCGCATAGCATCTAAATCCATGACGATGTTCAAATTATTTTTTAATCCCCGTTGCCATAGCATAAATAGCTGGTTATCGACGTGACAGAATGTTTCCGTGTTCTTTCTGCATCTTTCGAGAAAAGATGATTCGTGTATTACATCCTTGGAATAATAACCTTTAGTAGTGAATGTTAGTTGATCTTTAGCTGACGGAATGTGGAGATATACCTCCTTGGGCAAATTCTTCAGAATCGTAAGAAAGGCTGACTCGTCTTGTGTGAAATACAGCAGACCATTAAAACTTACCATGCACAGAGGGCCTCCCCCAATCATATCGCCCATCTTATCAAACGATACGAATCTCCAGTAAACGCATTTTTTTTGAACATGTGATGTATTACTCTCAAATTGGAAGTCCAAAGAAGGGTGTTGTTTTAACTTTAAAAATACCGAGTCCGATTCGTCATTACTTGTATTGTCTTCTGTAACCAGTTGCCAAAGTCCCGATGGAATTTGAAAGTTCCCTAGTGGCCAACAGTTGCAATAGTTTATAAAAATAAAATCGACCATGCCTGATATTTCTTTCATGAAACGTAAAGACGCCGAATGTATATATTCAGTAATTGCTTCTGCCGAAGAAATCTGTTTTGGTAAGCCAGCTACTCTTGATACAACAATCAAATCTTTGACGTCGAAATCTGTCAAAACCAGTTTGACGGGAAGGTCATCTTTGACAAATATAGTGTCTGTCGCAGATTCTATAGCAGCGTACCAGGATGGTATGTTGATCCCCTGAAGAACTTGATCTCTTTCAAGTTTAGAAAGTTCACGATCATAATCAATGGTGGCCAGACCCCACTGGTTGGATGTTTTTGTGGCATGGACATTGAGCAGAAGATTTCGATCCGTTCTGGAATACGAGAAACTACAGTTGCTGCTGAGTGGAGAATTTTTAATTACCAGTTTTTCTATGGGCAATGGGATGTGACAAAGGAATTTCCTAGCCATAACGATTGAAGATATTTCCAGGTGCAGACTCTGTGCAAAATACTTTCTTGCAGATCTGCCAAGAATGTCGAAGCTCATCATATCCAGCTCTAAGATGAATTCTTTTCCCTTTGTGATCTTTTGGGAATCAAAAATGTTGTTTACATCTTCGGTTTGGCTGAGGAGAAGACCATCGCCATAGATACAGATGTAAGCGATATAACACGTTCTTAAGATTTCGTAAAGTGGAAATGCCTCGGAGTCGTATTGTAAATGACCGTCACTGATTGTGAATTCCCACACTATTACAGATCCTAATTTCCCATAGCCTTGCCTTCCAGAAGATGAGAGCGTCTTCACGTATCGGACCTCAATTTCTTTTACCGGTTTAAGTAATGATTTAACACTCCCTAACATATCTTTTGGGTAATGATCTTTGATGAATTCCATGTAAAGGGAACACGAATGAAGTACGCTCTCAAGCCCACCAAGTCGAGACCAAACACTTTCTTCCATAATAGTAAGGAGAGCAGAGCTGGTCAGAACCTGATTCTGTATGGTTGACCAGTTGACTCTTATATTAACACCAATTTCCAGATCTTCCTTAACCTGAAAATACAGATGTTACACTTTTCAGGTATAGATGGAAATTTTAACTGCTATAACAGCTTTTATGGGAATTATTTCAAATTACGAAAAAAAAGAATACATTAAGTAAGATCAAATAGTATAATATAATCTCTCATACCTTAATTTATGGTCATCGATATGTAAAAAAAGCAAGCATTAAAATACTATTAGCTAGGATATTTTCAGGAGGTATGTGTTTTCATATTAAAACATCACTTAAAAGAGACTTACCCTTTCCTCGAGGTCTGGAATAACATCACTGATAATCTTCATCTTTAGGAGGCCAGCAAAGGAAACCTCTTCAGGAGGTGTACTGGAACAATTAAACCTTAGAGAAGAACCAGATTCTTTCGACTTCACCTGCACAGTATCCAGGAGAGCAGTATCCTGGCGTACCAATGTGGGTTCTGAACTGTTCGTGCAAATGATACGTATACATTCAATTTGTTTCCAGGCATCAGTGTCGAAAGATATTAGGCATGGGTATCTCTGTAGTATGTGGACTACTATTTGTCTTCGTAGTGCAACACCTGATATGGTTGGACACTGCCGCTCAAATGCAGCCATATCAACATTTATTTTTTTCCCGTACATCATGCTTGGTATTATAGACTCCATTATCGCATATGAATCAATAATATTTAGTAAATCGGGCATTTTGAAACTACTAATCTCATAGCAATCGGAATCGCTGATTCGACGGGTTTCCGAATTCCATTTCTCATCGCCGGGTTTGCGGTATCCACAGACTAAGCTGATCGGCAAAGGAATGGCCTCTTTAATCCCAGCCAGTTTGGTCAAATGTTCGTCGATTTTAGTACCCGATTCTTTTATAAGGTTAATGATATAAGCAACAAGTTCCATATTACCCAAACTAATAGCATGCATTAGTGACTCGTTTGCAGGATTTATAAGGAAATCTTTGTAGTTTTCTCCGATAAGTTTGATAGTTTGGATACGATTGTACTGGATTGCACCTCTGATGACATCCGGTGCGACTTCTACCGATATAACATCGTGTTCCTTTATCATCTCAGACGCGACATCGTCCATTCCAGGATATGACAGTACTTCCAGAATTAGTAGCGCTTCTCTCCTTTGCATTAAAATCAAACTGGCATGTTGACTTCCACCATTAAATCCCATGGCACCGAGTGCAGCCTGTAATATTTTGTCACCTTCTTTGTTGGTACTTTCATCTTTTAATGAAGGGTGGATGTTTTTCACCCATCCAAGAATAGTCTTTAGTTTAGTTGGATGACTTATGACACGTTCATGTGGATTCCATACATTTCTTATGGGTTTATTGTTTTCCGAGAGGTCTGGCCCAGAAGAATTTAATGATTTTTGATATAAATTTGACCATCCGATGCATAAGTCAAGAGTACACAGCAGGCAGACGTGGTCGAAGATGTCGTGTCCAGAGTGATACTTAATCAGGGATTCAAAATCTAGACCGTCTATTAATAAAGGAACGAAATTGTGTTTCCCTAAAAGAATTGCAATCATAGCTGGAATGTAACCTTGTGCGTTTTTGGTTTGACGTAAACGAATACTATCGTCTTGTTCGTTCACCATGTTTATTATGTGGTTGTCTCCCATGGCAGCAGCATGATGAAGTATCGTATCGTTTATGGGGGATGTTACTTCCCGCCCTTCGCCCGTCTCCCAGAGGATTTGAAAACATGAAAAAGCTCTGAACTCAAGTGAGGCAGTCAGTGGAGTATATTTTAACGATATATTCAACCATGTTTTTAATTCTTCGGGTACATTCTTTTCACAATAACCTATCAACGACTGGAGAGCCCTTGGAAATGAATATGTAGCTAATAAATGAAAATATGGGAAGTCTCCATATTTGCTTTTCATATTGTCGACAAGAATCTCCATTTCCGTATTGATAAGACTCCATACTGCCACTTCGTCACCTTCCATAATATATTGGTCTAATTTAGTTTCACTATTTTTCGGAAACTTTAATAGATGAAAACGCGGTTTCGAAAGTGTTATTACATTCGGAATATTGGAATCAGTAGCTTTGTTTGATTCCATTAAATAATGGAAAAACCCAACATTATTCCCGTAATTATGATGATTGTCTGCAGTCAACGTTACCTCCCATTTGGTTCGGAGATCCAAATACAGCATAATGTGTCCGAAGAGTTTGGCATAGTCTAAGGGTGTAAACCCATGAGCATCGGGTGACAATAACGCTTCTCTTATCTTGGAGTTTCCCATTTTTTTCAAAATGATTTCAATGAAGTCAATCATGTTGTATCTACAAGCCAGGTGCAGGATTTCCTTTTTAGATATCTCCGTCTCAATCATGGTCTGGGTAAGATATTCGCCAGACCCAAATATCTCTATACACAATTTCTCGTGTCCATTTGTGGCAGCAATCGTTAGATATTCAAAAATGGTACTGAAAGTTTCAGAACCATCGGAAATCAATTTCCACATATCTATGGAACCCGTTTTACAAACGCACCTGCAATGTTCGCTATCAACATTTCTATTTTTAATCAGTGATACAAAGAGTGTTGTGAATCTTGACATATTTGAACATAATCCAAAGCATCGAAGAATGCAAGTAGATCTCCGCGAGTTCCAGGGCAGTGTAAAGTTCTTCATAATGTCAACGTCAATAGAACACCATTTGACTAAGCTAGAAGCAAGTGCGTCGTTTCCCTTCAGTATAGCTATACCAATACAAATATGAATTATGACCTCCTTCTCGCTTTCATCGTGCAAAATATTCTGCCCGAATGCTTTTGTAAATTCTTCGTCCCCGTTACTGACGGCTCGATAGAGGACCGGAAGCCAGTACTGTGATAAATCAGACTTGGATGACACAGATAGTGTTTGACTTTTTAAGATAATAAGCAAAAGATAGCTCATATCATGGCGTGCTGCTAATTGAAGTGTCAATGGCGCGATCACAACTTTCAGTTGAGAGAAAGATATTAAATAATTAATTATCTCGGATCTGTCTTTATCCTTACTATCGTGACTTGAAATAGAGAATATTAACAATAAATCAATAACTGAATACGTTCCCAAAAATTTCATGTCCAAACGTTTTCGTATCAAATTACGATGGAACTTTCTTTCCAGAACCTTGAAAAATCGGAAATTACCCAGCACTGACAATAACAAAAACGTATCTTCTGTGAGATCTGTTTTTTGAAGCGTTCGTTGCAAGAAATCTTCGCTGTTTTCAATAGAAAGAAAAGATGAAGGCTTAGTCCACTTGACCGACTTAAATATTTCCCAAACACGCGTGTACAATTCACTGCTATCATTTTTGAGTTTCAGGGCCCATTGAATTCTGTGTAAAAATCTACAATTTCTGATAAAAAATCTGGGAGGGTCGATGAAAGTTGTTAGAAATGATATGATGTATGTATGTTGATTCTTTTCTGAAGCATGGAATAACCCTTTCTCCAAGCATAGCGCATATGTTTCGTTTTGGTGATTTAACGCGGCAGCGACACCGGGCCCGTGCTCTAATGCATGCGCGTACACATGACCTAAGGGTTGATTTAGTGCATCAAGCATAACTTGGCGATCACCCTCTGCAGCAGCGGCATGTAACAAAGTAGTGCCATTGTTGGCAGCAATTGTTGAAAGGCGTGAGAGATTTTGTAATCGCCATTTGGTTGAAGAATCTATCCAAGCGAGTTTGCTATCAATGGTTAAACCTTCTCGAGTTTTTAGGCCATTCAGAAGTAACATTTCTAAGATTTTCCAACGTTGATGTTTCAAGGCTAAGAGCACAAGGTTTGGACATATAGACTCTAATTGTTTGAAATCATCAAGGTGTGTTATTCTGGACAGAATTTCTTTTAGTGCATCATCCAAACCCCACTGTGTCACCATTTGGATTACGAAATGACAATTAGAAGGATGCAGAAGGTTTTCCACCTGGTGATTTTTGTCCTTAACTAAAGGCAGAACAAGTCCAGAAAAGATGTCCTGGAGTACGTTGGGGCTCTTCCTCCGTGCAGCTACATCCATCAACTCAAGAATTATCGACTGGGTTAGTTCATATTTTTGTTTGGACAATTGCACTACTGTTTTCGAACCTAATGTGTCGCTCGCTTTCTGCATAAGGGTCATAACCCTATACGAACTGAAAAAAATACGAAAATATTATGTTACCCAGATTAATAATATAATTTTCATAGATTGCTGGGTTAATTCAATCCATTTTAATTTTATACAAATTGGTTTACTTGAGCCCTGTCCCAAACTGATTAAAACCCAGGTAGTGTATTTTAATTAGATTCCTATTAAACTATAAAATCTATTTTGCTATGTAATAAAACAGTCGTTTCAAAAATATATGAAGATGGTTGCCGGGTATATATATAACTACAGTAGGATGGGGAGGGTTGGGTTCGGGTTAAGGTGATAATAATACAAACTACCGCTTAGTTTGGGTTCGGATAAGAATTTGCGGGAGGGTTTAAATATGGGTTTGGTTAGGATAATCATATATCACAAATACTGTATCAAATAGGTGATCATTATTCATAAATACAGTACTATCGAGTTTATCTTTATGCGTTGTCCTAATTACGTATAAGAATCATAAAAGTATTTTACCGAGATGATCCCGTGTTAATGTTTGTAGTAGTGGTCGGTTGGTCATGATCTTCGGTCCCCTTTTCGTCTTTAAAAGATAGTCGTTTGCTTCCTGTATTCTGCATCGATGACTGTTTGGATACGGGGTACATTCTGTAAATAAAAGTAAAATTATAAAAGTATATTTACGAATAATCTTGGATGAAGCCAGACCCGTAGCCAGAACCTGGACCTGGAGGGGACAGGGTGTTGAATGGACACGTTACAGAAGCACAATATAAAAACATAAGTCTGTTGAAATATGATCCATAATAGCGTAACAGCCGGTAGTTTGGTGCCAAAAGGTTTTTCAAAGTATTTTATAGGTTTCCTAGTCAACTTTTTATTATTGGAAAGTGGATGTTACATGTACAGGTACGTGTTGTGTGTGTCAGAATTCAGCGGTTTCATATAATGAAGTTAGCCGTAAGCAACAATGTAGTGTGACATATGGAGAATTTTGTCCAAACCAGACGCTGTTTCTTTCATACAAGTGAGAAGGGCAAACAGGTCTCATATAATGAAGTTAGCCGTATGCAACAATGTAGTGTGACCTGATAGTTGTTGAGCTATACACCCTTATCCCTGAATTACCGAGCTCGCAGAAAAGGACATCTTTGCCATCAACCGAAACAAGTATGTGCCTCTGATTATAATTTATTTTACCTTCCTGTAGGATACTTGGTGAGATTGATAGGCATATTATTCCGAAGTAAAACATCCGTTAATTCCCAGTCTTCATAGAATATAGACCAGTCCAAACAATTACCATAGTCTGTGTCTTGAAATAATGGTGAACAGCCCCTTTAAATATAAATTATATTGACATGGAAACTATAGATAACAAATGGGTGCATATCATTGTCCCTTTGTCTTCTACTGGTTGTCGCGCTGAAGAATTCGGTGAGCCATAGAAGCACGCCCCAAAGATTTCACTGACACGCCGTCTCATATCAGTGCACTCTTTGACCAAATTAATAAATAAAAATATCAACAAAAAAAATACTCTCTTTGAGCGCTTATGTAGTTACCCAAGTAGCGAAATAGGTCAAATGTCATTTAGCTGATAAGTTAATGACTCAACCAGGATGTAAAAAACACATATTACGGGTTTAGGTATTTTTATACTTACTTATTCAATAAATATTTCACTATTTCTAATCTCTTCGCTGGTTGCTTCTGAACTTTAAACTTTTCAAACATTGAACTTGCTAAAACAAATAAAATCTAATATTATATTATATAACAAAAAAATAAGTTCATGCAAAGGGTATTAAATAAGAATATACAAATTACCCGAGGAAATATAAATTATTTTCAGGTATATAATAGGGAGGTTAAACAAGATACCAAGCAATATCTATAGCCATATGAAGATCTGTTTATGAAACAAATACATGTAATTCGATACCTGGTCTAAAGTAGGAGTCTCCCATACAAGCAGCCAGCATAGTCGAGTCCTGTATTCTGGCACCTTTGTCCAGCAAGAATTCAACCATCTTCAAATCCAAAACAGAGGCTGCCATATTTACTGGATACATTCCATTTACATCTTTATTAAGATTTGAAGTTCCGGATGTTACTAGAACATAACCCATCAAGTGTACGTCACCACATAGAGCAATATAATGGAGAAGTGGAAGCCTTGAAGATCCATCAAAACAGTTAGCTGGGATACCTTTAAGAAATCTTCCTAAATTAGTTACTTCAAATTTCAGATTGTTCCCCCGCCCGCATCCGGGCGTCTCGTCGTTCATTTTCTTCCGGCAAATTGTTCGTTTTTGGAGTGTCGTCAATGAACACAGTTTCTCAACAAAGGCCGATGATGAAACGGACTTAACAACGGGCTTGACATTGAATCGTTTTCGTCTTTCACCAATAAAGGTTTGTATCTTTTTTTCTTTTGTCACGGACTGTGGGGGGATTTTTAGAATCATGAAATCCTTCACAACGGAGGAGTACTTCTGCTTAGGGAAGCATCGTTTTTTGGCCCTGCGCTTACTACTATTTTTACTCAGTGATATGATACACTGTTTTCGTTTTCTATTCTTAAGATTGGACCGTGCTGCCTGTTTAGAATGAGAAGAAATAAATGGTGGGGGGTAACTGTTTAATTTCTCTACCAGACGGGCAATCTTTTGAGGATTTGCGATTGATGCTGTGACATGACCGCGATCAACAAATTCATAAGCGTCTTCATCTGTTTTACTAGGCTGAGTTCGACCGACCCGGTCTTTCTTATGGTTTTCTTCTATCTTCCATGGTTCTTTCGTCTGGGGGTTGTCGAAAGTTTCGGGATAATAAAAAAGTGCCGATCTAGTACCAGCCGATATGGTTTGTATATTCCTGAATTTTCCTTGGTAGACAACACGTCCTTCAAGATGCGAAGACCCTATCACTTGCTGGTTCACTTGTCCAGCCACCCGTAACATATCCCTGCCTGTTACAGTATCTCCTGTGATTGGGTTACGAGTATACCTAGGAATGTGAACCTTTCGGGGTTGCTTGTCGTTAAGCGTTACAGAACAAATACCCCCTTGTTTAAGTCTATACCCCCTGCTAATAAAAATATCCTGAAAGACATTTGTTTTCTCTACGAGTTCAGGAAAGATTATTGCGATTTCGAAAGCCGTGGATGGGCTAACTATATGGCGTACCACGTACTCTAGGTATAGAATATCTAACTTATGCCGGTAACTCTCTTTTACTTCCATTTTAGATTCCAACATCAGCTTCAAATCTGAACTGCCATTTGTTTTTAGAAATTGTGTGACGCCTTTTAAAACGATTCTAAGTGTTTTGGTCGGGAATTCATTGAAATACTGGGCAAAGTATGAATCCAAAACTAAAGGAGCGGACGAATAACAATGTTTGTGACACGATTCCGACTTTGACATTAAACATTTCCAGATGGTGTTACCAGTTCTTTCCATGATGATGTTCACACACTCCCATAATTTCATTGATATCGCTGCCATAAGGGATTCGCAGGCCCCGTGCAAGTGCGTATTCTTTTTTTTCCGCACACGTATTTCCTTCATGTAAACTCCCTTCTCCATCAGATAGGACAGAATTTGCGTTACAGTTGTACGCCGCTCATCAGAAATGTTCTTTCGCAACAAAGCCGTAATAGGAGAAGCTGACTTAAAGTTAAATCCACATAGAAAAAGACAAACCGGATTAACAATATTAGATATCATTCGGTGATTTACGTACTTGCTATAGTTTATTATTTCCGGGAAATATTTAAAAATGCACTTAAAGAGAGATACCGTTGGTTTTGAAGAACAGCAGGCTGCCTTTAAAATTCCAGCTCTTAATATATCTAACGATCTCAATTCTTCGTTTTCTTTGCATAAACTCATATCACTTCGCCCACTGTTCATTTCCTTTTCGGCCGTTTTTAGTAGAAGCTTTAACAAGGACACATTTCCGTTTAATGCCGCAATATGTGCCGCAAAGCATCCATGGACCGTAGCGTATGCGAGCAGACATTCAACTAAGGGCAGATTTTCTAGCATAACTGCTACTTCAAGAACTGTCATTGAACCATGTAACTGCACAAATTTGCCATACGGTGATAGTATATGTACGTAGTCAGTTTCCAGAATTTCTCTTCCGATGAAGAAAATATTTGGCGCCGCACCCCTGCTTAGTAAGTATTTTACCAAACTATTTTGTTTTAGTAGTTGTTTGTTTGAAATTGAAGTCACACAGTAGCCATCTTTAGGGTCATAGTCCCAATCTTGGAAATGCACCGGTGTAGATGTAACAGCTGCAAATAGCATTTTCGAAAGGTCGCTTTTACTAAATTCGTCATATGATGAAATAATCGTAAGAGATTCCATATCCCAGTTTCTTGAAGCAGCCATACCAGCAAGGAACATTTCGATTCTGCTATTTCTTACTGTGGGTAGAGCTTCTATAACTGTTTTCAGTAGAGAATCAATTTTTGGTTTACTGTGGGACATCAGGTGCTTTAATAAATACTGTGACTGGTGGATGTTCGGCTTGGTTTCGTATTTGCGAACAAAGGCTTCTCGTAATCTACATAACCGGATTCTGTTGCACAAAAAAGGAAACAAAACAACGTTTATATAGTCCAATTTGGAAGTGTGTCTGACGTTTAAATGGAATCGTTTGTTAATTATCAAAATAGAAGGTGAATTTTAATATCAATTAATATAAACTTAAAAAATATGCATTCAATTTTGAACTTGAATAATGTAGCTTGCCGGTTTGTTTATGACTTCACGTGCTTCGTTATCAGATTATCTGTGTTATTGATCAAACATAAACTAATAATTTGATCATTATGGCCGCCAAAGAAGGACATTTAATTTTCAAATAAACCTACCTGTCGGGTATTTTACGTTGAGGTCTGTCCTCGCCATCTGGCAAACACCAATAACCTCCAGTCGTATCCATGCTATCAACTTCCTTTAACCAGTTCCCCTCAGTGACATCTGCGGCTTTTATTATTTCGTTCTTGAAAGCACTTGATACCTTCTCGAGTATGAAATTCAAGTCGTTGTCAGCGAACTCCGCCAAATAATGCAATATATGAAACCCAAAATGATCAACTGAGAATGGTTTGATTTTATCTAAATGCTTATCTAAGAGCCATTTAAATATTATGTATCTTTTGTGGTGTAAAGCAATCAAAATGGGCGTCCTCCCATTTACGTCCGAAATACTTAGATCGGCATCGCCGTCAGTTATCAAAATGTCCATACATTG
The DNA here is from genome assembly GCA_917208275.1 of Patella pellucida. NCBI lineage: Eukaryota > Metazoa > Mollusca > Gastropoda > Patellidae > Patella > Patella pellucida. The sequence goes on from OU795038.1 coordinate 12,916,805, forward strand.
TATAACCCGTTCCTGTGTCTTTTTAGAGCACACTCGTCCATAAAACACTCGTTTGCCATCCAAGGTATATAATTCATTGGTTTCGACACATTGACAGGCGTAGTGCAGTGGTGTTGCTCGACGATCATCTTGGACATTCGGATTCGCCTTGGCCGAGAGTAGATGTTTCACAATCTCATATCTACCAGTGTACATGGCCTCGTGAAGCGCAGTTCGTCCCATAAAATCTTTCACATTTACATTCACCTGTAATTTGACGAGATGGTAGACAACTTCATAACATCCCTGATAAGAAGCTTGCGATAAAAATCGATGTCGAATATTTTCCCCGAGAAATGGCAAGATGTGGATCCACTGTGTGACATCGATATTGTTTTCCATACACTTGACAATTACCTCCGCAAATTCAGAAGCCATGTTCAATTTGTAAGTCTTCCTCATAGAATACACATCTTCAAAGACTTCAAATGACTTATATTTCCGGCAACAGACTTCGAACGTTTTTTTCAGCCCCTGTAAGAAGTCAATGTTCTCCATTTCTTCAAAATACAGAAGTTTGACGAGTTCCCGGTTGCCTATATTACATGCATGGTGAAAAGCCAGCATTCCCGTCGCATCTTTTTTCTTATGGACGTGATTTCTTTCCAGTAATTTTCGGACAAAGTGTTCTTTTCCATGGTGAGTTGCTAAATGAAGAGGTGGCAGAATATAACTGTGGTCAAATGTTAACACATCAAAGTATTTTGTCACATATTTGTCGCAAAATCTTTCATCTCGGTGCATCAGCTGTAATCCGACGTCCGCCAAATGTAAAACAACCTTATCTGGGATATACTTCGGGTCAAGACGTTTGAGTAAATATAGCAGATATCTGCTTGGAAGATTCTGTAATCTGTCAGAACAGCTAATACCAAGAATATCTGGCTCATCAAGATTGAATTTTTGGCTGAGAAGATAAATAATCACATCTAGTTGATTTCTGGTATGTTCTGGAATCCCTTTTTCGTGTTTCGTCAATTTAACCCCAGATTTGGAGTTTTTAGATTTTTTTTGTGAGTCGATTTTAGGTTTTGCAGGTGACTTTTTATTTGCTGCGTCTGTAAGATTAGCTTTGTTTAAAATCGAATATTTTATCCCCGAAGTGCTCTGCGTGCTCGAACTCGAATTGTATTCGGCATTTGTTACGGTTATACCAAGAAAGGTTAATACATAGTTCAGGGCGTTTCGGTCATTGGAATCCTTTGAATCTCTCAAGCGTACGATTTCATTCTCAAAATTAATCATAAGATATTCACATAGTTTTACGTCCCCACTTTTAGCAGCATAATGTAATGGAGTTGCTCCCCTGTAATCAGCAAATTTAGGATTAGATGTCAACATCCGCTTCGGAAAAGCTCTAATTTTTTCCATTTTGCCATAAGCAGCATATTTATTAATTTCTTCAGCTCGACTCTCTTAAAAACAAATAAAGAATAAATACATTAGAACAGACTTTCGGTTTTGTCATGAAATGTCGACACAAACATGTAGAAAAATTATTCATGAGTTTAAAATATTGATTCCTATATAAAATGTTGAAACCTGAATATTGTCCAATTTCGTATTCCATAGAAATCTAGATTTGATTGGGATTTCAAAACGTTCAATGTCGGGACTCAATATTTAAGATACACCATTTTATGTCAACTCAAATTATGAGTTGCAAATTTCTATGTTTAATAATATGCGAGGGATGTTCTGAGAAATGTATTGAGAAAACTGGGGATCAAATTAATATCAGAACGAATCCTTTTCGATGTCCTTTTGGATTATTTTTTTCAAGAAGTTTCCCTCTTCGAGTTTGTGACATGTTTATGTTCTATTATCACGAATAATTAATTTGATTGTTTTTTTTACGTTTTGTAACTATATTACAATAATATGGCCGAAAAAAAATGTAATGAAATGAAATGGGGTTTATCATCCTACTGTTCTGCTCCTAACCTTGGCTAATAAGACGGACATACGCCATACAGTGTGCTATGAGGAAATTTTTCCCGGGCAGCGGCGCTACGACCTACTCTTATATCGAATTCCAACTTCCAATGGATCATTTACGTGCACCTCAATATGTACACAGAACCTCGGGTTTTCGTGCCATCCGAACGACTAGATAACTGTCCTTGCCAGGCACTCCGTTCTGCATCACTGACAAGGGGAGACCACGCCGGGAATTCGGGATGAACTTTCTCGGCCAATGCAGGGAACGAACACCCGACCTCCAGGCTAGCGAGCCAGCGTCTTACCCATTCAGCAGCGTGGCACCCCTGGCCTAAAGATGTTTGGGAGAACTGAAACCGTATACATTAGCCTAGGTGTTTCAGGACAGTAGGACTTTAAACCCCATTTCAGTGAATTCCCTAAATACTGTTGATTATTTACACGGTCACAATCTGCATTACCACTTTATTAATCGAAATTCGACAGCCCAGGATTTGGTCACGAATAGGCTAATGCGTACAGGAGTGGCCCGTTCATATGTCACCTCATGTGTCGTCTTCTATAGTTCCGACACACGGGGGAACCGTTTTCTTTGGAATATCATGGAAGTGCCACTCAGCCTATATATATTCCAATATATATTCCAATACCAGACAACATACCCCTGATTGCTGGACTACCACAAATCTAAACATCTATGACTCGTGTTTAGGTTTGGACTTTAGAAGCGCCGAAATTTCTGTGGGTTTAATTATTGCATTTACCTGTCACGGAAGGTTTCGCTGATAAAATACTGGACGGAACAAAGGTGAAGGTTTTGAGTGAATGGGCTCCTAGACGCATCCACAAATCATTACGATTCCAGTGACTTAGGCCACTATCAGCATAGAGAAACAGCAAACACACACATACAGTCATTTTACGTTCACCCTCATTGCTGGTGTTGAGCTGAAGAAAATATATAATACATGTCACTGGATCGTATTAGACCAACGATAGCCAGCGTAGCATCCTCGCTAGCCAGAATAGATTGTTATTTGTAACCACCAATCTCAAAAATTGACCAATTCTAATGATTATTTTTAGTCAGAACAATTGACCCATTCTAATGATTATTTCTGAATTTACTGTTAGATTCTAAATTTAAGAAAAAGGATAACCTCGTTTTAAATCAATAACAATTCATTATTTGCAAATCCAAAAAAACGAAAACAAACTGAAGTATTCTTAAAACTATCATCAAGTTACACATACAAACCTCTTTATAGGTAGCATCTTCAAAATAAAAATGCTTATTCAAGTGTGCAGTCTCTGCAAATGTTGGTAGTTTGGGTAAAATATCAACAAGTTTTAGATCTTTCTCTTGTGATTTCAATACTTCGTTTCTATTACTCAAGAAGACAAATCCATTTTCAAAACAGTCATGGAAGTAGCTCTCGATAATTCTTCGCACTCTGAAGACCTTCGATTGGGAATTAAAATGAAACTTGCCATCTTTAATGCAAGGTGAGGTCTCGCTTACCGCGCGAATCCTGACTTCAATGTCTGGTGTGGAAGTCCTTGGAGTTGTCGGCCTTGATCGGTAAGTATATAATCCGTTTTCATCAACATCCTCGGACCTGTAATGATACAGTTGGGAGCTGGTCATGAGATTGGCAGCTAATTGCATATTTATTTCAATAGTAAATGTATCCCAAAATGGAAATTAGTGGATTCTGATCGGTCGAAAAGTGGCGTCGAATGAGTATTACAGTCCTCTAACTTATATTTTGATAATTGATATTTTCTGGGAACTATTCTCTGTTTGTAGTGGCCAAATATTCTACACCTCAAAACTTTATTCTAGGACGGACAATACACAAACTATAGACATCACAAACAAGAAATGTACATATCAAATCACGTGAATGTATCCGGGGACTGGCTGTAAGCGTCCATTGCGCTGTACAGCAACGGACCTGTCATGGTTCAGACTTCACTCAAAATTAAAAATGAAGTAACATTAAGGGGGTATTTCCCAAACGTTGTATAATACTAATACTAGCGTGATTCATGTTTAGCTATGTGCAACATGAAATATAAATGTAGAAACCTTGAAGGGAAATAACTTTATCAGTAACCATTAATGTGAAATTTAGTAGAAAACCAAGTTCAAATTAAACGGTTTATGTTGTAATTAAAAATAGAGTCAAAAAAATATAGGCGTGCTTAAGAACTCCAGTTCTTATTTGTAAAAAACAAAGCAAAATAAAGCAACAAAAAACTGAATACAACGAAGCAGTCGGGGGAAAAAAGCTGACTATTATAGCCTAGACGGTGGTCCTCTGCTGACGGTAGTTTGCAACTTTAGGTAAGTTAAAATGTATTTATACCAGCAACGAAAGGGCAATAATCCAGATAAGACAACGCTAAAAGGGTTAAAACTAACGATAGAGGAACAAGTGGGTATTTGATGAACTTTTAGGCTGCTCTGAATTTCTCTACCTTTCTTTGTTACTTTAATACGTGACATATCGACAATCGGTGAAATGCTGAACACCAGACAACCAACTACTAAATGAACAAAAGCCTCCGAAGACTGCTTACAACCTGCATTGAGATGCTTTAAAACAAGTTCAAAAAGAAAATGCCGTGCTGAATGGTGTAGAGGGGACACATTAACGTCTGAGAAAAAAAAACCTAACCCATGATCCACCTAGAATGCCCCACAATTACCATAAGTTCCCACAAGTCTTTTGCGGAACCTATAATTATGATCCATTACCAACCTAAAGTGTCCCACTATAGACTAAATGAAATTGAATGGAGTTTAACGTCCCATTATTCTGCTCCTAAACCGGGTTAATGAAGACTGGCATAGTGTGCTATGAGGGATATTTTACGTGCACGGGACCTCGATTTTTGTCGCATCCGAACGACTAGACAGCTGTCCTAGTTAGGTCATCCATTTTGCATCACCGACAAGGGGGAATCACGTCAGAAAATCTAGATGAACTTTCTCGTCCAATGCAGGGATCGAAGAACCTACCTCAAGGCTAGCGAGCCAGCCCACAATAGACATTTGTTCTCCTAGTGTGACCCATTACCCATACCATTTCAATGCGTTACCTAGAGTTCCCCATTATAGGAGGGGCAATATCTCCGTTTCAACTTTTATTTAGCTTACAATCCTCTGAATATATAACAGTCGAATAACACCTTCAAGTGTTCGTATGCCACTTGTCGATTATGTGGTCTCGCCCCATATAAATCATATTATTCAGTCATTAAATTTTGAGTTGAGTAACAGATCATAATTTGTGAGCAATTAGTCACGACGAAAAGGAAGAAAAGACAATAAAATTATGAATTAAACTGCATTGCAAAATTCTAACAGAAACTCTTATGAAAATATATTCAAATCTTAAAATTGTGTGAATAATTGTGTGATTAATTTTAAATCAATTAATAAAAAAAAATACATTTTTTCAAGAATATTTAAATTGTGGAATGAAGATATCATTATTTCAAGATCTGCTACAGAATTATTGATTTCGATTAAAAATATTGGTAAAAAATTAAAATCATTGAATAAGTTCGTCGACAGGTGGTAATCCAGTTAATATTAAGGGAAATTAACAAGAAATGGACGTTCTATAAATGAACGTTCTTTCAATATTATTCTTTTTTTTCAGTTTATCTTCGGCAACGTAGAAATAGCGTTCCGTGTCCAAAATACACAATTCAAGTACGATCGAAGCAAAGCTTGGCACGATAGTTCCTTGGACAATTGAGGATCGATTTAGGGATTTCGATGCCATGCTCGGCTAATGGTCCAGATTACTGGGGATTTTTTTAAAATTTAATCTAAATCCCCATGATGACGCGGGTTTTACTGTTTATCTACATAAACCCATATAGAACTGGTCGACTAAATCCTGAAATATGATTTGAACTGCACCACTCCACTGATAAGGCATACTATAAGATAACTAGTTTAGCTGACTTGTTCACAAGACTACCCTTGCATTTCGGTGTACGTTCTAGTGTTGACTGAATTGACAAAAATGCTGGCTGCTGTAATTCCTCTCGTGCTCTTACCCTTGGTGATGACTTCTTCCATGGCAATGTCTACGTGTGAATGGAATGGTCACCATTTCCCCCCTGGGGCAATATACAGACCTGACGACTGTACTTTCTGTGAGTGTGTTAACGGTAACGCTGCCTGTGCAACAGCAGATTGCTTCACACCATGTGTTGATTCTGTTAAAGAACCAGGACGGTGCTGTAATGTCTGTCCCAATGGTAAGTTCATTTCTATTTCAGTTACCAAAGGATACTTTTAGTTAATCCATTAAGCCACTGGGTCCAAATGTCGGACTATTTCGAAATAGATGATATACGACCTAGACTCCATCAAAATTATAATTTTTAGACACGAACGTTTTTTTTTTTTGAGGGGGGGGGGGGGGTTGGTGATTGATTAAAGCGATGTCACGACACATACCTGCTGTCGATACCCTTTTTAATGGATATCTGTTGAAGCAGACGTGTCTAGAGATAATGTAGTGCACACCTTGGCTCTTATTATCATGTTTTTATTATATATCAATACAATAAAATCATTATATTCTAGCTCTATGCTATAGTAGATAATTCTTTAATATTTTGAGATATTTAAATGGACTAGTGTTGTCACTTGTGCACATTATGCCCATACAACGCAAGATCCTCCGTGCTCAGACCCGGATCCAGGATTATGTCGAGGGGTGGGGGGCATACATTGGAGCAAAGGGTAATCATCAGAGTGCCCCAAACATTAGTGGTTTTGGTGTAGTCCCCTGATACAGACCCTAAACAGAAGCTAAAATCTGTGAATCCCATTGCTGGCTGCAGGTGTTGGTCTGAACAGTAATGAAACACCGCCCCCCCCCCCACTGGATCCTTGTCTGGTTCTTACTCTACAATTCTTGCCATATAACCCCACAGGGCAAGTATTTAATTGAAAAGCAAAACACTCTGTCTCAAGGTTTGAAAATCAAACTATGGACAGAAAGATAAATCCACAAAACATGTTAGAAATTGGCATTCCTACAGGTTTGAACTTCGAAAAATGGATAATCGAGACTATCGTTTTATCGGTTCAGAGTGGTTCAATCTGACTGAAATTTTCAACAAATTCCCTTTACATCACTTTTAACTATTATGGCGAGAACTGTCAGATCTTTATCTAATCTCTCATAATGTATCTTTAAAATACGTAGGCTACATGTATTGCAGGGTTATATGTTTTGTTATTACAGGTGCCAACTGCTATGCTAAAGGTCAAATCATCCCTGCTGGTAAAGAAGTACAGATTCATGATGGCACTTACTGTACGTGTCCTTCACCCTGGGCATGGCCACAAGAAGCAACATGTATTTTACGCCCACACAGAGTTCCTGCGCGTTTTTCAATGATGCACTGACACGCTCCATTTGATTTCGATTAAAAGATTAAAATTTGTATACAGGTTGAAATAATATTTAACGTCGATAGGGTTCATTAACTCTTGTGAAATAACATAAACCCGGGGAATTTAGTCTTCAATGTATATACTTATATATACTGAAATAGTCTGCTCCATGGACAAATAACTCCACTGAAGGCTCTTCGTGGGTTATCCACCTTTTTTGATATGAAATGAAGTGGAGCGTCATACGTTTGTTCAATGAAATCAGTGAAACTACAATGATTTTTTTGTCGGCCCTATACAAAACGGGCGACTTTATGGATTATCTTTATCAATAATATTAGTGGTTTAGCTTATAGGGAAATGGCTTGGTCGGGTCATTGTTGCTGACTGCTGTTCGTAGAGTTCACAAATGATGCAAGTAAAATAAAACCAGGGCTGAACGAGTTATTGTGCTGTTGCGTATAGTTAAAAACAATTATCTATCTTAGAATATCCCGCTCACTATTCAACTTGTTGTTCTTTTAAATCCTGTCCCAATATGTCCAAAACAGAGCCCATTTGCTAAAATCTTTGCGAATACTTTACCAATAACGATCAGGAGAGATATTCCTCAAAACTAATTCACCTTTAAATATAGTACATGCAATTGCTTTGGACTATTCGTCAGGACATTTTCTTTATAAACTTGACATAAAAGGCAAGACAATATGAACGCAGCATTTGAACATTACAGCTACGAGGTCATCTAGTTCCGGAGACTTGCCAGTTTTCATTTGACTGGGGTTTCGGAAACTCTCTAGGATCATAAATAAGTTCATTTAAACTGTTCGCATACTTCGAGAAATAAATGATTCTGGCTCGTTTGAGCGTCCGTCCGAATCTTTTATATTACGTTTGAACCAGTTTGCCTTTAGAGGGTCATTAAAGACACAGTCCATTTGCTGATTACACTATTTTGCTTGAATACACTATTTTGCTTATAACGTTTTTAGGACTTCGAATTCTGTCTTATGGTTTGGATTGTTCGTACTTGGTTTGTATTTTATTTTTACTATTACATGACATGACTTGTATCACATTAATGTATCATAATACAGAGCACTTTAACCCTGACCGTCTTGGTATCTTTAATTTTTATTACACCATTAGCCGTTTGGTCGCTCGGTGGCTTTTAAGCCTTGAAGTAATGTTGACCAAACAAATTTAGACAGATTTAAATTCCAACAAATTTGCTGCTGCTTAATCATTTTTGGTTCATTAGATTTTACTTCGCCAGTTTACATGGTCAGTTAATGGTATTGGGCACTTCAGCCGCAGGCCAGGCGCGCCAAAGATTTGAACATTTTTACTGTTCATGCTTGTGTAATTAAGAATATTGGTTTTGTAATATATTGCTTGACCCGAATGTTTGTATTTTGGGATGCTTTTTCTGTATACACATGTATTAAATTTCGCGCCCATTGCATCACTTACTTCAAGAAATTAAGAACTAGCTATATTCTGCGGTCAATTGCAAAGGCTTAAGACTACCAAGCGTTTATTTATTGATTCCCGCCCCCTCCACGCCTTTCCATCCACTTTGCGTCACATCAATCAGCTAATGGAAATGATTGCACCATAGGAACAGAGTATAAAGTCCGCTTTCATACCCATAGTTATTAATGCATGTAACATCTTTAAAATAAGATAAGTTTATGCTATTATGACTAATTAAACTTACAGGGGCCACTGTATTCGCGTTCAAATTAATGAAGCGGTGTTTTTGACTGACATTCACCGCCATCGAAATTCATTCATATTTACAGTGCTTTAGACATGCACCAACACCACACGCCCTTTAATTCGTTTAAAATCAATGGAATTAATATATAACTCAATGATTTGCCATTTCCGGTCGGTAATAGAGCAAAAACATCCTTCTTGATAATGATCGAAATCAATCGCACGATCTGTGCCAAGGGCCAAATTGGAAAAAGGCCTCAGGCCTAATTTGCTACCCTTGTAAAATGACGCGATTATTATTATTATTATTATTATTATTGACATTTATTATCAGGTCCCAAATAATTTCTTGTTCGGGTTTTAAAGCTACAATTTCATATTTTTAAGTTATATTTTTAAAATTTATTAAAATAAAGCCCTAAAATAGATGGTATCCATAAACAATCCTACCTTGTTAAAGAATAATCCCCTAATTTTCAAATTCAAATTCCAACGTTTGAATATAGCTTATGCATGGAGTGAATGGGAAAACAAGGGAGTAATTGTGTTATTTCCTGTGTCAATGATAAGGGATGGAAATAATGCCCATGGTCGTTAGTAAGTTGACAACCTATTAATCAAAAGACATAGAAATAATTATGTTTTGACTTTCTTAAAAAATATGAAATTCTTGCTTTAATTCAACATTAACGCCGTAATTTTATGTTCTTTTCTGAAATGATTCGCGGATAGAGCATGTCATGTTGATATTATTTTATTTGTTTACATGTTCTTCACTTGCGATTGCCTTTTTGGTTGGCTGTTATAAAAGCCTCATATTTAGCCCTTCGTGATGACGGCGACAAACGGTATCCCTTCTCAAAAGATGGCGGTCTTAGTAACGACTTAACGCCTCGATTTTAAATACGATGATTTGTAACCGTTTCAGGTAGGATTATATGCTTAATTGTAGTTAGATGTTGCAGAAATTTTATAAATAACAATAATCAATCGTTGTTTTGATGCAAAATATTGTCAATTTTGTTTTAAAAACAGTGGGGGTTAATCACTCCCGCGTGTGCTATACGTTGAATTGAAGTTAATAGGACCAACACTTATCTCGAAACACGGAGGGTTGAGAGATAAGACTTTATATCTATAATAAAATAAAACCAAGTACAAACAATCCAAACCATACGACAAAATTCGAAGTCATAAAAAAACGGTATAGACAAAAAGGTGTAATCAGACATAATAGTGTAATCAGCATAATATGGATTGTTTACCGTTTACAAAATACACGTCTAACGGTGGTAACAGGTACGTGTAAGCTTACTCTACCTGGCGCGCCACAACCGCCATAGCTGCATCCAAACAATTAGGCGAAATCTCGATAAAATGGCGTTATTGGCCAATGGACTATCGGTGTTCAAAATGCACGTGATAAACAGTGTTAACAATGTAGTAGACAGGAATTATGAGGGAGATAGTATACGCGTCAATTAAATGTGTCTAAAATAAAAGTCGAGAGAGACATGTTATATTTATCAATTAAGGCAATATAACGGCCATAAAACTTTTAAAAGGTTTTAATAAGTTTAGTTCGCAAGTATCCCTGTAGTTAAAGCTTAGATGACATATGCCTCGTTCTACTTAAAAAAATCAAAATAAAATGAATAAGCCCTTGCGTAACGATTTAGCTGAGACACAAACACTCCATAAGATGATGATGTTGGATTCAGAATATTACTACTAATAAATGGAAAGTTTACAATCGGATAGTCAAAGTCATCACGTTTGTCGTACAATTTAACATTAAGTTTATGACAATTGTCAAAATCGAGACGCAGATCCAAGAAGGAAGGGTAATTGTCTTTGTCAGTAGTGTTTTTAATGTCGAGGTCATCATATGGCAGTATGCGTAGATATAATGTAGATTTATTAGGCATAAAAATATTCAACATAATAAAATTATTACACAGTGCTGATTCCCTAAGAGCAAATTCAACTAATCTATAGACAAAAGAAAACAAATAGCAAAGTGCTACGCACTCAGCCATGATTTGTACCAAACAAGCAATTAAAATATTCAGATACGCCATTTATTGTTAACACACATATGAATTTATTTGTGAATACATTAACAAATTGGGTACTTTTTTTTCAAGCAGCGTATCAAAATATCGTGCTGAAGGAAATCAAATGCTATACTGAAGTCGATATAAACATGTGAGAGAAACAATATTAAAGAGCCAATCCCGATAATATTTTTGGGTATAAAACTGCTTAATTTTGTGTTAAAATCCATTAAAATCCTCTACCTCAGGGCCGAGCAACTAACTCAATATATGTGATACGTTTTCAAACAACTTAAACACGTCAGTCTTAATCTAGAAATGGCGGTGCCCTAAGCTATATTATGCGGTGTCTCGATAAAACCAGACTTTATTTTATAACAATAACGTGTAGGTGAAATATTCCTTTTGTTATCAAGTACAGCACATGGGTCATTCAATGCATAGACTTCTAAAGGGACGGGAGTGGATTATAAGCTCACCCAACCCACAAAATGAACAGAAATCGTAAAAGGGTTACGTGTCCGGATAAGCAGTTTTGACGTTCACGTCCAAACGACCCAATATTCTGAGCTGAAATTTTGAGCCACAGTAAATACACCGCTCCTCTATATTTTGGCGTTTAAATTTTTATACGTACTCGTACTTTTATTTTTTAGACCCTGATTAAATCGGGATAGTCCCTTTAAAAACGGTGAGTATAAAGCAATTAATACCTTACAGACTAATGATTCAATTATCATCAAATAATGGTATGGATTTGTATGAGTCTAAGATCCTTAATATTTTAAAGGATAAAACTACATATTGTGAAATAGATACAAATAGGGACGAGAGGACTTTAACGTAACATTTTATTTGAAAAGGAAGGTCACGGTTTAACAAAAAATAAAACAAAAGTACTGACCCTAACCGAGTTTGATTGTCAAATTAGTAAATCATATGACCTTCCGAATAGTGGCAAATCGGATTTAATTAAAAACGGCGTCATAGAACAAAAATAGTGAATTTGTGATGATCAATAAACCGTGATTGATGGAGATGACTGCCCCGTACACAATAACAAACCAGTCAGCACCCTATTCGCATGACAAACAACAGTCGTCTCCGTGCAGATCGCAAAACCTTAGCGTTTGTTTTAAACATGCTGAAAACGAACGCTGTGACTCGGCGGTCATTTGCGACCATCGAGACCACAGCGCTATATCTGGCGCTACCACCACGCTTTTACCACGCTTATGGCGATCAGAGCGGGCTCTGGGACCATATTCCGTAACCGTAGCACCCGGTCTGTCGGGTATAGAACGCGACTTCTTTCAAGTTTGTAAATCTTTTGGGACATTTTCTCGCGTTGTGTTTACGTTTACCGGCGACCTTGTACGTTTGCTAGTCGCTGTACGGTCGTAGCAGCGCAGTAACGACGCCAACAGGTCTGACGGGGGCATTAGCGAGAATTTGGTTCCATTTGCCGTATGACATTAACTAAAATTTTCAGGCCAAGTCTAAAACAATTAATAGCTCTTGAATTAATTTCACATAGTCCCTAGAAAACTCGCACCTTTGGCTGGGGGTATGTGCATCAGTCGGTCGCATTTTGGCTACCCCCCCCCCACCCCGAACAAAATCGTCATGTACGCCCTCGTCTGCAGGTCCTAGCCCTTATCCTAACCCTTATCCTAACTCACAATACACATATGACGTCATAAAATGCACAGGGCCGTCCGTCTCCGATCTAGCGTTCTCCGTAACATTCGGGCTCGAGCCAAATACATGTACAACAACTCTGCAAATAATAGCTGAGCTGTGATGATCCTTATGGTAATATTTTTAAACTAAGATAATCGAACGGCCGATACGGCCGACACAGAAGTGCAAGTTATACACTGTGACATATTTTGACCGTGTCCTGAAAATCCAAGGAAGTTGAAATGGATCAGTATTATACCTTGTTTCTGTGCAAAAGAGATTATTGAGTGAAGAAGAAATCAAATTTCAATTTGTAATTCTTTATATTATTTTGCTATCCCATATGCTAGCTATATATACTACTTAAACAGGCTTGATTGAAAACAACTTACCGCTCCATGTTGTGAAGTCCTTTGTCACATTACGACAGCGTCTTCTAGTTCCTGAAATAATTTTTTTTCAAAACTATATTGTTAAACTGAGAAAGAAAAGACATGTTTCTATTTAAATTAAAAAGTGTATGAATAATATGAATGAATGAATGAAATGGGGTTCAACGTCCTACTATTATGCACTTAACCTGGGCTAATTGAAGACGGCCATACGCCATACAGTGTGCTATGAGGGAAATTTTGCCCGGGCAGCGGCGCTACGGCCTACTCTTATATCGAATTCCAACTGCCAGGGGGTCTTTTACGTGTACTCCAATGTGTATTCGGGACCTCGGTTTTTCGTCCCATCCGAACGACTAGGCAGCTGTCCTTGTCAGGCTTTCCCTCGGCATCACTGACAAGGGGAAATCACGTCGGAAAATCGAAATGAACTTTCTCGGCCAATGAAGGGATCGAGACCCGACCTCCAGGCTAGCGAACCAGCGCCTTATCCACTTAGCCACCGTAACGTCCGTATGAATAATATATTCTCTGGGACATTTAAAAGACGAAAATGGGATAAAAGCAGATTTTAATGTAATATGAATATATACAAAGTTATATAAATTAAAAACACTTATATGGATATACTACATCGAATTTTTTAACATGCTACGTTTCGATACACATACAGATATCGTTATCAAGCAAATAATGATATTTAACAAAAATTGTGTGGTGCAATATATAGAAAACAATTATGGAAACCATATAACAGATTAATCATTAATTAAGAGAGATGGGGTTTAACGTCCACTCGACAAAAACTAGGTCTTTACGGGACTAACATATGGTTTAATTTTATTTCAATAATTCGCCCTGTGCTTAGGGGTATTTATCAGTGGGAGGAAACCGGAGGACCCGTAGAAAACCAACGAGGTTGGACAGGCGACACTACTCATTGCCACGTACAACCGGGTATTCGAACCACGCCAGTTGACTTAATGACAGGCTTTATGATCGGATAGCCGTGGCGATTTAGAGGCGGCTTCTCACCAATGCATCGAGGGTTCAATCCCAGCTCAGGGCAAGAAATTTATCGTTGTAAGTGAGAGGGATATTCGGTCTCCCGTCCGATCAGGCAGGTTTCCCCCCAGTTCTTCGGTTTCTTCCTGCAGTAATGATCGAAATCATTCGCACGATCTGTACCAAGGGCCAAATCGAAAACAGGCCTCGGGCCTAATTTGCTACCCTTGTAAAATGACGAGATTATTATTATTATTATTATTATTATAATGATACAGCACGCACGTGCTAACCATTGGAAATCAGTTGCTTCCCGGGCAAAAATTCCCCTCATAGCACACTGTATTGGCGTATGTCCGTCTTCAATTAGCCCAGCTTAGGTGCAGAAGCGTAGAACGTTAAACCCCATTTCATTCATTCATCAGCATTTATTAAGACTGATAATACATCAATGATATTTAGCATGCGTCATTGTTAGACGCTTGATTAACCCACATAGGTTAAGCGTCTCCGAGACTTCAACGTGTACCATGACTTTCCAATCTGACCATGATAACCATATAAAGAAACCTAGGGTAAATCGTCCTACCTTGCAACTTGTATGTCCATTCCGTATAATTTATCTTAAGGTTTAGGGGCCTTTTTAACTACGCAAATTTACTTCCCTTGGCAACGTTACAAATAAACATATCACCCATCTCAAGGTCAGGATAAATTACTCTGTTATGTGGGTTCAAATTTCAGGCTTATATGTATGGTATGCATTCAACCAATAATCCGCCACAGAGCATAGCCATTTTGGGGGCTGCTTGTACATTTTAATATGTAAGAAATTCAGCAGTAGTATGTCACTGGGTGAACTATTACAATTTTCACCACTGACCGTGATATCTGGAACACAGGGTGCCAAAGAAAGTGGGTGGATACTCGTTGCATAATATATTAATATTTTAAGGTTTGTTGTTTTTCTTGTATTATTCTCATATCCATCAATCATGTTCAAGATGTTTAATGCAAGAGTCAATGTTATATAAATTGTTAATTAAAACTGGATAATCAAGACTTTGTTTACTATAGTAACCATGATAACAATGCCAATTGGGGCAAAGCTATTCCGCGAACAGAGAGAGAGAGAGAGAGAGAGAGAGAGCGAAATAGAGAGATGGGGTTTTACTTCTACTCGACACAAACAAGGTCATTTCGAGACTAACATGTGTTTTTAAATTCTATTTAAATAATACGCTTGCGCGTATGGGTCTTTAGCAGTGGGGAATAACCGGAATACCCCTGAAATCCCACGAGGCTGGACATGCGACCCTACTCCTTGTCACGTAAATAAAATTAAACCATATGTTAGTCCCCACATGACCTAGTTTGTATCGAGTGGACGTTAAACCCCATCTCTCTCGTTCTCTCTCTTTCTCTCTCTCTCTTTCACTCTCTTTCTCTCTCAATATAAATATAAACACTAACTGTAATTCTATATAAAACAATCTTACAATATCTCATACTTATCAGGTTGTAGAAATAACTTACAAAAAACCTGAATGAATTATGTATTATGTAAACAGTACAGCTAAACAATAATTCACCACTCTATAATGTATGGAAGACAAAAAGGGCATACATAATAGCAGATTGGTATTGTTCAGATATCGTCTGCGTGCACGCCTACGGGTACAAGGGCACGTCTTGCCTGATCGTCGGATCCGAAAATCTAGACACTGTCGCGTCCTGCATCAGTGATAATGCTAAATTCCTGAGGCTAACGCAAAGAGGATCACAGGACCTCAGCACCATATTAACTGAGTCACTGTGGTCACTTTAATTAAATGAATGCACAATATGTTTCATGGTAACGTGTAGTTGACACGTTATTTGGCATTTGGGAGTCTCCAATGACGAATAACGAACTTGTCCGTTGTTCGAGTTTCAGTTGTAAAAAGACCGGCCCACTTTGCATCTGATCATAACCTCCGAATGCACGGGTAATAGACCGTTTGGTTGCTAACTAGCAAGGAGACCACTGTATGTTACGCGAATAGGGGGTTGTCGGGTGTTTATGGGTTTGAGTCACCTGTGTTATTAGAATCCCAGATAACGTTATTCGGGATTCGGTATTAAAACAGATTGGCCTCCCTACATCCGACCGTAGTGGAAAGTGAACGTTGGGTGGCTGTCTAGCAAAGACACGACCGTTTGTAAATCTGGCGGGGTGTTGACCAGTTTGTTTGTGTGCACGGGCAGCCCACTGCCGCCCCCACCATTCGGGATTCGGTAATAACATAGGTGATTTGGCACTTTATTCGTTTTTTAGATCCAAAATACCGAATATCGTGCTTATTCGTTATTCGGCAATAACGCAGAATCCCGAATAACGTGCCAATTTCACTATCCATGTTTGAGGCTACAGGGAAGAAATATTTTCAGAAATAAAAAGGCCCTTGGGGTCAGGGCAGTAATTAACCCAGAGCAACGCGGGGTGGGGGGTCTCAGGGGTGCTATTAAATTGAAGGACAATGTATATAATATATGGTCGACAATTTTTTTACAGTTAAGGGGGGGGGGGCTTTTTGAATCCTCCCACACCCGGTTGCGGGCCTGTTTGGGACAATCATTGTATCAACAACGTCACTATTCATTATATATTGCTGTTAAAGGGACAATAACACTTTTGCTGGCTTGACAGGCTCAGAAAAAAAAAAATAGCCTTATTCTAACTCCCGGATGGTTAAGTGTCCTACCTGTTGTGTAAATTATTCATTAAATCTCATTTAAATATGTTTAAATCCAAGTTGCATTTGCAAGTGTTTACGTAAAGCTTTTCAAACCATCTAGTTGAATTTTTCCATTTTTTTTTTAAATTCGGTGTGTTAAGATGAAATTTGTATCATCAATTAATTGAAACATTGTAAAATAGTACAATTTGTTGACAAGAATAAAGATTGGAACATATTATTCAGTTACAACAAGAGTGGTATTGTGGCTTTAATATCAGATCTATCATGGTAGTCGAAGCAATATTTGCCCAGGAAGTATTTCTCGTTAGGTTTATGAAATTTATTTCGAATACATTTTAATAAAAACAGTCTTTACAATGGGGTAATATATTTGACTTTTTTTAAAATACATTACTAAGATGTTGAATCTTATGCCTGATTGATTGTGGCATAGCTAATTCTATTTAATCTAAATTTACGGAGATTTGATCTCATGTGGTATCAAATATACCGTTTATATATTAATATTTCATTCAGAATTGTTGTGTATATAGCAGCTGTTATATGTAAAATGATAGCACTAAGCTTAAACTATTCAAGTTCTATACATTTTGTGAGTGGTATAGAAGCTCTCTGTTTACACTGGAGTAGTATTGCGTTGGAAATGCATTCAACGTAAGAGACGCTTTCATAAATATTTGAATATATGTTGC
Organism: Patella pellucida; assembly: GCA_917208275.1. Lineage (NCBI taxonomy): Eukaryota > Metazoa > Mollusca > Gastropoda > Patellidae > Patella > Patella pellucida. Next base: position 12,934,511 of record OU795038.1, read on the forward strand.
ATTATTGCTCATTTTTTTTGTAGAACAATTATATTGAAGGGGTTTAACAAGGGCAGTGCTGGATCTAGGGGAGGCAAAGTGGGACAAATGTCCCGGGCCCCCCACATTTAGGCCCCGCCCCCACAATTCTGGCTCATGCTAATATTTTATCCCGGGCGGAGCTAACCAGTACCTCGGCTGAGGGGGCGAGGATTGGGGCCCTAGACAGTAAGGAATATTGTGGGCCAGAGATCGGTTGGGCCCTAAAATTAACTAAATTACATAATTTAGAGGTTCTATCAATCAATAAATCCTAACCAGTTCCGGGGACCACATCCCGCGATGTGATTGCTGGGGCCCAACCAGTCCCGGGAAATTAACGTAATCATAGTATAGTAGTTCAGACAACAGAGTTTAATGTTTTATGTCATCTAAAATAATTTCACTAAAATAAAGTAAATGAAAACATCATGAGAGAAAGGTTTAAAATACTCAAATTGTCAACGAGTTCTAAACGTCAATGAAATCGCTGCCTAAATTGTCTCAGATGCACTGAAATTAATCTTTATTTTAAACAAATAAACTCTGGAGGAAAGCACCCCAGGCACTCAAGGGGGCGGAGTACATAATGGCACGATCCGCAATCAGTTCGAACAATTTGAAATGGGGCCCCGTACAGTTAGTATGTCCCGGGCCCCCATAAGGTTAATCCGGTCCTGGATTAATTAAGGTGGCCCGACTCGAATTCCAGACAATAGTTTATAGTCCACGAAAAGACGGGACCGTTGGGAAAAATGTTTGAAAATTAAACTGCCGCAAACGCGTTTTCCTGCTTTTGGCTCCAGACAAAATGTTTTAATCCATAGTCAACTCAGTACAAGGTTTTCTTTGAAAGGCGAATGACCCACGAAGAAAAATTTGGGATTTTTTGAAGGTCGTTTACCTGCCCGATGTCCGTTTTTCGGGCAATACCTTTTTTTCGACAATACCGTTTTTTGGGGCATACCTATCATAAGAACTTCGGGCATTCAGTGGACAAGAAAAGGAAGAGAAAAAAATACTTTTCGGGCTGTGTGTATCTCCTAGAAATAAGTTAGTTATATTTTTTCTAAACGTTAATAGAAAAAAAAGGTCGTCGAATTTTTCATTGCCTGAAAATAATTTGTTTGGGGGGGGGGCAGATGCCCCCCGCCCCCCCCCCCCCCGGCTCCTACGCCTGTGTGTGTAAAAGGGAGCGGCCATCCGACTGTTTCGGTCGAATTTTCATGACAATCTTAAATCAATTTAATAATGTGGCCTCTAGTGGGGTCCAGAGGGGCCATAACCACAGTCGCAAGCCAGAGGTGGCCGGCCAGCTAAAGGTCGAAGCGCGCCACTCTAGACCACTAGATCATCCCAACCCCCGGGAACCGAGGACCCGGAGAAAATCCACGAGGTTTGGAAGGCGACCCTACTTCATGCCACGTACAACCGAGGATTCGAAACCAAGCCAGTTGACTCAATGACAGGCTTTATGATACAGCGCACGCACGCTAACCTCACAGATAATAGAGTCGGTAAACCATGTTTACACTGTAGTTCGGACAAACCGGGGAGGGGGGATGACCAAGTGGTCTAGAGTGCCGCGCTTTGACCTATAGCTGGCCGGTCACCTCTGGCTTGCGACTGAGGTTTCGAGCCCTCGTGTAAGCGTATGTGACATGGAGATAGGGGCGCCTTCTCAACCTCGTAGGTTTCCTCCGGGCACTCCAGTTTTCTCACACAGCTAAAGACCCCTACGCGCAAGCGAATTATTGAAATGAAGATTGAAAACCATGCGTTAGTCCCGGAATGACCTAGTTTGTGTCGAGTGGACGTTATACCCCATTTCTCTCTTTCTCTCTCGGACAAACCGTTAATTGTACAATATATTAATCCCGAAAGGACATATTTTCTTGTAAAGTAATATATGTTTAACGCTCTGTAAATAACTGGAGAGGGGTGGGGTAGGGTGGGCACATGCGCGCTGTATCAAGGTCTGTAATGGAGTCAACCGGCGTGGTTTCGTTTCCACGGTTGTACGCGACAAGAGGTGGGGTCGCCTGTCGAATCTCGTGGGTTGTCTCCGGGTTTTTCGGTTTCCGCCCACTGCTAAAGACCCCTACGCGCTAGCGAATTATTGAAAAAAAAATTAAACCCCGAAATGACCTAGTTTGTGTCGAGTGGACGTTAAATTTTATTTCTCTCTTTTAAATATCTGGATGCAACAGACTTGGTGTGGAGGGATTTCTTGTTATAGCTTGTTTGTGGCGTAGAATGTGATACATCGTATTGATTACTGTTACAATGTTACACGGTAAATGATCATCTCCCCCTTACAGAATGTAATAATATCTTAGTTTATATTATGTCTTTGAACCTACATGGGAGGTATATGTAATCGTACGCCACCTTAAATAAATTACTATAATCATTTGTATTAATATCCAATTATAGTTTTAAATTACACACTATTTATACCAACCATTGAATAACATAACAAATCATATAGTCTTTTCAACTTGAAGTAAAACTTAAAAATAAATATATAAAATTGGTTTAGTTTAACTTGAATGTAGATAATAATTATCTATGTAGAATATATTATCACCTTTCAGTTGACTTCTCCAGTAATCCCCTAAATCTCAGGCCAAACTTGACGTTATCCCTACTTAACATAATCCCTACTGCTCAAATTCCTGAACATATGTCATCTGGTCGGGTGCAACTTCAAGGTGAAATTATTGTCTATGAGCATATTCAGATTTTTTGAGATGAATTTAGCCCCCCCCCCCCACCGCATAGTAATGATTTTCTTGTTTCACTTGGCAAAATAGTAACAACATTTTGTAGGAACGTTATCATTCAGACAGATAGCGCTAACCCGTGAATTAAATTTACATGGGGACGTTCAGTACGAACAGAGAGCGCAACTGTTTAATTATTATTCTGTTTCTTTTTTTTAACTTAGTGGGGATCGCGGTGGCTAAGTGGGTAAGACGCTGGCTCGCTGGCTTGGAGGTCGGGTGTTCATCGAGTAATTTGAATGAAATTTTCAAATTATTCATTTTACAACATCTACTTTCGAATTATTATAGCAAGAATGCTAGTTGTTTATGTAAATCTTACATAATGTATCTTTAACTTAGTATATCTAACAATATTAGCACAACGCCGTTGTTTTAATTGTCGATAGTTACCATTGTTTATGGTTACATAGTAACAAACAGAAAACATGTATACACGTGTGCTAATCTGGGTATATTTTACGAACAATGAGTGGGATATAATCATGGAGTAGAAAATTACTTAAATAAAAAAATGATACATTGCATTGTTACTTATTGGCTATTAAGTCGCGGAATGTATTTTTAATAAACAGGTTTCACATTGTACTTATTTTTCGTCATGTCATCGACATAACTCCGTATATCGGGGGGGGAGAGAGAGAAATGGGGTTTAACGTCCACTTGACACAAACTAGGTCATTTTTGGACTAACGTATTGTTACTCAATATAGGATGATCCCACTTAGTGGACATATAGATGTTTGTGGTGGTTGCAAATTTAGTGTTTTTCCAATGTACAAGCTAAATAACAATAATAATGATTTGTTAGAAGCCAAAGAGGCATATTTTATTGACAAATACCGGCCAGCTTTAAATGCAAAATTATAGTATAGTTTCATTGCATATAGGCCGAGTTTTGTTGTCTGATTTGATATTTTATTTATGTCCCTTTTTTGTACTACTGTGTAACTATGGCGCTATGACGTCATAGTCATTGTTGTATTATCAAGATGTAGATTATCTGAAGAGCTTAATAAAATAAGCGAAAGTGCTAATAATCGACAAATAATGTAGTTCTTTTTTCGAAAACTTTTATATTTTTGTGTATATATATATATATATATATACACGGTATGTATAAACGAGTTGGACAGGGGACTCTACTCCGTGTCACGTACAACCTGGGATTCGAAACCACGCTAGTTGACTTAATAACAGACTTTATGATGCAGCAAATATTCACGTTTTGAAGCTCTACGCTTAGTTTCATCACTTTGCCATGGTGGATACGTCGGTGAGACGATGGCCGCTAGCCTGGGGTCGCGTGTTCGATCCCTGCATTATCCGAGAAAGTTCATCGGAATTTTCCGACTGGTTGTCCCTAGTCATTGGTTCAGTACGGAGGGCCTGACAAGGGCAGCTGTCTAGTCGTTCGGGTGGAACAAAAAACTGAGGTTCCGGGTATACATTGGCGTTCACGTAAAGGATCCCCTGGTAGTTCGGATTCGATATAAGAGTAGGCCATAGTGCCGCTGCCCAGGTTAAAGTGTCCTCATAGTACACTATGTGGCGTATGTTTGTCTTCATTAGCTCAGTCGGAGCAGAACAGTAGGACGTTAAACCCAATCTCACTTTATCACTTTGCATAAGTTATTATCAAAGTTACCTTGTCCCGAAGCATCGACCATTCCCATTGCTTGTATAACTTTAGCGAAAAATCCCCAAACTCAGTGAAGACATTCATCTAACGAACATCTATACGTTCAAAAGTTTTAACCTATCCAATTGCTTATCACTTAAAGCCCCAATACCACTCTTGTTGTAACTGAATAATATGCCCCAATCACTATTCTGGTCAACAAATTGTACTATTTTACAACATTCCAAAAAATTGATGATAAAAATTTCATCTTAACACACCCGAACACACCAAATTTAAAAAATTGGAAAAATTCAACTACATGGTAACAACATGGTTTGAAAAGCTTCACGTAAACACTTTCAAATACTACTTGGATTTAAATATAATTTCGAACCCTCTGGACAAGTAAGATAGGATTTAATGGATAATTTACACAACAGGTAGGACACTTAAAAATCTAGTAGTTAGAATAAGGCTATTTTATGTTCTCTGAACCTGTCAAGACAGCAAGAGTGTTATTGTCCCTTTAATAGCAATACATAGTTTGTGAATAGTGACGTTGTTGATACGATGATTGTCCCAAGCACTCACCACTCTCGTCCAATTAACCTTAATAGGAATTGCGTATGGTCAAACACAGGTATTCCCCTAATAGACACCCACGCCAAGTTTGAACACTCTACCTTCGTTGGAAGGAGAGTTATTGTGTTCCAAAGTGTCCACCCCTGACATACTCGCCCAACATTCCCTTTAATAAAGATTCGGCTTTGTGCCCTTTAGAATATTGTCTTGTAATATATTGTCGACCAAGAGGCATATAAGTCCGTGTTTGCTAACAGAATATATTTTAAGCGACTTTAGGTTGGGTTTTTTTTTCAGATGGATGAACCAAAGAAGGGAGAACCGAAAATGGACATGGAATCGTATGAAAGGCGTTTCTTTGCTATAGTAAGGCGTGGTCAAACAGAAAATGTATTACGTTACCTACATAATATACATATTGATACAGTAAATGAGGTATATGATATTCGTTTGTTTGATGGTTTGTTCGGGGTTTGCGGCTGGTCTAGGCCGTCGCGCTCAGATCAACTTGTCTGCGATATCCCAATCAGTGGAAGCGGAGGTTAAAGAGTAATCAATGCACAGAGAGTGATACTATACTTCAAGTTCCGCGAAACTACAAATTTGGTTGAAATACAGATCTATATTTCGTTTCGGTTTTTTATACTTTCGATGGTGTACATAGTCTCTATCATCCAGAAAAATATTTTACGAATATTAGTCTGGATGCGTTGTCAACATAATTTGACAAAAAATGGATTATCATAAACAATGTCTAAGGGAGGTAACTCCCCTTAAAAATATGTTTACGCCACGACTTAGTTAAAGAGACTGGATATTAAGCCACATTAAAAACCAAACTCCCGGTCACGCATGAGCAATGGGCTTTACGTCAAATATTGAGAACGGTCCCAGACCCTCTGTATGTTGAAGACTAGGAGGTTCTGGGTGATCGAGATTATGGTCTACACTGAGTAAAGACATGAAAATCGAAATTTTGAACTATAAAACGGAACGAAATAGGATCTGTGTTTTAATTAGATTGAAAAACTACAATAATGGAACCATCGATGGGCTCAACCTGTGCAACGTCGGGTAAACCACCAGCAGTAAATTAAGTACACCACCGTAAAAACTTTTGCGGAGGGTAACGCGCGTCTGTTACACAATGTTTTGGGAGAACATTTCGCATACACGATTGGCAAATTATATTTATTTAAAAGATGTTTATTACATTGAAATCACACATATGTGTGTATCTTGGCTAGATATTTATAGTCTATCCAACAACTCTGTTGAAAATACCGTCCGGTTACAGCTGTTAAGAAACAAAAGACATATTGATTACGAAAGTTTGTATAACATATGGTTGTGGGTTTTTTTTATAACTACAGGACGGCGAGACGCCTTTAATAATTGCCGCCAAGGGATGTAATTATGTGCTGTTAAAACTTTTGACAAAGCAAGGTGCAGAGCTAAATAAAACTGATAAGGTGCGTATAATTCAAAAGTATAATTTTGACCAGGTTCTTTAAAGGCCCAATAACACTCTTGTTGTTGAATAATATGTACCAATCATTATTCTTGTCAACAAATTGTACTATTTTACAATATTCCAATTCATTGATAATACAAATTTCATCTTGACACCCCGAATTTAAAAAATTGGAAAAATTCAAGTACATGGGTTGAAAAGCTTTACGTAAACCTTTTCAAATGTAACTTCGATTAAAAAAAAAAATTCGAACCCTCTGGACAAGTAAAATAGGATGTAATGGATAATTTACACAACAGGTAAGACACTTAAACATCCAGTAGTTAGAATAAGGCTATTTTTGTTGGACCTGTCAAGCCAGCAAGAGTGTTATTGTCCCTTTGAATTTGCAGATTCATTGGTTTCCAAAACATTAAACACGGAATTATAAAAAATATTGATCAACCGAAAGTCGGATTTCGTCTTGGGCATTTTTAGTTACCCGCTCATTTTACAGGAACTTAATCCAATGCAAATTGTCAGAAGCGTCTGTTACCACTTAATGGTAACACATATTATTGGAAAAATAAATATACCATACGTGATACGTGGACTCGAAGATCTGATGGTTTGTGCCCAAGTCCAAATTTCAATAAGTAATTCGTAATAACGTCCAGCTGTGCGCTTTGAAGAATGCTTGCTTCCATATTTTAAATTTAAAACAGGTTATACTGGTAAGTTGTGAGGTTGTTTTATAATACTGAAGCCTGTTTTAAACATTTGCAGGAAGGAAGAACTGCTCTACATTATGCATCAGGACATGGTAGTTTTGATAGTATCAATCTACTGTTAGCTAATGGTGCTAAAATTGATGTAAAAGATGAGGTTAGTTTTAAGAGTAAGAAAATCCGCAATTGTTCAAATTCCACTAGGCTGTTGTTTTTTTTTAATATTACAGAAAGATCTTACCTGGACATTTTTCTCAATTCCACTAGGTTCTTTTTAAAAAATTATCAAAGAAAGACCTCGACAGTAATATGTGCGGGAAGAGACCCAATGCATTATGCCTTGAAGCGGGATTACGTTTTTATTCTTACGGAGGGAAGAACCCCATTGCACGTCTTTATTCTTACGGAGGGAAGAACCCCATTGCACGTCTTTATTCTTACGGAGGGAAGAACCCCATTGCACGTCTTTATTCTTACAGAGGGAAGATCCCCATTGCACGTCTTTATTCTTACGGAGGGAAGAACCCCATTGCACGTCTTTATTCTTACTGAGGGAAGAACCCCATTGCACGTCTTTATTCTTACGGAGGGTAGAACCCCATTGCACGTCTTTATTCTTACGGAGGGTAGAACCCCATTGCACGTCTTTATCCGTAAGAACCCCATTGCACGTCTTTATCCGTAAGAACCCCATTGCACGTCTTTATTCTTACGGAGGGAAGAACCCCATTGCATTATGCCGTGAAGGGTGATTACGTTTTTATTCTTACGGAGGGAAGAACCCCATTGCACGTCTTTATTCTTACGGAGGGAAGAACCCCATTGCATTATGCCGTGAAGGGTGATTACGTTTTTATTTTTACAGGAGGGAAGAACCCCATTGCATTATGCCGTGACGGGTGATAATGTCAAGTCTGTTGATTTGTTAGTTTTTTGTGGTGCAGATGGAACCCTATCAGATTACGTAAGTTTACCAGTTCTGTCAGTTCGTTTTATCTAATATGCCCCCGTCGGACCGATTGGCGTTCTTACTGCGCTGCTGTGACTAGAAAATTTACAAGGTCGCCGGTAAACGTAAACACAACGCGTGAAAATGGCCCAAAAATTTACAAACTTGAAAGAAGTCGCTTTCTTTACCCCGTCAGACCGGGGTAGCGTCTTTACTGCGCTGCTACAACGACGGAATTTGGCACCATAGCCCGCCAAGATCGCCATAAGCGTGGTGGAAACGCCAGATATCGCGCTGTGGTCTCGATGGTCGCAAATAATCGCCGAGTCACGGCGTTTGTTTTGAGCATGTTCAAAACAAATGCCAAGGTTCTGCGATCTAATACCCTTGTCAGGCTGTGGTGGCGTCCCTACTACGACGCCACCACTACGAACATTTGATTAAATCACAGATCCCATTTCGTTTCATATTAGTTCAAAATTTAGTATTACTTCTTTTCACTAAATTTCGGTCGTTCACACGTGCGGATGGTATGGGCCAGTTATCAACGCTTCATGATATTTTATAATCAACCGCATAACAAGAGAGAGAAATGGGGTTTAACGTCCACTCAACACAACTAGGTCATTTCGGGACTAACATATGGTTTTCATTTTATTACGATAATTCGCTTGCGCGTAGGGGTCTTTAGCAGTGGGAGGAAACCGGAGTGCCCGGAGAAAACCCACGAGGTTGAGAAGGCGCCCCTATCTCCATGCCACATACGCTTACACCAGGGCTCGAAACCACAGCCTCAAGCCAGAGGTTGCCGGCCAGCTAGAGGCACTCTAGATCACTAGGCTATCCCAACCCCCACCGCATAACAATCAAACTCCCGGTTAGGCATCTGTAATGGAACATTGTAGCTAACTCCAAGAAAGAGTTACGACCCTTCCCGAAATATACCCTATAATCCATGCATCATTAATAACAAACCTGAACCATGACGACAACTTGGGATTAACAAAAAATATATATTATGAGAAACGAAACGAAACATGGATCTGTTTACTAAGTAATGGGGTCTCAAAAAAAATAAGTTCCGGGTTCTGGATGACTTAGGGCGTACTCGATTGAACGTTCTGGAATTGAATTCTCTCAATTCCGAAAATAGTGTCAATCGGGTGAAAAAGATAATTTCGGAGTATCACGCATGTGTCGACTTCATAACAAATAAATTATCTCAACCAATCATGACAGCTGAAACATATTTTTTACTTAAAATACGTCACAATTCTACTCACACCACCTCAGCTGTCGGGACTGACAGAACTGCGACAGGGCTGAATTCCTGGACGTTCTGGACTGTGAATCGAGCAATCCCTCAGACTATAAATCGATCATGAAACGTGTGTATTTTTGTAATTTATTTGTTTTGTTTTTAGGGTGGTGTTACCCCTATGTCATTATGTAGTGATGACAAGATGTCGTCATTGATGTCAGATTCAACGAAAACTGCTAATGCTATTAAACAGGGGTAAGATATTTCAATCAAGTTTTTAAAACCATTTGGACGAAAACTCTGTGACGTAATTTTGTTTAAGCAGAAAAAAAAATCAAAACTGCGAATCAACGCTGATCTTTGCATGCATATTGATTCGGATCACAGTAGCAGCAACATTTTGCACGGGAGGAAATAACTTTAAAACACCAAATTTGCCGATTTCTGTGGTTTATTCATTAATCTACATCTAGAGGTTTTGTGATATTCATTGAGTTTGTTACGACCGTATCTTCAATTAAGTTACTTATACTCTTTTTGCTCTCAATTATCCCTTTATCTCAAAGAGAGAGAGAGAGAGAAAGAGAGAGAGAAAGAGAGAGAGAGAAATGGGGTTTAACGTCCACTTAACACAACTAGGTCATTTTGTGACTAAAATCTTAAAGAAAAGCTATACAAATCAAATAGGGGGTTGGATGGTTGAATTGTTAGAACGTTCGCGCTGTGTCATAAAGCCTGTCATTGAGTCAACTGGCGTGGTTTCGAATCCCCGGTTGTACGTGTCAAGGAGTAGAGTCTAATGCCCAACCTCAAGGTCTTCTTCCGGACCCGCCGGTTTCCTTCCACTGCTGAAGACAAGCGAATTATTAAAATAAAAAACATATTTTAGTCCCGAAATGACCTATTGTTTGTCGGGTGGACTAAACCCCACCCCTCCCCCTCTCCCTCTCTCTCTCTCTCTCTCTCTCTCTCTCTCTCACAAATCAAATATAACCAAGGTAGAGCAATTTTCGTTATAGGATAGGCCTATTTAAATTTATATGATATTCGTTTTTCAGCTACATAAAAATCGATAGAAATGTCCTAAAAAGTGATGAAACAAAGGAGTTGCGAAATCTTAACTGTACAATTTCTACGCCAGTAACATTTTCTTCAGACGACGTTTACTTAATGTCTAGACGAGTGAGACCAGAGTTTCGGAAACATGATTTACGACCTAAAGAACTTCTCATCAGCGATACCTTCCAGTTTCGAGTTTCAGGGTCAGCGATTGAAGACGTAGTGACAATCAGTGTGCCAATGTATTGTCGTCCGCGACCACACGAGGAAGTCCACATGATAACAAACCTGCAACCTATGGCAAATGATGACAATATAGAGAGGGATGTTACTGATGCAGAGTCTCGCGTAAGTAATGGATCGAATCAAACAATATACGCGAACGCACGATCTGTGGTGTGGACAGCGGGCATGTTTACAAAATTCTTGTGACACTCAGAGTGACACAAATGAGTCGCAACGTATGTACACTGTACGAAATGTAATATTAATGTTTTTACTTTAATTTCAAATCGGTTGTATTCTTTGTTTTTTAAACAATATTTCAAATACGTTTTCTGAATTGGATTGGGGAACAGGCTTAGCCTATGTAAAACCCCTCTTGTATTCGGCGAAATACTCCAGGAGTCCAAATCGAATGTATGGTTATTCAAGTCTACAAATATCACATATCCTGTTGAGAAAAAAAAGCAGAAATTCGGATTATAATGTCACCATTCTGACACTCGAGTCTTTTGCCGGCATGTTTTCCCTTTGTCAGGGTTGCGGGGCGGAGGGCCTGGCAAGGGCGACTGTCGTTCGGATGGGACGAAATACCAAGGGCCTGTGTGCACGAAAAAGATCCCTTGGCATTTGGAATTCGATATAAGAGTACGCCGTAGCGCCGCTGTTCGAGCTAAATGTCCCTCATAGCACACTGTATGGCTTATGCTCGTCTTCATTAACTTAGTTGGAGCAGAACAGTAGGATGTTAACATTATTTCCATTTTTATTGTCCTTCATTTGTTTATGTGCAAGGTGACAAAGTCTGTGAGCGTAATTTGAGGGAGAGAGAGAGAGAGGGGGGGGGGCGAGAGAGAGAGAGAGATGGGATTTAACGTCCACTCGGTACAAACTAGATCATTTCGAGACTAACATGTGGTTTGAATTTTATTTCAATAAGTCGCTTGTGCGTAGGGGCCTTTATCACTGGGAGGGAAACCGGGGGACCCGCAGAAAATCCACGGGGTGGACAGGCGACCCTACTCCGTGTCACGTAAAACCGAGGATTCAAAACCACGCCAGTTGACTCACTCACAGGCTTTATGATACAGCACACATGTGCTAACCATTCTGCCCCCCCCCCCCGAGACTGAATGCAATCCGAGATATTATCTGGCGTTGATATATTAATATTGTTTTCTAATTCATATTTTCAATAATCCATTTTAGAAAATATTATTAGCGCGGATTTACGTACATTATTGCAAAATTGGATATTGTCCCACATATATATTTTATATATTGATTTTTCTTTCAGGATTTTGTCCAATGTTCTGTAAAATGTGATCTTCGTTTAGTTGATAGTTTGTTGTTAGTTACTCTGCCGAAGAAAGAATATTTGACAGTTTCTACGGATGGGGGAAAGGTAAAGTCTACAATTGATACGTATGTCACCTTCGAAGTTGAGAAGGACACGTTTAGTAAAGATGGCGCTCTGGTACACCAGGTATGTATACCATTATTACACTACGTAAAGCTGTCAATGAATCGGACGACTGTGCTACTCCGCACACGAAGGCAGTAAATATTGTTATTGTTAATCAAAATCGAAAAGTCTTGATTACTAATTGGTCTTTAATTCGCGCCGAGAGAGTATACTTGTCTCCTAAATTCCAGGGGGGGGGGGCACCGGAAAATACAATTTTATACTAAACACCGGAAAACACCATTTTATACTAAACACCGGAAAACACATTAAATACTGGAAAACACACTAAATACCGGAAAACATCCTAAATAGGTAACCCGGAGCCTGGTTCTCTGTGTGCGGGAGTTTAGGGTTAGGGTTAAGGATAGGGTTAGATTTTTCCAGTCTTTTCAAGAAGACCAGGCTCTGGGTTACTTATTTAGTGTTTTCCGTTATTTACTGTGTTTTATCGGTATTTAGTGTGTATCCGGTGTTTTCTGGTATTCAGTATAAAATGGTGTTTACCGGTAATTTTCCGGTTGTTTTCCGGTATATCGTATAGCCCGTGGTACTCGATTTAAGTGCTATCAAACACCCTCTAAATTCCAATCAGAGAATGTTTCTGGCAGCTATCTACTGAGGCTGAGGTTCAAATGTCTAACAGCTAAACTAACTTAAAACGGCTTTAACAATTATTTAGGGATTTTTAAACTGACTGGTACTGGTACTTCAAATTCTACATTAGGCCTCCCACATGTTCACTCTTTACGAAACACGTAATTATCACTTTGCTGTTACTTAACGGCTGTTATTTAAAAGTGACATTGTCCTGCCCCCCCCCCCCCCTCTCCTCTTTGCACTTCCTGGCAAAGTCCACGTTCTATTACTTAGCTTTGGCGCAATATGGCCTGGTTGGTGCTGACGTGCCATAAAACAATATTTCATTCATTTCTATTACTTAGCTATGAGAACGGCTGTTATTTTATTTAGAATGACATGTAACCCCCATCCCTCAGTCGCACTTCCCAGGGAAGTCCATGTACTATTACATTAATTTTCCTTTTCGTATGTTCGTTTGGTATCCATCCATAACACTATATTTTATAACTTTAAATTGTCTTTCAGATTTTGCCCAAGCCAATGATTTCTAAAGAAGAGTTCCCCAATCTCATTGCGTGCACTAATTTTCATGACATCTCTTTTTCGCCATCGGAACAGCCGAGGAATAAAGTGAAAATTTTACCTGGGCCAATGATCTCTAAAGAAGAGTTCCCCAATCTCATTGCTTGCACTAATTTTCATGACATCTCTTATTCGTCAACCGAACAGCCCAGGAATAAAGTGAAAATGACGCTTCCGTTGCCAAATGAGTATACATCCGACTCTAAGGAATATAGATTATACGTCATGCTACGACAAGAAGGTGACGATGGATATGATGCAGATAAATGGGAAATACTCACTGATTCCCCAATTGTCACCCAAAATAAAATACACGCAGATATACCCCATTTTTGTGCGTAAGTGAACAATTTTTGTATATTCTGTTGTTTGGGAATAATGACTGTAACTGGAAGAATAGCATTTAAAATTAGCGAGGGGGAATTCATCATCCTCTGTGTCTAGGTAATGGCTATCCTATAGATAATTACATAGTATTAGCATGGAACCATTTTCAATATATCTCGATTCTATTGAACACTAAAAAAGGTTCTCACTTAACATAAAACATTTAGTTTTAAACTACCTGGTTTGTTTTTGTATAGTTCGCCGATATGGTTATCTATATAGGCACATAATGATTTCTCTGGGTTGTACTGGTGATTGTCTTCAAATTTGAGTGAAGTCTGTATCACTACCAGACCAGGACTGTACAGCGCAGTGGACGCTTTAGCTAGATCCCCAACCCATTCACTTAATTTGATATGTTCATTTGTTTATAATAAAAATTTCTGCGTATTATATCTTGTACGCAGATTTGTTTTTGTGTAAGATTTGTGTGGTGCACCCCCCCCCCCCCTGCAGTTACTATACACACCTTTCTGTGTTTCGGAAACGGACAGGTTCCATATTTCTTTCCTTTATTACATAATGATAAATACCAACGTTGTTATTGTAGGGTGGCCGCACGACAGAGTTTTCCTGAAAGTAATAAAAAGATACTCCGAGAGGAAACCGAACAACTGTATCAAAAAGCGCTGAGATCTGAATGCACAGTAGTGTTCCTAGGTCTACTCACAAAGCTTAATTCTAGGGGACGAGCTGAACTTCTGGCCGAGTGTACAAATGACCCGAACTATAAATCACGTATTGAACACCATGTAAGTGACAGTTACGTCGACCAAGAGCCAAGCTTCACGAAACCGTTCAAGACATATTCGGGTGAAACGTTCCTTCTGGCCGTAAAAGGACAGTTAGCAAGGGACGACAAAACCCAACTGAGTCTTGAATTCCACCCTAAACGAAAAAAAGAGAACAAAAGGTGCTTTGACATAAAACCTATAAATGATGATTTTGAGATTGAATGTCATGGACAATTAGAGTTTAAAGTTCAACAACATCATGATAAAAGGTATGCGCTTACGACGGATGAGAGCATTGATCACATTCATTTACACCTGAAACCTATTGAAAATATTAAGAAAGATCACCGAAAACAGAAGTACGAAGGTATGTATGATCAACCCCTTAACGATACATTATGAGAGGTTAAATAAAGAGCTGACAGTTCTCACTATAATAGTTAGACATTAGATATCGTAAAGGGAATTTGCTGAAAAATTTCAGTCAAGTTGATCCACTTTGAACCGAGAATTTAGCTATTGAATTTTGTGCCTAGCCTCGATCATCTTTACTGAAGTCGGTGCGATCAAAAACATAGTCTCTATTGTCATTTTTTTTGGATTTAATTATCAATGCTTGTTGAGCAGCAGATATGATTCTAATCCAGTAACTATCACAGGCTAACGATGCCATAATAATAATAATAATAGTAATGTACATGTATATAGCGCTTAATTGTTTCTGAACACTTTATTGTGTCAGGCAAGTCATTCCATACTCGTGAACCATATACACTATAAGTTTTATCACCAAAAGATTTTAATTGAGTTGAAGATACAACAAGTGATAGACTATTCTGTGAACAGAGTGGTCGGTTTGATACATAAGGCTGCATAAGATCTGTGATATATGATGGAGCTGAATCATGCTGAGAATTGTAGACCATCTAGAGTTGGTTATGGTCTGGATAAGTTAATAAATATCTAATTAATAATTTAGATAAACATTTTCAGACCCAAGGAAAGACGTGCAATTGGTAGATTTAGCTCTTACATAATGTAGGTTTAATGGCTACCCATTCCTATATACTAATATAGTCACTTGTACTTGTCTATTTAATGTCCCAGCCATAATATCATTACAATGCAATATTGGTAATGGTAGTTTCTCCAGTGAAAGACGGCTGAATACGGATAAATAGAGAATCTCCTACGATTCTTTTTTTTTGATATCAAAAAAGACGAGTAGGAGATTTTATTTATCAACTAATCCTTTTTACATGCAGACAAAAATTCAAAAAAGTATAAACTGAAAATTGGTTCATTTTGGTTCATAATGAGGTAGACCTAATCTTTGAGGTATAAATGAAGGAAAATAATTAAATATTTCACTTTGACTCAACCTGAATACATTATGGCTTAGTGATACACCAATTTTTTGATAGCAATTCAACCATTGCAAAGTTATTTATATTGACCCAGTGCTTCCCCATCAAGGACAATTAAATAAAAAATTAGTTCCCTTTTAATAAGAAAGAAGTAATAAGCGATATTAACTTAAGAATGGATTATTGGTGATAAAATTTAATAATGCCTTTCTTTAGCGCTAGTATTACATCTCTGAATTATTGGTTCTGTTAAAACTGTTACCAAACATTGCAGGTTTTCTCAATGATCTACTTATTAAACACATCACAAACAAACTTGTTGCAAAGGAACAATTTAAACAACTACTTATCGACCTTCATAAATCTACGGCCAGTTCTGAACCCCCCGAGGTATGTAAATTTAAATTGGAAATGGGATATTGAATCCAACCCATTCAACCCTGATTGGGCTAAATCACTCCTAGAAAGGATACGGCTAAATAGTCACGAATTGTTAATTATAGACGTAAACAAGGTGCTTTCGTATAGACTGTTCTTTGCCCTTGTCATCACGAGCTTCCAAAATCCAATCACTCGTTATAGAGCACAATACCATTGGTGCGTTGCCAAGGTTTTGTGAAATACTTATTGGCAATACGTACTAATCAAAACTTATCAGAGCCACAAATTTCAAGAAGTACCTTAATTCGATTGAAATTTAATGGGTCTTTTCTCGGGTGATAGCTCAGTTGAATTCTAACTAACGTCAATACTGCAGATAAATATGGAATGATAAATGTAGTGTTCATACGAAATAATTAACGGAAGAAAGAGTCAATTGGCCTTTGTAGCAATATTTGTAGATATTCACAAGCCAGCCCATTTAACTTCTGGTGACCTTTTGACCACGATAATTCCTGAACGCTCCCTCACCTGACTGATCACCCACCATCTTCGAATTCCTGAGGAAAAACGCTTCTAGAAAGTCAACTGCCGCTTTTTTGCCCACCTTGAAAATAACATTAGTTTTGCTTATTTGACACCGGTTTTAGTCATGTGTTTAACTGTTCTTATTAACATTTTTGTTGAATATTTTTGCAGAATATTCTTGATTTGATACCGCTATGTCTGATTTTTTAAATTGTTAATTATCATATCTATTCCTGTATATTTCATAGCAATTATTAATGGAATGGAGAAATATGGCTATAAATAGAGAAGGCGGTGGCTTACCGGAATTGATTAAAGTTCTCGGTGATTTGAAACAAACGGAACTTGTGGATGACATTTTAGAACAATTAAAGGATTGGTAAATTAAAACTATGTTTGAATAGATAATGTTACACTGTATGTCCGTACGTTTATACAATAGGGGCCTCAATCTGAACGACCGGCTCACCCTACCTGCAGAGAAGTGACTCTGACACAGTGAACAGCCATGATATCCACATGACGTTATCTAAACGTCACAGGTCGCGAGGTCTACGCACAGAAGTCAGTTTGTAAACATACAATCGAAAGTTCAATGACTTCGACGAACAGAAAACCTGCGTCGTACCAGGGTTGTCTGTGCAATAACACGGACACAACTCGAGATTGAATAATAATCCTCGGAAGAAAGTGGGATTTTAACAGAATTAGTAAGTTTAAACGGACATTTGACACACGCGGGGGGGGGGGGGCGCCTTATTGGCACTATTTTGTGCTTCTGTAGGGCAGGCCCGGCGGAGTAGGGGGGCTAGGGGGGGCTTTAGCCCCCCAATAATTTGGCCGCAAGTACTCTTTTCTTTAGGCGGCACTGTTTTTTGCCGCCCAGCACAAAGAAAAAATAGAAGAAAGCCGCCAAGTCGTATTTAAACCCCCTCGACTTCGTCCTTCTCCCACTCTATACTCCGACTCCGCCCTCGAAATTTACCATCCCCGGCAAACGGCAAAGCCATGGTAAACTATAAGCCCACGCAAACCATGTCTGACACGGCATTATTTATTTTTGTGTGCCGTAGTAAACCCTATCATCCCAAATTAGTTTAAAGAAAGAAGTATTGGTATTATAATTATCTATTTTTGTGTGCCGAAGTATACCCTATTAGTTTAAAGAAAGAAGTATTGCTATAATGTTTATTTAAATTTAGAAGTTGTGCAGGTCTTTTCATTTCACGGTCACCCAGACCAATTACGGCACTTCAATGTTAAAGGTTTGGATGTCGTAAATGTTGTCGAACGTTTGGTTGTACGATCAATTTTTAATGTTCGCATTCTACGGTTAATTCTACCGAATCTATATTAAATCCTAGCCTATCCACAATGTCAATGTTTCTTATTCTTTCTCAACTTCTGTCTGACCTGATTCTCATTCCATCGTAATGATAATATAAAATACTACAAACACCATTTTGAGGAATAGGCCTATATAAATTTGAATATAATATAAATGGAAATTGATTTGCACTGAAGAAAATAAAAGACAGCAAATGCTCTGGAAATACACCAATAATTGAATAAGGGTTAATTTTCACAAAAGACCACGACCACGCCCCCTCCCAAAATTTTTTTAGGCTCGCTACGCTCGCCAAAGTGTTTTTTACAACTACTCAGCAAATCCTGGCTACATCCCTGGACCTAGGATCGGAGCCCCCCCAATCAAGAACTGCTTCCGCCGGCCCTGTGTAGGGTCTATTTCACATATGCACAATGAATCCTGCTAATGTTTTTAGCGTGGGGATTGACTAATAGTTAAATTATTTCAGTTCTAAACATAAATTAAAACTTTAACGCAATTTTAAAAAATGGCCATTCACTGGATACGTGCGAAAAAAAAAGCCAGCTACCATAAATTTTGTCAAGTTAGTTACGTACGTAGGGACCTTTCGTATCGGTACTAAAACGTCAATGATTCATGTGTACTTGTGACGTCAACTCGTAATGAGTTATTCGGCCTGTGAAAAACGCTATGCGCGTGGGACTGGGTTCACGCTGGTATGCAAACGAAAATGTTTCTTGTCTCATATATTGAATTTTCCACAATGTCACTGAGTTAACTGGCCTGGTTTCGAGTCCCCGGTTGTACGTGGCAAGGAGTTGGGTTGCCTGACCAACCTCGTGGGTTTTCTCTTGGTCCTCCGGTTTCCTCCCACTGCTAAAGACCCCTAAGCTCAAGCGAATTTTTGAAATAAAATGACACCAAATGTTAGTCCCGAAATGACTTAGTTTGTGTCGAGTAGACGTTAAACCCCATCTCTCTCTCTCTCTCTCTCTCTCTCTCTCTCTCTCTCTCATAAAACCGTAGGGTGTTACAATCATATTTTTGGATATTTGGCAAGTTCTTATTTGTTTTGTATGTTTTATTCAGGAAAAAAGATTATATTAAAACAAAAACACCGTTTACGATCTGGTTATCTGATATAGACCCAGATGGCTTTTCTAAAATGACACAAGGTGAGTATGAAATGCTTATTTTCTGTTGAATGGTATCAGGGAATATCGAATTTTCCCCTTTTCAGTGTTGCAAGGAACAACTGTAACACAGCGATATCATAAGTGCTTAGAACTTAATGAGCTCTGCTAGTTTTGACAATACAGGATTTTGACTTTCACTTGTATATATAAACTCTTAGCATGACTATATCTTATTAAATCTAATTAATTCAATATGTCCATTACAAGCTATACATGATCTGTGTACAAGATCCACACGACTTCAAATGTTTATGCATATGCCATGACGAGATAAAAGAAACAATTGCAGATATGACTATCTGCCTTTTCTGTGTCCTGTTGGTATATAATAGAGTAGTAGTTCA
The DNA here is from genome assembly GCA_917208275.1 of Patella pellucida. Classification (NCBI taxonomy): domain Eukaryota; kingdom Metazoa; phylum Mollusca; class Gastropoda; family Patellidae; genus Patella; species Patella pellucida. The sequence goes on from OU795038.1 coordinate 12,954,089, forward strand.
CTGACAGTTAGAAGCGAAGAGCCGGGGGAGAAGAAAGGCTCGGACGGGTGTATGAACTCACCCGAGCCCAGCAGAGGGGCAGAATTGTAAATATTGTATTATGTAGATGTGTTCCTGTAGAAGACTAGTAGATTTTATATTATGTAGATGTGTTCCTGCGTAGCCTAGTTCTTATAGTTTAAGTACCTGTATTAAGTACATGTGTTCCTTTATATTTACTAAACCGATCTCCTGTTTTACACTAATACTAATAGTGTTACACAACGTCCATGTAAAGTATCCATCGACAGTTGGAATTTGGAAATAAGATTCGGCCGCGTAACAATAGTACCCATATAGTAAACTGCATGGCATATACCCGTCTTCATTAGACGTGTGGGTCAAGAAAAACAGGATGGTAACCCTAGTTTTATTTCATTTGATCTGCAGTTTGTCGACTGAATCACCTAAAATACCCGAAGACAATAGTAGCGCGTCGTCAATCTCTTGAGTACCTAAAATAACTCGTATATCTTTGTTTATACGAAGGCAAAATAGAATGGGACTATAAGTACACCCCTGCCCTACTACAGACATGCATTCAATTTTACCAATTTTGACATAAACTAAGAATCAGAACTGTTCATGCAATAAAAGGCATTTTATCCCATTTTGATCAGTGGGGGGTGGGGGATGGATGACCGAATGGTTAGCACGTGTGCGCTGTATCATAATACCTGTCATTGAGTCAACTGGCGGGGCTTCCAATACCCGGTTGTACGTGGCAAGGAGTAGGGTTGCCTGTCCAACCTGGTGGGTTTTATCCGGGTCCTCCGGTTTCCTCCCACTGCCAAAGATCATTACGCTCAAGCGAATTATTGAAATAAAATTATACCATATGTTAGTCCCGAAATGACTTAGTTTATGTCGAGTGGACGTTAAACCCGTTTCTCTCTCTCTCTTCGGTATTCTCCCACTGATAAAGATCCCTTAGCGCAAGGGAATTATTGCAATTGGAATTATTGAAATGCAATTAAACCATATGTTAGTCCCGAAATGATCTAGTATGTGTCGAGTTGACGTTAAACCCAAACGTTCCCCCCTCTCTCTCTCTACCTCTCTCTTCCCCCCCCCCCTCTCTCTCTCTATTTTGATCTCATGATCCCATTATTCAGGGCTGGTCACATATAAGTGTTCATAAATAAACAACTTGACTGTTGGAGAATATTTTAAACAATTTGTTATATTGTAATGCAGGTGCTAAGAAGAAGCCCATGTCGGATGAGTTCTTGAGATCTCTGGCAGTAGAAATTTCGAAGAGTGGCGAAGATACGAGTGAATTATTTCAAAAATTGAAGATGGAAGAACGTCTTATAATAACCATCACAGAAAATAGGCTTTACGCGGGGAAGAAGAAGATGAAGGTGAAAATATACCTGGTAAGATAATTCTTCTGTCTGCCTTTGAATAACGTTGATATGTATTATCTGGGGTTTTTTTCAGTATTCTTATCTGTTGAGAATATCAAACCTGTCCCGAGTTCACAAAGCAGCTTCTTCGGTTTGTATTCCTGATCCTTTTCAATTTTGAGTGAAGTCTGTGTCACGACAGACCCGGGACTGTACAGCACAGTGGACGCTTACGGATAGCCCCCGGATCCATTCACTCTTTTTGAATTGTTTGTTTGTTTGTTGTTTCGGAGTATGATGTCTTGGCAACATATGTGTCTTTTGTGTAAATCATGTGTGGTGCAGTCCCCCTGCACTTACTTTTAGACTTAAGTTAACAATTTATTCAACTTTCAACCACTGCTTATGAGAAATATCGTTGATCCAAAACCACAAAACTTTGCTCATAGTTTCTTATTGATGAATTTGATATATTAAAACAACAAAATATTTTATAAAGGACTATATCTTAGTGAAAATAAGACTAACAACTTTGAGTAAATTCAGAACTTAAAATTGAGAACGCTTTATGAGCTCGGGGCCAGGTAGTTATGTCTAGTTCATTGAACTGGATACAAAATTGATGCGATAATTTGAGGACCTGGGTAGAAGAAATATTGTAGATATTTGTAGCCGATTCCAAATTAGGCGTTTTAGCTATAGAATTTTTGTCAGAGATTTTGACACTTATAAATCGTAACAATTTATGGACAAAACTTCTGGACAATACATTTTTAATTTTAAAAAAATGTAACTTCTAGGCAAAATAAAAGTGGCCGTTTCTTCGCATTGTCATCAGTCTTTATTTACTTCTGCAGCTATTAAAATTGTTCCGAGACTTAAATTTACCTAGACAGTCGGAAAGTTTTCAAACACTCCACAAACAACTGTACGAGTTTCGACACAAGTTCCCAAAAGCAGATGAACGCTGCTTGAAGATGGCCGAAGACTGGTAAGTGGGCTTTTAATGTCATTTGAAATAATATATATATATATAGAAAAATAATGAAGGTTAAAAATATCTTTGGAAAGTACTATTTTTTAATTGTCTACATGTTGAGAGAGAGAGAGAGAGAGAGAGAGATAGAGAGAGAGAGAGATGGGGTTTAACGTCCACTCGACAAAAACTAGGTCATTTCAGGACTAACACATAATTCAACTTTATTTCAATAAACCACTTTCGCGTAGGGGTCCTGAGCAGTGGAAGGAAATCAGAGAACTCGGAGAAAACCCACGAAGTTGGGCAAGCGACCCTACTCCTTGTAACGTACAACCGGGGTATCGAAACCGCGCCAGTTGACACAATTTCAGACCTTATGGTACAGCGCGCACGTGCGAACCATTCCGCCACCCCACCCTAGATATTTAAGATCTATTCTATAGTAACGCTATGTACTTTTACCTATTTTAAAGTACATTTCTATTATCCCATTTAATTTTTTTATGACAGATCGATAGCTGAAGATCCGAATAAATTGGTTACTTTTTTGTAACTGGGTGTATTTTATATTTGTATCTACATGTACATATCTACCGTAAACATATATAACTGCTTGTACATTTTAAACCCGACAGTAGTCCCTATTAGGACAGTAGGCATATTGCGATATTTAGTGCCGCGCTTCGACCTCTAGCTGGCCGGCCACCTCTGGCTTGCGGCTGTGGTTTCGAGCCCTGGTGTGAGCATATGTGGCATGGATATAGGGGCGCCTTCTCAACCTCGTGGGTTTCCTCCGGGCACTCTGGTTTCCTGACCCCTACGCGCAAGCGAATTATTGAAATAAAATTAAACCATGTTAGTCCTGGAATGACCTAGTTGTGTTGAGTGGACGTTAAACCCCATTCTCTCTATATATATTAGGTCAGTGGGCATATTGCGATATTTTGTGTGCTAGAGTCCCAGAGTCATACGCAGCCGCGAACGGGTGATATCTGGTCGCAATCAGACAGTTTCGTGTCATGGATATTACTGAAAATAAACATTGCAGTAGTTTTTACCATTTATTCTATTTTATTTCAGGGTCCAATCTAACAATGATTATTCTGATTTGAGAGATACATTGGAACCTTATATTGCGGCACATCGAAGTAAGGAACGCGAGTCGAATGGATTAATTTAAGTACGATCGACATGCAACTTTATATACCTGGGGCCTGTTTCACGAAATTTTAACTTAAGATAAAATCCAAATTTTAGTACATACTTAAATCTGATTGGCTAAGCGCTAAAATCAATCTAATACTATCCAATCGTATTACTAAAATCGGATTTTATCTTAGTTAAAATTTTGTGAAACAGGCCCCCGGTCAATTGTTTCGTTAGGTGACCTTATAACCGATTACGGTTACTTTAGAGGGTTATGCAGTAAATAACCTATGTGCTGTATTTCGTGAAACATGCCCCTGTTCTTGCACGATTGCGTATCGATTGCAGGCTTGCATCCAGGATTTTTTTCGAGGGGGGGGCATACTTTGTAACAAATGGTAATCATTAGAGTGCTGCATACATTAGTGGTTTGGTGTAATCCTCAGAGCCTTGACGCATTGCCTTGGCTTAGACAATGCAAAATTCATGTTTATATCATCAATTAGAAAGCAGATGCACCAGTCTCGCTGGGGCTTAGAGGCGGGGGGGCTGGATCCGCGCCTGGATTGACCGTCTTCGATGTTTGTATGGCGTTGCTATGGCGGTGATGACGGCATGGTGGTGCATCTTTATTTTGGCTTGTATGATATAGACAAATTGTATACATAAATAAATGTTTTTTTTTTATAAACATGATATTGTAAGTGTAAATTCAAAACGATTTCATTGATTCTCCTTGTAGTCTGTAGAGCCGAAAGTTGAGTGGCATTAGCAGGCATCGTTAAGCTAAACAAGAGACAGGCGGGTTAACTAAATGAGGGGAAGCAACCCTGATTTTTTTTCTGGCCTCCAGGGGTATCATCATTCCGCCAACCTCGACAGATTCTACTTATCTAATCGCGGCTGTATGACGAATTCCGCCATATTTGAACTATTTTAAACGTTCCGTATGAAAAATGACTGTCCCCATGGAGATTTCTGTGGAGAGTGCATTATATCAACAAACGTCAAGTTTGGCATTGGGATTGTGGAATTACCAGGGAATTTGATCAAACCAGCAACCTTGAGACAATATCTTTGCTCATTTAGGTATATAGGCTACACTCTACAAAAGACGCAATTTGGAACTTTTTTGGCACGTTTTCCTGTTCAAGTAAACCGGTCGCCGCATCGCAAATGTATGGGCGTAGGTACATATCACTTACTGTCATACAGCCGGGATTAGATGTAGGGTACCAGAATCTACCGAGATTTGCCGAGCGGGGCTATCATGTGTTATACTCGGTGACTACTTACAGTGAATCAGAAGATGAAGGCACCTTGTGGCAATGGCCGCCATCATTATCCTAAACACACCACTTTTTATATCTTGTTTCGGCGCACAAATAAGAAACTTTTTTATATTAGAATGCATAACAGGTTTATTGTTAGGGATATAATTTGTACATACAAAATAAAATAAAAACCATATACGAACAATCCAAACCATAAGACAGAATTCGAAGTCCTAAAAAACGTTATAGGCCATATAGAGTAATCAGCAAATGGACTGCTCCTCGTATACAAAATACACGACAAACAGTGGTAACAGGTGTCCGGAAAAGTAAGCTTGCCCTGTTAAACACGTGCCTAGCTACCAAGCCAAACAAAGAGGTCTACTCAACCATAGCTGAGCAGACTGTGCAACGTCTATGTGCTTGTTTCGCATGGCTCATCTCTTCAAGGGTATGGATCCTTATGCTATTTTAGACAAATTTACTGGAGACATAAACTGTGCCTGTATGTAACATTTACCCTTGGTCAATATCGTTCATCGTATATTAAAGATACACTAGTTAAGGGTTTATTAAAGAGTTGGCCATTCTTGCTACTATAATAATTAAAAAATAGATCATAAAAAAAAAAATATTGAAAATTTCAGCCATATTACTTCAATATCAGCCAAATTATCACTGTTTATTGTTTTGACAAGATGTGTGCATAATAGTAACTAGCGCCATGGTATATTCGCGACGTAGTCTCGCTTTACCTTTAAAGCCCAAATAACACTCTTGTTGTAACTGAATAATATGTCCCAATCTTTATTCTGGTCAACAAATTGTACTATTTTACAATATTCCAATTAATAAATGATACAAATTTCATCTTAACACACCTAATTTTAAAAATTAAAAAAATTCAACTACATGCCGTAATATGGTTTGAAAAGCTTTACGTAAACACTTTCAAATGCAACTTGGATTTAAACGTATTTACGAACCCTTTGAACAAGTAAGATAGGTTATAATGGATAATTTACACAACAGGTAGGACACTTAAACATCTCGTAGTTAGAATAAGGCTAAAAAAAAAATTTGGAACCCATCAAGCCAGCAAGAGTGTTATTGTCCGTTTAATAAATTACACATTTAAATGGCGAATTGTTCTAATCTTGTTAAAAATCGCGAGTATCCGATGCCACCGAAAGTTGATTATGGTCTTGTTTGTTAATAAATGTGTAATTAATAATTTAAATGACATTTCAGGCCTAAAAAACTTGCAATAGGAAAATGTACCTCTTGCATAACGCATGTTTAATTAACCACAGATAACTAACTTCTAAATCATGAGCGAATTATGTAATTAACCCATTCGGCATAAATTTCATCGTTTTGTTTTGTTATGGCTTAAGGCCATTAGCCTTACAGGAATTTCAAAGAAGATGAATGTCTGAAATTCGCAATGACTATTTCGGAATGACGACATATCTAACTGTCTGCTGCCGTCTAATATTACTTAGATTTGGATGGTATTTTACAACTATTTTTACCGCAGATAATATGTTATGCCAATCAGCCGCCTATGTCATTAATAATAATGCCATTGTCACCATACCCTCGTGTCAAGTATGGACAAATAATGACACAACCGAACGTTTGTTTGGGAGTTAAGGTGTTTGTCCGTTATGGGAAACCAAACCTAACCAATATAACTTCTTAAAATACATGTCATCCTTTGATGTTGGAGTACCATTATTTCCACTAATGTACAAGCAACTTGCCAAAGGTACATTATCTATACTAGATGAAATATAGGACTCGCGTGACATATTTCATTAAAAAGCGTGTGCGGGGATAGTGTCTCTGTATTAATATATTACTTAATGCCTCACTCTCGACCATTAAAACATACATAATAACCTTATTCACAGGGGATATTTATTTGTTTGGGCACAATATTTCAGTTTATTAACAATTTGTTCCGACATGGCAGAGTGTCCTACGGAAGACAATCCATTTTACAATTTACTTTGGAAACATGTTTGCGTTCCTTGAGACGGACAGATAGCTTCGATTTACTAACTACGTGTACATGGTTTATTTTTTTCCACTCTTGGAGAGAGAGAGAAATGGGGTTTAACGTCTACTCGACACAAACTAGGTCATTTCGGGACAAACTTGCGCGAAAGCTTCTTTAGCAGTGGGAGGAAACCAGAGGGCCTGGAAAAAACCCACGAGATTGGACAGGCGACCCTACTCCTTGTCCCGTACAACCGGGGATTCGAAACCACGCCAGTAGACTCATTGACAGGCTTTATGATAGAGCGCGCACACGCTAACCACTCAGCCATTCACACCTTCCACTCCTGGACGGCGTCATGATTAATTATCTATTAAACAATGTGTTTGTCAAGCACGAAAAATATCTTTAGGTGTGTTTGTCCGTGATATTTAAAAATAGAAGTTACAATATTTCAAAATTGTTTTAGCTCCAAAAGAAATCGAAATATTTCAGGATTGTTTTAGACCCAAGAAATCTGATTAATACCCAGATCCTACTTCGTTTCGTTTATATAGTTCAAAATGTCGTTTTACATGTAGTGTAGAGCATGGAATTTATAAAATATAACGAAACGAAATATAGATCTTTATTTGTATCAGATTGAGCCCCAAGCAAGTGTAATAAATATATTTAGCTACATTTTTTCCAAATTAGCACTTATCCTTGTTCTTCTTTTTTATCTTTGCCATCAGCAGCTGGAAATAAGTTACAGTAATTCACCTCATAATTTTGTAGATTTATATAATCTGTTTGTTCTTCTAGCAGCAATTCTAATATTTTACAGATCTCTGCAAAACTTGGTCTTTGGCTTGAGTTATCTTCCCAACACTGCGTGATCAAATTTTGTCTGCAAAATTCAAATACCTCAAACATTTGATGGTGATGTGTCATTTAAATATGTTCCGGCGTGATTTCCCCTTGTCAGAGATGCAGAAGGAGGGCCTGACAAGGACAGCTGCCTAGTCGTTCGGATGGGACGAAAAACCGAGGTCCCGTGTACAAATTGGAGTGCACGTAAAAGATCCCTTGGCAGTTGGAATTCGATATAAGAGTAGGCCGTAGCGCCGCTGCCCGGGCAAAATTTCCCTCATTGCACACTGTGGCGTATGCCCGTCTTCAATTAGCCCAGGTACGGTGCTTAAGCGTAGGACGTTAAACCCCATTTCATTCATTCATTCATTCATTTAAATATGTAGCTAAAAGATCAAAATTATCACGCAAATATATAGTATATTGGCCCCTTTTTTATTAATTAAGAAATCAGATTCTAAATACAAACACCTGGATCACCTCTCGGCTTCGATTCAGAGCTTATCACTTACGTTCGCCTCAGAAAAATGGCGAGCCGCGTGGATTGAAGACATTCCAATTCATCATATCTTTGTTAGTAATAAACCGAACTGAAACATTTTTGTACGGATCAATCATATTAGAGATTCATCTTTCACAATTCCAACTAATAAAGTATCTTTCACGTGCACGCCACACAGAAAGCATAATTGCCTCGTAATAATTCGAATAATTCCCATTTTAATGTAGAACTAAGCATTTGCATTATTTCACTTCGGCAAGAAAGGAATGCTTATATTAAACGCAATCTGTTAATATTAAGGACATGGACATATAAAGTTATACCCAAAATAATACCTCAAGTCGGTACAGTGGGTACATCTCATTTCTACATTAACTGAATATAAGCAAACATTTAATAGGTGATCATCTGACAAAGACTCGAATGTATATGTATATGCATGATTTGCAATCGGATAATTTGTTTAGGTCCACAACAGGCAAACGTAAAAAAAAAAGAATCCACCAAATACATACAGATCGTCGCTGCAAAACTCCGGGCAGTCCATTTTCTTCCCTTCTGCTACAGCAGCCATCACTTGTCTTGCAGAGAGACCAGCATATGGACTCGCGCCTATAGCAATAAACATAATGATAAGACAAACAGATACAGGTTTCTGTGTCTCTAATTAAATATATAACATTCATATATACGATACGGGTCCTGGAGCTTTACTATATTGTATTTAGTATACAAGCCGAGATAATGCAGATAGACATTCATCATACAGTATGCTATGAGGGAAATGTTACCCTCACAGCTGATAGAGATAGCGATAGAGAAATGGGTTTAACGTCCACACAAACTAGGTCATTTTGGGACTAACGTATGGTTTTCATTTTTTTATTTCAACAATTCGCTTGCGTGAGGGGTCTTTAACAGTAGGAGGAAACCGGAGTGCCCGGAGGAAATCCACGAGGTTGAGAAGGCGCGCCTATCTCCATGTCACATACGCTCACATTAGGGCTCGAAACCACAGCCGCAAACCAGAGGTGATCGGCCAGCTAGAGGTCGAAGCGCGGCACTCTAGACCACTAGGCCATCCCAACCACCCAACAGCTGATAGAGGGTATTATCTTATTTTGATTTCCATTGGTCAGGGGATCTTTAACGTGCTGTCAACGGTGCACATGGGACCTCTGTTGACCTCTCGTCCGGTGACTAGAGGTCTTACTAGCCAGCTCCGCTATCCCGAAGCATTAACACGGGGGATTAGAATCGAATCGGGGACCAAAACCAAACTTACTGTCTTATCGTGGTTCCCAAAATAGCATAGATCCTAGAGATATATATTGATGGAGACAAATTTCAGAGAAATGACATTAACAAAATACGTTATCTATACTGTAGACAGATTAGCCTTCAATAGACACGCTATGACAATCATTCAATGCGATAATATTTTCGTCTGGATTCTAATTTGGAAGTCAAATCAAATCTTGGGTGAACCTTACTTAAAAGACCTATGGTTTAAACAGCAGTTTATAATTTATTTTGATCAACCATATTATAAAATCAAGCAACAGAAGAATATCAGTCAATATCCGCCGCAATCTGATAAAAATACTGATCTATATTTCGTTTTTTTATAATTTTGATGGCCTACACGGCTACACTAAATGATAATCTGACAAGTTATAGTGGTAGTTCACGTCAAGGGTCAAACGAGCGGCCTTTGTCCCTATGACGCCAGATATTGATGAATCCACCAGTGTTGAAGTTTCTAGTGGTTTACTCACAGCTCCGTGTATCAAAAGGCCAAGAACCGTAACAGACCGTTTCATTTGCTTATCCCTCACATCATCCAAAACACGTCAATGATTAAACTCTTCCAGTGAATTAAAGACGAGTAAAACGAAATTTTGAACTATAAAAACTAAACGAAATAAGATCTGTGTTTAATCAGATAGTATCCACCGATGTTAGAATCTTACGTTAACAATAACACCTTCAGACAGTCTTGACACGAGAGAATTTGGAGACATTTAATTCAGAACCAAGTCACATACCAAGTGTTACTATTTCCCAGAGTAAAACACCATACGACCATACATCAGATTTAGATGTATATACGCCATCAGTCAATGATTCGGGTGCCATCCATCGTATTGGTAATACACCCTGAAAAAACATTATCATATGTCTCAAAGACAAATCAGCCTTCTCTATAACCTTAAACCTTGGCACAACAATCTTGATCGCTTACAACTACTTCACAACTCCGCCACCCGTTTAATTACACGCACTAAACTACACGAACAAATCCCCATATCTTGCATGGACTCCAGTGGCTTCCTGTCTGTCAACGTATAAAATTCAAATTTATGATATTAACTTATAGACATCTCCATTACCAAGCACCGAAAAAGAGAAGGATACTGTACCCAAAACATCCCACTGCGTGTTTTACCCATTTATATTATATTTTTTTTATCTTTAATTACTTCGTGAATGACAATATAAGACACAATATTAAAAGAATACCTTGGATGAAATTTCGTACACATCATCACTATCGTGTACAAATCTCGCCAGTCCAAAATCTGCCACTTTACAAACATTGTTGTCACTAATTAAAATATTTCTAGCAGCGACATCACGATGTATTATCTGTAACATATGAAATGACGAATACGATCACCAAAGTATTTGTATACACCCACATATTGTTTAAAAAATGTAATCGCATAATGTAGTCGCTCATGTCCGTCCCTCCAGCTGCTTGTAATTCTTCAAACTAAGACAAAATCCAAATTTTAGTAATTTGATTGGATAATATTACATTGATGATTTTAGTGCATAGCCAATTAAAATTGAAGTATCTACCAAAATTTGAATTTTATCTTTAGTTATGATTTCGCGGAACAGGACCCTGGGCTTATTCCATTAAAGACATAAAGGCTATCGTCATTCAGAGTCGCGCAATAATTATACGCAGAGTTATTGCTTCTGCTATCGAAACCCTCTGATGGCACTACATATCAGAGTTACCCATTGACCTTATCACCAACACCTTGCAATTGCATTATAAGAGTTTTTGAGAAATTTTTTTTCCAAAGATGCGTGGATTGTATATTGGCAAGTTATGATTTTACTTGTATATACCAAAAATAATAATAATAATAATAATAATAATAATAATAATATGTCCATTTATATAGCGCCAAATCCACAAAGCGTGCTCATAGCGCGACAGAATTACTATCCCGGTCTCTAGGATACAGGTAAGGCTGATTACCTCCTTTTACAACTCTTTGAAAGAGCCCCAACATATATGCAGCTACAACTTGAAGTTTCAAGGAGCGCAACAGTTTTTGTGTAATAAATACACCATCCTACCGGCACCCATTTACAGCTGGATAGACTGGAATGCTTAAACTGAGCTTTGTTCTAATTTCTATTTCATTTTTCAAAACTTGGCGGGATTGTGCGACCGATTAGAGTTAAGTATAAATGGTTTGAAAAAGCAAACCTATAAATTATTATCTTTAATCAATGTTTTTCGAACTTTCTGAGATCCAGCAAAATATTAATTTAGTGACAACTTTTATAAAAGCTTGGCCAACTAATCTGCTGGTGGGCGCTTGCTTCGTTTTTGTGAACCTATATTTAATTGGAGGTGTCATTCGGTCCCGTAAGACAAACGTGGAGTCATAAGGAATTCATAAACAAACAAAATTACCTACATTATTGATACTGAGGTGGTCCAGACCTTTTGCTATCTGGTAGGCAAACGATGACAGATCAGAGGAGTCCAGCTGCTCCACTGAGCTTTCTCCCATTTTATCAGGACGACGTTTGCGCAGGAAATGTAGAAGATTTCCACCCGATACATATTCTAGGATCATCAAGGGTGGCTGATCTTTAAAAAAAATAACACCATAATTTCTTTCTTATTCCAATGGTATTGTTGGTTTAAAAGGTGTCTTTTTTGATTTTAATAAAGCTTATGTCATTCTGATCTCTTAAGATCTTATTCACCAGATGGGGGATCACGTGGCTAAGTGGGTAAGACGCTGACTCGCTAGCCTGGAGGTCGGGTGTTTGATCTCTGAATTGGCCGAGAAAGTTCATCCTGATTTTCCGGCTTGGTTTCCCCTTGACTTTTATGCGGGGCGGAGGGTCTGACAAGGGCAGATGTCTTGTCGTTCGGATGGGACGAAAAACCGAAGTCCCGCGAACACATTGGCGTTGGAATTCAATATAAGAGTAGGCAGTAGCACACTTTATGGCCAATGCCCGTCTTTGTTAGCCCAGGTTAGAAGCAGAAAAGTAGGACGTTAAACCCCATTCCATTTATTCACCAGATATTCACCATTGAGATCCAACAATGCCCATTAATATGATCTACGTAAGGGTGTGAATATACATAATGTACCGTAGTTTAAACTTTAAGCAAATACATGTTATAATAAAATATAAAACAATAAAACGAAAGTACAGTCAATTACGTTAGAATTCTTCTTTAAATGTCTATGTTTCTTTAAGTTTCTATTATAATTGTATTTTATGGAGAGGGGGTATACATGCTTCTGACTGTTCTCCAATACAGTTCAATTTGTCCATTGTAGTGATTTCTATGATTCGGATAAATAGTTGTAATATACTCATTACTTACCAGCACTCTGGCAATAATCCAAGTACGAAACGACATTGAGGTGCTTTGGAATACTTTTAACCAGTGTGAGTTCCTTAGCAAAATCTTCTTTCTGCATATCAGTTGCTGTCTCTGAATTAACAAATCCATTTGTTTTATTTTTTTTGTTATTTGATTTGTTTCGGTTTCATTTTCCATACCAATCAATATAAGTGGCCGAAATGGTTAGCAATAATCCCGAATATTCGTTTCGATAGTGCGACCAAGCAAGGTCATCATAGACATAATGGAAAGGGTGGACGTTTCCATTCCCTCATGTAGACCAATGTGTTGTGGCTTTGATCGGTTAGTACCCGAACATTGCATCACTCTCCCTATCGATTTGCACTCACATCACAGTTAAAATTAAATAAAATATAAACCAAGTACGAACAATCCAAACCATAAGACAGAATTCGAAGTCCTAAAAACGTTATAGGCAAATTAGTGTATTCAAGCAAAATAGTGTAATCAGCAAATTGACTGCTCCTCGTGTACAAAATACACGACACGCAGTGGTAACAGGTGTCCGGAAGAATAAGCTTACCCTGCCTGGCGCCAAACCCACCATAGCTGCATCCAAACTATTAAGCGAAATGTCAGTAAAATAGCGTGATTGGCCAATGAACTATCGGTATGCAAAATGCACGCGATGAACTGTGTTAACGATGTGGTAGACATTATCAGGGAGATAGAAATAGTATTCATGTCAATTAAATAAAGTGTCGTACGACACGACTAATTTATAAAGTACTAGAACACCTAAACACCCACCTTTGCACATTTTTACAGCCACACATTCCCATATTCCACAACCAGTAATATTGAGCGCCTCTGCTTTTACCACCTTCCCAAAGTTACCTTCGCCGAGATCTTCCAATAGCCGAAGTCGTTCCCTAGAGAATCCCCCAATGGTCTTGGTAACTGGCAGGTACCGATCTTTCATCTGTTGCTTTTGAAAGATCATAAAATTTGGAACATGAAAAGTCATTTACTCTGATTTGGTAAATAGTGTTGTTTCCAATTGTTTGGGGGATCACGTTGGCTAAGTGGATACGGCGCTGGTTCGCTAGCCTAGAGGTCGGGAGTTCAATCCCTGCATTGGCCGAAAAAGTTCATCTCGATTTTCTGACCTGATTTCCCCTTGTCAGTGACACAGAAGGAGGGCCTGACAAGGACAGCTGCCTAGTCGTTTGGATGGGACGAAAAACCGAGGTCCCGTGTACACATTGGAGTGCACGTAAAAGATCCTTTGGCAGTTGGAAGAGTAGGCCGTAGCGCCGCTGCCCGGGAAAAATTTCCCTCATAGCACACTGTATGGCGTATGCCCGTCTTCAATTAACTAAGGTTAAGTGCATAACAGTAGGACGTTAAACCCCATTTCATTCATTCATTCCAATTGTTTGATGTATGGAAACCCCTGCTTGTGATCAATCTGATTAAAACACAGATCCTATGTCGTTTCATTTTTTATAGTTCAAAATTTCGTTTTACTTGTCTTCCCAACACTAAGGATCTGAAAGAGTTGTTATATAACACGCGTTCTGTTTGCAGTGTGTGTGTGTGGGCGGGGGTAGCTAATGTAACGGTATGTTACGGCAAGTTCTTGGCGTGCGATGTGCAAAACTGTGGGTAAACCACTAAAAACGCCAACGCTGTTTGATTTATTGATGTCTGATGTCATAGGTCAAAAGCCTTTCACTAGAATCATTCAGATCTTCACGTAGTGTTAGGCCATCGAAAGTATAATAAAACGAAACGAAAATTAGATCTGTATTGTAATCGGATTGGCATATGATGTAAAGTACAACAAAGCATCTTCACATATGGTCGGCAACACATCAATACAATAATTTAGCATTGCGGGAATGGAAGGTTGTGTGCTGCACTGTTGACTCTGGTCAAATCGCATAAACACCCAACAACATAAAGAGTCATGGCCAAATGTGTAGTTCATTCGGGTCATTAATAGTAATGTTATTGTTATTGCCGATCATGGCTATGCCAGGCTTCCCAGAAAAAAAGTAGTTTCTACTTACTCTTATAGATAATCCAATATCAGTAAATTCTTTGGCAGTCATTCGCTTTACCCGCTTCTCATTGAATTTCTATAAAATTATAAAGACAATATCTTAACATTATCTAACCCAATGGTCACTAATTGTCTTTGAATAGAACTACCATCTAACTTATAACTGTCAAATGGGCACCCAATAAGCTCTATAGAAATTTCCAGCTGCATATTTGGGAGAAGGCTAGTGACCTATACACCATTGTAATCACCATTTAGGTAACTTAGCATCCCTACCCAGCCCAAACGAAATTGATTTCTAACATACATCTCATGTCATCTCAAATATTGCGAGGTGAAGTGGGGATAAACTGTTTTCGGGTTCATAGAATTTAAACTGGATCCAGTGGAAGACAACTTAACTCTATCATAGCAAGGTTAGTAATTAACTAATG
This sequence comes from Patella pellucida, assembly GCA_917208275.1. Lineage (NCBI taxonomy): Eukaryota > Metazoa > Mollusca > Gastropoda > Patellidae > Patella > Patella pellucida. The sequence goes on from OU795038.1 coordinate 12,969,376, forward strand.
AGTTGATAATTATCTCATCCAAAGTATTGACAATATGAATTCACCAGGTAACAATGCCGGCAGCATAAGTTTGGGGGGTAAAACATTTTTAAGGGGAGGCAATCGAGCTTTACATTTAATTTAAGTTAAATGATTGAAAGAATGAATAAATGGGGTTTAACGTCCAAGCTTAAGTACCTAACCTGGGCTAATTGAAGACGGGCATACGCCATACAGTGTGCTATGAGGGAAATTTTGCCCGGGAAGCAACTGAATTCCAACTGCCAAGGGTTCTTTTACGTGCACGCCAATGTGTACACGGGACCTCGGTTTTTCGTCCCATCCGAACGACTAGGCAGCTGTCCTTGTCAGGCCCGCCTTCTGCATCACTGACAAGGGGAAATCACGCTGGAAAATCAAGATGAACTTTCTCGGCCAATGCAGGAATCGAACACCCGACCTCCAGGCTAGCGAACCAGCGCCTTATCCACTTAGTCACCGTGATCCCAATAAAGTTAAAAATATGAATTACTCACCCTTCTGAACAAATCTCTAACAATGCATAAAATGATGAAAACTATAAAAACAATACTTCCCACGATCAAATATATCACATAATTGTCTATTCGATCTGTAGAGAGAAAAGAAATAATAGAGCAGCACGTTTGGAGGGCAAAGTCATGTGTTAAAATACCAATGATTTCTTTATGCTCGGAGACAGTGGTAGTATTAGGATTCTGGATTACTGAATTTTGCCTAATTTGAATATCCATATTATACTCCGATATCCATGGCCAGTCCGTATAGAAGATCGAGATAAGGTTAAACTGGATGAGTGGGTCTATGTCACACGTACTAGCCGTGGCGATAGAGAGGTGGCAACGAGGGTTCAATCCAAGCTCAGGGCAAGAACTTTATCGTTGTAAGTGAGAGGGATATTCGGTCTCCCGTCCGATCAGGCAGGTTCTCCCGAGTTCTTCGGTTTCTTCCTACAGTAATGATCGAAATCATACGCACGATCTGTGCCAAGGGCCAAATTGGAAAAAGGCCTCAGGCCTAATTTGCTACCCTTGTAAAATGACGCGATTATTATTAATATTATCATTACTCATTTGCGAAACCACTGTACAAAGTTTCATACCTATAACGATATGCCCCCGGTCATCATTACCCAATTATGGTATTTACTTGTATATTATAATATAGTTTCTTGATAAAGAGAGAGAGAGAGAGGGGAGAGAGAAAGAGGGGGAGAGAGGGGGTAGAGAGAGACATACAGACTGACTGACAGACAGAGAGAGGTGGGGTTTAACGCCAACTCGACACAAACAAGATCATTTCCGGTCTAACATATTATGGTTTAATTTTCATTTTAATATATGGCTCGCGCGTAGGGTTCCTTAGCAGTTGGAGGAAACCAGAGGACCTAGAGAAAACCCACGAGGCTGGATAGGTGACCCTGCTCTTTGTCACGTACAATCTGGGATTCGAAACCACACCAATTGACTCAATGACAGGCTTTATAATACAACGCGCACGTGCTAACCATTCGGTCATCCACCCCCTGCTAGATAAAGACATGAAATGAAATGGTGTTTAACTTCCTACTGCTCTGCGTAAACGGAACCTCGGTTTTCGTATCATCCTAACGACTAGACGGTTGTCCTTGCCAGGCCTTCGTCTCGTATCGCTGACAAGGGGGAACCACGCCGAAAAATCCGGATGAACTTTCGCGGCCAATGCAGTGAACGAACACCCGACATCCAGGCTATAGCGAGCTACCGTGACACCCTGTATAAAAACGAGAGGTACCTATTGAAAATATCAGTTGGTAATAAGCAGTAATTGTATTCCTAGAGTTGCGGAAGCCCCTGTGGCTCAGTGAGTAGGATGTTGGCTCGCTAACTGCGATGTTCCGTACTATATCTAGGTGTTTGACAAGACAGTTCATATGGAATTTCCGGCGTCGTTCCTCGTTTTCAGTGGTGTGAGACTGAGTGCCTGGTAAATGAAAACGTATAGTCGTTCAAAACACATTGGCAGTTGGGATTCGATGTAAGAATAGAACGTAGCGACATTGTCCGGCCAAGATTTCACCAAAAGCACACTGTATAGCGTATGCCCGTCTGCCATAGCTCTGTCATAGTATGACAGTATAGACAGTTATACCCTATTTCATTTCACAGGAGCGATTTTTGTTTCATACCTTCAACTAAAGACTGCTTAATAATGACGTCAGTTGTTATAATACGATGACCGTAAAGCGTTGATACATTGCAGGTATAGGTGCCACTGTATTTCTTTAAACTACCATACGGCACTGTTGGTGGTGTGAAATTATATATGATGGAGGCATTCATTACAATTATCTCCGCATCAATGAAAATACCCATGGGCTTTTCAACCCATTCGAAGGTGATATTTAAGAGAGGATCCGTCCGTGCTTCTAATGAAAGGTCCATCTCTCTGCTAGATGATATTTTTTGGACGGATGTTGGACGTTCAAGTATTTCAATCTTTGCTGAAAAAGGGGATATGATTCATACAACTTATATCAAACCGAATATTAAAATTATGACCCTAATCCCTTTCTTAATATAAACTAATAAAAATAGAGGTTAGGGGCTTTAAGATGCAACCGTAGGAGCAGGAGCTGCAGGCTTCTAAAATTGTTAAGTTTTTTATTGTTATTATTAATATCTCCTTGCATGTAAAAGAGGGGGTGTTTTCGAGGCACATGTGCATCTATCTATATAGTAATCATGGATAGTGTCAAAGATAGCCAAAAGATATAATGGTGGAGATGGTCAAAAGAGTATAACAACCATTTTCCAACCACAAATCCCAATGACGGAGCCCGCAGGTTACTATCGAGTCATCGATAATGATTATCGCCAAGCATCTACCACTGAAATTCAAAGTTTGTGGTAATTTGCGAGTAAAACTACCTCCATATCAACCCCCCTAATGACATTACAAAAGGTGATACGGCGAATAGCCACATTAAAATACCAATGGTTGTTATGAGATATATAGTCTAGATGTGTGTTATTAAACTTACTGACTCTCCTATAGCATGCTTGATGGAAGAGACTTCTATCTCCATAAGTTACACTGCACTGTATGCACCCAATGCGTTTCTGCAGTTTTCCGCTGTAAACGTCATGTTCTTTAAGAAAAAAATAAGATTCTGGTGGATTGTCTGTGTCCCATTTCATTTCCGGAAATTAAATTAATTATTTCTTTCTAGTGTCTAACCAAAACAATTTATAAGTGTTCGTTTCTAACCTCCCCATTATTATATTTAGTTCTTGCTATATTATGGCAGCCATTGTGATTCTTGACTCAAAACATTTGGTGTTACCAGTTCTACTTCTAATTTACAGTGATTATTGGTTTTGTGAAATGTATATTGGCTAGTGATTGTTTTCTAATAGTAAATGCAGGAGGACTGCACTACACGCAAAACAAACAAAAAAAAATATAGAAAATAAACCTGCGGACAAGACAGAAAATAGACATTGCAAACACTAAACAATCATCAAATCAAGTGAATGGATCAGGGGGCCATCCGTAAGCGTCCACTGCACTGTACAGTCCCGGGCCTGTTGTGGTACAGGCTTCACTAAAATGATTTACAAAAAAGACGTAACAAAAAAATGCGACCGATTTTCTCAGTGGTCGTCTCTTCAATGGCGATAGTCGGTCAGTTGACGTCAGGTGTTAGAACGTCAAATAATTTTAACAATAAGGGCGATAATCCGGACAGAAACTCGGAAAACGCTAAAATAATAAATGTAGTGAGCAAACAGGAGCAAAGCCCGACAACGAGAACATTCTGCAGTACGAAGGGCTAAAACTCTACTCTAATAGTAAATGCAGGAGGACTGCACTACACGCAAAACAAACAAAAAAAATCTAGAAGATAAACCTGTGGACAAGACAGCAAATAGACATTGCAAACACTAAACAATCATCAAATTAAGTGAATGGATCCGGGGGCCAGCCGTAAGCGTCCACTGCGTTGTACAGTACCGGGTCTGTTGTGGTACAGGCTTCACTAAGATGATTTACAAAAAAGACGTAACAAAAAAATGCGACCGATCTTCTCAGTGTTCGTCTCTTCAATGGCGATAGTCAGCCAGTTGACGTCAGGTATTAGAACGTCAAAAAAAATTAACAATAAGGGCGATAATCCGGACAGAAACTCGGAAAACGCTAAAATAATAAATGTAGTGAGCAAACAGGAGCAAAGCCCGACAACGAGAACATTCTGCAGTACGAAGGGCTAAAACTCTACTCTAATAGTAAATGCAGGAGGACTGCACTACACGCAAAACAAACAAAAACAAATCTAGAAGATAAACCTGCGGACAAGACAGAAAATAGACATTGCAAACACTAAACAATCATCAAATCAAGCGAATGGATCCGGGGGCCATCCGTAAGCGTCCACTGCGCTGTACAGTCCCGTGCCTGTTGTGGTACAGGCTTCACTAAAATGATTTACAAAAAAGACGTAACAAAAAAATGCGACCGATTTTCTCAGTGGTCGTCTCTTCAATGGCGATAGTCGGTCAGTTGACGTCAGGTGTTAGAACGTCAAATAATTTTAACAATAAGGGCGATAATCCGGACAGAAACTCGGAAAACGCTAAAATAATAAATGTAGTGAGCAAACAGGAGCAAAGCCCGACAACGAGAACATTCTGCAGTACGAAGGGCTAAAACTCTACTCTAATAGTAAATGCAGGAGGACTGCACTACACGCAAAACAAACAAAAAAAATCTAGAAGATAAACCTGTGGACCAGACAGCAAATAGACATTGCAATCACTAAACAATCATCAAATCAAGTGAATGGATCCGGGGGCCAGCCGTAAGCGTCCACTGCGTTGTACAGTCCCGGGTCTGTTGTGGTACAGGCTTCACTAAAATGATTTACAAAAAAGACGTAACAAAAAAATGCGACCGATTTTCTCAGTGTTCGTCTCTTCAATGGCGATAGTCAGCCAGTTGACGTCAGGTGTTAGAACGTCAAAAAAATTTAACAATAAGGGCGATAATCCGGACAGAAACTCGGAAAACGCTAAAATAATAAATGTAGTGAGCAAACAGGAGCAAAGCCCGACAACAAGAACATTCTGCAGTACAACGGGCTAAAACTCTACTCTAATAGTAAATGCAGGAGGACTGCACTACACGCAAAACAACAAAAAAATCTAGAAGATAAACCTGTGGACAAGATAGAAAATAGACATTGCAATCACTAAACAATCATCAAATCAAGTGAATGGATCCGGGGGCCAGCCGTAAGCGTCCACTGCGCTGTAAGTCCCGGGCCTGTTGTGGTACAAGCTTCACTAAAATGATTTACAAAATTAATCCATAGGCGGTAGGAACCAGGGAGGCTGCACCGCCCTCTCCCAAATTTTGTGAAGCGTTCAGTACTCGGGCAATGTATTGCTGTTTTCGGGCACACACATCAATTGTGTAATTGTGTAATTAATTAAAAATAAACAACCATCACAGATTTGTCGAAAACTCGTTTTAGTTTATAATGGAACCATTCTAAAAATTAGGATAACATTGGTAAATAGCCTAGGGCGGAGAGTCCGACGACGAAAACGCACTATCGTTCGGTTGGGGACAAACACCGAGGCTCAATATATACGATTAACAACACGCTAAACCTGACAATTGAATAACAGTAAACTGTCACAATGTGGTTACCAAGGTAAAATTTTCCTCATTTCCTCATATCATATTGCATGGTGTATGTCTTTCGACTTGAGTTTGCTGGATGCAGAACCGTATTTATTTATGTTAGTATGAAGGGTGTTGATTACCTAACTTGATGCCATCCATAAACCACGTGGTTGTTGCATTGTCGAGGTTTGTGCGACAGTCATGGTAATCAACAACAAGTCTATTGTCGTCAACATATTTATTTACTGTAACCATCGGGAACGGAGTGAATCTGAAATCGTCTGAAAAAGAAAAAATATCTCTAACAACCAGTGTTGTTTTATCGCTATATTATGTCCGCTTCACAATGAGTTTAATTATTGTTCTAGCACGAATATTCGGTAAACAGATGTGCCTTTACGGTTGACTTAAAATTTGAAAAACGGAGATTTCTTTAATTAACCCCCACCCATTTCGTTTTCCGCCAATTTTACATTTAAAAGAAATGGTTTACTGTTATCACAACCGCTAGCCATTCAATCAACAGATATCATGCGCCCCTTGTGCTGTCGAGTAGAGAAAAAACTGACAGCCTTCCAATTAGTGAGAGCTATTCATCTTTGTTTTGCGCGCTCCATGGGTGATATAATAAAATTGAGTGTATCCACTTTCTACATATACCAAAATATTCGACGTTTTTAAATTGGAAATATAGTAAGAATTTAAACCCATTCCATTTCATTTAATTTATTGGAAATAACCCATTCATGGGAATATACCTTTAAATGGAATTAACTCAATTGATTTTATATAACTGAAGTAGTGTGCTACTTTTCCACAATAATAAAGTAGTATGCTAAGTAGTATGCTACTTTTACACAATAATAAAGAGTATGCTACTTTCCCACAATAATAAAGAAGAATGCTACTTTTTCACAATAATTAGTAGTATGTGGTGGTAATTCGGTAGTATTTAGTCAGTGTTGGGTGGTATTTTGGTAGAATTGGGTAAATCGCCCTGCGTACAAAATAGAAGCTTTATTACTGTGTAGACAGACTGGAAACCCACGTTCATCTTCTTCTAATAAACAATGTTAATTATCACAACTATCTGTATGCACACTCGGTAATATTCAGTGTTTTATAAAAATCAAGAATTACCAATTATTTTCAGTTCTATTTCGGCTGAACCAGCACTGGGATATTCAGTAATACATCTATAAATGCCACTGTACTCATGTTTCAGATTTCGTAGTTCTACACGCCACTGTTTTAGAGTAACAGGCACGTAATCATCCTCAGGGATATGATTTTGGTCTGGAAATTTCCAATGGAACGAGGCGTCTAAATGTCTTTATAATACAAATAAAAGAATAGATTTTAATTTATCTAAAACAATTAAACTGTCGTACATGCTTATCAGATATGAGACTGGTACGTGACAAGGAGAAGGGTCGCCTATTCAATCTCGTGGGGTTTCCTCTGCGTCCCCCTTGGTTTCCTCCCGCTGCTAAAGACCCAAATGAAATTGAAGTCTATGTCAGTCCCAAAATGACATAATTGTTTTTGTTTCCGGGACTGGGTGAATATTTCTATTTTAAATTATTATTTATTTATGTATTTATTTATTTGTTTTCATTTGTTTGTTTTGTTTTCGTTTTATTTTGTTTAGATTTTTGTGGGGACGGGGAGGGGGGATTTTTGGATAGCCAATGTATGTAGCTTAATAATAATAATAATAATAATAATAATCGCGTCATTTTACAAGGGTAGCAATTTAGGCCCGAGACCCTTTTTCCAATTTGGCCCTTGGCACATATCGTGCGAATGATTTCGATCATTACTGCAGGAAGAAACCGAAGAACTCGGGGGAAACCTGCCTGATCAGACGGAGACCGAATATCCCTCTCACTTACAACGGTAAAGTTCTTGCCCTGAGCTGGGATTGAACCCTCGTTGCATTGGTGAGAAGCCGCCTCTCATTCGCCACTAGCTAAGTCAACTAGTTTTTTTTTAAAAAGTGTATTTAATTCATTTTAACAAAGACATACATACCGACATACACATTCCAGGTAAACTGTTGCTCCGACTACACCAATAACTTTTGGTCTAGTGGCTGTTATAGTCGTGTTTAAACTGCCATCTATCAAGAATACATTATGCACACATATCGATTTGGGTAATACAACTTATTTATTTGGGTAATACAACTTATTGATTTGGGTAATACAACTGGTTGGTTTCGGTAATACAACTGGTTGGTTTCGGTAATACAACTTATTAATTTGGGTAATACAACTTATTGATTTGGGTAATACAACTTATTGGTATTGGTAATACAACTTATTGGTTTGGGTAATACAACTTTTTGATTTGGGTAATACCACTTATTTATTTGGATAATACAACTTATTGGTATGGGTAATACAACGTATTGATTTAGGTAGCACAACGTATTGATTTAGATAATACAACTCATTGATTTGGGTAACACAACGTATTGATTTAGGTAATACAACGTATTGATTTGGGAAATACAACTTATTGATTTGGGTAATAAAACTTATTGATTTCGGTAATACAACTTATTGGTTCGGGTAATACAACTTATTGATTTGGGTAATACAACTTATTGATTTGGGTAATACAACTTATTGGTTCGGGTAATACAACTTATTGATTTGGGTAATACAACTTATTGGTTTGGGTAATACAACTTATTGATTTAGGTAATACAGCGTATTGATTTGGGAAATACAACTTATTGATTTAGATAATACAACTTATTGATTTAGATAATACAACTTATTGATTTGGGTAACACAACGTATTGATTTAGGTAATACAACGTATTGATTTAGGTAATACAACTTATTGATTTAGATAATACAACGTATTGATTTAGATAATACAGCTTATTGATTTGGGTAACACAACGTATTGATTTGGGTAACACAACGTATTGATTTAGGTAATACAACGTATTGATTTAGATAATACAACGTATTGATTTAGATAATACAACTTATTGATTTGGGTAATACAACTTCTTGATTTAGGTAATACAACGTATTGAATCTTTCCAGTACAGCACTTGAACACTTTCATTCCTGAATTGGTTAACTACCAACATTTCTGAACTTTTGTCAGGACCGACCTTAGGGATGTGCAAACAGTGTTGTTGCACAGGGCCCCGATCATTTTCGTATGGGCCTTTAGATATGGGCCTTTCATTCTAGGCAGTTGGCAAGCGGATCTTGGTGTACTTGTATAGTTAAATTTTACTAATTGAACAATTAATCTAAAATGCCTACAATTGGATAACAATTCGAAATTTGTAAATATACTCTGCGCAGAAAACTAAGGGGTTAAGCAGGCGCCCGATGTACTGGTCGTGCTCTGCTACTGGAATTCGACCTTCATATGTCATTTGGTTCAGTGGTATAATGAAGAAACTGTTGAAAATGTCGCCTAACAGACAAGAAAGAGAACTCGGTAAAGTTTAACAGTGGTGTGCATAGCGTTCAGAGTGTTAATAAATAGTACTAACATGTCCTTTTTGTGTATCAAGAACCACCATTACCTTTTTAAACTAGCCGAGTTTAGGAGCAAAATAGCAGGACGTTGAACCCTATTTCATTTCATTTCCTTTTCAGGCTGATAACGTAAGTGTGCATTCAATGAATAAAGTGGAGATGTGAAAGCTTGCTGTCCAATTTTTGCATGCCCGTCTGTCATTCTTCAAATTAGATATGCATATCAAAAAATTAATAAATCAATATTTCCTTGTATTTGTAATGCCATTGTGTACACTTTGTATATTTAGTGAGTAATCTTCAGGCCATATTGACTCCGTGGTGAAGTCTATAGTTTGAAGTCAAATTCAAAATACAACGCAGCCGTGTTATATACCAGCTTGGGAATCTTTGAAAAGTATAGGTCAGGGACTTACTTTTGTTGTGGGTAGGTGCAGGTGTAGTTGTAGGCATAAATGGATGATCCTGTCCATCTGAAAAAAAGGGACGGCAAAAGTTTATTAACACTCAAGATCAAGAACTACCCAAATGTGAAGTAGTATTTTATCGTTAAATTTTCCAATTATGCGGATGTTTAAATCCATTTAATCCTCGATCATCCAATATTCTAGAGAGTTTATTATTACAGGCCTGGCGTATTGATAAATGTCTAAGAATTGATTTATATTACATTTGAAGCTAGATGAAATGCCTGCAATGTGCAGATTTTACTCTTACATAATAAATCTTTAAGTTAATCATTGTTGAAATTAATTGTGTTATGTACCCATATTTTAAATTGGAAGTACTTCCAATTTATACAAATATTTTCATGTTATGGAACCTTATAATCTACGCTTTGTCAACGGTTGTGACTATAGTTTACTTACGGTTTTTAGGGGCTATTAGCAATTCAGTATAACTGAGCAAATAGCCCTGAACCCAACAGTCAAATCTCTCATGCATCGTTGCATTTACATGAACAACACCTGGAATTACAATAAAACTATTAATAAGGAGCAGCGGTGACCCAGTAAGTAGACGTTCGCTAGCCTAGCGGTCACGTGTTCAATTCCTGTTTTTCCGGCGTATTAGAATTGAATGTCATTAGAAAAGAGAACACATGAAAAATAGAAATAGTCCGTACATTCCCTTGTTTATATTCATTCCATATCTTATAAACATGTTTTTTATTCGTGTTCTCTTATCTAATGACACTCAATTACTTTATTGAATTGTCAGATATCCTCTTACAGTCCCATATAACAACTGTTGGTCTTCGAAGGAATTATTAGTGAGCAGAAATTTAGCCGTGTATCTGTTATCAATCGTCGCTCCAGTCGGTTTTTTCTTTTCGCTACGTCACTGCTGATTCGGGAGACGTGTATTACTCAGTTATCGTGGCAATGATTTCTGCGTTAAAAGTATATTTGGAATGTGTTTAACCAGCTCTATCACATATGTAATAATGACTGGCACCAATATTGTCCTTTAATAGTTGACATATTTATGCAAACTACCACGACCTAAGAACAGTAATTAGCGTGTTGTCCACCAAAGTATTAAGTATATGTACAGATATTACCTAACAGATCCAGATAGGCATCGTTCTTGTGGTAGTACCATATGATATCTTCAGGTAGAACCGATCCCTCAAAACCACAAATAACTCGAACATAATCTCCTTCAAATACTTCTACCCTAATATTATCCAGAACTGAAATATAGAAAAGAGGGAGCTTCCGAACCAATGGAGAGAGAGAGGGGGGGATGGAGAGAGAGATGGGGGAAGAGGGGTATCTCCCTGCAGTAATGATCAAAATCATTCGCACGATCTGTGCCAAGTCCAAATTGGAAAAAGGACTCTGGCCTAATTTGCTACCCTTGTAAAATGACGCGATTATTATTATTATTATTATTATTATTATTATTATTATTAACGTCCACTCGACACAAACTAGGTCATTTCGGGACTAACATATTTTTTCCCCAACAATTCGCTTGCGCGTAGGGTCTTTAGCAGTGTGAAAAAACTTGAGGACCCGGAGAAACCCCAGGCGACCCTCCTCGTTGCCACTTACAACTAGGGATTCGAAACCACACCAGTTGACTCAATGACAGGCTTTATAATACAGCGCGCGCACGCTAAGCATTCAGACATCCGACCCCCCAATATAGAAATGAGGGAGCTTCTGATTACGATTAAATTAGAACTGATTTGATCTGACGTGGTAATGTCTTATTGGGGGGGGGGGGGGATTTGTTATGAAGCAATAGCTCAGCGATCAAATTTTCGCTTGTTCACAGCAGAAAGAAGTCGATATAATTAACAATATTTTTTTTTTTTGAATTTTGATGCAAATCACATCAAGGGACTATAATTTTAAATTTTGTGACTGACTATATATTCAACATTTACTCTGGCATTTCGGGGCTTTATATTTGATGAAATGTACTTAATATAGACGAAAGCATCTTCGGTATACCAGTGGTCTTATTCCGTACCACTCCACTTACCCCAGGGTTAAACCGTGGTTTAATCGGGCGGGGGGGGGGGGAACATATTCAATATGTTCAAATTATCTGCCCTTGTTGATTGTGCTTTTTTTTTTCGACCAATCCCATAAACCGTTTAGTCCTGAAATGACCTAGTTTGTGTCGAGTGGACGTGAAACCCATCTCTCCTTCTGCCTCTCTTTCTTTTTCTCTCTTCCATAAACCGTTAAAGCGACTGTCCCGAATAGAACTGAGCCTCTAAAATAAAAGTCCGAGTCTGTATGAAATTTAAACGCCAAAATATAGATGAATGGTGTTCTACCCTGACTCAAAATTTAACCTCAAAATATTGAGTCGTAACCCTTTTAAGATTTCGGGTCAATTCCTTTAGAGGTCTACATGGTGAATGGTCCATGTGCTGTACTTGATAACAAAAGGGTTCCTTTCACCGACACATTATTTTTATAAAATAAAAGTCTGGTTTTATCAAATCACCGCATAATACAGTTTGGGACACCGGAATCCATTTTAAGATGAAGACTGTGGGTTTAAGTTGTTTGAAAATGTATCACATGTATTGAGTTAGTTGCTCGGCCCTAAGGTATGGGATCTTAATGGATTTTAACACAAAATTAAAGAGTTTTATTCTCAAAAACATTATCGGGATTGCAAAGGAAATTGGCAAAGGGAAGTAACTCTCATCGGGTAAAGTAAGAAAAACACAAACGCTCCCCTTCCTCCAAGAGACAAGGTTAGGAATTAGCCAGAAGATACCTAAATGAGAGAAGTCCAAATTATACAAATTACTAGGAATATCCTTACAATTTGACTACCGTATATAGTTCAATGGGGTAATTTCTACGATTTAAGAGTGAACGTTCGCTCTGAGTAGATTAAGGCTTGGATATTTGATAATTTGTTAGGTTTAGAGTGATCTGGAATATGATATAAATGTAATTAATATATTATCTTCTTGTTGTGGTAAGTCCCCATTGATTGTTAATAGCTGACACACAATATCACCACAACGGATAATAATTTTGATGTAAATTCCTACCAAATACATCATTTTTTTAAAAATTTCACCCAAAAATGCCTATATTTAATATGGAAGCCCATTGTGGTCATATCCTTGAGAGCAAGAAATCAGGGGCGAGAAGTCGAGGGCGGGGTTGCATTTAATAATGTTATCTTACCTTTGAGTCTTTCGACAACAAATTGTTGTGAAATCGAATTGCCCATTGCTGTTTCTACTAAACACCTATACGTGCCGGCCTCATAAATGACGTCAAATGGCGTCGGAATCCCGTCCTTTTTAAACCTTATGAGACAACGAAAATACATTAGACCAACAAGGTTCTTTGATAGAGCGAACGGCTACAGTTAAAATAGCTCTTAATATCATAATATTTTGCACTAACTGGGCTAGTGAAGGCGAGTATACAGTCAAGGTTGTTTTTAGTGTTCGTCAATGTGTACCAGTGATATCGGGGTTTCGTCCCATCCGAACGACTAGATACTGCTCTAGGCTAGCTAGCAAGCCTCCTTTACACAGAGGCACAAAACATATCATCAGATTGAAGGATAAGGAGTTAACTGAAGCAACGTGCGAAGACGACTTAGGGAAACACAAGAAATACAACAATTTGAGGAGGAGACTTAAATTTGGGGTTTAAGGTTAGCTATTGTTTTTTATAGTTTAAATTTAGAATCATTTCCATTCAGAAAAATAGTGTAGATTGTCGTTGCTGGTTTTGGATAAATAAGGTACATAGTTACAATTTAGAAAGACTTTCATTCACTAATAATTTGCGTAGCTTATCAATGTTTCTTTTAAAAAAAATAAATGCGGACCCATTTTACCTACCTCGCTACGGTTTGGCCCTCACAGATGTTATCAGGAGTTAATTTCTTACTTTTTTTATGTATGTAAAATGTATTTCCTCTAGACGAAGACAATGGAAAAACCAGATCATCTGAAATGTTGTATCAAAAAATACGAATTTTGTATTAAAAATTACGAATTATGTACTAAAAAATACGAATTTGTATTAAAAAAACCCGAATTTATTATTTAAAAAAAACGAATTTTTTACGTTTGCCTCTATTCTTTGGAACCTCAAAATAGATAATTATGTTCGGTAAAATATACGAACAGTCCAAATTGAATGACAGCCATTTAGGCCTTGTTAGTTCATTCTGCATGTTTTTGAGACGGGGTGGGGGTGTAGTGTTACTATTTTGCCGTTTCTGAATTAGCCATAACTAATTACTTCCGCATTTTCTTGTGGAAATATATGTTTTCTTTGTTGATTACAAATGGCACCCGAAACCTAGAATACTAATTATAAAATGTTCACTATGTTTTAAATATTAGATATTATATGACCCCGTTTTTTCATGGCAAGATAACAACGACAACACTCTCGAAATAGACCCATATTGAATTCTGATTTCGAATATTATCGTATATAGATATTGAGTTTAGCTCCTTCAATTATATCCGGGGGCTGGGTGGCCGAATGGTTAGCATGTGCGCGTTGTATCATAAAGCCTGTCATTGAGTCAACTGGCTTGATTTCGAATCCCCGGTTGTACGTGGATTCTTCCATTTACAATTGGTTGATTGAGTTTGCTCGTATTCGTATTTCACAGGCTGCATTTGGAACTTATTGAGGCGGGGAGGGTGTTCCGTAGTTTCCATAACTGTCCAATAAAACCGATAATTAAAATTAATTATATTCCACAAACTCGTGTCATGACATTGTTTACAGTACCGTTACCAAGCTAGATCCCATTGACACATTGTAATTACAAAGGGTAGTTAAATGATAATCATGACGCTGTATTGTGGAAAAGGTATTGTGATTTGTTTAATCCGCACAAAAGATATTACACTGTGTGTTTGTTAACACTGGTGATTAAATAGACATACCACGAGTCCACTGAAATAGTCGTTATATCGTGTGATATTAACTGATTTAATGAATTTGTGAACTCGGCAGAATCTTCTATAATCATTGCTTTAGATAACATCATTGGGGTATGTTTAGTAATCATATCCTTCCAATCATGGGTGGGGGGCTGGATTGCCGAATGGTAAGCACGTGCGTGCTGTATCACAAAGCCAGTCATTGAGTCAACTGGAGTGGTTTCGAATCCTTTTGAAAATGAGGCAAATTTATATTGCGCAACAGTTCAACCCACTGGGGGATGCTCTAGGCGCATGAAAGTGTTCACATGAGTTAATTATAGTACCTAAACAGCCAGGTTTTTACACTCGATTTAAAGATAGACAATGATTCACATTTTCGAATGCGTTATACTGAAAAGTCCTTGAACCGAATTTCTTCATCTTATGAACCGGTACATCTAACAATAATTTATTCTCGGATCTCCATGACCTTTTTGGTTGGTAGTGTGTCAAGAGATTCTGAAGATATCTTGGTGCTGTTTTATTTAATGTTTTGTATGTCAGAGTTAAAATTTTAAAATTAATTCTCTCGAAGATATTGTTTATATGAGAGTTAATACTGAGGTTTGAATCTAAAAACACGCCAAGATTTTTCACAACATTTGATATCGGAATATATAATGTGCCTAGTTTGAGAGCTTTCACAATTTAGGTATTTAGTCTGTGGCCATGTCCAATAAGGAGAAGCTCAGTTTTGTGGTCGTTAAGCTTTGACATGTTGGTGCACATCCAGTTCTTAATACCGTTTAGGCAACTTTCCAAATCTCCAATTGTGGTGAGCTGACTGACAGTGTTGAGGTCAAATTTATCGATCAGTTGGATGTCATCAGCATAACAGTGGTGCCGAATGTTATAACTATCGATAAGACTTCCAAGGGATTCTGTATACAGTGTAAAAAAGGGGGCCCCAACACTGAACCTTAAGGTACCCCAAAGGATGGTTACACTTGCCTTGACGAAGAGTTATTAATGGCAACATACTGATATCGACTTGTTCGACACGAGCCGAACCATTGTTGAGAAGATCCAGTTATTTCGTATTGATTATTCAGTCTGTCAAGTAGGTTGCTATGGTCGATTGTGTCGAAAGTAGCCGACAAATTTAAAAGGGCTAGCACGTAGACACTTCCTGAATCGACTGATGATTTCAAAGCGTCGATGACACAAACCAAATACAAGCATATAAAAAGGGTGATATTTTGATTTAAGTGTATAAATATATGTTATTTACTTTGTTTTGATCACCATAGGTTTGGCCCAATGTAGGTGTGTTGGTGTTATGTATCATAAAACTTTACTTTTTTTTGTATATCGTTTCAAATATGTTCAGGGATGGGTAATACGATTTTATTAAATTCTCTTTTTGTTGTTTGCAATGGTCCACGGCTTAATCCAAGCTGACATTGTTATCAAATTGATGATTTCACATTTAAATATGAAAACAAAATCAAAATATAAACAGTTTGATCTTCCGGTATGAAGTCAACCGGATTAAAAAAAGATTAGCAAAGATAATAACAATTTCTGGCGATATGCAGAATATTGACAAAATTCAAGTTCATCATATTTTGTCCTTGTAAATACTGAACGTAATTGAATAGACTATTCTAGATTACAATATTCTAGTTTGCAAACCCGTGTTTTGGTCGACGAGTACTGGGTAAATCCAAAACCATTAGACACAATTCGAATCCCTAAAAAAACGGTATAGGAAAAATAGTGCTATCAGGCAAATAGTGTAATCAGCATATCGACTGTTCACCGTGTACAACATTCGCGACAAACAGTGGTAACGGGTGTCCGGAAGAGTAAGCTTACCCTGCCTCACCCAACATCCGCCATATCTACATCCAAATCTTTAGACGGAATCTCGGTAAAATAGCGTAATCAGCAAATGGACTGTCCATATGCATAATGCATATGATAGACAGTGGCAATAGACCATAGACCGCCATTGACATAATCAGCAGGAAAATAGTCGAAAGAGACATATTATATTCAATAGTCGAAAGAGACATATTATATTTAATAATCAGGTCAATATGGGGCCCATAAAACTTCTTTAGGGTTGTTCTAAGTTTAGTGGGCAAGCTCAGGTGACAAATGTCTCGATCTACCTAAAAAAATCAGAATAAATGGTACAAGCTTTCGCGAGCGCACTAACTGAGACATACACAGTCCGTAAGCTGGTAATAGTGGTATGTTAGTATAAATGGAAAGTTGACAATCGGAAAGTCAACGTCATCACGTGTATCAAATAATATAATAGCAAGTTTATGGCAATTGTCAAAATCGAGACGTAGATCCAAGTGGGAAGCTTACGTAATTGTCACTGTTAGAAGGTTTTTTAATTTCCAGCTCATCAAGATATATGTATTCTAAATTATCACTAAATTTAGGATTTTTCAGTGATTTAAGCGAATTAAATCGTCTGACTAATCGCATATTAATTTTGTTTTTACGAGTTTGAAATTGGTGCCCATGGGAATACCTACAATTACTGATATATTCCCCTCTAAAGTCAACAAAGATATTATCAATTAAGAATTCCAACAACTCAGTTATCTTGTTGACGCTTTAATTATTTTTGTAATTAATATGGTTCTTAACAAAATATTTGGAATTGCAATTAACAAATAAAGGTATTCATATCTGACAGTTCTCGTTTAGGAAAAAAAAGACATTTGGAATAATATCTTTTGACGGAGTTTTCATAGTGGGTTTTATATATATACCAATTGGACGTAAAGTAGGCAGACATGAATTAGTGTAATTACCTATATTATAAATGAAATAGGGTTTAACGTCCTACTGTTCTGATCCTACACTGGGCATACGCAATCTATAAGGGAAATTTTGCCCGGGCAGCGCCGCTACGGTTTACTCTTATATCGATTTCCAACAGTCAAGGGATATTTTACGTGCACGCCAATGTGTTAACAGGACCTTGGTTTTTCGTCCCATCCGAAAGACTAGACAACTGTCCTTGCAATATAATGATTGTAATAAATGCCTATATATTCCTTTGACTAGGTATTGCAAATTTTAATATGCTTACCCCTTTTGATAATTTTATCAGATGCTTGTGACATTTAGGGCTTGTTTTGGTTACAAACATTTAGATCATTGGAATGATCAAAATTAGTCTGAAAACAGCAGGCTATAACAGAATTTTCGTTTCATTTTAATGGAGGGTTAAAACTTACCTTCAGTATTGTAGAAATGTAATATAGAAGGTGTCTTTGATTGTGTATAATATACACAATATAAAATAAAACAGAGCACAATATTCCATTTACTCAATTTAACCATACTCTCACTGTAAAACAACATTTAAGTCACATTTATTTTTAACAATTGGTAAAATATATATTATTTCCTAAAATGTTTAATGCTGACATTGAGGATATATTCTATAGAGTTATTTTGTTACGCTTTCCGATGAAATGAAATGGGGTTTAACATCCTACTCTTTTGCACCTAGCCTGGGCTAAAGAAGACGGGCTTTCCTGTGAACAAGGGGGGTTGGATGGTTAGCGTACAAGCGCTGTATCATAAAGCCTATCATTGAGTCAACTGGCGTGGTTTCGAATCCTCGATTATACGTGACAAAGAGTAGGGTCGCCTGTCCAACCTAAAGACCCCTACGCGCAAGCGAATTATTGCAATAAAATTAAACCACGTGTTAGTCCTGAAATGACCTAGTTTATGTCGAGTAGACGTTAAACTCTCTCTCTCTCTCTCTCTTTCTCTCTCTCTTTCTCTCTCACTATGAACATACAATTAGTCAAGTAAAACACGCCAAAGTTTTAAAGGGACAGTCCCGAATTAAACAGAGTCTCAAAAAAAAAATACGAGTTCGTATGAAATTTAAACGCCAAAATATAGAAGAATGGTGTATATACTCTGACTTAAAATTCAGCTCAAAATATTGAGTCGTTTGGACATGAGCGTTAAAACAGCTTATCCGGACACGTAACCCTTTTAAGATTTCGGGTCAATTTATTTCGTTGGGTGACCCGATAATCGTTCCCGCTCCTTTAGAGGTCTACACGATGAATGGTACATGTGAAAATGGTTGTTATACTCTTTTGACCATCTCCACCATTATATCTTTTGGTTATCTTTGACACTATCCATGATTACTATATAGATAGGTGCACATGTACCTCGAAAACACCCCCTCTTTTACATGCAAGGAGATATTAAAGGGACAGTCCCGAATTGAACAGAGTCTTAAAAATAAAAGTCTGAGTATGTATGAAATTTAAACGCCAAAATATAGAAGAATGGTGTATATACTCTGACTTAAAATTCAGCTCAAAATATTGAGTCGTTTGGACGTGAGCGTTAAAACAGCTTATCCGGACACGTAACCCTTTTAAGATTTCGGGTCAATTCTTTCGTTGGGTGACCCGATAATCGTTCCCGCTCCTTTAGAGGTCTACACGATGAAAGGTACATGTGATGTACTTGATAACAAAAAGTAAATTTCACCGACACGTTATTTTGTATAAAATTTGTAAATTTCACCGCATAATACAGTTTGGGACACTGAACTCTATTACCAGATAAAGACTGGCGGGTTAAAATTGTTAAAAACGTATAACATATATTGTGTTAGTTGCTCGGCCCTACGGTAGGGCATTTTAAGGGATTTTAACACAGAAGTAAGCAGTTTTATTCTCAAAAACATTATGGGGATTCACCCTTTAAATTTAACCAAATTGTTTCACTGTACTGTCCCGTTTTGAAGCATTATGTGTTCAGTAAAGATATTAAAACTTATATTTACCTTCTATGTGTTTCCAATGAATACTTTCCTTGGTCTAGAATTAGTCTCAAAAAATTACTTACTCTAATAACTCATTCTCTTCGCATTAAAAATGAACTTAAAGGTCTTACTATTTTCATACACATTTGTGGAACAGTTTTACATAAATATTATTATAATTACACTCCTATTATCCGAATAGATTAAAAGCTTTTAGGAGCTTTAAAGACAAATCGATTTGATTATGTTATTCTTTGGTTGAATTTGTAATGCGTTCTTTCATTAAATATTTTGTTATCAGATTGTTTTACTCCGATATTATCTACCGAAAGGTTCCGAATGGACACCATTACAATCGGGCGACACTACATTCAGTCTTGTCATTGTTCCGACAATAACACAGCACAATAAATGATGTGATGTGAGTAGATTGGCAGCGTAATAAAACACGGCAAAGATGTTTTATTGATCGTGATTGGTTGAAATATTATATCCACATTAAGCAATGAGCTTCAGATTATGACTTATTTTGGCTTATTGTCGATCAATAGAAACAAGCCAACGATGAGGCTGATGTCCTCCTTCGAAATCCCAAAATAAATTGATGACGCATATTAATTAATCGCACACTTATTTTTTTTCAAAAGTATCGAGCAATCAAACTTCACACTTAGTTTCATCACTCTCTATCGACCAATAACACTATACATCAAGTGTCCTCACTCTCACGTAATTATAGAACTAAAGTTATTGTGTCCCAAACCAATCATATTGCCCATCTCTGCTTAACCTGAGCAGACAATTCTCATATGTGAACTCCATCAAGGCATTCACCCGAAAGACATTAGAAACTACGTCTACACTAGCAGCATTCACCGTCTACACTAGCCTTTTAAATCCCAGTTTTTTTCCTAAAAGCCGGCTTTTTCAATTTCTCAATCGAAAAAGCCGGCTTTTTTAAAATCCGGCAATAATTGAGGGATTTTTCAAATCAAAAAGCCGGCTTTTTCAAAAAACCGGCAATTTTATGTGTGTAGACGGTAAAATAAGGGATTTATCGGGTACCCGGATGTCATTCCTCCCGAACTTCCGTACATTCATAACATTGGCACAAATAACGAAGGTCGGTGTTCATCGTCTTTTACCGTTACAAAACTTCAGTCAGTGTAGACGCTACACGGCTTTTTCAAGTGTAGTGTAGACGAAGCTTAAGTGTGAACATTCTTACTCAATTATAATGAGAGTTATTGTGTTCTAGAGTCTCGAGCAATCAAATTGGCCATCGACCGGCTGACCCTATGCAGAACATGCTCTTATCTCGAACTTTGTCAAGTTATTGGTGTAATGAAACTACACACCAAGTTTTATCACTCTTACTTAATTAGAGCTAAAGTTATCGTGCTCCAAAGCCTCTACCAATCACAGTGGTTATCTCTGCTTACCCTAAAAGGACAATTATCCATCAAGGTATTGACCTAATAAACACCTAAACCAAGTTTGAACATTCTAGCTCAAATAGAAAGAGGGTTGCTGTGTCCCGAAAAGTGTGACGGACAGACAGACGGTTGGGCGGACAGACAGACAGGCGGACGGGCAGACGAACGAACCCATTTTAATATTCCCCTGCTTTTGTCGAAAGGCGAGGGACAACTGTGATTGCATAAAAAGTCTGAGGATCCCTATTATCTCTGTCAGCAATCAGAGATCGAAACGGCGTTAGTAAATATGTCATGGCAACAGAATGAACCCAAGGACATGATAGGTGATTAAATTTAGAAGTTCATTTTCATTTAAAATTTAAAAAGTTCGCCCTATATTGTATGATTCTTTAGTGGCATTTACTGCGAAAAACACAAAGTTAAAACAGTTGTATAAAACGGTTGTTGTTCACTGACTATTCGATGACGTGATCGAATGTTTCGACCGCTTGGGCCCGGTTCCTATAACAAAGTTATACTTCACTTTTACTTACGTAAGAATCTCATAAAAATACCGTCTCAAGACCATTCTTACGTAAGCACAAGTCAAGTACAAGTCTAAGCACAATGTGACTGGTAAAGCTTACCATACACTGAGACTACGATGCTCTTTAACGTCATAAAATAACTTTGGTATGCGAATTACGTCATAAATGTGTCGTCTGCTTCATTGTGGTTGATGTTGATTGACATGTCCCCTGTATAGGCCTAGATAATTATAAAATGTGCCAAAATATATTTTAAATAAACGCAGACACATAGGCCTACAAACTAACTGAATAATTGTGAGAGCGCCTGATCAGACTGTGTGTTTGTAGCCTATTGTTTACTAATTGGCAAATACATAAATTGGTTTCAGGGTAGGCCTATAAGGCCTATAAGGCCCTAGGCCTATATGCAAAATTTTCTATAGCATTCTTAATTTCTTTTTGAGAAGAATTTTCCCGGTCTTGTAATTGTCTCTTTGGTATCAAAAGGTGTCGGAAATGCCGTCGAATAACTCTACGGTCAGCCATCTTTTTGAAGCAGAAATAGACTTAAGGTTGGTAAGCAAGCCCTATACCTTGCTTGGGACTTGTGCTTAGACTGGTGATGTTTAAGAACGAAGTTGTGCTTAAGTTTTTTCTTGGAACACATAATAACGTTATTGTGCTTACAATGAAGTCTACTTAAAATCGAAGCACAAGGCCGTTCTTAAGAATTTTCTGGGAACACAAAATAAGGCAAGTTTACTTAAATGCAAAGTCGACTAAAATCTAAGCATAAGAACGTGCTTAAGAATTTTCTAGGAATCGGGCCCAGGTTTCACCATCCTCGGTTACCCAGTGTACTCATTCCGTTCTACTCCATTATACTCTGGGTTGTACTATGGGGGAGAACTGTTTTTAAGATATCCGCCCTTGATGATTGTGCTTTTTTATCGACCAATCCCATAAATTGTTATTTGAAAAGGAAGTTGGCAAAGGGAAGTAACTCTTTTCGGACAATGTTAGGAGTTGGCCTATTCTAAATGCGTAATAATTTTAATGATATTATGTTAAGACCAGACGTTCATATAATAATGCAGGGTCATTAGTTTTATTGAGAATGGGTTGTTCGTTCCCGGAATTTTATGTCCACGTGATATCGTAGATAAGTTATTGTGTGAAATAGCTTTATTTAATGCCCGCTTTCACCGAATCAAATTGCCAAGTATAAGTTCAATAATAATAAAGATGACAGACTGACATATTTCAGACAAAGAACGAATAGTAATAATAATAACAAAAATCAAACAAATAGATTTTATACACATTTGAAATCAACAACACTGTAGATTTTGATAATACAATTAAATATTAAACAAAATATTAATATATACATTATCTACATAAATCATTCAGTAAATGGACATGCATATGGTAACCTACCCTTATAAAAACGAAGGCGAAAACTGTTTTCTGATTGGTTCGTAGACTGTAGCTGTATTCTAGGCCGGGCCAAATAATTTGAAATCGTGGAGCCCTATGGATTAACCCAGGGTATAGTGGAGTAAAACGGAATGAGAACACTGGGTAACCGATGGTGAGGTTTCATCCATCGAGGTATTTATTTAAACCATGACCCTCACAAGTCTGTCCATGAGGGGTTGAATATCCGAATGGTTAGCACGTGCGCCCTGTGTCATGAGGTCTGTAATTGAGTCAACTGGCGTGGTTTCGGTTCACTGGTTTTACGTGACAAGGAGTAGGGTCACCTGTCCAACCTCGTGAGGTTTCTCCTGGTCCTCTGATTTCCCCCACTCCAAAATACAATTGAACCATATGTTAGTCTCGAAATAAACTAGTTTGTGTGGAGTGGACGTTAAACCCCATTGCGCGCGCTCTCTCTCTCCTTCTCTCTCTCCCCCTCTCCATCCCTCTCTCTCTCTCCCCCTCTCGGCCTGACAAGGACAGCTGCCTAGTCGTTCGGATGGGACGAAAAACTGAGGTGCCGTGTACACATTAGAGTGCACGTAAAAGATCCCTTTGGCAGTTGGAATTCGAAATAAGAGTAGGTCGTAGCGCCGCTGCCCGGGCAAAATTCCCCTCATAGCACACTGTATGGCGTATGCCCGTCTTCAATTAGCTCAGGTTAAGTGCATAACAGTAGGACGTTAAACCCCATTTCATTCTTTCATTCATTTTCTCTCCCCCTCTCACACAAATCTGTTCCTATTAGCACATATCGAACCGCCATGGCCGAAACTTCGGTCCAACCCCAAAAAATTATATATAATTTAATTCTCTGATCTATCGAAATTTATGGTTGTTTGTTGGAAAATCGATTTTTGTAAAAGTCATATTGTGTTTAATTTATGTTAAAATAAAGATTTAAAACTCTTTGAAATAAATACACACAGTCCTACCTTGTCGAAGTAAAGTCATTTTATCAATTATATAATTCAGTGTTGTCAGTGGGCAAATCTACCATTTTCAAGTTGAAACATCAACGTTAAGGTTTGTCATTACCCTGGATCGGCCAACCCGTGATCCTCATCCGTAGCAGGCCTTGACAATCGAGACAACTGCCATTTTGTAGACTTCTTCTTCTAGTGAAAAGAAGTGGTACAATTTTAATGAACAGTGGGCGAGAAGAACATATTTTAATTTAAGAGCTAAAATGAGTGATATGATTTTGTAACGGTGATATGACAACATAATAGGAAATGAGGTGGGATTTAACGTCATACTTTTCTGCTCCGACTATGTTAATGAAGGCTGACACAAATTAAGACATATATATAGCCGATAAAGATATAAATATGTTTTATCTTTCTTAGACAATATAACAAGTTTATCAAAGGTTTCAGAATTGTATATTGCTCAATGTTTGAGACAATCAAAAGCTGCTCAAATGTATTATTATTCTGAGATACAGATTACATTTAAATTGAATAACGATTTGTTAAAAGAAGTATGTTTTAATTAATCATATAAACGTGTTTCCTATTCTCTCTTTTTAGTTTTGTCTGCAAACAATAAATTGTGTACTAAAGACTAGGTAAAGAATATATAAATTTTGGCGAAACTGGTCTTCCATATCGACAAAAACTTTTAATGAAGGTAGAATTATTTGCGTATCCAGATTAAATAGTGATTCCAGCGAACAATATTTACTAAGCAAAGCCTTTGTCCCAAATATTAGTCACGAACTATTAACCATACATCATTCAATTCCTGGAGCCATTAATAACATTTGTTTTCTGTATTACCATGATAAAGAAAACATCTATTTCTATGAAGTATATTAACGACCTTGTGTATTTGTATATGCAGTGTTTATGTCATCTGTTTGTGTTCTATGACTCAGACCGATAAACTAAATTGTTTAAAGGGTAAATCCCGATAATATTTTTGGGAAAAAAACTGCTTAATTTTGTGTTATAATCCCTTAAAATCCTCTGCTTAAAGGGACAATAACAGTCTTGCTGGCTTGACAGGTCCAGACAAAAATAGCCTTAATTTAACTACTAGATTTTTAAGTGTCCTTCCTGTTGTGTAAATTATCCATTACAAGCTATCTTACTTGACCAGAGGGTTCAAAAATATGTTTAAATCCAAGTTGCATTTGAAAGTGTTTACGTAAAGCTTTTCAAACCATGTTACGGCATGTAGTTGAATTTTACCAATTTTTACAATTAGGTGTGTTAAGATGAAATTGTATCATTTATTAATTGGAATATTGTTAAACAGTACAATTTGTTGATCAGAATAAAGATTGGGACATATTTTTCAGTTACAACAAGAGTGTTATTGGGGCTTTTAGTGTCAAGTAACTAACCAAATGATTGTGATATGTTTTGAAACAACTTATATCCGTCAGCTTTCATCTGGAAATGGAGACTGGTGTTCCTAGCTGTTCTATGTAGTGTTTGGATAAAACTAGACGTTTATTTTGAAAAAATAATGTCTAGGTGAAATTTGACCCGGGCTTAAAGCCTGGTGTGCGCTGACAAGATCCACCCATGTTCACATCTGCGAGCACGTAAAAGAACGCTTGGCAGTTGAAATTCGAAGGACAGTAGAAGGGATTGCCACTTTTCGGAAAACATGTGTATCACGGTACCCCGAAAACATATGCCCGTCTTCATTATCCCGGTTGGTGCATATTTCATCTGCGTGGGAGCTGTTGATTCATTTATTCAAACATACGTAATGTGTTCTTTAGGTGTATCTATTGAGGATAGCATATTTTAAAGAACATCTGAAATATAAGAAATCTTAAAGATGTTCACTTTTGAAGGACGTCTGAAATAAACTATAATATTGTACATTGTTTTTAAGGTAATAATGGCACTGATGAATTAAGCTTAGCTTTAGATACCTTATATAAAAACATCTCAGATGATTCAGGGTGATTCCAATTTCTTTGATGTAAATATTATTGGTATCAGTTGTACAAGTGAGATGGCTGTCGTTGGAACTATTACCTGTCCACCTGGTACCGTGGAAGCTAATGGTATATGTGGGATGTATTACTCCAATAGTAAGTGCAGGAGGACCGCACCACACGCAAAACAAAAATCTACAAGATAAACCTGCGGACAAGACAGAAAATAGACATTGCAAATATAAAAAATTATCAAATCAAGTGAATGGATCCGGTAAATCACCACTGTCTGTTTTAAACAAGGCATAGTTAGTTACACGTGTGGTGTGCCTTTCGACTTTGCAGTTAGTCCATGCCTGGAGATGGTTAGACTTGAAAATAAACCAAGACCCTTGGTTATTCCACTTATGATATGATCCCTTCCTAAAGAATAGAGGACGATGGGTTAAGTTCTTAAATACAATTGAACAAAGCCGAGGATCAAGACTACAATCATCCTCCTCGCAGTGTTCCGTTTGGTTAGAGCTAATCCTACTACTTCATGCTGGACTGAGTGGGTCTTATTTTCACTAATTATGACTGGTCAGTGGCCCTTTTACTGACCAATCACTGACTTCGTTACAAAGGTATTACCTTTAAAACAGAACGTTTAATTAGGGCAACTGTGTTTACATAACGTTACGTCATGGCTGCACGTTTTTTTATGCTATATTAACCAGCGCATAGCAGGATATAGCAGCAAAACTAATTGCGTGACAAACGAGGCTATCGGTATTGACGTAAAGTAAACAATACTGTATGGTAACGAACAGACTTTCAACGTTTTTAATAGCTTAAATCTTTGTCCAAAATATTAAGGAAGACCTAAGATTGAACGACGGACTGTCATGTTACTGTACGTAAGTGGTAGATTTGATTGAACGAGAAGAATAGACACACTTACTTAAAAGTTCAAGAATCCGAACCGAATCCAGCAATGGCCGGAGAGGGATTTCTCGGGCTGTTGCTTCAGGAATATGGACTACAATGTGTGTACAAGAGACCTATAACAGTGTCAAAAACACATTGGCCCCTCTATCGGCAACTCTGTTGAACTTAGCGACAACAAAATTACAAACGGATAAGACAAAAGTTATGACAACTTATAAATCTCTACTGATTTAATTTTATTTATGAACAAAGGGTAATATGTGAGAAAGCTTTTGGGCCTGATTTTCTAATTTTGTTAATTGAAGTGCCTTGAAAACCGACAGTTCATTGAAGCTGACAAGTTGGAAAGTATCAACCGGATGTTGGGAAGACATTTTGTATTACCTATCCTGGTGGTTTGACTACATAATTTATCGGTTCTGACAGATCATCTGATTGCTCTTTTGTAAAAAAAACCAAGTAGAAGTAAATCCATATTTTTTGATTATCTAGAAAAGATATTTAGTATATTAACTACTTGATAAACCCAAAGGAAAAAAAACTCACTCAAAGCTTTCGTTAGCACATCTTTATGTCAGTCATTTTAATGATTAAAATCTCTTACACTCAAGAACATATAAGGGGGTATAACATCTAAATAGTTCAGACCACACATAGTAATAGTTCAACATTAATTATATTTCCTTTTTCTTTTGTGGCTGTGCTGATTAAAAGAAACAAATCAAAGTAAAAATCACAAACAGTCTACTGGACTGTTAAAGTATAACTCAATGGAAAGTTCAAATAGATAAATCAACAGTCATAAGTCCTTGTTGTAAGATTGTTAATAAATGATATCCACAGGCACCTTGTTTGGTCATACAGTTTGCCAACTGATATTCACCTTTACACCATTTAATGTCATTTACCTCATGTTTGTCTAGTGATTCACGGATGGCAGCAATGTCAATTCGCAATCGCTTGTCATCAATAAGTTTTGTACTAAATATCGCTTCTATGATGCTTTTATTGTCAACAAAAGCTTTTATTTTGATACTGTTCGGTTTTATACCTAAAAGATCCTCTATGATTTTTCGGT
Source organism: Patella pellucida (assembly GCA_917208275.1). NCBI lineage: Eukaryota > Metazoa > Mollusca > Gastropoda > Patellidae > Patella > Patella pellucida. The sequence goes on from OU795038.1 coordinate 12,997,139, forward strand.
AATAGTAGCACGATTCTAAGCCTTCTTGTAAGCTTGGAGCTTATGCGGCAAGTTTTGATCGTACAGCACGTTTTATTTTAGATGTGTGCCAGATTATAAGACAAGATCTACGCTGAAGATCAACCAACCATAATATCTGGGAACCAGTACTTCCGGCTCCGTCATTCAAATTACCTGGAGAGGCATCCGTGAATAAAAGCAATGTCAATTCATCACCTTTTCCTGTTAATCTTGGAAATGTTAAATATGAGTCAATATCTCGAAGACGATTTACTTGCTTCGTAGCTCTCACAAGATCACTTATTGTTCCTTTCTGAAGTTTAGTACTTAATGATATCATCTCAAAGGCCATATCTGGTCTGGAGCCTTGCACGGCCCAGTTTAGATTTCCTACAAGTTGTCTGTATAAGGGTTGTTCTTAACAGTTCATTACTTGATCTTTTTCGGAAGACCTTTTTGGATCAATAACAATTATAGGTAATTTTTGCACATACTCAGAATGATTCATAACAATTTTATTGTCTCTTTGGCTTATTTGAAAACCAATATACTTAAAAATTTTCACCTCGTATTGCCAGCTGAAAATTTAGTTCTAAGCTTAATAGTTAAAAGTTCGAATTGATTATAACCTGCATGAAGAAAATCATCTACATGACAACAGATGATTCCACATAGTTTATTTTCGCAAATAAGATAAAACATAGCTGGATCTAATAAACATTGGATGAAACCTAACTTTAAAAGTTCTTCCTTCACACTAAGATAAAATTGTCTGGCACCATCTTTAAATCCGTAAAGGGTATGTTTTAATTTCCAAATACAATCCTGGTTTCCTCTATATTCCACAGGCGGCCTTAAATACACACCCTCTCTAACTCTTTACCCTGCAGAAATGCCGACTTAATGTCGATTGTCTTAACTGTCTCATCCCTCATTGCTGAAATTGTTAAGAATATACGAACAGATCCCTTACTGGTAGTTGGGCTGTCTCTAGGTAAAAGGTAGGTTTCCTCAAAACCTCTTACTACTAATCTAGCTTTAAATGTATTATGCTTCTGTGTTATAACCCATCTAGTGGAAAGTGTATACTGACCAGAGTCTGGAACCTCTATATTATGTGTTGAGCTGATGTAATTTATAAAACTCCTGCTGCCATGCCACTCCAATTTCTAATTCGTTTTCACTCGATATAGAATAAACATTTACTTACATCTTCATCTGTATTTTCTACTTCAGCAGTTTTCTCCATTGTTATGCTGGATAAATCAATACTTTTTTTGTTGCTCATCTTCTTCAATTTCAATATTATATCAATTGCTGTATTTACCTGCGGCTTTTCCGGCTCTACCACAAATATAGAGGTTTCTGACTTGTTTGTTGTTTGTAAATTGTCCTCCCTGTTTAATCTTTTGGGAATATGTTCTGAAATATTTTCAGTTCGTCCCTGTTATTTGTATTATGTTCATTGTTTATGTTTTCTTGTTCAGGGTTATTATCTATGTTGCTGTCTCTCACTTTAATTAATAATTATTTGGCGATACTCTGACAAATACACCTCCATGTCGTACACAGGGGCGCAGATCGCCAAAAAATAGTGGTGGGGACAGTCCATGGGCCGTCCAGAAAGAAGACAAAGGGAAAGGAAACGGGTAGAGTGGATATGAGTGTTCTGTTCCTTAGTTTTAAATATTTTAATCGACAAAAACCAATCAATAAAGTGTTTAATTTTAAAAAATTGCTCTCTGAACTATTTTGTTATTGGTAGAACCTCCCAAAAATCACCGAGAATGCATATTTAGACACCATTTTTATACGCCCACATTTTCATGTGGACGTATTATGTCGTCGCCCCTGTCCGTCTGTCCGGACGTCCGTCCGTCCACAATTGTTTGTGGACTCTCTACAGGTCACAATTCTTGTCGGATTTCGACGAAACTTGAAATATAGGTTTATCTCCAAAAGATCTCGGCTGCTTTCGATATTGGCATGTATCGGATCAAAACTTCATGGATTATGGCCCCTGATTGTACGAAAAATCACGGTTTTTGCTTGTGGACCCTACAGAGGTCACAATTTTGAACCGATTTTGATGAAACTTGACATGTATGTTTATCACCCAAAGATCTTGGTTCCTTTCGATATTTGCGCCTATCGGGACGTAATTTTGAATTATGGCCCCTGATTGTCCGATAAATCACCTATTTTAGCTCGTGGTACCTCTGGAGGTCACAATTATTATCCGATTTGAAAAACCGTTCGATTATATCACCGTTACATCCTAAGGAAGGTTGAGTACAAATTTCGGAAAAATCGGACCAAAATTACCATACAAAATGGCCGCCTTTCGTAAGCATATACTGTTAAAAAATGGTATATCAAGGTTTTGGACCCTGTAGAGATCACAATTTTAATTCGATTTTGATGAAACTTGAAATGCATGGTTATAACCCAAAGATCTTGGTTCCTTTCGATATTTGCGCATATCGGATCGTATCTTCCTGAATTATGGCCCCTGATTATACGCAAAATCACCTTGGTTTAGCTTGTGGTCCCTCTGGAGGCTACAATAATTATCCAATTTAAAAAATCGTTTGATTATATCACCATTACACCCTAAGGAAGGTTGAGTTCGAATTTCGGAAAAATTGGACCAAAATTGCCATACAAAATGATCGCCATTCGTATGCGAATACTGTTCAAAAATGGTATATCAAGGTTGTGGACCCTGTAGAGGTCACAATTTTGATTCGATTTTGATGAAATGCATGGTTATAACCAAAAGATCTTGGTTCCTGTCGATATTTGCGCATATCAGATCGTAACTTCCTGAATTATTGCCCCTGATTATACGCAAAATCGTCTTTGTTTAGCTTGTGGTCCCTCTGGAGGTTACAATAATTATCCAATTTAAAAAATCATTTGATTATATCACCGTTACACCCTAAGGAAGGCTGAGTTCGAATTTCGGAAAAATTGGACCAAAATTGCCATACAAAATGGCCGCCATTCGTATGCGAATACTGTTCAAAAATGGTATATCAAGGTTGTGGACCCTGTAGAGGTCAAAATTTTGATTCGATTTTGATGAAACTTGAAATGCGTGGTTATAACTAAAAGATCTTGGTTCCTTTCGATATTTGCGCATATCAGATCGTAACTTCCTGAATTATTGCCCCTGATTATACGCAAAATCGTCTTTGTTTAGCTTGTGGTCCCTCTGGAGGTCACAATTATTATCCGATTTAAAAAATCGTTTGATTATATCACCGTTACACCCTAAGGAAGGTTGAGTACGAATTTCGGAAGAACAAAATTGCCATACAAAATGGCGGCCGTGTGTATGCGAATACTGTTAAAAAATGGTATATCAAGGTTGTGGACCCAGTATAGGTCACAATTTTGATTCGATTTTGATGAAATTTGAAATGCATGGTTATAACCCAAAGATCTTGGTTCCTTGCACATATCAAATTGTAATTTAATGAATTATAGCCTTTGATTGTAGGAAAAATCACTATCGGTTTTGCTTGTTCTCTATCCATCTCTCGAAAATGTGGGCGTATCCTGCCTGGCAGTGCCAGCTTACTATCTTTTAACAAACATTCAAAAAACTGTAAAAGGTCCACCCATCCCCAGCAATATGACATCATCGTTTGACATGATTTGTGGAATAGGTCTAGCCTCTTTCTTGGAGTCCCTTGTTACAAATGGGGCTGAAACGCATTATGCTACACGATTCATGTACCAATTGTAAAATGTTTGTTTTGTCAGATAATCTTATACTCGTAGTTTCTTGTCAAATGATGAATGTTGCAATGGTCCACGCCCATTCTATTTGCAGCATTATATTCGACATAAAGTAGCTGACAATGTATAAAACTCTCGCTAGACAATTATGAGCCAGTTCCCCACAAATGTTAAGGCAAGGATATCCCCGGATGGTGGTGGGGTTCTAAAATACCCCTTGTATACGCAGAAGGTTACATATTTAATTGAAGAAACAAACAGCACCGAAAGGTTGATGACGGTTCTATATTCTTATAACATTATACCAGTTAGAGAAAGATAGTAACAGTCAATTTACCTTTAGTGAAAAAAGTTGGTCTTGTTTGTGATTTGGGGGGTTGGGATGGCCTAGTGGTCTAGAGTGCCGCGCTTCGACCTCTAATTGGCCGGTCACCTCTGGCGTGCTGCTGTGGTTTCGAGCCCTAGTTTGAGCGTATGTGACATGGAAATAGGGGCACCTTCTCAACCTCGTGGGTTTCCTCGGGGCACCCAGGTTTCCTCCCACTGCTAAAGGCCCCTACGCGCAAAATGACCTAGTTTGTGTCGAGTCGACGTTAAACCCTATTTCCCTCCCTTCCTGTTTGAGATTTGGCCCGGGGGTTTGATGGCCGGATTTTCAGCGCAAGCGCGCTATATCGTAATGTCTGTCATTGCGACAAATGGCGTGATTTCTATTCCCCGGTTATACGTGTCCAACCTCGTTGGGTTTATCCGGGTCCTCCGGGTTTCCTCCACTGTTAAAGACCCCTACGTGCAAGCGAATTATCAAAATGAAATTGAATCATGTGTCAGTCCAGAAATGACCTAGTTTGTGTCGAGTGGACGCCTTACCCCGTTGTTTTTATCTCTCTCACTGATAAACCACATATTCAATTCATGTGGAAATATATGATAGATTTAATAAGTTCATTAGTATCAAGATTTGTTAAGGAACGATTCGTGCTACACTCGCAATAGTCGAGTAATTGTGGTGATCCCCACCACATTTTAAACTTCTGTTTAAGACCAATCTTTTAAAATAGCTTTTAATTAGCTAATTAGTCTGTGATATATTTACATGCTCATTTTTATTATTTTATTTGTCATTTTATTTGTTTGTAAATTTATAGTTAAATTGGCTGTCACTTTATATTTCATTTTATATGTCATATTATCATATTATAATTTATTCGACTTGTTGCAGTTATTGTAAAACGCTACAATATGTATGTATCCTCGCCTATCAACATACATATCAATAAAAAAACTAAATTTAACGTGAAGAGAAAATCAATTAAAATGACAAGAGCCGTTTCAATATACATGAATAAATCAATTTGTCATGACAATAAAAGTTTAAAATACTGTGAAATACTGATAAGAAAATGAGAGAGAGAGAGAGAGAGGGGGGTGGGGGCAGGGGGTGACGCCAAGTCAACACAAACTAGAGTTTTAAAATTTCATTTCAGGAGCCAGCATCCAATTCATTTTCACCAGTCGTAGATTAAGCGGGGTGTTACCAAGGTAACGACAGAAGGGTGCCAATGCTACAGGGTCCTAAACATTATAGTTCTGTTGTACCAACTAAATCGAACAATCATACTGACAGACATTAGCCAAATTATGTCCGTTTTTCACTGTTGATGCAAGGGCCCATGGCCAATACAGACTTAGCCAGTTTCCACTAGAAGCCTAGACCAATCACCAAGTGGAACTTCACACAGAAGGTTGCAGGATAGCCCAGGCTCCACCCTCGCGCCGCTAGATCGATTACCACAAAACTTTCGTCTTTTTGACATGAACCGCGGGACCCTGGGCCTGGGCCCACCAGACCCATGCCTTATCTGGGCACTGAGTATTCTCCGGGGACGTGAAGGTAGCTCGTTGTTCGTTATTCGTTGTTCGTTATTCGCGAATAACGAACAACGAGCTGGTTTGTTGTTCGTTATTGGCGAATAACGAACAACGAGCTGGTTCGTTGTTCGTTATTCACCAGATATGGAATAAGTAACATAATAAAGGCACTCTAAGAGAGACTATGCCGGGGGTGGGTTTTTATGAGTCTAATTGGTTAATAAATCTTCAAAAAGTTGGGAAAAAGATTCTAACAGTCCGTTTTTCTACCCGAACAACTAGCAGTTTCATATTGGTGAATAACGAACAACGAGCTGGCTCGTTGTTCGTTATTCACCAAATATGGAATTAGTAACATAATAAAGGCACTTTTAGAGAGAATATGCCGGGAGTGGGTTTTTATGAGTCTAATTGGTTAATAAATCTCAAAATCTTGGGAAAAAGATTCTAACAGTCTGTTTTTCTACACGAACAACTAGCAGTTTCATATTGGTGAATAACGAACAACGAGCTGGTTTGTTGTTCGTTATTGGCGAATAACGAACAACGAGCTGGTTCGTTGTTCGTTATTCGCCAGATATGGAATTGGTAACATAATAAAGGCACTTTTAGAGAGAATTTGCCGGGAGTGGGTTTTTACACGCCTAATTGGTAAATAAATCTTCAAAATCTTGGGAAAAGATTCTAACAGTCTGTTTTTCTACGCGAACAACTAGCAGTTTCATATTGGTGAATAACGAACAACGAGCTGGTTTGTTGTTCGTTATTGGCGAATAACAAACAATAACCTGGTTCGTTGTTCGTTATTCACCAAATATGGAATAAGTAACATAATAAAGGCACTTTTAGAGAGAATATGCCGGAAGTGAGTCTAATTAGTTAATAAATCTTTAAAATCTTGCGAACAAGATTCTAACAGTCTGTTTTTCTACCCGAACAACTAGCAGTTTCATATTGGTGAATACCGAACAACGAGCTGGTTTGTTGTTCGTTATTGGTGAATAACGAACAACGAGCTGGTTCGTTGTTCGTTATTCACCAGATATGGAATTAGTAACATAATAAAGGCACTTTTAGAGAGAATATGCCGGGAGTGGGTTTTTATGAGTCTAATTGGTTAATAAATCTCAAAATCTTGGGAAAAAGATTCTAACAGTCTGTTTTTCTACACGAACAACTAGCAGTTTCATATTGGTGAATAACGAACAACGAGCTGGTTTGTTGTTCGTTATTGGCAAATAACGAACAACGAGCTGGTTCGTTGTTCGTTATTCACCAAATATGGAATAAGTAACATAATAAAGGCACTTTTAGAGAGAATATGCCGAAAGTGAGTCTAATTAGTTAATAAATCTTTAAATTCTTGCGAACAAGATTCTAACAGTCTGTTTTTCTACCCGAACAACTAGCAGTTTCATATTGGTGAATACCGAACAACGAGCTGGTTCGTTGTTCGTTATTCACCAGATATGGAATTAGTAACATAATAAAGGCACTTTTAGAGAGAATATGCCGGGAGTGGGTTTTTATGAGTCTAATTGGTTAATAAATCTCAAAATCTTGGGAAAAGATTCTAACAGTCTGTTTTTCTACGCGAACAACTAGCAGTTTCATATTGGTGAATAACGAACAACGAGCTGGTTTGTTGTTCGTTATTGGTGAATAACGAACAACGAACAACGAGCTGGTTCGTTGTTCGTTATTCACCAGATATGGAATTAGTAACATAATAAAGGTACTTTTAGAGAGAATATGCCGGGAGTGGGTTTTTATGTGTCTAATTGGTTAATAAATCTTCAAAATATTGGGGAAAAGATTCTAACAGTCTGTTTTTCTACCCGAACAACTAGAAGTTTCATATTGGTGAATAACGAACAACGAGCTGGTTTGTTGTTCGTTATTCACCAGATATGGAATTAGTAACATAATAAAGGCACTTTTAGAGAGAATATGCCGGGAGTGGGTTTTAACACGCCTAATTGGTTAATAAATCTTCAAAATCTTGGGAAACAGATTCGAACAGTCTGTTTTTCTACCCGAACAACTAGCAGTTTCATATTGGTGAATAACGAACAACGAGCTGGTTTGTTGTTTGTTATTGCCGAATAACGAACAACGAGCTGGTTCGTTGTTCGTTATTCACCAGATATGGAATTAGTAACATAAAAAAGGCACTTTTAGAGAGAATATGCCGGGAGTGGGTTTTTGTGAGTCTAGTTGGTTAATAAATCTTCAAAATCTTGGGAAAAAGATTCTAACAGTCTGTTTTTTTCTACCTGAACAACTAGCAGTTTCATATTGGTGAATAACGAACAACGAGCTGGTTTGTTGTTCGTTATTGGCAAATAACGAACAACGAGCTGGTTCGTTGTTCGTTATTCACCAAATATGGAATTAGTAACATAATAAAGGCACTTTTAGAGAGAATATGTCGGGAGTGAGTCTAATTGGTTAATAAATCTCAAAATCTTGGGAAAAAGATTTTAACAGTCTGTTTTTCTACACGAACAACTAGCAGTTTCATATTGGTGAATAACGAACAACGAGCTGGTTTGTTGTTCGTTATTGGCGAATAACGAACAACGAGCTGGTTCGTTGTTCGTTATTCACCAGATATGGAATAAGTAACATAATAAAGGCACTTTTAGAGAGAATATGCCGGAAGTGAGTCTAATTAGTTAATAAATCTTTAAAATCTTGCGAACAAGATTCTAACAGTCTGTTTTTCTACCCGAACAACTAGCAGTTTCATATTGGTGAATACCGAACAACGAGCTGGTTTGTTGTTCGTTATTGGTGAACAACGAGCTGGTTCGTTGTTCGTTATTCACCAAATATGGAATAAGTAACATAATAAAGGCACTTTTAGAGAGAATATGCCGGAAGTGAGTCTAATTAGTTAATAAATCTTTAAAATCTTGCGAACAAGATTCTAACAGTCTGTTTTTCTACCCGAACAACTAGCAGTTTCATATTGGTGAATACCGAACAACGAGCTGGTTTGTTGTTCGTTATTGGTGAACAACGAGCTGGTTTGTTGTTCGTTATTGGCAAATAACGAACAACGAGCTGGTTCGTTGTTCGTTATTCACCAAATATGGAATAAGTAACATAATAAAGGCACTTTTAGAGAGAATATGCCGGAAGTGAGTCTAATTAGTTAATAAATCTTTAAAATCTTGCGAACAAGATTCTAACAGCGAAAAAAATTCTAACAGTCTGTTTTTCTACCCGAAAAACGAAAAACTAGCAGTTTCATATTGGTGAATAACGAACAACGAACCAGCTCGTTGTTCGTTTTTCGCCAATAACGAACAACAAACCAGTTCGTTGTTCGTTATTCACCAATATGAAACTACTAGTTGTTCGGGTAGAAAAACAGACTGTAAGAATCTTTTTCCCAATATTTTGAAGATTTATTAACCAATTAGACTCATAAAAACCCACTCCCGGCATATTCTCTCTAAAAGTGCCTTTATTATGTTACTAATTCCATATCTGGTGAATAACGAACAACGAACCAGCTCGTTGTTCGTTAGTCGCCAATAACGAACAACAAACCAGCTCGTTGTTCGTTATTCACCAATATGAAACTTCTAGTTGTTCGCGTAGAAAAACAGACGGTTAGAATCTTTTGCCAAAATTTTGAAGATTTATTAACCAATTAGGCGTGTAAAATCCCACTCCCGGTATATTCTCTCTAAAAGTGCCTTTATTATGTTACTAATTCCATATCTTGTAAATAACAAACAACGAACCAGCTCGTTGTTCGTTATTCGCCAATAACGAACAACAAACCAGCTCGTTGTTCGTTATTCACCAATATGAAACTGCTAGTTGTTCGGGTAGAAAAACAGACTGTTTGGTGAATAACGAACAACGAACCAGCTCGTTGTTCGTTATTTGCCAATATGAAACTTCTAGTTGTTCGGGTAGAAAAACAGACTGTTTGGTGAATAACGAACAACGAACCAGCTCGTTGTTCGTTATTTGCCAATAACGAACAACAAACCAGCTCGTTGTTCGTTATTCACCAATATGAAACTGCTAGTTGTTCAGGTAGAAAAACAGACTGTTAGAATCTTTTTCCCAAGATTTTGAAGATTTCATAACCAATTAGACTCATAAAAACCCACTCCCGGCATATTCTCTCCAAAAGTGCCTTTATTATGTTACTAATTCCATATCTGCTGAATAACGAACAACGAACCAGCTCGTTGTTCGTTGTTCGTTATTCACCAATATGAAACTGCTAGTTGTTCATGTAGAAAAACAGACTGTAAGAATCTTTTTCCCAAGATTTTGAGATTTATTAACCAATTAGATTAATAAAAACCCACTCCCGGCACATTCTCTCTAAAAGTGCCATTATTATGTTACTAAATCCATACCTGGTGAATAACGAACAACGAACCAGCTCGTTGTTCGTTATTCACCAATAACGAACAACAAACCAGCTCGCTGTTCGTTATTCACCAATATGAAACTGCTAGTTGTTCGGGTAGAAAAACAGACTGTTTGGTGAATAACGAACAACGAACCAGCTCGTTGTTCGTTATTTGCCAATAACGAACAACAAACCAGCTCGTTGTTCGTTATTCACCAATATGAAACTGCTAGTTGTTCAGGTAGAAAAACAGACTGTTAGAATCTTTTTCCCAAGATTTTGAAGATTTCATAACCAATTAGACTCATAAAAACCCAATCCCGGCATATTCTCTCCAAAAGTGCCTTTATTATGTTACTAATTCCATATCTGCTGAATAACGAACAACGAACCAGCTCGTTGTTCGTTGTTCGTTATTCACCAATATGAAACTGCTAGTTGTTCGTGTAGAAAAACAGACTGTAAGAATCTTTTTCCCAAGATTTTGAGATTTATTAACCAATTAGATTAATAAAAACCCACTCCCGGCACATTCTCTCTAAAAGTGCCATTATTATGTTACTAATTCCATACCTGGTGAATAACGAACAACGAACCAGCTCGTTGTTCGTTATTCACCAATAACGAACAACAAACCAGCTCGCTGTTCGTTATTCACAAATATGAAACTGCTAGTTGTTCGTGTAGAAAAACAGACTGTTAGAATCTTTTTCCCAAGATTTTGAGATTTATTAACCAATTAGACTCATAAAAACCCACTCCCGACATATTATCTCTTAAAGTGCCTTTATTATGTTACTAATTCCATATCTGGTGAATAACGAACAACGAACCAGCTCGTTGTTCGTTATTCGCCAATAACGAACAACAAACCAGCTCGTTGTTCGTTATTCACCAATATGAAACTGCTAGTTGTTCGGGTAGAAAAACAGACTGTTAGAATCTTTTTCCCAAGATTTTGAAGATTTATTAACCAATTAGACTCACAAAAATCCACTCCCGGCATATTCTCTCTAAAAGTGCCTTTATTATGTAACTAATTCCATATCTGGTGAATAACGAACAACGAACCAGCTCGTTGTTCGTTATTCGCCAATAACGAACAACAAACCAGCTCGTTGTTCGTTATTCACCAATATGAAACTGCTAGTTGTTCGGAGAGAAAAACAGACTGTTAGAATCTTTTTCCCAATATTTTGAAGATTTATTAACCAATTAGACTTATAAAAACCCACTCCCGACATATTCTCTCTAAAAGTGCCTTTATTATGTTACTAATTCCATATCTGGTGAATAACGAACAACGAACCAGCTCGTTGTTCGTTATTCGCCAATAACGAACAACAAACCAGCTCGTTGTTCGTTATTCACCAATATGAAACTGCTAGTTGTTCGGAGAGAAAAACAGACTGTTAGAATCTTTTTCCCAATATTTTGAAGATTTATTAACCAATTAGACTCATAAAAACCCACTCCCGGCATATTCCCTCTAAAAGTGCCTTTATTATGTTACTAATTCCATATCTGGTGAATAACGAACAACGAACCAGCTCGTTGTTCGTTGTTCGTTATTCACCAATGACGAACAACAAACCAGCTCGTTGTTCGTTATTCACCAATATGAAACTGCTAGTTGTTCGTGTAGAAAAACAGACTGTTAGAATCTTTTTCCTAAGATTTTGAGATTTATTAACCAATTAGACTCATAAAAACCCACTCCCGGCATATTCTCTCTAAAAGTGCCTTTATTATGTTACTTATTCCATATCTGGTGAATAACGAACAACGAACCAGCTCGTTGTTCGTTATTCACCAATAACGAACAACAAACCAGCTCGTTGTTCGTTATTCACCAATATGAAACTGCTAGTTGTTGGAGTAGAAAAACAGGCTGTTAGAATCTTTTTCGCAAGATTTTAAAGATTTATTAACTAATTAGACTCACTCCCGGCATATTTTCTCTAAAAGTGCCTTTATTATGTTACTAATTCCATATTTGGTGAATAACGAACAACGAACCAGCTTGTTGTTCGTTATTCGCCATTAACGAGCAACAATCCAGCTCGTTGTTCGTTATTCACCAATATGAAACTGCTAGTTGTTCGCGTAGAAAAACAGACTGTTAGAATCTTTTCCCAAGATTTTGAAGATTTATTAACCAATTAGGCGTGTATAAACCAACTCCCGGCATATTCTCTCTAAAAGTACCTTTATTATGTTACCAATTCCATATCTGGTGAATAACGAACAACGAACCAGCTCGTTGTTCGTTATTCGCCAATAACGAACAACAAACCAGCTCGTTGTTCGTTATTCACTAATATGAAACTGCTAGTTGTTCATGTAGAAAAACAGACTGTTAAAATCTTTTTCCCAAGATTTTGAGATTTATTAACCAATTAGACTCATAAAAACCCACTCTGGGCATATTCTCTCTAAAAGTGCCTTTATTATGTTACTAATTCCATATTTGGTGAATAACGAACAACGAACCAGCTCGTTGTTCGTTATTCGCCATTAACGAACAACAAACCAGCTCGTTGTTCGTTATTCACCAATATGAAACTGCTTGTTGTTCGGGTAGAAAAACAGACTGTTAGAATCATTCCCCCAAGGTTTTGAAGATTTATTAACCAGTTAAATTCATTAAAACCCACTCCCGGCGTATTCTCTCTAAAAGTGCTTTTATAATGTAACTAATTCCATACCTGGTGAATATCGAACAACGAACCAGCTCGTTGTTCGTCATTCACCAATATGAAACTGCTAGTTGTTCGGGTAGAAAAACAGACTGTTAGAATCTTTTTCCCAAGATTTTGAAGATTTATTAACCAATTAGACTCATAAAAACCCACTCCCGACATAGTCTCTCTTAGAGTACCTTTATTATGTTACTTATTCCATATCTGGTGAATAACGAACAACGAACCAGCTCGTTGTTCGTTATTCGCCAATAACGAACAACAAACCAGCTCGTTGTTCGTTATTCGCCAATAACGAACAACGAATAACGAACAACGAGCTACCTTCACGTCCCCGTATTCTCCTGCATAGGATATGTTTAGCCTTGTTCATCGCATGGTTTCAAACAAAAGCATTCTGCCTTAAATATTGAATAACGAAAGTCCATCTTTTCACGGTAATATAGCAACTGCAATGTTGATGATTTGAATGACCAATTAGTCGTGTTTTCAATGTCAACAACATTTAATTATGGCCTACCAGCTGTATCACTCTTCTTTCAAATTGTTTATTATAATTTTCGATTAAACATAAATGTTCTTGTAGCTGTAAAAAGCTAGATTAATATACCAATTGTTCATTTGTAACACATTTAACACCATATCTCTCCACGTGAATTGGCAATAAATTGTTTATTGAATATAACAGAAACATTTTGTATACCTGTAAAATAATATACCAATTGTTTATATTAAAAGATAAAGTCTACCGTGTAATACGGAAATGTCAACACGTTTTAGCCCTTTAATATCCAGCGTATCAGATATGCAAACCTACATGATATACATATTAATATAATCCCTACGGAATATTTTAATTATTTACTATTATAATATGAATTATCACATATTCCCTGTTAAATGAAAATCGGCCACCAGTGCAGCTGTACAGCTTTATGGACGCTGGCCTCAAGTGCCGGGGACCAACACTTTCTGAAATGTCAATAAAAGCCCTGGAATCATTTTCAATTTAAAACAAATAAACAGTAAGCAAAACATCGGAAATAAGTGGTGGGGACACAGTATATCATGTCCCCACCACTAAAAATATTGGTGGAGACGCGTCCCGGTGTCCCCACCGGGATCTGCGCCCATGGTCGTACAAATATTACTTTACCATCTTGAAATATCACTCGACCAGGACCTAGCCATATATCTTTTCCTTCTCTTTTATAATATACCATATCCCTATTCTTAAATATTTGTTCTGATGCTCTTATTTTTTGTTCTCAAAGCCCGACGTACCGTACTCTTTCATTTGCGTCTAATTGTATGTATGCTTTTTCTGGATGCATGTAAGGTATTTAGATGGCTAGCAAATGTTTCACTGGTTGTTGTACCTTGTATTTATGGTGGAGTATCATTCATTATATTGGGTAAGTTAGGACTGCGACCAAATACTAGTTGTTAACTACTGAAACCATTGTACATTTGAAGTGAGTTTCTCGCCATTTGTTTTCCGCCTCTAATTTTAATAAAATTGAATCTGAAATGGCATGTACCCTTTCACATAAACCATTTTGAAATGGACTTTCTCCTGCTGTTGTATGTACTTTGATGTCTAGTATTGATGCCACCTTTGCTCATCAGAACTGAATTATCAGTCATTATTGCACCCATTACACCATACACACTAATCCAGTTAGTCATCATTTTATCTATTACATCAAGAGGTCGTTTTCTGTTTATAAAGACAGAAATTAAATTGTATATCTGGACCACATGTCAATCATATTAAGAATCCATGGCTACCTTTCTTGGTGGTGTCTTTGCATACATTTTGCACAACTGACAATTGCTTTGAATTCTACTTATTATCTCTGTATACTCATTACTCCAACCTCCAGCATCCTTTAACAGTGAAGTGAGTCTATGTGGGGGTGGATGTGCGAATTGCCTATGCAATTTTAACAACCTTGCATGCAGCTGCTCACCAGATAGCACCTCCGGTTTTACAGTTTCCACACTCAGGCTCATCCTTACCAATCGGTATGCAGTAATGCCCTGACGATGTTATATTGAGTGACACTTATGGCTGTTTCATTGCAGTTCTAGATAGTAACAACGGGATATCTGATGATACTACGTCTGTCGCAATCGTTACATCTTTTCTTGCAATTACAGCCGGAAATATACACTGTCCCTCAGACTTTAACTTCTCTCCGCCACCAAATTTAAACACTTTACTTCCTTTGCTCTGTTGAACTGTTTGTCTGTCTGTTGTGCCTAATGAACTAATATAGCCTTCAAACCAGTTTCTCCCACATACTGTACTACTACATGCACTATCAAGTACTCCGCATTGCCGAGCTTCAGTGCATAATTGACTAAATCCAGTAGACATGGTACAAGGGTTAATCAGCGAAATGGATGCATGAGATGTGTTGTTGACGTTTGGGAAAGTAGACGAGGGGAAATGTGTAGGGAGTGATAGTTAGATGTATTATGAATGGTTAGAGTGGCTGTGGTGTTACGGTGAAATACTATGCCGCCACCGTAACACCACAGCTTTATGATTTGTTAGACAGGAGTGATGTAATAAGTCCGACAATAATAAATAACATATTTCTGATTTTATTGTCGTCTTTTCACACTTGTACTGGTTGTACGCCATTTTGAAACTAGCTGACGAAGACAGCACGGGCGGCGATTGTTCGACTCCGAACTGCTCTGTCAATCGTATCATGTCACTCGATATTCACGTGGTAATTCACGGAATTCCACGATAAAAAACATCAAACCACCGCGATGCGTGTACTGTATGTTTTAACCTTGACCTATTACTCACTGATAAGCTTCCGCTGCAAAAGGAGTTCTTGCCTTTTATTAGTAGTATAATGACTTCGTCATGTGCGGCAGGTTAGTTTGCTTCTAAAAACACTGTTTACCGTTCCCAAAAATACAAAAGTCATTTTCTACCAGACAACCATGGTTCTATTCACCGAGACTAGATACTTTCTCTCGGTGTAAGGATATTATCGCTATGAAATGAGTTCATACACTGTTGAGACAATAATCCCGTTGGTTTGCTTAGTAACAATTTGAGCATGAATCAACACTGTACTGAAAATTAAGTGCGTAATAAATATGAACGGTCTTTAAACATTCGGTTTATAATTAGCGATACACAGGTACAGTGGCAAGTGTTATGCTAAACAGACCTAATACCTCAAAAGTACCTACGCGCGAAATCCCAGATTTTGGTACATGTAAAACCAAATAAAATAGTGCCCGTGCGCGTGCCAGTAATAGAAAAACTAAAAAATGCACGAACGTACCAGGCGCGATGTCATCCAGCTTTTCCTGTGAATAAAACAGCATGTTCTTCTGATATATTAACGTTGGCCATATTCTCCCAACTCTCCGGGCAATCTTTAAGCATATGTGGATAGGATCCACAGGAACTGCAAGTTTCCTGGTTTTCTTCTGGTGATGATGTACTGCAAGGGTTCTGGTTTGGTCCCACAAGATTGTATGATTTCTGTTGTTAATAATGTGCTCTGCTACAGCTGAGGGATTGGTTGAAGCTAGTGACTTGTGTTCTTTCATTCTTACATCAACCAGGAAACTCCTTGAGGCCATCAACATAAAACGCATCAAGCCCAAGCTAAACCGTGATGTTGGACTATTTATACCAAGGGCCTATGACCAACTCATACAATGATTCTAATAATTTATTTCTATTTCAGCACTTATCCGGTTTTCACAGTCTAATTTCACTTTGCCCACATCTTGACTTTCAGCACTTATCCAGTTTACAGCCTGAAGATATATTTCCCATTTATTGATTTCAGTTGACTGGAGCATTCTTAGTTTTTTTTTTACCTTTATACATAGTAATAATATATTTACGGTTTCTTTCTTCCATGTTTACACTAAAATAATAGTATTTTTTTTTTCCCTCCAGCACTTCCTACTAATTGATCCCACATTTTTATTTCTTTTTCAGTGCCTACCCAGGTCTAATAGTCTTATTATACATTTTCCATATCTTTTTTTTCAGTACTTAACAAAAAGTTTTTTACTGCGGGAGATATGTTTCACAATGCTCTATTTCATATTTTCGGTCTAATAACACACATTTTTTAATATATCTTTCATGGTGTTCTGTTCATTGAATTAACACATTTTATAAACTTGTTTTTAATTTTTAATTATCAATATTTTCTTTACACCAGCATCAGTGATCACTCTTGCTTTATTGTTTATCTATAGCTCAGGTTAATTGGTTTTCCATTAATAGTGTTAGTACACTGATCTTTATATATAACAGCATTTAACAACAGATTTTCGTTGTGTAGGTTTAGTTCTTAATGGCCCCATAATCAAGGGTGTTAAGATCTAATTGGATTGGATTATTGCCTTTGTTGCATTATTATTCTTTGTTGCATATTCTGAATATATTTGCCCACACTCATATATTTTGTATCATTTGCTTGATAAAGACGAGAGTATCCTCGTCGAAACGTCGCTTAGTATCAAACTTAGTAATTGTGTATCCATAAAATTGTACCTTGTGTTATTATGTTCAATTACTAAATGCCAATCAAAGAAGATAAATCAGTGACCTCTTGCCATGCTAACAACTCTTGTTTATACAATCCATACTCTTTTCCCTTCAACAATGGTAGGTTTATTTTGGTTGTCATTTCTCACAGTTTGAAAAAATACACGATAAATCTTTCAGTAAAAGTTTCTTCAATGTCTACACTAAATTTTCCTTTGAAAACCACACTCTGCTACCATTTGATAAACCCAGAGGAAATAAAACTAACTCAAAACTTTCGTTATCACATCGTTATGTCAGCCATTAATCTCTTACACTCAAGAACATATAAGGGGAGATAACAACTAAATAGTTCAGACCACAAATAGTAATAGTTCAACACTACTAACCTATTTTTATACGCCCATATTTTTCATCGCCCCTGTTTATCCGTCCATAATTTGTTTGTGGATACTGTACAGGTACAATTTTTATCCGATTTTAAGGAAACTAGCTTGAAATATAGGTGCATCTCCCTAAGATCTCGGTTCATTTCAATATTGGCATGTATCGGACCGTAACTTCATGGATTATAGCCCCTGGATGTGCGACAAATTTTATTTCTAGCTTGTGGACACTCTAGAGGTCACAATTTTAATCCGATTCTGAAACTTAAAATGTATGTTTATATCCAGAATGATGGCCCCTGATTATACAAAAATTCGCCCCTTTTAGCTTGTGGTCCCTCGGGAGGTCACAAATTATTATCTGATTTGAAAAAAACGTTTGAATATATCAACATTACGCCATAATGAAGATTGAGATTGAATTTTGTGAAAATCGGGCAAATGGCCGCCGCGTGTATGCGAATAGTGTATAATATGGTATATCAAGGTTGTGTACCCTGTCGAAATTAAATTATAATCCGATTCTGAAGAAACTTAAAATACATGTTTATAACCCAAAGATCTTGGCTCCTGTCAATATCAGACCGTATCTTAATAAGGAATTATTGCCCCTGATAATACGAAAAATCGCCCTATTTAGCTTGTAGTCTCCCAAATAGTGTAAACATCTGGTATATAAAGGTTGTGGACCCTCTGGAGGTTATACCGATTTTGATGAAACTTGAAATGCATGTTAATAACACAATGGTCTTGGTTGCGTTCGATTTTCGCACATATTGGCTAGAAACTCCGTGAATTGTGGCTCCTGATTGTACAAAAAATTGCGTTTTAGCTTGTGGGCACTCTATAGAGGTCACTATTTTGATCCGATTTTGATGTAACTTTAAATGCATGTTTATAACCCAAATATCTTGGAGTTACTTATTGTGTACATTGGTGAGATCCGCGTGCAATTCAATAAATTTATGAAATATTATTTTACAGAGTACGGTGAAGAAGACCTCACTTTAGCTCGGGGTGTAGAAAGGGTTGAATGCACCGTTGATAACAGGGGCCGCGGAGCCGGGGGGGCCCCGGCAATAATTTTTAATAGTAAAAATAAAATGTCGCCAAAAGCTCAAAAAGGTTATGGGGGGGGGGGTATGGTCAGTAGCCCCCCCGAAATCGGGCCCGCTCCGCGGCCCCTGGTTGATAAGGATTATATGATTTGTTCACCAATATGTCAGATGGGCTTGGTATTTAGAGATACTATTACCCACCTATCAATGTAAAAGCGGAGAATGGATTTCTGGAAATAAAACAGAACCATGCACCAGTAACGTTTATTAATACTTTTAAATATCCTATCATTGTTAACATCAAATGTTAAAACTTATAGTGTGCTCCCTTTTTATACGTCCACTTTCATAATGCGGACGTATTATGCCACCGCCTATGTCTGCTGTGTGCGTCCGTGGGACGCCTACATGGCACTATTCTTACTTGATTTTCTTTCTTATACCATAAGAATGGTCCATATTGGATTTGGTGCATGCCCGACCCCAAGGGACACAGCTATGCCCATTTCTTGTATTTGTGTGTTTGTCGTATTCAGTCCGGATTTATCAATGTATCATCTTGAAACTTTGCTAGGAACATGCCTATCGTTTGGGGTGCAAGCCCAACCCCAGGGGGCAGGGCCACACCCAAATTTCTTTTTGTGTGTCGCCTACAGACCACAATTCTTAAGTCATAGCTTTACATACTTATTCTTTATCCCCTAATGATGATCCCTATTGCTTTTGGTGCATGCCCACCCCAGGGGCAGGGCCACCCCCATTTCTTGTATGTGTGTGTTTGTCGTCTACAGACCGCCTAAGGCTGGCCTCTATTATTTGTTCGTGCATGCCCGAGCCCTTGGGACACATCCGTGCCCAATGTTTGTTTGTCTTGTGTTTCGCCTACAGGCCGCAATTGTTAACAGATCCTTTCGAAACTTTGCATACCTGTTCCTTATAATGAATGAATGAAATGGGGTTTAACGTCCTACGCTTAAGCACCTAACCTGGGCCAATTGAAGACGGGCATACGCCAACAGTGTGCTATGAGGGAAATTTTGCCCGGGCAGCGGCGCTACGGCCTACTCTTATATCGAATTCCAACTGCCAAGGGATCTTTTACGTGCACTCCAATTTGTACACGGGACCTCGGTTTTTCGTCCCATCCGAACGACTAGGCAGCTGTCCTTGTCAGGCCCTCCTTCTGCATCACTGACAAGGGGAAATCACGCCGGAAAATCGAGATGAACTTTCTCGGCCAATGCAGGGATCGAACACTCAACCTCCAGGCTAGCGAACCAGCGCCTTATCCACTTAGCCACCGTGATCCCCTCTGTTCCTTATACCTTAAGGATGACCCATATTGGTATCTTTGGTGATTGCCCAACCCTTAGGGCCTGAGCCATACCCATTTGTGCTTTGCGTCTGAGTTTGTTGCCTACATGCTACGGTTCTTATTGGATCGTCTCTGTACTTAGGATAAGTATTCCTTATTGCCAAAGGACGACAACTGCATATTCCGACCCCAAGGGGACAGAGCCACGTCCAATTTTTTGTGTTTGTAATTTACAGGCCGCAATTCTGAATGGTATTTGTGGTCAGTCCGTCTGATATTACAAGAGTCTGGAATGGTTATTCAAATCTTTAATACTGGAAACTTATAATAATAATTATCCACATACACTCGCAGGACTGCACTAGATAACTTAATGCTACTAAGTCGGATACACCTAAATGACTGACGTATCAAGTACAATCACATATGTATATGGAATTACTTCTAATCCCTTGGCTAGACCAAGTGTTAAAATAAATATGAGAAATAAAACAATGGTAAATAAAACAATTAATAGATTAATCATACAATTGGCATGCTCACCAGACACACCATATTGTCTTCAACTTTTTTATTCTCAAAATCTTTATATACATATTTATTGAGATATTGCAAACTTAAATGACATGTGCGAACAATAAAGTAATATCAATAATTAATAAATAATATTGACTACAACAATAGTGGTCTATATTAAGTATATAACAAAAGGTTTCATGGAGGATTAAATTTTTGTGTAATGATTTTAATAAAAGTACATAACTTCTGTAATACAATGGTGTTTTTATACGCCCACATTTTCATGTGGACGTATTATGTCGTCGCCCCTGTCCGTCCGTCCGTCTGTCCGTCCACAATTGTTTGTGGACCCTCTACAGGTCACAATTCTTGTCCGATTTTGACGAAACTTGAAATATAGCTTTATCATCAAACGATCTCGGCTGCTTTTGATATTTGCATGTATCGGATCGAAACTTCATGGATAATGGCCCCTGATTGTACGAAAAATCACGTTTTTAGCTTGTGAACCCTATAGAGGTCACAATTTTGAGCCGATTTTGATGAAACTTGACGTGCATGTTTATAACCAAAAGATCTTGGTTCCTTTTGACATTTGCGCCTATCGTAACGTAATTTCCTTAATTATGGCCCCTGATGGTCCGAAAAATCACCTATTTTAGCTTGTGATCCCTCTGGAGGTGACAATTATTTCCCGATTTAAAAAACCGTTCGATGATATCACCGTTACACCCTAAAAAAGGTTGAGTGCGGATTTCGGGAAAATCGGACCAAAATTGCCATACAAAATGGCCGCCTTTTGTACGCGAATACTGTTAAAAAATGATATATCAAGGTTGTGGACCCTGTAGAGGTCACAATTTTAATTCGATTTTGATGAAACTTGAAATACATGGTTATAACTCAAAGATCTTGGTTCCTTTCGACATTTGCACATATCGCATCGTGACTTCCTGAATTATGGCCCCTGATTATACGCAAAATCGCCTTTGTTTAGCTTGTGGTCCCTTTGGAGGTCACAATTATTATTCTGTTTGATTATATCACCGTTACACACTAATAAAGGTTGAGTTTGAATTTCGGGCTAATCGGACCAAAATTGCCATACAAAATTGCCGCCGTTAGTACGCGAATACTGTTAAAAAATGGTATATCAAGGTTGTGGACTCTGTAGAGGTCACAATTTTAATTCGATTTTGATGAAACTTGTAATGCATGGTTATAACCCAAAGATCTTGGTTCCTTTCGATATTTGCACATATCGGATCGTAACTTCCTGAATTATGGTCCCTGATTATACTCAAAATCGCCTTTGTTTAGCTTGTGGTCCCTTTGGAGGTCACAATTATTATCCGATTTAAAAAACCGTTTGATTATATCACCGTTAAACACTAAGAAAGGTTGAGTTCGAATTTCGGGCAAATCAGACCAAAATTGCCATACACAATGGCCGCCGTTGTACGCGAATACTGTTTAAAAAATGGTATCAAGTTTGTGGACCCTGTAGAGGTCACAATTTTAATTCGATTTTGATGAAACTTGAAATGCATTTTTATAACCTACAGATCTTGATTCTTTTCGATTTTTGCGCATACCAAACTGTAACTTAATGAATTATGGCCTTTGATTGTAGGAAAAATCACTTTCGGTATTGCTTGTCCTCTATCCATCTCTCGAAAATGTGGGCGTATCCTGCCTGGCAGTGCCAGCTTACTATCTTTACAATTAAAAAGTCTTTGAAATTTGAATATATTCGGGAGATTTTGGGACCAATCTGACAATAATCTCTTTCCTTTAGAAGAAAAATGTTTACAATTGAGAATATAGTGAAATTGGTCACCGATATTTGTCTGATTCACAGACATGAAAGAGTCTTTCGTTTCGTGGTGTTTTATTCCACCTCTCCGACTCAATCGGTAATTGGTGTACCCAAAGTCTGAATCTAGACAAAATTTGTATGTTAATGTTTTTTAAATTATCAAAATATGGTTCTAATTTGAAATCGGTTTTAAATATTTTGTAACAAAGACATTTTGGCGAAAGATGTATATCTGCTAAACATTTTTGTAAGAATTGATCTTTTACTATTTGACAGTTCCACGTAAAGGAAAATCCGGTTTCATTTAAAAATAGTTTTCAAGACATAAGTCCATTTGCAATCAAAATTATATTTGGAACTGTTGATATATAAAAGTTTATATAAGGAAAACGATTATTTACTCGGTTTACCGTTTGAGAGTCTATTCCAGAAAAGTATCATCCGCATTTTGATAAAGAGTTGTATTTGAAGTTTTTCGAGTTCTGCATATATCATGCCTGTCATAAGCAGACTATGGTCCAGATACCGCGATACACAATATGTACAGGACAGACCACGCTCAGGTCGATCAAGGGCGAACACTCAAGCAAAGGATCGATTTATCCGTACCTTGGTCTTGAGAAATCGTGTCATCACAGCAAATCAGATCAGCGCTCGTCTTTAAACAGACACTGGTGTCAGAGTGAGTGGCCAGACGATTCGGAATCGACTGCATAGGGGTCACCTTCGCGCCCGACGTCCTCGCGTGATCCGTTTTTTGAGAGATCATCACATTCAGGCAAGACGTCGTTGATGTAGGGATCGTCAACACTGGGATTATCGACGCTGGAGCAATGTGATGTTTACAGATGAGTCAAGGTTTACTGTTGATTTTTTGGACAGACGTAGGAGGGTGTGGCGTCGTCGAAACGAGCGCTTCCAAAACGTTAACGTCATCAGACATGATCGATTTGGGGGTGGTTCTGTTATGGTGTGTGGAGGCATCACTGTTGCTGGAAGAACGGCTGTACATGTTGTTGCAGGGCGTGTTACAGGCCAGTACTACCGGGACAACATCTTGGCAGTCCATGTTACGCCGTTCGCACGACGTCATGACCGCCGTTTCATCTTCCAGGATGACAACGGAAGATGTCACAGGACCAGGATCGTTACAGGTTACTTCCAACAACAGAACATCATATTACCTTGACCAGCACTGAGTCCCGACCTCTCCCCCATCGAGCATGTCTGGGACATACTTGGACAGTGGTTACGTCAACGTCAACAACGTCCTGCCAATGTCCAAGAACTTGCTACTGTGTTGCAACAGGAATGGGACAATCTGGACCAAAATGACCTTAGACGTCTCATTAGGAGTATGCCACGTCGGATCAACGCTTGGTTGGCAAACAGAGGAGGATTTACCTGTTACTGACTTTGTTGTGATGCTGTGGTAACTTTGCTGTTTGGCCCCGGGTACCATTTTACCCTTATAATGGTCAGCCTGTGCCTTACTTAGTCTTACGATCATAAGTAAATCGATGAATGTGAACTTCATTTCATGTTGTCATTTGTTTCTTCGTCAGTTTCATTAGCTGACTTTAATAACACTTAAAAATCAAATATCCCCTCCTTTTTTGAATAGTATATTACAGCCATTTAATATTTCATTCTCTTCATTTTAAAAAGTACCATATCAATCAAAGTAGGAATGTGGACGTATGTTGCAGCGTTAGCTATGTTCTCGTTTAGCTTGTATGACAAGGCCTGCAGAAACAATTGTTGATTCGAGAGCTACCATCCAAGGACTTTATACGAGGGTCCAGGAGCCGCCAAACCCCGGAAGCCTCTGGTGAATTTTTCAGTCTTGACGTGTAATTGTTTTAGTGTTGACACGTGAATTTTATCGCCTTGAAGAGTGTATTTTTGTCTTGACATGTGAAAAATAATTTTGTTGAATTGTTTATAAAAACAGAATATAGTGATAAAATATTTCTGTGATAAGTATAATCGACTAGACTATAACAAAAGAGAAACGGTGGACAAAAATAATCTTTATTGATATACGTCATTTTGTACAACAAAAAATGCTGAAAAGGTGATGAAAAAATGGTTATATACTCGATTTTTTCTCTTTCCATACAGAAAAACGGTCTTGCAATTAATTCCGCTTTGGCTTGTCGAGACCTCAATTGTTCGCCGGGTTCTTGTGTCCTTGAATAAGACACTTCATCCCCGCATTCAAGTCTACCCACAAAACTGTTGCGCTCCTTGAAACTTCAAGTTGTAGCTGCATACTAGTATGTTGGGAGCACTTTCAAAGAGTTGTAAAGGGAGGTAATCAGGCTTACCTGTATCCTAGAGACCGGGACAGTAATTCTGTCGCGTTATGAGCACGCTTTGTGGATTTGGCGCTATATAAATGGCCATATATTATTATTATTAACAGGTAGATATTGATAATTAAAACACGTTGTTTTATTTGACTTCTGTCTCACAAATTATATTATTATTACGGTGGAATGAGAATCCGGTCAGACAGAAGTTGAGAAAGCTCTCATCGTCCTCCTAGCCCTACTCCCGGGCCGTAGCAAATCCACGATCAACACAGGCAAGAAATAAAATAAGAAACATTAACATTGTGGATAGGCTACGATTAACGGTAGATTAAGTACCTCGAAAATTGATGGTAAAACCGAACGTACGACACCATCAACGACATCTAAACCTTGGAGGTCGGGTGTTCGATCCCTGCATTGGCCGAGAAAGTTCATCTCGATTTTCCGACGTGATTTCCCCTTGTCAGTGATGCAGAAGGAGGGCCTGACAAGGACAGCTGCCTAGTCGTTCGGAAGGGACGAAAAACCGAGGTCCCGTGTACACATTGGAGTTCACGTAAAAGATCCCTTGGCAGTTGGAATTCGATATAAGAGTAGGCCGTAGCGCCGCTGCCCGGGCAAAATTCCCCTCATAGCACACTGTATGGCGTATGCCCGTCTTCAATTAGCTCAGGTTAAGTGCTTAACAGTAGGACGTTAAACCTCATTTCATTCATTCATTTAACGTTTAAGTGCTGTAAATTTGGATGATAGGGTCAATTACGGCACACAGAAATAAGTAATGCCGAGGCAGACAGGCTTTGTGTGGACTTTTATATATATATATGTAGATAGATAAGAACAATAATATGCAGAAAGATATCAAAAATAATCAAAAGTACAAATGGGTATAATATATTATAAGAAAATAAAATATCTATCAGCTAAAGTTTCAAATTTTATCTGTTGGTGGAATCATGCTGTATTGACCTTCGTTCCACACAGTCTGTAATACATAATCATTTGATAAGAGGGTCTATCATTTAATATATTTTTATGATCACGTAAAAGCAGCAAAAAAAACAACAAAAAAAAACAAACAAATGTGAATCTCGTAATATGGTCGGGGGCATTATTTTTACAAAAAGTAATGCCGAGGCAGACAGGCTTTGTGTGGGCTTATATATATATATATATATATATATATATATATATTTAGATAGATAGGAACAATAATATGCAGAAAGATATCAAAAATAATCAAAAGTACAAATGGGTATATAAGAAAATAAAATATCTATCATCTAAAGTTTCAAATTTTATCTGTTGGTGGAATCATGCTGTATTGACCTTCGTTCCACACAGTCTGTAATACATAATCATTTGATAAGAGGGTCTATCATTTAATATATTTTTATGATCACGTAAAAGCAGCAAAAAAAAAAAACAACAAACAAATGTGAATCTCGTAATATGGTCGGGGGCATTATTTTTACATGAATAGTGGTTTTTCGGGCACCTTAATGTGAAAAGCTTTAATATCCGCTAATCGTGTACAGGTATTTAGTGAGCCAAACCATAGCGAATTTACGTCACTGTAGACACACGATGTCCCGGGTACCGGTATTGTCAGAGGCGGATTCAAGGGAGGGGGCGCAAGGGGAGCCTCCCCCTAATTTTAGACTTTTTAGACAGTGCCGTTTTTTACTTCTGAAAGTGTCTTTTTTACTTCTGAAATATCTCTTGGAATTGCTACAGATGCAAGGAACAGGTGGCACTATTGTTTGCCGCCAAGCACAAAGAAAAAATAGAAAAAAAACAGCCTAGTCGTATTGAAACACAAACTCAGCGCTCGAAATTTACCACGGCTAACGGCAAAGCCATGATAATTCGTTGTACTAAAATATAACACAAACACCGTTTTAAGAATAGGCCTATATAAATTTGAATATATAAATAGAAATTGATTTGCACTGAATCAAATAAGACAGCAAATGCTCTAAAAATACACCAATAAGGGTTGAATTTTCATAAAAATCCACGCCGCCCTCAAAATTTTTTTTGGTTTCCACCACTCACCTCAGTGCCCTCATTTTGCGGCGCCCCCCTTTTCACAATTTCTAGATCCGCCCCTGATTGTCTCCGATGACAAAAATCTAATAGCACCGACAACGAACACGAGAAGACAGGCCTGGCACCTAAACACAAATCCCACAAAGATGACATCTACCAACCCAGAAGCAGAAGAGATCATCCACCAAACGATATGCTTTTATTAAATAAAAGGAAGAACTTCCCACTAAAACCTAATCTATGGCCTAAGGCCTTAATGGAAAGATTGCAAAATCATATTCTAAAAAGCAGGTAGCAGCTTCGGCTCTCATATGTCTTGTGTGCGATATCACTTAAGTGGAAGCAGACGTTAAACACCAACTAGATAGATTGAGACAACGAACATATTTTTATGTATTGTGGTAAAAGAAGAGCATTATATCCAGGTAAATTAACCAAAGAGCATTGAGTCTGGATCAAAGCCTGTTAAGAAAACCTAAAGTTCCTGTAGTCTCTGATAAACGGAACGTTGCTTTAGTTACTACATTCAATCCGTCCCAGGAAAATGGGGAATTTATCATTGAAAATTACATCCATGTCCTTAAAAATAGCCAAACGATGGATAAAATTTTGAGAAAAACAAATATAATCAACAGTCTAAAGCAACCTTCCAATCTAGCTAGGATTATAACATCTTCTAAATATGATTCAGTCGCTTCAATTCCAGTAGTTTCGAAATGTGGTAATTCAAAGTGTAAAACCTGTGACATTATCATTGAGGGATCATCCATAAAAATTGATGATGATAATGTATTTTATATCAAACAGGCAATGAATTGCCAATCGAACTATGTAATTTACCTTATAGTGTGTCCGGGATGCAAGGGAAGGTACATAGGGAAGACCAAAATGATGCTTAGGTTGAGAATGAACCTCCATCGACAGCACATACTTCAACCAAAATACAGGATGATCCCGCTCAGTGAGCATCTTGAAGTATGTGGTGGGGGTAAATTTAGTGTTTTTCCTTTATATAGACTTAATAGCAAAATCAACGACCTCTTGGAGGCAAAAGAGAGCTATTTTATTGAGAAGTACCACCCGAAACTTAATTCTAAATAAGAGAATTATGAAATTAATTAAAATAAAGAACGCGGTGGGATTGAATATTTGTACCCTTGCCTGTATAATTATGTAACTATGACATTGTGACGTCATAGACTATTGTTATAAATCGCCTGATGAGCCGCTATCGCGGTGAAAACGTTAGCATACAAATGTAGTTTTATTTTTATTTTGCCATCTTTAATTTCAATTATATATATATATATATATATATATAATATATAGATTAAAAGGTTGGTTACCGTAAAAGGGTTTCATACATTCTAAAAACTTAAGTAGAAAATACCATTAAAGAAATATATATATATATATATTCTAAAAACGTAAGTAGAAAATACCATTAAAGAAATTTTATTTAAATGCCTACATGTTTCGCCGTTAGGTTTTCAAGGCAATAATGGATAATGGCGTTACGTCATTACATAGCGTCATTATGGAGAGATAGTTACAATCATTTGACATGTAAATTAAAATGCAACAATATCACTGGTTGAGTTTGGGTTTAAATTTGATTATAAAATACTCTTTTTTAACTCTTAATTTTGTGATATTATTATCAGACAGGTTATAAAATGGAAAATATGAAAATGTGGCGATTTATTTTTTAGCACACTCCGCGATATGCCCACTTAATGGGATTTTGCGGCATATTTCCTCTTTTATATGCTGCTTATGTACTGTCACACGCTTCCGTAATTCATTTGTGGATCCAATGTACAATTCATTACATCCAAGGCATGTGATAACATATATTACATATGTGACAGAGCATTTCATATTATTATTTATTTTAAATGAAAAACTATTAAAGTTAAAAGAATTGCCTTCAATCAAGTATTCGCACGTTCCACAGTTTCCTCGTCCACATTTTGTTACCGTGTACTCTGTTTCAACACTATCATATTTTGTTCTTGTTAGCATCTTTTTAAGCTAGGTGGTTGACGCTTTGAAGGAATGAACTTTGTTTCATTAAGGATTTTGCTCATTCGTTCACTACGCCTCAATAGAGCAAAGTTATCCCGGAGTACATTGGTCATATTTGGGTTTCGAGGATTGTATGGTATCCACTTTTCTTTTGTTATTTTTGGTCTCACTGTTCTAAGTTCTAAAATATCAAATGCCTTCGCCCGCTTTATACCGTCATTGATTAAAGTTAATGGGTATTTACGGTCATGTAGAAAGGTTCGTAGTGGGCATATCGCGGAGTGTGCTAAAAATAAATCGCAACATTTTCATATTTTCCCATTTTATAACCTGTCTGATAATAATATCACAAAATTAAGAGTTAAAGAAGAGTATTTTATAAACAAATTTAAACCCAAACTCAACCAGTGATATTGTTGCATTTTAATTTACATGTCAAATGATTGTAACTATCTCTCCATAATGACGCTATGTAATGACGTAACGCCATTATCCATTGTTGCCTTGAAAACCTAACGGCGAAACATGTAGGCATTTAAATAAAATGTCTTTAATGGTATTTTCTACTTAAGTTTTTAGAATATATATATATATATATATATATATATATAAATAAATAAATAAATAAGATGTTTGAAAAGAAAACAAACTACATATTTATTTCAAGTTAGCGCTTTCAGATCCATCGGAAGCTCCTCAGACTTCCTCAGGTCTGATGAGCTTCCGATGTAACTGAAAGCGCTAACTTGAAATATGTAGTTTGTTTTCTTTTCAAACATCTTATTTCTGAGGAGCTTTTTAATATGATAGGCTTATATAAACACAAATAATAACAATAGAAAGACGTCACATCTGACGTTTACAATAAATGTTGAGTATACTACTGTTATTAATAATTTAAGTTGAAATTTAGTTACATACACAATGGAATATACATTTGCAATGAAATATATTTATAATTTAAACTACACCAGTTAAACTTTAACATTAAGTTCGGGATTGTATTTCCGTATAAACATGCTTTCTTTTATTTCTAATAGCGCTTGATTTGCTACATTTAATTTTTACATAGGGAAAACAGTGTATCTACCTCCGCCACAACGATGGAGGTTCATTCGTCTACTTAATTGCAATTCTGTTTTCCCTATGTATCTGCCCTTACAAGCTGCGCATATCATCAAATAGATGACATTATTTGATTTACAATTCATATTTTGTTTGATTGTAAATATTTAATGATTTGTGACAGTGATAGACGACCCTTCGATTAAAGCATTACATGTTAAACACCGATTATCATTACATTTAGAAACTGTGGGTGTAGAAGATATGGAATCAAATTTTGAAGATGTCAACATTGTTCGTTAACTATGTGGTTGTTTAAAACTGCTAATTATTGTGATTCGATTAATAATTTGGCTCATTTTTTTTTACTATTTTGAAGAATATTAATTTACCTCTCTCTTGTGATTGATTGAAAGTTGTAACTAAAGCTATTTCCTTATTAGTTGAAACATTTTGGTAAATTTTCGGTTCTCTTAATTTTGTCTGATCAAGGGAAAGGGCATTTTTGTTTCCCTCCAAAATGAGTTTGATGGGGTAATTCTGTCGAAGTAGATAACCTTTCAATTCGTTTAGTCTGACGAGTTTAGTTTGATGGTTCGATACAATTGTGCACACTCTTCTAGCTAGACTAAACGGAATGTTTCGTTTTGTATGGGGTGGCTGACAAGATTTATAAATTTAGGTACTGGTGTGTATCTGTACTTTTAAAGAATAAATCGGTTTCTATTGTACCTCCTGCTGATAATTTGACTGTTACATCCAGGAAGTGTAAAGATATATTCCTCTGTTCGATTGTAAACTTCATACTTTGGTCTAACGAGTTTAGTAAATCAAGCAGTATTGTTATAGTTTGTTCGTTTTGCTTTAATATAAAAAACAATCATCTAGAAATCTTTTCCAGTGAAGTTTTGTATAGTTACAAAAGGTGGCGCCAAAAGTTATATCTAGTTTGGTGTACCAAATTTCCTTTATAACGAGTATTTACTGTTATTCGTTATTTACTGGCTCGCCCTCTCACTACTTTATTATTGCGAGGACAAAAAATGCTGTCGTTTAGAGAATTTGTTTAAAACTTTTCTGGCAAAAAATTTGAGTGTGGCAATTCTGTTTACAACACATTTGGGTTATTTCTCGAGAAATAACTATTAAAACTTCCCACAGCGGTGAGTTGCAACGACTTTTGAAAACTAAGCTAGTTAGAGCTTCCCACTCCTCCGTCTAAGACTACATCTTCAGGTATCACAAAAACACTCTGACAGTCATTTCTAGTAGTGGCTGAGTATCACTGACAAGAGTTAGTCCCGAAATGACCTAGTTTGTGTCGAGTGAACGTTGAACCACATTTCTCTCTCTCACTGACAAGAGTTAACTAATTTCCACTCAACAGCTAGGCTAGATTAGCTGAAATCTGTACCACCTAAAACAGCTTTCGAGTTGTTCAGTACCACCAAAGGAATCAGGAATGACCACTGCCAGACAGTTTGTGCGGTGGGTTACCCCTAACAGACACGCCCAAAATGCCATGGACTCCAACTCGAAAAATATTAGCCGGAACTGTTACCATGTTCTGAAAAATTAATTTTTTAGAAAACTAATACCTAGCACGTAATGAAGAGGCGGAAAACTGCGGCTACAAGAAATTTATTGTTTGGGCAAAAAAGTGACGAACGCCGAAGGAAAATACGAGTTCTCCCACTATATAACTGGCTGAAGTGACGCGTGATAACAAATATATGGGCAAATTTCTGCTCACTGATATTTTTCGAAGAACAAAAGTTGTTATATGGGACTGCAAGAGTCTGTTAATTCATAAAAGTAATTACAAGATAAGAGAACACGAGAAAAATAGAAACAGCCCGTACACTCACGTGTGTTTTCAAATACTTTGGATGAAGTTGAGTTAGAGACTTTGCTACTTTAAAGATACTTAATGTGGTTTGCATTGAAATATAGGTACAAAATCTCCCGGCTAAGATTCAGTCGGATTGAAAAGAGGCATATAGACCATCATCGATTTTCGAAGATTGTAGATGACGCTTTATATATTGTCTGTACAGGATGTAGACTGTTAATTCTAGCGATAATCGTGTACTTATACATGATTATCGCTTTGAGCAAACAATACTGTTTGGAGTCTAGCGCTGTATAAAAACCCTTATTATTATTTATTATTATAATACGGGCTAAAGCAAAGATGTATTATGTCGCTGTGTTTTAGAATGACTTACATGTTATCTTCATTGTAGAAATAAGCCGGTTGTCAAATCTTTTTTACCTTTTGGATAACGCATTTCATTTCATTTTTTTACTGTGGGCGTATATTGTCGTCCTCATGTCCGCGCCTGACATTCTACAGGTCATAATTTTTATCCGATTTCGACGAATTCCAAGGACCTCTGTTTCTTTCAATGTTAGTGTGTATTGGACCGTCACAATCTTTATCTGATTTGCACTCAAGGGTCTTGAATTGATCCATATGTAAGTTGCGTCATACAGTACTGAAAAGCCAGCCACAATACATAGTAAACGACCCGATGGTCAATCTACAATTTCGTTATATTTAGATTCGGTATAAAATAAACTTGATGATTTTGCAAAAACATTGAAAACAAAAAGTCATTAAGCTCTTGACCGGCAGAGATGCCATTTTTTGACAATTATATGTATGTACCAGATAAATATTTCCCTTTTGCAAACATGTGATTAATGTATGCCATGACTACCAATATGATTCGTTCTTCTTTTTTATTTTAATAAAAACTGCTGCTTATTATTGAATATTTCAATAATTATTAAACAGAATTGTTGGAGACTTCGACATAATTGATCCACATTGTACCATTGATTTTCGTAACGCTTTGTTACAGATTTTCAGTGGAATATATAACACAAGAAATAAAACTGAAGCATAGAGTTTAAAACCTGCATTGTCCAATTTCTCCGCTTGACAATCTCTCGAGTTTTATAATATAACTTTAAAGGATTGTTTAATGCAAACAATGGATCTGGGTATAGGATTTCAAATCCTTATCATGCTCTATTCTGTTCATTTAACCGCAAATGAAATTTTACACCTACCAAAAAGTTCATACTATGATGGAACGTTTTACAATGTCGAAAATCAAGAATCTAAAGTTGTGTTTATCAAGACTTGCAAAGGTGGAGTGTTTGGGTTTTTTCAAGGGATGGATACGTCGAGTTTTGTATATGAAGTAACCTTTAGAGCATTTGGGACTAAGACACAGATAAAGGGCAATGATGGCAGCAAGATCATTTCAACTGATCCTGGCTTACTTCCAGAGGAGAACCGATTCAAACCATTTTACTTTCACTGGGCAAATAATACTATGGTGGTTGGTGCTGGAATTGGTGTCGGACAAGGGCCGAGGTTGCAATTATCTAGTAACATCGCATTACCAGTGAGGTACATAGCAGTTCGTACAGAATACTGTCCTATGGATTATATTTTAGAATTGTCTTGCAGAAAAGTTTAAATGTTGGGTTTTTTTTCTACTCGGAATTTACTATTACTGTGCACCTTATCATATACATTATAAATGCTAAACACTGCTTAACTTGCCATCATCGGTACATCATACATGGATCGAAGAACACCCATAATAATCGGGATAACAAAGGGATGTTAAGTGTTGCAGCCATTCAATTATTACTTGTAGATGACATCATTTACTTATTGGACCCATACGGCGGACTTGTATTTCAAAATCCCAGTATCAGTAGTTCAGCTAGTTTTTGGTGATGTGCGCGTTTTTTTTTAGAATGAAGTGAATCCTAAATTAAGGTAGATTACGAAATTACACCACATCCACCAATTATCTAGCAGCATAGCAGTAACAGTGAAGTATGTCAGTTCTTACAATAGCCTGTCCTATATTTTAGAATTGTCATGTAGAACTTTGTTTTCGGGATTCAATATCAATGTGCACTTGTTTATATAAAGTGTGACAGTTTATTATTGCGTAGCTTACCATTAAATTATTACAATACAAAATAAAATAAAACCAAGTACGAACAATCCAAACCATTAGACAAAATTCGAAGTCCTAAAAACGGTATAGGCAAAATAGTGTAATATCGCAAAATAGTGTAATCAGCATATGGACTGTTCACTGTGTACAAAAGTACCGCTTAAAGGGACAATAACACTCTTGCTGGCTTGACCGGTCCAGAATTTTCTTTTAGCCTTATTCTAACTACAAGATGTTTAAGTACCCTACCTGTTGTGTAAATTATCCATTACAACCTATCTTACTTGTCTAGAGGGTTCAAAAATATGTTTAAATCCAAGATGCATTTGATAGTGCTTACGTAAGGCTTTTCAAACCATGTTCACAATTTTAATCTGATTTTGATGAAACTTTAAATGTGTGTTTATAACCCAAATATCTTGGTTCCTTTTGATATTTGCGCACATCCGATCTTAACTTCCAGAATTATGGTCCATGATTGTACGCAAAATTGCTTATTTTAGCTTGAGGTCTAATTTATAATCCAATTTTTTTTTTAAAAAAAACGTTTGATTATACCACCGTTACGTCGCAATTAAGGTTCAGTTAGAAACCCTTACAAATCGGACCACAACTACCGGAGAAAATGGCCGTTGCTTGTACGCGAATAGTTTATAATATGGCATATCAAGGGTTTGGACACCTTAGATAGACTGAGAGCTCGATGACCGAACTGTAAAAAGTTGAGTACGAAAGGTTTGACCATCGGAATGTGACTGCATATCGATAAGAATGAGAAAAAGTCATTTCTTGAGTTTCGCGGTTGGGGCATAAGGGGGGTAGGCCCCCCGAAAGGGGTCGCAAATTGTGCTTTGTCGGTAAATGCCCCGGTGAAAATTTTTTTGTGGACTTGGTATATGACCAATGCATCGATGTCCGATTATCAACGAAGAAATTTTGCTTGTGCGCAACATTTCATATTTTCCTTGAATGCCGAAACCCCTAAGCATCCCTCAGTTCGGTGCCTTCTTATATGTAGGTGCCCGGACAAAAGTTTTCTTGACCATGCTTTTTAATCATGAATGGATGCCAAGGGATGACTGGAAAACGAATTTCACTCGTGCTCGAAATTTTACAGTTGACCCCCCAGGGGGGTCAGAAACCCCCTTCTTGTCTGGAAATGCCCCGGTGCAAGATTTCTTGTCCACTGGATATGTGACCCATGCATCGATGCCCAATGATCAGCGAAGAAATTAAGCTCGTGCGCAATGTTTCATATTTTCCTGAAATGCCCCTGGAACACCCATCCCGGGGAGATTCTTATATGTAGATGCCCCGTCGAAATTTTTCTTGACCATGATTTTTAGTCATGATTGGTTGCCAAGGGATGACTGAAAAACAAATTTCACAGTTGACCCCGCTTGGGGGTTTTGGACCCCTTTCTTGTTTGAGAATGCCTGGGATTTTTTTTTCTTGACCACTTTTTTCTTACTCTATATACCTCATAGAA
The DNA here is from genome assembly GCA_917208275.1 of Patella pellucida. Lineage (NCBI taxonomy): Eukaryota > Metazoa > Mollusca > Gastropoda > Patellidae > Patella > Patella pellucida. Next base: position 13,032,431 of record OU795038.1, read on the forward strand.
CATACCATGTGAAAATGAATCTCGTGCTCGAAGTTTTAATTCAAAGCACAATTTGCAACCCCTTTCGGGGGGCCTACCCCCCTTATGCCCCAAACGCGAAACTCAAGAAATTACTTTTTCTTATTCTTATCGATATGCAGTCACATTCCGATGGTCAAACCTTTCGTGCTCAACTTTTTACAGTTCGGTCATCGAGCTCTCAGTCAAAGAGGTCACAATTGTAATCCGATTGTGATGAAGCTTGAAATGCAGGTTTATAACCCAATGATCTTGGTTTATGGCCCTTGATTGTAGGAAAAATCACTTTCTGTTTAGCTTGTTCTCTATCCATCTCTCGAATGTGGGCGTATTCTGCCTGGCAGCCGCTGGTTAGCAATGTAATTAATTACCATTACACATTACTTTACGACTATTAATAAAAAAAAACATTTTTCATAGAAATTAAAGGACAACCTTTATTATCTGCTATAAAGCGCTTACAAATTAAACTCAAAATAATCCTTGAGTCGCTTTAATAAAAAATTGTTAACGAATTGTTATTTCTATAAATTATAATTTCAAGGCAAATTTTCAATGGTGACAAAAAAATTATATTTTCACTTTATAACTTCAAAAATGAATCGAAAATATAGTTAATTAACCGTATGTGGCGATAAAAACTGATATTTTCACCGTATGACTTAAGTACATGTATAGTTAATTAACCGTATTTCCTTTTATGTAATTTTTTAAATGTTCTATTAATCATTCCAAATAGTTTGTCTGTAATCTATTGTGTTACTGTAACATTATTAAGCAAGACTCTGAAATAATGTTTTATATTATAGTAGCCAAGTCTCTAACTCAAAATCATCCAAAGTCTTCAACACTGAAAACACAATTTTTTTGTCAATTTAAATCAACATTGATTTTGTGATCCCACCGGGTAAAGATGGGCTTCCCATATCCAATATTTAAGACAAAATAAACAGTTTACCATTGGTACACGAATTGTGTACCATCATGCGTATCAGTGCCATTTGTAACAATGGAATCGAAGAACGAGGCTTGACATATTAGACAAATCATGTCAAACGGTGACCTCTGGAGAGCAATGTGCAGTAAATATTATCGATGTAGACTTAAATAACTAGACGCTGGAGATTGCCATTAGATTGAGACTTCTGGTGCATTTCGCCGAACATAACTGATTATAAACTACAGTAAAAGTAGAAACGATTGAATGTTAATAAGGTTCTAAACATTCATATGACATTATTATATACCTTGCGACCAATGTGTGTCAATTTCTAGGTCCCAGGTATTAGAGACTTAGCTCCTTTACGTAATCACAAAATGATGAGATACTTGTTGTTCCTTGGGATTAAAATTACAATGTGGTAAGACTTTTGTCTTCTAATCAACTGGTTGATTGATTGACTGTGTGATTGCCTGCAAATTAACAATAATCTTTGCGGTTTAACTTCACTTTACCCACATATGATTGTTTTGATGATGGATTAGGAGATTACTATACCATAGGTGTAGGACTATAGTCAGTTCTAACTAACTAGTATCACTGGTGTAAACTTCTCACTCCAATATTGTTACTGATGGGTGGTGGGACACTTCCCACTAGCAGTTTACTAATAAAATTACATTTTGAGCTGTTTTGATGTAATAATTAATTTGAAAATAAAAAAAAACTACTGACATTTAATCACAGCTTATCGGATAATAGAATTAGCTCCTCTGAATCACAAATGGTCATTCCATGGCGAACGCTCTGGTTAATTTTAAATACATTGCTAATACTAACTTTTTTTCAGAATTTAGTGCTAGATGGTTTTTAATTCAAAGCTAGGTCTGGAAATGGCATATCATATATATTTTTTGCATGTAATCTTTTTCACTAATATTATTTAAATCATTTTGTTGACTATACTTTAAACTTCCTTTGTTGATTAATAAGTCATGATCTTGTGGACCAAGACTCTAAACAATAATATGTAGGGAAAGTGAGGGGTCACCATCTTTGACTACTATACACCTTTTCAGAAATCCCCCTTTTAGGTTACATGTCTGAATTAAAAAGTATTACTTCTCTGGTGCTATACAATTTGAGGCTTGTCATGTTGGAAATATCTATATGTGTCATAAATTAATGTAATTTAAATGTTATATACCATTATATATAACATGCTTTCAGGAAAGTAATTAATAATATTTCCATTATTCATTACTTTTGAAATCTCCAATTACTCATTACATGGCCTCTACTTAAAATATGTAATGATTACATTCCATTACTATTATGTTATCGAAATTATTAATTAGACATAAAGTAACATAGCACGACCATGATTAAATCTCGATGTTATCGCTAGCCTACGTTATTTACTGGATTATGATCTGATTTTATTCATCGAGACTGATGCTTTGTATCTTACGGACTTTAGTAATGAAGATCGAGGCTAGACTAAAATAGCAATGGAGGCGAGGTAGATAAAGAATTTACACCACATCCACCAGAATGACAGCCACGATAATGGCCCTGCTTGATTTATGAATACCGGCGCATAATACCGGCTGATTACAGTTCGGCAGTTTTTATGGCCTGGGGCCGGTTGCTCAAAGCTCCGTTATCTTTTAACGATCTGTTAACTTTAACGGAGAGACAGACTGTTGCTGGAAATAAAGGCCCCAAATATTCTGTGGTGCAAATTTTTTCCAACAGATTTATGCTAATATTTCTAAAGGTAAAAATAAAGTATTCTATAGTGTTATCTGTAGTAAATTTAATGCAAACAACATGTTACCAAGATATGTCCGTTAGAGTTTAACGGATCGTTAAAAAACTTAGTTTTGAGCAACCGGCCCCAGGTCACTTGATTTCGCCGGAAGTCGACAAAAGTTTGCCCGCGGCTTGGCGGCAGCGGCGAACACCGGCGCAAGATGGTGAACATGTCAACGAGACAAAATTCACGGTGTTTAGGAATGCCATTAAACACTAATTTTAATGCGTTAAAATTAAACCAAATGATTTGAAGTTGAATTCGAGCTCCGTAAAACGAAGGAAGACGAGAAGTTCATTCGTCATTTTTTTCTCAGTAATATTACTAATAATATTGTTCTGCTTATTTTGCGGGCACTGTCAAGAATACTGTTTTTGATTAAAACATGTCATGTAACCGGTTTACTATTATAACATTATCCGACGCCATATTGTCTATCAGCCGGGTCACTTGATTTGCTCTGATGATACGGTAACCTGACCGGCGTACGCCGTTGTAGAAACAGGCTCACCTACCATCGGACAAATCAAACAGGCCTAAAGATTTAAAAGGAGCTAGATATATTTTATTTGACACCTAGAATAGGACACAAATGGGTTGTAACGCATATAATAATGCAATATGAATGCATATAAACTGATTTTCTGTTATTTATAATCAGCTATGTTCGGCGAAATATGCGAATTGTTTCATTTCAAATGGCACCCGAAGCATTCTGGCATGCGATCCAAATTTAAAATTTGATATCAGATGTCCATCTTTTCGCGGTAAGATAACATCATCAACGTTAATATAAATTGACAAATACGTCGTGTATGTAATGTCATACTGTTTCTTTCCCGAATAAAATCCCTGTTTTTGAAATGCACTGCCAAAGGAGGTACACAGTTACGCATATTTAAAGAAATTTCGAAACTTCCGTTTCATCAATATACCTAGTTTAACATTTCTTATAAGTATATAACCGAGTACATATTGGATAATTATCCAATTTAATTTAGTTTAATTTGTATAGTTACGAAACCCTGTTTGGATTATCGCCCTTATTGTTATTATTTTATGACTTCATAAATACACTTACATTGTATGCTTTCTTTTACATTCCTGTTTTGCATTGCTTGTATGGGGTATTTAGTATTATGTTTTGTGCAATTATACAACTTAAAAATTCTGATTGGTTGTTTAAACTTATAGCTTTTAGCATTATTCAATCTTGATTATCGCCCTTTTTGTTAAGATATTCTATTGACGTCACACCATTCAGTTAGCAGACAACTGCCTCCTGGGGCGGTCTACATTTTCTTTGCTTCTTTGTGTTCGGTTGTTTGTGCGTTTTCTTGTACGAGTGAAATATGTTCAATTTGAGTGAAGTCTGTGTTGCTTCAGACCCGGAACTGTACAGCGCAGTGGACGCTTACGGCTAGCCCCCGGATCCATTCACTCTTTTTTGAATTTTTTTTTTTTGCTGTTTAGGAGTATGATGTCTTGTCGTTATATTTGTCCTTTATGTAAATCATATGTGGCGCAGTCCCCCTGCACTAACTAATAGCTAGGCTATTGAAAATATTGAGTTAAAGGCTTGCCCCATTTAAAATATGTTCAAAAACTAATGATTACCAAATATAATTATATGTGTTATTTTCAATGTATTAATTACTTTTCTGTGTTGCACTGTGGTGTGTGGGTTTCCATGAAATTAAATATTATCAAATACATGTATATCGTTTGTGTTAATTTAAATGCATTACTGCTCTTCTTACTCTGTGTGAGTTATTATAACGCAGAAGGATTCATACATTGGATTGATTTGTTAATGTTAGCCCTCTGTACATTTCAAACTATTGAATCTGTAAAGGGCGTGTGGCTCGATTCTGTGTAACCTTGTATCACATGTAAATGTAATATTAGAGTATATAAAATGATTGGATACCCGCGAACATCTCCCCCCTCTCGCTGAAAACTCACTCTCTATCTCTCTCTCTCGGAAAACTTGCCAAAACAACTGATTCAAGGCGATAAATCCAGCCATAAACTTAAAACAACTCGTTTTTGTTATCGTTGGACGGGGAGCGTATCGTTGTGTCGCCGTGCCGCCGACCCGCTATGTCGCCGATGAAACGAATAATGCACTCCCTCCTCCAGGACGCCATGATTTGCAATGCTTCCACACAAGAACTACACGTGTGTGTCATCAATGAAAGTAGGCCACAGGCAGAATCGGCAATGATGAAATGCAGGCCGGCAAAAAAATTGTGGTGTCGGGTTGAAATGTTGTGATGTCGGGTTATCGCCTTATCAAGGGCGAGACCACGACATGATACCAATCAGCCACCATATTCCATACATATTTTCGTATAATTTGGTTTGCATTTGTACGAGCCCGCCTCTAAAGCGGCATAGCGGGTCGGTGGTACATTGGGACGGTGGCATAATGGGTACCTTCCAGGCGGTATAGCGGGTTGGCGGCATAACGGGTACCTCGCTAATAAGGGTATCATACGCCCTTGGGAGGAACAATTTTTGATCTCTGTTCATCGCTGGCTTGTCTTCGTGTTTGAATAGCTTCATGCAATCGGCGCGCATAGGGGTTTGACAGGACCATTGTACTCTGGCGAGGGTCGGAGTTCGGCTACAGCTGAGTTGTTGATTGCTGCTTTCGACTTCTGGTCATCTATCTTTTTATTTAATGGGCGTTTTATCTCACCCACGTAAGTGCTATTGCAATTTCACTCTATTTGGTTGTAGTGGTTGTGTTGGATTTAGTTTACCCCTGGCTCTTGGTATGTCTTTCGTGCTGTTACATTTATTTCTGGTCGTTGCATTAGTAGCCGTTTGATATGGTAGGAGACTTTGCCGTTGAAAGGAAGGAAGATTCTGACTGGAGCAGGCGGGGTTTTGGGTTTAGCTGCACTCGCCGACAGAGTTTTATTGATGGTGTTGTCACAAACTCCTGTGGATAGCCGTTGAAATTTGTGAAGACATGTTTGAGATGATCAATTTCCTTGGAGAATCACATGTATTTTTCGCATGGTTCATCAGAGTTGAGATTGTTGCCGATTTGACGCTATTCGAGTGATTGGATTTAAAGTCAATATATTGAAACATCGCTCAAGTCATAAGCAGTAATTGTATTCTATAGAATTGTGACCTGCATGGACAAAGAACAAGTAAAATAAAAATCGGAGAAAAAATGTGCTTGTATAACATACGTTTACGCCATTTGCGTAAGGGAGGCGGCCATTTTGTCAGATTGTCTCCCTCCGACTGTCACCGGTCATTATAATGTAACGATGATATATTTAATGGGGTTCTTTTTAAAAATCAATAAAAATGTTGACCTCGATAATACAAGTATGTACCGCAAGCTCCAAAGGTGTCTTTTCGTATAATCAGGGCCCAGAATCAAGGAAGTTACGGTCCTATATGCGCTAATATAGACAGTAACCGTGATCTGTTGGTAAGAAAATTACATTTCAAGTTTAATCAAAATCCGACAAAAAATTGTGTCTTTAGGGGGTCCACAAATACATACTGTTGTACTAACTGCGTACGAAGAGCGGCCAGATTCTGTCAGATTTTCACGAAAGTCGAACTCAACCTTCATTAGTGTATAACGTTGATATTATTTGAACGGTTTTTACACGCCTACATTTTCATGTGAATGTATTATGCCGTCGCCCCTGTCCGCACGTCCGTCAACAATTTGTTTGTGGACACTTTCTGCATTTCACAAATTTTATCGGATTCCAACGAAACTTGAAATTAATTTTATCTTCCTAAAAACTCTGGTGTTCCTTTCGATATTGGTATGTATCGTAACGTAATTTCATGGATTATGGCCCCTGATTGTATGAAAAATCACGCTTTTAGCTTTAATTGCAGGTTTATAACCCATAGATCTAGGTTCCTATCGTTATTCAGGTATATCGGATCCTATGTGCCTGATCGTACGAAAAATCGCGTTTTTGACCGTGGTCCCTCCTTATGGTATAATGAAGGAGTACATAACGTTTCGAGATCACCCAGTAAGATTTTGATGTTAAGATCTAGAAAATGTTCCAATGCAGACTGATTAATGGTCGACGTGATTCCTCGGAGAGAACCGAATGGGAGCCACGGTGGCTGGGTAGGAAAGACGCTGGGTAGGTACCCCTCTCTCTGGGAAAAGGAGCCACGGTGGCTGGGTACGAAAGACGCTGGGAAGGTACCCCTCTCTCTGGAGCCACAGTGGCTGGGTAGGAAAGACGCTGGGTAGGTACCCCTCTCTCTGGAAATGGGAGCCACGGTGGCTGGGTAGGAAAGACGCTGGCTCACCCGCCTGGAGGTCTCGTGTTTGATCCCCGATTTTGAACATTGGCGCTCACGTAAAAGATCGCTTGGCAGGTGTAATTCGTTATAAGAGTAGCACATAGTGCCGTTGCCCGGGCAAAATTTTCCTCATAGCCTTCATTAGCCCAGTCGGAGTAGGACGATAAACACACTTCCATTTCATTGCTCTCTGGGACCGAGATTGCTGTAGGGTAATTGTGGCTTTTAAAACTAATACCGAATAAGAATTGCGGCATGTAGTCGACAAACATACATATATAAAAAGTGGGCGTGGCTCTGGTGTCGTCCTAAGGGTACAAGGAATACGTATTCAAAGTTTAAAGAAGATCTGTTAATAATTACAGTCCTTAGGGTATAGAGAAAAAGAATGCAACACTATAAAATAGGTATTACGGCGTACTGATTTGATTTGCCCGCAGTGCTAGCTAGAGGTATAATTTTGCACTCATAGTTTCGCTTCAGAATTATCTAGCCTATAGGCTTTAACTCTAATATTGTCATATTAAGTAGTTATAATCGATTGTCAATCGCGAATCCCATTTCTCAATCTCGATCAAAAAAAATACGCATCTTAGGCAACACGAACACCTCAGGCCACCTAAAATATTAAACGTGATTTCGTAACTGGTTCATGGTGGGCTCTTTAAAACCAAGACTATATAAGGGCAAACGATAAAAGCTCTAAAGTGCCGCCTTCGAGCTCACCACTATAATTTGTTCCCGGTTTCAATCACCCCGGTAACCTCTAACATGAAAGATTCCTGCGCATGTCCCGAATGTACTAAATTAAGACCACTTGGCTGTGATTTCTTCTCCTCAGATGAAGCGGACATTCATCCCTGTGGGCAACAACATACCCTATTGAGCTTATCACATTCACAAAGTCTCCGAAACTATTTAACAATACATGCAGAGGTCCTCGTACATTCTGGGCAAATATACAAATTAAACATAAACCGAAGCCTGAATAATTTACTCAGTCAGCAGATTATGACCCGAGCAAGTTCCTGTAGTAATTGCAACTAGACTTACTACACGTGTGTTGTATAACATCGATATCCAGCGCTTTCAGGTTTGCACAATAACCTTTTCCTACCTCAATCAGCTGCTGTATGTAAAGCAATAAACTTTTAAATCAGAAAAAAATACAACACTATATATAATAGGACTGTATGAAATATCTTGTTTTTCGCTCGAGGTTTCAATTCTTATCCGATTTTTTTAAAAAAAGTTTAACAATACCACTGTTACACCATGATGACAGCCGAGTTAATTTTATTGTATTCATTACGAAAACATGTATTTTAACTTAGTAAACGGGTTACATGATTCATTGTTCGATTTATGCAGAATAATACATACATATAACACAAGTTCGTATTTGTTCCACGGCTTTACTCTTCCGCTTGACTGGATCACGTCTTATAATCTGTTGATTACTTTGTTATAATGTTATTGATGTATTGTTATTTAACTGCTAATATCTTCTTTTTGCTTTGTATGCAATTGGCGTGCGCTTGTAACAAGTAGTCGTAGCTATCTTTCACAATAACATCATGCTGAAATAGTATATTTTGACACATTGGTTTATTTCAAGAATAGGCGTGACACTTTGGAAAATAGAAGATAAATAAACACTTGGAATTAAAATGTCGGTTAATTAATAGTTAGTGCAGGGGGACTGCGCCACATATGATTTACAAAAAGGACAAATACAACGAGAAGACATCATCCTCCGAAACAGCAAACAAAACAACAACAAAAAAAAAACAAATCAAAAATAAGTGAATGGACCCGGGGGCTAGCCGTAAGCGTCCACTGCGCTGTACAGTCCCGGGTCTGAAGCAACACAGACTTCACTCAAAATTGAACATATTTCACTCGTACAAGAAAACACACAAACAACCCAACACAAAGAAGCAAAGAGAATGTAGACCGCCTCGGGAGGCAGTCGTCTGCTAACTGAATGGTATCTCAGCCGGAGGTAGCTGTAGATAGGCAGCCTAGTTTAGGATGTACTGTCCATATCCACATCTGCCCCGCCATCTAAAGAGGTTTTTTACCGTCTCATACTTTGATAGGGACAAAAAGTCACAACTTTAATGGTCATGGTAAATAAAAAGGGTTCAGGACAACGCGACAATCCTTATATATATATAGCTTCTCCACTATAACCATGTAATAATAAAAAAATATATGCAACCGACATAGCATGTCGAATGAAATAATTGGCCTCAAGAAGTATTAAAAAATGTTAAAATCCCTAATAGATGGATTGAAATATGCAACCGACATAGCATGTCGAATGTAATAATTGGCCTAAGGGAGTATTAAAAAATGTTAAAATCCCTGTTAGTTGGATTGGAATTGATACGCCGACTTTACTTTACTTTTTTTAAACAACCACAATATACCATACAAGAGGTAATAAAATACTGTTGTAACATGGACGGGTAATCTTCCTTTGTTCTTTTTGTTGAACAAGCAGATGGCTTTCCCTCTAGCATACTCAATGTTATTGCACACTTTTGCTGGTGTACGCCAGTTTTAGTATAAATCATAAAGATAAATGGGATTGGTTTTCTATGCAACAACAACGAGCATGGCCAGTATTATTGACATATTTAGCCCCGCCCCCATTTCACCACACCGCCCGCGAAGACAGGACTAATATTAACGTGGATTGTAAGCCTTATCTTCGTTTTACGACACGGAAAAGCGAGGCTACTTTCTGTTTTATTAGGTCAGCCAGTCGTAAGGTAAAGGGCCATGTGCGCCTTACGACCGAGCTTGACATTTCGCAACTTTAGGACCATGGAGGCACACAAATTCGTAAATCATCATCATTATCTTCGCCATCCCCATTAGTAGTAATAACAAGCCAACAGTAAGGCTGATGTCCCCGCCGAAATCCTAAAATAATATGACACATATTAATTTTTTTTCTTCAAAATATTAGCCTCAGCTTAAAAAATTAATTATTGAACTTAGTCAAGACATTCGCCGAATGATTACTACAACAAGTTCCAAATTCTACCTAAATTAAAAGCAGAGTAATGTTCCAAAGTCTTCACCAATAAAATTGCTTATCGCTCCTTAGCCTAAGCAGAAAATTTGCACCATCGAACTTAGTCAAGGTAGTGATATAATGAATCTATATTCTGAGTTGCATTGCTATCACTTCATTACAACCAAAGTTATCGTGCCCCAAAGCATCAACCAATCAGATTGCTTATCTCTGCTTACAATCAGATTGTTTATCTCTGCTTACCCTAAGCAGACAATGTTCATCATCGAACTTCATCAAGTCATTCACATAATGAATGCTAAAAGGAGAGTTATTGTGTTTGAATGTCTCAACCAATCAAATTGCTTATCGTTCTGCTTACCCTCAGCAGAAAATGTTGATTATCGAACTTGGTCAATGTATCGGGTTAATTAAGCTAAAGCTATACACCAAGTGTTATCACTCTCACTTAATCAGAACTTAATAAGCATCAACCAATCAAATTGCTTATCTCTGCTTAACCTAAGCAGAAAATGCTCACCTTCAAACTCCATCAAGGTATTCACCAAATAGACACCTATGCGAAGTGTGAACATTCTAACTCAATTAGAATAAGAGTTATTGTGTTCCAAAGTCTCGACCAATCAAATTGCTTATCGCTCTGCTTACCCTGAGCTGAAAATGCTTATTATCGAACTTAGTCAAGGTATTGATGTAATAAAACTATGCACCACGTTTCATCAATCTCACTTAATTAGAATTAAAGTTATCGTATCCCAAAGCATCAGCCAATCAAATTGCTTGCCTCTGCTTACCCTAAGCAGAAAATGCCCATTTTTGAATTCCATCAAGACATTGACCTAATAAAGACTCACACTAAGTTTCAACATTCTAACTCAATTAGAAAAGGGGTTATTTAGTCCCAAAGTCTCGACCAATCAAATTGCTTATCGCTCTGCTTACCCTGAGCAAAAAATGCTCATTATCGAACTTAGTCAAGGTATTGGTGTAATGGTCATCTTCTAACTCCATCAAGGTATTGCCATAATAAACACATACACCAAGTTTGAACATTCTAGCTCAATTAGAACGAGAGTTATTGTGTCCCAAAAAGTGTGACAGATGGACAGACAGACAGACTGACGAACCCATTTTAATAGTCCCCTGCTTTCTTCGAAAGGCGGGGGACAATAAAGCAGTGAAAACATACGAAATACGAGGTATTAATATTAATAGTTGTGTTATTCATTAAAGTAATTTGAAGATGGTGCATCGACGAGAAGCCCCTCCAGTGTCCGTATAGGCAGTACGACATTTGAGCCTATATTTCATTTACGAATTTTGTTTAAAGGGACAATGGAAACCTATCTTACTTGTCCAGAGGGTTCGGAAATATGTTTAAATCCAAGTTGCATTTGAAAGTGTTTACGTAAAGCTTTTCAAACCATGTTACGGCATGTAGTTGAATTTTTCCAATGATACGTTGTTATAATTTTTGATTACATTGCCATGTATTTGGGTTAAATATTTTGAATATTCTTAGTATATTGACTAATTTGTACACGTACAATCATTTCGATTTTTAGTATGGTGCTGTATGACTTTAACATGCAATTTAAATTGCTTATGTCAAATGATGTTCATTTCGTTTTGCGGAGTATTAGACATATTGCGTATTGTTTCTAATAGATGTATTACGTGTAGCTATCCAATTAGGTGTTTCGTATTTCATCCTTTTATGGATTTGCTTTATATTGTACTTCGTTTATGTCAATTGATTATAAGATAATACAATTGAGAGGGCCGGTGTAAGCCTTATCTTCGTTTTACGACACGGAAAAACGAGGCTATACTTTCTGTTTTATTATGTCAGCCAGTCGTGAGGGGAAGGACCATGTGCGCCTTACGACCGAGCTTGACATTTCGCAACTTAGGACCATGGAGGCACACAAATTCGTAAATCACCATCATTATCTTCGTCATCGCCATTAGAAGTAGAAACAAAGCAGTGAAAACATACGAAATACGAGATATTAATATAACTAGTGTTATGGCATGAAAGTAATTTGAAGATGGTGCATCGACGAGAAGCCACTCCAGTGTATGGATGGGTATTTAAAATCGCTCATTCTTAAATAAGAGACAATTCTTAATTTTGCTCACTGCTTTTTAATTTTATTTTTAGATTACCGAAATCAATAAATTAATGATGCATGCATTTAGGCCCAACCACTTTTTGAGAAATAACTCATTTTTATACGCCCACATTTTCATTGTAGACGTATTATGTCGTCGTCCCTGGACGTCCGTCCCTCATCAATTGTTTGTGGACTCTCTACAGGTCGCAATTCTTACCCGATTTTGACGAAACATAAAATATATGTTTATCCCAAAAAGATCTCGGCTGCTTTCGATATTGGCATGTATTGGATCAAAACTTCATGGATTATGGCCCCTGATTGTCCGAGAAATCACCTATTTTAGCTTGTGGTCCCTCTGAAGGCCACAATTATTACCCGATTTGAAAAACCATTTGATTATATCACCGTTACATTCTAAGGAACGTTGAGTTCAAATTTCGGAAAAATCGGACCAAAATGACCGGCGTTTGTACGCGAATACTGTTAAAACATGGTATATCAAGGTTGTGGACCCTGTAGAGGACCCAATATTACCGTATTTCCTCTAATAAGCGCCCTTATTTTATCAGCAACCCTTGACCCCCCGGCGCTTATTAGAGGCTCGGCGCTTATTTCTTTAATAGCAAATTGAATTTAGGGTGAAGCCGTCATTTACCATGGAAAATGGGCCGGAGAATCTTTTGAATTACGGCATTTGATCAAAATCAATCTAATGTCTTATTAGAGACCCGGCGCTTATTAGAGACCCGGCGCTTATTGGAGGCCCGGCGCTTATTTTTTCAGCACCCCTTGACCCCCCGGCGCTTATTAGAGGCCCGGCGCTTTTTGGAGACCCGGCGCTTATTAGAGGAAATACGGTAATTTGATTTTGATGAAACTTGAAATGCATGGTTATAACCCAAAGATCTTGGTTCCTTTCGATATTTGCGCATATTAGCTTGTGGTCCCTCTGGAGGTCACAATTATTATCCAATTTAAAAAAATCGTTTGATTATATCACCGTTTTACCCTGAGGAAGGTTGAGTTCAAATTTCGGGAAAATCAGACCAAAATGACCGCCGTTTGTACGCAAATACTATAAAAAAAAAAAAAGGTATTTCAAGGTTGTGGACCCTATCCTATAGAGATCACAATTTTAAATCGATTTTGATGAAACTTGAAATGCATGGTTATAACCCAAAGATCTTGGTTCCTTTCGATATTTGCGCATATCGGATCGTAACTTTCTGAATTATTGACCCTGATTGTCCGAAAAGTCCCCTTTTGTCCCTCTGGAGGTCACGATTATTATCCGATAAAAAAAAGTTTTGACTCTTTCACCATTGCACGCTACGGAAGGCTGAATTCTAATTTCTCGAAAATCGGATCATAATTGACATTACGGATATTCCGGTGACATTGACAAATTATCTTTGTTGCAACCGAAATGGGTGATAAAGATTGATACAGACCGATACTCCAACGGCTAATCCGAGGTCCCGTGTACAAATTGGAGTGCACGTAAAGATCCCTCGGCAGTTGGAATTCGATATAAGAGTAGGCCGTAGCGCCGCTGCACGGGCAAAATTCCCCTCATTGCACACTGTGGCGTATGCCCGTCTTCAATTAGCCCAGGTACGGTGCTTAAGCGTAGGACGTTAAACCCCATTTCATTCATTCCAACGGCTAAACATTGTGTCATGTTAACCGCAGCATTCGACGGTGGGAGTCAATGTCATACAACGCGTGCTCACGAGTAACGTCCGATGATTTCAGCCCAGCCCCATTTCCGGTATTGTCTTTCTTACTTTTTAAATTTAACTAATATCCATTTTAAGTTACCTAGAAGCTAATTGAGGTTAGTTTTTTTTTATTTTGGTCCCATATATCACAGCAAGATTGGTTCATTTCACAACTTGAACCAAAATGTTGGCATAAATATGCTCTTCTGCATGTCTCAAGCATGCAATAATCATGCATTGTATTGGTGACTTTAGTTTTGGAGGCAATATCATTACTATTGAAAAATAGTATTGCCTCACTTGGTATGCCCTTGCATGTATGCTGTGAAATAATGTGATGATCTTGACCGTGTTACATCTTAATTGTTAAAGCTGGTTAATATGCATTTTTAAATTAGTGGTCAAAGTAAGATTTATGTATTTTAAAAAAAAAAATTGTAGGCCTTATATCTAAATAGTCCATTTTTGGCATAATTTGGGCAGATTTTAATCTAATATTAGACGTGGCAATGCATTATAAAATATTATGAACCTGACTAGTTGTATGTAAATATTATTTAAAAGGTACATTCTAAAATAACAACAGTAGGTCTACACTGTACTGTGTACTCTGCCAAAAACTTACTTTCAATTGTGCAAGGAGGTCCAATGTCAAAAATCCGTTAAATGTTGGGTGCGTCTGTCCCCATACCATATGCCTCAGGGGCTCTGTGGCCAAGAGTAATCTTATTTGGCCGTTGGAGTTGGACTTATCTGTTACAATCTTTTGTTTCATCTGAATTTTTTTTTATTAAATTTAGTATCTTTTCATGAGCCAACATTTTATGCGCGAGTCGTCACCATGTCTGTCAGACATTCTAGAGATTTTATTTTTAGCAAACTTTAAAGAACCCTGTAAAAAATTTAAATTTGTCATTGAAGAGTTATTTCCCCTTTCCCCCAACTACATTATACAACAGTAAACAGCACAGATGACTTGATAGAAGTATTTATGGTAGATAATTTTCTTTAAAAAAATTCTGAATAATGTAGTGATAAATAGAACTAGAAATGAAAACAGAAAATCTTTTACTTAATGAGACAATAATATAAGTCATGCCCTGTACAGTTAAAATAAATTTGATTTTAGTCTAATTATCAGAAGGCAACACATCACTGAATCCTTTGGTTTCTCTTTTTATTTATTTCAATATACGATTTGCCTTGACTCGTCCCTGGTACGATAAAGATTTTTTTCTTTGTGATACTTCAAGTTCAAGTAAGCTTGTTATCTATGATTTAAGCCTATAAAAGTGTTTATGGTTTTAATAAATCTAGTGTATGTTTTATACATAGGGTGAATATAAAATAAAATACAGAATAAATCTAAGACATTCATAAATAACTTCATTCACATGCAAATTTAACGGACGTCGACCAATCAAACCTTTTCAGTGCACGATGCATGGTATTGTGATATTGTTGACATGATAGTACCGTACTGAAGCTCACTGAAAAATCTAGCTTTCTCATTGGCATGCTCATAAAAATGCCCAATCCATTTGAGTTTTAAATATATTATTGTCCTAGGAAAGTTATCGTTATCTAAAATGAGCTGGTCAACAAAGCGCTGAATAGTTTTGCGAAAAGACTCCTCTGCTGTAAAATTTGCAGCTGTTGCCAAACGCCGTTTCACAAGTATGTCAATTATTTAAACGGTAAATGCTAGAGTTAATTTGTGTGACATTTTTTATACCCAAACTTTTTATAATATGATAAGATTCTGCTAATTGATGAATATTCTGGTCTAAATTTGTCTCCTCAGTTTACAATACAATGTACCTCATCAAAAAAAATATGCGATATGGTATCAACAAAAATGTCTCGTCTGATGATGTCAAAAAGTGATTTCGACAACAACTGTCGGATTATACACTACCTGATGTTTGAAGGAATCCAACAAAGAACACTCTTTTAATACTCGACTTTTGTAGAATTCGCCTTCCCCGATAATTTTTTTTACAACAACAACGTTCTCGTCATGCGATGCTTTAAACACTGTTCCAAAGGCACCACTCCCAATTTCTTCTAAATTTGAAATGTCTTTCCATTTAAAATTTACTAAGATTCTTATCCTCCTTTACAGTAATTCGGGCAGGTATTCTAAACATAAGAAGAAATATTGTAAACCCTCTCTCAAGAGAATCAAATTTACAACTGAAGAATATATTATTTAATTTATGTAATACATGGACAGAGTATGTGAAAGGGGCTAATATTCTATATAGCCCAGTGAATAAGGGCAATATATGAACCATCTGATGAAATTTTCGTTATAGTAATGCCGAGTCAGTCCTTTGAAGTCAAAGATCAATCGAATTCAAAGCTTTGGACATAAAGTCAAATTACTGTGACCTGGCAACATTGTATTAGGAATTCTGAGTGTGAAAAATTAAAAAAATTGAAGCTTTAAAGGGGGTCTGCGGATTATAGTTGGGGTCTGCGGAATATAGTATAGGGGGTCTGCGGATTATAGTTGGGGTCTGCGGAATATAGTATAGGGGGTCTGCGGATTATAGTTGGGGTCTGCGGAATATAGTATAGGGGGTCTGCGGATTATAGTTGGGGTCTGCAGAATATAGTATAGGGGGTCTGCGGATTATAGTTGGGGTATTCGGAATATAGTATAGGGGGTCTGCGGATTATAGATGGGGTCTGCGGAATATAGTATAGGGGGTCTGCGGAATATAGTTGGGTCTGCGGATTATAGTTGGGGTCTGCGGAATATAGTATAGGATAGGGGGTCTGCGGATTATAGTTGGGGTATTTGGAATATAGTATAGGGGGTCTGCGGATTATAGTTGAGGTCTGCGATCTTCGGATTATACAGGTCTGCGATCTTCGATCTTCGGATTATACACTACCGTTCTGGGTGGCCAATTAGAAAACTAAAATTTCCATTAAACAGGTTATCTAGGCCTATATCATCAGATGCAACTGTAGAACCTGCAAAAAGTTTCAAAATCCTAATCCTTATGTAATATAGGTTAGTTGCAATTTTTAAAATTAAATATTACATATTATATATAGGGCCTATATATATATATATATTTTAAAAATTATTTAAAAATTATTATTAATACTTTAAATTAGTACCATAAATATGGCATACTATAAGGACATCACTATATATTTACATGTACATCTATTTATGCTCATGATATTCTGTTTTGTCGTTAATAAATTAAAATTTCAATCGTCAATCAATTTTATTGATTTTTTTGTGTAATCATTAATTAATAAAAATTCTATTATCCATCACATACCTTTACATCTTTCGGTTAGTTTTTTTTTTATTAAAGATTGATTAAAGTTACATTATATAAGATATAGATAAGAACTAGCCATTCTTGCTATATTAGTTCGAAAGTAGGTGATGGAAAATGAATAATTTGAAAATTCCATTCAAATTACTGTATTGCAAAGGAAGATATTGGCATTTGAAGATTTGGCAGACTTGTGCAATAATTTCAACCACTTGAAGCGTATGGGTCCGCCATATTTGATTAAACCAGAGTATCACTGAAACGTTTTAATCTGTTTAAAATCGGAGCAATCTGATGCCATCCAAAGTTGATTAAGGCCTGGATCAGTTAATTAATGTCTTATTAATACTTTAGAAAACATGTCAGGCCCAAAGAAAGACCTGCTATAGGCAGATTTAGCTCTTAACTAATGTAACTTTAATGTATACTGCCATATCCCCAAAACTACGTAATCTTTCCTCAATAATCGAATTTAGTGGTACAATAATTAATATTTCAAAATTTGCGATATACGGTAATAAATCAAAAATGAGCGATTCACCATAGCCGGTAGGTAAATTTACGATTATATCTGAAATAAGGGCAGATTTTATAGGGACAATTCCGAATTAAACAGGGGCTTAAAAATAAAAGTCTGAGAATGTATGAAAATAAAAATAAAAAAACATTTAACCGTATGAGAGGGTTATACAGTGAATAACCCATGTGCCGTACTTAATAGAGAAAGTCAAATTTCAACTACACATTATTTTTATAAAAAAAATTGTTTGGTTTAATCCAGATACCACAAAATACACATTGGGGCACCGGTCTCAAATTCCAAATGAAGACTGGCGGATTTAAGTCGTTTGAAAACGTATCATAAATACTGAAGTAGTTGCTCGGCCCTTGACTCGAATATTTTAAGGGATTTTAACACAAAACAAGTGTTACTGTAGCTGAATAGCCGATACATTATGTGTTATTATCTTATACCCCCATTTCACTGGGCTGCGGAAAGCTGCGGTACTCACGGACGTCCGCGGAATGGCTTTTACGGAAGAGCTTCGGTATTTTTAGGCGGAAAAGTGGAAACAAATTTCCACGGAAAATATCCATTTCACACGCTCTCGGAGTACCTTCGGAACAGTAACGGTATCTTCGGAACACATACGGGTAAACTACGGTACACATGATTGCGAAAGGCGAAGAAACTGCGGAACATTAAGGAATGCGCCCGGATCGTCACGGAAGATATTCGGACAACTTGCGGGCTACACTCGGCAATGGTGGAAAATACGCGGGATAACTGCGGTAGCTGGTGGTACTTATTCGTTTGGCAAGGTAGAACTTCGGAATGACTGCGGAACAAGCGCGGACCATCTTCGGCAACCGCATTTCGTCTCGGACCAATCGTCACGTACTTGCGGAAATTCGGTAAAGATCAAAAGATGACACTGGATTCCGCCGATACAATCACTGTTTTGGAGGCAGAAAGCACGGACTTATATCCCCAATTCACTAGACCGCGGAAGACTTGCGGAAGCAAAACCTCAATTATTCCGCAAAGTACCGTATGTCTTTCCTGTTGTACCATATTCTTCCGCTAGGAAGCCCAGTGAATCTGTATTCATTCCACATCATCCGCAGCCTTCCGCGCGCCCACAATTTTCCGCAAACGTTCTTTTGAACATATTCAAAAGAACGTTTGCGGAAAAATTTATTCGTGCTTTTCCGCAGTTAAACCGGGAGCGATCTGTAACATTCGCAAGTTTTCCGCTGTTATTCCGTATACAAACTCAGTTGCCGCAAGTTGTCCATGGTATAATATATTTTCCTCTTCAAAATAGCAATTTTATAGGCGAAATCATGTGCTCTTTACCAATTTTTCCGCAGGTACGCCGTGATGATCCACTGTTGCCGGAGATCGTCCGCACTTGTTGCGCATTTATTCCGCGTAGAAGGCCAGTACTCGGCGATAATTCGACAGTTCTACCGTGCCAAACGGATTAGTATTGCCAGATACCGCAGTTATTCCGCTACAGCTAACTGTGACCCGCAAATTGTTCTTAAGTCTACCCACGTGTTCCTCAATTTCTCTGTGATTTTTTCCCACAGCTCTGCCGTCAAGGTAGAAATATCTATAAACGGAATGCCTGCGGTATACATGCGGACAACTTGCGGCAAATACGTTTGTATACGGAATAACAGCGGAAGACTATCGGATCGATCCCGGTTGAATTGCGGAATCACACCTAAAATTTGTCCGCAAACGATATTTAAAGGAAAGTTCGCGGAACAATTTCGGCTCGCAAAAGTCTGTGGACGACGAGGAATGACTACGGATTCATTGCGCTTCGTAGCGGAGCCATACGGAGTGAGAGGAAAGACTTACGGATTACCTTCCTCAAGTCTTCCGTGGCCCAGTGAAATGGGGGTATAAACAGTATCACAGAACACAACAACAAACGGAAGGTAGTCGGACAACTTGCGGGATACACTCGGGCAATTGCGGAAAATACGCGGGATAACTGCGATAGCTGACGGTACTAATCCGTTTGGCAAGGTAGAACTTCGGAATGACTGCGAAAACCGCGTTTCGCCTCGGACCAATCGCCACGTACCTGCGGAAAATTGGTAAAGATCAAAGGATGACACCGGATCCCGCCGATAAAATCACTGTTTGCAAGACAAAAAGCACGGACTTGCGGAGGCAAAGTACCGTATGTTATTCCTGTCCCCATATAAAGAGGTCTAGATGCCTATATAACGTTGTCTCTTTGCAGGCGAATATTGCTACTGCTGGTTCCGAGAAACTCACAACAGGTCGTGCGCCAAGATATACAAGACTACTTGATGCACCCCTGCAAGTCATCACATGAGCTACCACTTCATCAGCTACTCCACCTGTCTCCCCATCAAGCATCACTAGTCGCGGGAAACATCAATTTGGCGGCCCTGAATCAACTAGCGACGTTCGTGCTTATAGAATGCTGATGGTGGCTGAACAACTCATTAAAAAAGAATAAAAGAAGTGATGCGAAAAGGTCCTTCCTCGCCTACTGGGTGACAACTATTTTTAATAACCTACCTAAGCATGTTCACCGGTTTGCCAAATCGAAGATCATGGCCCTGGTAGACGAATGTTCGGACCGAGCAGAATCCCTGGAAATTCAGCAGTTTTAAGCCCCAGCACCACTTGAACAGCAGCGTCAACCAAAGCGGCCACCTGATTTACATCTCCAAGTCATTGGTGCACAACAACTTCGAAGCCGTCCTCATTAGCAGCCCTTTTTGCAGCATCCACAAAAGTTTTGACAGCGTCTACCTTCCCAGTGGCCCCAGGGGTTGCCCGGTCCGTGTGGGGGGCACAAGACTCCCAGTCGTTGGCCCAGCAGTGCCCTTAGCCTCTGTCACCAGGAGCATTATCTAAGCTTCACAAGGAACAAAGTCAGCCAGACCAGCCAGTTGGCCTTCAATGGCGTGCGCTTCGATCCCTACATCGACACCAGTACACGCAAACACTGCAAACAGTAGCAGGACGGCTAAAATTTCTGGCATTACATGTGGGCTTCGAAGGTACGAAGAGTTTGCATTGGATGACGACAACGTGTGAGTCGCTGATACTCTGACAGAACAATAAAGTGCGTCCTAGTATTTGACATGTAAATAGCACATTATGTCTAGGATGTGATAATGATGTAAACAATTTTGTTTGTCTTAAAATAAATTTCGTAATTACTTCAGAACTTTATTGTTTATTATGTTTGCATCGAGTTTAGATGTTACAAAATAAAACAGCGAATGTTTAATTTAATTTAATAACAGTGTAAACATTTCGCACAATTGTTAAGAACAATTTGGAGGCAGAAAAAATGCAGATTATTTTTATAACTGTCATAATGGTCACTTGCACTTCATGTAGGGTTAATCTGTGTGTTCTTGGCGTAGGATTGCCAAGAAACATGCCCGACTCCTCTGTTGAAATAAAGCTTGAGGTACTCCCGCTGCTTCTTGGCCCCAACAGAGTTTCTGTTGGGACCAACCACTCCTGCAAGATCATGAATGTTGGCTGTCTGATGCAACTGCCCGGGAATATATTGTGGTCTGGTCTTCGCTGTCGATAACGGAATCGTGAAGTCTAGTGCGTCTTGTCCTCATTATATTGTGAGGACAGATAGAAGCTTCAATAATAGTTCTAACGACATCTGGGCCCTGCTGCAATGTTGTGAGAAGGAACTGTCAGCGATTTGTTAAAATGTCAAAGGCGTTTTCTTGATACCCCATAGTTGTAAGCTAATTCTTCTTCTGTGAGTCCTCGTCTGGAGTATTGCTTCCCGGGGTACTTCGTCGGGGCAAAAGCATTGTCCCCCAGAAGGTCGTATGGAGTGTTGACATCATCGTAAGGGAGAACGTCTGGTGTCGGTAAGTTGGTGCTACCATCCCCCAGAAGAGCGTATGGAGTGTTGAAATCATCGTATGGGAGAAAGCCGGGTGTCAGTAAGATGGTGCTACCATCTCTTCCGCAGGTACGCCGTGATTGATCCGAGACCGAACGCTGTTGCCGAATACAGTCCCCACGGCTTAGTATCGCCAGATACCACCGATATTCCGCTAGTGTCGAGTGTCACCCGGAAATTATTCTTATGTGTTCCGTGATTTTTTTCCACAGGTAGAAATATCTATAAATGGAGGTCGGCTTTCCACGGATTCTATACCCTGAGTGACCCGCATGTAGTACGAGAGTTAAGGCCCTGTCCCAGTGGCCGATGGACACAAAACGTATGCAAAATGGAGACAGCGGACATGCAAACTTTCGGGGGTGGCTCCATCCGTTTTCATCCGCTCCAGAAATGGAAAAAATAGACGAAAATTTGAGGAAACAGGACGGAAAAGAACGAATGTGGGAAGTATGTAGCGGGGATGTTAAAAGGATGTTCATCGAAAGCATAGCGTGTGAAGCGGATGCACCACGTACTCCTTACGGAAACAAAGGGGATCCCACGCGGATGTATATCGGATGCAAACCGTTCACTGCGAATGGTGGGGAACAATTGGTGATGTTGAAGACCCAAAGCAGGAGGTCTGACACCACGGCTGCTCGACTCATGCTAAGGCCCGGTCCCACTGCACTTACGGATGCAAAGAGGATGTAAAACGGGGGGAAATACGTGTCCTCCGTTTGAAAACGCCATACATCCATTGTGTACTCATTGCATACGTGTTTCATACGCCCTATCCATCGAGCATCCGTTCACTTTGATTTCATCAGCGCAAAAAGTTTTGAGCTGCACAAAACGTTTATAACGGATGAACGTTCTGCCGTGTACGATGTAAATGCGCGACATATACGAGCACAAAACGTTCCATGTCCGTTGTCATCCGTTACACGTCCACTGTATCCTCTTTGCATCCTCTGGACATCCTCGCAAATCACATCTGATTTAGCAGAAAACGGAAAGCGTGAGGAAAGATAAGGTACATGGAACGTCTATACATCGTTAGTAGTACGGAAATAGAAATGATGTAAGCGTATGCATCTCTTATATAACGTTTCCAAAGTGGACGCATAGCGGAAAGAGCGGAAGCATAGCGGGCGAAGCGGATGCATCACGTTCTCCTTATGGAAATAAAGGGGGTCCAGGGCGGATGTATATCGGATGTAAACCGTTGACTGCGCATGCGGGATGTATGAATTGCGTTCGCTAAGCTGATATAAAGGGGTGCAGTACGCGTGCAGGCTGCATAAAGTGGAAAATCTTGTACCTTTACCATGGTCCGTCTGTTTGGCAAAAAGAATAAGTCTACACCTTCAAGCCCTGGCAAGGCGAAGAAGGCTAGAACCAGCACCACACCCCTTGCTAAAGGCCCTGATAATGAAGCTCCTTACATCACCGAACAAGTTCATGAAGGCCCTGATGTTGAAGCCCCTGAACAAGCTCCTGAGGGACCTGATGTTCAAGCCCATGAACGCCCTGCTGAATCCCCTGAACAAGCTCAAGTCAGAGGGAAGAAAAGGCAAGGGAAAAAGAAGGGAGAGCGGAAACAGTATACTGTTTCCGAGGAGCACGAGGACAATGTTTTGGAATGGCTGAGGGAGAACGACTACCTCTGGAGAAAGGGCCACAGACTGTACCGGGACACCAAGAAGAAGCAGGCAGCTTGGAGAGACAAGGCAGAGAGCCTGGGTTACACTGCAGAAGTACTCCTTGGATGGTGGAAGCACATGCATTCCTGGTATGGGAAGCTACACCTCAAGAAATCTGGACAGGCCGCCATCAAGTTAACTGACCGGGAGAAGTACGTTATGGCCAAGTGCAACTTCCTAGAGGGTGAGATTCGCCACCGAGGAGCAGCCCCGCTGAGACCCCTCTCCCTAAGCCGGCCCCCAGACATCTTCAAGCCAGAAGCCACATACCTTGTCCAGACAGGAGTCTTCAGAGGGCCCCATAGCAGAGATACCCTCGACAGCTGCATTCCCCATGGTGCAGAACTTTCAGGATCCCGTTGAGGATGACACACTGCTCTCACAAATGGAAGAACAAGCGGCAGCGACCAGAGGCCAACCCACCTCCACCCCCAGCACCAGCACCAGAGGACGCAGTCAGAGAGGCAGACTGGAAGACCAGGACGACAGCGTGCTGTTGGAGATTAGGGACACAATGAAGACCAGCACAGAACTTATCTCTCAGCTGGTCGACTTGGACAGGGCATCCCCAGCCCGAAAGCCCTTCATCACTTACGTGAGCCAGACCCTGAGGGACCTGCCCGAGGCCGATTACCAGGTGATGAAGCAAAAAATTACAGCAATTTTTCACAACCCTGAAGGTCCAACTGAAGCTTATCCTACCAAGTCCAGGTCTGCTCCTCCACGCCAGGCGACGTCCCAGCCCTTCCAGGGCTTTCAACAGTCCCGCACCTACCAAGGCTACGACTACCAGGACTTCCCACAGCAAAGGCAGAACTTCACAGTCCAGGACCAGGTTCATCAGACGCCACACATCACCCAGCTGCAGACCAGACAGTCCCAACACACTCATTCAAATCCTTCCTCCACCCCAGAGCCAAGTCCGTCAACAGACAGTTTCTCAGCACTATTGAGTTCTAATTTTTTGTATTGATCGTAGCTGTTTATTAATGTATTTATGTATTCTCTAGTAGAGCCCTACAATTGTTTGGGCATAATACACATCACTGTTTACTTATTAAAATGTTTTGTTTATTTGATAAAGTGTTGGTAAAAACATTGAAAAAATTAAAACTTTGCATTCCCGACTATAGTTATGTACCTTATTTATTAAAATAATTGAGTCATATACTATCAGTGAAAAACTGGGCACGGGGAGTTGTGACTAACAGTGCAACCATAACATCATGCTATGGTCCACCGACATAATCTGGCCTGGGATCACTAGGCAATAGTTTGGTTATATTTATTGATGGGCAAAGAGGGCCCTTTACACAAGGGATGTTATACTTTTTATTATCTGGGTAAAAGGAAATTGTGTGGGATAAGAAAAACCTCTGGACTTACGTTTGCAGTGCAACCATTCCGGTACTGTATGGTCCACTATCCAAGCTGCCACACATATGAACCTTTATTATCAATATTAGTCCCGAAATGACCTAGTTTTTTTTCGAGTGGACGTTAAACCCCATCTCCCCCCCCCCTCTCTCTCTTATTATCAATAACAATTCCTTTAGTAATCAACATATTTTAAATTAAACAAAGCTGTTTATTACGGTCCTGTTCATTGTAGGAACCGACAATATATATTTAATAACATTTAACAGGAACAAATATAGTAATGAAGTGTTGTTATGGCACAATCTCGTCAGCCTTATGCAACAGTCTCAAGGAAGCATCTATTCTAATCATTCATTCTATTCATCTATCCTCCTATCCTGCCACTCCACTGATCCAGCTTGGGAGTTGCACCAGTGCCTCAGGAGGTTGCGCTGCTTCTTCCCTTCACGTGAATCTCTGTTGGGGCCTTGTACATCCACAGTGTCTATCAGGTTATGTCCTTGCCTCCATTCACCAGGCTGCATGTCACCATTCCCTTGTTGTCGATCGACAAGTCTATTCTGCAACACTGGGTAGCGGGTGCGCATGAGATTGTGCAGGATGCAGCAAGCTTCCACGATGCTCCTTACAGTCACTGCGTCATGCTGCATGGTGGTGAGAAGGATCTGGAACCTGTTGGCCAGGATGCCGAAGGCGTTCTCCCCCACCCGCCTTGCCCTTGACAGTCTGTAATTCAAGATCCGCTCTTCACGGGTAAGGTATCTTGAACTGTACGGCTTCATGAGGTAGGTTCTGAGAGAGAACGCGTCATCACCAACGATAAAGTAGGGCACATCTTGTGTGTCATTGGGAAGGGGGTCTGGGCCTGGAAAACCCATGATGAGGTTGCGTTCCAGCCCATCCTTGAGGTCACTTGCGTTGTATATCTGGGCATCTGAAGCCGACCCGTTGCCTGAAGCATCAATGTAGATGAACTTGTAGTCAGCATCAACCATGGCAAAGAGGATGATACTAAAGAAGCCCTTGTAGTTGTAATAAGTGGACCCTGAGTTGGCTGGAGCTTTGCAGGCCACGTGCTTTCCATCTATTGCCCCAACGGTGTGGGGAAAGTCCCACCTCTGATACCAATCTTCTGTAAGTTGTCTCCAGCCTTGTTCAGTGGTAGGGCACCCGAGGAGCTCGTCCACGTATTCTTTAACAATGGCCTCTGCCACTTCTCTGATGACTTTGCTGATGCTGTTATGTGGTACCCTCCATGCATACTGCATGTTTTGTTTGTGCTTCCAGAAGCCAGGTGCCGCAGAGTCAATGCCACCTTCAGTCCAGGGTCCAGGTTGGGACGGAAGTTGGTGCTAGGCTTGGTCAACCTAGGTCTCAGACGCTCTACAAGTTCGTCAAACATGGCTGGTGGCATCCTCATGAAGTTGTGGAATGCACGAGGGTCTTCATTCCGGAGCTCCACCATCAATTGGTCATACAGTCCAAAGTCCATTCTTCTCATGACCCATCCTCGGACCCACACAGCTCTTCGACGTCTCCTTCTTCTCCTTCTCTCTAAAACTTGGTACAGTCTGAACAGGTTGTGGTTCTGCTGTTGAATGAGTGCAGCTATCATATGAACTCTTTGACCATCCATTGCGGAGAACAATTGATGATGTTGATGACCTAGAGCAGGAGGTTTGTACACCACAGCTAGTCGACTCATACTGAGATCAAGATGATTTTCCTCCCCCTTTTATATAAAATATCATCTGTTCGCTAGATGTCCTTCTACGTACTCTAGACAAACTCCAGACATCCTGCGATATACCAGATTCAAACGCTTTTTCCGTTTTGAAAACTTTATATATACGAGATGCATACGCTTACATCCTTTTTATTTCCGTGCTACTAACGATGTATAGACGTTCCATGTACATTATCTCTCCTCCCTCTTTCCGTTTTTAGCCGGGGAGCCGATGTGAGTTGCGAGGATGTCCAGAGGATGCAGAAAGGGTACAGTGGACGTTTAACGGATGATAACGGACATGGAACGTTTGGTGCTCGTATATGTCGCGCATTTACATCGTACAGGGTAGAAAGCTCATCCGTTATAAAAGTTTTGTGCAGCTAAAACTTTTTGCGCGGATAAAATCAAAGTGAACGGATGCTCGTTGGATAGAGCGTATGAAACACGTATGCGGTGAGTACACAACGGATGCATGGCGTTTTCAAACGGAGGGCACGTTTTTTCTCCCATTTCACATCCTCTTTGCATCCGTAAATGCAGTGGGACAGGGCCTTAACCCGAATATTAACCGTAGCTAATCTGTCGTCAGGTCTGCTATCCCTCGTTCCTGTGCATCTTGTCGGCCTCTTTTCCGTAATTATTCCATGATATACTGCGCTTTCCCTTCGCAGGTCTTGCGTATTCTTCCTTACATGAACGAAGGTTATCCGTAACCATATGTGGCGTCCGATTAAGGCAAAAAACGCGCAATGACGCGTACTTTTTTCATTTTTCGGCCTCTAATCTTTGGAATTCCTTACCTCTTCAAATAAAACAAGATTCATCAACATTTACTTTTAAAAGATATTTAAATAAATTTGTAAAAGAAAAGTAGATTAACCATGTATATTATATATACCGTATCTGCATTTTTTATATCATATCTTACATATTATTACATTTTTTTTTTGGGGGGGGGGGGGTTTGAGCAATAGATTGTGTATAATACAGCTGCATGCTATATTTTATAATTAGTACTACATTATTTGTGTTACTTTTGGTTTGGGGAAGGGGGTGGGCAGCAGTAGATTGTGTATTTCATAATGACTATTACTTTATCTTGGTGTTTTTGCTTTTGGGGGGGGGGGGGTCTATATTTGTTTAGTATTTGCATGTTACTATATATCTATGTATATTATTGTAGTGTAGGAGGAACCCCCTGAAAATTTGTACACCTGTGCTAAGGGGACTATCCTCATTAAATAAAGTTATTATTATTATTATTATACTCTATCGCCTAACTCTCAAAGCAAGGGAACACGGGGGCAAGTGTCAGCTCAAAAGTGACTATACACATCTACTGCCAGACCGGAGACCCTGAATCTATGTCAATGTCTTGACGTTTAAAGATCCCCAAATTCTCTCTTTCTGGTTTCAATAAAACAAACACACAAGATTATTCCACTGACACTTTATATAGTAAAATATAAATGCATCGAGTAATAACTTACATCCCACTTATACCTCGTTGCCAGTGGCAACCTTTGATAAAAGTGGCCTGTTTATTTCCAATACAGGCTTAAAAGTATCCGTGTATCAGAAATGAACAGTACACTTTTTAAAAAGAGTACTGTTCATTCCCGACAAACGAACACTTTTACACCGTTTAAGATACCATTCAAGCAATAAGTAGCGGACGTTTAGTCCGGCCCAGATCGCAATAACGATAGCTCTATTCAAAGCAGCCTGAGAATCACACCAAACAAGTAGTCAAAATCACTGTAACAACACAAACCGGGTGGAACAAACTGGCAGTTCAAAAATATATACAATATTATTAAATTAAAATGAAAACATATTACAAAAATCAATTATTATACATATCAATTGGCATCTACTCCACAATTTGGTTTGATTTATATTAATATGCAAAACA
The DNA here is from genome assembly GCA_917208275.1 of Patella pellucida. Classification (NCBI taxonomy): domain Eukaryota; kingdom Metazoa; phylum Mollusca; class Gastropoda; family Patellidae; genus Patella; species Patella pellucida. The sequence continues at coordinate 13,060,859 of OU795038.1, forward strand.
TATAAATTAGAATACTAAATAATTATATCAATTGTGAGGATAGAAGGCGCAGTTCTCTTGCTGGACCCTTCACAGGCATTCAAAATAAGCAGGATGAAAAAGAAACGCCTAGAAAGACATACACTTTAATACAAATAATTCGCTGATGCATACTTTCACCAGGAATGACCCACGTTTCGCATTTCCTTTACACTACATTTAATAATAATATTATTAATATCGCAGTCCTCTTCGCCATAGACAAGTTGTTTTGACGAGTGGTCTAAACAAACACGTGATAGTTTTACTCCCAGCGGTATACCAATACGCACGTGTAAATACTATTCAGGTCACCTCTCCACTGCGCAATCATTCTACCATGAAATGTAACGTGGGGCTCAAAAAGGGATAAATGAAAGAGCATTTGACACGTTTCGGTTGAAACGACTCGATAATAAATACTATTTTCACATTTTCCTTCACAATACTCGATAGAAATGTGATGTAAGTCAGTTATTAGCACCTTTCCTCGGTGTATCGGTGAATATCAGGACAGTTTTGGTCGGGGACCGCCTCGGCTTCGCCTCGGCTGAACCCCCGACCAAAACTGTCCTGATATTCACCGATACACCTCGGAAAGGGTGCTAATAACTACTACTTACATCCCACTTATACCTCGTTGCCAGTGGCAACCTTTGATAAAAGTGGCCTGTTTATTTCCAATACAGGCTTAAAAGTATCCGTGTATCAGAAATGAACAGTACACTTTTTAAAAAGAGTACTGTTCATTCCCGACAAACGAACACTTTTACACCGTTTAAGTTACCATTCAAGCAATAAGTAGCGGACGTTTAGTCCGGCCCAGATCGCAATGATAACGATAGCTCTATTCAAAGCAGCCTGAGAATCACACCAAACAAGTAGTCAAAATCACTGTAACAACACAAACCGGGTGGAACAAACTGGCAGTTCAAAAATATATACAATATTATTAAATTAAAATGAAAACATATTACAAAAATCAATTATTATACATATCAATTGGCATCTACTCCACAATTTGGTTTGATTTATATTAATATGCAAAACATATAAATTAGAATACTAAATAATTATATCAATTGTGAGGATAGAAGGCGCAGTTCTCTTGCTGGACCCTTCACAGGCATTCAAAATAAGCAGGATGAAAAAGAAACGCCTAGAAAGACATACACTTTAATACAAATAATTCGCTGATGCATACTTTCACCAGGAATGACCCACGTTTCGCATTTCCTTTACACTACATTTAATAATAATATTATTAATATCGCAGTCCTCTTCGCCATAGACAAGTTGTTTTGACGAGTGGTCTAAACAAACACGTGATAGTTTTACTCCCAGCGGTATACCAATACGCACGTGTAAATACTATTCAGGTCACCTCTCCACTGCGCAATCATTCTACCATGAAATGTAACGTGAGGCTCAAAAAGGGATAAATGAAAGAGCATTTGACACGTTTCGGTTGAAACGACTCGATAATAAATACTATTTTCACATTTTCCTTCACAATACTCGATAGAAATGTGATGTAAGTCAGTTATTAGCACCTTTCCTCGGTGTATCGGTGAATATCAGGACAGTTTTGGTCGGGGGTTCACCGATACACCTCGGAAAGGGTGCTAATAACTACTACATAAACAAATAATATCAACAATAGAGCAATCGGTATCCCGGTAATCCTGTCAGTTTCAACGAATAAATATATACAGGTATAAATAATCCAAAAATGTGAATATATAAATATCAAAATAATCCACTGGTAAAAACACTTGGACGGAATATAAAGTAAATAAGGCACTTCACTATTATCCAATAGAGGCCTTAAATAGACACAAATCCAATGAAAGGCTTACTCCGAGTTCACCATCGAGTGTGAGTCGGTTAGGCAACAAATGGAAGGGACAACCCCAATCCACAATTGCGGTCAACCTACTTCCGACGTCCACGCGTTGTACGAAAGGCCAAGAAAATGGCTTGACCCACGAGACACGTTTGCTGCCATCCGCTGTATCCAAATAGAACACACTGGTTAACACTGAGACACTAGGGCGTATAAGTATCGACCAACGTAAGAGCAAAGGCCCAAATTATGGTCAAGGTAACTTGAAACACACGGCCCAAGAAATGGTCAAGTATCCAGACACGAGAAGTAACACGCGATCGGTCACCTTAAAATCATGTATCTAAAAAAAAGACAGACTAGTTGTCCGTGCTTTAATAATGCGCGCATCGCATGCGCAGTGAAGTGAGGCGAAAGTAGACTAGATTACCCACACACAGTACAGAACACTATAGCGAACGATAAAATAGGATTACCGATAAAACAAATACAATGAACAATGATAACATTAAAATTAGATATAAAATCAAACAACTGACGAAGCCGTAGGCAAGGTGAGAGACACAACAAACAAAAAAGAAATTTTTAGAAACCAAAAGAAACCCGTGCATAAATTCAAAGCCAAATATACATGAAAACGTAATACTATTAATAGTTACAAAAATTTCGGATCATCAAACATTAAACACCCGCGGACGGAATGGCTGCGGTATGCATGCGTAAGACCTTCCGATCCCGGTCTTATTGCACGGAATTTTTTTTTCCGAAAACGATATTTAAAGGAACGTTCGCAGAACAATTTGGGCTTGCAAAACGACGATGAATGACGACGGATTCACTGAGCTTTCTGGTGGAGCCATAATGAGTGTGAGGAAAGACTAACGGACTTTGTGGTACACTTGCAGATTTCCTCCCATCAAGCCTGTGAATAAATTGATAGATCAAGTTCTTCACTGGGGATTGATTTAGGAAATCGGCTTGAATCGGCCTCGACTTTTGACATTTGAAAGCTTTACGTCCAGCGAGCAAGTTGACTGTAATTTTTTTTTTACCGTAGTCTACCTTAGTATCAACAGATTCTTCAAGTCGTTAAACTGTTTCAGATAATTCGTCTTCAATTTCATATACAATTTTGGATAACACCAAGTTATCTTCGTGTTTGTTGCGACATATTTCCTTGCCCATAGACGATAAACGCGACTAGTCAGAAGCGACAATGGGTGCATTGGTGTAATTGGTTGACGAGACGCATGTCTGTCCATCCCTCTGTGCTATAAATATAACTTTTATAAGTTTTGAAAAATCACCAAAAGCGTCTCCGGACCAATCAAACCATATAAAATACATGAATGGTGATTATACAATGAGGTCCGCCGTCATATTTTCCCTACTAGGGGGCGCGCGTGTATTAAGAGGGATAAGCGCAGTGGTTGCAGTGACAACCACGACACAGGATGCCGAAATACTGCTGCGTACCTCTTTGTACTGAATCGGTGGGCACAAATTTCCAACTGATCCGGAGTACCGATTGATGTGGCGAATAGCCATAAAACGCATCGACCCAAAGACTAAGAAATTATGGAATCCGGGTCCGAATGATGTCGTCTGCAGAAATCACTTCCAGTCTACAGACTTCAAAGTCACGCTATTAGGTATGTTTACATGACTTTTTCGACTAGCACTTACTTGTAGTAATAAGATCTATATTACTAGTTAAGTACTATTACTGATCATTAGAAACTGCATGCGACTCGCAGTCACGTACTTATTCATTATTAAATTGGTTTCTTGCAGGGTTTTTTTGTTCGTCACTAGTACTTGGTCTACTGTTTGTTCCAGGTAATACTACGACTCGAAAATTGCTTGTCATTTCTTCAAATTTTGATTAAAATGACTAAAACTTCGCGAAATACCTGGAATGGTGACCCCATTGCTTTCTGTCTTGTGAGAACTAGGTTTATGTCAAGTTTTATAGCCTTACTCCTTTGAAAAATCGAAGTTTGTTGACATCTTACTACTTGAAACAGACATGTTTGTCCTAGTTTTCTTGGCGAGCCTAAGTGCACAAGGGGTGCTGGGATTGTTTTAAGTCAATTCACCCTACTTAGATGTATTGGTGGTAATTTCGGCCCAGTAGAATATAACGCTTTTCAAAGAAGAGTTATTTACTGAATCGCAGACCATGGTTGTTTGTCCCACTAACTTGAATATTTAATTGCTCTCCGTTCGAAAGTTGTAATATTTTGATATCGATATAAGCTATATGCATATTTTAAACCGCTAATGTAATGAACAGTGCAGAATATTAAAATCTGTTTATGTATATAATATATTTTTTCAAGGAATGGCGTCATATTCCGTGACCAATTGGTTACATCTAAGGAATATTCACAGAATACTGCATTGTTCTCTTTATAGGCACAAAAAAGTTGAGAAGTGATTCCCACAAAATTGCCTATTTCTCGGACTTTTTCAAAAATTTGAAATGATCTATGGATTTTCGTTTGCTCTTATATATAACTTATACATGCCTTTGAAAATACTTATGTTTCAGCCATAAGGTCTAAATTGGTTTCAGTCTTGCTTTGCTTATTTACAACAACAGCTAAAGTTTAACCCCTAAAAGTGTTCCGAAATGGTAAAAACAAACGATGCTCGTTTCTCTAAATCAGAGCTATAAAGTCTCAGAAAACAAAATTCGGAATCATTTTACCCGATATATTTATTCAAATTTAAATAAGAGCTAACCTCTGAGAGTTCGCGTGGTCGTGACGGTATACAGACAACTCATCCCAAAGACAACTTATCTCAAGACAACTCATCCAAAAGACAACTCATCCCAATATAAGACAACTCATCCCAACTTTAAAACATGGGTCGAGAAAAAAGACAACTCATCTCAACAAATATAAGTTTAAGTGCCAGTATTTGTAAATACAATTGCTTTCTTTGAAGACCACTTAGACTATTCTGATTTTGTTATAAAATTGTGTTAACCTAATAAAATTGATTTTGTTGTTTTAATAAAATCGATATTGTTGTTTTTGAATTTTAACTTATCACAGCGTACACCTTTCAATTCTATCTTTGAAGCATACAAGAACCATCACTTTTATGCAGATGATTCCCAGATTATCGACTTTTTTACACCAGACCATGACAGTCAAAACGTAACCTGCACCCATATGGAAGCCTGTATCAAACATGTGAAATCCTGGATGGACACCAACATGTTGAAACTAAATTCTGATAAGACTGAAATCCTAGTTGTGGGTCCTGCTCGCAGACTGGACAAATGTGTAATCAACCATCTAAATATTAAGCAATCAGTTATAAACTTTAAAACATCAGTTAGAAATCTTAGTCTGATTATTGACAATAATCTTTCCATGGAATCCCACGTTAGTTTTCTATGTAAAACCTGTAGTTATCATCTCAGGAATATTAGATCAATACGCCATCTGATCACCGAAGATGCTGTGTCAAAACTAGTGCGTTGTTTGGTCATATCCCGACTTGACTACTGCAACAGTATTCTAATTGGCATAAGACATGAACAATTACAACGTTTACAACGAATACAAAACCAACCCACGTGAACACATTTCTCCTGTATTGACCTCTTTACATTGGCTTCGAATAAATGAGCGGATTGAATTCAAATTACTGTGTCTGACATATCAATCAGTGAATGGAACAGCAACTTCATACCTAGATTAGCTTATCCACCACCATTCTTCGTCTAGAAACCCCTGATCAAATGATAAACTTCTTCTAACAATTCCAAATTGAAATCTTTTGGTGCTCAAGCTTTTAAATACACTGCTGCAGTATATTGGAACAATCTTCCTATCCACCTCAAAAAATCCCCTTCCTTAGCGACATTTAAAACCTTATTGAAGACGTATTTATTTACCTGCACGTCATACCAGTCGCCCACACATGGACAGAGCAAGAGATGCATCTATCCTTGATGATTACATTCTTGATGTGCAGCAGGAAGTCACTGTAACGTTACAGTGAGGAAAATATTCTTCGGGATGATCAACCAACAATTATCAATTCAACGATTCAGTCAGAGTAAACTCAGTGTACTATATTAGGAAGATACTCAATTGAGAACTTTTTAAATAACGACAAATCTGTTCAGTATTATACTGGTTTTTCTCATTATTGCATTTTTTGTTCTTTTTTTAATTGTTTAGGCCCTGCCGCTTATGAACTTAAGAATCAAAGTATAAATAAAATAAAACCAAGTACGAACAATCCAAACCATCAGGAAAAATTCGAAGTCCTAAAAAATGGTATAGGCAAATCAGCATATGGACTGTTCACCGTGTACAAAATACACGACAAACAGTGGTAACAGGTGTCCGGAAGAGTAAGCTTACCCTGCTGGCATGCCATAGCTGCATCCAATCTTTTAAGCGAAATCTCGGTAAAATAGCGTGATTGGCCAATGAACTATCGGTATGCAATTCGCCACCTGATCAACTTTTTCTTACTTTAATGAAATTACGGCAATGTAAAGAAGATTATGAGCTTAATAAGTGAGGCAAGTGTTTCCCAAATTATTGTTATGTGGATTAACTTTTTATATTTTCAGCTCAAAGAGCTTGGGATTTGGCCTTCTAGGGATATTATTGACATGCATATGCCACATGACTTTAAGTCTAAGTTTGGAAAAACAAGAGTAATTTTAGATGCTACCGAAATTACTATACAAAAAACATCTGGCGTTAATCCCCAAGGTATTACTACAAACATAAAAATGGACTAAAAACCATGATAGGTTGTACGCCAAGAGGCGCAGTTTCATTTATTAGCGATTCTTTTGGGGGGTTCTGCCAGTGATCGTCAGATCATGGAGTCTTCTTCTCTTCTGAAACCAAATTTAAATATGTTTGACTCACATGGCAGCATCATGGCCGACAGAGGTATAATGGTTCAAGATTTGTTTGCATCACAAAACGTATTAGTTAATACCCCAACAATGTTAAAAGGGAAATCCGAACTTGAGCCACATGATGTTATCAAAGACCGTCGAATTGCCTCTAAAAGAATATATATAGAACGCATTATAGGATTGAGCAAAACATTTAAGATTTTGAACACCCCACTACCACCAAGTAAACTTAAACTTGGATCAAGAATTGTATTTATATGTTTTTCTATTTCAAATTTCAGACCATCAACTGTGGATAAATTTGCATGAAACAAGAACTAAAACAATCTTGTGTTGTAGGCTATACATTTTATTATATAACTTACAACAGACATTTCACACATACAATTTGTTGATTTCAACATAGGTTAAAGACACATTATGAAAGAATTAAATCAAGTGCTGGGCGTTATTGCTATAATAGTTCAAAAATAGGTCATTCAAAATTAATAATATTGAACATTTCAGTCCGATTGTTTTGACAACATGTGGCAAATATTGTTTCCATTTTTAAATTAAATCATTACATGACAATATATTTAATTGGTTTTAATCTCAGCCATATTCAAACTAACGTATCTATTAAATGTTTGCAGAGCCTACTGGACATTTCATTTTATCAGTCTACTGGTAACCGTTGGCCATTAGGTCAACATATAAGCGTTGGTAACAATACACGTTTTGTTCACATTTTTGTCTTTTTCATGTGAAAATTGGGTGATTTTTTTTTCAAAATACTCTATATAGTTTACCGAAATTCCATACTTTTATTGGAAATAACTACCTGTTACATAATTTTGTCGGAATGTATTTTAAGTGTACTAAATCAGTTGCATAGAAAAATATTTTTTTATACACAAGTTATAACCTATGACGATTTTATATTTAATACAATGGCATAAACTGCGATTGGGTATAGCCACTAAACATCCCATATAATTTAGTTTTTGTATTATGTATCTTTTAAGGTATAGATTATATTTCAGATGCAAATGAATTAACATTTACCATAAAACAACCTTGAATCATAACAAAACAATATAAGAACAACAACGGGATCAATTAAAGAGATAAAAAATTAAAATATTTTTATATATTGATTTATTTGTTTGGGGAATATTAAATCGAAGATTAATATTGGAGTAAGGTGTATTTTTAAAAACGAGAATATTAGTTAAGTAGTTTGGACATTTTTTTATGAACTAATTTGAACAGTAAGATGTACTTATTAAAGGTGAACCGATTTTGAATGGTTAAAATATTTAGTGATTAAGCTAGGGTTTACACAAGCTTGAATTTTTAGGTAGTGGTTTATCATTAATTAATTTAAAAGCTCCAGATGGTGGAGCAATAATCTATATGTGACCCAAAATAGCCAAAATTGAATAATTTTAACAAGTTTGACGGAAGAAGTGAATTTATCTTTTTCAGTTGATACAATATTTTATTTAGTGATTTACAAATGTATTCAGTATGTTCATTCCAAGAAAAATTTCTATCAATGATAGATTAATAAGCGAGTAGTAAAATAGAAGGCTTTTGTTTTCCAGAGCAGTGAACTATCTGCATATCTAAATTTGAGATGCAACAAATGGCCTATAATGTTTTGTAAAAAATAGGTGCAACTTAGGTAATATTGAAAAATTGCAATAATTATTATCCATGTGAATCTTTTGGATGAACGTATCACAATGTGTATAAACCATAAAATAACACAGTTTTCTTATTGTTATAAATAACTGGCCCTGAACCTGATCATAATATTTGCTGTTACAATTTAAAACAATTTCATTCATAGAATTATAACAAAGGAATGGGAAAGATGTTCCAGGTCTGATATGGTCATTTCTACCTTTATATGAGCATTTAACTTCAAGGATTGTATTATGGTCTATTATTCCATCCGGGGATGCACCTAAAAATGGGTAATCAAAAGAAATAAATAATCCTGCTGGCGTGACTTTTAACCCAGTCAAAGATTCAAAATGTTTGACAGCATCTTTTTCGTGTTGTCTACCATGAATTATTGGCATTTTTAACATTCCTTCGACAAGTCATTTTAGTAACATCCCCAAAACGCGAGGCTGTAACTCTCCATCCATCATACCACAGTTTACATGTTGCTTGTTTTCTTGTATCCCGTTCTATATCTTTTATTGTTTGGTCCGTAACCTGGAACAGATTTACAATACATGTCGTAAAATGTTTTCATTTTGTACACAAATAAGATGTACTAAATCAGGGGTTGCCAAGCATGCATGACTCGCATCTCTGTAATAATAATACAGTAAGACTACCCTTCATTTTCCATCGTCCCTGTTTGTTCGATTTTGACGAAACTTGAAATCTCGGCTGCTTACGATATTGGCATGTATCGGATCAAAACTTCATGGATTATGGCCCCTGATTGCATGAAACATCACGTCTTTAGCTTGTGGACCCTATAGAGATCACAATTTCAAACGGATATGGATTAAACTTGAAATATAGGTTTATCGCCAAAAGATCCCGGCTGCTTTCGATATTTGCGCCTATCGAATTGTAACTTAATGAATTATGACCTTTGATTGTGGGAAAAATCACTTTCTGTTTTGCTTGTTCTCTATCCATCTCCTTCCTGGCAGCCGCCGGCCTATTTTTAGAGATTTTAATATTAAGTGCACATCCTTTTAGGAATGCTATCTCCAGGCACATTAATCTGTATATAGTTAAATAAAAGTGGGGAAAAATGTATAAATTGGTGCAGGTTATGTAAGTTCAACCTGAAACATAAACTATTATAGCATTACCTGTATAGCTCTGTCAACCAAATATTCTGTTAATGGCAAAGGCTGGTACTTATGGTCTTCACTTGCAATCTGTAAAATAAACAAGTGATTTCGAATAATTTTGGTGTTTCATGGATAATATATATGGGCCTTTCTCCGCCAATTAAGCTAATGGAGATGGGGCATATGTCTAACTGCAATGACCATTAACAAGCCATTCCTTACTGACTGTACCGCTGTGACTTCACCCTATATAAATATAGTCATTACTAAAACGAGGCTAGGCATCAAATCCGTATAACATCCGATATGAAATTTTAAGCAATTGGGAACCTTTGCAAACTACACTAGAGTGAAAGGTGAATCTCCAATAGGAATATAAGTCCATTAATGGTATAATTCTGTTCAGTGTTAAAGGCATGTGGAATTGAAATTTCACCGATCTTTGCTGTTCCACGTGAGCTTGCATAGCATTGCGAATTTTTGTCAATAGTTTACACAGAATATGGAACAACAAACATGATGAGCCAAAATGGTGGAGATTGTGGGGAAAGATGTTCAGTTGCAGCTGTTCAGAAGATTTTTTTGATCGAGCGCCCTAAAACAAAATGCCTGAAAGTGTGTGTGTGTGGGGGGGTAATTGGAAAATTATTTTAAAAGTATGATCTGCTGGAATTTATACTAAGGAAGTATATTTCACTACTAATTCCTGACAAAGTATGATCGCGATTTTATTATAGTATACGTTGTGGTAGCTGCCTTTATATTTTGCATTTAATGGGCGTGCGTTCTTACTGCCTTGCATCCTGTAAATCGAGTGTGAATTTTGTCTTAATTTGTTCCATTTGGTTTAAAATTAACTCGGTGATTTGCATAACAATTGAAAACAAAAAGTCGTCAAGCCATTTTAAGACTAATATATGTGTGAACTAGATGAATTGGATTTCGCCCGCCGGAATGTTTCTTGGAATCCATGACCCTTTTGCAAATACGTGTAAAAAAGATTGTTTCTTCTTTTTTAAAATAAAATTGCTGCTAATTATCGAATAGGCCAATAATCAACAAAGGGAAAGCTCGTAGACATTATTGATCCACATTGAACCATCGATTTCCTTAGCAAGTTTGATGACAGATTTTCAGTGGCATATATAAGGCAAAACATAGGGCTGAAACATAGGGACACTTGACAATCTCTTGAGTTTTATAATATAATTTTAAAGGCTTGTTTAATGCCAGAAATGAATCTCGGTATAGGTTTTCAAATCCTTATCATGCTCTGTTCTGCTCGTTTAACCACAAATGAAATATTACACCTACCAGAAAATTCACACTATGATGGAACGTTTTACAATGTCGAAAATCAAGAATCTAAAGTTGTGTTTATCAAGACTTGCCAAGGTGGATTGTTTGGGTTTTTTCAATGGATGAATACGTCGAGTTTGGTATATGAAGTAAACTTTAGAGCATACGGAATTAAGACAATCATATTTGGTCATGATAGAAGTGCCTCGAAGAGCACTTCCACTGATTCCGAGTTACTTCCAGAAGAGTACAAATTCAAACCATTTTACTTTCACTGGGCAAATAATACTATGGTGGTTGGTGCTGGAACTGTTGTCGGACAAGGGTCGAGGATGCAATTACCTAGTAGCATTGGAGTAACAGTGAGGTACATGTCAGTTCGTACAATAAACTGTCCCATGGATTATATTTTTGAACTGTCTTGCAGAAAGGTTTAAATGTATTTATTTATTTATTTCTACTCTGGATTCACTATTATTATGCACCTGTTCATAGTAAATGTTTAAGTGCTTCTTAACTTACTATTGCGGCATATTACACATGGATCTAAGAACACTCTTAAAAATGGGGAATAGACAGGGATGTCAAGTGGCATCAGATATTTTAGAACGGCTAAGCATAGGGCGACTCGTAGATGAAACCAAGAACTTGTATTTCAACATCCCGGGCTAGTACGTATCAGTAGTTCAGCTAGTTTTTGGTGATGTGCGCGGTTTTTAGAATGAACCGAGTCCTGAATTGAAGTGCATTACGAAATTATACCACATCCACCAATTATCTAGCAGCATTGCAGCAACAGTGAAGTAGTACATGCCAGTTCGTGCAATAACCTGTCCCATATATCATTGTGCACTTTTTTATAGTAAGTGTAACTGTTTGTTATTGATTAACTTTCCATTAAATTATTACAATACAATGTGCCGCCTAAATATTATTTCCGTAGACCTGAATGTTATCTAATTATCCATTAATTTAACCTATCGAGACCACAACCAACTCTTTACAATCGGCCCGTAGAACACTCTTACTATTTTACCCATAACGCTTTTTAGGACTATGAATTCTGTCTTATGGTTTGGATTGTTCGTACTTGGTTTTATTTTATTTATGTGTATATTTATATATTTGATTTATTATTGTAATTGCATTATGTTTTGATTGTAATATTTATATCTGTTTGTATTTTTTATTTTTTTTCGGAGAGTGGGGTTGCTTGCTCTATAATCTAATTATCTTTAATAAAAAAAAAAATTATAAAAAAAATATATATATTTTTAAAACTCCCATAGACCGCTCTTTTGAGCAATACCAAGAAGTCAATGTATATTTTTTTTAAAATAGGGGAATGAGCAAACAAGGGACGTTTTAGCCCATGCATTAATTTCAAATAGTCAGAATTAAGCAAACACAAACAACTGTCCACCAAACATCAGTTAATTGTTATTACATTGTCAAACCTTATTAGGGGTGCGTTTGGTATGGATGTGGTCGGGCTTGAGGAATTTCCGTTTTGTGGGTATATTGATATTAAAAGGTATTTCCAACCTTATATGGGGTCGGGGGATTAAACAGTGTGTGAGGGGGGGGGGTGCTGGGCCTTGCATTTGATATTTATGCATAGTTATATTATATGGATGCTACATTGTCGACTTTATTAGAGGGGCTTAGGGGGTCTATTCTAACCAGAATATTGGGTTGAACTCGACAATGCGAAGTATGCCGATATGTCTACACACGCAAAGACAAATACAGTTAGAAGAGAGCCTCTGATACAATATGGCTTCGCACACCTTGATTGATATTTGGCAATAATCTATATTTATATTCGATTATAAATAGGCCTATAATATCATTGCTATCAAACAACATTCAAACCCTTCGCAAATTATCTAAATACTCGGAGCTGTGACAGCGGCTTCACGGGTAAGGGGGATAAAGCTTGTCTGGCATCGGGGAAAACTGTTCGTTCGAAAACACGGCATAGCTGACCTAAATCTTTCACATTTAAGCACTTATTACATGTTAGCAGGCACCGGTAAATGCCAGTTTAATAGCGCGGACTTTTTTTCCATACGAAATATGATTTATAACGAGTTTGGCTAAAAAGAGACCTAATTATAATATTATGGCAAAACAACGACAGGTATCTATTAAATTCTCCTAACGGTCACGTGTATTTACTGTTATTCGTTATTTACTGGCTCGCCGTCTCACTACTTTATTATTGCGAGGACAAAAAATGCTGTCATTTAGAGTATTTGTTTAAAACATTTCTGGCAAAATTGGAGTGTGGTAGTTCTGTTTACAACACATTAGGGTTATTTCTCGAGAAATAAATATTAAAACTTCCCACAGCGGTGAGTTGCAACGACTTTTGAAAACTAAGCTAGTTAGAGCTTCGCAGTCCTCCGCCTAAGAATACATCTTCAGGTATCACAAAAACACTCTGACAGATATTTCTAGAATTGGGGTAATTACCATAAATTTGTAGTGGTTGAGTATCACTGACAAGAGTTAGTCCCGAAATGACCTAGTTTGTGTTCGAGTGGACGTTAAACCCCAATTCTCTCTCTCTCACTGACAAGAGTTGTCTAATTTCCAGTCAACAGCTAGGCTAGATTAGCTGAAATCGGTACCACCTAAAACAGCCTTCGAGTTGTTCAGTACTGACCACTGCCAGACAGTTTGTGCGGTGGGTTACCCCTAACAGACACGCCCAAAATGCCACGGATTCCAACTAGAATAGATTAGCCGGAACTGTTACCGTGTTCTGAAAAATTATTTTTTTAGAATACTAATACCTAGCACGTATGGAAGAGGCGGTAAACTGCAAAAAAAGTGACGAACGCCGAAGGAAAACTCGTGTTCTCCCACTATATAACTGGCTGAAGTGACGCGTGATAACAAATATATGGGCAAATGTCTGCTCACTAATAATTTTTCAAAGAACAAAAATTGTTATATGAGACTGCAAGGGTCTGGTAATTCATAAAAGTAATTGAATGTCATAAGATAAGAAACACGAGAAAAATAGAAACATCCCGTACATCCACATTTGTTTATTCATTCCATATTTATAAAAACACGGCAATCTTCCGGACACCTGTTGCCACTGCTTGTCGTGTATTTAATACACGAGGAGCAGTCCATTTGCTGATTATACTATTTTGCTTGAATACACTATTTTGCCTATAACGTTTTTAGGACTTCGAATTCTGTCTTATGGTTTGGATTGTTGGTACTTGTTTTTTGGGGGTTTTTTTATAAGGACTTTTTACCAGATTTCGTCTACTAGTTTGGATGCAGTTATGGCGGGTGTGGCATGCCAGCAGGGTAAGCTCACTCTTCCGGACACCTGTTACCACTGCTTGTCGTTTATTTTATACACGAGGAGCAGTCCATTTGCTGATTATACTGATTTGCTTGAATACACTATTTTGCCTATAACGTTTTTAGGACTTCGAATTCTGTCTTATGGTTTGGATTGTTGGTACTTGTTTTTTATTTTTTTTTGTATAAGGACTTTTTCTATTTTTCTTTCGTGTTCTCTTATCTAGTGACAGTCAATATTTTTTTTTATGTTTTGAATTGTCAGATATCCTTTCAATATTGTCCTTCAAATATTAGAAATAAGATATCCTTTTCCGGTAAAATCACAGCATCAGTACAGTGTTGATTTAAATTGACAATTATTAATTCGTGTTTTTAATGTCGAAATCTTTGGATGAAGTTGAGTTAGAGACTTAGCTACTTTAAAGCTACTTATTGTGGTTTGCATTGACAAACAGGTACAAAATATCCCGGCTAAGATTCAGTCGGATTGAAAAGAGGCAAACAGACTTTCATCGATTTTCGAAGATTGTAGATGACACTTTATATATTGTCTGTACAGGAAGTCGACTGTTGATTCTGGCGATAATTGTGTACTTATACCTGATTATCGCTTTGAGCAAACAATACTGTATAAGAACCCTAATTATTATTTATTATTAAAATACGGGCTTAAGCAAAGATGTATTGTGTTGCTGTGCTTTAAAAGGGCTTACATGGTATCTTCATTGTAGAAATAAGCCGGTTGTCAAATCTTATTTGCCTTTCGGATAAGGATTTAATTTGTATTATACGCCCACATAATCATATGGGCGTATATTGTCTCCCCGTCCGTCCGTATCGACACTCTGCAGGTCATAATTTTTATGGGATCTCGACCCAACTTGCAATGTAGGTTTATATCCAAAAGATCTCGGTTTTTTCGATGCTGGTATGTATTGGACCGTCACTTCGTGGATTATGGTCCCTGGAAGAACGACAAATCACAGTTATTTGCTTGTGTAGGCTACACTCTTTTTCGGGGCATTAAGAATCAACAGGAGAAAAGGCGACTTAATTTCAAGTCCCGCAATGATGAATGTTATAATGATCGTTTTTCCATTGTAGAGCTCGGGACACTGCAACTGGTCCAGATGAAATACACTACCAAATTTTAAAACATTTACCTTTTCCCACACTCTTAATCTTACGGGATCTTTTCAACCGGATTATGGGAATTTCCCTTCTTGGTGGCATGAAGCCACAATAATTCCCATCCCTAAACCCGGCAAAGATCATACGAATCCTACCAACTATCGTCCGATCGCTTTAACTAGCTGTATTTGCAAAACCATGCAGAGATTGATCAATCGAAGGCTTGTTTGTTACCTTGAGTCCAACAACCTTATTACTGACCTCCAATGTGGATTTCGGTCCCAAAGGAGCACTCTTGATCATCTCGTTCGATTTGAAACGTTCGTCAGGGACGCTTTTATCCAGAAGCAAATATTTTTTGATCTTCATTAAAAATTTCCTGGAAGATAGGTCATTTAAATCTTCTCTGACCCATTTCCTATGGGGGTTCCCCAGGGAAGTATTTTATCTCTAACATTATTTGCTATAAAAATTAATACTATCCCAGCGTGCCTTAAACCAGGTACAAACGGGGCTCTCTATGTTGATGACTTTCAGATGTGCTATGGTTCTACAGACATGCGGATAATCGAACGTAAGTTGCAGCTTTGTTTGAATTCACTTTAACAATGGGCAACCGAAAATGGTATTCGATTTTCGAAATCTAAGACTGTCTGCATGCATTTCTGTCAGAAATCTTTTCTTGGATGGCAACCGCCTTCCAGTTGTGGATGAAACCAATTTTCTGGGGCTGATATTTGATAAGAAATTATGTTTTATCCCCCACATTAAAAACCTAAAAAAGAAATGTCTGAAATCACTCAACATATTGAGAGTCCTATCAAATACTGACTGGGGAGTAGACCGTAAGGTCTTGCTCAGATTATATCGAGCGTTAATACGATCAAAACTCGATTATGGGTGTATGGGTCTGCCCGCGAGTCTTATCTCAAATAGTTAGTGCAGTGGGACTGCGCCACATATGATTTACATAAAGGACACATACAACGACAAGACATCATACTCCGAAACAGCAAACAAAACAAACAAAAAAACAATTCAAAAAAGAGTGAATGGATCCCACGACAGCTTACATAACCAGGGAATCAGTTTAGGAGCATTTCGTACATCTCCAGTTTTACGTCGAGGCGAACGAGCCCTCGTTGCACAACAGACGTGATACACTGGCCCTGCAGTATGCTACGAAAATAGCATCTTTACCGAATCATATTTCATTTAACACCATATTTAGACATTTGTATCTGGTGAAGACTAAAGTTATTCCATCATTCGGTATTCGCATGGTATCAGCCTAGACAGTTTTGCGAACACCTCTCTCTTTACGACCCACCGTGGGTTTTTTTCTCCCCCAAAGATCGATTTCGATCTTACTCAACATAAAAAGAGAGATACTAGCTCTACAGTGTTCCAATCTCTTTTTAGAGAGTTACGGTCTAAGTATGGTGATTATGCTCCTATTTACACAGATGGTCCTAAAGATGGTGATCGAGTAGCTTCGGCTACTGTGACGCCATCTGAGACCATTTCTGTATGTCTTCCACCTGTTGCTTCAATATTTACAGCTGAGCTCCAGACCATTCTACAAGCCTTGCAGTTCATACAGTCCTCTTCATCATTAAAGCATATCTTTTCTGATTCTCCGTCCTCGCTTGAAGCAATTAACAATAAACAGTTTGAACACCCATTAGTGGTAGATGTCTATCGTCTGCTACTATCTTATGAGCTCAGCAGTAAAGACGTTGTCTTCTGCTGGCTCCCCAGTCACGTCGATATAAAGGGGAATGATCTAGCGGATTTTGCTGCCAAAGCTGCTCTGGATATTCCTCTATCAAACATTTTAATACCATATACAGATTTTAAAACTTGTATAAATCAGTTTATTTATGGCCGCTGGCAACGGTCTTGGGATCTTGCAGGCACAAACAAGCTTCATCACATTAAGCCTCTCTTGGGAGATTGGCCAAACTCCTATAGAACCAACAGGAGGGATGAGGTTGTTTTGTGTCGCTCTCGCATTGGTCATTCATTTTTAACACACATTATCATCTTGAAGCGAGAGCCTCAATCGGAATGTGAACACTGTAATGTTCCTTTGACAGTGAAGCACATTTTGATTGAGTGCAAACATCTCAAGACCATGAGATCAAAATATTACCGTTGCCAGTCTCTATGTCATTTATTTGCCCAACCGGGTTTATATTGCAACATTTTAGACTTTTTAAAAGAGACAAGCTTTTATCATAAATTTGAATTGTATATTTAGTTAGTGTCTTGCATAAATCATTTATGTTTGGCGCAATATAGCCCGGTGGGTGCTCATGTGCCATAAAACCACATTTCATTTCATTTCTAGAGGTCAAAACTTTTATACGCCCACATTTTTATGTTGACATATTTGTAGTCGTCCCTATCCGTCCTCAATTTGTTGGTAGACACTCTACAGGTCACAATTCTTATCTGATTTTGAGGACACTTGAAAAATAGGGTTATCTACAAACGATTTCGGTTACTGTCGATATTGGCATGTATCGGATCCTAATTTCTTGGATTATGGCCCCCGATTGTACCACAAATTTTGGTCCTGTAGCCAGTGGACACTCGATAGGTCACAGTTTTTTATCTGATATCTCGGTTCCTTTTGATATTTGCGCGAATCAGATCGTAACTTCCTGCATTATGACCCATGGTTGTACGAGAAATCGGTTTTTATCTTGTGGTCCGTCTAGACGTCACAGTTATTAATTGATTTATAAAGCCGTTCGAATAAACCGTAATGTTTGTTGAATTCCAATCTAATTAAAATACAGATCTATATTTCGTTTCGTTTTTTATACTTTCGATGGCCTACACTACATGTAGATCTAACAACTTATAGTGGGAGATCACGTTCTATGACGTAGAAAATGACATATGACCCAATAAGCTCAGTCATTCGATTAACCAATCAGAATCGTTGTTGCAAGTGGCTATGTTTTTGATCTATTTTTGCTTTGTTTTGATATCTGTCAGAGTTCATGTCTACCCACAGCTCCGTGCAAGAGAGGTCAAATCCCCTATTCGACAGACAATTTGATTGGCTGACCCCTCATTTAAAGCTGAACACGAGTTAAATAACAAACCTCCCAGATCCTAAAGTGTAGTAAAGACAAGTAAACAAAATTATGAACTATAAAAAACGAAACGAAATTGGATCTGTGTTTTAATCAGATTGGTTGAATTCGAATTTCGTGAAAATCGGATCAAGGCTATCGGACAAAATGGCCACATTTAGTGTAAAATAAATATGGCACGGATATCTCCAGTGATATATTCCAATGCTTTTCGACTAAAGTAATACACTTTATTCATGTAAATGTTCGATCATTACTACCCAAATTATCTGAACTGTGACTAATAGCTTCATATTTAAAGGCAGCAGTTATATCAAATTCTGAAACATGGCTTGATAACAGTGTTACTGACACCGAAGTTAGTTTTAACATTTGACACTGAAACCATGATCCTAGGTGATATAAACATATGCTTGTCAAAAAAACATATCCCGTTGTATAACCTGTATACTACCATTCTAAAGCTTTATAACATTCAGCAGATAATGTAGGCATCTTAGCCGTTTCAGAAAAACTAAAAATCTAAATGATTACAAAAACTTTTGTAAAATTAGAAAAAAAAACAAAGAGTAATAAAGAAAGCTAAATCAACGTATTTAGCAACAAAAATAAATCAAAAAAAAACGAGACAAATTTATAATAAACCAACACTATTTTCGTGTAGAATTCGATGTTAGAAAAAGATCGGTCTGCGCTGACGTCAGTTAACAAACATGGCGGCCAGATTTGAACGATTTTGTTTATCTTTTTCTAACGTCGAATTCTACATGAAAATAGTGTTGAATTATTATAAATTTGTGTCGGTTGTGTCAGGAAATGTTTTCTTTTGGCGATCAAAGAAGAATCACGGTGCAAAGTAGACGGTAAGGATCTAAAATAGCTTTAGAACCGAGATGGAGAAAAGCCTTATTTTCATACTAGTTGATAAAACGGCCCGTGAGGAACTGTTAGCGAGACATCGTTCGCTCAGAGACAGTTCATAAAGGAACTAAGCCACATGCGGCTGGTGCGGGACCTTCGCGACAGTGAACCACTGGATTATCAGAATTTTCTTCGGATGGATTCAACTACTTTTGATGAACTTCTTGGCCTGCTGAGGCCACTGATCTTGAAACAAGAAACTCTAATGCGTGAATCGATTTCACCGGAGGAGAGACTTGGCATAACGTTACGATTCTTTGGCACTGGTAATACATTTGAGGATCTGAAATTTCTTACTGCAACATCACCATAGGCGATTGGGAAAATAGTGATTGAGACCAGCGAAGCGATCATCCATTGTCTAAATCAGCAACATATTATAAAGCTGAGGATAAATTTATTTCGCTGACGAATATCTAATATTATGCATTATTTGTCAATAAATTCCCCAAGCCTCCAATGTCGAGCTTTTAAATCCAGAAATCGGGCAATGTAGATCATGAAATAGGTTTTTACCCATTCAATTAAATGTCTGTCGGAATTACATCACATGTGACCATGAATTGAATATGAATTGAAATGAATATTCCTATCGTGCAAAATGATATCTACAAAGCAAATTGCGGAATTATTTGGTTTTTGATTATGAATTGATGTGGTAGAAAACATGAACACACAGTTACGAGTACTATAATTTATGGAACATCAAACTATTCTCGAAATATGAATAGTATACATGTAGGTCACGGTGTCATGTAGCTGGATGGGTCAAAGCTTGGGAAGTAATCAGCGACGTCGCAATGCTGGCGAGGAGTCGACGAATTTTGCGTGTTAGACGCCTGCAGTGGCTGCTGTTCACCACATGGTCACTATAAGCACTGACGGGGGTACTGCACCGGCTTGACTGAGTAGCAGAAGATGTGTCATTATTGGTTTAAACTGATCCTTCTCTTTCGGTTAAAATATTAGTATCTGTAAATGTCAGAAGAGTTTCGGCTACATCATCGTTGTTATCCTGAAATGAAATCAAGACATTTCATCAAAACATACAGTAAACCTCGCATTATCGGATTCGTATAAGTTGGATCTTCACTCTGCTTTGACGAAAACGTAATTTGGGAGGCGCGTCTATGGCTCCACGTGTCATTGGTCCCACGTATCATTGATCTAACGACACGTGGGAACAGTGGGTTGACCACGTAATGTGGACCCATTGATCCTTTACGGATTTTTCTTATTAAATTCATACGCGTAAGTCGGATCTTTACTCAACTCGGATAAAATTAGTCAATCCACTTAGATCCAAGTTTATTGACAAGTATATGTACAATTATATACCGTACAATATCTTTTTTAAGATCTTTTTTGTCATCAGATGCCGAGTACCTCTGACGAATGGATCGAAGTTAGTAACGATTTCGCCTCAACGTGGAACTTTCCCCACTGTGTCGGGGCTATTGACGGCAAAAAACACATTGTCATACAAAAACCTCCGAAATCAGGGACATTTTACTTCAACTATAAGAAATGTTTTAGTGTGGTGCTAATGGCTGTTGTGAATGCAGATTATGAGTTCATCATGGTTGATGTAGGTGTTAACGGACGAGTTTCGGATGCAGGATTTATTGCTGTGACGACGTTTGGGCAGCGCTTTCTGTGCATGGAAGAAAACGTGTTCAACTATTGACTAAGTCGAGCTTGAAGAGTTTCAGAAAATGTGTTCTGTATATTAGCCTCCAGATTTGGCATATTCCAAAGGCCAATTCAACTTTCTCTAGAAAAAAAACAGCCATTATAACGATGGCTTGCTGCTATCTACACAATTTTCTTAGCAAAATATCCGTAAGTAATCTTAGGCAGGGAACCGTTGACTGGGAAGGCGCAAATCATGTTCTACATAATGGAGAGTGGAGAGGGTCCTAGCGACAACTTGAAAGGCTTCGTGCTACTGTAAATCGGCACGTCGGTGCAAAGGCGCAACAGACGAGAAATGCATTCCGTCACTATTTCAACACCATAGGACGTGTTCCTTGGCAACATCAAAGAATCCCATAAACACAGCAGGACGTTTCCTTAGCAACAGCAAAGAATCCCATTATGAAACTCGTTAAGGGGCCCATACACAAACATGTTGGATCAAACATGTTTGACAGCTTGACGTTGCCCATGCAAGTTCAAATTTGTTTGTCAAACATTAGTTTGTGCCAAGAGTTCGTAATGGATGGACCAACATCGTTAGCCCTTCCTTTAGCCTTGCGAAAAAAAAAGAGAAAAAAAAGAAAGTATGCCAAAAATTGTTTTTTGCAGCGCAAAAAGTTGGGCCATTCTAAATTATTGGATAAATTGCGATGTACTGAGCCCAGGGATTTTAGAGTTTTATTGCGGATGGACGTAGATTCATTTGATGAACTTTGTAGCTTGTGAGACCTTTTATAACAAAACAAGATCTACAAATACGCGTGATGCCATATATCCTATTGACAGACTTTCAATAACTCTGCGATTTTAGGCAACTGGGGACACTTTTGAAGACCTAAAGCTGGACAAACAAGTTTGATAAAGTCCATACACGATCCAACATGTTTGACTGTTTGACGAAAAATATCAACAGGAATCAGATCCAACAAACATTTGACGTCAAACATTTTTGAAAGCTTGACGTTTCCCATACACGTTCAAACTTGTTTGTCAAACATTAGTTTGTTCGTCAAACAGTCAAACATGTTGGATCGTGTATGGGCTTCATCAAACTTGTTTGTCCAACATATGAGTATGTTTTCAGTCGATCTTATCTATCCGGCTGCTTCTAAAAAAATAATGTTGGACAAACAAGTTTGATGATGCCCATACAGAAATCAGATCCATCAAACATGTTGGATCGTGCATGGAGCCCTTTAATGAAGTCGGACTGAACTTTTCCCAAGTCATCATTTCAATTGTGGAATTACTGAGAACAAATAAAAGTTTAAACTACTTTATTCTGAACAAAATTATCACCATTGTAATTTTTTTGACTAGAAATAGGAGCCAAACTCTCGCTTCACCGGGGAAGGGGGGGGGGGGGTTGCTAGCACGTGTGCGCTGTATCATAAAGCATGTCATTGAGTCAACTGGCCTAGTTCCGAATCCCCAGTTGTACGTGACAAGGAGTAAAGTCACCTCTCCAGCCTCGTGGGTTTTCTCCGCGTCCTCCGGTTTTTCTCCAACTGCTAAAGACCCCTACGCACAAGCAAACTATTGAAATAAAATGAAACCACATGTAAGTCCCGAAATGACCTAGTTTGTTTCGAGTGGATGTTTCTCTCCCTCGCTCTCTATCTTCACCGATTGTTTGATTGACAGACGTTAACTTCACCTACATAATCTCGATTATCGAGTAACGTTTTAATGGCTGTGGTAGGCCTACCTTAGCCTACTCGGTTTTAGAAGGGATTACAATTCAATTCGTAATACATTTATTGTTTTACTACAAATTAAAAATAAGACTTTTAACATATAGATAAGAAGCGAAAGTTTGAGAGGAGTGGACCAAATCAACGAGGCATAATTATAGCCGACTTCTTGTTAGCTTGTCTGTAGTCTTGTTTGTGTACTGTAGGCCTAGCCGGTAGGTCTACGTGACTCCGGAACAGACAAATAGGAAACACTGATCCAATGGGGCTGCAATTAAACTTGGGTGATGTGTGACAGTATTGCTTTCTATCACGTGCTTGATGACAAGGGTCGGAGGTCGGGAAGGTTGATACATGTACGTTGATCTTACAATCACTTTTACGTGTCAATAAAAAGATAACAGGAACCATAACATCTGTAACAGATGTTAACTGCGATCTTTAGGCTATCAATTTCCATAACCTTTCTTTAAAAGCAAGTGACAAAACATCCAAACTCTCATTTAACCCCAACTAAACATAATATCAAGGCCGTATATATCAAACTTTATATGCGACCTCGCTTCGCACACTCTACCATTTAGCCTTGATTTCCGAGAGTATGACGTCGACGTAACAGTTAATCCCCGCTTACGCCGCCATTTTAAAAAAAAAGGTAATCAATCAATGAAATCATGTTTAAATCAAAGCCATCCGTAGGTCTACAGAGTTGATTGTGTGCTTGTTGTGTAAATAAAGTATAATTTATCATTTCTATTAGTTAGTGCAGGGGGACTGCGCCACATATGATTATATGACATCTGAAGCCCCAAAAAATACTTGCAAAAATCAGATTTAGCTCTTGCATAATGTAGGCCTATGTTGAAACTCATGTAGAAACAGGACATGAAACATTATTATATGCGAGGAGAATAAAAGAAAATAAATGAAACGCTAGGAATCGCACTAACCAGATCTTCAGATTCAATGGTCCCTGATAATCCTTGGTCTTGTTCCACAACTGATGAAATTGTACTTAAGGAGTCTGATGTTATCTCTCAGAAACATGAGCGCTTCATAATACCAAATTGTTGGCTGATACAAATCATCTGTGCCGGCTCCCGATTTCGCGCTGCGTTCTACCTTCCTGAGTTCAGAACGAAAATTGGTACCCAATGTGTTCAACTTTTTTTTTAGTTCGTCCAAACTTGAGGTCAGATAACGTTCTTTGTAGACATCCGGCTTGATCTTCCAAAGGGCCGGTAAACCTTTGTAGACTTCTATCACCTCCATCATGAACTGTCTTTCTGCTTACTTCCTGTTCGGTTGTATTTCAGTTGCCATGTTTACTCTTCCAAGGTTGACGTTGGAATTGATGCAATTATTCACAGATTCTCAACACACGATCAATATTGTTATTCAATAATTCACCTACCGTCAATATTTGGATGAACCATCAATAAAAAAAAATGATCTTGATCCGTCAATATATTGTTACTATGTAGATATGTATAAATATACTATATTGTCCATCTTTATACAATGACATTATTTATAAATAGTCCCAAGACGGACGAAAAGTACTTTAAAATGTTATTAAACCAGTGTTGAAATCAGTTTGTGTCGGCATACCTTTTTATCTATTCATCATTTACCGTGAAACAAAGTAGTGCAGCTTTGCGGTTGTGCTGATAATTTTGGATATATATATATATATAGATTCTTACATTCGTTCAGACTAAATATAAGGATAATTCAGCTAGATTGACTCCTTACAAGCTTTGGCACGATGAAATAAAACACTCCGGAAAAATTGAATATAGTAATAACTATCGATCGTTAAAACGGATCGATAAAAACCGGAGAACGTCAAGTTAAAAACTTGACTATTAAAAACGTAAACAGAGGGTCCAAGTTAACAACTTGATCTCGATAACTTAAGTATGTGCATGTGTGTGAAAAACACTCACATGCCAGTAGTAACGCGTCTCACGTGATATACACATCTGTTGTTAAGTAGCGTCTATTAAACAGACACTTAAATATAGAACATGCATGAAAACGAATAAACCTATAAACATAATAATAAATGTATAATAAATACTCTGTATTAGCATGATACAAAATATACAACGTACATACTGTTGAAAACCGAGTTAAACAGTTAAAACTCAATCACGTAAATAAGATTTTTACATAATAATTGACCAGCATACCTTAAATTAAAATATGTTAAGAGATACTCATAAATATTGCACAAGATCTAGTTTATACAATTTTGCGGTTCCAACATGCGCGGGTAAAGATCATTTCACCTCATTTTATTATACCGCCATAAGTATCTGGAACAATTTCCCAGTCTTTAGAATCAATATATAACTTCAAAGCTGCAGCCAAGAATTATTTATTGTTAACACAAAATTTATCTGTGATAGGCCTACATGCTTGATAATCTACTATTAATAAATGTATAGACATGGTTGATAATCTAATATTAATGAAATTGGTTGATGTATAGACATGCTTGATAATCTAATATTAATGAAATTGGTTGATGTATAACATGTAGACATAAATATATTTTATTATCTGTGATATAATGTTGTGATGGCAACTTTGGACCCCATTGGAAATAAGCAACGGACGTTATATGCGTCAGGCTTTATGGGCTATCCTTAGTAAAAGTCTCTTCATGACATAGTCCGGCAGCCGTTTACAAAATAACAGGGGGACCCAAATTTTTCGAGATAAGTTTTTTTCTCGACGGTTTTATATGGAATCAGACCCGCTGAATCCATTTTTCGCTACTGGATCCCTGTCAGTCTGGAGGGTTTTTAGTAATTAGCGAATTACTAATTAAAAAACTAATTAAAATCCCCATTCCTTTAAAATGACACATACAAGTCGAAATACGCCGCTGTTTGTAATGTTATTTATAGAATAGGACCCCTGAGTCTGTTTTCGATACTAGTTCATTATCAGCCAGATTGTATTTCAAATAATCCGGCGGCCATTTACAAAATAACAGGGGGACCCAAATTTTTCGATATAAGTTTTTTTCTGGACGGTTTTATATGAAATCGGAACCGCTGAATCCATTTTTCGCTACTGGATCACTGTCAGCCTGGAGGGTTTTGAGTAATTACTGAATTACTAATTAAATAACTAATTAAAATCCCCATTCGTTTAAAATGACACATACAAGTCGAAAAACCCCGCTGTTTATAATGTTATTTATAGAATAGGACCCCTGAGTCTGTTTTAGATACTAGTTCACTATCAGCCAGATTGTATTTCAAATGATCCGGCGGCCAGTTACGAAATAACAGGGGAACCCACATTTTTCGAGATAAGTTTGTTTCTCGACGGTTTTATATGGAATCTGACCCGCTGAATCCATTTTTCGCTACAGGATACCTGTCAGTCTGGAGGGAGGGTAAGCAAGTCGCTAATTACTAATTAAATAATTACTAATTAAATAGTTAATCCCAATGATTTATCATCCCCTTTTGCAATGTACATAGGGATAATTTAGCACGAGTATTAACCATTGTGGAAATGCGCCACTTATGTCACTTATGGAGATCGATCACACGAAGAGGGTGTGTCCACTTACTTGTGGGTGTGTCAGTCAAGCGACTGGAGCTTGGAGTCCAGTCTCCTACTCGTGGGACTACAAGTCTCCTACTAGTGAGACTACCGGCGGTGACTTGTAAGAAATGTCATCATTTTCATGCCGAAACCAGAACAGCCTCGTCCCTATGCGGTCACAACAAATGCTGTAGTTTTGTGAAGCACTCATCACTCACTCTGCATCGAAATGGCTGAAAATACATGTTATCTCCAAAGGGTGTATGAATGTACAAGTAACAAGGCGTGGGGAGAGTATGTTAAAGCTAAATCCAAAAGAATAGAAAACATATATATGCTTCCATCGTTTAATTCTAATTCATTCTTTAAATCTTCCTCAATCCCATCCTCATAAATTTTGCTACATCTAGCCATGTTTTCTATTCTTTTAGGTTTAGCTTTAACATACTCTCCCCACGCCTTGTCACTTGTACATTCATACACCCTTTGGAGATAACATGTATTTTCAGCCATTACGATGAAGGATGAGCGATGAGGGCTTCACAAAATTACAGCATTTATTGTGACCGCATAGGGACGAAGTTGTTCTGATTTCGGCATCAAAATGATGACATTTCATACAAGTCAACGAGCACCACACACATAGATTGATATGGTTCACTCTGCAGCATGCACTTACGATACATACGTTAAAAATATCATCCTGGGCACAGCTTTCGATAATCCAATTATTATAGATCTTTTTCAAACGTAAATTGGAAAAGACACATTTTGTTTTCCCCGGTCACCGCTAGTAGTCCCACCAGTAGGAGACTGGACTCCAAGCTCCAGTCTCTGGACAGACACACCCACAAATAAGTGGACACACCCTGTTCGTGTGATCGATCTCCGTAGGTGACATAAGTGGGGCATTTCCACAATGGTTATTACTTGTGCTGAATTATCCCTATGCAAAAGGGGATGGTAAATCATTGGGATTAACTACAACTTTAATTATTTAATTAGTAATAAGCGACTTGCTTACCCTCCCTCCAGACTGACAGCGATCCTGTAGCGAAAAATGGATTCAGCGGGTCTCATTCCATATAAAACCGTCGAGGAAAAAACTTGTCTCGAAAAATTTGGGTCCCCCTGTTATTTCGTAAACGTCCGCCGGATTATTTGAAATACTATCTGGATGATAGTGAACTAGTATCTAGAATAGACTCCGGGGTCCTATTCTATTTAAAAACATTACAAACAGCGGCGTATTTCGACATGTATGTGTCATTTTAAACGAATGGTATTTTAATTAGTTATTTAATTAGTAATTCGCTAATTACTCAAAACCCTCAAAGCTGACAGTGATCCAGTAGCGAAAAATGGATTCAGCGGGTCCGATTCCATATAAAACCGTCGAGAAAAAAACTTATCTCAAAAAATTTGGGTCACCAGCTTTGGCCGCCGGACTAACACCATAACTATCATATTTCTCTATGTTTGTGTATTTTCACATCGCAATTATACAATGTAGCACATAGTTCTTATTGTCATATACATATCTGTATTTATCGTTGTCACTTTCCCAGTCGTGCAATTCGGCACTAGTTCTTATTACAACACATTGATTTATCGTCATGTTGTTACCATTACTTGAAGAATAAATAAAAAATTAAATCTAGGTTGTGGAGTGGGCCCTCTAGAGGTGACAATTTTGATACGATTGTGATGGGACTAGACATGCATGTTTATAACCCCACGATATTAGTTCCACTCGTTATTCGTGCATATCGGATAGTTACTTCCTAAATTATGCCCCTTGATCTTACGGAAGATCGTGTTTAGCTTATTGTCCCTCTACAGGTCACAATTGTTATGTGATTTGCACACCTGGGTGTACGCTGTATATTGGTCTTGAATTGATCCATATGTCAGTTGCGTCATACAGTACTGAATAGCAAGCCGCAATACATACATTGTAAGCGATCCGATGATCAATGTACAATTTCGTTATATTTTGATTCGGAAAAAAAAAATTGATGATTTAGCAAAAACATTGAAAACAAAAAGTCATTCAGCTCTTGATCGGCAGATACGCCATTTTAGGACTATTATATGTATGTCCTAGATGAATATGTTAGTGTCAAAAGATCTTGAATAAGAGGTTAGGCCCTATTGATTTAACTCTTCCTCGTCCATGTCTTGCAAATTGTGGGAATATCTTGTTGGACAGCCGCTTGTTTTAACTGGTCATGGCTTATAGTGAATTGTTTAATTGATAAGTGACACGTACAACAGACGTCAGATGGACGTGAAAAATAAAGATCGGCTGTTAGTTATCTAATCGCAACCCTCGCATTCGTATGTCTCTTAACCCAGAGATCAGTATAGAACACAGCAAGGTTTTCATCTTCTGGAAGTATCACTTCTATGTTAAAACTATGTTAAAATCAAGCCTCTTTGGGGTTTTTTATACGCCCACATTTTCATGTGGACGTATTATGTCGTCGCCCCTGTCCGCCCGTCCACAATTGTTTGTGGACTAGCCTGGTCGAGGTACATATTTAGTGGGAAAAAATTCCTACCAAAGCAATTATTATTTCACATGAACAAGTAGGGTGAGTAGCCTTCCAGAAAAATTTTCCCCGTTGATCGGCTTTGGGGAAATTTTTTAGGGGGCTTTTTTGTTTGGACCCCCGAAATCGCCCTAAAATCCGTTAATGGCTATGATAACTCGCTTAATATTCATATTTGAGGTTAATAATGTACTAGGAGCCTATAGGAAATCGATACCAAGGAATTCAAAAATGGCGCCAAAAACGACCTATGACATCACTGTGACGTCATAAGTCGAAATGGCGCCCAAATTTGAAAATTTACCTCATTCTTGAAGTTACCTCAGTCAAATTGGCGCCCAAATTTTGAATATTTTGAAAATTTACCGTATTCTTGAATGTTATCATAATTCACAATAAATGAATTAATATTTACAAATAAAATAAACTGATATAAACAAACATTGAGTTTATAGGTAAATGATAATATAGTCAGATTATGATCATTGATCGTCATCTTCTATGTCAACGTCCTCAGAATTCCTGCAAGATTCACCATGACAGCCTCCACACGCGTTGACGCATTTCAGACAATTTTTCTTACAGCTGCATATCATGGTACCGAACTGATTTTTCAGCGACTTGCACTTACATCTCACACAGTTTAAAACGCTTCCAGGGGCTGCACAAAGCTTTCTGGTTTCTTTTTCCCGCCCCACTCGCTCGCATTCAGCTCACTTTTATTTAATTTTAACCAAATGACGACCTGCAGAAAAACTCCAAGCGCATGGTAATGTCCCTCCTCACTGATGGTCCTCAAATTAGCATGTGTATCAATGCAAAAGGGAGAATGTGATGGAGCCCTGATCGGTGGTGCCAATCTTGTACTTTATCTGCAATATCAGATGTATTCCGGGAAACTGGTATACTTTCGCCATACTTTTGATCGAGATGCTACTTGTACTGCAGTGGGCGAAAAAGGGATGTGTATCTATTTATGGAGTATTGAAAGGCGTTGCTTCAAACAGTGTTGGACATGGAAATGGTATTACTGCACCTACTTCTACTTCACAGAAACAAGTAATCGAATCGGCATTAAAATTAAGTAAAGTGACGCCATCGGACATTTCATTTATTAAGACCTATGGGACTGGCACTAAACTTGGGAACAAAATAGAATTATCCGCATTGTCGTCGGTTTTCTCCCCAAAGGCTGGTGTCCAGGACGTACCAATTGGTGCTGCATAGAGCATAATTGGACATTCGGATTCCGCTGCTGGGATAATTGGAGTCTTAAAAATTCTAGCTTCAATGATGTTTGATAAAATACCACCAACCGCACATTTGAAGAATTAGCATCCTGAACTTGTTGATTCATTATTGACAGTTCAAGCGAAGACAACCGTCCGGCCATCTAATGTCAATCGGTCACGTACAGCTGGAATAAGCTCCTTTGGCTTGACTGGCACCAACTTCCACGCCTTTATCACACAAAATAAACCCTTGGAACAGATCAATGACAATACTATCACAGCGTCGCTCCTTTTGACAGGAAATGATCATAAGCAGATACAGAATCAGATCCGGCGCCACATAACCTTTATTGAAGAGACTGTCGTTAAGGAATGACTTAACACTATATCCAGTAAATGCTTTGCTGTAGCAAACATTATTCGAGATCTGGGACAAGCAAAACTAGGACACATTGCTGCACATGAGGTTAAAACTTGCAATATACCTTAAATCAATACG
Organism: Patella pellucida; assembly: GCA_917208275.1. NCBI lineage: Eukaryota > Metazoa > Mollusca > Gastropoda > Patellidae > Patella > Patella pellucida. The sequence goes on from OU795038.1 coordinate 13,091,481, forward strand.
GCTAACACAGTCGAGGTACGGAATGACAGTAAAAAAAAAGACGAGAAGCAAACGAGGGCGTTGAAGATTTTCTGACGACAAGTGGATCCGTTAACGTTGATTAACTGCTCGGGGATGATAAACCAGCAGCGGCACGTGGTGTTTATCTTGAAATTTTCAATCCAAAAAGGCATTGGTATGATCTCAGTTCTTCTTCTCCAACTGAAAAAGTCAGCCTTCTTGATATTCTAGAGACAAAGCTTAGCGATGCGCGTGAAATGGTACGACGTTTACCTTTGGTAGGGTGACCCACGCAAACAAGAAATTTCATCCTACAGACAATATTTGGGGTTTATTTTAACATTATATGATAAGGCTTACCATAAAAGCTCCATTCATCAACAGTGAGAGTCTGGTCACATTCAATTGTTAAGGATTATAACCATTTGGAAATATTTTATAATTGGTTCAAAATCTACCCGGCTACCATTGTCAAGGTAGTGAGAATAAGAGTTATGTCCCTTGGCTGCAATTAAAACGAGGAATGGGCACCACGGGCGCCACTGAAAAACGAAATAATTTTATCGCAGTCGGAAAACATTGTTTATTTCCTTGCTGCGAAGTAACGGAATACACTCCACGAGACGCTCGAATTTGACATATTATGTACGCATGAACAAACTCTTAGTTGTTTCAACAATACACCCATGCCTTCAAATATCTTAATATTAACGGTTTATTATGCTACAGTTGAAATTAAAATAAACGTTTAGCTGGATATGAAACGATCGACATTTGACATTGTTTGAAGATTAGCCTAAATGTATTAAAATGAACAATGCTCTCATTTCTGTATACCCACAGACACTAGTCTGTTTATAATGGCATGTTATACAGAGGGAGCGAGAGAGAGAGAGAGAGAGAGAGAGAGGGATGTATGATGTTTCATATCAAGAGCATTAATGCCGCTTTCTAAAATGCGCCACAGTGGGGCAGTTATTAGTTTATTTATCAAACCCAAAGCCTGGCACTCTATAAGAAATACAGGAATTTTAATATCTAATGAAATGCTTTGGGTTAATCGATTTTCTGCGCCAAAATCACCAAGAAAAGTCTTAATATGGTTGGCCATATAAGTTACAATTGCGGCATTGTGAAAAATGATATTAAACCGGTTACCATGAAATGGCGTTAGCGGTAATTTTGAAATTTCCAAGGAATTTAAATATAACTTGAAAGGAAAATAACAACGCGACGATTCGTCTCCACTCTGAATAAAGGCCTTACAGATTGTTCGTTTGGCAAAAATGACGTGGCGGTTTTGAACGTCTGGGCCGAGAATGTTTTAAAATACAGTTCTTCAAATTTTTTTAATTCCAGAACACTTTTATCCGCCAAACCAGTTAATAAATGCAGACCACAAAAGAAATGATTAATATTCATATGAATATTTCGCTCCGAATCTGATAAATCTGACCAGTTTTCTACTAATTTAGCGCAAATATTGCCTCTGTATTGGGTAGGCCTAAATAAAGAATTGAATAGCTTTTCGGTGCTGGCTCTGTCTGACATGGTATTTTTAATTTCGAAAATAACGGATTTACTAAAATCTCCAGCAATTTCGTCGAGATCTGCTAGAATTTCTTTTATTGTCGTTAATGTCGTTTGCGCAGATTTATCAGCCATTTCACGAAGACCAAGAATACGTGGCGTATGTGTCGAGTCAGCGGTTATTGCGTAGGTACCGAATTTAGAGCCAAATTTTGTAGTTTCGTCTGTATAAAGGGTGGTATTTTTCGCCGACTTCAAGGTTTCCGAAACATGTTTTAAAGATACACCGACGCGCTCACATAATATTCTTTGAACTGTAGATTTTGACGGAGTGTAATTAGATTTTAGTCCCGCGACAGCCAAACATGCGGTTATAACCGCTGCTACGTTACCATTGGAAACGTTTAGATTTTTAAGTTCCTTGACCAAATTATGGCATTCTGCTGTGTATCTTTGATTTTCGACATCATACAAAATTACTTCGTTCTTCTTAAGAGGTGTGGACTTGCAACCCATTTTTTTTACCTGCCAATTGTTTTTTATTTTCATTATTAGCCTTCATGCGTAACATTTCATTTTTAGTCTTCCAAAGTAGATTTTTTAACAGAGCGATTGTGCTTTTATGACACTTTCACAGTCGCCGCAAATACTTATTTTTCCTATATAAATCAATCAAGGTCGCATCGGCAGATGTCTGAGTCTCTCTATTTATTAAATTAATTTCACTAGTATCTGCCGATGGAGTCTCGTCCACTATCCCGGGAAAAATGGGGTGTCAAGAAAATCGTCGTATAATTTCATACATTTATTAGACTTAGCCTTACTTTTACCCAGCTTCCTAGTCTTTGGCGTCAAGTCTATTTTTAATATATTGGTCTCCAAACGTCACACAGTCGTCATGTAAAGCTGTTATGATAGACCGATGCTCCGTAGTTGTCGGGAATTTTTTAACAATGCCTAGTGTAAGCCTATTTGTGATTTTTGCCATGGGTATTTTGGTTACAGTGCTCAAATCATAGGGGTACTTGTCCAATCCAATGCTGGATAGCAAATCATCGGTGGACGCCATCTTGCAGGGCTAAGTCTCAAATCTATAAAAAAAATTAGGTCCGTCGATCAAGGCTTATGGCTACAAAATAATCAAATAAGATACTAGGAGTATGAAAATAATTTTAACTAAGTTACCGGAAAGTGTCTGGAAAATGAGGACTACAAATGAAATTTCGTTTCGGTTATTTTCCGGTTGTAAATAATTCTGCGTATTTAGAGCTAGTAAATATTTATTTCCTAACCCGGACAGCGTGGCACGTAAACCAAGGTTGTAACCACTAAATAAAAGTAAATCCCAAAAGGCTGTAATGAGTTTATCCCGGCGGTCTCTCAAACACGAAAGTTAGAAATAAAACGAAGCTATTACAGCTAGCTCTGTACCGAAATCGATAAAATTCCCCAAATCAAAAATTAAATCAAGAATTGCAATCGCAATTTTTATTCACGTTCTCGATTAAATAAACACGAAAGTCGAAGCGCGTAACGAGTTAATTTTTACTTAGCTTTATATGCCAATACATGTTTGTATAATATCCACTCGTAAAGCTATTTGTGACGTATATTTGCTGCGACCTCCAAATTCACGTGCGCGATACTACATTTTGCTCAGTCGAGAAAATACACACGAACAGGCGGTACGACAGATAAGTGGGTCAGTTTTTATAAGGACAAATATTGTAGGCCGTGGGTCACTCTACCTTTGGCGGCTTCTGAAGAACTAAGGGAACTCTAAGGAAAGTTTTATGTAGCTATTGTAATTAAACTTTTTATGACTACCAAGCTGAAACAGAACTTGAAACAGTCTTCAGAGGTATCCCTAAAGATCATTTTCAAAGAGACTGGAATGCTACCAAAGTATTATAAATTTTTTTATGTCATGATAAGAAAACTTTATGTCTCCGCTAATTCGTTACACGAGAGCTTGTGTTCTTTATTCTGATTTTTTAAGTAGATCGAGGCATTTGTCATCCAAGCTTAAACTACAAGGATACTTGCACACTAAACTTATTAAAACCTTTATAAAGTTTAATGGTCGTCATTTTGATTTGATTGGGAAATATAACGTGTCTCTCTCGGCTATTATTACGTGTCTCTCTCGGCTATTATTCTAGATATATTTAATGGCCACGTATACTATTACTATCTCCCTGATAATGTATACTACATCGTTAACACAGTTCATCGCGTGCATTTGTCATACCGATATTTCATTGGCCAATCAATCACGCTATTTTACTGACATTTCGCCTAATAGTTTGGATGCAGCAATGGCGGGTGTCCACCAGGCAGGGTAAGCCTACTCTTCCGGACACCTGTTACCACTGCTTGTCGTGTATTTTGTACATGATGAGCAGTCAATTTGCTGATTACACTATTTTGCTTGAATACACTAAGGAGGGCCTGACAAGGACAGCTGCCTAGTCGTTCGGATGGGACGAAAAACCGAGGTCCCGTGTACAAATTGGAGTAAAAGATCCCTTGGCAGTTGGAATTCGATATAAGAGTAGGCCGTAGCGCCGCTGCCCGGGCAAAATTTCCCTCATTGCACACTGTGGCGTATGCCCGTCTTCAATTAGCCCAGGTACGGTGCTTAAGCGTAGGACGTTAAACCCCATTTCATTCATTCATTCATTTGAATACACTATATTTTGCCTATTACGTTTTTAGGACTTTGAATTCTGTCTTATGGTTTGGATTGTTCGTACTTGATTGTGAACATTTACTTGATGCTAAATGGTCCAAAAGCTTAGTAAACTGATTGTGACATCACCCAATCAACAAACTGTTGGAGATGGCGGATGTAAGATATTCTCTTTATTGTACGGAGAACCAGATGTGAGACTAACAAAACGACGACACCAGAGATTTGACTCCATGATGGCGGAGAAAAATTCCATTACCCTGCCCCAATACAACCTACGGTTCGGGTGGCTTATTACCCTGCGCTCAGAGTTCATCTACAGGTCGTCGTTTGGTTAAAATAAATTAAAGCGAGCTGAATGCGAGCGAGCGGGCTGGAAAAAGACACCCGAAGGCTACCAAACCATCATGACACACCTTCCTGTAGCCCCTGAAAGCGTTTCAAACTTTGTGAGATGTAAGTGCAAGTCTCTGAAATATCAGTGTGGTACCATGATATGCAGCTGCAGGAAGAATGGTCTCAAATGTGTCAGCTCGTGTGGGGGCTGTCATGGTGAATCTTGCAGGAATTCTGAGGACGTTGACATAGAAGATGACGATCAATGATCATAATCTGACTATATTATCATTTACCTATAAACTCAATGTTTGTTTATATCAGTTTATTTTATTTGTAAATATTAATTCATTTATTGTGAATTATGATAACATTCAAGAATACGGTAAATTTTCAAAATATTCAAAATTTGGGCGCCATTTTCAATCAGGTAACTTCAAGAATGGGGTAAACTTTCAAAATTTCAAATTTGGCGCCATTTCGACTATGACGTCACAGTGACGTCATAGGTCATTTTTGACACCATTTTTGAATTCCTTTGTAACGATTTCCTTTAGGCTCCTAGTACATTATTAACCCCAAATATGAATATTAAGCGAGTTATCATAGCCATTAACGAATTTTAGGGCGATTTCGGGGGTCCAAACTAAAAAGCCCCCTAAAAATTTTCCCCAAGGCCGATCAACGAGGAAAATTTTTCTGAAAGGCTGCTCACCCTACTTGTTCATATGAAATAATAATCGCTTGGGTAGGAATTTTTTCCCACTAATGCGAGATTTGAGCATATCTCGACCAGGCTAGACCCTCTACAGGTCACAATTCTTGTCCGATTTTGACGAAACTTGAAATATAGCTTTATCCCCGAAAGATCTCGGCTGCTTTCGATATTGGCATGTATCGGAACAAAACTTCATGGATTATGGCCCCTGATTGTACGAAAAAATCACGTTTTTAGCTTGTGGACAATTTTGAGCCGATTTTAATGAAACTGTTTATTACCCAAAGATCTTGGTTCCTTTCGATATTTGCGCCTATCGGAACGTAATTTCTTGAATTATGGCCCCTAATTGTCCGAAAAATCACCTATTTTAGCTTGTGGTCCCTCTGCAGGTGACAATTATTATCTGATTTGAAAAACCGTTCGATTATATCACAGTTATACCCTAAGGAAGGTTGAGTTCGAATTTGAGGAAAATCGGACCAAAATTGCTATACAAAATGGCCGCCGTTTGAACGCGAATACTGTTTAATAATGGTAAATCAAGGTTGCGCCCTGTAGAGGTCACAATTTTAATTCGATTTTGCTGAAACTTGAAATGCATGTTTATAACCCAAAGATCTTGGTTCCTTTCGATATTTGCGAATATGGCCCCTGATTATACGCAAAATCGCCTTTGTTTAGCTTGTGGTCCCTCTGGAGGTCACAATTATTATCCGATTTAAAAAATCGTTTGATTATATCACTGTTACACCCATAGAGGTGTATATATTGACTAGAGTGTATTGTGGTCACGTGATCGCGTGCCGACTATGGAGGCTGGCGGCCATTTTACAACCGGTAAGATTTAGCCTACGTTGGCATATACCAACATGCCGGAGAGTTGTTGTTGTTTTGGTTAATTCAATGTCAGACGAAAAGGGAGGGGATTATCATTTTATAAGTGAGTAGGATAAGTTAAAAGTGAAAAAGTGAAAAAGTGATTTAATAGAAATAGTACAATCTTGATAATTGTGTAAAAAAAAAGTTTAATAAACACGGCGAGAAGACGTCGAACACTCGATGTTTGTTTGAGGCCGGTAACCGGGCGGGTCTATTCACCTATATAATTAGTACTGATACTTTTATTATGTAATCATTACAAGGTCCGTGTGATTAGTGAACTTCTTAATTAATGTATTTTTAATTAGTATGGAAATTGCGCATATTATATATATATATATACACACATCTGTCATTGTACGCAAAATATCGCAGGGAGTAAGTCAGCTTATTGGGGTGGAGTGTTTAATTACAGACATGCACTCACTGGCGAGTAGTTGCTTTGTTATCGGTTAGTTGTACTCCCTCGGATTTAATTAATTAGGTCGACATTGTGTACACAGATACAGTATATAGTGAACATTTCTTGCAATCTCAGTTTGTTTCTTTTTTTTCTTCTTCAGAAACCCCGCTTAAAACCCCCGAACTAGTTTGGGTTTTGTTTTTGTTTTTTTTTTTAAAAAAGGCTAATAATAAGAAGGACAAAGTCTTGTAAACTACTTTCCCAGTCAAATTTTGTAACAAAAAAATTAGGCCTGATATTTTTTTTAATCGCTGCTACTACGAACATCTCATTAAGTTTGTCTTATTTTTTGGTGTAAAATTGAATATACCGCTGTATTTTTCAACCAATGAGAAATAGACACTAAATCATGAAAATTGAAATCCATATACCGGTAGGCCTACCAACGCCTTGCTAGCCCTATTTATATTTCCCTTAAAAATAAAAAATAGAAAAATCCCATCGACATCAGATATTATTCTACCGGTAAATGATAGAAGTCCTCGTTATTTTAAAGATCTATTTTATTGCTTTATTTATCTACTACGAAAACCTCATTAATTTTGTTTTATTTTCTTGAAAAATGTAATATACCGCTGTATTTTTCAACCAAAGCTACCAAGGCCTTGCTAGTCCTGTTTTTTTTTCTCTTTTTAAAAATAATTTCTCCCCATCGGCATCAGATTTCATTCTTCTGGTAAATGATAGAAGTCCTCGATTATTTTGAAAATCTATTTTTTTCTTTATTTATAATTTATCACCTGTATGACGCTATAGGTAATATCATTCCGTCAATCAAGCAGTCCTTTCATTTTAAATCGTTCAACAAATTATTTAGATCTATCCAAAATAAAGTTTTATGTGACGTCCACTTTGATCAATTAATAAAATAAACATAATTTCGTCAGGTATGCATGTACAATTTACACCATGCCACCCAAGGTATTCATCATCATCATGATTTACTTTTAATAATAGTAAAGCCCCAAAAATATGCCAGTGAGTTGGCCAAAACGATGTTGTTTTTAGGACAGTAAGGTAAGGCCTTTCGACCATCATTTTTTTGGTTGATATTGTTGAATTAGAACTGCTTTTTTAATGGACTTTTCCGCCCTCTGTCAGACTATTTCCCTTTATTTACATAGCGTTCATCCGGGCACTTCCGTCATTCTTTACCGGTTAGAACATGGCGGCCGGTCTCCAGTGACGGCACACGGCGATAACGTTACGTCAATGGGGATCACGTGACCACAATACACTCTAGTCAATATATACACCTCTATGGTTACACCCTAAGGAATATTGAGTTCGAATAAGTAAATCGGACCAAAATAGCCATACAAAATGGCCGCCGTTTGTACGCTAATAGTGTTAAAAAATGGTATATCAAGGTTGTGGACCCTGTAGAGGTCACAATTTTAATTCGATTTTGATGAAACTTGAAATGCATTGTTAGAACCCAAAGATCTTGATTCCTTTCGATATTTGCCCATATCAAATCGTAACTTCCTGAATTATGGCCCCTGTTTATATGCAAAATCGCCTTTGTTTAGCTTGTGGTCCCTCTTGAGGTCAAAATTATTATCCGATTTGAAAAAACGTTTAATTATATCACCGTTACACCCTAAGGAAGGTTGAGTTCGAATTTCAGAACAATTGGACCTAAATTGCCATACAAAATGGCAGCCATTCTTATAACCCAAAGATCTTGGTTCCTTTCGATATTTGCGCATACCGGATCGTAAATTTCTGAATTATGGCCCCTGATTATTCGCGAAATCGCCTTCGTTTAGCTTGTGGTCCCTCTGGAGGTCACAATTATTATCTGATTAAAAAAATCGTTTGATTATATCACTGTTACGCCCTAAGGATATGGAAGGGTACCGCTGCCAATATTAAATGCTGTGCATAAATGTCTTTTCCATTGATTACGTGTGAAAATTACAATGTACAAAGTCCTAATACCGGTAATGATAAAGTCGAAATAACTATAAGGCCAAAGTTAAATGTAAAACAGCAAATGTAATATGTCAAATGACAAATGTTTTATTGCAAAATGCTGTGGTTTTTTTTAGATTTCTACACATTAACATTTCTCTCATTACTCTTTACATTTGCGCTCTGCCACATCTCATTTGTACTATACGCTTTCAACATATCATCTTGCGCAGAGCACTTTATTAATATGCAAATGTTGGATACCACGTGACTTATTAACATACGGAAACGACCGATCTTTCTACCGAACTCAATTTGGCGACCTATTCGGCTAGCGAGCTATTCGACCAATCCAGCTGGCAACTTATTCGTTGGCAACCTATTCAGAATAAATTAAAAGGTCGCCCAAACTCATCTATTTATCAACCAATCAAATCCATCGTAACGTCTATCATACGAAAGTAGAATATGTTGTTATTTTAAAGTGAAAGAACGGTAATATTCCGAGTCAAAATTCGGGTCATCCTAAAAAAAAATTCTGAGCATCCAGCTATAAACTTTCGAAAAAGTATTAGTAAAAGTTGGCACATCCATATTAAAGGGGTGCGCTCTCGTCCTAAACATTGCCAATTTTTCAATATTCTAAATGTAAAGATAAACCTGTACATTTTTCAGTCCAAATTCGTACCAAATTTTCAATATTCTAAAGATAGGCCGCTATTTTATTCGAAGTCGAAATTTGGACCATCATATATATATTCTGAAAGGTAATTGAATAAGCTTTCTAAATATTATTAGTGAAAGTTGGCACAATCATGTTAAAGGGGTGCGCTCTCATCCTAAACGCCAATTTTTCAATATTCTAAATGTAACGGGACATTACCGTTCTTTACATTATTTAGAATATTGAAAAATTGGCTATGTTTAGGATGAGCGCGCACCCCTTAAATATGATTGTGCCAACTTTTACTAATACCTTTCAGAATATATATAGTTAAATTTTGTACGATGGTACGAATTTGGACTTTGAAAAAAAGTACAGGTTTATCTTTACATTTATAATATTGAAAAATTGGCAATGTTTAGGATGAGAGCGCACCCCTTTAATATAATTGTGCTAACTTTTACTAAAGCTTTTTGGAAAGCTTATTGCATTACCTTTCAGAAAATATTTAGCTGGATGCTAATAGTAAATGCAGGAGGACTGCACTACACGCAAAACAAAAACTAAAAATCTACAAGATAAACCTGCGGACAAGACAGAAAATAGACATTGCAAAAAGTAAACAATTATCAAATCAAGTGAATGGATCCGGGGGCCAGCCGTAAGCGTCCACTGCGCTGTACAGTCCCAGGACTGTCTTGGCACAGGCTTCACTAAAATGATTCACATAAAAGACGTAACAAACAAAAAAAAAAAAAAAAATGCGACCGATCTTGTAAGTGTTCGTCTCTTCAATGGCGATAGTCAACCAATTGACGTCAGGTGTTAGAACGTCAAATAATTTTAACAATAAGGGCGATAATCCGGACAGAAACTCGAAAAACGCTAAAAAAATAAATGTAGTGAGCTAACAGGAGCAAAGCCCGACAACGAGAACATTCTGCAGTACGAAGGGCTAAAACGCTACTCTAATAGTAAATGCAGGAGGACTGCAAGAATTTAATTTTGTACGATGACCCAAAATTTGACTCGGAATATTACCTTTCTTTCTCTTTAAAATAACAATATATTCTACTTTCGTTTGATAGACGTTACGATGAATTTTATTGGTTGATAAAAATAGATGAGTTTGGGCGTCCTTTGAATTCATTCTGAATAGGTTACCAACGAATAGGTTGTCAGCTGGATTGGTCGAATATCTCGCTAGCCTAATAGGTCGCCAAAATGTGTTCGGTGGAAAGATCGGTCGTTTCCGTATGTTAATAAGTCACGTGGTATCCAACATTTGCATATTGATAAAGTGCTCTGCGCAAGATGATATCACAGAGTAAGAATAACCAGAGTAGCGACTTCTTCATTTGCATAAGTAGAGGTCGCGCATTGCATCTTGGGTTTGATGTGTAAGTTCTCAAACATGGCGGCTGAAACGTGTGGGCTGTCAACAAAGAGAATAAAAAGTAAATACAAGAGTGGGGACACAGTGTAGAGCCTACGGGTGTTATAATTATACAGGGACTGTATAATTAAACTTTTTCCTACTGTCATCAGGCATTGCCACTGAAAAGATAATATTAAAAGAAGAAAAATAACTTTGTGTAAAATTTGCTCAAAAATGAAACAAGTCAACAGTTAGGCCCATCTTCCCCGCTGACATCCCAAAACAAATAGATGACACATATCAATTAATTGGCCAGAAAACAACCCTACTAAAACTCATCTGTACTTTCGGATGTGTCTTTAGTGGAATTAGATATCTCTAAAATATTGATAGATCCTCTTTTAGAGCTGCCAGAGGAAAATATTTTTAATAGAGCCTACAAGAAGTTCAACTGTGACGCCTGTTTGAAGTTATGGACAGCTTCCGAAAGGGAAGCTCATGATGACATTTATTCTTTTATCGATCAAAAGCAATATGATAAGGAGAATAAGAAAGGTCTAGTCAAACCAAGTCATTTAATTTATGCTGTTACAATGAAATTAGAATCAATATTTAGAGATTCTTTTTGACACGATCAATAAAACCCAAAATGTATGTAGGCCTAGACAGTTTATTGAAATATTTATGAAAATTGTTACAGACAATATTGTTTGTTCAACTGATTGTACTAAAGTTTGTAAATTTATGCTTTGTCTTTTTGCTCGAGATCGGTTAGGCCCCAAAATTAACTAAATTACATAACTTAGAGGTTCCAATCAATTGGTCCTAACCAGTTCCGGGGACCCCATCCCGCGGGAAATTAACAGACAACGGAGTTCAATGTTTTATGTCAACTAAAATAATTTCACTAAAACAAAGTGAATGAAAACATCATGAGCGATAGGGTAGGCCTATGTTTTAAATACTCAAATTGTCAACGAATTCAAAGCTTCAATAAAATCGCTGTTTAAAATGTCTCAGATGCATTGAAATTAATCCTAATTTTAAAAAAAAATCCTGGAGGAAAACACCCCAGGCACTCAAGGGGGCGAAGTATATACTAGTACGATCCGCGGTCAATACGAACAATTTGAACAAACAACATTGGGCCCCCCCCCCCACTGTTGGCATGTCCCGGGCCCCCCACAAGGTTAATCCGGCCCTGTGTGTAAAAGAACTTAATAGTTTTTGTCTTTTGTTTCCAAACTATTAAGGGAAAGACAGATATCTGTTCTTTGTGGCTTACGATCCCCCTTGTTGGTGGTGAAGGACAGGGGGTCAACGTAGATAGTCGCTTGGATGGGACGAAAAGCCAGGGTCCTGTGTACACATTGGCATGCAGTACTGAAAGAACCCTTGACTGTTATTGGAATTTAAAGTAAGAGTAGGCCATAGGGCCACTGTCTGGGCAAAAATTCCCTCAATGCACACTGTATTGCATATCCTTTTAATTGCATAGGCCCCTTAGGAAAGTCCAAGAAAAGGGCTGATAGACTTATAGCATTTCAAGCAAACTACCTTTTATGGCAATTCAACCACCTGGATTTAAAGTAAAGTTAATGAAATTGGGCATGCTCATATGTTAAGCTTTTGTTCCAAGGGCAGATCCAGAATTTTTTGCAGAATGTGGTTTGCCAGCTTGTTCCTGGGGCAATGTATATAGCCTATGTATATTTTGGGTGATAGGGGCACTTGGTTTACCCCCCTTCCCCTGGCCTTGAAAAGGTTTGAGGAATAGGCCTACAAGGTTTCTTTTTTAAGAGAGAAATCCAACCCCCATGTCGATATCAATTTTTATTATGAATACAATCACTCTGTGTATCAATTTTATTGATTGATGCAAGAGATTAATTGTGATACAAATTAAACGACCACTTTCTCATATGATGTCCTAATGATTAGGAACCTAGAACGGTAAATCTCTTTGATCTTTTTGGGTATATATGCCCTGAATAACTTGCAGTCTGAAAGTCGTTGGCGGTCCCGGTTTTTCGTTTATCAATCTTGTTTATCCCCACCATATCCCCGGTGTCGAGCTTTATCACACACAGAACCAACAAACAATGACAAATCATGAAAATAGATCGCATTTATAAAACAGAGTAAACTAAATTCCAAATGATCAATCGGGACGGTAGGCCTTATCGTTCGATAAAGCTCAAATCAGGCCTTAAAGAACTGGACAAAGTTATAATATTAAGATGGAATTTCAGCAATAACTTTTGTTGTCAACTATAACTAGTACAAGTTTAGCCAAATCGACCGTGTAGTGTTTGTATTACTTGAAAGAATAGCTGTCATATAGGCTAGATCACTAGAAATAGATATCGTAACCATGTTGAGCGAACTGTCAGTTGAGTGCTATTACACTATATTCCCAAGATGCATTGCGCGTCGGAGTGTTTCTATGGGGAGTAATGCGGGCCGCTACTCTGGTTATTCTTACTCTGTGATGATATGTTGAAAGAGTGAAGGACAAATGAGATGTGGCAGAGCGCAAATGTAAAGAGTAATGAGAGAAATGTTAATATGTAGAAATCTAAAAAAAAACAGCATTTTGCAATAAAACATTTGTCATTTGACACATTACATTTGCAGTTTTACATTTAACTTTGACCTTAGAGGTATTTTGACTTTATCATTAACAGTATTAGGACTTTGTTCATTGTACTTTTCACACGTAATCAATGGAAAAGACATTTAAGCACAGCATTTAATATTGGCAGCGATACCCTTCCATATAAGGAAGGTTGATTTCGAATTCCGGAAAAATTGGACCAAAATTGCCATACAAAATGGCCGCCATTCGTACATGAATTCTGTTAAAAAATGGTATATCAAGGTTGTGGACCCTGTAGAGGTCACAATTTTAATTCGATTTTGATGAAACTTAAAATGCATGGTTAAAACCCAAAGATCTTGGTTCCTTTCGATATTTGCGCATATCGGATCGTAACTTCCTGAATTATGGCCCCTGATTATACTCAAAATCATTTTGGTTTAGGTTGTGGTCCCTCTGGAGGTCACAATTAACTTTGTACATACATCTACCCATTACAGAAATTGTGCCTTTTGCTAGTCAGGAATTTCTGGGATTTATATTTTTTGTTTTTCCATGGAAACAAAATTGACTTCGTTTTGAGTGTACAATTTTGATTCCGGAGCATATTTCATAAACCGTTCAAGATATCTTTTTGAAACTTTGTACAGACATCTACCCATTACAGTAGTTGTGCCTTTTGCTATTTAGGAATTTCTGGGATTTATATTTTTTGTGTTTCCATGGAAGCAAATTTGACTTAGTTTTTGGTGTACACTTTTGTTTCCGGAGCATATCTCATAAATCTTTCAAGATATCTGCTTGACACTTATTTTGAATTTCTCAGATTTGATCTTTAAACTACCGGTATAAACTAATTATTTAATATAGCGCTAATTATGATGTCAAATCTTCAATAGCGCTGTACAAGACATAGCAAGATATGTACATACATCAAAATAAAAAAAAAATACACGGTGTTGTGAAAAGTCAAAACTGTCAGAAGAGGTGCGATTTTAGAGAATTTTTAAAGTGGTCTACTTTGTCAATTCTCTTGATCTCATTTGGTAGGTTGTTCCACCAGATAGAGCCCTGGACATTCAATGAACGTTGACAAAGGTTTTCCGTCGCACATATGATATCCCAAGCCTAATGTATTGACTGTTTGATCTCATATTTTCCCTGCGATCTTCAGCGAGTGTCAAGATTGATCTGAGTTACAACGGGGACAGTCCATTGAGGCATTTCCATATTATTGTCAACACTTTATGCGTAACCGAACCGGAAGCCAGTGTAGCGTCTTCAAGGCAGTTGTAGAGCTCGAGTAACTTTGTAACTTTCGGATCTGTGTATCCGGAAGTCCTCTAAAGATTGCATTAACATAGTCCAAATGAGAAATTACCGTCCCTAGTACTAGGGTATGACAGGCATCTTGGGAGAGGATATGTCTTATATTTCTTATTTTTTGAAGACCGTACATTGCCTTTTTACATGGAAACACATTTGACTGTTCAAGTTATTTTCTGAAATCCAGACTTCCGTCCTAATTTTGTTTCTGGAGCATATTTTATTATCTGTTCAAGAAATCTATTTGAAACTTTGCACAGACATTAACCTATCATATAAATGGCCCGTCTTCCATTAGCCAAGATTAGGTGCATAATAGTAGGACGTTAAACCCCATTTCATTCATTCATTATATATATGGTATTTTATTTTCTGATTTATAAGTTTATTTCTTAACATACAGCAGCTGATTAAGGTAGGAAAAGGTTGTTGTGTAAACCTTACCAGGAGTAGCGACCCTGCCTTGCCGAGCTACTATTTTAAGAGCATGAAATTCTGTGAATTGATATTCCATGTGTCAGAATATGAGATTTGTCTAAATATTTAGACTCTGGACGCAACTGATTGTGTGACCCCGACATGCTCTGCTAAACAAGTCCACAATTTTAGGACCAGTGACACTGTTTACGAAATCTGATAAATTTTTATATTGATTACCAATATCATAAACAAGTTATTTTTCCTTATTTTTCCAAACACGTGCAAGGGCACGGGATGTTGATGACTAGTTATCTTGTTTACTTTCAAATAAAACTGCTGCTCCTGATCGATTAGGTCAATAATCAATAATTGATCGTTTTCTAAACAGAATTGTCGGGGACTTGGAACATAATTGATCCACATTGTGCCATTGTTTTCTTTAGGTTTGGTCACAAATTGTCCGTGGCATATATAAGGCAAGAAATGAAACTGAAGCATATGGTTTTAAAACTTGCATTGTCCGCTTTCTCCGCTTGACAATCTCTTGAGTTTTATGATATAATTTTAAAGGCTTGTTTACTGCAAGAAATGGTCCTGGGTATAGGTTTTCAAATCCTTATCATGCTCTATTCTGTTAATTTAACCACAAATGAAATTTTACACCTACCTGAAGATTCACACTATGGAACGTTTTACAATGTCGAAAATCGAGAATCTAAAGTTGTGTTTATCAAGACTTGCAAAGGTGGAGTGTTTGGGTTTTTTCAATGGATGAATACGTCGAGTTTGGTATATGAAGTAATCTTTGGAGCATTTGGAATTAAGACAGTTATATGGGGTCATGATGGCACCAAGAACACTTCAACTGATTCAGAGTTACTTCCAGAAGAGAACAGATTCAAGCCATTTTACTTTCACTGGGCAAATAACACTATGGTGGTTGGTGCTGGAACTGTTGTCGGACAAGGGCCAAGGTTGCAATTCGCTAGTAGCATTGCAGCAACAGTGAGCTACATGTCGGTTCGTACATTCTACTGTCCTATGGATTACATTTTAGAACTATCTTGCAGAAAAGTTTAAATGTATTTATTTATTTCTATTAGAGATTCACTATTGTGCACCCGTTCATAGTAATTGTAAATGTTAAGTGCTGCTAAACTTACTATCGCGGCATATTACACATGGATTAATAATGGACATTAACCAGGGATGTCAACTGTTGCTGCCATTCAATTATTACTATACAATTTTACAAGAAATGTTTGTAGCTGTGTAAACGATAACAAGATGTGGTATCGGATATTTTAGAACGGGTGAGCATAGCGAGACTTGTAGATGACATCATTTACTTATTGGAGGGATACGGCGGACTTAATAATGTCTCGGAAACAAGAACATTTTGTAGCTGTGTAAACGGTAACAAGATGTGGTATCGGAAATTTTAGAACGGGTGAGCATAGCGAAACTTGTAGATGATACTAATAACTTATACCAATAAGTTCAGCTAGTTTTTGGTGATGTGGTCGGGTTTTTTTTAGAATAAAGTGAGTGGGATTTCGGCGGGGGACATCAGCCTCACTGTTGGCTCGTTTTGAATACAGAGTCCTAAATTGAGGTGCATTAAAAAATAATACCACATCCACCAATTATCTAGCAGAATTGCATTAACAGTGACGTACATGTCAGTTCGTGCAATAACGTGTCCTATATATGAGAATTGCCTTATTCGGGATTCGATATTATTGTGCACTTGTTTTAAGAGCTTTACTTTTTATAATTGCTTAACTTGCCATTGAATTAATACAATACAATCTACCGACTAAACATACATTTCCGTAGGCCTTAAATGTTATCTAAATTATTCATTAGACATTAATTAACCAACCAGGACCACAATCAACTCTTTAACTCTTACTAATGAAGATAACCCAATGTGACGTATAGTGTTGCAGCCATTCAATTATTACAATACAAAAGTAACAGAAAGTGTGTGTGTAAACTGACACAAGAATGATACGCTGAAATTGAATTACAAAACCCCAGGCTAAGAAGTATCTGCAGTTTTAGGCGCTGGGCGCGTGAATTAGAACGAATATTGGAATAAATAGCAATCGAGGCGAGGTGGATACAGAAATTACACCAGAATGCCCATGACCTCCAGATATATTTAATTTGGCACCTAGATTTGGACACAGATGGGTCTTAATTTCTAATCCGTTATGTTCGACGAAATACGCGAAGTGTTCTATTACAAAAAGCACTCCAAAGCATCCTGGTACGCGATCCAAATTTAAAATTTTCATTTTGTTTTCAATATTGGATATCAGATGCCCATCTTTTTACGGTAAGAAAACAGCATCGACGTTTATTTAAATTGACCAATACGTCATGCATGCAATGTTATAGACTATGGAAAATATTGAATTAAAGAAAACTAATGACTACCAAATATAGTTATATTTCAATGTATTTATTTATTTTCTGTGTTGCACTGTGTGGGTTTCCATGAAATTGAATATTATCAAAAAAGTGTACATGTATATCGTCTGTCTGTGTTAATAAAGGACCTAAGTCCGTAACTCAAAATCCTCCAAAATCTTCGACATCGGAAACACGAATTATTGGTCAATTTAAATCAACATTGATGAAGTAAACTTACCAGGAAAAGATGAGCTTCTGATATCCGATATTTAAGATAAAATAATTTTTCGAACATTGGTACACGAATCGTGTACCATATTGCGCTCCGGTCCTAGTTTTATTGAGAGACTCGAGGGACGAGGCTAGACACATTGCACTGTATCACACTGCATATGTGGACTGGAATAACCAGGCACTAAAAAAAATGCACTGGGTTGAGACTGAATGGCTTGTTTCGCCGAACATAACTGATTTGAAATTGGAGTAAAACGGAAAGCATTTAATGTAAATCAGTTTATATACATTCATATTACAGTATTATATGAGTTTCGACCCACTTTTGTTAATTTCTGGATCCCAAATGTTAGCGATTTAGCTCCTTTAATTTAGATGCATCACTGTTCTTACTCTGTGTGAGTTATTACTTTTCTGTGTTGCACTGTGTGTGTTTCCGTGAAATAAATATTATCAATAGACATGTATATCGTTTGTGTTAATTTAGATGCATCACTGTTCTTCTAACTATGTGTGGGTTATTTGGTTAGTCTGGTTCAACTTTCAAATCTGTAAAGGGCAAATTGCATCAGTGAAACGCTTTCAATCTTTTTGTGTTTCACGTCCATTTATTCCACACTTACTAGTACTGAGGTACATGAATTGGGAATTCTGAGACAAATTACGTAAAATGTGGACACAGACTACCATCACATATTAATAAGGATGCAAAATCAATATGTTCATTCAAATCCTTGCTAAAAACACCAGTTCAGTGAAGATGATGGGAAACTGTCGTAAATGTGACAGCTAACTCAGCGCCATAGATCATAACTTTTGGATACACGAGGCGCTATAGAAATCCATTATTATAATATTCCTCTTTCTCGAACTTGGGTTCCCAGAAAGGTATTTATCGGGTGGTTTCTTCCAAAAAAGGTGTGGCAATTTTGGTATCTATGGAAAGTAGAAACCTCTAATCTTACAGGAAAAATGCTGGATTCCCTGAAAAACACCCATGGGGCAAGCACTGGGCAAAATGTCCGGGTATCCCTAGCTGTGTTCTCAGACTGTTTTAGCACCCGAGAAATATGTAACGCGTAATCTTATTCCCTCCCATCGCAGTGCTCTGGCGAAATTCTGATTTGGAGTAGCACCGCTTCGAATAGAAACTGGGCGATATGAAGGAATCCCCGTTGAGAACCGCCTTTATATTTATTGCACCAATAAAGTCGAAAATGAAGAACATTGTCTTTTAGAATGCGAGCTATATAGCGATTTGAGCAATATTCAAGTGTCCAGCGACAACCATCTAAAATAAACAAAAAACACCGATGTTAACAGGAAGATTGAAGATTCGAAACATAGATAGGAACAAGGAAGAATGGATTTGTTGGAAGTTTTGGACTATTATATGGTTGACACTGTATGCGTGTTAAAAGGATATGTGTAATGCTATGTGTTAAAAGGTTGTCATACATTTTTTAGAAAAAAAATGCTCCCAACAAATTATGTTTAATTAGTTTGATCCTTTAGTTTGGGTTTATGGTTCTTGGCCACCCAACCCCTTAACTCCGACAAAAATGTTTCACCTGCGATACGGGAATATCCCTCTTTTCTGGCTTTGGCCATTCGCTGTTCTTCTGATGCCGTTTTAGAAGAATCACAGATATCGACTAAATATACATCATTTGTTTTGCGCGTAGGGGTCTCTAGCAGTGGGAGAAAACCGGAGTGCCCGGGGGAAACCCGTGAGGTTGAGAAGGCGCCCCTATCTCCATGCTACATACGCTCACACCAGGGCTCGAAACCACAGCCGCAAGACAGAGGTGACCGGCCAGCTAGAGGTCGAAGCGCGGCACTCTAGACCAGTAGGCCATCCCAACACCCCTATGTTATCAACAATTGGATTAGAATATACACAAGCTACATGTCATTATTTTGTTTCTGAACTTTCGTCGTTTATCATACAAATCTCAGTGATAACCAGTGTCGTACATATGTGATTTATTTACACCGGGGAAAGAATTAATCGGAGAAATAAATTAAACAGGCACTTAAAGGAGCTAAATCTGATATTCGGGACCTATAAATTGACACAAATGGGCTGGAACGCATATAATAATGTAATATGAATGTATATAATCTAACTTACATTCAATCGTTTCTGTTTTTACTCTAATCAGTTAAGTTCGGCAAAGTCAAAATCGAATGGTAATCTCTAGTGTCTAGTCCACACCGATAACATTTATTGCGCATGCTCTCCAGATAAGAATATGTCGTCACCATTTGACATGAGTTTTGGAATATGTCTAGCCGCCTTCTTCGAGTTCATTGTTACAAATGGTATTATGGTTCATGATTCGTGTAACAATGATAAAATGTTAATTAAATATTAAATAAAAAAAGCCCATCTTTTCCCGGTATCACAAAATCAATGGATGATTTTCAGTTGGAGACTTGGCTACTTTAACTACATCAGGGCTATAAACAATACCATCAACACATAGTTTACGATAACCCTTCCGTCCCCCTAACACGGCAGCGGCTGAACTCCGGTGTTTTCATACGCCTCCCCCTTCCTCCCAGCTGTCAGTAAACTCTTGTGTACAATTTCGAACATCATACAATGAATTTTGGAGTTTAACTTCACAACGCCATAGGAATGTATGTAAATTTTTATTTACTACATACGTATTTTATTTTAGGTCAGACAATGGCCAGGTGATACCCGTGAGATTAATCCTGTTTTTCAAATACAGCGAATACATTCTTTGTAGAATTGAAAATCTATTATCATATACATGTATTATCAAAACTAGCTGAAAGTCAACAGGTTGACTGAACCTAAATGATCGACCAATTTAATGAAAGCGCTTTTTGTCACACTAGCTGCATAGCTGTACATGTATTTGTTTAGAACTTTCGTCGTTTATCATATACACATGCTGGATACCTTTGTTTGGTTTTAGAATGTTCGTCGTTTATTATTCATATAAATAACTTCAAAATCAAAAGCCATATCCCTTTTCCAGTCGAAAATCAATAAGTATTGTTTTCTGAATAATATGACCAAATACGTATAGATTATCGATCCACACTGGAACGTAAAATTTTTGTGACATCTTTAAAACAAGACATGTATCTAGATAAAGGTTTTCAAATCCTTATCATGCTATATTCTGTTAATTTAACCACAAATGAAATTTTACACCTACCTGAAGATTCTCGCTATAGAACGTTTTACAATGTCGAAAATCAAGAATCTAAAGTTGTGTTTCTGAAGACTTGCAGAGGTGGAGTGTTTGGTTTTTTTCAATGGGTGAATACGTCGAGTTTGGTTTATGAAGTATTGTTTAGAGCATATGGCACTGAGACGTTTATACGGGGTCATGATGAAAGTGTCCCCAAGAGCACTTCAACTGATTCAGAGTTACTTCCAGACGAAAACGGATTCAAACCATTTTACTTTAACTGGGCAAATAATACTATGGTGGTTGGTGCTGGAACTCTTGTCGGACAAGGACCGAGTTTGCAATTTGCTAGTAGCAATGCAGTAACAGTGAGGTACATGTCAGTTCGTACAATCCACTGTCCTATGGATTATATTTTAGAACTGTCTTGCAGAAAAGTTTAAATGTATCTATTTATATTCTGGATTCACTAGTATTGTGCACCTGTTCATAGTAATTGTAAATGTTAAGTGCTGCTTAACTTACTATCGCGGCTTATTACACATAGATCTAAGAACACTTTAATTAATGGGGATTACGCCGGAAAATCTGAAAAGTATTCAATGGATGTTATAGTATTTAATGAAATAAAACCAAGTACTAACAATGCTAACCATAAGACAAAATTCGAAGTCCTAAAATGATCTTTTAAATTTGGTGGGGAAAATTTGGGAACGAATGTTAATCAATGTTGCTAGTTCTACATTAAGATGGCTGACTTAGGTGGACACGCAGATAAGCAGAGATAGCTTTTCCTTTTCTATGATTGAATTTAATGTGCTATGGCCATCACGCGAACGAACTCAGATAACAACCACTTTGTAGAAGTCCGGGTGTAAGCCGTAGGTGATATTTAAACTTCAAGTGTAAATAGAACCTGTAGAATTTCAGGATAAACATAAATGTGAACATAAATTAATTTCGCATTGGACAAGCTTTGGAGATTTAGCATACAGATTGTAAGTACAGGCAAATTTTGTCCAACCCTTAATCTTTAATAATGGATGGGAAAAAATAAGAGCAAAAAAACAGACAATGCATGATGAAGAAAGTACATCAAATAGCATAATTGAGTTTTTAAACAATATGAGGATTCTTTAAAATGTTTGGTTACAGAGCTGTTAAAACGCGAGAAACAAACTCAGTGAAACTATAATGCTAATAATTTCAAATCAATTCAGATTGAGGTATCAAAGCACTTTAACAGTTAAATAAAGGCCCTAGAAATTCGGATGGATGACATAAAAAAATATTCGAAAATAACAAGTTAAAGATCACGGATATTAAAGCAGCTACGGAAAATATTGTACTAAAATAATAAACATTCATATCTTGGTAAATAAAAACAGTCAGACAATATCAAAGGAACAAATAGGACGCACTCACAGGGTAGGACATAAAGGCACTGGTTACGTAAGTAATATTATAGTACGTTATATAAGTTATAGAGATCGCGCAACAGTATAATTAATTTTGCAACAGACGTAATCTCAAATCATAATACCTAACCTATAATTCAAGAGTATATGTCAATAAAGCACTGACAAAAAACACGATCACTATAAAAGAAAAAGTGAATTATTCAAGTTGAAGAAAATTAAGAAATGCTGGACACATTGATGGCCGAATTTATGTTAATCAACTTACAGGTGAGAAAGTCTAGTCATCAACTCGGAAGAAGATTTGAGTCAGTTTATTCAGTCTGATGAGCATCAGTTAACCGTAAAACACAGATCAAACAGACCAAACCCATTCGGCAATCCTCGACAGATTCCGGTACTCTCCGTAACTTACATCTAGACTCGGATGTATGATAGTCATTGATATGTACCTACGACCATACATTTGCGATGCGGCTTGACGACTACCGATTTACTCTAACAGGAAAACGTTCCGCTTTTACAAAAAAGTCCGAAAATCTGGTTAAGCTGCCCACACCCGTTGGTGGAGTCGTCCACACGACTTAGTATAATGTCTGGACACATAATGTATTTGTCACGGCCTTTCTCTCGGTAAATAAACAACAAAGTAAATAATTTCTGGATATTGTTATACGTTTTTTGGAGTCGTAAACACGATGTATTTTTAATTAGCATAGTTTTTTTTCTGCGTGGTCACCCTTTCTCCCGGCAAATAAACAACAAAGTAAATCGTTTTATTCCATAAATAACAAATTCATTAACAAATTCATAATCAAATTTAGTTGTGGACGACATCACCAATGCTTTGTGGACGACTCCACCAACGGTTGTGGACGACTTCGCTTGTGGACGACTTGACTGGCACCCATCTCCTGGGGGCAACCATGTTTATCCGGGTCCTTTAAAATAGTTCCAAAATGGCGGACTTCATCATACAGCCGAGTCTAGATATAGGGCACCGGAATCTGTCGAGGTTTGCCGAATGAAACCAAACCATATCCTACACCAGGCAATGCTACCGGTAATCTCGGGTCGTTAGTTAACACGGCCTCCCATCAACAATCACTATTTGATGTTGGGATATTAAAGGAGCTAAATTGCATATATTTGTTACCTAACAATGGACCGCAACGCATATAATAATGTAATCTGATTGTATATGAACTGATTTACATTCAATTGTTTCCGTTTTGACTCTTAATTTCGAATCAGTTATGTCCAGCGATATACGACATGAGTCTCAATTACAGAATGGAAATTGTTATATCAGTCTATTGCGCATCCTTTCTATAGATTAGATATGGCGTCGCCGTTTGACAGGTGTTTTGGAATAATCTAGACTCGTTCTTTCTGGTCACTTGTTACAAATGATTGTGTAACAATGTTAAAAGGTTTACTTTGTCTAAAATATCAGATATCAGAAACCTACCTTTTCGAGGTAAGATAACAACATCAATGTTGATTTAAATTGAAAATAAAAAAAAGCTTTTCAACGTGTAAGACATTGGATGATATTGAGTTAGAGACTTGGCTACTTTAACACCAGTTATGAAATTGACACTGATCCAGAGGTTTGATTAATGTGAACAATATTAAAAAAGTTGATTATCTTAAGCACATCAAACACAAGAGCTTATCAAATCACTGTGACTAAAGCAGTATAACAATAATTATTTTAGTTGCTTTTGGTTTTTATTTTAAAAAAAACTGTTGAAGTCATTATGAAATTTTATGCGAGATTATTGCATATTTATATTTTAATATTTCCGCGTTCTACATAGACTGCCTCTTTTTAAAATATAGACATATAGTTCGTTTTAATTTATATAAGAATTGTATCATTAAATATTATTTTTGTCCATCTACTCCCGGTATAACGGCACTTTGTTGCGACGACCCCCCGCGCACTCACATTCTTGATTATCCCAGTTTAGGAAGATAAAGGGTCAATCCCGATAATTTTTTTGGGAACAAAACTGCTTAATTTTATGTTAAAATCCCCTACCTTAGGGCCGAGCAACTAACACAATATATGTGATACGTTTTCAAACAATTTTAACACGCCAGTCCGGTGTCCCAAGCTGTATTATGCGGTGATTGGATAAAACCAGACTTTTATTTTAAAAAAATAACGTGTCGGTGAAATTTACTTTTTGTTATCAAGTACAGCACATGGACCATTCACCGTGAAGGCCTCTAAAGGAACGGGAATCGATTATCGGGTCACCCAACGAAAGAATTGACCCGAAATCTTAAAAGGGTTACGTGTCCGGATAAGCTGTTTTAACGCTCACGTCCAAACGGCTCAATATTTTGAGCTTAAATGTTGAGTCCGGGTATATAAACCATTCTTCTATATTTTGGCGTTTAAATTTCATACGTACTCGGACTTTTATTTTTGAGCCTCTGTTTAATTCTGGATTGTCCCTTTAAACCACATTTCATTTCTCACATGGTAGATTGCGGTCAGTGGTAGACTACGCTCTAGTCGGTGCTGGATTAACCATAAGGTAAAATAGGCACCTGCTTTAGCGGCAGCCAAAAATCCAGGCCACAATTTTTTTTTTAATAATAATCAGGTGGTGACAAAAATGCCTGCCTTAATTTTTATGTAAATAAATTGCACCCTTCTTCATCTTACACGTTTGTCCTAAAAGCTTTCCATACTCTGACAAAGGGTTGGCATAAGATGTTTTGTCTCTTTACACACGCGAAGTTTGTTTACATTTGTTGTGGGAAAGAATCTCGTAAGTAATTTCATATTTTTTTTTTAAAAATTCATTGATTTCGCAATTGATATTAGATGTATTTCACGTACCGGTAATTATAAACATGCATAGACCAACATAATGAGTGAAACATTGTCGAAAACAAGTTGATATGACTGTATATAGGGAAGCCAAGGTGAAATTCTGTGAAAGACAATCTTCAGCCTGGTCAGCCGTTCAAAACGTCTTTTTATGCTGGCACTTCTCTGCATTGAAAGTGATTTACCTTATAAAATTTGCAGTCACAAAAGCACCCAAAGTCGTAATCGAGCTAGGCAGCGAAAGAAAGAAAGAAATGGGGTTTAACACAACTAGGTCTGGGAATATGTAGGATACCCATAGTAAATACAGCACTGTCAATGTTCTAAATTTTCTGTTGCTAAATTTAATACCTTTTGTCTATGAGCCTTACATATCTGCATTCTTAGGGCCAGCAGACCCCTAGACTGGTGGCCAGTCTTCTCCACACACCGAAAATTGGCCAGTCCTCTCCATAAAAAAAACGCAAAAAACGCAATATCTAGAGACTGGGCAAATAGAGCTTCAATCTCATCTAGTAGGTCAATCTGCATTATGTAGGTCGTGTGATGTCGTGCACGTGATCACGACATATCTAACAACGTGACATCAACCCTCAGACTGTCTCAGCATGACTGCTTTGCACTCCAGTCGAGACGCATGATTCGTGTCACGTGACTCAGGGTGTGTTTGATACCTATCAATCATTCCAAATAAGGTAGGACGAAAAAACATGGCAAGAACGCCCATTTTATTGTGAAGTTCGCAAATTGTCCAGTCTCTGGTGCTGGTTACAGGTTTACTCAAAGTATTTTTATACAAATGGAAACGAAAGTGTTGGTTTACTAAAAATTAATACCTTTATATAAATTGAAATGTAAAATAAATAGAAAAGACTGGGCCAGTCTAGCAGACCCCTAATCCGGCACTGGCTCTAGTCCCGTACGAAGATATTAACGGATGCACCTACTTTACGGTATTGAATGTTACAGAGTTAATGACATAGTCACGATGTGTTGACGAAATCGGTTCGTGATAAATAAAAAAAACCCAAATCATTCGGTCTTGATTTGGCTGTTCGAACTAGACTACGTAAAGAGCTTTACAGTTCTACCTGAGGAAGTTAGTAGGACCCTGAAGTATAAATTGGAAAGCATTGACAGTGATTTTGCGAAAGGCATTTGTGTGCTCTAAAAATTATTGTAGGCCTATGCTATTGGAAAACTTGAGTTATCGTCCCTTTCCCAAAGCAATATGGATAATGTGTATTCTGAGTTAAAATTAGAAATGGATTCGAAGTTACCCCCGATCGTAATACAGCTTCAATTTATTGTAGGCCTATGCTATTGGAAAACTTGAGTTATCGCCCCTTTCCCAAAGCAATATGGATAATGTGTATTCTGAGTTAAAAGTAGAAATGGATTCGAAGTTATCCCCGATCGTAATACAAAACGTCGGTCAAAAAATCCGTGGTGGAATGGGAGCCTCGGTGAGCTGTAGAATGACATGTGTTACGCAGAGAAAATGTGGCTCAAATCAAAGGGCCGTTGTCGATCGGTTTTGCACTCTACATTTGTGTATAAGCGTAAAAAGTTTGATATATATGTTCAAAAGTGTAAGCGTGATTTTTTGTTCAAGAAACCGTTCGAAATTGACCAACTTATTTTTGATAACCCCTCATAGTTCTGTAAAGATATAGGTGTAGGACGTAACACAAAAGTTATACCGATGGAAGTTCTTATGCCGGATGGAACTCTTAGTCATAATGCAAGCGATGTTCTTGAGAAGTGGAAAACTGATTTTGATAATCGTCTTAATCCTTCGGACAACACAATCAAATCGGATCAATCGATATTTGAAATAAACATAATATGCCGCGTCAAAAAATTGGCCTATAGCTTTATGCGAGGTGGAGGATGCGTTTAGGTGTGCAAAATCGGGGAAGGCTCTGGATGTGATGACATACCAATGGTAGTACTAAAAACGGTGTTGTAGCAAATATACTGCTTAAATTATTTAACGCTTGTTTTAGTTGGGGTTTAGTCCCTGATATGTGGAGACGTGGACGCATATGCCTAATTCTTAAATCTTAGACAAAGGATCCACGAGACCCATGGATATAGGGGAATGACTCTAGACCCTGCTACTTATAACCTTTACAGTTCAGTTATAAATGAGATTCTTTCGAAGTTTTCAAATGATACAAATACCTTAGCAGATAATCAAAACAGTTTTAGGAGAAGGTGGATTAAGTCTCAGCCCTGATCTCGATTATTGAAACCAGTACAAAACTACGATATTCGACCCTTTCTGCCTTCATTGATTTAAAACAGGCTTATGACAGAGTAGGTAGGGACATTTTACTAGCTAAATTAAAAACATGTAGGGTATATTATCGATTCTATCAATCGATTGAGTCTTTATAAAGGTGTTAAATTAAATGGTCATACTACAGAGTGGTTTGATATTAAATGCGGTCTGAACCAGGGCTGTTTGTTACCTCCCTTGTTGTTTACAGTTCTATATAAATGATATTGTAGAAACTCTAGATTATATACTGGGAGTTGGAATAAGATATAAATTGCGAAAAAGTATTTATTTTATTATATGCAGATGACCTAGTTATGTTAGCTGAAAACTACAATGGCCTGCAGTTATTATTAAATACCTTATATGAATGGTCAACAAGAAAAAAGATGGTTTCTAATATAAAAAAAATCGTGCATTGTACACTTCGTACAGCATTATTCCCACAGACTTTATTTAAGTTTACCCGCGGCACATTCAGCATTTCCATAAAAAGTAATTATGTTTATTAAGGAATGTTTCTAACCGAGGATTTAGATTATAATTGTATGGCCAAACATGTAACTAAATCTGCTTCCCGAGCCCCTTTGTTTACTGATTGCCAAATCAAAGTGTATGGGCGGACTGCCTTACAATACGTTTACTAAACTGTATAATAATTTAATTTATCCTAGTATTAGTTACGGTGCGGTGATCTGGGGTGGCAGGGAATATTGTTGTGTGACGGCTGTACAAAATAACTAAATAGGGCGTGCTGATATTTCCTTGGAGTAGGATGATCCACCCCAAATGTTGCTGTTAACGGGGACATGGGTGGGTGCCTATGCATGTTCGCCAAAGAGACAGTTTGGTCAGACAATATGGTAGATTAATCAATTTGACGGATAGTCGACTAAGATAATTTTTAGATGAAGTAATTTAAGAGCAAAAAGAACCAAAAACTGGAATTTTAGAGTTAAGAATCACTTCAAGAAACTAAATATCAATATAGATTTTAAAAGTCATGTAAATACCTAAAGCTTAAATATCTAAAACATGACTGAATAATGTATTGTTGTTTTATTTCATCATGTGCCAAAGTATATGCAACTTAGTTTAGTTTGTTTTGCCTTCATAGTTAATTTGTGATCCAAATCCGTGAATTGGCAGTTCTAAAATCAAGGGGGAAATCACCCGTGATGGAGAAAATCGGGGGTGAAGAGACGTGAAGAAAATGAAAGAAAGTATTTTATAGATTTCTGGAACTTTTGTTGCTTTTTAGACACTTGGACAGCAAACAAACTCAGTATTAGTATCAAGAAAATATTTATTAACATTTTCACGTATCAGCGACTGGATTTTATCAAAGTATTTCAAGATTTAGAAACTTTCGCTGAATACCACCTGGTAGACCGATTATCCGGAACTTATGTACCGCCAAATCTGTGAACTATAGTACTTGTCCAGCCTAAAAAACTGTTTCAGTTTACTTTAGAATTAATCGCATAAGTGTTAATATTATATAAATTATATGGTGCCTTTGTCTGTGACCTACTTTATTTGATTATGTTCATTATTCTAGTGTCAAGTGGGAAGCCATTAAGTCGTTGTACACTTGAAACCTTGTTGCATCTGCAGATTTTATGCTGTAGAATTGATCTGTTTACACTTCCCTTCATAATCCATAAGCCTGTGTCTTATTAAACTATTTGTCTCCATGTTAACTCTATGTAGTTATTTCAATAACGTAAATTGTATCGGCTACGTTATTGTCGGCTCCTATTGGCAACTAGTATGAAAATAAGGCTTTACCCCACCTCGGTTCCCAGGCTATTTTGGAACCCTTACCGTCTATTTTTCACCGTGATTCTTCTTTGGTCGCTAAAAGGAATCATTTCTTGCCACCTCCAACACAAATTTATAAAAATCCAACTGTATTTTCATGTAGAATTACACGATACAAAAACAACTTTCATTCGATTTGGCCGCCATGTTTAAACTAACGCTCAGCCAATATCCCAAATTTACGAATTTCGATCTTACTCAACACAAAAAGAGAGATACTAGCTCGACGGTGTTCCAGTCCCTCTTTAGAGAGTTACGGTCTAAGTATGGTGATTATGCTCCTATTTACACTGATGGTTCTAAAGATGGTGATCGGGTAGCTTCGGCTACCGTGACTCCATCTGAGACCATCTCTGTATGTCTTCCACCTGCTGCTTCAATATTTACAGCTGAGCTCCAGGCCATTCTTCAGGCCCTGGAGTTCATACAATCCTCTTCATCATTAAAGCATATCATCTTTACTGATTCTCTGTCCTCACTTCAAGCAATTAACAATAAACAGCTTGAACACCCATTAGTAGCAGATGTTTATCGTCTGCTACTATCTTATGAGTTGAAAAGCAAAGACGTTGTCTTTTGCTGGCTCCCCAGTCACGTCGATATAAGGGGGAATGATCAGGCAGATTTTGCTGCCAAAGCTGCTTTAGATCTTCCCCAATCACCCTTTTTAATACCATTTAAAGATTTTAAAGCATCAATAAACCAGTACATTTATGACCGCTGGCAACGGTCTTGGGATCTTGCAGACACTAACAAACTTCATCACATTAAGCCTCTCTTAGGAGATTGGCCAAGCTCCTATAGAACTAACAGGAGAGATGAAGTTGTTTTGTGTCGCTCTCGCATTGGTCATACTTTTTTAACACATATTTTCATCTTAAAGCGAGAGCCTTAATCAGAATGTGAACACTGTCATGTTCCTTTGACAGTGAAGCACATTTTGATTGAGTGCAAGCATCTCAAAGATACAAGATTACGGCACTACCGTTGTCAATCCCTTTATCAGTTGTTTTCCCAACCGGGGCTATATTGTAAAGCGCTCGACTTTTTAAAAGAGACAAATTTTTATAGAAAATTTTAATTGTATATATCTAATTGTATTTCTCATGTTTTAAATATATATACATAAAGTTTATATTAAGTTTTATTTGATATGTTCTGTGATATTTGTTTTTATTTATGTATATATAGATAATGTGATTATTTATTTCTAGTTTGTCTCGTTTTTTTCATAATATGTTTGGCGCAATATGGCCCGGTTGGAGCTCACGTGCCATTAAACAACATTTCATTCATTCGTCATTTTACATGAAAATAGTGTTGTTTTTTTTTTTATAAATTTGTGTTCGATGTGGCAAGAAATGATTCCTTTTAGCGACCAAAGAAGAATCACGGTGAAAAATAGACGGGTCAGGATTCCAAAATTGCCTTAGAACTGAGATACGGGAAAAGCCCTATTTTCATACCAGTTGTCAATAGGAGCTGATAGTAACGTAGTAGCGAGCATAGCCGATACAATTTACGTTACTTGAAGTAGCTAAACCCTATGCATCTCAGATTATTATTATACTTCAAATTAGTTGTGTCTTTGCATGTGGAAATCAGTTAAAGCTGAACTCCGATTACAAAACTTCAGAAATAATTAAATTTAAAAAAAATAACCGCCATACTTGTTTTAGTTTGATAGAACAAGTATAGCGATTGTACGACGTATGAAAACAGAGACATGCCACGCCCACATTCAGTGTATACTTTGTCAACCACACTATCAACATCCGGCTAGAAATATTTCAACCTCCCGACTGATTGAGAGTTTTTCACTTACACTATCGGTTTGCTGAAAATACTATTGTTACACAATTATTATCTCTGATCAGGTACATATCATTTTACTAATTAGACGAAATAAGTAAACCGCTGTGTACTTTTTTTGCTCTAAAAATGAAAGGAAACTGCTTCGCCCCAAACAATAACAAGTCTACGAACAGCAAACAAATGGATGCCGTTGACACAACATCAAAGGACATAACTACCTATGTCCCTTGCTCCTCATAAATAACAAGATGAAGAATAAGTGAAAGCATACTTCTTTGATGGAGAGAACCATAGTTTTATTGCTGGTTTGTATATAAATTATTATGGAACGATAATACTAGACTTTATAATACTAGAAATTATTTGGTGTTTATACGCTGATGTGCAAAAAAACTTTTCGAGAAATAAGAAACAAATGGTTGGTGTTGGTAGAATTGTTATTGTTTGGGGTAAGGTAATTTTTCCATATTTGTAGAGCAAACGCACACAGCGGTTTACTTATTTCGTCTAATTAGTAAAATGATATGTACCTGATCTTAAAACTAAAACAAGTATGGCGGTTATTTTTTTTTATTTAATTATTTCTGAAGTTTTGTAATCGGAGTTCAGCTTTAAAGCCCTTAGTACTTACATGTAGGATATGAGTTATTATTTTAGTGTTGTGCTTATGTCAATCTATGTATTTTTCAGCAAATCAATCATTCAATCAATAGACAATCAGTCATAACTCAATGCATAAGATTGAGAATGTCCTTTTAACTTGAAGAATATTTTGGAGAATATTAATCTGGTATAAGAAAATTCCCTGTGATTATAGTATATATGTCCTGTATATTGTATAGTTGACGTTTAGTGAATTAAAGATAGGCACATCGTACTGGACCTTTTGAGAATATTGTGATCACAACCTTTCTAAATGGCTCAATGATGTTACCCATGTAAGAGCTAATGTCGGCCAGGATCATTTTAAGCTCCATTCACATCCTTTGTTCAAGTCTGTGTATGGACCCGAGAAATATGTAACGGGCAAACTTAACGTTTAGTGCAAACATCTGTGATATTTTAAAAAGACGAAGGCAAGCTTTATATCCATGTTCATGAATAGGTTCTTTTTTCAGCTTAGTGTAGATATGAATTTTAAAATTTTTTTCTGTTATTTGTATTTTACTATGCTTATTTAATTCTGTTTATATAATTTTCATCTCGTCTCATAATTCTTAATGAATGACAATTTTTTTCAAATTCTTAGTATATTATAATTTATGAATGTGGTGTATTTTTAACTGGTGAGACGTCAATGAACGGGAGCCTACCTTATTGTATAGGGTTAGGGAACCCGTTAGGCGGCATAACGGGTACCTCCCTAATAAACAACAACTACTACTACTACTACTACTACTACACATTCCTGCAATAATGACCCTAAAAGAGGTATTGTTTCGTCATTCGAAGAAAACTTCATATAGCCGCTTCTTTCAGTTAGTTCGATTAGAAGCTGCCAGACGTTTGGAAATTAGAGTTATAATTGACGAGAAAAGAACTATAACTCAAAGGGCAAAATTTATTGCCACGCCGGGTTAATACATCAAAACACGCCAAATCAACGACATTAAATTTGTTTCGTTCCTGTAAATAAAAATCAAATTATCCGTTTTGGAAATTTGGCAAAACGAATGACGTAGTAGGGTCAAAAGAGACAGGCCATCAACACTTTTGTAATGACCCTGGCTTTCTTGATGTAACCCCATTTCGACTACAGCTTATAACAACAGATTATACGATCTCATGGTTTTATAATCCCTACTTATATATCCTCTCTATAGATAGAATTCTAATAAGATAAGAACATTTTTGACTTAAAGATAGTGAACTTGAAGAATAAATGTATAAAATTTTCTTCTTCTTCGTTTGGTGTTTAACGTCTGCTTCCACTTAAGTGATATCACAGACAAGACATAGGAGAGCCGAAGCTGCTTCCTGATTTTTAGAATAGGATTTTGCAATCTTTCCATTTTGGCCTTAGGCTATGGATTAGGTTTTAGTCGGAAGTTCTTCCCTTTATTTAATAAAAACACATCGTTTGGTAGATGATCTGTTCTGTTTCTGGATTGGTAGATGTCATCTTGGTGGGATTTGTGTTTAGGTACCAGGCCTGTCTTCTCGTGGCCTCCCCTTACTCCACTGTCCCACTGGTATTTGGAAAAAATCATCTTATATAGATAAGCAAGTATTAAACTCAATGTAATCTCTAAATATTACAAATATTTGTCAAAACAAAAATGTACTCTGAGTTGATATTTTTGCTTTGATATTAAAAAAACAAGCTAAAATATATAATAAATAAGCTATTTTAACAATAATCATTACCTAAATCCGATCTCTTAATCAGTGGAACAGTTCATTGTTGATTAGTTAGGAGCTCAGGGTTTTGAGGGTAATAAAATTTGTAGTCGAAATGGGGTTAAACCTCTTTCTTCGGGCATTTCCCGCGTATATTGTTTGTACAGGATGCTGTGTGTATTGACACATGTTTTAATTCTAGCGATAATCATTTTTTATCGCTTATATTGTCTGTACGGGATGACAACTGTTGATTTTGCCGATATTCATGTACTTATAGACCACCTGAAGCAAAGATGTGCTTTATAAAACTTTAACCTTTCGGATAACTCATTTCATTTCATTTTTGTTATACGCCCCAAAGCCCAGCTGAGGCATACACGGGCCTGGGGCCAAGGGCCCCAGGGTTTATGGCAAAAATGTAAAACAATTATATTCCAGATGAAATTTTCACGGTAATCGATCTAGACTGGGCTATCATTCAATCTTTTCTGTGAAGTTCCACTCGCATTCTCCACGCAAGTTTCGCTATCCAGCATTCGACTCTGCCGTCGGCTTGCGTACTATACCGGTATGACCCGGAGGTCATCGATCACGTGATTTACTACTTGGATAAAAATGGCGTCTGTCAGCGCAACGTTTTTGGCGTAATAAACACTTTATAATTTTATGTTTTTTTTGTGATTATTCTATCGTATTTCAAACCTATATCGAGAATTCTTTGATTTGGATTAACTAGACATTTCTAAATTAATTATTGGGCCTGATAAACAAACCAACGTGTATTAAATAGTATTATTTTCTAAAATTAACACGGCGACATGCGCAGTTCGTATTTCCGACCATTTCACCCGTAATCATACGCAAAAGAGTTCCCTATAATATCTGTATATATATATTGTTACTTTACAATTGTTACCCCATTTCTATTTCAATATGGTAATAGTATTAAATATATTATCATTTATGTGTTTTAAATCGAATTGTTCATCATTGTCCATCTTCACCAACAATCTTGGTGGCGTAGTCAATTGAGCCGTTAGCGGAGATTAGTGTGGACTGCAATGGAAGACAACTCTGTTTTGGAAATTGTAAGCAGGTGGTGACCAAATATGGCATATCAAAGGTCACAGTTTTGATCCGATTTTAATGGAACTTGAAATACAGGTGTTTAACCAAAAGATCATGTTTGGTCTCATTATTACCACATATCTGACCGTACCTCCCTTATTGTGGTCACAATTATTATCTATTTAAGAAACCGTTAGAATAAATCACCGTTACACCCTAATGATGGTCGAAACGACACTGTCCATCAAAATGGCCACTCATTGTTCGCCAATTGTGTAAAATAATGGTTGCGGTAGAGGTCACAATTTTTATCCGAATGACCCACCTTACATTCGTTATTCACGCATTTCAGACCATACCGTACTGAATGTATGAAAAATCGTATTTTCGCTCGGTCACAGTTCTTATTTTTTTAAAGTTTAATAATACCACTGTTACACCATGAGTACGGCAGCTCGTTACCCTCTCACACATCCACCGTAACTCTGGCAAATCACTTTGTAAACTATTTCAACGAATAAAAGCAGATATCTTGGAGGTTCAAGCTTCATTGACAACACCAGTGAAATCTTACAGTACCCGAACACATTGTCTGTTCCATGTATTTGACCAACACACTCCAGGTCGGCTAAAAAAAAGTGATCCAGACTCCAAATTGAAAATCGTGTCGACTTGATCTGCTACAAACCAGCCTACTGAAAGATACCATAGATGCGTTCTTACCGGTTCTCTGTAGAATAGTTAATACATCCCCACAAGAGGGTATTTCCCGCTTCAAATCAAGGAAGCTCTGGTGGAAACCCCCCCCCCTGAAGAAAAAAACATTGGACCCTGATATCTTAAAGAATTACAGACCTGTCATTAATCTTATTTCAAAGCTGGGATCACGGAGGCTAAGTGGATAAGGCGCTGGTTCGCTAGTCTGGAGGTCGAGTGTTCGATCCCTGGCTCCCAGTAAAACAGAGAATCAAATTCAAAATCCTACTGACAACCTGTTAAGCTCTCAACGGAACTGAACCTCAATGCCTCTGTGACTTAATAACTCCACATAAACCAACCAAGACCCGTATCGCATCAGAGAAGTCAAGGCTCCACCAACCTGCAACCAATCTAGAAATGACAAAGACATCATTTTGGTATTCGGCACCGTTCCTTTGGAACTCGCCACCACAAAACATTAGACGATCAAGCTCAATAATGATTTTCAAAAAAGAATTAAAAACATTTTATTCAATGAAGCTTTCCCTTGCCTGAACTGAAAATTTTATGTGAAAGCGCAATATAAACTTTAACAGAGTGTTTTTGAGCTATATAAATTCAGTGTTTATTATTTTCATTATTATTATATAATAGCCGTTTATTGTGTGTGTCTATCTCTCAATAATTTAATATTATTGTAGTCATTATGAAAACATGGATTTCAACTTAGAAAACGGGACGTCCAACAGGTTATATGGTTCGTTGTTCGATGTATGCTAAGACAATCAATATCGACCATGCAGAACAATACATACAAATAACACAAGTTCTTATCTGTTCCACGGCTTTACTCTTCCACTTGACTGGATCACGTCTTATAATCTGTTGATTACATTGTTATAATGTTATTGATGTATTGTTATTTTACTGCTAATATCTTCTATTTTTTCTTTGTACTCAATTGGCGTGCGCTTGTAACAAGTAGCCGTAGCTATCTTATTTGTGTTTCCTTGTGATCTGTGTGATAAATATTTTCACAATAACATCATGCTGAAGTAGTAAATTGTGACACACATTTGTTTATTTAAAAGTATGCGTGACACGCAAATCGTCTCGCGTGTAACTTTGGACAGGCGTGCCATAGGTTCACCAGCGCTGTACTATTATTATGTATTATTATACATCACTTATATAGCGCTATCTTTCACATACGTGTTCAGGTGCGCTTTACAATAAATACTTGTATAGAAAGTATTAAATCAGTAAAAAATAATTATAGAAACATTAAGAAACTAAATATCTATAAAATCGGTACAAAAATACATAAATAAATATCTATAAAATCAATACAAAAATACATAAATAAATATCTATAAAATACATATGGTGAAGATTTAAAATCAATATATATAATAATAATAATATGTTTATTTCAGTAATAAGGTCATAGACCTAAAGTACAATTTAACAAACACTTTAAAGAGGTGGGCGACAGCAAGTGAACATAAATTAATGATAACAAAATAATAGTTAATTTCTTTACATTTCCAATTTTCGATGTGATAATGCGACATCGATATACCGAGATACAGATTTTAATAATCCGATGTCAATTGACGTGCAGATTTTGACTAGTGCTACTGAACACAGAGAGTGTTTATATAAAGTATCTGGAATGTACATATATCGTATATTGCTCAAGCTTGGACATATGAACAGAAAAATCAATTCGACAATTAAAAGCCTCTTGGAATAAAAAATAGTTTTAAGTTTAAATTTAAAAGTTGTTAAAGAGGCACAACCGCGAATACTAAAAATAAGAAATTCCACTGATTTGGGGCTTGAAACGAAAGTCAATACAATAATACTTTTACTAGCATATCAACATCTGCGCCGCCATTTAAAGATGTCGTTACCGTCTCATACTTTGATCGGGACAAGCAATCTTTAATGGCCATGGTAACTTAAAAGGGTTCAGGACAACGCGACAATCCTTATAGATATATAGCTTCCCCACTGTCCATAGAGAAGTTTGAAGAGAAAAATGCCCGATAACGCGAAGTGAACTATAATCATGTGATAATAAAAAAGATATACAGCCGACAAAGCATGCGGAATGAAACAATTGGCTTAAAGAAGAGTTGCAATTTGTTAAAATCATCTAATAGATGGATTAAAATTGATACACCGACTTTACTTTACATTTTCAAACAACCACAATATACCAGACAAGAGGTCATAAAATACTGTTTTATTGGTTGTATGGGTGCTATTGGGTTTCGTATTTTTATACCCAAGATTAACTTAATTTGGACATCCTTGAGAATTAGGAATAATCTGTACGCAAACCTGTGCCAGTATAAAAGATATTTAATGTAATTGGGGGTGACAATGTCAATTATCCTTTAATAATGATAGTGAGTTTCTAATCATATTTGATTGATTTTTGAAAACTGTCTGAATGAAATGTAGGTGAATAATATTTTTGAAAGATACTCGTTACAGCCCCAATACCACTCTTGTTGTAACTAAATAATTTGTCCCAATCATGATTCTGGTCAACAAATTGTTCTATTTTACAATATTCCAATTAATAAATGATACAAATTTCATCTTAACCCACCTTATTTTAAAAATTGGAAAAATTTAACTACATGCCGTAACATGGTTTGAAAAGCCTTACGTAAGCACTTACAAATGCAACTTGGATTTAAACATATTTTCGAACCGTCTGGACAAGTAAGATAGGTTGTAAGGAATAATTTACAAAACAGGTAGGACACTTAAACATCTAGTAGTTAGAATAAGGCTATTTTTGTTCTGGACCTGTTAAGCCAGCAAGAGTGTTATTGTCCCTTTAACAGATGTCGCATGAACTTAACTTATATATTTTAATCATTAAAATGATTAACTAGATGAACAGTACTAATAAAGATACAGCCTATAATCCTTTGTTCACTTAAATTTTTACACCACTACCTAATATTTATAAGTTTAATCAGTTATTTAATACAGCAGAATCTCCTATTCAGCGACATCTCCCTGTAAGCGGTCACGATAAATGCCCCCGTAAAAATTCTATTGTTTCATCTTTTCAAATACTATCACCTTGGAAAAACTATGTAAATTTATAAAACTTATAAATGTAAAAGTCAGTCCTCCTAGATAATTTGGTGAATTTTGTTCAGTTGTTCGCACATGCACATAATTATATATGATATTATATATATGTATGTTTCTCTATAACTGTGTACTATAGTTTATGAGAAACCAGTTTATTATTTTTACCCTTTAACACCAGTTGATTGTGGGGGGGGGGGCACAGTGAGATTAAACCTAAAAAATACCAAACCCGCTATAGCAGTCATACTTCCAACACCCACTTATCTAACCGACTAAAATACATCAAAGATGATTATACAATTAATAATAGGACGAGACTACACATACAGGCCATGCATCAAATACCATGAATCAATTTACACTAATAATGATCCGATAACATTGTAAACAATTGGGAACTCTTGCAAACTATAGTAAAAGGTGAATCTCCAATAGGAATATCAATCCATAAATGGTATAATTCTGTTGATTGTTTTAAAGGTATGTGGAATTGAAATTTCACCGATCTATGCGGCTCCACGTTAGCTTCCGAATATACGTTATAATAACACTCTTAACAGTAAAGAGTTGATCGTCGGGGAGACATTCCTAACGGGGTTAATCACTTTGAATAGCACATGACGTTAGAATTTTTGAACCAAACCTAACCCTTACACGTTGTGCCTGTCAGGGTCGCTAAAAATAAACCATCATCAAGTTTATGAAAGCGAGATTCCGTCAATTCACCATGGCCGGTGTTGTAGCTATTGTGAAGAATGTCTCCCTTGTGAAAAAATTGACAGTAAAAGGTAGCCGCCGTTGCTTTGGCAGTGTTTCGCTTATCCCCACCACGAGGGTCTATTAAATTGTAGAAAGCATTGCATTGCGAATTATTGTCACAGATTTCACAGATTATGGAACAACAAACATGAACCGAAATGATGGAGATTGTGTGAAAGATTTTCAGCTGTTCAGAAGATTTATTTGATCGAGCGCCCTAAAACAAAATGCCTTGTCTTACAGTGCGCGTATTTATACTTTTTAAAAAATGGGGGGGGGGGGTAAGGGGGTAATTGGAAAACTTTCTAAAAGTTTTGTGATACATTATTGACTATCAGTTGATAATTTGCTGGAATTTATACTAAGGAAGTATATTTCACTACCAATTCCGGTAACATACTTTGTCAATCTCGAACCAGAAAAATTTTGGAGAAAGAAATTTCTCTGGTGACACTGGGTAGCCATTTTCCCGGAAGGGACGAATCACACGGCTGTCACGTGACATGTATTTATTTTAAGTGTCTAGATGACCGAATCACTTAAAAATATACACGCGCGTAGAAAAATAGAT
Organism: Patella pellucida; assembly: GCA_917208275.1. Lineage (NCBI taxonomy): Eukaryota > Metazoa > Mollusca > Gastropoda > Patellidae > Patella > Patella pellucida. The sequence continues at coordinate 13,130,989 of OU795038.1, forward strand.
CTTTACGAAAACTTAAATTTCTACATTAAGGATCCACTTTTGTTATGTCAGCGAGTTGACTTTGACTCAGGAATCATTTCACAACAAACAAAACGACGATCCGACATCTTGTTTTCGAGAAAAAGACCCCAAAAAGATTGTCCAATCAGAGGTCAGCATGGGCGGGGCTTACACGTTAAAAAATCAGAAGATAATGGACGGTCTTTGGCCCAAGAGGCCTCCGGCCCCGCGGCTGACTCTGGGAACGACATTGATACTTTGTCAGAGACAAATAATGACAGCGTTGTTATTATAGTATACGTTGTGGTGGCTGCTTTTGTATTTTGCACTCAATTGGCGTGCGTTCTTATTCCCTAGCATCTTGTAAATCAAATGTGAATTTGGTCTTTATGTGTTCCATTGGGTATACAATAGATTTAGTGATTTTGAAAACATAAAGCTAATTTACGACTATTATATGTGTTTACTAGATGGCCCATATGGAATCCATGGCCATTTTGCAAAATATGTTTAAAATACATGCCATGGCTGCCAATATTATTGGTTCTTTTTTTACTTTACAATAAAACTTCTGCTAATTATCGACTATGCCAATAATCAATAAATGGGTTTTATTGAAGTTGGTGGACTTTGACATTACTGATCCATATTGAACCATCGATTTCCTTAATGGGTTTGATGACAAATTTTCAGTGCCATGATATATAAGGCAAGAATAGGGGCTTGACCATCTCTTCAGTTTCATAATTCTAAAGGCTTGTTTAATTCCAGAAATGGATCCGGGTATAGGTTTTCAAATCCTAATCATGCTCTATTCTGCTCATTTAACCACAAATGAAATTTTACATCTACCAGAATATACAGACTATGATGGAACATTTTACAATGTCGAAAATCAAGAATCTAAAGTTGTGTTTATCAAGACTTGCAGAGGTGGAGTGTTTGGTTTTTTTCAATGGATAAATACGTCGAGTTTGGTATATGAAGTAATCTTTGCAGCATTTGGAATTCAGACACAGATAAAGGACAATGATGGCACCAAGATCATTTCAACTGATCCTGACTTACTTCCAGAAGAGAACAGATTCAAACCATTTTACTTTCACTGGGCAAATAACACTATGGTGGTTGGTGCTGGAACTGTTGTCGGACAAGGGCCAAGGTTGCAATTACCTAGTAGCATTGCAGCAACAGTGAGATACATGTCGGTTCGTACATTCTACTGTCCTATGGATTATATTTTAGAACTATCTTGCAGAAAAGTTTAAATGTATTTATTTCAATTAGATTTTCACTATTATTGTGCACCTGTTCATAGTGATGGTAAATGTTAAGTGCTGCTTAATTTACTATCACGGCATATTACACATGGATCTAAGAACACCCTTAATAATTGACATTAACCAGGGATGTCAAGTGTTGCAGCCATTCAATTATTACTATACAATTTTACAAGAAATGTTTGTAGCTGTGTAAACGATAACCAGATGTGGTATCGGATATTTTAGAACGGGTGAGCATAGCGAGACTTAAAGATGATACCAATAACTTATACCAATAAGTTCAGCTAGTTTTTGGTGATGTGCGCGGTTTGTTTTTTTAGAATAAATAGAGTCCTATTATACCACATCCACCAATTATCTAGCAGCATTGCATTAACAGTGACGTACATGCCTGTTCGTGCAATAACGTGTCCTATATATGAGAATTGCCTTATTCGGGATTCAATATTATTGTGCACTTGTTTTAAGAGTTTTACTGTTTATTATTGCTTAACTTGCCATTAAATTAATACAATACAATGTACCGTCTAAACATACATTTCCGTAGGCCTGAAATGTTATCTAAATTATTAATTAAACATTAATTAACCAACCAGGACCACAATCAACTCTTTAACTCTTACTAATGAAGACATCTAGTGTTGCAACCATGCAATTATTACAATACAAAAGTAACAGAAAGTGTGTGTGTAAACTGACACAAGAATGATACGGTGAAATTGAATTACAAAACCCCAGGCTAAGAAGTATCTGTAGTTTTAGGCGGTGGGCGCGTGAATTAGAACGAATATTGGAATAAAAAGCCATCGGTTTCTAATCAGTTATGTTCGGCGAAATACGCGAAGTGTTCTATTACAAATAGCACTCTAAAGCATCCTGGCACGCGATCCCAATTTTTAAATTTCATTTTGTTTTCAATATTGGATATCAGATGCCCATCTTTTTACGGTAAGATAACAGCATCGACGTTAATTTAAATTGACCAATACGTCATGCATGCAATGTCATAGACTATGGAAAATATTGAATTAAAGAAAACTAATGACTACCAAATATAGTTATATTTCAATGTATTTATTAATTTTCTGTGTTTCACTGTGTGGGTTTCCATGAAATTAAATATTATCAAAAAAGTGTACATGTATATCGTCAGGTGTTAATTTAGATGCATCACTGTTCTTACTCTGTGTGAGTTATTACCTTTTCTGTGTTACACTGTGTGGGTTTCCGTGAAATTAAATATTATCAATATACATGTATATCGTTTGTGTTAATTTAGATGCATCACTGTTCTTATAACTCTGTGTGGGTTATTTTAACTCAGAAATAAAAATGGATTAATACATTTGGTTAGTTTGGTCAAACTTTCAAATCTGTAAAGGGCGTATGACTCTACTTTGTGCAACCCTATATCACATATAAATGTAATTTTAGTGTATATAAAGTGTTTGGATACCAGCGGCTATCTCCCCCTCTCGGTTAACACTCCCTCTTAAAGGGACAGTCCCGAATAGAACAGAGCCTCAAAAATAAAAGTCCGAGTACGTATGAAATTTAAACGCCAAAATATAGAAGACTGGTGTATATACTCTGACTCAAAATTTCAGCTCAAAATATTGAGTCGTTTGGACGTGAGCATTAAAACAGCTTATCTGTGCACGTAACCTTTTAAAGATTTCGGGTCAATTCTTTCGTTGGGTGACCCGATAATCGATTCCCGTTCCTTCAGAGGTCTACACAGTGAATGGTCCATGTGCTGTACTAGATAACAAATCGTAAATTTCACCGACACATTATTTTTATAAAATAAAACTCTGGTTTATCAAATCCCTGCATAAGACAGTTTGGGACACCGGACTTTATTTCAAGATGAAGACTGTGGGTTTAAGTTGTTTGAAAACGTATCACATATATTTAGTTAGTTGCTTGGCCCTAAAGTATTGGATCTTAATGGATTTTAACACAAAATTAAAGAGTTTTATTCTCAAAAACATTATCGGGATTGACCCTTTAACGTTAAACTTGTCGAAACAAATGATTCAATACGATTAACTCAGCTATAAACTAAAAACAACCCGTTTTTTCTTATCTTTTGGCTGCCATAAATAGCATCAGTGAAACGCTTTTAATCTTTTGCGTTTCACGTCCATTTATTTCACACTTACACAGTACTGGGGTACATGGATTGGGAATTCTGAGACAAATTACGTGAAATGTGGACACAGACAACCATCACATATTAATAAGGGTGCAAAATCAATATGAACATTCAAATCCTTGCTAAAAACACCAGTTCAGTGAAGATGATGGGAAACTGTCGTAAATGTGACAGACTAACTCAGTGAAGTGAGCAAACTTTTGGATACGAGGCGCTATAGAAATCCATTATTATAATATTCCTCTTTCTTGAAGTTGGGTTCCCAGAAAAGTATTTATCGGGTGGTTTCTTCCAATAAAGGTGTGGCAATTTTGGTATGTAGAAACATCTAATCTTACAGGAAAAATACTGATTCCCTGAAAAACACCCATGGGGTATCCCTTACTGACAGCCCGACGTCAAGGGACGCGCGCGCAGCTTGTATGATGTCATTGTTTCAGGGAGCGCTAGTTAATAATGTGACGGCGAGCGGCCTGATAAAAATGAAAGACTGAAACGTTCAAGATATTCTGAGATTAAACTGCGGAAAGGGAAATGGGCGGAGGATAATCACAGAATGTACTTAGGCTTTGATATTTATGGTAAATTGACAGCGATTAAAGAGAAGAGTGCAAGCTTATTTAGTGTTGGTAAGTAAGTTATGGCTTCTAGTTCTACTTTTGCTTTCGAGTTTTTAACGGGGCTGGTGTAGTAGTGGATTTCGTTTAGGGTATAGGCCTCAGTAGAGACCTAATTATTGAAGTATATTCATTTTTGTTTTATAAAGAGCATGTAAAGAGCATTTTGTTTTATAAAGAGCATTTTGATTCTATGTTGGCTGATTTATGATATTGCTGTCAAATGATGTTGACGATTCTCTTTTGCAAGATGTCAGAACCAAAAAACTAATTATGTAAACATTACATTGAGTTCATTCATTGACTCTTTTCACTTGTTTGGGCCTGGGGACTCCAAGCGAACCAATTCTCTTTCTCCATAGGCCTGTCGATTAGTTAAAATATTTTAAGGCCCATGGCTGTATCTGATGGACAATTTTGATACAATTATTACTAACAAATATCCGTACTTCCCAGAGCTTCATAAATGAAATAAATAAAAGAGGCATTTATAAATTTAAGTAACCATCACAAGAAAGATCTTTACTCATATAAAAGTAGTTGTGGCTTAGTCACACGTCACAATCTCAACATGTTCATCATATGTAAGTGTTGTGACCCTACTAATTTCGTAAGATATTGCAATGTATAGTTATTTATTCATTCTAGATCTACATGTTTTTGTTGTAAATGCACAGCACCATTCCTTTGTATTTTTAACTTTTTATTTTACATGTTGAATTGGTTATTTACACATGTAAAAATGATAAGTTATATGACTTATTTGTTAAATTTCGCAGTCTAAATTTGTGATTTGTTCTATTTCCATTATTATTTTTTTAATTTACTGTCATATTTTTGTTATTAAAGCAGGTAAACATTTTCACATTTTACAAATGTTACAAGATGCGGTAAACACGACAAAATTCTAACACTCATTATGGCAGCAGGTGGCTTTGTATACCGAACACAATTTGGCGCCCTATTCGACTAGCAACCTATTCAGAATAAAGTCATCAGTCGCCCAAACTCATCTATTTAACCAATAAAATCCAACGTAATATCTATTAAATGAAAGTAGAATATATTATTATTTACCCATTCCTTGAGCTCAGAATAGTGATGTAATTTCACATTATCTTACAAAATTCTGGACATCCAACTAAATATCTTCCGAAATATTATTAGTAAAAGTTGGCACAATTATATTAAAGGGTTGCGCTCTCATCCTAACAATAGCCTTTTTTTTTTCAATATTCTTAATGTAAAGATAGACCTGTATTTTGTTTTAAGTCCAAATTCGGATTATAGTACAAAATTCTGAGCATCTAAGATAATTAAAGTTGCATTATTCAAGATATAGATAAGAACTTGCTATACTAGTTCGAAAGTAGTTGATGTAAGGTGAATAATTTGAAAATTTCATTCAAATTACTCTATAGCAAGCGAAGATATTGGCATTTGAAGATTTGGCCGACATGTGCAGTACTTCAACCACGGTCCTGGTTGATCAAAGCTAAGACTCGAAGCGTCTAGGCGCGCCATATTTGATTTATCACTGAAACGTTTTAATCTGTTTAATATTAGAGAAATCTGATGCCATCCGAAGTTTATTAAGGCCTGGATCAGTTAATTAATGTCTAATTAATACTTTAGAAAACATTTCATGCCCAAATAAAGACCTACAATAGGCAGATTTAGCTCTTGAATACTGCATGTTTAAATAAGCTTTTTAAATAAGATTAGTAAAATTTGGCACAATCATATTAAAGGGAAAGAAAGGCAATATTCCGACTCAAAATATATTCTTGAGATAGATAGATTTCACACAACGTAACCACTGATTCCAAATCAGATCCCCTTCCTATGTTCTGTGGTGTACCATAGAGTTATTTATAATCTTCAAAGAAATTGCTCCGCGCTTTGGACTAAAATCCATGTGTATGCCCATCGCACCCACCTATTGTAAGTTTACTTGTATTTTTGATTCCTTACTCTCCTTATTCATAAGTTTAATGATATTTATTTGTAAAAACTAAAATGAAATATACTTTTAAATTCATTGATACATGTATAATGCAATCATTCCACCTTTTGTATTTTTTAATTAAAACTACCAGTTTTCCCCAAAAATATTATAGGGTCCATGATATGACCGGATGTTTCGTTCTGAATCTAAATGTATAACCTACCCCCCCTCCCAAGCCGCTGATCAACAGAAATGAGCAAAGTAAACCTGGGCACTAAACAATTTTCAGAATACAAGTTATAGGTTGCCAGCTGGATCGGTCGAATAGGTCGCTAGTCGAATAGGGCGCCAAGTTGTGTTCGGTATACAACGCCACCTGCTTCCATAACGAGTGTTAGAATTTTGTCGTGTTTACTACCGCATCTTGTAACATTTGTAATAACAAAAATATGACAGTGAATAAAAAATAAAATGAAAATAGAACAAATCACAAATTCAGACTACGAATTTTAAGAAATAAGTCATATAACTTAGCATTTTTAGATGTGTAAATAGCCAATTTAACATGTATAGGATATTAACCTATCCGAAGTTGTTATGTCATATAACCCGCGGTCGGAGCCCAAGGGTTTTATGACATATCAACTGAGGGAGATTGGTTTATATCTGATATATACAACGCCCACCCTTAAATTAAATATACTCTTCAATTAAAGGCCAACGACGATTGGCTACCTACTCGGTAGTTTCCGTCAAATAACGATCATTACCGAAATTATCACGTGCAATTACGTAGTTGTTTATGTTTACACGGCGCCATTTTCAAGAATTGAATAGTAAAAGCACAAACAAAATTGATAGGAATACGAAGTTGGACGAATAATCAACCCCTTTAGCCAACAAAATTGACGATTGAATTGACGTGGATGCAACTATCGATGAGGATCTATTCAAACCTAAAGAAAATTTGGATCAAAAGGCGTTCTTTTCCGAAAATTCTGATAGACCTAGAAATGGTTCCACTACTGATGTCTTCCGCCCACTTCAGACGACAGTAGTGGTTTGTTGTACAGAGTTGCTTGGCGCAAGTTTTTTTAGTCAAATGACTACAAAAAAGTTTCTGGCCTATAGCTCCCTTAATTTACACATTAACTGACCCAAAACAGTACTGCACATATCTTAACATTTTGAAATAAAGGTGAAGCCTTACCGCATAATTATATGATTTGATGAAACCCAACTGCTACGAGAAAATTTATCTCGTGAAGTGTCATGGGGAATCATGGCCGCTTGTGTAATTACGTCATACAAAGTACATCGCTATGCATGTAGAACGCATAACTACAAAGAAAAACTGTTCAGTAACCATTTTTGTGGTCCAGTCTTCACTATTTGTCATAGAATTACCAAACTATAATGGTATGTGTTGACAATTGCGTTTGAGCCTATTTGAACTTGGGTAAAGGGTCTTAGACTGTACCAATTTTAACGTTAAACACAGTTTAACGTTAAAAGTATTTTAACTACTGACAGTCCGTGAACAATGCTTGAATGTTTTCACTAAGTTTAGAGAAGGATTTGACCGACTGTTTTAAGTGCATGGCCTGTACCCAAAAATACTTTATAATGGAAATCTTGGGCGATAAATACTTTCAAATCTAGGAGTGTGTGGACGGAAAGAAGATTCTGAAAGATATCTTAGACATGGTCGAGTATGGATAACCGATTTAAATATGCCGATAAGTACGCCGTCTATTTCGGTCTTGAATGTTACAAATTGTACCATAATAATTTTTATTGTCACAAGAATAAAAATCTATTTCTGTGTTTTTTGTATTATTTCGATCAGCGGTTGATAGGAGTCGAATACATCGACCTGGGGTGACGTCATTAGCGGTTGATATGAAATATCAACCTGTCACGACGTCAACAGCGGTTGATATGAACAGAATATCAACCTATGATGACGTCATGACAGGTTGTTATGAGATATAACTGCTATGCACATCAAAGAGAAAACTACCGCCAGTTGTATATATGTAAATAAGAAGTTACATGCATTGAAGTAAGCATATTAGCATAAATATTACAGGTTTAAGAGTTCGAATGGTGTCGTGAATTCCGCTCCATAGTTACGCCCAGCCTAGTGAATTATGGCTCAGTGTCTTTTAAAAAATGGTGCCGCTCTTATTTTATCTATGACAGGTGGTAATTAGTTTATGTTTGTGTAAATATGAAAATTAATACCAGATTTTACATTTAATGTAGGTTTCTTTGTGCTTTTTGTGTAGTGTGTCTTGAATTGTGGTTCCTGTAAAAGTCGATAAATAATATGAATATATGGTTGATATACTAGTGGAATAAGTCACCAGGGTCCGATCCCACAAGTATTTCAACAAACTTGTGGATGATGATCCCAGAGTATAAATAGAGACATATTGCAGCTGTGACACATCCACCAACAAATGAATTTCTTGCAATAAATCATTGAGATTTGAATAGTGAATTCTACTAAATGTTAAAATTAGAATTTCCTAGATATTGATCATTAATCGTACAGGTAGATAGTTGGATTATTGGATCCACCCCTATTAGTTGTTTTCTATGTCTACACATCATATCTCTTAGGCAGTACTTCAGTGGTCTAGAGTGCCGCGCTTTGACCTCTAGCTGGCCGCCCCCCTCTGGCTTGCGGCTATGGTTTCAAGCCCTAGTGCGAGCGTATGTGGCATGGAGATAGGGGCGCCTTCTCAACCTCGTGGGTTTCCTCCGAGCACTCCGGTTTCCTCTCACTGCTAAAGACCCCTACGCGCAAGCGAATTATTGAAATAAAATTAAACCATATGTTAGTCCCGAGATGACCAAGTTGTGTTGAGTGGACGTTAAACCCTATCTCTCTCTCTCTCTCTCAACCTTTATGATACAATTCCCAATTTCAGACATATTTTCTCCGCTATTCACCCCTGGCACTATAAAACATCAAATTACTAAAAAAAACTATGAAGTAGTTTTGTTTACTTATTTTGTATAGCAAAAATTCTAAATGCATACGATTTTATTGTGAATACTATTTTTTATTTATTATAATATTTTGAATTATGTGAATATACAAAAAGCTGGTTGCTATATCCACTTCCATCTCTACACATCAGTTAAAAACACACCAGTCGGGTGAACTCTACCTGGTGTTCGAGTCTTGTGTCAACAGCATTTATGGTTGTCTATAAATAAGATAGTAAGGTGGCACTGCCAGGCAGATTACGCCCACATTTTCGTGAGATGGATAGAGAACAAGCAATGCCGAAAGTGATTGTCCTACAATCAAAGGCAGCAATTTATTAAGTTACAATTTATTATGCACAAACATCGAAAATTCAAGATCTTTAGGTTATAAACATGCATTTCAAGTATCATTAAAAAAGGAATTAAAATTGTGACCTCTACAGGGTCCACAACTTTGATATTCCAATATTTTTTTTTTAAATCGGATAATAATCGTGACCTCCAGAGGGACCATATGTGATTTTTCGGACAATCAGGGGTCATAATGCAGAAAGTTATGATCCGGTAGGTGCAAATAACAAGAGGAACCAAGATCTTTGGGTTATAACCATGCATTTCAAGTTTCATCAAAATCAAATTAAAATTGTGACCTCTACAGGGTCTACAACCTTGATATACCATTTTTTAAACAGTATTCGCGTACACACGGCAGCTATTTTGTATTTCAATGTTAGCCCTATTTTCCAGAAATTTGAACTCAACCTTCCTTAGCTTGTAACGGTGACATAATCAAACGGGTTTTTTTTTTTTTTAAATCGAATAATTGTGACCTCCAGAGGGGCCACAAGCTAACCAAGGGCGAATTTGCGTATAATCAGGGGCCATAATTCAGGAAGTTACGATCCGATATGCGCAAATATCAAAAGGAACCAAGATGTTTGGGTTATAACCATGCATTTCAAGTTTCATCGAAATCGAATTAAAATTGTGACCTCTACAGGGCCCACAATCTTGATATACCATTTGTTAACAGTATTCGCGTACAAACGGCGTCCATTTTGTTTTAAGAGTATTTGCGCTCAAACAGCGGCCATTTTGTATGTCAATTTTGGTCCGATTTTCCCAAAATTTGAAATCAACCTTCCTTTGGGTGTAACGGTAATATAATCAAATGATTTTTTTTAAATCGGATAATAATTGTGACCTCTAGAGGGACCATAGGCAAAACAAAGGCGATTTTGCGTATAATCAGGGGTCACAAGATACAATCCGATATTAGAAAATATCGAAAGGAACCAAGATCTTTTGGGTTATAAACGCATGCATATCAAGTTTCATCAAAATCGGTTCCAAATTGCGACCTCTACAGTGTTCACAAGCAAAAAACGTAATTTTTCGAGCAAGCAGGGGCCATAATCCGATACATGCCAATATAGACAGGAACCGAGACCTTATTGTAATAAACCAATATTTCAAGTTTCATCGATTCGGATAAGGTCATACTAAGCTCAGGTTATATTGTTTGTTCAAGTCTGTGGATGGACCCGAGAAATATGTAACGGGCGATCAACATTGCCCCTCATCGCAGTGCTCTGGCGAAATTCAGATGTCTGTGTATGGACCCGAGAAATATGTAACAGGTAATCTTACTCCCTTCTATCGCAGTGCTCTGGCGAAATTATGTGGAGTAGCGCCCCTTAGTATAGAAACTAGGCGATATGAAGGGATCCCCGTTGATAACCGCCTTTGTTTTTATTGTACCAATAAAGTCGAAAATAAAGAACATTGATTTGATAATTGTTTAGTTTTTGCAATGTCTGTTTTCAGTCTTGTCCGCAGGTTTATCTTGTAGATTTTTTGTTTTGCGTGTAGTGCAGTCCTCCTGGATTTACTATTAGAATGCAAACTATATAGCGATTTTAGGAATTCACCTTTATACAAGTTGTGTGTCCAAACTTTGCGTCTTTTAATAACTCTGATAAAATGTCTTTTATTCTGTCAAGTGACGAATTAGTTAAGTTTAAGTGCTCGTGTTTAATAAACCAGTGATTGTTTTCCCATATAACTGTGTTAGTTCTGCTATGTCTGCTAAATGCCACTAAAAGATTAAATATAAATATATAATGAAACAGTTTATATGTATCGTTCTCTTATTTGCAAATTGACAAAGCATTGATTCAAATAATAGTCAAAGTACCGACTGGCTAAATGACCGACTATATGGCTACGCAATGGTTAGACGAGCAATTTACACAGATACAATGGGACCACACACAAATAACCAACGGACGCCTAAAATATTAATTGGAAAAGCTCTTGCTAATATTTTTGAAATATGGCATTTTTGCGAGAAGAGCAAAAGACGATTGAAATTGAGTTATTGCAATATTCAAGTGGCTAGCGACAACCACCTAAAAAGAAACACTACACCGATGTTAACAGGAAGATTGAAGATTCGAAACATAGATATAAACAAGGAAGAATTAATTTGTTTGAATTTATGGAATATCATATTATGTTTGATACTGTATGCGTGCAAAAAGTTAAAAGGGTATGTGTTAAAAGGTTGTAATAAATTTTTAAAAATAAATGCTCCCAAAATGATCTGTTTAATTAGTTTTATACTTCAGCTTGGGTGTATTGTTCTTGGCCATCCAATCCCTTAACTCCAGGCCCGTATTTAGCGGGGGGGCAAGGGAGGCAGCTGCCCCCCCCCCCTGGGAAAAATCGGCGCCCAACCTCGAAAAATCGGGCGCCCCTAATTGGCGCCGAAGGCGCCCTTTCCATTGAACACAATACGAGGCCATCGATGTACATGCCCATATCAGTATGGACACCCCATAAAGACGAGTGACACGGCGCCCAACCAATGTCACTTGGTTTTATGGGGGTGTCAGCAATCATGTCGTTATATATGAGGCGTCCCTAAAATGGTGGAGCGCCTCACTATGAGTCACACGATGAACATCACAACTTGATGGGGCCTCAAAAACGGTGTGATCTGTGTGCACCTTATCCCAGGGGACCGTCCATAATGACATCATTGGTGGGGCGCCTTATTATGACAATATATGATTGTTTATGGCCGCACATAATGCATAATGCCTTTATCCATTGCGAAAAAATGTAACGGGCGCCCTTTCTATTGGACGCAATACAAAGCCAGCGACTAATGAGTCCATATTCAGTATGGGCGCCCTTTAAAGCCGAGTGACTTTGGTTAGGCGCCTACTACTAGATTTATGGGACCCCTAACCAATGTCACTTCTATTCATGTCGTTATATATGAGGCGTCCCGCCACCCAAATGATGAGGCGCCTCATAATGAATCACACGATTAACACCTAACTTAAGGGGGCGCCCAAAAATGTGTGAGCTGTGGTGTTACTTCTCCCGGAGGGGCGCCAATAATGACATGATTGGTGGGGTACATTATAATGACAATGTATGTTTGTCGGTTCGCATATAATAAATAATGTCGAGCTAGAAAGGTTGGGCGCTCACGACGTGGTCAATGGGACGCCCAATACAGCATGATTGGGCGCCCCTTGAATGGCTTTTGTTATATGCGCCCGTTATACAGCGCACCCCCCGCATGATTATGGGGAAACAATTCATTTCATCTTGTGTTTATAGACTTGAAGTCCAGAATCTGTCGTTAAGTGTAAAGTAGCAGGAATTAAACTTTTTATTACTGTCAAGTATATAACGGTTCCCGATACATACAGCATCAATATTGTATAACGTGCGATACTAAACAGTGTGAAGACATGCCCCTGAAAAAGAATTCGTGCAGTGTGGCGGCAGATATTTACAATGACGGAAACGCGACTAAACGACCACATACCGACGCCCGAAGAAATCCACTATAAGAAAGCCAACTGGAGATTGTAGGAAATGTTCAGGTTAAATTCTCGATGGTGATGAGATTGATTCAAGCCCGCGCCAGGAGTGATAATCTTCAAAATTCAAACAAGTCGCACTTTATAATCCTATTCAAAACTTTTTGTTTTTCTCATAAATTAATATAGGTATGCTGAAGTCGTATTCCTTCCTTCAAATTTTTATAATGTTCATTATACGCCAATATCGCAAATTAAAATTCTGACATTTTCATAGTTCCTCAGGTGCAAACCATATTTTCTAAACTTTTCGGGCACCTGGGGGGGGGGGGCTAGACCCTTCTCCGTGGACCGTCAACTGTAGGTACACCGGCGCCCCCAGAAGCCCCATCGGCGCCCCCCTAACATTTTTGGGCTAGATACGGGCCTGAACTAAGACCAAAATGTTTCACCTAAAACTTAGTGAGTCGGCGATATGGGAATATCCCTATTTTCTGGCTTTGGCCATTCGCCGTTCTACTGATGCCGTTTTAGAAGAATCACAGACACCGACTAAATATACATCCTTTGTTTTGTTTCATAACTTTCACTTTTTAACACAGCGGTTCTAAGCCGTAACCGAAGGGACGTGTACCCGCTGGGGTACGAGATATGGTGTCTTATTAAACATGTAGTATATTTGTATATATGTATGTCACGCAGTGTGTAAATATACATGTACTATCATTATACTTTATATCAATTATAATGATTTCATTTATTTCCGTTAGTGATTTTAGACAAGGGGGTACGGGGAACTATTATGAAAGCTCAAGAATACGAGCACATTATAAGGCTATCAACAATTGGATTAGAATATAGACAAGCTGCATGTCATTATTTTGTTTCAGAACTTTCGTCGTTTATCATACAAATCTCAGTGATAACAATGATAACCAGTGTCGTACATATGTGATATATTACCACCGGGAACAGAATATAAAACAGCTACATAAATTGATCAGGGACATGAATTAAACAGGAACTTAAAAGAGCCAAATCTCTAATAAAATAAAACCAAGTACGAACAATCCAAACCATTAGACAAAATTCGAAGTCCTAAAAACGGTATAGGCAAAAAAGAGTAAAATCGCAAAATAGTGTAATCAGCATATGGACTGTTCACCGTGTACAAAATACACGACGAACAGTGGTAACAGGTATCCTAGGAAGAGTAAGCTTACCCTGCCTGGCGCGCCACACCCGCCATAGCTGCATCCAATCTATTAGGCGAAAACTCGGTAAAATAGCGTGATAGACCAATGAACTATAGGTATGCAAAATGCACGTGATGAACAGTGTTAACGATGTAGTACACATATATAATCAGGGAGATAGTATACCCGTCAATTAAAAATGTCTAGAATAATAGTCGAGAGAGACAAGTCTAGTTCGCAAGTATCCCTGCAGTTGAAGCTTAGATGACAAATGCCACGATCTACTCAAAAAATCAGAATAGAATGAACAAGCTCATTCGGGACCTATAAATTAACACAAATGGTTTGAAACGCATATAATAATGTAATATGAATGTATATAAACTAATTTACATTCAATCCTTTCTGTTTTTACTCTTAATCAGTTAAGTTCGGCAAAGTCAAAATCGAATGGTAATCTCTAGTGTCTGATTATTCCAGTCCACACCGAAGATGAGCATTTTCTGCTTAGGGTAAGGAGAGATAAGCAGTTTTATTGGTTGATGCTTTAGCCTTTGGGACACGATAACTGTAGTTCAAATTAAGTGAGAGTGATGAAACTTGGTGTATAGTTTCATTACATCAATACCTTGGCTAAGTTCGATATGAGCATTTTCTGCTCAGGGTAAGCAGAGCGATAAGAAATTTGATTGGTCGAGACTTTGGAACTGAATAACTCTCATTCTAATTGAGTTAGAATGTTCAAACTTAGTGTGAGTGTTTATTCGGTCAATGTATTGATGGAATTTGAAGATGAGCATTTTCTGCTTAGGGTAAGCAGAGGCAAGCAATTTGATTGGTTGATGCATTGGGGCACGATAACTTTAATTCTAATTTAAGTGAGAGTGATGAAACTTAGTGTGTAGTTTCATTACATCAATACCTTGACTGATTGTGATAATGAGCATGTTCTGCTCATGGTAAGCAGGGCAATAAGCAATTTGATTGGTCGAGACTTTGGAACACAATAACTATCATTCTTATGGAGTTAGAATGTTTACACTTGGTGTAGGTGTTTATTATGTCAATACCTTGATGGAGTTCGAAGGTGAGTATTTTCTGCTTAGGGTAAGCAGAGATAAGCAATTTGATTGGTTGTTGCTTATTAAGTTCTGATTAAGTGAGAGTGAGGACACTTGGTGTATAGCTTTAGCCTTATTACACCGATACATTGACCAAGCTCGATAATCAACATTTTCTGCTGAGGGTAAGCAGAACGATAAGCAATCTGATTGGTTGATGCTTTGGGGCACGATAACTTTAGTTGTAATTCATCATTTTATCATTACCTTGTTGACTAAGTTCGATGGTGCAAATTTTCTGCTTAGGCTAAGGAGCGATTAGCAATTTTATTGGTCAAGACTTTGGAACATAACTCTGCTTCAAATTGAGTAAGAATTTTGAACTTGATGTAGATGATCATTAGGCGAATGTCTTGACTAAGTTCAATAATAAACATTTTGAGATAAAGCTAATATTTTGAAAAAAATAAAAGTTCGATTAATTAATATGTGTCATCTTATTATTTTAGGATTTCGGCGGGGGACATCAGCCTCACTGTTGGCTTGTTTCATTTAAATATTAAATATCAAAAGCCCATCTTTTCTTGGTGAGATCAAAATATCAATGGATGATATTGAGCTAGAGACTTGGCTACTTTAACTACATCAGAAATATAAACAATAACATCAATACAGAACATACATAGTTTACGATAACCATTCCGTCCCTCTGTCGCGGCAGCGGCTGAACTCGGGTGTTTTTATACGCCGTTCCCTTCTCCCGAGCTGTAAGTAAACTCTTGGATACATAGCGAACACCTTAAAATGAATTTTCGAATTTAACTTAATATCGACATTGTAATATATCTAGTTTTTTTGGTTTTTTTTACTACATATGTATTTTTGTTTAAGTCAGACAATGGCGAGGTAATACCCGTGAGATTAATCCTGTTTTCCAATACAGCAAATACATTCTTTGTAGAATTGAAAAACTAATAGCATATACATGTATTATCAAAACTAGCTGAAAGTTGACTGAACCTAATATAATCGATCAATTTAATGAAAGTGCACTTTGTCACACAGCTAGCTGCATAGCTTTATTTATTCTTAACTTTCGTCGTTTATCATATACACATGCTGGATACCTTTGTTTGGTTTTAGAATGATCGTTGTTTATTATTCATATAAATAACTTCAAAATCAAAAGCCATATCCCTTTTCCAGTCGAAAATCAATAAGTAGGCCTTTTGTCTTTCTGAATATTATGACAAAATACGTGTTTTATTACGTGGAACATAAAATTTTAGTGACATCTTTAAAACAAGACATGGATCTGGATAAAGGTTTTCAATTCCTTATCTTGTCCTTTTTTGCTCATTTAACCACAAATGAGATTTTACATCTACCAGAAAAAACAGACTATGATGGAACATTTTACAATGTCGAAAATCAAGAATCTAAAGTTGTGTTTATCAAGACTTGCCAAGGTGGAAGGTTTGGGTTTTTTCAATTGATGAATACATCGAGTTTGGTATATGAAGTAATCTTCAGAGCAAATGGAATTCAGACAATTATACTGGGTCATGCAAAAAGTGCCCCTAAGAGCACTTCAACTGATTCCGAGTTACTTCCAGAAGAGAACAGATTCAAACCATTTTACTTTAACTGGTCAAAAAATACTATGGTGGTTGGTGCTGGAACTGTTGTCGGACAAGGGCCAAGGTTGCAATTACCTAGTAGCATTGCAGCAACAGTGAGATACATGTCGGTTCGTACATTCTACTGTCCTATGGATTATATTTTAGAACTATCTTGCAGAAAAGTTTAAATGTATTTATTTATTTCTATTAGAGATTCACTATTGTGCACCTGTGCATAGTAATTGTAAATGTTAAGTGCTGCTTAACTTACTATAGCGGCATATTACACATGGATCTAAGAACACCCTTAATAATGGACAATAACCAGGGATGTCAAGTGTTGCAGCCATTCAATTATTACTATACAATTTTACAAGAAATGTTTGTAGCTGTGTAAACGGACCGAGTTTGCAATTCGCTAGTAGCAATGCAGTTACAGTGAGGTACATTCCGCTGTCCTATGGATTATATTTTAGAACTGTCGTGCAGAAAAGTTTAAATGTATTTATTTATATTCTGGATTCACTAGTATTGTGCACCTGTTCATAGTAATTGTAAATGTTAAGTGCTGCTTAACTTACTATCGCGGCATATTACACATAGATCTAAGAACACTTTTAATAATGGGGATTACGCCGGAAAATCTGAATAGTATTTAATGGATGTTATAGTATGTAATGAAATAAAAACCAAGTACTGACAATCCAAACCATAAGACAAAATTCGAAGTCCTAAAATGATCTTTTAAATTTGGTGGGGAAATTTGGGAACGAATGTTAATCAATGTTGCTAGTTCTACATTAAGATGGCCGACTGAGGTGGACACGCAGATAAGCAGAGAGAGCTTTTCTTTTTCTATGATTGAATTTGTGACATGGCCATTAATTATTGAATAAAAAATACAAGTTTTGTGATTCAACGTGCGACTTCTACTCACGCGAACGAACTCAGGTGACAACTACTTTGTAGAAGTCCGGATGTAACCCGTTGGCGATATTTAAACTTCAAGTGTAAATAGAACCTGTAGAATTTCAGGATAAAATTATTTTGTGTGAACATAAATTAATTTCGCATTTTTCTAGCTGTTGTGATTTAGCAAACAGACTGTAAGTACAGGCTAATTTTGCCCAACCCTTAATCTTTAATAATGGGTGGAAAAGAAAAAAGAGGGAACATGCATGACGAAGAAAGTACATCAAATAGCATAACAGAGTTTTTAGACAATATGAGGATTCTTTCAAATATTTGGTTACAGACCTGTTAAAACGCGAGAAACAGACTTAGTGAAACTGTAATGCCAATAATCTTAAATCAATTCAGAGTGAGTTATCAAAGTACTTTAACAGTCAAATAAAGGCCCTAGAAAATCGGATTGGTGACTTAAAACAATATTTGAAAAGAACACTTAAAAAGACCACGGATATTAAAGAAACTACAGAAAATATTGTACTAAAATGAAAAAACATTCATATCTTGGTAAATAAAAACAGTCAGACAATATCAAAGGAACAAAAAGGACGCACTCACAGGGTAATGTACGTGATATTATAGCACGTTTTATAAGTTTAGAGATGGCGCATCAGTATAATATTTATTTTATTTTTTTATATCAATTTTATTCAAAACAAAAATATCGACATACATAACATACATACATACGTTCTAGATATTTCAAATTCTTAAAATATACATATAAATAATTTAAAATATATACTTTATGTAAATATGTTACAAGAATTGTCTACATTATGTAAATGTGTTATAACACATTAGCTACTTAGAATTATCTACTTTGAATATATATATTCATTAATTTAGTTTAAATTAGATATTGTAGTCAATTTTAAAATAGTTTGCGGTTGTTATATTACTTGTTTATAAGAGGTTTTATTCTGATTGTGTTTTTCCATTTTCCATGGAGATGAGTATTTGCAGATTCTAGTTCTAGTTTTTTTAATGTTGATTATGTATGATATATATACCTTCTTATTTGGTAAGGTGTTTTTTAGTTTACATTTATATATATAGAATTTTGTTAATATCAGTATGTGGTTTAGAAGTGTGACAAATAGTGTTGGCAATCGATTATAATTCTGATCATTTTGTTTATAAATTCCAGGATGTATATCGATTTGTTTTGGTTTAAAGTCGATGTTATAGTCTTTTAATATATTGATTGTTTCTTTCTTGCCAGTTATATTTGGAGTGGGTACATAGGTAGAAAAGGTGGTTAACGTCCTCAATACATGAGTAACAAAATTTGCTTAGAGTTGATTCCGTTAACGAGAATTGACATACACGTGTATTAGTATAGACAATATTGTGAATATATTTATATATAAAACAACGCAATTTAATGTTATAACATGTAGTTTTCGATATTTGAAAAAAAAATTGGGTGTCTTCTTTGTTTAGTTCGATATTAAGTAGTCGTTCCCATTTTTCTATTGATGTCGGTTATTGAAGTTTATTTAAGATTAATCTGTTGTAGATATATTTACTTTTTATATTAGATAGATCTTTATTATAAACTGTTTCAATTAGGGTTTGGAGTTTCTGGGTCATTTATAATTAAAATTTGTTGATTGTTATTTTACATGTTTTTCGATACAGATTAAATTGATGACTTTAAGCTTCTAATAATTAAATTATTTGCATCATTTCTTATATTTATAATATCTGTGACAAAGGTTAGATCATTATTCTTAAATAATGAATTATTATATACTGCTGATTTATTTATTTTAATGTGTTTGTTATTCCATATGACCTGATTATGAAATGTTATTAAGTTATCAATATGTGTTGTAAATATATCGTGCCAATGATTAAAAATTTGTTTATAAAATGGAGAAGATATTGGAATATTTTTTTCATAATTGCACATTGGTAGTATTTCACCATTATGTTTTTCCAAGATGCATCGAATTGGTATTCTCCATGTTTGATCAACTGGTGTTGTTATTTTTTGATCCAAAAGATACTTCGACATTTTAGAAATTCGTTGAAATCTACTATGTTTAGGCCGCCGTTTTCAGCATTTTGTGTTATAACATTTCTCTTAATTTTGTCATTACCGTTCCAAAGAAATTTGTAGATTAATGTGTTAAATTTATTCTTAATGTTTTAATAATAATAATAATAATAATAATAATCGTGTCATTTTACAAGGGTAGCAAATTTCCAATTTGGCCCTTGGCACAGATTCTGGAGTTTCTATTGACATTATGGGAAAGATTATTTTCGATAGGCAGAATGTTTTAATGATTTGTATTTTACCCATGAGGCTTAGATTTCGCTTTTTCCAAATATTTCGTATCTTTATAATTTCATCAATTTTTACCTGAATTTTTTTTTAGTGTTGTTGAGTATTCAGATCTGGGGTAGACCTCGGCTTTATTCTTAGGGGGAGATGTTGCAAGATCATCAGCAGAGAGTTTGGATGAAATTGACAGAATGACTTTATTGTAATTCATGCTCAATAACCTATGTATCCAGTGTTCGAAATAAACATGAAGAAAAGAACTATAATGGAGGGTTGTTTGTGCTTGTCACGTCACGTCATGGTATTGCATAATGCATATTTGATTTTGCTGTTGTGACTCAAACATTGATAGACGAAATCTGGTGGAAATATTCGCTAATGGGTAAATACGTTTGTTTTCTGAAATATATGTACATTTGTTGAACTGACCCGCAAATTTTATAGTAATTAATTTAAGATTATAAAAGTAATGGAAAGAATGGTCTTAACGCGTGGTATTTATTGTAATTTTAATATTAATGTGACAAATTGTTAAAGATGACTATTAATTTTAAAGCTGGGCTATAGGGACCATGTAGGAAACAATAGGGATAAAAAAAAAAGTAAACTGGTCTCTTGGTTCACCATGTCGACCAATATCACTTTCTGTCAGGATCCATGATTGTACGAAAAATCACGTTTTTAGGCTTGTGGACCCTATGAGAGGTCGCAATTTTGAACCGATTTTGATGAAACTTGGTTCCTTTCGATATTTGCACCCATCGTAACGAATTATGGCCCGTGATTGTCCGAAAAATCGCGTTTTTTAGCTTGTGGTCCCTCTGCAGGTCACAATTATTATCCTCTTTTAAAAAAAAACGTCTAATTGTTTCCACTTTACGCTTTAAGGAAGGTTGAGTTCAAATTTCGCGGAAAATCGGACCAAAATTGACGGACAAAATGGCCGCCGTTTGAACGCGAAAAGTGTAAAAATATCGTATGTCAAGGTTGTGGACTCTCTACAGGTCACAATTCTTATCCGATTTTGACGAAACTTTAAATATAGGTTTAGCCCAAATAGATCTCGTCTGCTGGCGTGTATCGGATTGAAACTTCATGGATTGTGGCCCCTGATTGTACTAAAAATCACGTTTTTAGCTTGTGGACCCTATAGAGGTCACAATTTTGAAACAATTTTGATGAAACGAAACATGCATGTTTATAACCCAAAGATCTTGGTTCCTTTTGATAATTGCGACTATCGGAACGTAACTTTCTGAATTATGGCCCCTGATTGTCCGAAAAATCACATTATTTAGCTTGTGGTCCCTTTGGAAGTCACAATTACTATCCGATTTGAAAAACCGTCTGAATATATCACCGTTACACCGAAAGGAAAGTTGATTTCAAATTCCCCGAAAATCGGACAACAATTGACATACAAAATGGCCGCCGTTTGAACGCGAAAAGTGTAAAAAAAAAAATATTGTACATCAAGGTTGTGGACTCTCTACAGGTCACAATTCTTATCCAATTTTGACGAAACTTGAAATATAGGTTTATCCCAAAATGATCATGACTGCTTTCGATATTGGCATATATCGGATCGAAACTCCATGAATTATGGCCCCTGATTGTACGAAAAATCACGTTTTTAGGTTGTGGACCCTATAGAGGTCACAATTTTGAAACGATTTTGATGAAACTTGACATGTTTATAACCCAAAGACCTTGATCCCTTTCGATATTTGCGCATATCAAATTGTAACTTAATGAATTATGGCCTTTGATCGTAGGAAAAATCACTTTTAATATTGTTTGTTTTCATACGCCCACATTTTCATGTGGACGTATTATGTCGTCGCCCCTGCCCGTCCGTCCGTCCACAATTGTTTGTGGACTCTCTACAGGTCACAATTCTTGTCCGATTTTGACGAAACTTGAAATATAGGTTTATCTCGGCTGCTTTCGATATTTGCATGTATCGGATCAAAACTTCATGGATTATGGCCCCTGATTATACGAAAAATCACGTTTTTAGCTTGTGGACACTATAGAGGTCACAATATTGAATCGATTTTTATGAAACTTGACATGCATGTTTATAACCGTAAGATCTTGGTTCCTTTCGATATTTGCACCTATCGGAACGTAATTTCCTGAATTATGGCCCCTGATTGTCAGAAAAATCACCTATTTTAGCTCGTGGTACCTCTGGAGGTCACAATTATTATCCGATTTGAAAAACCGTTCGATTATATCACCGTTATACCCTAAGGAAGGTTGAGTTCAAATTTTCGGAACAATCGGACAAAAATAACCATACAAAATGGCCGCCAATTGTACGCAAGTACTGTTAAAAAATGGTATATCAAGGCTGTGGACCCTGTAGAGGTCACAATTTTAATTAGATTTTGATGAAACTTGAAAAGCATGGTTATAACCCAAAGATCTTGGTTCCTTCGTTATTTGCGCATATCGGCTCGTAACTTTCTGAATTATGGCCCCTGATTATACGCTAAATCGCCTTCGTTTAGCTTGTGGTCTCTCTGGAGGTCACAATTATTATCTGATTTAAAAAAATCGTTGAATTATATCACCGTTACGCCCTAAGGAAGGTTGAGTTTGAATTTCGGAAAATTTGGACCAAAATTGCCATATAAAATGGCCGCCATTCGTATGCGAATACTGTTAAAAAATGGTATATCAAGGTTGTGGACCCTGTAGAGGTCTCAATTTTAATTCATTTCTGATGAAACTTGAAATGCATGGTTATAACCCAAAGATCTTGGTTCCTTTCGCTATTTGCGCATATCAGATCGTAACTTCCTGAATAATGGCCCCTGTTTATAACTAAAATCGTCTGTGTTTAGCTTGTGGTCCCTCTGGAGGTCACAATTATTATCCGATGTAAAACATTGTTTGATTATATCACCGTTACACCCTAAGGGAGGTTAAGTTCGAATTTCGGAACAAAATTGCCATACAAAATGGCCGCCGCGTGTATGCGAACACTGTTATAAAATGGTATATCAAGGTTGTTGACCCAGTATAGGTCACAATTTTGATTCAATTTTGATGAAACTTGAAATGCATGGTTATAACCCAAAGATATTGGTTCCTTTCGTTATTTGCACATATCAGATCATAACTTCCTGAATTATGGCCCCTGATTGTCCGAAAAATCGCCTATGGTCCCTCTGGAGGTTACGATTAGTATCCGATTTAAAAAACCGATTGACTCTATCACCGTTACACCATACGGAAGGTTGAGTTTGAATTTTAGGGAAATCGGACCATAATTGCCAGACAAAATGGCCGCTGTTTGTACGCTTATAGTATTAAAATATGGTATATCAAGGTTGTGGACCCAGTATAGGTCACAATTTTAATTCGATTTTGATGAAACTTGAAATGCATGTTTATAACCTAAATATCTTGATTCTTTTCGATATTTGCGCATATCAAATTATAATTTAATGAATTATAGCCTTTGATTGTAGGAAAATTCACTTTCTGTTTTGCTTGTTCTCTAACCATCTCTCGAAAATGTGGGCGTATCCTGCCTGGCAGTGCCAGCTTACTATCTTTTTATCCATCTCTCGAAAATGTTGGCGTATCCTGCCTGGCAGTGCCAGCTTACTATCTTTTAATAGCTAAAACCGCCTATATCCAGCCACATCACACCAAGTCTTTAGGGTCTACATTGGCTGCCAATTTCGAAATATCGAAAGGAATCGAGATCTTGGGGAGATAAAGCTATATTTCAAGTTTTGTTGAAATCGGATAAAAATTGTGACCTGTAGAGTGTCCACAAACAAATTGTGGACGGACGGAAAAACAGGGGCGACGACATAATACGTCCACATGAAAATGTGGGCGTATAAAAACACAGTTGAGACGGGAAACAATTGAGCATCGGACTAGACATAAAGCTGTATTCTCAGTTTCGGATGTTTCTTAAATGAAAATAACATTTCTTACAAAAATCATCATTCTGTGGAATAAACGACACATTTCTGTCAAGTAAATTTGCAGGACTTGGTTGGTTAGTTCGTTTCCGTCCTGGAATTGGGGGGGGGGGGGTCAATATCATAACCAACTGAACTTGCATAATTCCCTCCGCCTTGATTGTAATATAAATTTATAAAACCAGGGGCTTTAACTAAGATAAAATCCAAGTTTTAGTAATTTGATTGGATAACATTTTACAAAATGTAGCTTAACCAATAAAAACAAACTTGTCTTTACTATTCATTAATTCAGAAAAACTCATTGTATTTTTTTTTTTTACATATATCTGCAGGTAAGAACTTCTGACGTTCAGAATTAAAGAAGGTACAGTTAAATATATAATGAAATTCGTCCCCTTGCTCTTCAAGGTTACATAAATCACAAACTCTTTTGATCTATCAATGCTATAGAAACTACCACATCCAATATGTAATCTATGACTACCACATTTACATTTACATAGATTAAGTCTAAAACCAAAAGGCAATGCTGTTAAATAATTTTCCAAGCCAAACTCAGATTTATACATACTATAGTTTAAACATTAAGCTGAATTGAACGTTTTAGCTTCCAATCATTTACAAACAAATTGTGGTAAAACTATTTCACATTTTTAGACAAGTTACAAAGTCACCAAAGCCACATTCAGTTAATATATCTTTAACACAAGTTAACCATTTTAAGTGATAAACATCCCCTGAATCAAGGGGAGGTACCCGTTATGCCGCCGACCCTATGGTAGGGTTAGGATACCCTTACCCTATACAATAAGGTATAGGGTACCCTAACCCTAAACAATAAGGGGGCGGCGGCATAGCGTAACAACGATACACTCCCGAATCAAGTCGATACAATATTTCATATAATATACGAGATATTTTCTCCTCTTTCACTGACAAAACGTTTAAAAAAACAACCATTCTTGCCTTAATACTGACGCACATAGGCACTCTAGCAAGTTATCCATAGACAATGCAAGCAGGTGTACTTTTTGTTTTACTTTGATTATATATGTACATAATTCTAAATGATTTAATAATATAATTATTTTTATAACCCAAACCCCTTTGCGCCATACAACAGTAGGCCTATAGGAGCAATCATAGCATCAAATAATTGTAATAATATATCTATTGGTAAATACAGTTTTCTAGCTTTACGTAATACATAAAACATAGCTTTTCTGGCTAGTTGGATAAGTCTAGATTTATTAACATGAAAAGTGCCCTTTCAAGAAAATACTATTCCCAAATTCTGAAATTCATCAATAACAGATAAACGCTCATGATTGTACATAAAATGAATACTAGTATCTTCAGTCTGGCGGCTTTTAGAAAATACAACAACATTGGTTTTGTCAACATTAACTTTCCATGTTTTAAGTTTCCATGTTTCACAATATAGATACATTGTGTTTAGTGCAGATTGCAACTCTGCTGCGGCAGTACTGTAAATTACTTATAGTTATCTCCCTTTACTGTATTAATTTCTCTGATCAATTCATGCTATAATCAATCTATTATACCAATACTATCGTTGTGTCTGTATGGGTGCATTGGTAGTAACGACATATGCCTGAAAATGCGCTCGACTCAACCAGTCTTTCGAGGAATGAATTGCAAACTACAGCTGACCATAATGCAGAAATTGTCATATCATCTAATTTTTTTTCCACTGGCAATTGATAGAATAAAAATATGTCGAAGAAATCGTGTGTAGAAACGCTGAAGAATTTTTTCCGTGAATATATTATACTGTTATATCGCGATTCTTTACACTTTAATTTAAACACCTTTGGGTGATATATCCTTTGTTCTACATACTTGATATATTTCAAATCAACTTGTAGTGATGTCACCAGAGGATTGAGTTTAACGTCCTACTATTGTCCCCCGAATCATATCGTTTTCCAACAAGTCATTAAAAACTTCTTCAGTACAGATTTCCGGTCCTCTACTAAGCTAAATATTGGCTTTATATTTATAGGGCATCGTCCACTGTTTGATTTGTTGACTTCTTTAGGTTTCCTTAATGTTTCTAGAGTCCTTAATAAACCCTTTCTGAACTGAAAGACATCGGATTTTGGGTTCTGGAACAGTGGGACTGCAGTTGGAAGACAATTCGGTTGCATATATTCTCCTTAACCAGGGTCTTGCTTGTAAACGCATTTTCTATCCATAAATCGGGGGGGGGGGGGCTCTACGCTTTTTTCTTAGCGTCCCTAATATTTAGACATTTTCCGACAGACTGTTCCAGGTGGCGTAGTAATATATCAAATTTAAGTCCTGGAACTACGGTCTTCGACGAAACGGCGGTAATATTTTGAACATGCAATGATGTAATTCTCCTAAATCATATAGTGGCTCAGTGAGTAAGACGTTTGCTCGCCAACATAGGGGTCCCATATTAGATTCTTCCAATCGCCCAGATTTTTCGACGTGTTCCCCACTTAATGATGTAGGACGGAGTGTTACGTTCTAGACAATACCAGTCCTTCGCTCGTCGATTCCGACTGAGTGTCAATTATGAGACCTAGCTCCCATGTAGAGTATACGCCCGAAACACATTTATATAACGATGTCATACATTACCACGTATCACAATACAATGTCCGATATCCAATTTGTCCTTTTAATTTTATTTATTAGCTTCTTGTTAGGCCGATAAATTGACACAAAACAGTTAGCGAAGCCAGCGACATCAAATACCTGGCGGCAATGAGACTTTGGCGCGGTCAAGGTTATAACGTCATTGCTAGTAACGCTTGCGTTCATCGGAATCCCCTTATAAATAGAAGCAGACGACGAGGAAATCCTCAGTGGTTCATTGGGTACACTCGAAAAACCTTTATATTAAAGCTCCTAACACAACTGGTAGCCATCTGGCGGAGGACATTTATCCATAATTAATAGTTTACTATTAATTTAAAGGCTCATTAGTTGACTTTGGTTGGTTTGATCCAAGCTGAGGCCTAGATTGGTTGTGGGTTAACCATTCCCCCAATTACTTATTTCACTGTATTTCTGATCTGTTTCCATCATATCCACCGGCCCAACTTGTCAAATGTATTTATTTGCCGAATTCCTGTATCCATACCTGGGAATTTATCCAAAGGGTTGGCGTCTCACCCAAATTATCTCCCCTTAGGCTTAATGCGATGTATCTCAATTATAAATTGATCCAAATAAAGTTGTTTATATTTATTTACGCCCGAGTTTGTTAGTTCTTCCGAATTAAATGCTAGACTGGAACGAACCCTTAAAAGGTCTCTTATAAATAGTCGAGGCGCTACGTTTCTGTATTGATTACAGACGCCTAAATAAAATAAAACCAAGTTAGAACAATCCAAACCATCAGACAAAAAAAAACACGGTATAGGCAAAATAGTGTAATATGGCAAAATAGTGTAATCAGCATATGGACTGTAAGGATAGTCATCCATTATCTCGGATTGACACTACTCTTGATGCTTTGTCTGGTTTCTCAACGATTGACCTGAGGTCGGGATATTGGCAAGTCAAGATTGCTGAAGAAGATAGGCATAAAACTGCTTTTTCCGTACCCGGATGTGGGTTGTGGCAGTTCAAAAACATGGCTTTTTGGATTATATAATGCACCGGCAACTTTCGAAAGATTAATGGAGAAGATCTTAGCTAACTTATCCTAGGAAATATGTATGGTGTACCTGGATGATATTATTATATTTGCAAAATCCTTTGACGAGCACTTATGCAACTTAGAGAAAGTTTTCAAGAGGCTCCAACAAGCAAACCTAAAAATAATTATTACAGTATTATATGCGTTGCGAACCACTTTTGTCAATTTTTAGGTACCAAATGTTAGCGATTTAGCTCCTTTTACCCACTGGATTATTCCATCACTAGCCATCATAAGTTCAGGGAAACAATTCCACCATTGTCTCTATGGTCAACCGTTTACAATTAGAAGTGACCACGGTGCATAGATGGTTTGAGTTCCGGTCTTCCTACCAATTCACCATTCAGTACAGAGCGGGACGAGTACACAATAATGCGGATGCACTATCTCGACGACCATGCATAGTTGATTGTCTCCACTGTACAAAAGCGGAACAGAGATATGAGAATAATATCAAAGTTCCACTTACCACTACTAAAAACCTTAATGTCTTGGCTTGCACAAGTGCTCCAATAGACCAATTAAATAAAAATTCATTATCTTCCCCTGCCCTTTCTGAAAATATAAATAAAGAAATAAATATTTATGACGATAAATTGATGATTAACCTACAGATGGGAGACCCTGCACTTTATGGAATAATCCAGTGGGTAAAAGGAGCTAAATCGCTAACATTTGGTACCTAGAAATTGACAAAAGTGGGTCGCAACGCATATAATTCTTTAATAAGAATGTATATAAACTGATTTACATTCAATGGTTTTCGTTTTTACTCTAATTTCAAAACAGTAATGTTCGACGAAATAAACCATGCAGTCTCGATCTAGTGCACATTTAGAGCGTCTGGTTATTCCAGTCTACATATGCCGTCTGGTTTGGTGTAATGTGTCTAGCCTCGTCCTTCGAGTCTCTTATTCACCTTGGGCTGAAGCGCATTATGGTACACGATTCGTGTACCAATGTTAAAAAAAATTATTTTATCTTAAATATCGGATATCAGAAGCTCATCTTTTCCCGGTAAGTTTACATCATCAATGTTGATTTAAATTGAACAATAATTCTTGTTTTCGATGTCGACGATTTTGGAGGA
The DNA here is from genome assembly GCA_917208275.1 of Patella pellucida. Classification (NCBI taxonomy): domain Eukaryota; kingdom Metazoa; phylum Mollusca; class Gastropoda; family Patellidae; genus Patella; species Patella pellucida. Next base: position 13,159,724 of record OU795038.1, read on the forward strand.
TTTTGATATGCGTGCTAACATGAGGAATTTGTGTTCAACTTGTGCATCTGTGCCTCTCGTAAATCCCCTGCCAAAGTAGCCAAAGGGCCTTTAAAAACCTACAAAGTGGGTTTGCCGATGGAAAGATGGGCTATATATATCCTGGGTCCATTACCGGAAACAAAGCATGAAAATAAATACCTTCTAGTAGTAGCCGATTATTTCTCCAAATGGGTTGAGGCTATGCCAATACCTGATCAAAGAGCTACAACAATAGCCCAATCTCTTATTGAACGCATTGTAACATTTTTTGGCACCCCCATGCAAATCCGTTCAGATCAAGGGCCAAACTTTGAGTCTGATGGGTGTTCCAAGAAATGTGTAATATTATAGAAATCGAGAAAACTCGAAACACCACCTATAGACCACAATCTGATGGAATGGTTGAGAGAGCCAATCGTACCATAAGTGCCATGTTGTCAGCATTTGTAAATAATAATAAAAATGATTGGGATGATCACATATACTTACTCATGTCCGCATATCGTTCTGAACTTATTAATTCAATCATAGGTTGCACCTTCCGATGTGTTTTCAGTACCAACATAGTATAAAAAATTGCATTCTGGTAACAAGTATTGATAAAAACTATAGAGTGAGATATATGATTGAAATCCAGTATAGTGCTTTATATCAGCATCCGAGTTAGCAAAACTAAGGATGTTAAATTTTTCAATACTTCTAAGTTTTAACAAATGAAGATTTAACATTTCTTTTTTTGGAGAGGAATCAGCACTATTATTTTTTAAACTATCGGTTGAACTAGCTTGTGAGCTTAAATTAATTTCATCAGGTGTGGTATTATTTATATAATTGTCTTCATCAGAATTTGAGCTAACAATAATAATATTTGAATCTTGACTTAAAACACTGTCACTAGTTGCAGAAATTATATCTTTTACAGTAGTGGTACTAGGGGTAAAAATATTATGTTTTTTTAATGTTCTTATTCCAATCAAATATTGTTGGCACGGATCCTGTTTTAAGCTTACGACGAGTTCTATACAAATTTGGCAGTTAATAATTATTATCATTGAAGTGTAATGAACAAATTCTGGTATGTGAGTTTAAAGAAAAATTTGGTCCAATATCTATAATCCATTGTTTACAAAGTACTTGATCTTTAGGAAATGAGTGAAAAGATAATGAAGAGTCAGCTCTGGAGTCACTTGTACAAAGTGGAACACAACAATGGTGTGGCATATTTAAGATATAATGAGTTGATTAAAAAAAATTATAATGATCGAGTTGATTAAAAAAATTTATAATGAGTTGAATAAAAAAATTAAGGTAAATTTATCAAGTTAAAAAAGTAGTCCAACAGTAGGCTAATCAATACCTCCTTAAAAGAAACAAAAAAATAAATATTTTAATAAAATATGATTTGATATAAAAGGGGTTGGGTTTTGTTAGCGGATGATTTTTTTTAATAAAAATACCTATTCTGACAATGATGAATCTTCCACAACTTGGAATTTCTACAGCACAATCAATCCACAGTAAACAAGGCCTATAAATATAAAAAAAAATGGACATAGATTATAAATTAATATATACAAGACAAGCTTAGAGCGATAAATCACTTAAAAGGACAGGTGTAGGGTCTAATTTATCTTTTATTAAATAATAATAACTGTTGAAAATTATGCAAAAATGTGCACGAAAACGTCTTCAGAATATCTGATCGAAAGAAGCAGACGGACTTTGTTATTTTATTATATATAGAGTTGTCTCCCTCGATTTACCTCCTCAAAAATAGTAAAAATAGAAAATTAAAATATACTCACAATGTAGACTTCTCCGTGGAATTAAATAAACAACCGAAAAATTTATTCGCGACAAATACTATGGTGTTAGAAATAATTAGAACAGTCGCGAGAACCGCAGCCAGGTGCGTGAAGTGTTGTGAATCTCACCGGTTCGGCATAATAAATTGGCCAATACGACAAAATTGACATTTTGATGCTGGAAAAAAGACAAATTGACTAGCGGAAGGTTATAAAATCAAACTACGGTCGATTTGATAACTGTCATTCCATAAATAAATCGGTAAACAAACATTTCAGTCGAAAAAACACGTATTTCACGCCATGACCCAATCGGACGCCATCTTTGTTTTTATGCGAGAGAGCGCTGCTAGGTGGAGCGGAACTGGAAAGTCGTCAATTTACTTCCCCTACCACTTCTATTCGATGTCCCTAATCATGTAATAATTTCTTGTAAAGATTTTTAATATAACCAGGCAAGTTCATAAATGATACAGCAGTAGTTTCACATAATGTATCAAACCAATGTTTCAAACCCTCATTATTAACGGTCACTTCATAATGTGTTGGATACCTCAGGATACATGCAAAACATGATCCTTTATCACAAACATTTTCTACGGCCTCAATCAAATCCACAATATTTACTTTCTACACATTAGAAGTTCTTCCTTTCACAACACACCCCGTCTCGGAAGGAGTGCTCTTTACGGCCATTCGATGATGGTTGAACAGGGCTAAACAAAGATATATCCGAGAAGGACACAGGGACTCGGGGCAAATAACAGCTTTGCAGAATTGCTGCTTTTTCAATTAGTTGGATTGAATTAATTAATATCTTTGGCCAATTATTAGATTCACATATAGAGAATGATTTTATTCTATTATGCATTGTACCATATGCAAGCCGCTATGATATATCGAATGTAAAAACTGACTGTTGCATTGTCAATCTTGGAAAGACAAACGTTATAACAAACTATTTAGATAAGAAGTAAAAAACACAACGTGAAGGGGGAGCAAAAGACGACAAGTGAAAATACTAGACGACCGCAATGCTACTAAGATATGTAGTAAGGACAGATGCATGGGTCATACGTAGGATGTGGCGACCGGTTTGACGTAGTTCGCTCTGCACGTCTGACAAAAGACCCATGGTACTACAGGCAAAATGTCTGACTCCCACACCAGTTTAAAGTACATAAAATATCTATATAATTCCCATTCTAGATAGTGGTAAGTGCTCTAGAAAACAGAATTATATGTCCCTAAAAAACCTGACAAAGTAAAACTCCGTCCTACTTATACAAATCACAAACGGTAAGTCCATTTGTTCTCAACTTACTGTAGCTCCTCTCGTGGACAAGGTCGTTTTTAAATATCACTACTGAATACAAAAGAAATAAAATGACAACAATGTTCAGGCGAAACCACCTCGACCTTAATGCCAGACAGCCAGCGACTTAGCCACCGTGGCTTCCTACGGAATACAAAAATCATCATACTAGATTTACAACCATTTATAGTGGTTATCATTTGCCACTTTGTTTTTCCCCGTCTTCAATTAGCCCAGGATAGGTGCAGAAGCGTAGGATGTTAAACCCCATTTCATTCATTCCACTTTGTTTTTCAGGGAAGTCTACGGGGTTAATGAAATACAAAAATAATCAAAATTTGTACGTAACGTCTTTGTTCTTATCTGGTTCCTGCATCCGGTACCTCTGGGGCCTGTTTCACGAAATTTTAACTTAGAAAAAATCCGATTTTAGTAATTCGATTGGATAGTATTAGATTGATTTTAGCGCTTAGCCAATCAGATTTAAGTATGTACTAAAATTTGGATTGTATCTTAAGTTAAAATTTCGTGAAACAGGCCCCAGGTCCATTAAATCTATAACGGTCACCAATAGTTATAGTATGTAAGAATTAGATGAAGAGCTAATCATTCTTGGTATAATAGTTTGAAACAAAATAATAAATAGTTGGAAAATTTTATTCAAATTACTCTCATGGCGTGCGACGATATTAGCAATCGGGTGTTTTATAAGATGTATGCATTATATTAATTGCAACCACCGTACTGGTTTTTCGGAGCTAAACCTCACTTCACAATTTTTAAATTAAATGAAAATATGGCTGAACAGTTCCATGGTCTATTTAAAGTAACCAAGTCTTGAACTCGGTGTCATCCACAGCCTTCGACATTGCAAATCAACATGTTATCTTACCATAAAAAGCAGGGCCGGCGTAAGCAATTCTTGATTTGGGGGTGCTTCCACCCTAGGACCCTATAGGCGAGGGTCCAGGGGCCGCAATAACCTGGAGAAAAGAGTTCTTGTGGCCAAATTATCGGGAGGGCTAAATCCCCCCCCCCCCTTAGCCCCCCTACTACACCGGGCCTGAAAAGGTCGACTTCTAGTATCCAATATACAAGACACAGTGTACATTTTAAACTCGGCACACGAATCGCGGTCAAAAATGCTTTCGGGCACCACCTGTAAAGAGAAGACTGCCGGGGAAGACTGGAATAACCAGATGCCAAAGACGTGGTTAGAAATTACCGAAAAAAACAGAACCGTGTCCATTTCTAGGTGCGAAAAAATACAGAGTTAGCTCTGTTAGTCTGTACCGTGAAGGCATGGGCGTAGTTGCATTTATGTGGATGTGTTGTAACTTAATAATCAACCTTGCCGTCTTGATTGCTATTTATTACCATAGTTATATCCCCCAACAATTCCGGTCTCGCTTCATTCTAATTCCGCCCGCGCCCATCACCGAAAGCTACCTCAACTACTGATACTTATTAGCCTCTTTATTAAATACAATAATACAATCTGAAAGAAATCTTATTCATTTTGCCACACTGAATAAATAAAACTGAATCCCTGTGTTTTGTTTCAGAACTTTCATCGTTTATTATTTCATATAGATACATTCACAATCATATGAATCCTTTTCCCGGAGGAAAATCAATATTTTTTTTATTTCTAAACGATAGCATAAAAACGTGTATATTATCGATCCACACTGGATCGTAGATGTTTTTGAGTTTGATCACAAAATAAGACATCTAAAAAATGGAGCTGGGTAGAGGTTTCCAAATCCTTATTTTGACGTGTGCATTTCATTTCACCACAAACGAAATTTTACATGTTCCAAAACGGACAGGATATGATGGGACATTTTACAATATCGAAAATCAAGAATCTAAAGTTGTGTATGTGAAAACTTGCAAAAGTGGAATTTTTGGTTTTTTCGAATCGGCGAATACTTCGAGTATGGTTTATGAAGTCAACTTTGGAAAATTTGGAACTAGCACAGTAATACGCGGGCGAAATGTTGACGATCCCAGAAGTACTACAACTGAACCTGCGTTAATTCCAGAAGAGAACAGATTCAAACCATTTTACTTTCACTGGGCAAATAATATGATGGTGGTTGGAGCTGGAACTGTTGTCGGACAAGGGTCGAGGTTTCAATGGTCAGATAACGTCACAGTTACAGTGAGGTACATGTCAGTTCGTACAATTAGGTGTGATTTGTATTATATTTTAGAATTATCATGTAGAAAAGTTTAAATGCGTCCCTTTATTTCTTGTCGGGATCCAGTACATCTGTTTTTATACGCCCACATTTTCATGTGGACGTATTATGTCGTCGCCCCTGTCCGTCCGGACGTCCGTCCACAATTGTTTGTGGACTCTCTACAGGTCACAATTCTTGTCGGATTTTGACGAAACTTGAAATATAGGTTTATCCCCAAAAGATCTCGGCTGCTTGCGATATTGGCATGTATCGGATCAAAACTTCATGGATTATGGCCCCTGATTGTACGAAAAATCACGTTTTTAGCTTGTGGACCCTATAGAGGTCACAGTTTTGAACCGATTTTGATGAAACTTGACATGCATGTTTATAACCCAAAGATCTTGGTTCCTTCGATATTTGCGCCTATTGGAACGTAATTTCTTGAATTATGGCCCCTGATTGTCCGAAAAATCACCTATTTTAGCTCGTGTTTCCTCTGGAGGTCACAATTATTATCCGATTTGAAAAACCGTTCGATTATATCACCGTTACACCCTAAGGAAGGTTGAGTTCAAATTTCGGGAAAAAGGACCAAAATTACCATACAAAATGGCCGCCGTTCATACGCGAATACTGTTAAAAAATGGTATATCAAGGTTGTGGACCCTGTAGAGATCACAATTTTAATTCGAATCAAGATGAAACTTGAAATGCATGGTTATAACCAAAAGATCTTGGTTCCTTTCGATATTTGCGCATATCGGATCGTAACTTTCTGAATTATGGCCCCTGATTATACGCAAAATCGCCTTTGTTTAGCTTGTAGTCCCTCTGGAGGTAACAATTATTATCTGATTATATCACCGTTACGCCCTAAGGAAGGTTGAGTTCGAATTTCGGAAAAATTGGACCAAAATTGCCATACAAAATGGCCGCCATTCGTACGCGAATACTGTTTAAAAAATGGTATATCAAGGTTGTGGACCCAGTAGAGGTCACAATTTTAATTTTCGATTTTGATGAAACTTGAAATGCATGGTTATAACCCAAAGATCTTGGTTCCTTTCTATATTTGCGCATATCGGATTGTAACTTCCTTAATTATGACCCCGACTATACGCAAATCGTCTTTGTTTAGCTTGTGGTCCCTCTGAAGGTCACAATTATTATCCGATTTAAAAAAAAATCGTTTGATTATATCACCGTTACACCCTAAGGAAGGTTGAGTTCGAATTTCGGTAAAATTCGGAACAAAATGGCCGCCGCGTGTACGCGAATACTGTTATAAAATGGTATATCAAGGTTGTGGACCCAGTATAGGTCACAATTTTTATTCAATTTTGATGAAACTTGCAATGCATGGTTATAACCCCAAGATCTTGGTTCCTTTCGTTATTTGCACATATCAGATCATAACTTTCTGAATTATAGCCCCTGATTGTCCGAAAAATCGCCTATGGTACCTCTGGAGATCACGATTATTATCCGATTTAAAAAAAACGCTTGACTCTATCACCGTTACACCATACGGAAGGTTGAGTTTGAATATCAAGGAAATCGGACCATAATTGCCAGACAAAATGGCCGCCGTTTGTACGCTAATAGTGTTAAAATATGGTATATCAAGGTTGTGGGCCCAGTATAGGTCACAATTTTAATTCGATTTTGTTGAAAGTTGAAATGCATGTTTATAACCTAAAGATCTTGATTCTTTTCGATATTTGCGCATATCAAATTGTAATTTAATGAATTATAGCCTTTGATTGTAGGAAATATCACTTTCGGTTTTGCTTGTTCTCTATCCATGTCTCGAAAATGTGGGCGTATCCTGCCTGGCAGTGCCAGCTTACTATCTTATTCAGGATTCTGTACAATTACTCATGTCTGCCGTTGAACATTCTTTCTAATGTAGACAATCAAAAGTTAAATGAATGAATGAAATGGGGGTTTAACTTCCTACTATTGTCCACCTAACCTGGGCTAATGGAAGACAGGCATACGCCATACAGTGTGCTATGACAGTAATTTTGCCAGAAAAAAATGTTCGCTGTGTACACTGAAATAAAAAGTGGTATCGGATATTATAGAAATGGTACTAGCAAGACTCGTGGGGTTAAATGGAGCAATAGTGCGGACTTCAGAATACCAGGCCAGTAAGTACCAGTGCCAGCTTTTAAGCATGAGCACTTGATATAGAACAGCCATATGTTGTTCAGATTTTTATTATGTGAAGTGAACTATCAAAAATAGGATGTATAGAATAGAAAAGCATCTGTACATCTGGAAATATACAACCGAGGGAGGCACACACATTAAAATAGAATGTAGAGAATAGAAAAATATTTGCACACCTGGAAATATACAACCTAGCCGAGGGAGGCACACACATTGCTGAAGAATGCATCAGATTTCTTGAACAGACACTATGCCACAGATAAATCTCATAATTGTTAGTCTTGTCTTTCTTTAGGCCTTAACTGTTTTATGAATTTATAGATTAGACACATATTAACATGACATGACTATATTTAATAAAGTGAAGTGGTTAAACAAATGGGTGACCACGAGAAATGGGCTAAGTAAGGGTTGTTTTTGCAAGATTCAACTTTATAAGAGTAACTCACAGACATTTCCTGCCATCATTAATTACAGAAAGTAGGAACTATCGTCCTGGATTCTGATGCACAGATTATAACAATTAAATAGAATAATTTTGACGTGAAAAGGTGCCCATAAGAAACACTAAACCCAAAATGGTATCTGCCCCGCCTTAATAGCTGACACAACCACACTTGCTATACAAGAATGAGCAAGGTTAATAGCCCTTACAGGCCGGGCGGGGGGGGGGGTCATCAAATAGGTTTAGAAGAGCGTAACGACGCAAAACTTAAGCTATGGGATAAGGACCCTGTGTTTAGCTTATGGGATGTTAGGCTTATATTTAATCTCGTAGCTGTTTTTTTAGTTTCCTGTGTATAACCGATGTATCATGGATGTTAATAAGATAATAAATATAAAAGCATAGTAAACATAAACAGAGTTCCAGAGACTTGTCAGTTGGTCATTGGAAATAGTTTAAACACAACGTGGAATCAGAGTTAATTCGTCTATTTAAACACAACGTGGAAGCCAGAATGAATTCGCCTATTTAAAAACACCGTAGTCAAAGGCTATTTCTATTCCAAACTAGAGCTGTATATTAAAAAGGGTGGGGGCAAAACCTTAATATAATTAGCCCTTTCTAGATTGGAGCTTAGATGGCTTAAGCTGTTTTAACGCTCACATCCAAACAACTCAATATTTTGAGCTGAAATTTTGAGTCAGGGTATATACACCATTCTTCTAAATTTTGGCGTTTAAATTTCATACGTACTCGGATTTAAATTTTAGGCTCTATTCTATTCGGGACAGTCCCTTTAATTCAAACATAATTTAAAACAAAGCATTAAGATACCCTAGTGTGTGTGTTAAATATACATAATGCAATCGATAAATCTGCCAATTACAGGTCTTTCTTCAGGCCTGAAATGTTATCTAAATTAGTAATTAGACATTAATTAACTTATCCAGACCATAATCCACTGCGATATTTACTGGATTAGAACCCGGTATGATGCTTCTGATTAAATCAAAAAATGAATAATCGAGACTATGTTTTTTATCTTGCCGACTTTAGTAATGATGATCGAGGCTATGCTTAAACATAATCGCTAAATACTCGGTTCAATGTGGTTCAATTCCCTTTACGTAATGTAGTTTTTAACTATTATAGTGAGAACAACCATCTCTTTATCTTATCTCTCATAATTTATCTTTAGGTTTCTTCATTCATTCGAATCCACTCTGAAAACAAAACAATTACTAAACATTATCCAGCTCGTAAAAAATGCCAGTGGCTGGGGAACTCCTTGAAATCCATTATAAAATGTCTGATCGTCGCGAATTGTATCTGAAAACTGAACTAAAAAATATTTTACAATATTGATTTTAGTTAATGATAAGAATACTAATGCATCTAAAAACGACAGCATGTATAGCCAACAAGGTGATTTTTAAGAAATAATATTTTATAGAGATAAATACCGGTAATAAATAACAATAAATTAGAAAAAAAATCAATTAAAACTGTTATTTTAATCAGAAAAGAGATGAACGACCATTAACAGCATTATAGAGAGAGAGAGAGAAAAGGGGTTTTACGCCCACTAGACATAAACATATGGTCAAATTTAATTTCAATAATTCGCTTGCGCGTAGCGGTCTTTAGCAGTGGGGGTAAACCGGAGGATCCGGAGAAACCCCACGAGGTTGGACAAGCGCCCCTACTCCTCGCCACATACAAACGGAGAACCCAACCTCGCCAGTTGACTCAATGACAGACCTTACGACACAGCGCACTAACTATTCGAGAAATCACCCCCACCACCACCACCCGAACAGCATTATAGGCCCCCGGTCAAAGCAGCACACGGGGATCTCTACCCACACATCCACTCACGTGAATACAATAAAATGTATAGAACTTTTCTTTAGGGAATGCCCATTGAATGCATTGTAGTAATGTACGCTATATAAAGTGTAATTTAATTCAGAATCCCTCGGGGGAAAAAAACTATGTTAAATTACGATTAAAATTGTTGTATTAACTAAATATTGTTTACCCGAAGAGTTTAATAAAATGAGCGAAACTGCTAGTAATCGACAAATAATGTAGTTATTTTTCAAAAACTTTAATATGTTTTTGTATTTAATACATAAGAGTAGTTATCTTTAACTCTTGCTCTTGCTGTAGAAGAGGAAACCGATGTTCCAAGACAGACAAATGAATTTATTGCACAATTTCATTGACGATCACCACACACGATCAATTAATCGTGCAATCAAATAGACATACTCAATAAAATACTAAGCAGAGTTTGGTTCAATCAATACGAATGCGCAAGTCATCAATGTCACCCCATCCTCGGTTACCCAGTGTACTCATTTCGTTCTACTCCACTATACCCTGGGTTAATCTATGGGGGAGACACGTTTTCAAGTTATCCACTATTGATGCTTGTGCTATTTTTATCGACCAATCCCATAAACTGTTATTTGAAAAGGAAATTGCCCAAAGGGAAGTTACTCTATTCTGATATTGTTAGGAATTGGCCTATTCTAAAAGCGTAATTATGTTTTATTATTGAAGACCTAACGTTCATTTAATCGTGTAGAGCCATTAGTTTTATTGAAAATTGCGTGTTCGTTCCGCGGATTTTATGTACACGTGATATCGTAGACAAGTAATTGGGATTTAAATTACCGAGTATACGTTCATTAATAATAAACATAACAAAACGACATATTATTATTATTATTTCAAACAAAGAACGAATAGTAATAATGATAACAAAAGTGTAACATATAGATGTTATACATATTTGAAATCAACAACACATACTACAGATTTTGATAATACAATTGAATACAAATAAATCATTAATATATAGGCGAGACGTTTGTTTTGTAAACTGTTTTCTGATTGGTTCGTACAGAAAAGCTACATTCTAGCAATTTGAAATCGTGGAAGCCCATACAAGGTCAGCTCCGCTTCTTCGCCTCTCAAAGACAACCGGCGCCGCTGTCTATAAACCCGAAAATTGTCGGGCATTTCTAGTTTTGCTTCCCTTTCTGTCATCGAGTCCTAATTAAACACTAATTTTATTTTTCTTGTAATTGAATATCACGAATTTGATGAATTTGGATAAAACATTTTGTCTGGAGCCACTCTACTCTGTGCGACATTTTTCGGGCATCGATTATTATTTGTAAATGTAGACGCAACAGTCTGATTGAATGGTTGGAATTCAGAGTGAGACTTCGGTTACAAAACCATTGGATACTTTTGGGTTCTTACACGGCCTAGAATAACAGAAAACGCATTTGCGGTGACTAAATTTTCAAATTTTCTCCGGGAGGGTAATGCCAATAGCGCGCAGCGATTGATTGGTTGTTAGTAATTCGGGTCAGCGAGGTAGGCTATATTGGACCAAATTGAAGTTGCTGTATTCAAAGACTGGAATAGAAGGTAAACGCGTTTGCGGCAGTTAAATTTTCAAAGTTTTCTCTCAAGGGTCCTATCTTCGTGGACTGTTAACTGTTGATTGGAATTCGAGTCACTCACCTTAATTAGGCTTTATTAGACCCCCTTGAAGTTGCTTTGTTCACCGGCTGAAATAGCAGGAAACGTGTTTGCGGCATTTACATTTTCAAAGTTTTCTCCCTTAATAATTCTATAATTTTCTGTCTATGGTACAATTTGTTCATCAACACAATTGTTATTGTATGTCTAGACAATTAAACAATGGTAGTTTTTAAAGGCATTGTCTTGACAAGCTTAGACGAGAAGCTCAGGAGAAACATGTAGGCAATTAAACAATGGTACTTTTTTAAGGCATTTCTAACCTTTATTTTTTATATATCAACACTACTACGGTTTCAACTTCATATATCTATCTATATATATATTATATCAAAAGGGTGCTTACCGTAAAAGGATATCATACATTCTAAAAACTTAAGTAGAAAATTCCATTAAAGAAATTTTATGTATATGCCGATTTTGTTTCGCCGTTAGGTTTTCAAGGCGATAATGGCGTTGCGTCATTATGTAGCGACATTATAAAGAGATAGTTTCAATAATTTTTCATATAAATTAAAACGAAATAATATCACTGGTTGAGTTTGGGTTTGAATTTGTTTATAAACTACTCTACTTTAACTCTTAATTTTGTGATATTCTTATCAGATAGTTTATAAAGGGGGAAAATGGAAATGTGGCGATTAATTCTAAGCACACTCCGCGATATGCGAACTTATTAATGGTATTTTGCGGTATATTCCCTCCTTTATGTGCTGTTTAGGTACTGTCACAAGCTTCCTTAATTCATTTGTGGATCCAATATATAATTCATTACATCAAAGGCATGTTATTATATATACTACTATTTATTTTAAATGGAAAAATATCATTTTCAACTTCAAATTCTAACGTTGGAAAATGGCCGTCCATGTTGTCAATAGGAAAACCGGGGAAGTAATTGTGTTGTTAGTTCCTGTGTCAATGATTTTTAAGACTGGAAAGTAATGCCCGCGGTCGTATAATAGTGAGTTGACAATCTATTGAGCAAAAGACATAGAAATAATTATGGTTTGACTTCCTTAGAAAATTTGAAATTCTCGCTTTAACGTATAATCTTTAAACATTGTACCTCAAGGCACACCCTTGCCGTTTGGGAGGTTGGATGACCGAATGGTTAGCACGTGCGTGCTGTATCATAAAGCCTGTCATGGAGTTAACTGGCGTAATTTCGAATTCCCGGTTGTACGTGACAAAGGATTGTGGGTCGCCTGTCAAACCTCGTTGGTTTTCTCCGGGTCCTCCTCTGCTAAGGACACCTAGTTAGTGCCGGAAAGACCTAGTTTCGAGTGGACGTTAAATCTCTTTATCGTTTGGGGTGTATTCCCACACCCAGGGGCAGCGCCACGCCCATTTTCTTAAGTGATCATCCTGCAATTTTACATACTTATTCCTTATACCTTAAAGATGATCCAGGGGCAGAGTCATGCCCTTTCCTTATATTTGTTTGTCGCCTACAGGCTGCATTGCTTAACGTATCAACTTGACACGTTGCATACTTTTTCTTACCCTAAGGAACATCCCTAGTATTTGGGGCGACAGTGCCACGTCCATTTTATTTTTGTCTGTGTCGCCTATAGCCCACAATTCTTAATCGATCGTCTTGAAAACGTTTTTATACTTATTCGTGTGTCACTTACAGGCCGCAATTCTTAATATATACTTTTGATACTTTGCATACCTATTCCTTATACTCGCAGGATGGCCCCTATTGTTTTGTGGTGATTGCCCATACCCATTTTGTCTTTGTGTCTGTGTGTTTTGCCTACAGGCCACTTATCTTAATGGATCATCTTTGAATTTGGGATATGTATTCCTTATAGCCCAAGGACGACAACTGCATGTTTCCGGCTCCGAGGGGGCGAGTCAAGCCCAATTTTTGTGTTTGTCGTTTACAGGCCGCAATTATGAATGAATCAGCTTGGTACTTGATGCTTGGTAATGATTTTGGTGAATGCCCGACTCACAGGGACAAGGCCACGCCCAATGTTTGTCATTAGCACCCGAAAGCCACAATTCTGGATGGATTGCCTTGGTATACGTATTCCGTATACTCTGATGTTGATACACACACCCTTTCGCAAACTCATTTCGTCATAACTATTTCGGGACAGTGTCACACCCACTTTTTTGTTATCATATTGTCTGAAAATTTTGCAAAACAAACTAGGACATTTCGGGTCTAACATATGGTTTTTAATTTTATTTCAATAATTCGCATGTGTGTAGGGGTCTTTAGCAGTGGTAGGAAACCGGGGATATTGAGAGGAACGCACTCGGCAAATCTCGACATATTCTGGTACCCTACATCTAGACTCGGATGGATGACAGTAAGTGATATGTACCTACGCCCATACATTTGCGAAACAGGAAAACGTGTCGCTTTTACAAAAAAAAGTCCAAAATTGCGTCTTTTGTGGAGTGTGTATACCTAAATAAGCATATATATTGTCTCAAGGCTGCTGGTTTGACGCGCGGTGATTGAGCACCTTTGCATGAGTTTGTCAAATAAATGTGAATGAAGATATTGCTTTATTACCTAATTGTGAGCAGATAATTAATGCCAAGACCGATTGGGTAGTGAGCTTTGGTGATCGCCTAGTTGCACCAATTAAGAATCCACCTAGCAATTATCCAATGGTTGGACGCAGCATTGTTAGACCTGACGCACAGGGATCTGTTCCGGTTAGACTTTGTAGTCCTTCCCCCGAGATAATCAATCTGGGCTTAAAGTCCAATCAACACAACTAGGTAATTTCGGGAAGACTGCTTTCGCTACCTAATTCGGAATTTTCCAATTCAAGATCATACCGATGGGCCTTTCAAACAGCCCTCAACTTTCGAGAAGCTCATGAAGAATACACTATCAGGATCTCATTGGCAGACATGTTTAATTTATTTGGATGATATTATAGCATTTTCTGCTACGTTTGAAGAGCATGTGTCCCGATTAGGTGAAGTTTTAGAGAGGATTAGAATGGCTGGTTTAAAACTAAAACCAAAGAAGTGTCAGCTATTCAAATCTGAAGTTTTGTATTTGGGTTACAAAATTACATCCAAGGTGTCCGCAGTCTCAGATTGGCCAACGCCACAATGTGTCACCAAGGTCCGGAATTTTTTAGGCCTGTGCTTCTACTATCGTAGATTCGTAAAGGAGTTTTCTCAAATAGCCGAACCTCTTCACAGAATGACGGACAAGGGTGCTGAATTTATCTGAACTACTCAATGCGAAGGAGCTTTTCAGAGTTTTAAATTCAATCTGACAACTGCTCCAGTTTTACTGCATCCTGACCCAAAAAAGGATTTCATCGTAGATAAGATACCGATGCCTGCGATGTTGGTTTAGATGATGTATTATCCCAGCTTGATGAGGATGGTTATGAACGAGTAGTAAGTTACGCCAGCAAGTCTTTGGGAAGGAGTCAAAAGAACTACTGTACCACACGAACGGAGCTGTTAGCTGTTGTCGTATTCCTACAGCACTTTAGAACCTATCTTTACGGACGCAAGTTCATTCTCCGGACGAACCATGCTTCGTTGTGCTGGATAATGAGATTTAAAGACCCGCAAGGACACTGAGCCCACTGGTTGCAGGTGATATCGGAGTTTAACTTTGAAATTGTCCATAGGCAGGATAAACACCATGACAACGCTGACAGTTTGTCCCGAAAACACTGTAGAAAGTGTCATTTTTTTAACCAGAGGTCGAAGACTCCAGAACGATTGATGTTCTGCAATTTATTCCTGATGATGGTGATGTTATTAAGGCTCAGAAAGATGACTCAGTTTTAACTGAAATTCGAGATTGGCTTCAAACCAAAAGACTCTCATGGAATAAAGTTTCTGGTAAAAGACCGGAGACGAAAGCTCTTTGGTCCCAGTGGAAGTTGTTGGCTATTGTCGATGATATTTTAGTCCGGAAATGGGTTTCACTTTCTGGTGGTTCTGAAATCAATAAGATCATTATACCGAGATAATTAGTTTTGAAGAGGTGCCATGATGAAGTTACTGGTGCTCATTTGGGGGCTGATCAAAACGCACTCCAAGATCAGCCTGGGCATCGAGAAGATGTCAGACATTGGGTAAAGACCTGCGATTCGTGTGCTAGAAGAAAACCACCCAGTAAAAGATCGAAGCACCGCTTGTACCCCCTTCTAGTGGATATCACATGGAACGTGTCGCGATTGACATTATGGGCCCTCTTCCGGAGACATTTAATGGAAATAAATATGTGATTGTTATTCAAGATTATTTTACTAAGTGGGTAGAAGCCATTGCTTCTTCTAATATGAAAGCTAATACAGTGGCTGCAGCGCTGCTGTCTGTAGTTTTGCGATTCGGTATTCCAGGCAGCATCCAGTCAGACCAGGGAGCTCAATTTGAGTCGGAATTGTTTTCGGAATTTTGCCGGTTATTAGGAATTTTCTATAAACTAGGTCAACGCCATACTATCCTGCAGCTGATGGGCAGGTGAAGCGGTACAACCGTACCCTACAAGCCATGTTATCTCATTATGCCGAAGAGTTCCAGCGAGACTGGGATGTCTATCTTGATATTGTCTGTTTAGCCTATAGATTGTGTGAGCATGATTCCTCAGGCCTTTCTCCTAATAAGCTAATGCTGGGAAGGGAAGTAAATCTTCCTGTGAATCTTGTCGCCGGAAGACCACCTGGGAGTTTGTTCACTCACATAGAGTGGGTAAATGATTTAATCAGACGATTAGATGCTGTATATCAGTCGTGCTGGGGAAATCTTGAAGGTGGCGCCCGTCGAGCTAAAAAACTATATGATCAACATAGTCTCTAGAATGATTTTGAGATTGGATCAAGCGTCTGAGTTTTCATTCCTAGGAAGCGCGTTGGAATTTCACACAAGTTACAGCAATTCTGGACCGGACCATAATGTGTAAAGCAGAAATTGTCTGATTTGGTTTATGTTGTGAAACATTGCGAGGAAGGTCGACGGATGACAGTTTATCACAATAAATAAAACCTGTTGATTAGAGAAAACCTTTTTCACCAGAGTTCAATTTCAGTAACTCTGATCTGGTTCGAATTAACGAGCCACGAGTAGATGATGATTTACACATTTTACCCGATAGTTTTCTTTGTGACAATCAGATTGATGATCCATCCTATTGCTAGCGAAAGCCCTTGTAGGAGAACCCGAACAAGGGTCATTCATCCCCCAAAGAGATTTGACGACTGACGACACATAAATAAATTGTCAAGGCTGTATTGTTATTGGAGTTAATTTGATTTACATATTTGTGTTCCTGTTACAAGTTTAAGTTTTTGTCTTTTCAGAATAGGAGAAGATGACGAGATTTTTAAATAATAGAGGTGCTAGCAGAAAATCACCCTCAAAGAGGAGAAGAAGGGATGCAAAAGATACGAGGGACGATAAACGAATTGAGAGGAAGCCATTCCGTTACACGTGTGATAATTGTCGTGTATCTTATGCTACAAGAACTTAATTTGACTCGCACCAAGATATGTTTCATTTCATTTCTGGATCCAGCCACGTCTGTCCGATTGATAGTTGCGGAGAACGCGTTACAGTACACCCTATAACTGGAGACGTTATTTAGCTACGCATTTGCCTAAAACACAATCTGCAATTAATGATATTTATGCTCAGATGGTAATAAATGAAGTCAAGAAAGCTAAAGATGTAAAGCATAGTGAAGATGTGCTTGTCACTGCTACAGTTACCTCCGAATCGCTAGGTTCTACTCCTGTCAGTATAGTGGATTGGGAAGCTACCAGTAATATCGTTCGTCAGGCGGCATGTGAACCCTCTGTTGGGGTGTCAGTTCTACGCCTGTAGAAGAAAAAACAGATACCCCAAACCCACCACAATGCCGTCCTTAGGCCAGCTAATTACCAACTAGACGACAATCAACGGAAGTTCCCAAATCAATTCATACCATGGTGGATTCAGATGGTACTGGTACAACTCGTAGTTATCGTCAAATACCTCGTTGGGGTCAAGAAGTAGCATATTATGATAGTGAAAGAAATGTTAAAAGTTACGTCACCACTTTACAGTGTTTATTTTGGCCAAGTTATTTGACCCCCCCCCCCCCCTCTGGAAGCTACAGAAGCGAAGAAACTGCGTGAAAATGCCATGAAATAGATGTTTGGAGATACTTTAAGACTTTGTGATTATTTAAAGTTGTGATTGTGATATGTTTAAAATTGTGAAGGACACAATAACTTGTTTTGTTCCTGATGATTATTCTAATAACAGTATTCGCGATGGACTGTTTCTTGTGATACCGATACGAACTGTAATCTTTCATCTGTTAGAATATTCTGCATTTTTGTTCCGTGTGCGATCGAGGACGATCGATTCTCGGAGTCGTGGGTAGTGTAGCCTGGGTAGGCTTTCCATAATTATAAATGTACGTCATTTACTGGCCCTATATCTAACTCTGCCAATGATTCGAGATCGATCCCCTTTATCATTATTTTCTTTTTATTTAATTCACAATATTTACATAATGTAGATTTCTTTATCTGATTTGTTAATATTTGTTTGGTGTGCCGCCCCTATCATCCTTTATCTTTCTATATATGTGAGTATTCATAGTAGTGAAAGATGGACATCGGCAGGCATCTACGGAATATCTTTGAGTCATGTTTTTATGTTTTATTAATGCAAATTAGTATTCTGAACGCGTGCCTATCATTGTTTTTGATGTGCCTATGACATGCCAAATTTTATTGATGTTTTAATATTTCATTTGTTTTTTTCTGTAAATGTAAGGGACATAACTCTATTTTTGTTAATTATTGTTCAAATACAGTTTTCCTTAAATATTAATTACCTCTTTAATATGATTGTAGATATTTAGTTCCAAAATGTAGGAAATATATATAAACAATTTTGTAATAGGTTTTCGTAGTTGAGGCGAGGGTTCTTTTATGTTTTTTTAATATTTCTCAAGTCCTTTGTTATTTAGAGCCAGTTAATATAGTTTGCCTGCGCTTTCAGCCCTTTGATCTGATTATTATGTCAATCCCTGTTATTGCAACAGTATAAATTAGAGATTTTAGTGGGGGCTTTGATAGCATTTAACGAATTGATCTGATTTATATCAATCCCTGTTATTGCAACAGTAGCGATTTTATTGTGAGTTTAAATAGATTTTTACTTTACTTATATCCAGAATTATAAAGGAGCATAATTCTTGTACTGTATATTTTCTCTTATTAGTTAATTGTATGAATATTGTTAGCGACGCCCACAAAGCGTCCCGAACCTGTCATATCTCATTGCCCATGCTGTTCAATTATCATATCTGAATTATATTATATTCATGTTTAATGTGTAAATAAAGCTGTTTTGGAGATATTTTTGTATATTTTTTATTTAGAAGCTATTCTGTCTAGTGGGCGGGTAACATTATTCTACAGGTAGCGCCTTCATACTTTGCCGACAGCGGCAGAAGTGATTTTATAATCTCAAGTTCAGAAACAGGGGTAAATATCTTACTCATATAATTCCAGTTGGACGTATTTTGTACATCAGCAATTGGTTTCCGATCGCGATAGAGATTTTTAAAATATATATTTTTTAAAATTTGGTTTCAAACATAAAGTTATACTAAATCGGTTATATTATTATTGCTAACGTATGCTAACGTACAGTGTCGATGATTATTCATTTCTTAAACATACCGAAGCTTAATTGTAAATGCATCTGCAAATTATTAAAAACAGTAAAACAAAAGTATATTTCTAATATAATTTTACAGACAACGCCTTTACACTTTGAGCGGACAGACAGCAGCAGCAGCAGTGACTGTTAATGTTCAGACATGGAGGTAAATACGCTTACTCGTATAATTTCAGTATGAGAGTATTATGTTTCATACATTCATTTCTAAAATTCAACGTTCGTTTCGGGGGTATAACATTAAGGGCAAAGTCCTGAATGCACCAGACGTCAGAACCTCCAAGCACAACAAGTCGGACTTTAGACTCATTTACATTGAAAGAAAAGAAGGCGTCACAAAATTATACTTAGATGCTGATCAATTGGATTTGATACAAACTGGAGATTTTATACTGATTACAAAATGTGCTTCGATGGATACAGCACCAACAAAAAATATGAGGTATGGACATTTAGCTATTATAGATACATTATGTAATATTTAGATAATGAGCTGGCCATTCTTCTTACTATAATATTTCTAATATAGAGAATGGAAAATGAATAGATTGAAAATTTTATTCAAATTGCCCCATTCAAGTGAAAATACCCAAACATCTAACCATAATTCCGATCTCTAGCTGGCCGGTCACCTCTGGCTTGCGGCTGTGGTTTCGAGCCCTGGTGTGAGCGTATGTGGCATAGAGTTGGGGCGCCCTGCAACCTCGTGGGTTTCTTCTGGGCACTCCGGTTTCGCCCACGGCTAAAGACCCCCACGCGCAAGCGAATTACTGAAATCAAATTTTTTAAAAAAAACATATGTTAGTCCCGAAATGACCTAGTTGTGTTGAGTGAGCGTTAAACCCCATTTCTCTCTCACCAACTTTTCTCGAGTCAAATTGTGCGTAAAATACGATGTCAAGTGGTAATCAGTCTGCCGTTATAGCGTTTTTCATATATTCGGGGTCAAATTAGAGCATTTGCACTGAAATTGAATGCGCAGCCATTCTTGTATCATGAAAATAAGCTGCAAAGGATCAAAAGTAATCATCTTTTCAGTAGAAATGTAAACTTGCTAAAAACACTTTTGCTCATTGTGGCTCCGGGGATCAATAGGGGAAATTTTCGATTTTCACTTGGGAGATTTAAAGCAATGAAATAAGTCTCATTTCCGTTCCTAATTCGGGGACCGGTTATTGTAAAAAAAAAAAAATTAAAACAGTGCCTCCTGCTACCATAATGAGTGTTAGAATTATGTCGTTTTTATCGCATCTGGTAACATTTTTAAAATGTAAAAATGTTTACCTGTTTTAATATCAAAAATATGACAGTAAAATAAAAATAATAATGGAAATAGAACAAAATACAAATTTAGATTGGAACATGTGCAAATAGCCAATTTAACATATTGAAGTTAGCATATTAGCATACGCATTACCAGTTGGAGAATTAGAGTTATGTCGTGAATTCCGCTCCATGGGAAAACACTGGTGAATTCGGCATTTTGTTGTTTTAAAGACCCCTTGATCATCTTGGATTTTTGGAAGACCATAAAACTGGCTTGTTTTATACTGTAATTTTTGGAGATAATCCTGTTCGTTGTCCCTCACATATATATACTAGCTCTTTTATCGGCCAAACCATTTAATAGATGAAGACCGCAAAAGAAATGATTTATTTTTAGGTGAATATATCGCTCTGATACCATAACTGAATCCACTCCGATTAATATTGATGAAAATGATATTACTCCTATTAACTTTGTTCGCAATATTGGAGCTTATTATGATAGTAAAATGACCATTTCTAATCACGTGAACAATTTTTGTAAACCCTACTACTTTCATTTCCGTAATATTTGCAAAATTCGCAAATTTCTTACCCCTGATTCAACTAAAACTCTTGTTCATGCTTGTATTACTTCAAGACTTGATACTTTTAACTCACTTTTTTCCGGCCTACCCAAATTAATTAATATACAAATTGCGACTTATTACCCTCACGAAAAGGCATGCTCATATTACTCCCATACTTAACTTAACTGGCTTTCCATTCCATATCGTGTTCAATGTAAGATTATTTTAACTGCTTATAAATGTTTTCATGGCTTGGCCCCATCTTATTTATGTCATCTAATTGAAAAACAAACAAATGCTCGCAGTCCCCGTAGTTCAAACGAAATTTGTCGTCTCAGATCTGTAAGAGTGGTTACATATGGTGAAAGATCGTTTTCATTTTTAGCCCCAAACCTGTGGAATGATTTAAAACCATCTTGTTCTGATACTCGTTCCAGCCCTTCAGTACAATCTTTTAAATGTGCTCTTTAAACTTACCTATCCAAAATAGCTTTTAATTAGATATATATTATTTTATTATATTGCATCTTTCTGTAGTCTTTTAGTTGATTTAGTTTTAGTTGTTTTATATATTTTCTGTTTTACTGGTATATGATTGTAAGGGCTTCTGAACACCGTTGGTGAAACTAGCGCTATATAAATGTTTTAAAAATAATAAATCTGACCAGGTTTCTTCTAATTTATAACAAATATTGCCCCCGTACCGTGTAAATAAAGTGTTAAAAAGCTTTTCGGTGCTGGCTCTGTCTGACATTGTATTTCTAATTTCGAAAATTACGGATTTACCAATGGTCTCAGCTACTATCATCAAGATCTGCCAAAATGTCATTTAAATTTGCAAGAGTAGTTTCCGAAGATTTATCAGCTGTATTCCGAAAACTTAATAATAATTGCCGTGTGAGTCCAGTCAGTGGTTTTGTAGTTTCGTCCGTATATAAAGTGGTGTTTTTTTGCTGACTTGAAGGTTTTCGAAACATGATTTAAAGATACATGCATGCGCTCACATGATATTTTTCGAAATGTAGTTCTTTTTTGGAGTGTAATGAGTCCAGCAACAGCCAACACGCGGTCATAACCGCATTGACGTTCCTATCAGAAAATAGACGTCAATTCCTAAACAAATTGTTTCCCTTTAATCCTAAAAACCATTAGTCTCGACCAGTAAATATAATAAACCGAGACTACTTTGCGTTTCGATTAACTCCCGATAGCAAATTTAAGATCTGAAACAGTTAGTTTATTTTTTAACTTGACAGTTATTGTTTTAGCAATTCCACGAAGATTTTAGGAATCTTAAAAAACTAAAAGATAAATACAGATTTTTATTCTTATCTCGACTAAAGTTTTACGGAGATGTAAACTCGCCGAAACTAAATTGAAAAATAAAAATGACAAAAAGTTTTAGAAATGTGAACGTAGTTTGCCATCAAATAATATCTAAAGACAAACGCGTGATAGGAATATTTTTAACTTGTCTTTATATACCATTTGATGTTGTGACAATACCACATATATAGTAATAATGATAATGATAATGATTTATTTTTAATATAGCGATTACATAAAAGCATTTCAAA
This sequence comes from Patella pellucida, assembly GCA_917208275.1. NCBI lineage: Eukaryota > Metazoa > Mollusca > Gastropoda > Patellidae > Patella > Patella pellucida. The sequence continues at coordinate 13,182,330 of OU795038.1, forward strand.
CCGCTTTACATCAATATAGTAATTAACTAGTGTATTCAATGATAAACAGTACATACAATAATTCTAAAAATAATACTACATCAAATCATTCTAAAAATAACATTACATAAAATCATTCAAAAAATAACACTACATAAAATCTTGCTAAAAATAACACTTTCTAGACAACTTAACCTAATACTATAAAACTCTCGAGTTGCATATTAACAATGTATGGCATATTTCATAATCTTACGACCTCAACAATAAAATTTCCTAAAAACGTGTGTTTTCAGTGCGGTTTTGAAGGTGGTGAACTCAGTGCCGGACGAAGCCCACTTGCCCACTTCCCAATGGCAAGTGGGCCTAAGCCTCAAAGTAAAAAAGAAAAAAGTAAAAAAAAGAACGTCCCAGACCCCCTCGAGCGCTCGCGCCTTCCGCGCTCGCGCCTCGCACCTGCGGCGCTCGTAGGCAGGCTTCGCCCGCCATTTGCTCGTGGGCCTTGTCACAGGTATGGCAAGTGGGCCTTCGGCCCACCAGTCCGGCACTGGGTGAACTAATCTATATCACGGAGAGAGGCTGGCAGGCTATTCCACAGATGTGGTGCATAGTTGCAAAAAGCGCGGTCACCGTATGCTGGTGATGGTTTTGGTCTCATATTGTGATTAACCAGTTTTAGACTATCGAAACTTTTAGTGCAGATTTTCGGGACATGAATTTCAAGTAATTTAGTCAGATAGAACGGTGCCGACTCACCATGATGGATCAGTTTAAATATGATGCATAGATTTTTGAATTCTACGCGCGCTTTCACTGGTAGCCAGTGAAGTTCACGTAGAATTGGTGTCATGTCCATGTGACGTTCTACTTTTCGTCTGATTACCAGTCTTGCGGCAGAATTTTGTATGTGTTGCAGTTTTTTGATTTGGTAATCATACAGGCCGTAAAACAGACTGTTACAATAGTCTATCCGAGAGCTGAAGAAAGCGTGGACAGATTTTTCGGTTGAGTCTATATCTAAAATATGTCTCAATTTACTGATCCGCCACAGTGAGTATGACGCCCTTCTACATACATTAGCGATATGCGCCTCCATGGTTCCATTTGAGCCCATCATCACTCCCAGATCACGAACAGGCTGCGCAGAAGCGGAGATCTAAACATTTCCAATCCTGACCTCCGTTGAAGTAGGCAAGGCTTCAGCTTTCTTGAAGCGAGAAGAAAACCACACAATTTCGGTTTTTGAATCATTTAGTGCGAGAAGATTTTCTCTCATTCACTCTCTGATCTCATCAACGAAGGCTTCGATTCGGCAGACCACGGAATAGTCAGTCTTATCGTCGCACGCGATGTAGAGCTGAGTATCGTCAGCGAATCACGTAGAATTGGTGTCATGTCCATGTGACGTTCTACTTTACGTCTGATTACCAGTCTTGCGGCAGAATTTTGTATGTTTTGCAGTTTTTTGATTTGGTAATCATACAGGCCGTAAAACAGACTGTTACAATAGTCTATCCGAGAGCTGACGAAAGCGTGGATTGATTTTTCGGTTGAGTCTATATCTAAAATATTTCTCAATTTACTGATCCGCCACAGTGAGTATGACGCCGTTCTACATACATTAGCGATATGCGCCTCCATGGTTCCATTTGAGTCCATCATCACTTTCAGATCACGAACAGGCTGCGCAGAAGCGGCGATCTAAACATCACCAATCCTGATCTCCGTTGAAGTAAGCAAGGCTTCAGCTTTCTTGAAGCGAGAAGAAAACCACACAATTTCGGTTTTTGAATCATTTAGTGCGAGAAGATTTTCACTCATTCACTCTCTGATCTCATCAACGCAGGCTTCGATTCGGCAGACCACGGAATAGTCAGTCTTATCGTCGCACGCGATGTAGAGCTGAGTATCGTCAGCGAAAATGACCGTGTCTAAGCCGTGGCGAGTGATGATGTCTTCAAGTAGAACCATGTACAGAGCAAAAAGGACTGGTCCGAGGACCGAGCTCTGGGGTACACCATAACGTAATGGATGCTCCTTCGACACAATCGATCCGATCGACAATTTTTGTGTTCTGCCATACAAGTATGACCCCAGCCAATCCAACACTGTACCTTCCAACCCGAACCTCAAGCGCAGACGTCTAAGAAGTATCTCATGATCGATGGTGTCGAAGGCCGCAGACAGGTCAAGTAATACCAGAATGAGGTCTCTCTGCCCATTGAGAGCGAACATGACGTCATTTTGCACTCTAAGGAGCGCAGTTTCCGTACTGTGACCCGCTCGGTAGGCAGAGTGGAACTTGCCATACAGCAAATTTGCCTGAAGATTCAGGTGAAGTTGACTTAGAGCAGCTTTCTCCAAGAACTTGTCCAAAAATGGACAATTGGACACTGGGCGGTAGATTTTCATTATCTCCTTATCAAGTCCAGCTTTTTTGAGGAGGTGACGAATGACTGCTTGTTTGCAGATATCTGGAAATACACCAGTAGAAAACGAAGAATTTACGATACTAAGAAGTTGTGGAGCTAGTACATCAATACACGATTTGACAAGTTTAGCTGGCATGGGATCAAGCGAGCATGATTTATCAGGCATGGCACTGACTATCTTACGAACATCATCAATGTTTAACAAACCAAAGGATTCCAGTCTAGCGTCTCGACCAGTAAATATAATAAACCGAGACTACTTTGCGTTTCGATTAACTCCCGATAGCAAATTTAAGATCTGAAACAGTTAGTTTATTTTTTAACTTGACAGTTATTGTTTTAGCAATTCCACGAAGATTTTAGGAATCTTAAAAAACTAAAAGATAAATACAGATTTTTATTCTTATCTCGACTAAAGTTTTACGGAGATGTAAACTCGCCGAAACTAAATTGAAAAATAAAAATGACAAAAAGTTTTAGAAATGTGAACGTAGTTTGCCATCAAATAATATCTAAAGACAAACGCGTGATAGGAATATTTTTAACTTGTCTTTATATACCATTTGATGTTGTGACAATACCACATATATAGTAATAATGATAATGATAATGATTTATTTTTAATATAGCGATTACATAAAAGCATTTCAAACCGCTTTACATCAATATAGTAATTAACTAGTGTATTCAATGATAAACAGTACATACAATAATTCTAAAAATAATACTACATCAAATCATTCTAAAAATAACATTACATAAAATCATTCAAAAAATAACACTACATAAAATCTTGCTAAAAATAACACTTTCTAGACAACTTAACCTAATACTATAAAACTCTCGAGTTGCATATTAACAATGTATGGCATATTTCATAATCTTACGACCTCAACAATAAAATTTCCTAAAAACGTGTGTTTTCAGTGCGGTTTTGAAGGTGGTGAACTCAGTGCCGGACGAAGCCCACTTGCCCACTTCCCAATGGCAAGTGGGCCTAAGCCTCAAAGTAAAAAAGAAAAAAGTAAAAAAAAGAACGTCCCAGACCCCCTCGAGCGCTCGTGCCTTCCGCGCTCGCGCCTCGCACCTGCGGCGCTCGTAGGCAGGCTTCGCCCGCCATTTGCTCGTGGGCCTTGTCACAGGTATGGCAAGTGGGCCTTCGGCCCACCAGTCCGGCACTGGGTGAACTAATCTATATCACGGAGAGAGGCTGGCAGGCTATTCCACAGATGTGGTGCATAGTTGCAAAAAGCGCGGTCACCGTATGCTGGTGATGGTTTTGGTCTCATATTGTGATTAACCAGTTTTAGACTATCGAAACTTTTAGTGCAGATTTTCGGGACATGAATTTCAAGTAATTTAGTCAGATAGAACGGTGCCGACTCACCATGATGGATCAGTTTAAATATGATGCATAGATTTTTGAATTCTACGCGCGCTTTCACTGGTAGCCAGTGAAGTTCACGTAGAATTGGTGTCATGTCCATGTGACGTTCTACTTTTCGTCTGATTACCAGTCTTGCGGCAGAATTTTGTATGTGTTGCAGTTTTTTGATTTGGTAATCATACAGGCCGTAAAACAGACTGTTACAATAGTCTATCCGAGAGCTGAAGAAAGCGTGGACAGATTTTTCGGTTGAGTCTATATCTAAAATATGTCTCAATTTACTGATCCGCCACAGTGAGTATGACGCCGTTCTACATACATTAGCGATATGCGCCTCCATGGTTCCATTTGAGCCCATCATCACTCCCAGATCACGAACAGGCTGCGCAGAAGCGGAGATCTAAACATTTCCAATCCTGACCTCCGTTGAAGTAGGCAAGGCTTCAGCTTTCTTGAAGCGAGAAGAAAACCACACAATTTCGGTTTTTGAATCATTTAGTGCGAGAAGATTTTCTCTCATTCACTCTCTGATCTCATCAACGAAGGCTTCGATTCGGCAGACCACGGAATAGTCAGTCTTATCGTCGCACGCGATGTAGAGCTGAGTATCGTCAGCGAATCACGTAGAATTGGTGTCATGTCCATGTGACGTTCTACTTTACGTCTGATTACCAGTCTTGCGGCAGAATTTTGTATGTTTTGCAGTTTTTTGATTTGGTAATCATACAGGCCGTAAAACAGACTGTTACAATAGTCTATCCGAGAGCTGACGAAAGCGTGGATTGATTTTTCGGTTGAGTCTATATCTAAAATATTTCTCAATTTACTGATCCGCCACAGTGAGTATGACGCCGTTCTACATACATTAGCGATATGCGCCTCCATGGTTCCATTTGAGTCCATCATCACTTTCAGATCACGAACAGGCTGCGCAGAAGCGGCGATCTAAACATCACCAATCCTGATCTCCGTTGAAGTAAGCAAGGCTTCAGCTTTCTTGAAGCGAGAAGAAAACCACACAATTTCGGTTTTTGAATCATTTAGTGCGAGAAGATTTTCACTCATTCACTCTCTGATCTCATCAACGCAGGCTTCGATTCGGCAGACCACGGAATAGTCAGTCTTATCGTCGCACGCGATGTAGAGCTGAGTATCGTCAGCGAAAATGACCGTGTCTAAGCCGTGGCGAGTGATGATGTCTTCAAGTAGAACCATGTACAGAGCAAAAAGGACTGGTCCGAGGACCGAGCTCTGGGGTACACCATAACGTAATGGATGCTCCTTCGACACAATCGATCCGATCGACAATTTTTGTGTTCTGCCATACAAGTATGACCCCAGCCAATCCAACACTGTACCTTCCAACCCGAACCTCAAGCGCAGACGTCTAAGAAGTATCTCATGATCGATGGTGTCGAAGGCCACAGACAGGTCAAGTAATACCAGAATGAGGTCTCTCTGCCCATTGAGAGCGAACATGACGTCATTTTGCACTCTAAGGAGCGCAGTTTCCGTACTGTGACCCGCTCGGTAGGCAGAGTGGAACTTGCCATACAGCAAATTTGCCTGAAGATTCAGGTGAAGTTGACTTAGAGCAGCTTTCTCCAAGAACTTGTCCAAAAATGGACAATTGGACACTGGGCGGTAGATTTTCATTATCTCCTTATCAGGTCCAGCTTTTTTGAGGAGGTGACGAATGACTGCTTGTTTGCAGATATCTGGAAATACACCAGTAGAAAACGAAGAATTTACGATACTAAGAAGTTGTGGAGCTAGTACATCAATACACGATTTGACAAGTTTAGCTGGCATGGGATCAAGCGAGCATGATTTATCAGGCATGGCACTGACTATCTTACGAACATCATCAATGTTTAACAAACCAAAGGATTCCAGTCTAGCGTCACATTCATAAACACTACCAGCTGATCCTGATTGGGTCACGTTCACGCTCAATGCACTGTCCTCGTTCTGGGACATTACTGCACATGGGGTCATTAGGTCCGATCGATAACCTCCATTTTCTGGGAGAAAATGTCTGCAAAAATGTCCGGTAGAGTTGAATGGTCTTTGTCAGGCAAGACCGATGCTAGAGCTCTCTTGTGTCCAGATAAATTGTCCACAATTGCAAACAATTCCTTAGTGCTCGCTTCACTGATTTTCTTTCGATGGAAGCAAGATTTGGCGTCATTCAGTTGTCGCGAGTAAGCGGATCGTGTGTCAATTAATATCTGACGGTAAATCTCAAGTTGTGGACGAAGCCACTGGCGTTCCGTGCGTCTCAACTTTTGACGTCCCTCAATGAGTTCGTTTTTAAACCAAAACCCTCGTCTTACTATGTGCATGCTCATCTAGAGCAGATCTTATTGTACAAGGTTGACATCATTGACATCTTCAAATGACCTATTGACTGCCATCGAATTACGTATAGTGTCCCTAAATGAGTCAATGTCGAGGTTAGTTAGGACACGATGCTGTTTAGTGACCTTAGTGATCGGTGGGCGTTGAGTAGATGATGTAAAAAGCACTGCGGCATGATCTGAAGGCATTGTGTTATCGATCGAAAAATTACATACACATCGGTCCTCGGCCCGAGTCAATACTAAATCAAGTGTGTGACCCTTGTTGTGTGTGGGTCCCTCTACATAATGGACTAGATCAAATGATGTGAATAGATCGATGAATTGACTGGCCTCTGTGCATTGATCATTATCCACGTGCAGGTTTATGTCTCCGGCTATGATTAAACGACCAGGTGACGTCACACGGTTTACATTAGTGTACCAAACTGTGATAGGAAACAGCTGATCGGAACCTTGTGCTTAGATGAATACGGTGGTCTATAGATTAGGACGGTGTGCAGAAGTTCACTACCACTTCGGATGTTGTAATCCATAACTTCCATCGACTGATACGAGCTGCACTTGTTTTAGTAACCTTCAAGTTGGACCTCATTAATAGGGCTAGACCTCCTCCCCTGCGATTCGCCCTTGGTGCATGGTGTGATGTGAAACCACTGATCGACGACGCTAAATGGGCATCGGCGAAGGCAACTTTCTCAACAGTCATCCAGGACTCGCTGATCATAAATACATCAGTATGGTGTGATAGGATAGATGAACATAAAGCACCTACTTTTCCATCCATCGATCGTGCATTCCATAAGGACAATCCAGAATAACCAGAGGGAACCAAGGCTGCTAGAGTAATGTTATCGTTATCATGGAGCCATGTTTCAGTCAGTGCTAGGATATCAATGTATTTATCACAGATATAAGAGAGCGCCTTGCTAGAGGTTTCTTTTGAAATATGAATAAAAACCAGATTCTTGAGGTTACTGGAACTGGTCTTGTTGCATTTAGTGTTTTCAGGAATATCACGGATAGTTAATCGAGTAGAAATGTAGTGGGGTTCTTTACACCGTGTCGGTTTGTTTTGATGAATTTTTAATTTCATTATATATTGTTTTAGAAGTAGATACTGACACAGAATCTTTAAGCAGTAAGAGTTCAGAACGGTCATAACTCAGTGTTATACCTGATGATATGAGTTCACAATTGACTGACATGTTGAGAAGACTGAACAAAACATTAACACCAAACTTTAACATGCTCCACTGGTCACTATATGGTTCAGTTTAATGGATGATTAAACACTGATATTCAGCTGAAAGATTTCTGTTTTATCCAAATATCCTACCAACATTTGCTGCGATGAATTAGTCGCACGTGATCACAGTGCAGTCTGGCGATTTATCGTCATCATTAAGAAATTCGGTGTGCTTAACTGGTTGATCTTTTTAGATATAGGGGGCATTTTATAATTGGCATTTTACAGCTCTATTATATTATCGGGGAGGGGGGGGGGGAAGACTTATATAACAAATTGTACTCAGCTAATCCCCATAATCACTCATTGGAATCTCTTATATATTTTTTAATACCGGAATTTCTCAAAAGGGCACGCTCTGAATAACAGAAAGGTACTAACCTATTTCAGAAACACGTTTTAAAGCCCCAATAGGCCTACCACTCTTGTTGTATCTGATAAATATGCCCCAATCATTATTTTGGTCAACAAATTGTACTATTTTACAATATTTCAATTAATTGATGATACAAAAAATTGGGAAAATTCAACTACATGGTAACAACATGGTTTGAAAAGCTTTACGTAAACACTTGCAAATGCAACTTGGATTTAAACATATTTTCGAACCCTCTAGACAAGTAAAATAGGATGTAATGGATAATTTACACAACAGGTATTTTAAACATCTATTAGCTAGAATACGGCTATTTTTTATGGACCTGTCGAGGCAGCAAGGGTGGTATTGTCCCTTTAAGAACTTTATAAAGGAAATGAAAAATACGAGTACTATTCTATTCTTGTCTCTTTGCTAGGCATCGGGAGATATGTTTTGTTCTAGACGAAAACATGCCGCTCCTAAGGGAAACGTTAATAACATAGCAATTTGTAACAACCAACGATCTAAAAACTATATACTTTAATCCAGAATATTTAATTGACGGGTACACTATACCCCTGATAATATAGGTCTACTGCGTTGTTAACACTGTTCATCACGAGCATTTGGCATACCGATAGTTCAATGGCCAATCACGCTATTTTACCGAGATTTCGCCTAATAGATTGGGTGGCGGGTGTAGTATGCCCGCAGGGTAAACTTACTCTTTCGGACACCTGTTACCACTGTTTGTCGTGTATTTTGTACACGGTGAACAGTCCATATATCGATTACACTATTTTGCCAGATTTACACTATTTTGCCTATACCGTTTCTTAGGAATTCGAATTTTGTCTAATGGTTTGGATTGTTCGTACTTAGTTTTATTTCATTCAAAGAAGTACGTTTAACTTTTATAGAGTCTATGTTTAGCTGAATTGATGATCCAACCATTGTCCCCATGCGTCTAAATTTATATTTCTACATCTTTTTTCTAAATTAAAGTGATAATGAATTCATCGACACAATTATCAAACCAGCCACATAATAGAACCATCTAATTTCTTAAAGGAATCAGTAAATTGAGTGATATCATTTCCCAACGGCTCAATAACTTTAGCTGAAACGTCTTTTCATTGTGAAGATTTTCATTTCCAGCTGTTTTTATCTTGTTTAAAAGGGTGTTGGTCCTTTGCCGATAAAATTTCCACCAACTCCATTTAGCTTTATCAGACAAGCGGTTTACTGTTTCGTAATTCTTAATTAACCAAAACCTGTCTCGTGGTAAATTTAATACATTCCAGGAATTTAATAAAACGTCGTCTCCTATTTGTAAATAACCTTTGACCCCAAGATTCATCTCCATGGCTAACATGGTGCATTTATACATTAGTGTCCAAGAACTAGCAACATCCTTGTAACCTTTTAGGAAAGTCACACTGGGAATATCCATTAAATTTATAGTACGGTAGAACGTTGTTATATCAGGACCACAAATTATTAGATGTTTAAAATATGGCCGATGAACAAGTTGTGTAAAATTTATATTGTGATAAAATTTTGGTTCGTTGTACGTAACAATTAACATAATGTCATTTATTATAGGTTGTTTCCATGGTGAATGAATGCGTGGACATACTTTATGATAATTATCCGACTTTATTGTTTCCGGTTTGAAATCAGGTGAAGCCCGGAAGTTGTAAAGCACTGGAAACTGACTTGAACACGACGTCATGCCCTTATGTCGTCTGGGCATGACGTAATTAACTAAAGATAATTTAATCAGCCAATAATTAACCTTAGACAAAGAATCTTTTTCTAGTAATTTTAAATTTTGTAAATGTTTAATAAGTTCGATAAAACAAGTTTGGATATCAAAAATCCCCTGGCACTTCCAGTCTTTAAATGTTTTATACATTTCGTTTGGCACTTCTCTCAGTAAGCCTTCTCTGTTGTTACTATTTAGTTCACATCCAGGTATAATTAGTAATTCGCCATTCATTTCTGAAACAATTCTTTGAATTATGAGATTTCTTATCATGGATGTCGTGTCTTCTGTAACACCGTTAATGGAGAAAACTCCTAAAAGCCAGAACACATCGTATGAAAACAGAGCATCCTGGTAATCATCAATGAAAAGATTGCCATTGGAAAGAAAGAAGTTCGGTAATTGGTTAATTTCGACCGATGTCCTTATACATTTCTGTATTACTACTTTGTGTATTTTACCAATACAGAAAAAGTAGCCATTGGAAGTGTTCCCATGGCGACTCAGTTCGTATTGTAAACCTGTTGACGAATCAGAATATGTGAAGTCTTGCAGGTTCTCTATATTAAACATCTCATCATTAACATGTAGAATAAATTTTGCGCCAGATCGTATTGCCAAGAGATAAGCTTCTGGTTGGGTCAAAATTCCATTTTCGTTTACGCTGAAATAAAGACGAAAGGTGGCGATGCAAAGTGTGTGGCAGATTGGCAAAAATAGGAGCAATGCATTAAGGCCCGACTACCTTTGCAGTGATGCAGCGCTGAGAATCCCGTCTTCAATTAGCACAGGTTAGGTGCAGAAGCGTAAGACGTTAAACCCCATTACATTCATTCATTTTGGCACGTAACCGCGTCTTATCAGTTGGAATTCAGTGAAAGTGGAAACACCACTGCCCGGGTTTACATTTAATATGAATTCATTTCTACAAACGCTTAATATGTATTTGTTAGTGTGTGTTACGTCTGAAAGCTTACCAAAGGACACGTCTGATTTTATCCAATTTAATTTTTGGTATAAAATATATTTGATACTGACCTACTAGAAACTGTCATACTACCCCAATCATCAGGAAATCCTTCTATTTTCTTTGTACTTATCACCCATTTCCTGTAAAATAATGTCAACAGTATATAAACAGGAATCGTCATTAGCTTAATCGGAGCAGAAAGTAGGACGCTAAACCCCATGTCCATAATATAGCTAGCCACGAAAAGCATGGAAATACCTAGTTCCTTTCGGAACTGTCTCTGAGCGGACGATGTCCACTGACAGTTCCTATCGGGCCCTATATAGCTGCAGTATGAAAATTCTGCCTTCCCAACCTCTGTCCTAAGGCTATTTTGGAATCCTTACCTACTATTTTTCTCCTTTTTCTTATCTATTCGCCAAAAGAATCATTTCTTGCCACAGCCGACACACATTTATAATGATTCAACACTATTTTCAAGTAGAATTCTGCGATTAAAAACATACACAAAATACGTTTGATCTGACAGCCATTACGAGACCCGAACATGCGTAAAACGCATGTTTATTTCATCGCTAAATTCTACTTGAAAATTCTGTTGAATAATTAAAAGTTTGTGTCAAATATATTGATAAATGATTACTTTTGATGGAAAATAAAGAATCAGGGTAAAAAATAGAAGGTTGGTGATATAAAACAGCCCGAGAACCGAATTTTCATACTGCAGCTATATAAGGCTCGATAGGAATTGTCAGTGGACATCGTCAGCTCAGAGACAGTTCCGAAAGGAACTAGGAATTCTTAATGGATTGTTTTGTAATTTTCATACGTATTCCTTATATTCTATGGGGGTGGCCTAGTGGTCTAGAGTGCCGCGCTTCGACCTCTAGCTGGCCGGCCACCTCAGGCTTGCGGCTGTGGTTTCGAGCCCTGGTGTGGGCGTATGTAGCATGGAGATAGGGCCGCCTTCTCAAACTCGTGGGTTTACTCCCACTGCTAAATAACCCTACGCGCAAGCGAATTATTGGAATAAAATTAAAACCATATGTTAGTCCCGAAATGACCTAGTTTTGAGAGTGGACGTTAAACCCCATTTCTCTCTCTATAGATATATATATAAGCAACCGATTAACACGCGTGTATACATGTTTTCTGCTTGTTACCTATATACTATGTAACCATAGACAATGGTAACTATAGCCACTTAAAACCACAGTGTTACTATGTAAATATAAATATGTATAAATACACTATATTGTCCATCTATATGTTATGACATTATTTTGTGAATAGTCCCAAGACGGACGAAAAGTACTTTAAAATGTTATTAAACCAGTGTTGAAATCAGTTTGTGTCGGCATACCTTTTTATCTATTCATCATTTACCGTGAAACAAAGTAGTACAAATTTGCGGTTGTGCTAATAATTTTGGATATATATATCCCTATTGTTTTTGTGCAGGCGCAGAGCCACGTCAAATTGATATGGGGCAATCCATAAAGTACGTACGCTCAAAATGGGTAAAATGTAGACCCCCCCCCCTGTACGCTTTTGGCATAACCCCCTCCCCCCCCCCTGTACGCCCGTACGCAATCACAGGAAAACAATCGTATAAATCAGGAGGAGTCAGATATATAATTAAACGGATTTTAAATAGTGTTTAACCCTGGGACCGCGAATCGCAAGTAAAAGCCATTTCGCGATTTTTTTGCGCATGTCAGAGTGTTTTAAATTCTTGGCCAGGTCAAAGGTCTATAATAATAATAATAATAATAATCTCGTCATTTTACAAGGGTGGCAAATTAGGCCTGGCGTGTGGATCCACAGGTCGTATTTTGTACTAAACAGATAGAGCATGTCATAGCGCTGACAAGGCAGCCTAAGACGAAGCAGAAGATGCCCCCATCTCCAAAATTGCGTCAAACGAAGTTTGATTCATTCGTCATCCGAAGTTTGATTCATTCGTCTGAGCGAATGTCTGAGCCAGCGAATACCGTTGTGAAAACATCTATACTAAAACATATACAATGACTATATAACAATAATATCAGGAAAGCGCGTGAGGGAAGTGCGCACGTCCCGAAATTAGAGTTAAAAATTTTAAAAATCAAGCGTACGTACGTTTTGCCAATGAGCCCCCCCCCCTACGAGCGTACGTATTTTATGGATGGCCCCTATGTGACTGTTTGTCGTCTATACTGACCGCAATTCTCGAAATTTTGCATACTCATTTCTTATACCCTAATTATTTGTAGTGCATGTCCGACCCCAAACGACAGAGCCATTCCCAATTTGTGTGTTTTTAAAGCAATATTTTCCAGAAACCGCGCAAGTTTGAAACGTTACATCTCAAAAACTGACAGACTTTATGAACTACAAAACTGTAACTAGCTAGTTAGGCCCATATTTTTATACGCCCACTCGACAAACTTACTGACGATGACAATTTTCAGAAAAGTAGTGTACTACCACAGCGTTTACAAATTCACAGAGAGAGAGAGAGAGAGAGAAATGGGGTTTAACGTCCACCCGACACAAACTTGATCATTTTGGGACTAACGTATGACCGGCCAGCTAGATGTCGAAGCGCGGTACTCTAGACCACTAGGCCATCCCAACCCCCTTCCAAATTCAAACCCCGCTCATGTTTTTTGAGTTTACATAGGGCACATATTCAAGAATTTGTTAACTTCTCTTTCTAATACACCCGTGTCAAGTAAATGTATTATATGTACTCGGATACCACCACCACAAAAACAATTTTGTTAATAATACAGCAAACGCAAATATATAACAAAGCACAACACAGGGTATATGTATAGGATATTAACCTTTCCGAGGTTGTTATGATATAGAACCCGCGAGCGCAGCCCAAGGGTTCTATGACATATCAACTGAGGGATAATGGGTTTATATCTGTCATATACAACGCCCACCCTTAAATCAAATGGACTCTTCCATTAATATTCAACAATGATTGGATAACGTCTGGGCTGTTTTCGTCAAATAACGAACATTACCGAATTAATCACGTGCAATTACGAGATGGTATTTTTGTAAACACATCGCCATTTTGAAGAATTGAATTTCATGCAAAAACAAAATGGATAGTAATACGAAGTCAGACGAATAATCAATCCCTTTTAGCCAACATACTGACGATGGAATTGGCGTGAATGCAACTATCGATGAGGGTCCATCCAAAGCCTAAAGAAAATTTGGATCAAAAGACATTCTTTCCTGATAATTCTGACAGTGAACTACGATTGAAGGTTTTCGCTATGTTTTATAGACAGAAGGATTTGACCGACTGTTTTAAGTACATGGACTGTACCCAAAAATAGTTTATAATGGAAATCTTGGGCGATAAATACTTTCAAGTCTAGGAGTGTGTGGACGGAAAGAAGATTCTGAAAGATATGGATAACCGATTTAAATATGCTGGTAAGTACGTCGTATATTTCTTTCTTGAATGTTTCAAACTGTACCATAAAAAATTTTAATTGTCAAAATAATAAAAATATATTTCTGTGTTTTTTGTATTAGTTCGATCATCAGCGGTTGATTTGAGTCGAATACATCCGACCTGAGATGACGTCATTAGCGGTTGATATGAAATATCAACCTGTCACGACGTCATCAGCGGTTGATATGAACAGAATGTCAACCTATGATGACGTCATGACAGGTTGTTATGAGATATAATACCGCCATATAATGAATAGGACAGATAGTGATAACCAATGGAGAAAGGTTTACTGTGCGTTTAGGAAACCGTGGAGGAAACAATTTGGCTTAGAATGTGACCTCTCACCATGGCTGGTGTCCTTGAGCCCATATCAAACGCCGCTAACGGTGATGACCCCCTGAGGATAGCTCCAACATAAGGTCGTCGTGTATGGAATCCTTCTTCTTTTAGACGACGTCTTATGGTGTTGGCACTTACTGGTCCTTCTCTTCCGACGACTGCTGCACCTGTTCGAGTTGCTAGGCGGAATCTGTAACGCACATGAGTGACCCGGATGTAGCGGTCTTGAGCCTGGGTTGCAACGCGTTCTTGAGCAGGGAGTTGACGGTCAAGATTTGATCCAGTATACACGTTCCACCAACCCTACAATAGTGGACTGGGGACAATTGAAGTATCTGCCAAATTTGCGTGTATAAAAGCCAGCCCGGGACATTAAGTTGAAAACATGCTTTTAAAGGAGCTAAATCGCTAACATTTGGGACCTAGAAATTGACCCTAATGGGTCGCAACGCATATAATAATATAATCTGATTGTATATTAACTGTTTTACATTAAATTGTTTCCGTTTTGACTCTAATTTCAAATCAGTTATGTCCAGCGAAATACGGCATGAGTCTTAATCAAAGAGGAAATTATAGTGTCTGGTTATTCCAGTCTACTGCGCATGCCCACCAGATAAGATATGGCCTCATGGTTTGACAGGAGTTGTTGAATATGTCTAGCCTCGTTCTGTCTGGTCACTTGTTGCAAGTGACGCTGAAACGCACTATAAATATCCAATATTTAAAAAAACAAAAACATTTTACCATTGGTACACGAATCATGTACCAATGGTAAAATGTTTTTGTTTTTTTAAATATTGGATATCTGAGGCCTACCGTTTCCAGGTGAGATCACAACATCAATGTTGATTTAAATTGACCAAAAATTCGTGTTTTCGATGTCGAGGATTTTGGAGGATTTTGAGTTACGTACTTAGGTCCTTTAAAGGGCTCCCACACAATGCTGCACGTGAATATTGGGTTTTTAATGTGCATCTCGTCCAATTTTTTTGTTACACACGGGCTGATATATTCTGCGTTTAGGAGCATTGTGTAAAACAATAGTTCATAGTATTGCATAAAATTATATATACAACACCACCTAGTAATAAAATAATTTGGGAAAAAAGTGATACGTTTCCCATGGAGCTCAGTATATATACATATGTGTTTTCTTGGATATTGTTTCAATGAAATACTTTTGAAAATAAAATAATTGTTGCCAGATAATAACAGATTCACTCAATCAGTGGTGCTATTTTCATATTATAGGCCATATTTATGCCACAGATCAGGGTTAGTCGTCTTCACCGTGTCAATGCAACATTTACAGATGGTATTATCCAGTAACCCCGGCATAATTGCAGAGAGACAAATGTTAAAATACCAACGTGTTCTGTCTCGTAAAAGGTATTCCCTAGTCTATATATGGCTATTGATCCGTGGCCCAATGACGATCTTTGCTTTTATGGTTTCTGATTGGCGTAGATTTTGATTTTTTCACCCGGTTATGGCTTCCCCTTGGCACATATAGTTCGAGACGTAAGTCAAGTGCAAGACGTACTGTGCTGGTACAATGCATAAGAACATACATGTATGCGACAGTGACGGCCTTCTGGTTTACTTATGTAACAAAGTTTGTCCCGAAATGACCTAGTTGTGTTGAGTGGACGTTAAACCCCCATCTCTCTCTCTCTCTCTCTCTCCATGTAACAAAGGGTTAAATGTTCACCCGGAAGTTACTTGGACGAGATGAAACGATTTTCGGGGCTAAATCACAGCCTACAATTGATAAGAGACAGAAGTATGTTTGACGTGTTTTAGGGAGTAAGTGTGTCGCATATTATGATTCACTATTAACATCCCATGACCATCAAAGCTCACGATTATTCAGGAGATAAAACACCACAAAACATTGTCAAGTTCTCCTCTCTGATCAAACCAAGCGAAATATTACTCCCAGCCTTGCAATTATTTGTGGTTACTCCTGTATATGGATTTAAATTGATAAACACTACCTATTACATAGGCCGAAGCCCGCAAACACATACTTAATTTATTAATTTCTTACGATACTATTTATCCAATATACATTTATCAAAATATAACTGCAAACAACGTTTTTACAAACCTTATCATCGTTGTGTGTCCGGTACCATTATTCATTCGTGTCCTATTATTACTCTCAGGCGATATCGAGACTAATCCAGACCTAAATAAACAAAACAATTACCAACTTTTAGTAGTACATTTGAATGTAAGGAGCCTCAAAATAAACTCGATTTGATAATTGCAGAATTAACTAACTTTGATATAATAACATTAAGTGAACAAGGTTTGACCCCAAAAAAATACCACATCTGAGTTTATTGCTTAACCTAACTACTATCTGCCCGTCAGGAAAAATAGAAGTAATCGTGGTGGTGGAATGATTATATATATATTCGTAATTCCATATCATTCAAACGTAAGTGTTCAAAAGAATGGTAAGGAGTTACATAAATACAAATCTTGATAGGAGACGCCAATCGTTCTTATACCGATTTATCGTGTGTTCAGTTCAGTAGTAACAATATACCAAACAAACTTGTAACAATAAGGCGAATCAGGGGCCATAATTCGGGAAGTTACGTTCCTATGAGCGCAAATATCGACAGGAATCAAGATCTTTGGGTTATAAATATACATGTCAGGTTTCGTTAAAATCGGTTCAAATTTTGGACTCTATAGGGTCCACAACCTTGATATACAATATTTTTACACTATTCGCGTACAAACGGCGGCCATTTTGTCCGGCAATTTTGATCCGATTTTCATGAAATTCCAACTCAACCTTCCTTAAGAAGTTACGATCCGATATAAGCAAATATCGAAAGGAATCAAGATCTTTAGGTTATAAACATGCATTTCAAGTCAAAATGTGACTACAATTGTGACCTCAAACGTTTTTTTTTAATCTTATAATAATTGTGACCTCCAGAGGGACCATAGGCGATTTTTCGGACAATCAGGGGCCATAATTCAGGAAGTTACGTTACAATGGCCGCAATTATCGAAAGGAACCAAGATCTTTGGGTTATTTACTATCCATGTCAAGTTCCATCCAAATCGTTTCGAAATTGAGACCTTTCTGGGTTCCACAAGCTAAAAACTTGATTTTTCGTACAATCAGGGGCCATAATCCATGAAGTTTCGATCAGATACAGCCAATATCGAATGCAGTTGAGATATTTGGGGGATAAACCTGTATTTAAAGTTTCATCAAAATCGGATATGGATTGTGACCTGTAGAGAGTCAAAAAACAATTGTGGACGGACAGGGGCGACGGCATAATACGTCCACATCGAAATTGATTAATTGCATTACGATTGCCAAGTTGGCTTGTGGTATGGAAGTCAGAGCTACACGTGTATGTCATCTGCCAGAAGACACAAAAGAAAAAATTAGTAAAATCAAAAAAAACTAGTAAAAAAGAGACCGAAATTATGAACACATGAAAGACAATAGAAAAACCATTCATCTTACCTGTTAACGTTTGGAACAAGGGACAGTTTACCATTCGTAATCTTCACCAAATTATATGCAGTAAAATACAGACTAACACCCCCAAGAAGAATTAACCCGAAAAATATTCTTCTTTCTTTAATAACTGGTGAAATAAAGTAGACACAATTGTTATATCCGATTATACAGTGATGACTGAATCTAATTATTAAGGCCAACTGTCACCGAGAAGTAAACAACAGGGTTCGAACGTGAGTTGGCGAGATTGTGAGTAAGGACTGGGTTCCTTGGTAAAGGCCAACCCTGTTTACATTCCGTGACCGAATCTGCAGGTGGGCTTCAAAATAGATCTGTGTGAGAAAGTGGAATAAAGAGCTAACTACCAATTACAGGCGACATAATCCCCCATCTTAAAAATGGCGACTGGGAACAAGTGAGCGAAAAATGTTTTTTTCTATACGATATGCACACGTTGCATTGAACCATATTCCCTATAGAAATGATCAAGGATCATGGGGTTGTGCTCCGGCTACTAAGTCGCAATATAAATGCTTTTTTTGCATCATATTCATGGTTGTGTCTTTACTAAACGCTCTCGGAGGTCACTGTGGCTCGCTATCCTGGAGGTCGGGTTTCCATCCAGTTTTCCAGCTTGATTCCCCTTGCCAGTGATGCAAGACTGAAGGCTGACAAGGAAAGCTGTCTTGTCGTTCGGGTTTGAAGAAACACCGTGTACACACTGGCATACATATCCCAGACATGTTGCTGACAGTCCCGCATGCCTCTGTGGTCACATTTGTGAAGTGACAAAAACCCGAGGTCCCGTGCACACATTTGCATACATATCCCAGACATGTTGCTGGCAGTCCCGCATGCGTCTGGGGTCACATTTTTGATGATCCTGGTCACTATCTCTTGCAATGCTTTTAACATTCAAATGCGCGAAAGCAAACCCCAGACAGAACCCTACGTTAATCTGTTTAATTACTTTTAAAACAAAAAGTTGTAAACCTTTCTAGTTACGGGGAACGTTCTTTTAGTTATCAAGCGCCTCTTTTAGGGAGTGGAAATGGCGAATAGCCCAGAGCCATAAGGATGGGTTATTCGCTATTCGTTTTATATAATAACCCTAACATTATTGCAGATCACCCGATGCAACTGAGGTATACCCTATTCAATAAGCCTCTATGATTCAGCTCCATCCGATTGAGCAGGGGAACTATTATAATATAATAATATATATGATTGAGGTGGGTCTATTGAGTAGGGTAAAATAATAATATCATAGCATTATGTACATACGCATTAGCCAATCAGATTTATCCATTTTTATGCCGACATTATTGTGACGACAGGCCTGGCTTGGTGTGTTATGTCGTGGTCGGAGGAAGGGTCGGGGATGGGGGCGGAGGTGCATGCCCTCTTCCTTTAATTTTACTCATGTTAATTTTCTAAATAACTGTTTCATTCCAAAAAAGATGGCATTGTTTGCAATGGGGAACTAAAACCAATTAAAATGGGCTAAAACAAATTTGTCACGGTTGTTGGGGGGTTTTTTTCTTTCGCCTCATTTTATCCTAATAATTTGATGAGACGCACAGGAGCTTAAAAAATGTTTCTGTATTCTATATCATCGTATGTCAGTAGGATGAGCTATAGGCGAGGGTAAGATGCGAATAGCACAGCACCTAGGCGTAAGGGGGGTCGAGGTGGGGCGGGGGGTCATTCTCCACGCAAGTCTCGCTATCCAGCATTCGTGGACTGCAAGGGAAGACAACTCTGTTTGGGAGATTGGGTGGGGGGTGCAAAAGAGCATGATCGAATATTGGTAATCAAGTACATCCTAGTCTCGGTTGTCAAGCTATACATCTGTGCCTTTTCAAGCCTGATTGGTGACCTTATTCGGCCCTGTTATGAAAAATACCCCTCCGTTATAAAAGAAAATTCCGTATAAAATAAATCAAACCCAATCGGTCCTAATCTGAAGTAGAAAATATTTGCGGCATGGGCCTGACGTTAATAGCGTTGAAAGTTACAGAAAAGATGACTTGTTGTCCTGGACTATGGTTTTTTATTTTATTTGAGATAATTCACCCGTTCCAATATTATTACCGCATTGAAGTGGCTAATAAAAACAAAATAAATCGGCCTTCAAGGCGGTCCCGGTAAATTTACGACCGCCTTCATGTGGACATAAAGGCCACCGCGGGACAAGTATGTTTAAGGCTCGGTTATCCATGGCGTTATCTCGACTCTCCCTGGGTTTAAAGCTTCCGTGTGCGCGGATGACCTGTTTTACGCTAAATAGGGCCTATATATTTTTACGTGGCTACCTCACTATTAAGCGATGTCATTAGGGTTAGGGTTATCGATTGAGGACCTATTATATAGGTCAAAGGCCCCTGTTCCCGGGCAACGCTAAAATCAAGCTCTGTGGGGTGTGGAAATTTGTCGGGGACGGCCCCGGGAGGGGGTGGGGGCAATATTTTTTTCGTAGTTGACATTTTGGCCTCCGGGGGGTGTCCGGCCCCCAAAAAATTAAAGGGGCATGCACCCCCCGGAAAAAACTTTCCTTTTGTTATGGCCCTGCCGCCCCGAAAAAATCTAAGGTTTACTTCCCATAGGGGCGGAGCCGTGGACGATTCGAGAAGCCATGTTTGCGACACTGCCACGTGCTCGATATTGAAACCATAGAGGCCGAGATATAGGGTCGCAAACATGACCCATCGTTCCGTTCAGTCAGAGTCCAAATAATTTTAACCGAAAACACCAATTTTCACCTGTAAACACCCTGATGCACCCTGGGGGGCGAGGTTAGGTATTCATAAAGTGTATCACCCCAGGGGACTCGTTTTTTACCCTCAGACCCCCCCCCCCCTGGGACTGGAAGTGGGTGAAATCGCGGCTTTTTTAACTAAAAGGCCTCAAAGGCCCACTTTGCCTGATTTCCTGATTCACAATGTCCTATTCTAGGGTGTAGGGCCCTTTTCCAGGTGCCTTGTCCCTTCGCGGAGATTTAACCCAGAAAAAGCAGTTGCAGAGGTGTAGAATTTTTTCGGAATTCCACACCGGAAGTGGTAGAGGTCTGAAAATTGGTGTGGTGACCCAGACCGATGTCCCGACCCAGGATCCGGTGTAAAAATCTGGAATTTTCGGTCGCTTCGGGTTCGGGTGGGGGCACATGTGCATTTTTCAGCTATAATTTTTAAAAAAAATGTCAGCTCTTTTGCGGAACTATTCCTCGTGGCTATACACCTAAATCGACACCTGGGAGTCGCGTGGTACCCTTGAAAATTCTCTGCGACCACCGGAAGTGGGTCAGATGGCATCACGATGTTGACTTGACCTTGACCTTGACCTCTGAGGGTCAAACCAAGGTCACACGCGACTCCCAGGGGTCGATTTAGTTTATAAGGCCGCGATCTCAAGGTCGCCAGAATCCACTAGGGACGAAAGAGTTATCTCCCCTTTGCCCACAGTCATTTTTCACGATCGATTTGACTTTCTGAGTGATTTTTTCTTCCAAATGGTCTTCCGATCGGCCCAAAAGTGCGTGGCCGGGTAGAACACCCCCCTATTTGTTCTTCATTTTTTAAAACCGACAGTCAAAATTCGTGACCTTGACCCGCTAGGGGCGCCGGAAGTTGTGCGGTTTTTGCCCCCTGGAGGCCAAACTAATTAAGATAGAACCCTCGGGTCTTGACCTGTCGAGCTTCCGTCATGACCCACATGACCCCATAAGGTCAAGGTCATCTGAAAGGGTAAAGGTCATCCAAATAACTACATAAACGCGTGTTTAGGGGCCTATGTTTCGATCCCAGGGCCATGTGGCATGTCGAAGGTCATGACCTTGGATGAACACATCAATGACCTTTCATTTGAGACCTTGACCTTTGATCTGACGTTTGACCTTCGGGTCCAAAATATCTCAAAACTTTAGGTACCGTCCAGAAATTCTGAAGATAGGTCAAGGTCACGACCCACAAGGACTTTGACCGAGCCGTCCCGTTGGGTCAAGGTCATGACCCTGGCTGACTTAGCGTGCTGTCCCTGGGGGACATAGAAATAAAATCACCTTAAATCTCACCGGACTTGGAGCAATTTCACCGAGGTTTCGAGGCTTGGTATTCGATAGGTATATCTACCCCGACAAGTCGCTGGGTCACTTCGAAATGGGCGTCCGGCGACCGGAAGTAGGCGAGACGGCCCGATGAAGTAACGTTTGACCTTAACCTTGACCTTTACGAGCCAAGGAAAGGGTCATGACCTTGGATGAACACATCAATGACCTTTCATGTCAGACCTTGACCTTTGATTTGAAATTTGACCTTGAGGTCGAAAAATTCCCAAAACTTTAGGTACCGTCCAGAAATTCGGCAGAGAGGTCATGGTTGAGGCCATGATTCACAAGCTCGTAGACCGGGACGTCCTGGTGGGTCAAGGTCATGTAGTCTGACCTCTCCGACATAGTTCAAAGGTCAACTTCAAACTCCCGAACTTTGGGAATTTGACCAAACTGGAAAGTGATTTCCTTGCGGCTACCCACAATGGACCCTTGCGCGTCACGTCAGGATCTCGGATTTTTTCTGCGGCTACCGGAAGTGGGTCAAAATTCGAAACAATATTCCATTTTTGGACGATTGTTCTGAAATTTCAATACAAGCTGCGCGTTGGGGATGCGCAGTTCGCATTAAATTTTCAGAAAAATCGTTCAAAAAATGAGCCGCTGAGAGAAAATTTGAGTTTTGGATGCAGAAATTCGGAAAGCCATGATTGCCACCCTGCTTCGTGCCCGATGTGGGAGAGAGAGGCCCCAACTTTTGATACGATGGAGGGAGTTTTCTGCGCTATTGATCCCGCCCAAAACATCCGGATTCAAACCCACAGAGGCCGAGATATACGGCCGCAAACATGGCCCCTCGTTTTTGGAAACCATGTTTGCCACCCTGCCACGTGCCCAAATTTTAGACTATGGGGCACTAAGTTTTTTATACGATGGAGCGAGTTGTCCGGGCTATCAATCCCGCCCAAAACATCTAGAATCGTACCAATAGGAGCCACGATATAGGGCCGCAAACGTAGCGCAGGCCTAAACTTTAAAAAGTGACTTTTGGTCCAGAGGTTTGGGAAGCAATGTTTGGCCCCCTACCACGTGCACGGAGTTAGGGTGAGGGACCCCAACTTTAATACAATGGAGGGAGTTGTCCGGGCTATCGATCTCGCCCACAACATCTGGATTCGAACCCATAGGGGCCGAGATATAGGGCCGCAAATATGGCCCCTCGTTTTGGGAAGCCATGTTTGACACCCTGCCACGTGCCCGATGTTCTCGGCAGGGGCCTCAACTTTAAATATGATCCCGCGCAAATCTAGATTCGAGAAATAGGGCCGCAAACGTAGCGCTTAAAAAAGTGAATTGTTAATAAAGTCGAAAAATAGGCAAAAATATAGGCAAATTTGCGCGAGTGTGTTTTAGCAGGGGTAAGGGTTGTTAGAATTTCTTCAAATTTTCAGAGATTGTACCTTGGGATGTTAGCTAACACATATAAGAAATTCTTAGCTTTTTTGGCTACCCCCAACCCCCATTTTTGACCATTGCGAATCTGGTCTCAAAATTAAAATCGAACACCTAGTTCCACCTCTATTTGAAAATTGAAAGTTGACTTCCTATATACCCCCGGGAAAATGGCCCCCATTCGGCCCATATGGGTCATGGCCCAAACATTTTAGGGACATTGTGACTGGGACCATAGTGGAGGTACCCAAGTAAGTTTCGAGTGTGTGCGCATGAATCAAAGGGTGTGAGATGCATCCGCGCGCTAGTATATTCATTTTTTTGGCGATTTTTGACCAATTTTCCGCCGGAAAAGGGCCCGTATTAACCCCCTATGGTCCCGATCGGTCCCAAATTTGGCCCTAACCCTTGGCTACCTGCCCAAAATGAAATACATTTGAACTTGATCGTGATTCCGAGAGGGTCAGGGCGATCGTTACTCCAGGGGGACCGTAACGATATTTCCGAAGTCGCGTTTTTCACCCAAAAATCCACAACTTTTTTTTAAAAACGCTCGAATCGCTTCGAAATTTTTTCTAATTATAATAATAAAAAAATAATTTATTTTTATATAGCGCATTACACATAGTTTCAATGCGCTGTACAAGGCATTACATATAAAATAGGTACATTTGAAAAGAACAAAAATATATAATTAATACAATCAATACAAACAAGAGTATAATACACACATATTCACATACAGACATATTTACATATTCATATACATGCACATACATACAAACATGTTCACGAGTAGCATTGTTTGAACAAATGTGTTTTTAAACAGCGTTTAAATGAAGCAATTTCTGCGATTTCACGGAGGTGTATTGGGACAGACTTCCAGAGTTTAGGAGCAGAGTGTTTAAGTTAATAGAATGATTTTGAATATTGATCTTTGGGCTACTGGAAGCCAGTGGAGTTCATGTAGTATAGGGACTGATGGAGCAAACTTGCCTTGTCTTGTAACTAATCGGGGAGCAGAGTTTTGTAAGGTTTGGAGTTTTTGTATTTGGGTGAAGCGTAGGTTGTGATATAGACTGTTGCAATATTTTCTGTGTTCATCTAACAGTGCGACTTTTTCAGTCCAAACCCATCCTTCTCCTCTAGATATGTAATGTGCGCATCTAATAGAGCGACATTTACAGCATAAACCCATGATTTCGTCCAGATGTTTAATGTGTTCATCTAACAGTGCGGCTTTTACAGTCCAACCCCGTCTTTCCCCCTAGATATTTAACGTGCGCATCTAACAGAGCGATATTTAGAGCCAAAACCTATCCCCCCCGACCAGACATTTACTGTATTAGTTAAACAGAGCTACCCTTTCTCAGATATTCAATTTGTGATTGTAACAGGGCAACTTTTACAGCCGAAACCCATGCTTTCCTCTTGATGTTTAATGTGCTCATCTAAACAGAGCGACTTTTATAGTCCAAACTAATCCTTTCCTCTAGATATTTATTATGTGCATCTAACAGAGTGACTTTTACAGCCCAACCCCATTCCTTTCCTCTAGATGTTATTGTGTACATCTAACAGAGCGACTTTTACAGCCTAAAACCACCCGTCCTTCTAGATACATGTATATTTAATGTGTGCATCTAGCAGAGCGATATTTAGAGTCAAAACCCACCCCTCCGACAAGACATTTACTGTAACAGTTATATATCGCGACTTTTTCTCAGATATTCAATGTGTGAATGTAAAAGAGCGACTTTTACAGCTTAAACCCATCCTTTTTTCGAGATATTTAATGTGCGCATCTAAAGAGCGACTTTTACAGCACAAACCCATGATTTTGTCTAGATGCTTTATGTGTTCATCTAACAGAGCGACTTTTACAGTACAAACCCATGATTTCGTTTAGATGTTTAATGTGTTCACCTAACAGACCGACCTTTACAGGCCAAATCCTCCCTTTCCTATAGATGTTTAATGTGTTCATCTAACAGAACAACTTGTACAGCCCAAACCCATCCTTTCCTCTAGACATTTACTGTATCAGTTGAACAAAGCCACGTTTACACAGCCTAACTTCTAGATATTTAGTGTGTGTACCTAACAGAGCGAAATTAGCGGCCCAAACCTATATTATATACACACCATCGACCAGACATTAACTATATCCAGATGAACAGAGCGACTTTTACCCAGATATTGAATCTATGCGTCCAACAGAGCAACTTTTACAGCCGAAACACATCCTTTCATCCAGATATTTAATGTATGTATAATGTGAAGACCAGGTATATCTATCGTTCAAAATTCAATGCCTTATAAAACTATATAAACTTGGACACGTGACTATGATATCGGATAAGTATCCTAAGGTTAAGGTACGTCCGAAATAATCTCAATAATCTGTAAAAATTATCTGAATCTACAAATCCGTTTAATTTTCTGTATATCTAAAAGTTTAGCGAGTCTGTGCTCATACTAGTGTTTGTATTTTGTCATATGCATAATATTCTATCATCAATAATTTACTTATGGAAGAATGATTGAATGCAATATTAGGGACATTTGATGACGTCGCAATAGCATCAGCGTTAAATTATAGAGTGACATAACGCCAGTTAATGCTAATGAGATGCGATCTAAACGTCCATATTACTTGTTAAGTTATTTCAACTGGACCCCATCTCTTCCATACAGTTTTTGTTGGTAAATGCCCCGGTGAAAAAATTATTGTGGACTTGATATATGACCAATGCATCGATGTCCGATGATCAACGAAGAAATTTTTCTCGTGCGCAACATTTCATATTTTCCTTGAATGCCGAATCCCCTCAGCATCCCCCAGTTCGCTGCCTTCTTATTTGTAGGTGCCCGGGCAAAAGTTTTCTTGACCATGGTTTTTAGTCCTCATTGGATGCCAAGGGATGACTGGAAAACGAATTTCACTCCTGCTTGAAATTTTACAGTTGCCCCCCCCCCCCCTGAGGGGTTTTGGAACCCCCTTCTTGTTTGAGAATGCCTGGGAATTTTTTTTCTTGACCACTTTTTTCTTACTCTTTTCCTCATAGAACACACCATGTGAAAATGAATCTCGTTCTAGAAGTTTTAATTCAAAGCACAATTTGCGACCCCTTTCGGGGGGCCTACCCCCCTTATGCCCCGCCCCAACCGTGAAACTCAAGAAATGACTTTTTCTCATTCTTATCGATATGCAGTCACATTCCGATGGTCAAACCTTTCGTGCTCAACTTTTTACAGTTCGGTCATCGAGCTCTCAGTTTATTTATAGGGTCTTAAACCAACAGTTTAGGGTTTTCTTGGATTTTACCACTTTCCGGTGCACAAAATTTGGTATACTTTTGGGATTTTATAAAGTACAACCAAATAAACGCAAAAATGAATAAAAACGTTTTCTTGCAATTTGTAGGGGGGAAAATCTTGAATTGATTGGACTACTATCCAGACATTTGACAGCAAAAGTCTTTAAGGATAAATCCTCTAGGTTTTTTTAGTCATACAGTAAGTAAAATCCTATGGGTTTTTGTCATGCGACAACAGTTAGCAGAAATGTAAATAAGCCCTTTCTTGTGTCAATGGTAATTTGAAGATTAAATTTATCACAGTATGCTTTGGCTGTTGAAATAAAAAATAAAATTTTGTAATGGCCCAGTGTTTGAGTTAACGTCATACATACAGGGAGGGAGCGCTTGCCTTTGATTGGTCAATTCATAGAACAAATCCTACGTCAATAGGGCTTGTTCTGAACCTAAGGATTTATCCGTAGGCCAGAAAATCTATAACCTATAGGACAAATTTTTCCGTACGCATGAAAGGATTTATGGATATAAAACCTCAGGATATAAAGGCTTAAGGTAGCCCAAAATACAACATGTGCACATGATACAAATAGTTAATATTCAGATAAATGTACAAAATACAAACACTTTATTTTTTGTAATAATTTTTAATAATTAGTCATGTTTAAAGGGACAATAACACTCTTGCTGGCTTGACAGGTCCGGCAAATTTTTTTTAGCCTTATTCTAACTACTAGATGTTTGTGTAAATTACCTGTTGTGTAAATTATCCATTACAACCTATCTTACTTGTCCAGAGGGTTCGAAAATATGTTTAAATCCAAGTTGCATTTGAAAGTGCTTACGTAAGGCTTTTCAAACCATGTTACAGCATGTAGTTGATTTTTTCCAATTTTTAAAATTAGGTGTGTTAAGATGAAATTTGTATCATTTTTTAGGTGGGAATATTGTAAAATAGTACAAATTGTTGACCAGAAAAAAATTGGAACATATTATTCAGTTACAACAAGAGTGGTATTGGGGCTTTAAAAGGTAAGGATTTAAATTATCCTCTGTTTCACAGGAATTGGAGGAGGTAGAGAAACCTTTCCACCTTAACAGAAATTCATATTTCCCTCTCCTTCTTCTCTTTATAACCTTCTCTACTTCATATTCTGAAAAACATAATTTAAATATTCTGTATATTTCAATAAAAATAACCCTGAAAAACAGGTTGTGACATAGGTGTAATGGTATAACCACAAAAAACATTGACATGCCCCATGGCTAAGTGGGTAAGACGCTGACTGGATAGCCTGGAGGTCGGGTGTTCAATCCCTGCATTGGTCCAGAAAGTTCATCCAGATTTTCCGGGGTGGTTTCCCCTTGTCAGTGATGCAGGACGGAGGGTTTGACAAGGACAGCTGTCTAGTCGTTAGGATGGGACTAAAAACCGAGGTTCCGTGCACACATTGGCGTGCAACCGATCGGGTTGCAAAGGGTGGGAAACTTTCTTGGAATTTTGGAATAAAATTATAATTATTTACTGGAATTTCCTTTTTCTTTGTTACTTTTATCTATATAAACTATTAAAACTTATTTAACTGTTAATTGTGTTCCAAATAATAAAACTAAAGAGATAAGTTTATGTAAAGGGACTGTGTGCATCAGAAGCTGTTTTGAGTGTAGCTTCAATAATTCTTGCAATACCACCTTCATCATTAACAAATGAACATGTTGAAAAGTTGGTCGGTATAAGATCATTAAGATCTAATTTGAAATTCTTCGAAGTGTGCTATGAGGGAAATTTTTGCCTGGACAGCGGCGCTACGGCCTACTCTCATATCGAAATTCCAACTGCCAAGGGATCTTTTATGTGCACTCCAATGTGTACACAGGACCTTGGTTTTTCGTCCCATCTGAAGGACTAGACAGCTGTCCTTGTCAGGCCCTCCTTCTGCATCACTGACAGAAAAAATCACGCGGGAAAATCGAGATGAACTTTCTCGACCAATGCAGGGATCGGAAACCCGACCTCCAGGCTAGCAAACCAGTGCCTTATCCACTTAGCCACCGTAATCCCCCATTAAATATAAAAAAACAACTTTAAAAAACTGTACTGTAACCTCTAGGTTTGAATTTGGCCCCCTAACCCTTTTGTAGAGTTGTAAAATATGTACGTAGGTAATGTACAAATTTAAGTGTCAATGTACATAAATTTCACGAAAAAGGCTAACATGCAAGATATGACTACATTTTACAAGAAAACAGAGCAACAGAGGTCATTTATTTTGGTGGGCAGTTTCGGTACAATTTATACAAAATTCGAACCCAATTATCATTATGGTTTAACAGTGATGAATGATGATATATAGTGACCGTTTTTTTAAATTTGATAAAAATTGTGACCTGTTCAGGGGACCAAAAGCTAAAAACGTGTCTTTTCATACAATTAGAGGCCATAAAGTTAAATAATTACGATCTGATACATGCGAATATCGAAAGGAACCAATATCTTTTAGGGAAAGCATATATTTCAAGTTTTGTAAAAATCGGATAAGAATTGTGACCTGTAGGGTGGCCACAATAAATTGTGGGGGTACTGACGAACAGGGCGAGGACACTAACGTCCACGTGAAAATGAGGGCGCATAAAAACTAGTATCCTAGTTTGATTTTGGTCCCCTAACATTTACTTGTAATTGTAAATTATGTACGAATGTTGTAGACCCTTCCGAGGCCAGATGTAATTATTAAATTAATTAATAATGAATATATTGAAAATTTCAGTCAAATTACTTTATTGGTATTCTGTGCGAAGTTATTTCCGTTAGTGACATCACACATGGCGGGGAAATATTAGTGTTTATCGCACACATGGTTGGAATTATTTAATCCATTCAATATCTTAGCTATCTGGTCGTCTAAAGAAAAAAAATTTGTGCTTGCCACGTGAATAAAAGGTATAAATAATAATTTATATAACTTCTGAAGCCATAATGAAATCCCCAAATAGACAAACTGTAATTTGAATCAATAATAGACCACATTTACCGGACAATTTTGAGCTTCTTGGTACCATACTGGGAGGGTCGCTGTAACTCCCCTTATTCGCATAATCTGGTTACCCACCATGTTCTTGTCTACACAAACCAGATCGACACCTACATCGGATAAGTCGGTAATCTGAAAATAAAAAGAGTTTATTTTATCATCAATTATCCACACGTGTAGTATGCCGGTGCAATAAGATATTCTTTTTATATATCAATAGAATTATCATACTGAAGCGTGGCGCATTGGCATTTTGCACGTTCTAAGCCTTGTTATAGACAAGAGACACATACATTAAGACTAAGAGCCATCAATACCTACCGCAATTTCACATAGTCGTATGAAGGCAAATGATGAGTATATAACACTGTAGCTATCTTTCAACAACAAGGGCTTGCCATGCACTCGACCCCCACATTTCAAAAGTTAAAATTATTAAGTGTACATTGGGTCCCTACACTTCACTTGAAATCTGATCGAAAATGGTTCACATCTAGAATCTAGCCTCGTTCAATTATATATTTACAAGAAAATTACTGCCCTACGAACGAGAGGCAATCGACAATGATCAAATGAAATGGCCCAATGCTTCACACTTGGTAATTTTCGTACAACCAGGGACAATAGTAGAGTCCTCCCAAAAAAATGAGAGCGGACGTCCTCACAGGGGCGACACCATAAAAATGTGGGCGATTAAAACAAATTTACCAAGGAAAATTCTTCTTTAGGGTTTTCTTTGTGCCAACAACAGTGGGGAGCTTTTGGGCTATATCTCTGTAGTCATCATCCACCAACAGCCTCAACTGCGCTGTGCAGTCTTCAATGTTTGGTAAGTTATCTGCAAAACCAACATTAAAATGAAACAATCTAAATGTATAAATTCCAATGATTTATTCATGGGCGAAGAGGTCGATATATTCCGTCCCCTGGCATAAAGAGGCCTATTCCTGTTTTATTGCGTTTTAATATTAGAAAGGCCTGCAGAAACCAAAAATATGTATACTCCTGCCTATAGGCCTAACCCCAACCTTCAATCTCGCCAACAATAACAATTGTGTGCCTCCTAGTTCTAGGCCAGGGGGGTCTGATGGCAAGTGCGCGCTGTATTACTATTAAGCCTAAGACCTGTCATCATTGAGTCAAATGGCATGGTTTCGAATCCTCGGTTGTACGTGGCAAGGACTTGAACTTTGAAGGAGTTGGGTCGCCTGTCCCACCTCGTGGGTTTTCTCTGGGTTCCTCCCACTGCTAAAGGCCCCTACGCGCAAGCGAATTATTGAAATAAAATTAAAACCATGCATGTTTATAATTATAATGTTAGTGCCGAAATGACCTAGGCCTACTCTAGGCTAGTATTGAGACTTGAGTAGTAACTTAAACCCCATATTTCTCTCTCTCCCCCTCTAGGCCTAACCTTGTTAACATCTCAGCGACCTTGACGAAAACTGAGCTGGCCTTTCTTTAACAAATATATTACATAGGCTAACCATAGCGGAATGGGTTTTATATAATGTTTATAAGCTGGAGCCTAACCTTTTTTCTAGAACAAGGTCAGTTTTAAATTCAAAAAAAAAGTACAAGGGCGCACTCGATACCATCCTTAGATCGATTATCGGCACAGCAAAGAGTTGTCGATTTGATAAAAAGAAAAAGCAAACTCGGGACAATATTTTAAAAATGTAATACTAATACTAAAAAAAAGCTAGACCTCACCAGCTAAAAACCCGTTTGGGGTCAAAGAAGGCATAGCACTAGACTCAAATAAATCTAGAAATAAAAATATTAAGAAATAGGCGAGTCCGGAGGCCTACCTTGGTCAAGTCTATTTTTAGAATCTTGATCCGTGAAAAGTATTTAGAATCTTACCTCTGATTGTGGCAGTATAGGTGTAGGAGTAGCAGAAACTTGTTTCGTTTGCGACATCGTAACGGTAAATTCATAGGCCCGAGTCACAGAGTAAAAATAACTAATTCTTGTCCAAGATGTCGAACTACCAACGTTCTTCTTTAGACTTTGATGACGTAGACATGAAATCTGATTGGCTAATGCGTATGTACATGATGCTATGGTATTATTATTTTACCCTACTGAATAGACCAACCTCAATCATATATATTATTATATTATAATAGTTCCCCTGCTCAACCGGATGGAGCTGAATCATAGAGGCTTATTGAATAGGGTATACCTCAGTTGCATCGGGTGTGCAGATTGGTTGTGCTTTTATTCAAAATGCATACCCAGAATCGCTTTTTAATTGTCATTTGTTACTTGAAGCTTCATAGTGCATGTAAACACCTTCGTTCACAGCGAAGCGTAGATAGCGAAACCAACATCGTGTGTAGATGGAAGTAGCACACATGTGAAAAAAATCCATATTCTGTGAAATTATATTTATCATTACTAATCCCGAAACATTTAAAACGCATTTATTTACACTTTTGTTTATCACAAAGTGGATAAGATACAAACTTAATCTAATTTCATTCCTGCGAAATTGTTCTACCTGATCTGCCCGCCTATCTACCACCCGGAGTAGGCTACTCATATTATTTCATTGTCAACCACATGTTCTATCTATATACCATTCGTATATTTCATTTCCTACCAATACTTTTCATTTTCAACTGTGTGTTATATTTTCAACCCGTATATTCCTTTTTATACCTCCCATTTTAAACGAGAGAGAAAGGGGGATAGTCATTTCGGGACTTACACATAGGATTCCATTTTTTTATTTGAAAAATTTCCTTGCGCTCCGGGGCCTTTATACTTTAGCAGGCGACCCTACTCCTTGTCACGTACAACAGGGGAATAGAAACCACGCCGAAACAAAAATTAGAATGTCACAAACTGTTTAAATTTGACTTGTAACAAATAGCAACTTTTAGTCTACTTTGTCTTGTCTTTTTCTTCCTCAGAAATTATTCCGGGGTAGCTTGTGGGTAAAGGATCTTTAGCCGTGGGAAGAAACTTGGGACCCGGAGAAAACCCACGAGGTTGGACAGGCGACCCTACTCGTTGTCACGTACAACCGGGGATTCGAAACCATGTCAGTTGAATCAATGACATGCTTTATAATACAGCGCGTACGTGCTAACCATTCGGCCACCAATCCCCCCCCCCCCCGAATATCGAAAGGACCTAAGATCTTGCGTTGTGAACCATTTGTGTAAATTTCTAGATCCTGCTTCTCTGCTAATGAAGACGAGCATTCGCCACGCAGTAACCTATATATGGGGGAAAATTTTGCCTGAACAGCGACCCATTGCAATGTTCTTTACATTCAAATGCGCGAAAGAAAACCATAGACAAATTACAATTAAAAACATTGACTGTTTCTTGTTCGGGTCCACGACACATACCAGTGTTGGAGTTTGATATAAGAGTAGGTCATGGTTCCGCTGCCCGGGTAAAAATTTCCCTCATAGCACACTGTATGGCGTATGCCCGTCTTCACTAGTTCAGTTTGCAGCAGAGCAGTAGGACGTTAAACTCCATTTCATTTTTTTCCAACGAAACTAGTCTATGATAATTTTAGTATATTATATTGAAAATAGAGAAACACAATCCTAAGGGTATCAGTAACTAGCAAGTTGTCGGCGTCGTTGATTGTTCAGGACGTTTTGCGCGGGGGTGGTGCATGTTAAATATAACAAAATGGCTAACGGGTGTAAGAACAATTAGGGCCTTTCCAGACAACACACCGATTTTGGCACTACTTATTCGCAATATTGTTGATAAATGTAACCTTAAATTTCATTTAGACGAATTTATTTAACTTAAACGACGATTAAACAGAATTTCTGCTTTTGGATCGAAATATAAGTTCAATAAACATGTACATTCTAACGTATCTATTGTTATAGATGATTGTGAGATTAACCTGGCTGCTGTTAGTCGAAATATTTGTGCGATGTTATATTATTTCAGATGTTGGATTTTTTAATAGATAATATCTTTGTTGAATTTGGAGGGGAAATTTATCAGCAAGTAGTAGGTATCCCCATGGGTACCAACTGTGCACCTTTGCTTGCTGATTTGTTTCTCTATTCATACGAGGCCGAGTACATGCAGGAACTCGTAAAATCCAACAAACGATTGGTTAGACATTTTAATTTCATTTATCGATATATCGATGATGTTCTATCACTGAATAATGCAAAATTCAGTGATTATATAGAATTCATATATCCTGATGAGCTCGAAATTAAAAACACTACTGACAGTGACAATTACGCTTCCTATTTGGATCTGCGTCTCGATTTTGACAAATGCCATGAACTTAGTGTTAAACTATACGATAAACGTGATGACTTTGACTTTCCAATTTTTAACCTCCATTTATTAGTAATAATATTCCAATATCACCAGCTTATGGAGTGTGTGTGTCACAGCTAATTCGTTACGAGAGAGCTTGTTCATTCTATTCTGTTCTTTTAAGTAGATCGAGGCATTTGTCATCTAAGCTTCAACTACAGGGATACGTACGAACTAAACTCATTAAAACCTTTAAAAAGTTGTATGGCCGTCATATTGATTTGATTGGTAAATATGACATGTCTTTTTCGACTTTATTTTTGACATATTTCATTGACGGGTATACTGTATCCGTGATAATATAGGTCTACTACGTTGTTAACACTGTTCATCACGTGTATTTTGCATACCGATAGTTCATTGGCCAATCACGCTATTTTACCGAGATTTCGCTTAATAGATTGGATGCAGCTATCGCGGGTGTGGCATGTCAGCAGGGTAAGCTTACTCTTCCGGACACCTGTTACCACTGTTTGTCGTGTATTTTGTACACGGTGAACAGTCCATATGCTGATTACACTATTTTGCCATATTACACTATTTTGCCATATTACACTATTTTGCCTATACCATTTTTTAGGACTTCGAATTTTGTCTGATGGTTTGGATTGTTCGTACTTGGTTTAATTTTATTTATAAATATGGAAGCACAAGTGAATCATATATCTAGTCCATTATCCAAGATATGAATGAATGAACAAGAACTTCTCCAATTTCACGAGTCAGGTATTTTTGTTTAATTTTAAAAGGATGTGGATGTTATATTTGCAAGAAATGTCAAACTTGGTATGTAAAAAAAATGAAAGTTATGTCATTTCTTTTAAAATGCGTACCGTTAATTTTATCCCGGCAGTGCATTTGAAATAAAGAGATCTAATTCTAGAAAGAAACAGTACTGTATCGTTCGTTGTATGATGTTTTAATCGGAATATCCAGAAGTGATTTGTTTTGCAAAGTTTGCAATAAGTTTTGACATTTCAGCTTCAAACCCATTTATAGATTGACCCACCATAAATAAATATCCTCCAAATATCTCCATAATTACGCCACAATATTATTTACATACCACGATTTAAACCAGTTTCACACAATTATAGTCACTAAATAAACGACCACGTTGTACTTTAATAAGCTATGACCGTTTTATCGTCGTATGACTATTTATTTTGTTTTTGCGTGTAATTCAATTCTTCAAAATGGCGATGTTTAAACAAAAACACCATCTCGTAATTGCACGTGATTAATTCGGTAATGTTCGTTATTTGACGGAAACTACCATGCCGTTATCCAATCATTGTTGAATATTAATGGGAGAGTCCATTTAATTAAAGGGTGAGCGTTGTATATGTCAGATATAAACATATTGTCCCTCAGTTGATATGTTATAGAACCCTTAGGCTGCGCCCGTGGGTTCTATAACATAACAACCTGGGGTAGGTTAATACCCTATACTTAACTGCTAGTTTTGACAATATATGATTTGACGTTTCAATTCCTATAAACTTCTGTTAAGGAACGAACTTATTAAACATCTAATTTATTCAATATGTTCTTTACGGGCCATACATGGTCTGTGTACAAAATCTACATGACTTTAAATGATTATGCACTAGTCAGTAGACATGCCGTGGCGAGATAAAGAAACAATTGCAGGTATGTCCATGTGTGCAAAGGTATATAACGAGGTGTTCACTGACAGTCTCGTCCATAACACAAAGCTGGAACAAGAAATTGAATATAGAAATTACACTTGTAAAAGTAAAATGAAACTACTGCTATTATCATGTTACTGTTAATGAAAGTAATTCAGAGATATCATAATTATTAAACCAAAAGATGCATCTCGTAACGGTACAATTAATGATATAAAGCCATTTAAAAAAAACGAACGTAATTTCTAAAGCTGCTGTAATAACTTAGAAGCTATATTTTAATGCTATTCAATAGATTTTTTCAGGCTGTAATAGTTGATATATTTGTAGAGAATTGTGCGGGGTAGCAATTGAAGTGTGCACATTTTAGCCGTGTCTTGACCAACTTTCTGTTGATGGCACGGGTCACCCTGACACAGGTAACGTCACACTGTCAATGACTTACTGTAACGATTAAATTGCAACCAAATTTATTGTATATACTGAGAAATATTTCTTAGTGTTAAAAATAGTTATAATCAAAATGAATATGAATAGGACAATGGATACAAAGTAAAATCTGTCAATATATGTATTATGCAAGTGAAGATATCGAGCTGTTTTTGACTGCTTTTAAACCAGTTTTTATTCGTATTTCAAACTCAACCCAACAGTATTCACGAAAAAAAGGACCTTCTTACAAATTAATGTTCACATCTCAACGAAATATAGTAAACGCAGCAGGATAAAAAAACAAAAGCCAATATGAGTGATTAGTAATATAGTTAGTGTGAAGTCCAATGGAGAAATAAAATCCCATTTCAATTCACCTAAATTAAATCTATACAGTTTGACAACAATATAAATACAAACTCAAATGACTTGATGACTAGACTGTCAGCAAGAAATAGGTCCCTTGAAATTGCAGAAACACTTTTTGATATAACATAAGGTATTTTATAGTCATCACTGTTTAATACTACTGAAACATTTAACTGCAGGATACTTAGGTTTTATTTCAGTAAGATGGCTACATAGAAGAGCGATGACGTAATAATAGTGAACAAACATCACGTGACAGTCTATAAATAATGACATGTCGTAACATCTGTGGGTTTTTTTTAAAAGAAAACAAAGGAAACACCAGAAATAATTGTAATGGACAAACTATGGCTAAAAGTGTTACTCTGAGTTATATGGCACGTTATGTCTAACACTATTAATGAAAAGGTTCAAACAAGTTATTGTACACAATCACTTTCTAAATAAAAAGAGGCACTCGGCAAATCTCGACAGATTCTGGTACCCTACATTTAAACTCGGATGTATGACGAATTCCGCCATTTTGGAACTAAACAGAGGCACTTGGCAAATCTCGACAGATTCTGGTACCCTACATTTAGACTCGGATGTATGACGAATTCCGCCATTTTGGAACTATTATAAAGAACATGGATAAAAAATGACTGCCCCCATGGAGATTATGTCAATAAACTAAAAAATGGCTGCCGTTTTGGGACTTTTTTGTAAACTCGGCACGTTTTCCAGTTAAAGTAAATCGGTAGTCGACTAGCCGCATCGCAATTGTATGGCCGTAGGTACATATCATACATCCGAGGTACCGGAATTTGTCGAGGTTTGGAAAGTCTACCACTTCTAGTAACGGCAGTGTTTTTGGCCTAGAGTCCTGTGAATTGGGGAATTCGCTGACGCTGGAAGATTTCTTAGGAGTTATCCTGGCTGTTTCTGCTAGATTTATTTCATTAGAAAGTTTCTCTTATTACTATTATGCTGTCTTCTTTGAAATCTTGTGATTTATTAGGTGACTTAGGTGTTAACTTTAGATGTCTGTTTCTTCGATAAACCTTGCCTTACTCAGTCTCAATCTCAAATTATCGAATATTAACCTGCTTCCTTACTGTAGCTTTCAGTCATTCGTTGACTTTGGGAGTTGTAGGTTTTAGTCTTTCTAGACTACCATCGAGAAGTGGGGGTAATTAATTCTTTGGCTGTCTTTTTATAATGCTCAGTGATCCGGGCAGCTTTCTTCTTCTTTTGCAGGACAGAAGAGGAAATTACTAGTTGTAGCAGAGATTTTGTAGTTGACAAAAGAGTATTAGCTCCGCGGCTAAACAAACGTTGAGCGGAAAGATGGTCCATTGTCTGAATATCAATCAGTACATCAAGAATATCATTTATTTCAGAATTCATGTTGGGCCAGTACATGCACTCACAAGCTCTTCGTCTACACGATACGATTCCAGTATGAGAACTATGAAGTCGTTTAAGAATTTCTGAAAGACGTTTTTTCGGAATTATACAGCGTGATCCTCTAAAGACAATACCACCCTGCACAGAGAGTAAATCTCGAAGACAGAAATATGGGAAAGCCAGATTTGGAACAGCATTCTTTTTGTGTGGCCATCCCGGCTTGATCATGTATTTGACGGATTGGAGAGTATCATCTACTTCAGTTTCAGATTAAATTGATTGAAGTCTTCCATCAGTAATAGGCAAGTATTCAGACAATATGAACGTATAGTAGTTCTATTTCTGTTGTAGACATTTAAGTTTTGTGTTCATCTGTATTTTCATTTCTAAAAGTACCACCAAGACCTTGAAGAACTTGATCTATTATGTACTGAAATATTTCAGGGGCTAGTGGTATGCCAAAAGGAGTGTGTCATCCATCTGTGAGAAAGCTTGAACTATCGAAAAGTGGTATATACTAGGAACCATTACGTAAGTTACACTTTGAGAACACTTTAGCTTATGTAATACTATGTAGTTTATCCCCAATTACAGGTAAAGTATAGTGACGTATTTTTAATGCTGTATTTAATGGTTTTGGGTCTATGCAAACCCGAAGTTTGTCAGATTGCTTTTTTAATAGTACCAGACTTGGCACCAAGTCAGTCGGAGTGCTAACTGCTGCAATTACACCTTGGCGTTCCATCATATCAAGTTCAGTTTTAAGCTGATCTCGGACAGCATATGGGGCATTCTTCGTAAAGCTTGATTCAGTGGAGTAATAGATGTACCTACCTCTAGTTTCCGTTTTCCCTCCAGCAATTCTATTTCATCATTCGATTTCATCATTTGTAGACAACAAGATCATTTCTCAGAAGATTCATTTGTAGAGCAAATCGAGAATCAAGAAGAGGAATTTTCTTTTGAGGAACGACCCCCAAATCTTCCACTGTAACTCATAGAATTCTTTGGATTAACAAATCTGCGAACCATTATACATTTTAATGTTAGGTCAGTTTTCGTAACTTCACCGTTTTCAGGTAATTTTTCACCAGAAATGACATTACGGGTAGCACTAGTGTCAATTTGTAATTTAGTGAGAGTTTTGTCAAGAAGCAGAGTGGTGAAGATCTTCGATGGATATATTTCTTCTACAGCATGGACAGTTTCTTCTTTACAGATTTCAAGAGTAAGTAGGAGTTCATTTGAGTAATCACCTCTAGAAAAATCGTTCACAGCGTGTACTTGCTTCTTTATGCATTGCTTATTCTTCTATTTGCGTCGATACTTGTGCTGATGATTATGGGAATTATTAGAAGATTTTAGCTTAGGAGGCAATATTGTCTGATCCAATGCAGGGCATGACCTCCTATCTCTTTCATCTTTTCTGCCATATAATTTGCATTTATATTACAGCTGTGGAGTAGAACTATCGTGCATCGACTAAGCACCGGTGTAGTGGATTTCCTCTTAAAAATGTATGGGAATTATAAACTAAGCAATAATGAAGGGGTATCTCGAACAAAACAAGCAAATGCCAAACTAACGTCGAAAGAAGTTAAAGCCATCATGAACTTAATAATAAATTAATAATAAACTACTAAAATCGTTGTCTACAAAAAAATATCCAGTCCCTTATATAAGTGATTTATTCCTTGCACTCTTCACTATACATTATATTGAAATGAAATTGGGTTTAACGCTTTTCTGCTCCGACTGAGCAGAACTGAGTGTGGCGAGGGACATTTTACCGGGGCAGCGCCACTACGGTCTACTCTTATATCGAATTCCAACCGCAAGTGATCTTTAACGTGCATGCCAATCAACTAGTCAATGTTCCGCACACTGTATGCGTATATCCGTCTTTTTTAGCCTAGTCGGAGCATATCAATAGGACGTTAAACCCCATTTCATTTCATTTGGACACCAAAATCATATGAATAAAATAAAACCAAGTACGAACAATCCAAACCATTAGAAAAAATTCGAACTCCTAATTTAGGGTATAGGCAAAATAGTGTAATCGGGTAAATAGTGTAATCAAATATGATCAATTCATAATTTATTCAAAGTTCAGTCACTTATTATGGCATTAACTCGGGCTGCCAACTATATTCTAGAACAGATAACGGCAAATTAGAGGCTTAGAGGAAACAAGAAACTGCATGGAAATGACAATAAATTGATATTGCTAACTTACGCAACATAGCAGCATGTTAATGTAGTCGCCTCCAGTAGGTATACTCGCATCACAAACCTATGTAAATCACAATAATAATGGCAATTGAAAAAACAAAGCTAGCGGCAGCTGTTTCAATCCAATGTTTTAGCCCAGACATGATTTATTAAAGCGACCCCGGGCTGATTTGTTTATATTCTAAAGTTGAAATTTCTAATCTTTGGACTATAACTCATACACACGAGTGTTATTGAAACAAAAATGATAAACAATTTTATTTTAATCATATTGGTTGACTGGAGAATTGTGGGAGCGTATTAAGACTTAGTATACATAATATCTCCTACTGTCTGAACTATATTTTTTTATAAACTGATTTCGTCGAATATGAACAAACTATTTAACTTTGGTTATTATAAACTTACCTGTGCGTTTGAAATCCATTGCACAATTAAAAACCACAGCTAATTCAGTGGGTGTATAATGCACACAAACCTACAAGTCCTCGTAAGAAACGTACATTTACGTCCAGATTCGACAGTTTTGACAGGAGCGTAATTAGGGAGACTATTCACAGTCTGTATAGAAAGGGCAAATATGTAAGTACAATTATATTCTTTATTCTAGAGTCCCTAGACACTTTATATTATCCGCTTTGTGTTGCGTGTAGTGCGATCGTCCTGCACAGTGCACACATACTATTGAAGAATTGAAAACGCGAATAATAGTTCACAATTGATCCATTTCAATCAATATTCGTGTTGTTATTTTGACTTGAAAATATGCGGTATACTGACAAGACATAAGGGTCATAAGGAACACTTATTTATAATCACGTCACGTATATATGCTAAATCAAATAAAAAAATTTATAAATCATATTAAGGATATTCAGGGGTACAATTTTAAAGCCTGGTAAACGAATGTCGGGTTTTTTTTGTGCCGCATTTATGTTCCAAAGAAAATCTTTCCATTCGACTTTTACTAGAATATAAAGAAAGATGGTAATACAATAAAGACATAGTGGCCGTTCCCCCTAACTCAATACAAGACAAGGCTAATACCACGAATTGTCGTAAATAAGCTGTCACCCCTTTATACGAAATGGCATTTCCTGAAGAATGACGTAAACTGCCTCCATTTTGGTATATCCCCCTGTCAAAAGTTTGTTCGAGTTCAATTTTTCACGAGAGAACCTAGTTAATTAGTTGTGGTATTTAATTGTGCCATGGATTTTGTTTAACCGGAGTTTATTTCAAACACACAGGTAAGTTTATAATAACCAAAGTTAAATAGTTTGTTTAAATCGAAGAAATCCGTTTAATAAATAACATAGTTCAGATAGTAGTTAGGAATTAGTGTCTCCTAATTAAGATTCATTATCTCCAAATTAGGACTTAGTGTCTCCTAATTAGGACATGGTATCTTTTAATAAGGACATATAATCTCCTTGCGACATTTATTCTAATTTAAGGGAAAGGGAAGTTGCTGAAGAGGTAATTAATTTGCTGCGAGAAGAAAGGGTATGACTACATATATATATTTCCTTAGTAACATTGTCACATACACATCTTCACAGTGTTTTGTCTTTGATGTTCCATAAACGATAATAGAGATATTGTACCGAGGATTGGGTGATCAGATGGGGATATGTGATATTATCCCAGGGACGATATCACATATCACCCCTGATGACGTCATATTAAGCAAACACAGTAAAAATACATTTATATATTTATATAAAGTTAATAGTGCAGTTAATAGCATACATCATTTTCTGAAGATGTTGGTACACAGAGCCGTTTTGCTAAATTTTCTGTCTCGTAATTCTTTCTGGTGTCTTCCTCGTCTTTTGCGTTTTTGCCCTTATCACTCTTACTGATATCATATTTACCTTTGCGTAGTGAAAAATGCAACCCGTTTAAATAAATCAATGTCTTTATTAAAACGTGAGGGTTGTATGTCCGTAAAACGCCCTTTGACCACAAGGATTCAGTATCATTATCTGTAAACGGTTAGCCTGCTTATTCCTCTGAGCTAAGCCTTCGTTTGTTAGTTGTTTCATTTCGCCATCTACAACCTGGCGAACTTCTTCACATTCCCTATTTTTTCAAAATATCCCAGTTTTTCTTACAATAAAGTAACACTTAAATAAGACAGCAATCCCATTACCAAACTGAATATTGAATTCGGTGGGTATTTCTCACCGTCCTTTTTTCTAACTTCAACCACGTAGTGTTTTAACCAAAAGTTTAAATCACTATTGTCCATGTGTCCAATATATTTAGTTATTTTCCTTTCTTCGTCATTATGTTGATTGTTCCGCCACATCGACCATGCTTAAAATGTAATAAACGCCCACTTTTTACGCCTTAGAGTATATTTTGGTACAGCAGTATTTGCAACGGTTAAAATCGTTACCTCAATGGCAATATAAAAAAGTTTGTCATTTTTAGATCGATTTTTCTCTACATCCGAAATATCGGAATACAATATACTTTAATTGATTTACACGCTGACTTCGTCTGAATCAGTCATTGACAGAATTTTACTTGTGAACTGGTCGATGTAAAATAATGCAGGTGTAATGGGCAGTTGTGGACAACATTTCACTATTAGTGACGTAGCCCTGCCCTATATCAGCTAAAAACAACACGGGACGACCTGGGTGTGTTTATGTTGCTATATGGGGGTATGCTGACCACTCTGTCACTGAAGTGATGTCAACGTGTATGTCAAATAATACCCCAATTCTGATATTTTAGAAAGTTTTCAAACTGAAGCAGGTAGAATAATAACTGGCCTTAGAAGAAATTCATCTAAACATAATTTATACAAAGAGTTTGGCTCTGAATCATTGTCTAATCTCAGAATAAAACATAAATTAATTTATTTATATAAAATAAAGAATAACCTAAGTTCCATTTAACTGTCTGAGGTCTTTAAAAAATGTGAACCGTCAATATCAAATTATTATCTGCGTAATGAAAATCTGAACCCCAATCTACCCTGTTGTAAAACCAGCTCATATTCTAATAGTTTCGGGGGTGGGATGGCCGAATGGTTAGCATGTGCGTGATGTATGATAAAGTCTGTAATTACGTCAACTGGCGTCGTTTCGAATCTTCGGTTGTATGTGGCAAGAGTAGGGTCGCCTGTTAAACCTCGTGGGTTTTCTCAGGGTCCACCGGTTTCCTCCCACTGCTAAAGTCCCC
The DNA here is from genome assembly GCA_917208275.1 of Patella pellucida. NCBI lineage: Eukaryota > Metazoa > Mollusca > Gastropoda > Patellidae > Patella > Patella pellucida. The sequence continues at coordinate 13,225,587 of OU795038.1, forward strand.
TACGCGCAAGCGAATTGTTGAAATAAAATTAAACCATGTTAGTCCCGAAATGACCTAGTTTATGTCGAGTGGGCGTTAACCCCATAGTCGGAAGCCATACATGTTCCTGAAGCAACGGTATACTAGTTTTTTAACTATTATCCGTTGCTTACGCAGCACCATATTCTCGTCACTTATGAGTAATAACCTCCCTTTGCGGAACCTACGTCACTATTCGATTTGTCCAATTAACTACCTCGTAACATATGGAGTAGCGGCAGTGATTTAAAGATGGCGACCTCCATAGATTCTACATTTTCACTAATTAAAAACAAGTTTACAATTGAATGTTTAAGCGAAAACCAGAAAAAATCAATACATATTCAACAAAACGTGATGCGATCGGCCATGATGGAATGTGTTGACAGCCTTGACCTTTGTGACTCGATTAACATAAATAGGGGTTTCTACTGGAGATCAAGCGTCTGGTTATTCGAATATTTCGCGAAAAATTTAGTTTCAAGGAATCTCAATGGCTACTGGAATATCCCCTCGACCAATCAAAATTAGTGACGAGTCGGCCCCTTACAATTTTAATCCGGGAGTAAATGTGGAATTGTGATCATAAATGGTTGCAAGCTGCAAATCTTTTAAAATCGAAATCAGAGGAAAGGAGATACCAAGGGTCGCCATACAATAGGTTGTTAACTGGTTTCCTGTCCAACTGAGGACCAAAGCCAACGAACAAGAAGTATTGATCAATGGTACATGTACGTATTGGGGGAGCGCCTTTTCGGAACAGGGGGCGCATAGTCACACGAAGTCCTATACCTAGCTTGGAATCTCGCCGGATTCGATTGTTATCAACAATTTCCAGTTTCTTTTGTTTTTGCAAGCACCACTACCCTGTCTACATCTAAAAAAGCCGCAGATATAAGTTCCCTTACACAATATTTTGATATATCAATCATGCAATTCATTTTATTTTATGTGTATTGAAAATTCCACAAATCTATACAATCTGTTGTGTAAGATAGGCTACTCGGTTTCTTTGTCTGATCAAATTTAATTTTCATAAATCTATACAATCTGCTGTATATAAGATGATATTTTTAATAGTATAGGTTTAACTTTATAGTTTCATCCTAACTTAGGATAGAAGCGTTTCACAAAACGATTTTAAGCATTGTAGCTAAAATCTACTAAAATAATATATCCTAACTTAAAATAGTGGCGTTTCACAAAACTATTATCAGGACAATTTTAACTAAAATCAATTTTAACTTAGGATAGGTGTCACCCTCTCCTAACTAAAAAAAACACGACATTGACAAACATTGATTAGAGCTACATTGCCGTGGCCTGTTTTCAAGCATTCCATATCTTGTGCAGTGTCTTGATAAGTTTAGAATCTCAGTATGTTGTTTGAACGAACATTGGTTAACACAGGTATCTGAAATATTACTGTCGAATGTGCACAAAGATTACTCTTACTTCAGTAAGTGTTTTTCAGCATCAACAGACAATCGTTTTTATAGATCAACATGTAGAGGGGGGAATGTAATTTTATTACATAATGACCTAAGACAGTTTGTGAATGAAATAGAAGTTAGATCAGATGACGTCATTGCAATCGAAATTTCTGTACCCAATCTTTCTCCCATCTATATATTCAGTGTGTATCTCCCTTCTACCACAAAGAGTACCGCTCTGTATTTTGACGCCTTGCAGTACGTTGAAGAATTATATGAAACACATAATCGATTAGGGCGTGTCATTATTTTTAGCGACCTGAACACAAAAATTGAAAGTGTTAAATATAACTTTACACACGATTATAGATCGAAATTATTAAAATCATTGTTAGAACGTACAGGTACTTATTCAATCAATGCTGACGCGAAGTGTTCTGGTCCGCCCTACACGTTCCAGTCGCATGACGGTGGCCCGAAATCTATGATTGATCACATTATACTCCCTACAGACAGCGGCCTTACTGTCAATTACTCCTTTGTACATGATGAACAGCTATTCAATGTCTCTGACCATCTACCTATAGTTTGTTCCTTAGGTGTTGTCACTCCATGCCCGCAAAAAAACTTTGAACATCTCATACTCTTTGGACAAGGCTAAGAAGAAAGGTTCGATTCATGATTTCACCTATGCCGTTAGTAATGCTCTTTGGACACTTAACTACAATGATCTATCAACCCAACAGGATATCGAATATTGTTACAATTCCATAGTTCTGGCAATAATCAGCGCCTCGAATGAATTTGTACCAATCAAACGTTACAAACCTTTTATCAAGCCTTTTTGGAACGACACTACGAAGTCACTACATACCTCTATGCAACATTTTAGATCTCAATGGATTACAAATGGACGTCCTCGTGGCAAAACCGATCCGTCACTTAATTCGTATAAACAATCAAAATGTGACTTTCGTAGAGAATTAAGAGCAGCATCGGCTAAATATGTGTCTGGTCAATATTTCGAACTATGTCAGAGCTATGATATTGGTCAAAAGTTCTTTTGGTCGATGGCGCTGCGATCAAGGAAACATGCTACTAAGTGTAACTATCTATCGGTTGATGGAACGACACTTATGGACACGCCTTCAATATTAGAAGGCTGGGCTTCCCATTTCGAGTCCGTGTTCAAGAATAAAAATGACGACAGATACAATAATGAGTTTTTCGAATCAGTGTCCTCTAAGGTGGCTGAATTGAGGTCATCTTACAATCATGTTCGTGGCAACTGGGAACAGTTTTTATGCGTTCCACACGAAGTCGAACAAATATGCAGAAATCTTAAGCACAATAAAGCTGCCGATATACACGGTGTTGTGTACGAACACTTAATTCATGGCGGTCGAAATTTATATGAACACTTATCGAATCTATTTAACAATATTCTGCGATTGAATATTATTCCATCACAATGGAGTCACAGTGTAATAATACCAATCTTTAAAGGAGGTAATAAACCAAAGTCCGACGCCAACTCATACAGAGGCATCTCATTAACACCAACTATTTGTAAAGTTTTTGAGAAAATTCTGGAAACTAGAATTTTTAACAAAACAAATTTACCAGATTTTCCAAATACGCAACAAGTAGCATATCAAAAAGGGTTATCATCCATCCATGCATCATTTAACTTGCAGGAAACCATCTACCATCACCTGGAAAGGTCAAACAAGCTTCACGTCGCTTTCTTGGACAGTACCAAAGCGTTTGATTCGGTTTGGCACAATGGGTTGCTCTTAAAGCTACACGAGATTGACTTAGATCCGGCACTTTGGTCTGTTGTCGATAATATTTATACAAATATGACAAGTTGTGTTCGCCATAATGGCAATTATCCAAGGGATTTTATTCTTCAAAGGGGGGTACGACAAGGAGAGGTGCTATCTGCAAAGTTATATCTTTTATATATCAACAGTCTATTGAATTGCATCTCTAAGTCGAGACATGGAGCACGTGTTCTTGATATTTCGATGTTCTGCCCTACACAGACTGATGATATAGCTGCCGAAGTGCTGCTTTCTGGGGGTTGTAGCTTATTGCAACACTTACGACGAAAACTTAAATAAATAGTAAAAATTGTACTTTCAATAACGAGTGTCCAAAACTGGTTAACGGTCACAATAACGAGATAGGTATCGCTAGAGCGAGCCGGTAACCAAGACTAAAGTTGCAATAGAATACAGAACATAAATACAAGCTTAGGATTAAAATAATTATATAATAATATTTGATATAATGTTAAATTGCACATAGGAAACAGATGTTTAAATACAGAAGAAGATATGGACATAGCAAAATTGCGTGTTAATTATAATTACGTAATATATATCGTTACATTAAGTATTAACTCAAACAGTTAAACGATTTGAAAGATTAGTGAGATATCAATTCGGACATTGGTCAATTACTACATATCATAACATATATACAAAGATACACTACAACAACACCCCGTCGCCCCGAAAAGCGCTTTTCTCCGTAAAAGCAAACAATAAATCACACACAGTAGGTGATTAAATTGATTAAAGACTAATTCAATTAATAAGATAAAACCTACAAAATACGTTAGACTAAACATAACACTAAGCAATGTACAATTTAAATTTTGAATGAATTATCCATTCTTTTTTATATATAAAATGGTTAACTTAATAGGTACAAATAATGAAATATTAATGCAACACTTCATATAATCCCAATAGAAAGGGCATAATGACAAGGACATAACCGGGATAAATTCAAATATTGAACCTGTTGTTAATTCTTATATCAATACCCTAAAAACAAATAAATTAATTTATATAGATTTAAAAAAACAAAAAAAAAACAAGCGAGCACCGTAAAAGTACATTAAATTACAAAAAAAAAACATTTATAACATTTTTAACAGAAACACAAATCTTACAATATATTTACACAAATTGTCTATCATACTATGGATATGTCCGACCATTATGCCACACATGCTGCCGCATTCGTGCATGGCGATGTTGCAGATATGCAACATGCTGATCATATTGAGCAACAAGAGACGGGTCAGGTAACTCGCGTCCGGGTATTCTTTCCGCATGGTCCTTTATGTATACTTTAGCAAAATTATCCAAATCATTCTCAGACACCCACGAATTCGCGGATGTTGAGAGAACCCTCCAACGAATTAAATATTCCTGTTTGTCCTTTTTAATTCGTCTTCGGACAACTTCCTGGGTCGATTTGGTTGCTGTGCCCCGTTTGCTAAGATAGTTTACATCGGCATTCACATTTTTGCTCCATCGATTTAAACAAACGCTGTCTATATTCGCTGGTCCTCCGATGTCCGTTTGACAACCTTGATTCACACTTTCCACAGAACACATTGTTTCCACCGAAACCAAAGGCAACGAGTCGGTCTCAACGGAAACTTCAACAGTTTTAGGCACTCTGGGCCTATTTGTATCACTTCGTTTAGAAGACATTAACGATACCTGCTGAAAGTCACTTTTCCTAGAAAGAAATTCTTGACGACGCCGTTGATCACGCTCTTTCTGTGCTGAAGAACGATGCTTCTTCTCTGGATTACGATGTGTAGAATTGCTCCACTTAAAACATATTTCTGTGGTACTGTTATCCTGTCTCAGACTCCAAGTTACTGGAAACGTGTCCATATACCTGATGACGGCCAAAGCTGCTGCTGGAAAATAGCGTTCCATATCCATGTCGTTTTGACTTAACTGAGAGGGTTTACCGGAAAATATGAGTAACTGAATACTCTATGCCCGCTTTCTCCACCAATTGCCGAAGTGCTGCTTTCTGGTGGTTGTAGCTTATTGCAACACTTACGACGAAAACTTAAATAAATAGTAAAAATTGTACTTTTAATAACGAGTGTCCAAAACTGGTTAACGGTCACAATAACGAGATAGGTATCGCTAGAGCGAGCCGGTAACCAAGACTAAAGTTGCAATAGAATACAGAACATATATACAAGCTTAGGATTAAAATAATTATATAATAATATTTTTATTTGATATAATGTTAAATTGCACATAGGAAACAGATGTTTAAATACAGAAGAAGATATGGACATAGCAAAATTGCGTGTTAATTATAATTACGTAATATATATCGTTACATTAAATATTAACTCAAACAGTTAAACGATTTGAAAGATTAGTGAGATATCAATTCGGACATTGGTCAATTACTACATATCATAACATATATACAAAGATACACTACAACATAGCTGTTGCTAGTCAGACTTCGTATGGTTTACAAAACCTACTTGATATATGTGAAAGATACAGTTCTTACTGGAGATTCCAATTCTCATCGACTAAGAGTGTAGTTTGCACCTAATCCATCCCGCCAGAAAAGCACAGACCGATGTCCCGCTCTTACGTTCACCTGTGTGAAGAGTCGCTTACGAACGCACGTAGTGTCAAACACGTAGGGGTATTATTGGATGGGGATCTGAATTCGAAGGATCGAACTCTATCAGCTTGCCGATCAATGAGATCTATTTCAAGTGCCCTCTCAAAGAAAGGGCTCTGTCCACTTGGCCTTACTCCGACGGTGTGTTTCAAAATTATAAAACAGTGTATTTTCAGCAAATCACTATACGGCTGTCAAATTTGGAATAATCTATCCACAAGTGAATTGTCAATGCTTGAAAGAGCACATAGACACATCATCAAACTGATATTGGATTTGCACACTAGAACTAGAACAGACATATGCCAAGGCCTAATAGGATGGTATCCATTAGAAGCGCATATATCAATACAGAAACTTTTCTTTCTGGGGCAACTACTAAACCTCAAAGCTCATTTCGCATCTCATCAGATCTGCGTGAATCGTATATTAGAATATAGATACATTTGCAGTGAACAGCCACGTGGCTTCATCGCTGATGTTAGTATTATCTTAAAACGCTACAATCTCTCAAATTATATCGAGGATTTCATCGTAGCCAGAACCTTCCCAAAAAAGTGCGTTGGAAACAAATAGTAAAAGATTCTGTTAAACTGACTGAAACAAGAAAATGGTTAGAACGAATCAAACAGGATGATGACATGCGATTATTCAGTGAAATCCATCAAAATTAAGAGCCACACCCCATCTTTTGTATGTGGTCTAGTGATCCTTCTCTTAGCAAAGCCTGCCGAGTATTTGTGAAGGTATGTGCGTACGCTAGGATCGATGATCCAACATCCTTGGATAGATTATTATGCGAACACTGTGGATAATTTTTTACATGTAATCTGAGCCATGCCATTGTCGACTGTGTGCTATTCAAGCAAAAGAGACTGGATGTTTTGAAACTATATTCGTTCGATGATGTAAGTGACAATAAATTTCTCGTGAAAGTGCTATCTCATCGTAATATCGATGATTACATTCGGAAACAAACAGTATTATTTATATGCCTAGTTTGTAAAAGACTGGTATGATACGTTAAACAGTTCTAATCTATAAACCTAAGTTTTTAATTTAATTTTTTTTTCTTCTTTTCTTTTGTCGTGTGATTACTATTATTATTGTATTCAATGTATTGTAATACTTTTCATATTTGGAGGATCAATAAAGATATATATTGCGACATACAGATATAATTGGCACATAATTTAACATACAATCATTCACAAAAACAATTTTCATTCCATTTCTTTTCAAAGTATGGGATATACGTAGCTACGGTCCACCCGTTTATTTTATTTTAAGGTAATTTAAGCATTGGATAGCGCCCCATATTACAACTCAAAGAAAAAAACACACCAAAAACGCCAATAAACTACATACTAAAAGAAAATTTATATCCAATGTCATGGAAAGAAGAGCACTCTTATCTATAAAGAACATATCTTCGTTTTTAATATGGCCAGTTTCTTGGTATTATTAGGCCTGAAGGCCTATAATACTAGACATGCCATATGTAGTATTTACTCATGTTTTTGGGGTTCTGATGATTTGTAAAAAGATAAATCAATAATCCCAAATGTGTTTATTCAAGAAATGTTATAGGCCTATTTGAAATTAAATTTTAATATCATAAATTTATAATTATTTCTTAATGAAGTTACGTTAATAAAACAACATAAATAAAAAAATAGGCGCCAAAACTATTTTATCTTGGGAAAAAATTATTTAATTGAGTAAGAAAGATAGACTCTTTTGCATTTTTAAAGTATCATTGAAAGGGTCTATGAGAATGACATTTCAAATCTAGGCATCTGAACATTGACTATTTGGCGTATTAATTTCAAAGTTGATAAATACTTTTAAACTACGGCAAAAAAAATTCAGCCTAGATTAGTTGTTTGGGTGACACATATCAAAATATGTTTGTAAAAATTCTCAATAGTTTCTCTTGTCCAAATTACTATAAAACTACGAAATTCAAGCGCTTTAGTTTATCGATACACTTTAATTCCATTAAAGCCTGCGAGGAAATCAAATGCCAAGTTAAAGGTCAACTCACAAATACATTTCGAAACTAATAATACGCAATAAACTCATTTATTTCATCTCTCTACGACTTTCTGGCCATGTGCAAACATTTCTACAACGTATGAAACTCTCCCTATTGATAATGTAACCGTTTATTCAGTCTGTCAACAGTTTTCAGCTTCGAAGCGTAAGTACCCACAGCGGAAACCTGCACTGCGCGGGCGTAAGCTATTTTAACTAAAATCTGTTAAAATTGCATTTTATTCTACAATTGATGAAACGCATAAAATTTAAAATCTCATTTTGATTATTTTAAGGATTTTAGTTTAAGTTTTCGTGAAACAGGGCCCAGGCCTTATAGGCCTATAGAGATATAGAGTTAACAAAAGACCCGTTACGTACCACTGCAGTACAATATGATACACTTCATAATAACATTATGTTAAAGCGCCCTCTCGTCATTTAAAATTTAAGAGTAACTTCATAATCGATATTCATTGGGCCTGGTCCCAGTATGTGAAACCCCGGCATAGGCCCAATGTTTACAATTTATATTATATTGCTAGATGTTTAAAGTTACCGGCAATAAAATACATCACTAGCATGTGAAAATGCAATGCAATTTGTTAGATTTTTTAAAACAAAAATCTGAGTTTAGAAATAATCTAACTAATTATTACGATTGCACTGTAAAAATTGCACTAGGCCTAGTGGGTACATAGAATTGGGCCTATAGTACACAGTTAGACAGTACACTTACAGTACACTATAATTAACATAATAATAGGCTTAGTCGAGATTTTTTTTGTTGTGAAAACATCCAAAAGCAAAACACTGGAGTCCAGGCAGATCGTTTTTCGTGTGTGGTTAAGTGAGGGGATACGAGTGATCCGCCAATATGGCGCCTGACAGTCGCGTCAAGTGATTGCTATTCTAGTCTACATTTCTATGATTACGTCGTTCTCGTTGTGTCGTCATTATTAAAATGTACTCAACTGCGCTCGGAAAACTGTTGGAAGTCATGAACCGCTGTACATCATCTCACTTGTATAGGAGTAGGTACAAATATCACTTGCCGTCATTGCAGCCGCGGTTAGATGTAGGGTGCCGGAATCTGCCAAGGTTTGCCGAGTGATACCGAAATAGTTTTGATGCAACACCCTTAGAACCCCATACAATGACACTAATAAACAAATAACTTGTGAAAACTCGAACATTTGCTATTTTGGCGTGCATTTTGGAAATAGTAATTTCAATGTTCGTCTTCGGCACCCCTGAAACCTCTAGAAAAAAATATTCGACGACAAATAATTGCGACTCATTATGACGTGACGGGTCACATATTTACTTTCCAGGTATAAATATAATTGTACTTTTTATGTTACTTATATGATAAAATATATACACTTTATACATTCTTTTTCACTCATATATATATTATACATACACTTTATTTTATTTTTTCACTTGTTAACAAATTTATGAATATCGATATATGTGTCTTTTTATGAAAAAGTCACGTGTAATATAGGGAGTGGATATTAGAAATAGCCTAGAGCAATAAGGATGGTTATTCGCCATTCGTTTTATATAATAACCCTAACATTCTTGCATATTGTTTGTGCTTTTATTCAAAATACAGACCCAGAATCCCTTTTTAATTGTCATTTGTTATTTGAAGCTTCATAGTGCATATAAACACCTTCGTTCACAGCGAAGCGTAGAAAGCGGGACCAACATCGCGTGTAAATGGAAGTAGAACACATATGAAAAGTTCCGTATTCTGTGAAATTCTGTATCTTTACTAATCCAGAAACATTGAACACGCATATCGTTACATTTTTGTTTACTACAAAGCCGATAAAATACAAACTTAATCTAATTTCATTCCCGCGAAAGCAACAGAGGCTTATTGAAATTGTTCTAACTTCCTACCTGATCTGCCCGCCCGCCTACCACCTGGAGTAGGCTACCCATATTATTTCATTGTCAACCGCATGTTCTATCAATATACCATTCGTACATTTCCATTTCAAACGAGAGAGAGAGAGGGGGGGGGTAGGGGGGGAGAGATAGGGCGAAAGGGGGAGATACCTAAATGGCAGACCTTATGATATAGCGCACAGGCCCCCATTTCTTTATTGGCATCCCGTATTCATTTGACTACATTTCTTTCCCAACCGTGTGTTTTATTGTCAAACATACAATTTTTCATAACAAAAAAGTAGCACTGATACTTATGCCTTACGATTCTGAAATCACAAGTCCACACTATTGCTCCAATTAACTTCAAGAGTCTTGCTTGTATACCCTTTTTAGAATATCCGATATCACTTTTCTTGTACTTTTGATTGTTTACATTAGTAAGAATGTTCTACAGCAGTTACCAACTTCTTAGCTGGCCATGAACAGGTGCGAAGGATGCCGAAAAAAAGTAAAGGAATACATTTAAACTTTTCTACAAGACAATTCTAAAATATAATCCAAAGGGCAGGCTAATGCTTGAACTGACATGTACCTCACTGTAACTGTGACGTTATCTGACCATTGAAACCTCGGCCCTTGTCCGACAACAGTTCCAGCTCCAACCACCATCATATTATTTTCCCAGTGAAAGTAGAATGGTTTGAATCTGTTCTCTTCGGGAAGTAACGCAGGATCAGTTGTATTGGTCCTGGGACCATCTGTATGCTGACCCCGAATTACTGTTCTTATTCTATATGCTCCAAAGTTGACTTTGTAAACCAAGCTGGACGTATTCGTCGATTGATAAAAATTAAACATTCCACCTGCGCAAGTTTTAATAAACACAATTTTAGATTCCCGATTTTCGACATTGTAAAACGTTGCATCAGTTGACCATTTTGGTAGATGTAAAATTTCATTTGTGGTTAAATGAACTAGATACAGCAGCATAAGGATTTGTAAACCTTTACCCGGCTCCATTTCGGGTCTTATAGATGTCACTAAACTTCTGTGATCAAGGCCGATATCATCTATGTTCAAACGAGGGTCAATAAAACAATTACACGGCTTGTATCCTCTTGTTAAGAAAGGCAATATATATATATCAATTTTCGATCGGGAAAGGGATATAAGTAAAACGATGCGAATCAATTACGTGATAAATGACGGAAATAAAACAAAGGTATGGAGTGTGTTTACATGATTATCGACAAAAGTCTGAAACAAAAAGCAGCGTTGTCAAACCAGTTTAACTATTCTGACCTCTTCGGTCGGAGGTTAAAGTTAACTACGCATGGGGTAGCCTCATATTTTTTATTCGGTTCTCGCACGCCATCGATAAAACTGACACTGTCTGACCCCGGCATATACCCAGGAAAGTTCTTACTGCGTATTGCACAGGCGCAAATCGATCTTGAGCTGGCGTTTTTTAGCCAACCCGTTCAGACGGCAAAGATGAACCAGTTTAAAATAAAAAGCCTTCACGAAATATGGTGAACACAGATTCATTTATTGATAATTCGCGCATTATCGACCATTATTCTAAAAAAAAAAAAGGGGTACACTAGCAAGACTCGTGGAGTAAATTGGAGCAATATGTGGACTTGTGATTTCAGAATCGTAAGCCATAAATATCGGTGCTACCTTTTAGTCATGAATCATGGGCCATAAAGTATCGGTGTCGTATTTTAGTCATGAATCATAGGCCATTAAGTCTCGGTGTCGTATTTTAGTCATGGGCACTTGATATAGAATGTGTACTATCTTATCATCAGAGTACAGGACATCCCTAATAAGAAAAAAAGACAGATTAAGCATTTTTAATTTCAAAAAAGTCGCTAAACCAAACACTGCCTTATCCTTAAAAACAAGTTTAAAAACTAACTATTGTCAAACAGATTTGATGTGATATGAAGTACATTCATAAAATTTATGTTCTGCTTAACGATGTATACATTTGATAGAGATTTCAATTACCCTCCAAAACTAACGATTGTGAAATATATCTTCTGTGTGGTCTATTCGTGGCACGGTGGCTAAGTGGATAAGGCGCTGGCTCGCTAACCTGGAGGTCGGGTGTTCGATCCCTGCATCTGCCGAGTAAATTCATCTCGATTTTCCGACGTGATTTCCCCTTGTCAGTGATACAGAAGGAGGGCCTGACAAGGACAGCTGCCTAGTCGTTCGGATGGGACGAAATACCGAGGTCCCGTGTACACGTTTGAGTGCACGTAAAAGATCTCTTGGCAATTGAAATTCGATATAAGAGTAGGCCGTAGCGCCGGGCAAAATTCCCTCATAGCACACTGTATGGCGTATGCCCGTCTTCAATTAGTTCAGGTTAAGTGCATAACAGTAGGACGTTAAACCCCTTTTTATTCATTCTTTTCGTGGCACCATGATTCAGTTTTGTGTAGTGTGAAGTGCTTTATCTACCCTTGGAAGTAGAAAATGGAAACGGATCTATACATCTGGAACCGTACAGCCGACATTGACAGTTTTCACTTTTAAATGACAATATTGGTGTCAGTCATTATCACATATGTGATAGAACTGGTTAAACACGTTCCAATTATAATTTTAACACATAGATAATTGGTACGATAGATGAGTAATGCAGATGTCATGAAGTGACGAACGCCAAAGACAAACACGGGTTATCTCTCTATATAACCACAGGAATCTGACCTTCTATAATGTGTAAAATCAGTCAATCTGTAGATTAGTCATTCTGTAGATTGACTGATTTATTCAGGCATTCTATAGATTGACTAAGAAAATCAGTCAGTGTACAGATTGACTGGAAATTTAGGCGGATTTCTAGACAGATTGACTAAAATAAATTATTCTCACTAATGTAATCACATACGACTATCAGATTATTTAAAGTCTATCAGATTATGTATGTAAACGCATCACAACCAAAGGAAAAGTTGTTAAGCTCATTATATCAAAGGACTTTGGATCACGAGGCCAAGTAGACCTAATTGACATGGATAATGGTCTACCAAGATCATCTCACTTAATACTGTGCACTACGTCCATTAACGTGCTGCAGAAGTTGCCTTTAAGTTGATGGACATTTTCGTATTACTCGGAGCACCCCAGATTTTGCAAAGCGATAATGGATCTGAGTTCACGGCATCCGTTATCACAGAGCTGAAACTTCTATGGCCTGATTTTCTCATGGTGCATGGTAAGCCAAGACATCCCCAGAGTCAAAGATCAGTAGAACGTTTGAACTGTGACGTGAAGGACATGCTCACTGCAAGGCTAGGGGACAACGACTCAATAGACTGGCCTATGGGACTTCGCTTTGTCCAATTCCAAAATAACAGCAGCTACTACTCTGGAATAAAGCAATCACCATACAAAGCCCTGTTCGGAAGTGAAGCCAAAGTTGGATTGCGCTCGACCACCCTTCCAACAGAAATACTTTAAAGAATGGTCTCTGAAGAATACCTTCTTGCAGCATACACAGCCCCATCATCAGAGAGAGAAGCTATTAGCCATGTAGGATATCAAGATGTGAGTGAAGCTACTTAACTGGTACCATGTAACCTGATACAGCAGACCCTGAAGATTCAGAGCTAAAAGTGAATCAAGCTGAACGCATGGTCAAACGTAGTCGATTAGAGCATGTCGCTGGCAATGCGGGTGACAATGTGACCATCCCTATTCCATTAGTTGATCGTGGTAAGGGTGACCCTCGCAATATAATGGGTGTCAGTGTAGACAGGAACGAACGAGAATGACCTGTATCGTGTTGCTGTCAAGGCTTGGATTATTAAGGGACACTTTAACAGAACTCGACCTTTGCACCAATAAGCCGTTTAACATTGAGGACATGTCCAGGGATGTTGAAGTTGGTCTACGCCCGGCAGTACAGAGTGAATCACGACGCGGTGGACAAGGGTATGCTAAATGCATCTGTGCAGCGAGTGACAAGCAATATCAGACAAACAGATGTAAATGTTTCAAGTCAGGCGTTAAATGCAACAGCAGGTGTCACTCCAGCACCACATGTCCAAACAAGAACTGAAGTCTTCTATGATATTATGTCAAGCATCCCATTCACAACTGTAACTGAAATCATACCTGATATGTGAATAAAACTTTGCACATCTACATAACTGTTTGTTTTGTTTTAATGTTTTTGACACATTAGTGAGAATAATTCATTTTAGTCAATCTGTCTAGAAATCTGCCTAAATTTCCAGTCAATCTGTACACTGACTGGGATTTTTTTAAGTCAATCTACAGAATGAATAAGAATTCCAGTCAATCTACAGATTGACTGATTTTACACATTGACTGTAACATATATATTATACGCATACACCATGTCGTACAAGGCAATATATAATAAAAAAAGAACAGGAATGCCATCATTTTGAAGACTTGATTTTACCTGTTCTCGCTTCGGGAGCGTCATAACTCCTTTAATTTAATATAAATGAACCCCATGACGTCCTCTGTAATTATTTGATGCTCATGTGATTATTTATATTTTAATTTATGGTCATACCGACAACGTAACAGTGATGAGTTTTAGGTTTTGACTCGATGTTTTGCCAAAAACTAAGGGAAAAAATCCGACGCTTCGTGCTGTGCAGAAATCATATTAAAAAAAATAATTTGTTTCGAGTTATCGTTTTTTGCATATGCATAAACGAAAACTCAGAATATTTGTTCTTTTTATATAGTGTTCTCTATATATCTAAGGGATTGGAATGTCGATTGGTCTAACGTGAGTCCCGAAATGACCTAGTTTGTGTCGAGTGGACTTTATACCTCATTTCTCTAACGTGTGCGCTTTAGATCATAAGGTATGTCGTCGGGTCAAGTAGCAGGGTTTCGACTCAAATAATGGGGTCGACAATGCGACCTTTGCGCATACGCTACGCTGGAACCAAGGGTGCTACGAATACTAAATTAAGGCCATGGCACCAAGGTGCCCTATACATTTCAGGGCAATACTTCCATTCTTTCAAGGCGTTTGTCCTTAGCATGGCATTTTGATGGGACTCCGAAAGTATTTCAAGGCAATACTTACATTCCTTCAAGGGGTTTGTTCTTGACAAGGCAATACTTACATTCCTTCAAGGGTTTTGTTCAGAATCGAAAATAAGTCTGAAAGTCCTTTGGCATCGACAACAGAACTCCTAGAACCTTGACAATTGGTGTGAATAGGTATTATAGAATCTTAAAGAGCATATTCCAGTCTTTACCACGAGAGCACCCATAGTAACACTCGAAGCGTGTCTAGGTATATGTCGAAAAAATTTAGTCAAATTAATTCACTCTGAGCCTAGTTATCGGAGAATCAATTACAGTCTAGCCTCGATTGTCATTGCTAGATCTCTTTCAAAATGATTTGTACTAAAAAAAGGAAATCATATCATCATATTCTGGAAGGAGTTTTATGTAAGCATGGAATGAAATGAAGTGGGGATCGGTGTTTACTCCTACTAGGCTAATGAAGACGGACATACGTCATACAATGTGTAATGAGGGAAATTTGGACCGGGCAGCGGAACTATTATATCGAATTCCAACTGCCACTGTAAAGAGTTTAGAAAAGGAGCATATATATTTTTCTTATTATATATATATATAAAATTAGTTAAGTCATACATATACATAATTGGTTCAGTGTCAGAATGCATGGTAAATCTAGTCGGAACATTGAGGCTGAAGTCATTGACTTTTGTGTTTTGATTTAATTTGATTGTATAATTGACATCACTTGCTACGCGTCGTCAGCGCAATTGTTCTTACAATAAATATGAATACAAATTGATTGTCTCATTTATTCTTTCAATTCAGCTCACTCAACCAGTCTCCCTAATTACTGCTGTGCCGAGAGGGTTACATAATTTGGCGAGCTTGCTAGGATGAAGATAAATTGGTAAAAGATGTCGACGACAGAAATAAACGACCAATTAAGTCTAAAGGATGAATTTCATTGTGATACTGATATCAGCAAAGATTAGTTCGAGATGGTTGAAGAAAGGAAGAAAACGCTGATGGAAATGGTAGAAATAATGTTTGACATTAAGTCTGTATGGTGTACCTGTTCGACTGAAACTTTAATCAAAATATGTGTTGATTTAGGACTCACTATCTCACCTGATGACGAGAAAAGATCTAAAATGGTTAATATTTTGTTGTTGTCGAGGACGAAGATATTTTGACAGTGACGAATAGATATATTCAGAAAACGAACATCATAGAAGATCTTTCAGTCAACGTAACATCTAATAAACATGAACATCCAGATAAACCTAAACATCCTGATGAAAAACATGTGCTTCCTGACAAAAGAGAAAAACGTGTGATTTCTGACAAAAGACAAGAAAGTTATGAAAGGACACAAAGTAGTTCTCATTCATCATCAACTTCGAAGAAAGATATGAAAATGATTTGGTACTGAAGGAATCAGGTACATAAATTTGATCCGCCAAATTGAAGCTGCCACAGATAAACAATATCAGGAATCAGAAATTGTGTGGTCCGTAATTAAAGCCATTTACCCATCCCAACCTCTGAGAGGATATTTGGAAGGACTGTTACATTTGACACTCCCAGTGCTTCGAAAACTACTTCGCTCATATTTTAATGAGAAATCTGACTAAGGCCAACAAGTTAGTTTTGCTTCGGCTGAAGAAGATGTCTTATTAAGGTATGATAAAAATTTGGTGCGCCGAATGACTTTAAGAACGATCCATACTGGATTAAGAAATTCTGAAATTGCCATGCACTTAAAAGACATTCTCTTCAGTGATCTATCTGATGATGTGATAACATTAAATATAAATCAGATCATGGCAGATTTCGAAGAACGCACACAAAAGTTTTCGCGTGTGAAACAGTCTACCAAAGTCAACACGGTTGAAGCACAGTCTACGGAATCAACAGGCAGTCTGTGTTCGACAAAAATGAATTACAAGTAGAAATCAACTTTCTGAAAAAAGAAATGCAAAATTCGAAGCGAAAACCAAAAAGAGCATGAGAAAGCTGAAAAGGAAAGGATACAGTTTGTGATCATTGCATTCGCTGTGGCTCCATGGAACATTTTCAAGCTGGATGCAAATTTCGTTCGGGAAACGGAAGAGGGTCAGAGATGAGGGGAAATCATCGATCGACAACCTTCCCAAAACAGACAAATGCTGCTACTATGGAAAGAGGGACCAGAAACTGCAATCTTGCTCAGACTGTTTGTTTCTTATTGTTCAGTAACCTGCCAGGATTCAGAATGTACATGTAAATTTTAATGAATTATCACCCAAGGACAAAGACAATTTAGTAAAGCTGATTGGGAAGGAATGTGAGGTTCGTTGCCTTCTTGATGACGTTGAGTGTGATGTACTGTGGGACACAGGTGCACAAATTTGTTTGCTTCCTTTAAAATGGTTGCACCAACACCTGAAGAACGAAATTCGACCTATATCGGAACTGAATGATGAGAAACTCAACGTGAAAGCTGCAAATGGGTCAAAGATACCAATCATGGGTTGGATTCTACTAACATTCAAATTTTTAAAAGGACCAGTGGATAAAGAACTGAGTGTTCCCTTTCTTGTCACAAACTCTAATGGGGTTAATAAGCCTATTGTTGGGTATAATTTAATCGAACAATATGTAAATATTAATCCAACAAGTTTTGACAATGATGTGAATATTTTAAAATCAGGACTAAAGGATATGAAGTCAAAAACTGTATCAGCACTTGCGATGTTCAGATGGGTCGTCGGAATGTTAAAGTCGTCCGTCAGAATTTAGAGCATTGTCAAAACAAGCCTTAGAAAAGACTATGGCTATATTCGAACCAAGTGACCATACTTTATCGGATACGGTGATAAGTTTACGTCAAGGACATTCAGCCACCGTTTATGTTTACGCTCAAAATGAAACTGGAAATGACATTTCACTGAAAAGTAAAACATTCTTGGTAACTCTTCATGCTGTTCAATCCATATTCCCTATTGTTCCGAGTGAAAAGACAAGTGAGAAACCTCAAGTAAAAAGTCAACTCGGTATCGAAAGAGGATAAGGAAGAGGGGTTATCTTCACCAGAGAAATGGCACCCTCCAGTAGATTTATCGCATGTTAAGGCATCGGAAGAGACGAAGGACCGAATACGTCAACTTCTTCACGAGGAATCATCTGCTTTTTCAAAAACTGATGATGATATCAGCAATGCAGAAGACTTGCGTCGCAGGACTCGTCTTAAAGTTGGTGAGCAAATTAGGAAAACATACATACCGATTCCACGATCTCTTTATAAGTCAAGGCTTATCTTAACGATCTTCTACGAAAGAATATCATTAAGAAGAGTTTGTCACCTTATGCTGTGTACGCAAGAAAGGTCAGAGTTTGCGACTCTGTATAGACTATATAAATCTCAACGCTAAAACAATACCGGATCGTCAGCCCATACCTAAAATCAATGACGTTCTCAATGGTGTTGCAGGAAAATCTTGGTTCTCGCTACGTGATCAAGGCCCAGCCTATCATCAAGGTTTTGTCGAAGAAGATTGTAGACCTATAACCACATGGGGTTATATGAATATGAATGGAATAGGATTCCGTTTAGTCTCACTGGAGCGTCTGGCCAATTTCAACGGTTCGTGGATGAAACGTTAGATTAGCTTAGGGAACGTTGCTGTTGTCCATACCTCGATGACGTCTTAATATTCTCCGATTCGTTCGAAAATCATCTGGAAGATCTCAGAAAGGTCTACAGAGACTGCAACAGAAATGTATCAAGTTACAACCAAGAAAATGCGAGATTTTCAAAAATCAAGTACGTTATCTGGGTCATCTTGTTTCTAAAGATGGTTATCAAATAGATCCAGTCGACAAGGCAACTATGGCAGATTTGAAAAATCGACCTATAAAATCTTAGACGAATGCTGGGATTTATAAGCTACTACATGAAGTACCTACAATCATTTTCGACAAGTACTAAACCTCTATATGACTTGAGGAAGAAACCTCCGAAACATTCCATGTATGACCCAAGGACAATCTAATTAAAATACAGATCTATATTTCGTTTCGTTTTTTTATACTTTCGATGGCCTCGCTACATGTAGATCTAACAACTTATAGTGGGAGGTCACGTTCTATGACGTAGAAAACGACAGTTGACCCTATAAGGTCAGTCATTCGATTAACCAACCAGAATCGTTGTTGCAAGTGGCTATTTTCTTTTATCTACTTTTGCTTTATTTTGATATCTGTCGGAGTTCATGTCTACCCACAGTTCCGTGCAAGAGAGGTCAAACCCCCTATTCGACAGACAATTTGATTGGCTGCCCCCCCCCCCCCCATTTCCAGCTGAACACGAGTTAAATAACAAACCTTCCAGACCCTAGTGTGTAGTAAAGACAAGTAAAACAAAATTTTGAACTATAAAAGACGAAACGAATTGGATCTGTTTTAATCAGATTGACCCAAGGATGAAGAAAGGTCAAATCCTGTCATCTCAAAAAACTCAATTGGACAGATCATCATCAAGAAACTTTAAACATTGATGCTTTGTTAACATCTGATGTTATGGCTTATCCTGATTTTGAAAAAGATTTTATACTTCACACAGACGCAAGTCAAGACGGATTGGGAACAACCCTGTATCAACCGTCAGAAGATGGTAAACTCAAGAGTTGTAGCATATGGATTAAGAACCCTTTCCTCTGCTGAGCAAAGGTATTATCTCCACTCAGGGAAGCTAGAATTTCTATCCCTCAAATGTTATTAACAATAAAGCTGCGGATAGATTGTCCAGAATGCCACTAGATATAAACAACTACGTGAAGCAATGGACGGAAACAATTTCAAGTGAGTTCAAGGCTGGTGTTATTGAGGCGAGTGAAGCATCTGAAAATGGTAACTCGGTCTCGATAGCTGCCATGTCGAATGATCCTGAAGTTATTCACAGCATAGATGGTTCGGTCTCTTCATTAGTTTATTCAACACCTACCTCTGAAGAAATCCAGAAAGCTCAAGAAAGTGATCCTCTCATCAAATATGTCATCAGATATAAACAGATGAATAGAAAACCAAAACTTACCCGAGCTTTAATAAAAGTCAGTCCTTTAATGAAAGAAATAAGTAAATTAGAATTCAACTCAAATCAACTCCTTGTCAGAAAGAATACATTACCTGGAGGGGCAGTTCTAACACAACTGGTACTACCTGAGAAGTACAAAGATATGGTGTTAAAAGAACTACATAATAATATGGGTCATCTTGGCACAGAACGAGTAATCGCTCTAGCTCGTGACAGATTCTTTTGGCCACCGATGGTACCAGTTTCGTCAACTTACCCTTTAGCTCTTGTTTCGGTTGATTTTCTCCATTTGGAAAAAAGTGGTCGATATGAATATATACTCGTCTTGGTGAATGATTTCACCCGCTTTGCCCAGACATATCCCACGAAAAACAAAAAAGTCAAAACAGTAGCTCAGAAGATCTTTAACGATTTTGTATTACGTTTCGGATTTCCAAGAAGATTACACAATGATCAAGGTGGTGAATTCGAGAACCGCCTTCTTCGTCATCTTCAGAAACTTAGTGAAGTTGAACCTTGTCGTACTACGCCCTACCATCCCCATGGAAATGGGAAAGTTGAAAGATTTAATCGAACTCTTCTCTAAATGTTACGTACTCTTTCGGAAACAGAAGTCAAAGTGGCGGGAACATGTAAACAAGGTGATTCATGCATATTATTCTACAAAGATTGATTCAACTGGTTTTGCGCCATTTAACTTAAATGTTTGGTAGAACGCCAAGATTAGCCATTGACTTGATGTTTGGTAAATCTGAAACTGAATTCAACTCTGCACAAGATTACTCATCTAAATCGAAAACCTGTATGGAAGAAGCTTATAAGTTAGCTAACAGCTGATATTTCACTAATCAGTCTGAACACCAGAAAACGAATTATGATCGAAAGAAACCAATGTCAACATAACTGGATCCAGGGGGAAAAGTCTTGCTAAGAAACCTTTCTGAGCGTGGTGGTCCGGGGAAAGTTAAGGGCATACTTGGAAAATGATGTCTACACTATCATCGAATGTATTTGTAACGACAGTCCTGTATACAAGATTCGATCAAAGGCTGGTAAAATCAAGGTAGTTCACAGGAACATGCTGCTACCGTGTGACTACTTGCCAGTAGCAGTTAATCAATCCGCGTAAGTCACGGAAAACTGAACCAAAACATCAGAATTCAAATTGGTCATGTCACGACAATGACTCGGAATCTGAAAGCAGTGATGAGGAATATTACGGGGATCCAGAAACAGTACGCCATAATGGTACAACAGATACACAAAGACAACAACCAGTGGTTCCGTCAGCTAACGATAATAGTTCCGTTGTTAATGACCCGGCGCCAGCTGTTCATCGGCCAAACCTTCCGGAGATCGATAATACTATTCCTGTTTTAGTAAACCCACCTCACCAAGAACCAGCTGATGATAATCTGTGAGGATCCACGAGATCGCGTCAGCCACCTTCTAGATTTACATTTGATCCAAATGGAAATGTAAGTCAATGGAGACCACGACCAATGGTTCATTTTATTCCAGTCGATCCATGTCTACTGAGATATAGTAAGCAACCAATACCGATGTTCTTTCATTATGATCTACCGCAGTATATTCAGATGGTTTAGTGTTAAATTATAGACTATTCTCTCAGTCCTATGTGGATTCTAAGTGGTTATATTCATGGGCAGCTTAATGCACAGTGCATTACAGACTGTTTTAGTAAACCCACCTCACCAAGAACCAGCTGATGATAATCTGTGAGGATCCACGAGATCGCGTCAGCCACCTTCTAGATTTACATTTGATCCAAATGGAAATGTAAGTCAATGGAGACCACGACCAATGGTTCATTTTATTCCAGTCGATCCATGTCTACTGAGATATAGTAAGCAACCAATACCGATGTTCTTTCATTATGATCTACCGCAGTATATTCAGATGGTTTAGTGTTAAATTATAGACTATTCTCTCAGTCCTATGTGGATTCAAAGTGGTTATATTCATGGGCAGCTTAATGCACAGTGCATTACAGACTCTAATATTCAAATGATAGTAGCAAAATCCCAAACTTCAGAGACTATTCTAGAGATATTCAAATGGGAATTTTCCAGAATTAAAAACTTAAAATGTGATCAGACTTCATAGACTATTCAGTGTTCAATATAGACTGTTTAGTAAAGTTGTATAATGTGAAAATGGTATTAGAACAATAGTTAATGTTTAACAGATGTAAAATTGTTATAACATATGGAAAATAAGTCATAATGTTGGTTTATACAAAGTCATTAACTAGAGTGGACTTAGAAAAGTAAACCAATGAATTTGAGACTTTAAAGTAGACTTGTTGTAAAGATAGACACTAGGGTCCTTGTTTTGAATATTGTACAAAGTTTTAATTCCTAATGTATCTTTTAAACATGTTTTAACTTAAATCTTGCTGTAAACTATTACAATTGTTCAAAATATTATTATGTTGAAAATTAATCATTACTGCAATGTTAAATATAACACTTAAGTTGATGGGGGAGAGTGTAAAGAGTTTAGAAAAGGGGCATATTTATTTTTCTTATTATATGTATATAAAATCTGTTCAGTCATAAATATTCATGATTAGTTCAGTGTCAGAATGCATAGTAAATCTAGTCGGAACATTTAGGCTGAATTATCATAGAGATGACGTCATTGACATGTGCGTTTTCTTTTAATTTGATTGGATAATTGACATCACTTGCTACGCGTCTTCAGCGCCATTGTTCTGACAATAAATATGAATACAAATTGATTGTCTCATTTATTCTTACTATTCAGCTCACCCCAACCAGTCTCCCTAATTACTGCGGTGCCGAGAGGCATTCGATGATGGGGGTCCATACAGAGTGAGTGAAAACGGCCAAGGTGTAACTTATAAAATTCGTATGCTTGTGTTAAACGTATGTGGGCTAAAAAGAAAACTGTTGATTCCTGATTTTCAAGAGTTTATTAAAGAACAAGATTTGCTTTGTTTTACAGAAACAAAATTAGACGACATCGATGAAATTATAGTGAATGATTTTAGTTTTATTTATAAGAATAGAAAGAAATTATCTGGTAATAGATCAGGGGCCGGTTGCTCAAAGCTCTGTTATCTTTAACGATCCGTTAACTTTAACGGACATATCTTAATAACGTGTTGTTTGTTAACTTCCCATTAAATTTACTACAGAAAACACTATAGAATACTTTATTTTTTATATTAGCATAAATCTGTAGAAAAAATTTGCACCACAGAATTTACGGGGCCTTTATTCCAAGCAACATTCTTTCCCTCCGTTAAAGTTAACGGATCGTTAAAAGATAACAGAGCTTTGAGCAACCGACCCCAGGTGGAATTGCTTTAGGTTATAGAAAAAGTTTGTCAAAATACATATACCCTATTACTACAGACAGCCAATATGATCTTTGGTTTTATATTGACCGTGGTATTATAAGATTAGATCAAAATATTATTTTCGGAATCGTGTACATACCCCCAGAAAACTCCTCATACACAAGTGAACATGCGTTCAGTGAAATTGAAACTGAATTCCAATCCATCACGCGAAATAGCCCATATGTTACCCTGGTTGGTGACTTCAATAGTAGGACCGCAAATTTGTTAGATTTATACGAGCATGACTCAAATCCTCTTGACGAAATAGGTGAACAATTCGCCGAATATAGAGAAGCAACCAACGAACTAATTAACTAAGGAATCCCCA
Source organism: Patella pellucida (assembly GCA_917208275.1). Classification (NCBI taxonomy): domain Eukaryota; kingdom Metazoa; phylum Mollusca; class Gastropoda; family Patellidae; genus Patella; species Patella pellucida. The sequence goes on from OU795038.1 coordinate 13,249,289, forward strand.
TTCATAGGAATAGCCCTGACAATTTTGTAAATACGTTCGGCAGAAAACTCATAAAATTTTGTAAAAACAATAATGTTTTCATTTTAAATAGAAGATTTGATAAAGATCAAGTAGGTAAACCTACACTAGAAATCTTAGTGTAGTTGATTATGTGATATGTTCTGTTGATGTAATTAGGGTCATAGATTATTTTGAAATATTAGACCACTGTAAACTCTTCTCCGATGTCCATTCGCCAATTCTTTTCAGTGTGCATTCATCTAATACCATACAACATTATCGAAACACAATCCTGAATAACACAAATGAACAAACCGAACGTATTCTGAGATGGATACCCGAGAAGAGTACCGAATTTGTAACAAATCTAGATACTGTAAAACTTGACAAAATTTCATTAAATCTTATTCAGGAGCATGAACAATGGGAAAACACTAGTCACTTTAGAATAAATGAAATTGTAAATGATATATCATCATTGTTTGTTCAAAGCGCCAAAGCAACTTTCGGTGTGGTATGCAATAATCCCAAAATATATAAAAATGTAAAAAGTGAAGATAAAAAGTGGTTTACACACGACTGTAGGAACAAACGAAGAAATTATAGGAGAGTTTTAAGGTTATATAAATTGTATGTTACAGAGTTGTTTAAATCAAAATTGAAACAAAATGAATTTGTCTATAAAAAAGTGATTAAAAAAAGTATAAATACCTACAATGTAAAAATACAAGATGAAATGAGAACGCTTCGATCCAAAGATCCTAAGCAATTTTGGAAAATAATAAACAGACGAAATAGGGAAATCAACAATGATATAAGTCTTGATATATTGTCCCAATATTTCGAAAGTATAAACGCATGTAAACAAAAAGAATCAAATACCGAACTAAATGTAAATTCTTCTGTGAACGATAACGATATTTTAAATAAACCGATTAGTCGAAGTGAAATATACAAAAGTATTAAAAATTTAAAAAATAACAAATCACCAGGTGAAGATTTAATAATTAATGAATACCTCTCATCTACTATAGACCATATGATAGAAATTTATGAATATTTATTTAATTTGATATTTGATACTGGTATGCTACCAGACGTCTGGCTTAGGGGGAATATCGTCCCAATCTTCAAAAACAAGGGAAGTAAATCTGACCCAGAGAACTACAGGCAAATAACGTTACTATCAACCATTGGAAAATTATTCACCTCTATACTCAACTCCCGTTTATATCAATATCTTGACGAACTCTCGATCTTGAATGAAAATCAAGCTGGCTTTAGAGCCGGTTACTCAGCATCTGATCATATATTTTCACTTTATTCATTAATTGAATTATTGAAATCAAAAAAGCGAAAACTCCATTGTTGTTTTATTGATTTTGAAAAATGTTTTGATTCGATACAAAGAAATTATTTGTATTCAAAACTCTTACTAAATAATATAAATGGCAAATTTTATGTACTATCATCCATAATATGTACTTAAATATAAAGTCTTGTATTATCCATAATGATGAGAAATCTAGCTTTTTTCCATGTGAAATAGGCGTAAGACAAGGAGAAAATTTATCCCCCATTCTATTTTCATTATTTCTAAATGATCTACAAGAATACCTAGAAAAAAAATATCACTGGCATACGTATCATAACAGATGATCTCGAATCTGAACTTGAAACTTATATTAAAATTTTCCTATTACTTTATGCTGACGATACTATCTTATTAGCGGATAACCCTGTTGATCTGCAAATTCTTTTAACAAATTTTGATCAGTACTGTGACAAATGGGATTTAAAAATAAATATACAAAAAACAAAGGTATTAATATTTTCAAATGGTAAAATACCAGCAAATCAAAAATGTTATTTAAAAAATGGTGAAGTTGAAATCGTTAGTGATTATAAATATTTGGGAGTCATATTTCAAAGAAGCAGGAGCTTCTCCAAAACAAAACAAGATGTGATTGAAAAAGCAACCAAGGGAATGTACTCTTTAATAAGAAAATGTAGAAATAATAACCTTTCCATTTCTTGTCAAATTGAATTATTCGACAAATGTATTTTGCCCATATTAATGTACGGATCAGAAATCGGGGGCTATGAAAACGTAGATAAATTGGAAAAAATACAAATACATTTTTACAAGACAATTCTAAATTTACGACAATCCATTCCAAATTGCATGATATATGCAGAAATCGGAAAATTTCCAATACAAGTCCTTATTAAAATGCCCCCCCCCCCCTGGGGTGTAGGGGGTGATAAGAATATACCCTTCCTATTTCCTGCGTGTCGTAAAAGGCGACTAAAAGGATCCCTGTAATGGGGCAACGTGTTTGCCGTGCGTTGCGACCCGTGTCGGTGGAGAGTGGAATCCTGGTAATTGAGTGGGGAATGGCTTGCGAGCCCTTTCTCTGCAACACATTACTTTGGCCCATGGTTCACCTAGACGGGAGATCAGAGTGGCCCACTCTGATTAATCGGCTTTGGTCGTTTATAGCTCTGTAGGATGTACCCTTCCAAGTTTAATGCTCTGTTATTTTTTTACTCAGCATAGTACCTACCTTTGTGTCCTAAGTACATTCTACAGAGCGGCGGCTTGGGTCAATCAGGTTAGACAAGTATTTTTTTTTACTTTCTGGCTTGAGTATACCCCTTGACGAGCCCTGAGGCCATGCGCAGGTTATCCGCGCTAGTCCTCCCCCTAGTAGGCAGGGCAGTAACCTGGGGGACGTCGAGGGGTGAAACTTTAAAAAATACTTTCATGGATTCCTTAATCCCCCCCAACCCAACAATAAAAGATAAAAATAAACAGAAACGTCTGAATACAGAGGACGTTTCGGAGTTATTTACAGCAAAAAACAAAATGTCAAAGTCTTGGCCGAGGTTTCTCTTAATTGAGAGTCCCTCTCGAGACCTATCACAGGTATCACCTTTTTTAATAACCAAGGGCATGTTCGTCGAGGAGATACGGTGATTCCAACAAGCACCTACATCCTCACTTTCGACCGTCCCGACATACCAAAGACTCTCAAGGCAGGTTATTTAAGTATACCTGTGGATTCTTACATATCCAATCCTCTTCGTTGCTACAAGTGTCAAAAATTTGGACACAGCAAAACTGTCTGCAGGGGTAAAGACACCTGCGCTCGTTGTGGCCATGATGGCCACGAGAGCGCTGCCTGCCAGGCTGAGTTTTGTTGCGTGAACTGTAAGGGAAAGCATTTTGCTTATTCCCGTGAATGTCCAATATGGCAAAAAGAGAAAAGAATCCAACAGATCATGTCTGAGCGGAAGATACCATATTTCGATGCTCGAAAACAGGTAGATTTATCTGCACCGTTTCCCATTGCACCACAAGGGAAATCTTTTGCTAGTGCAGTTAAAGTTTCAACCACATCTATCTCCGTTCAGACAGAAATAACCTGGCCAGATAGACAGAAAATGAAGACTTTGATAATACCAGATTATGTAAAAGGGGTCCCGAGTTCTTCTCAATCATCTGAGAGCTCGGTCCAAACATCTTTACCCTTGCCTGATGAGGGTTCATCTTTCTTGCCCCCAACTGAAGTTATTGGGATTATTCCCAATACTTCCTCCCAGCACGGCAAGGAAAAATCCCAATTGGATAAACCAAAAGTTGCAACTCCTGATCCCAGGTCCACTGGGTCAGCATCGCAGCTATCGGTTATCCCACCCTCACAGGATAAAGTATATCTTTCGTCTAGACAACGAAAGTTGGCAAAGTTGCGTGATAAGGGTAAGAAAGGTTCACAAGACCCTATTGTCCATTTCAAAAAATATGGTGAAGATCTAATGGACGGTATTACCGTAGAGGGGGCCAGTAATGACCCAATCGGCGGTAAGATACCACCAATAAATTATCCCTGACGATGGCGAATTCCATTATTCAATGGAATTGTCGTGGTTTAAAACCAAATTTTAATGAAGTACAACTTTTAATTCAAAAGTATAATCCTTTAGCTATTTGTTTACAGGAAACTTTTTTGAGGAATTCTGACACATTGTCTTTTAGACAATTTGTTGGTTATCATCACCACGCTGTTGGTGATGGTAGAAATAGAAATAGAAATGTTGTTTAATGGCACATGCGCTCCAACCGGGCTATATTGCGCCAAACATATGGTGAATTTTGAGACAAACTATAATCAAATTATCACAGTATTATCATATATATACATAAATAAAAACAAATATCACAGTAAATGCCAAAAATAAAAATAAATATAAACTTTATGCATATATATTTAAAACATGAAAATGAAAATTAGATATAAACAATTAAAATTTTCTATAAAAATTTGTCTCTTTTAAAAAATCTAAAGCTTTACAATATAGCCCCGGTTGGGCAAACAACTGATAAAGTGATTGGCAACGGTAGTGCCGTAATCTTGTATCTTTGAAATACTTGCACTCAATCAAAATGTGCTTAACTGTCAAAGGAACATGACAGTGTTCACATTCTGGTTGAGGCTCTCGCTTTAAGATGAAAATATGTGTTAAAAAAGTATGACCTATGCGAGAGCGACACAAAACAACCTCATCTCTCCTGTTGGTTCTATAGGAGCTTGGCCAATCTCCTAAGAGAGGCTTAATGTGATGAAGTTTGTTAGTGTCTGCAAGATCCCAAGACCGTTGCCAGCGGTCATAAATGAAATGATTAATGCAAGATTTAAAATCTGCATATGGTAATAAAAATTGGGATAAGGGAAGATCTAAGGCAGATTTGGCAGCCAAATCTGCTTGATCATTCCCTTTTATATCCATGTGACTGGGGAGCCAGCAAAGGACAATGTCCTTGCTGCTCAACTCGTATGATAGTAGCAGACCATAAATATCTGCTACTAATGGGTGATCAAGCTGTTGATTATTTATTGCTTGTAATGAGGACAAAGAATCAGTAAAAATTATATATTTTAAATCAGATGATGATTGAATGAACTCTAAAGCCTGAAGAATGGCCTGGAGTTCAGCTGTAAAGATAGAAGCAGCAGGTGGAAGACGGATAGAGATGGTCTCAGTTGGTGTCACAGTAGCCGAAGCTACCCGATCACCATCTTTAGAACCATCTGTATAAATAGGAGCATAATCACCATATTTAGACCTTAACTCTCTAAAGAGAGATTGGAATACCGTAGAGCTAGTATCTCGCTTTTTATGTTGAGTAAGATCGAATTCGATCTTTGGAGGAGATATAGCCCACGGTGGAGTCTCAAAGAAAGGGGTATTCGCAATACTGTCAAGGCTGATACCAGCCTCAGACAAAAGGGGTTGTATGCGAATACCAAATGATGGAATGACTTTAGTCCTCACAAGATATAAATGCTCATGAAGAGGTCTAAATATGGTGTTAAATGAAATGTGATTTGGAAGTGATGCTATTTTCGTAGCATACTGCAGGGCCAGTTTATCACGTCTGTTGTGCAATGAGGGCTCATGCGCCTCGACGTATAAACTGTCCACTGGAGATGTACGAAATGCTCCTAAACTGATTCTAAGTCCTTGGTTGTGTATGGTGTCGAGCTCTTTGAGATAAGACTCGCGGGCAGACCCATACACAATACACCCATAATCGAGTTTTGATCTTATTAAAGCTCGATATAATCTGAGCAAGACCTTACGGTCTGCTCCCCAGTCAGTATTTGATAAGACTCTCAATATGTTGAGGGCTTTAAGACATTTCTTTTTAAGGTTTTTAATGTGGGGAATAAATGATAATTTCTTATCAAATATCAGCCCAAGAAATTTGGTTTCATCCACAACTGGTAGGCGATTGCCATCCAAGAAGAGTTCTGGATCTGGATGTAAACCTCGTTTCTGACAGAAATGCATGCAGACAGTCTTGGATTTCGAAAAACGAAATCCATTTTCGGTTGCCCATTGTTGAAGTGAATTCAAACAAAGCTGCAACTTACGTTCGATTATCCGCATGTCTGTAGAACCATAGCACATCTGAAAGTCATCAACATAGAGAGCCCCGTTTGTACCTGGTTTAAGGCACGCTGGGATTGTATTAATTTTTATCGCAAAAAGTGTAGGAGATAATATGCTTCCCTGGGGAACTCCCATTTCCTGAGGAAATGGATCAGAGAAGACTGATCCCAGTCGTACCTTAAATGACCTATCTTCCAGGAAATTTTTAATAAAGATAGGTAAGCGACCTCGTAGGCCGAGGTTATGGAGGTCGCGCATGATACCATGTTTCCATGTAGTATCATAAGCTTTCTCCAGATCAAAAAATATTGCAACTAAATGTTGTTTCTGGATGAAAGCGTCCCTGACGAACGTTTCAAATCGAACGAGATGATCAAGAGTGCTCCTTTGGGACCGAAATCCACACTGGAGGTCTGTAATGAGATTGTTGGACTCAAGGTACCAAACAAGCCTTCGATTGATCAATCTCTCCATGGTTTTGCAAATACAGCTAGTTAAAGCGATCGGACGATAGTTGGTAGGATTCGTATGATCTTTTCCCGGTTTAGGGATGGGAATTATTGTGGCTTCATGCCACGACGGGGGGAAATTTCCATCAACCCAAATCCGGTTAAAAAGATCTAGTAAGATTAGTAGTGTTGACAAAGGTAAATGTTTTAAAATCTGGTAGTGTATTTCATCTGGACCAGTTGCAGTGTCCCGGGCTCGCTTTAACGAATCCCGGAGCTCTGCAATGGAAAAACGATCATTATAGCATTCATCATTACGGGACTTGAAATTAAGTCGCCTTTTCTCCTGTTGATTTTTAATACGCCGAAAGGCATCAGAGGAGAAATTGGATGATGAATTGAATGAAAATGTGCTGGCCAGAGAATTAGCAATATCAGGAAATGTTGTTAAGGTGGTATTATCAACATTTAGATGGTTAACTGATAATGGACTACTTTTACCTTTAATCCTACGAATCCTGTCCCATACCGATTTGGAAGTGGTACGGGAATTGATCCTAGAGACGTAACCTTGCCATGAAGACTTCTTTGCTTGGCGTATGGTTCTACGGGCCTTCGCCCGGACCATCTGGTATGCCGCAATATTCTCCATGGAAGGATGGTTCTTTAGTCGTCTCAAAATACGATCACGCTCTTTTAGAGCAGATTTGCAATCGTCGTTAAACCATGGTTTGTTGAAACGTTTTGGCTCTGTCGTGGTTTTTGGAATCGCCTGCTCAGCTACATCTTGAAGAATTGAAGTGAATAAAGCCATGGGTTCATCTGCATCTTCTAACTCTTTTGCATCAAAAGAGAAGAGACACAAAGATTCAAATAGAGCCCAATCAGCCTTATGCAACTTCCACCTCTGAGGTCTTTCGACCGGAGAGGGACCATTATTTTTAATCAAGATTGGAAAGTGGTCACTGCCACATAGATCTTCATTTACTCTCCATGTAAAATCCTGAAATAGGACCGGAGAGCAAATGGTGAGATCGAGGGAAGAAAATGAAGCTGTGGCAGGATGTAGATAAGTAGGCGAGTCGTCATTTAATAAACACAAATTATTAATGTTAATGAAGTCCGCTATTTGTTTACCTCTGTTGTTATCATCTGGACTGCCCCAGAGTGAATGGTGACCATTGAAATCTCCCGTAATTATAAACGGGAGAGGGAGTTGTGTAACAAGGTCATCAAGATCTCTAGGATTAAGGTGTAAACTTGGTGGAAGATATACAGAGCAGAGTGTTATAGGAATATGTAAAGTCACCATAACAGCAACTGCCTGTAAAGGCGAGTTGAGAGTGACTTTACTTTGAGGGATATCTCCATTAAGAATAATAGAAACACCCCCATGAGCTCGACCATCACCAACTGAATGATGATGGTAACCGACAAAATGTCAGAATTCCGTAAAAATGTTTCTTGCAAACAAATAGCTAAAGGATTGTGCTTTTGAATTAATAATTGGACTTCATTAAAATTTGGTTTTAAACCACGACAATTCCATTGAATAATGGAATTAGCCATTGTCAGGGAATTTTATTTTTTGGCGGCTTACCATGTGGGCCCATATAGACCCCCTCGATGGCAATACCGTCCATCAGATCATCCCCAAATCTATTATAGAGGGAGACAGGGTCTTTTGAACCCTTTTTCCCTCTATCTCGAAACTTAAATAATTTTTCTTTTCTTGACGAATTACCCTTTGACTGCGATCCTGACCCAGAAGAACTGGATTCAGGGATAACAGCTTCAAGGGGAGGCGAGGGAGATGACTCCTTGCCGTTTTGGGAGGGGGTGTCAGGAATGATCCCAACAACTTCAGATTGAGGCAAGGAAGATGAACCCTCGCCAGTCAAAGAAATTATAGTTTCGATCGAGCTCTCTTTGGTTTGAGAGGAGCTCGATACACCTTCATTTTGACCTGATGGTAAAATTTTAGGCATGTCCTCTTTTTCATGCCAGGTAAAATCTGTCTGAACAGAAATTGTTCTAGCAGAAACTTTGGCTACACTGGAGTAAGATTTCCCTTGTGGTGCAATGGGAAATTGTGTAGAAAGTTCTACTTGCTTTTTAGCATCGAAGTATGACATTTTCCGTTCAGACATAACCTGTTGGATTCGTTTCTCCTTTTGCCAAATTGGACATTCGCGAGAGTAAGCAAAGTGCTTACCCTTGCAATTAACACAACAGAAATCCGCCTGGCAGGTAGCGCTCTCGTGGCCATCATGACCACAGCGAGCGCAGGTGTCCTTACCTCTACAGACGGTTTTGCTGTGTCCAAATTTTTGGCATTTGTAGCAGCGAAGGGGGTTAGAAATATACGAATCAACAGGTATGTTAAGATAACCTGCCTTGAGAGTCTTTGGTATTTCGGGACGATTGAAAGTGAGGATATAGGTGCTTGTAGCAATCACCTTATCCCCTCGACGTACGCTAATCCTTTTAACATGCGAGACGCCTTGGGATGAAAGGTATTCAACCATTTCATCCTCACTGCTGCCTTCAAGATCCCGACAGCGAATAACTCCTCTACTCGAATTTAATGACCTATGTGGCGACACCTTGATAGGAATGTCGGCTAAGGATGTGGATTTAAGCAGCATGGTTGCATGCTGTTCCTTAGCACATTCTATCAGAAGTGTGCCATTTTTAAGTTTTTTGATAGCCTTGGGTTCACCGGCTAATCCAGCAATGCCCTTGGCTATCAAAAATGGAGAAACTTTAGAGAGGTCGGTAGAGGAACTCTCAATCAAGAGGAACCTCGGCCATGCCTTTGATATTTTTGATTTGTTTGTAAATAATTCAGAAACGTCATCGGTGCTATGACGTTTCTGTTTGTTTTTGTTTTGTTTATTATGTGGTGTTGGGGGAATTGGGGAATCCATGAAAAAATTTTTGTTTGATTCACCCCTCGTCGTCCCCCAGGTTACTTCCCTGCCTACTAAGGGGAGGACTAGCACGGATAACCTGTGCGTGGCCTCAGGGCTCGACGAGGGGTATACTCAAGCCAGAAGTAAAAAACTCTTCCACCCGGATTGACCCAAGCCGCCGCTCTGCAGAATGTACTAAGGACACAAAGGTATGTATTATGCTGAGTGGTTAAACAACAGAGCATTAAACTTGGAAAGGGTACATTCTACAGAGCTAAAACGACCAAAGCCGATTGATCAGAGTGGGCCACTCTGACCTCCCGTCTAGGTGAACCATGGGCCAAAGCAATGTGTTGCAGAGAAGGGGCTCGCAAGCCAAATCTCCACTCAATCACCAGGATTCCACTCTCCACCGACACGGGTCGCAACGCACGGCAAACACGCTGCCCCATTACAGGGATCCTTTTAGTCGCCTTTTACGACACGCAGGAAATACGAAGGGTATATTCTTATCACCCCCTACACCCCAGGGGGGTGGTGATGGTAGAGCTCATGGGGGTGTTTCCATTATTCTTAATGGAGACATTCCTCAGAGTAAAGTCACTCTCAACTCGCCTTTACAGGCAGTTGCAGTCCGGGTGACTTTGCATATTCCTATAACAATCTGCTCTGTATATCTTCCACCAAGTTTACATCTTAATCCCAGAGATCTTGATGACCTTGTTGCACAACTCCCTCTCCCGTTTATAATTACGGGAGATTTCAATGGTCACCATTCACTCTGGTGTAGTCCAGATGATAACAACAGAGGTAAACAAATAGCGGACTTCATTAATCTTAATAATTTGTGTTTATTAAATGATGACTCGCCTACTTATCTACATCCTGCCACAGCTTCTTTTTCTTCTCTTGATCTCACCATTTGCTCTCCGGTCCTGTTTCAGGATTTTACATGGAGAGTAAATGAAGATCTATGTGGCAGTGACCACTTTCCAATCTTGATTGAAAATAATGGCCCCTCTCCGGTCGAAAGACCTCAGAGGTGGAAGTTGCATAAGGCTGATTGGGCTCTGTTTGAATCTTTGTGTCTCTTCTCTTTTGATGCAAAAGATTTAGAAGATGCAGATGAGCCCATGGCCTTATTCACGTCTATTCTTCAAGATGTAGCTGAGCAGGCGATTCCAAAAACCACGACTGAACCAAAACGTTTCAATAAACCATGGTTTAATAATGATTGCAAATCCGCTCTTAAAGAGCGTGATCGTATCCTTAGACGACTAAAGAAACATCCTTCCATGGATAATATTGCAGCATACCAAATGGTCCGGGCGAAGGCCCGTAGAACCATACGCCAAGCAAAGAAGTCTTCATGGCAAGGTTATGTCTCTAGGATCAATTCCCGTACCACTTCCAAATCGGTATGGGATAGGATTCGTAGGATTAAAGGTAAAAGTAGTGCATTATCAGTTAACCATCTCAATGTTGATAATACCACCTTAACAACATTTCCTGATATTGCTAATTCTCTGGCCAGTACATTTTCATACAATTCATCATCCAATTTCTCCTCTGATGCCTTTCGAGGCATTAAACAACAACAGGAGAAAAGGCGACTTAATTTCAAGTCCCGCAATGATGAATGCTATAATGATACATTTTCCATTGCAGAGCTTCGGGATTCGCTAAAGCGAGCTCGAGATACTGCAACTGGTCCAGATGAAATACACTACCAAATTCTAAAACATTTACCTTTTTCCACTCTCTTAATTTTAATGGATCTTTTCAACCGGATTTGGGTTGATGGGAATTTCCCTCCTTCGTGGCACGAAGCCACAATAATTCCGATCCCTAAACCGGGAAAAGATTATACGAATCCTACAAATTATCGTCCAATCGCTTTAACTAGCTATATTTGCAAAACCATGGAGAGATTGATCAATCGAAGGCTTGTTTGGTACCTTGAGTCCAACAACCTCATTACAGACCTCCAATGTGGATTTCGGTCCCAAAGGAGCACTCTTGATCATCTCGTTCGATTTGAAACGTTCGTCAGGGACGCTTTCATCCAGAAGCAACATTTAGTTGCAATATTTTTCGATCTGGAGAAAGCATATGATACCACGTGGAAACATGGTATCATGCGCGACCTCCACAACCTCGGCCTACGAGGTCGCTTACCTATCTTTATAAAAAATTTCCTTGAAGATAGGTCATTTAAGGTACGACTGGGATCAATCTTCTCTGACCCATTTCCCCAGGGAAGTATTTTATCTCCAACATTATTTGCCATAAAAATAAACACGATCCCAGCGTGCCTTAAACCAGGTACAAACGGGGCTCTCTATGTTGATGACTTTCAGATGTGCTATGGTTCTACAGACATGCGGATAATCGAACGTAAGTTGCAGCTTTGTTTGAATTCACTTCAACAATGGGCAACCGAAAATGGATTTCGTTTTTCGAAATCCAAGACTGTCTGCATGCATTTCTGTCAGAAAAGAGGTTTGCATCCTGATCCAGAACTTTTCTTGGATGGCAACCGCCTTCCAGTTGTGGATGAAACCAAATTTCTGGGGCTGACATTTGATAAGAAATTATCATTTATCCCCCATATTAAAAATCTAAAAAAGAAATGTCTGAAAGCCCTCAACATATTGAGAGTCTTATCAAATACTGACTGGGGAGCAGACCGTAAGGTCTTGCTCCGATTATATCGAGCATTAATAAGATCTAAACTCGATTATGGGTGTATTGTGTATGGGTCTGCCGGCGAGTCTTATCTCAAAGAGCTTGACACCATACACAACCAAGGACTTAGAATCAGTTTAGGAGCATTTCGTACATCTCCAGTGGACAGTTTATACGTCGAGGCGCACGAGCCCTTATTGCACAATAGACGTGATAAACTGGCCCTGCAGTATGCTACGAAAATTGCATCACTTCCGAATCATATTTCATTTAACACCATATTTAGAACTTTTCATGAGCATTTGTATCTGGTGAAGACTAAAGTTATTCCACCATTCGGTATTCGCATACAACCCCTTTTGTCTGAGGCTGGTATCAGCCTTGACAGTATTTCGAATACCCCTTTCTTTGATACTCCACCTTGGACTATATCTCCCCCAAAGATCGATTTCGATCTTACGCAACATAAAAAGAGAGATACTAGCTCGACGGTGTTTCAATCTCTATTTAGAGAGTTAAGGTCTAAGTATGGTGAATATGCTCCTATTTACACAGATGGTTCTAAAGATGGTGATCGGGTAGCTTCGGCTACCGTGACGCCATCTGAGACCATTTCTATGTGTCTTCCACCTGCTGTTTCAATATTTACAGCTGAACTCCAGGCCATTCTTCAGGCCTTGGAGTTCATCAAATCCTCTTCATCTTTAAATCATATCATCTTTACTGATTCTCTGTCCTCACTTCAAGCAATTAATAATAAACAGCTTGATCACCCATTAGTAGCAGACATTTATGGTCTGCTACTGTCAAACGAGTTCATCAGCAAGGACACTGTCCTTTGCTGGCTCCCCAGTCATATGGATATCAAAGGGAATGATCGAGCAGACTCGGCTGCCAAGTCTGCCTTAGATCTTCCCATATCCGAATTTTTAACTCCATTTACGGATTTTAAATCATCCATAAATAAATTTATATTTGACCGCTGGCAACGGTCTTGGGATCTTGCAGACACAAATAAAATTCATCACATCAAGCCTCTCTTAGGAGACTGGCCAAGCTCCTATAGAACCAACAGGAGGGATGAAGTTGTTTTGTGTCGCTCTCGCATTGGTCATACTTTTTTAACTCATATTTTCATTTTGAAGCGAGAGCCTCAACCAGAATGTGAACACTGTCATGTTCCTTTGACAGTGAAGCACATTTTGATTGAGTGCAAGCATCTCAAAGATACAAGATTACGGCATTACCGTTGCCAGTCACTTCAACAGTTGTTTGCCCAACCGGGTCTATATAGTAAAGCGCTTAATTTTTTAAAAGAGACAAATTTTTATCGAAAATTTTAAATTGTATATATCTAATTGTATTTCTCATGTTTTAAATATATATACAGAAAGTTTATATTTAGTTTTATTTGATATTTTCTGTGATATTTGTTTTTATTTATGTATATATAGATAATGTGATTATTTATTTCTAGTTTGTCTCATATCATCATCATATGTTTGGCGCAATATGGCCCGGTTGGAGCTCACGTGCCATAAAACAACATTTCATTCATTATTAAAATGCGGATGATACAATTCTGGAATAGACTCTTAAACGGTAAACCGAGTAAACTATCGTTTTCCTTGTATAAACTTTTATATATCAACAGTTACAAATATAATTCTGATTGCAAATGGATTTATTTCTTGAAAAATATTCTAAATGAAACGGGATTTTCTTATACGTGGAACTGTCAAATAGTAGATAATTTGACAACCAAAAGAATTGAAATATCACTAAAAGATCAATTCTTACAAAAATGTTTAGCAGATATACAAATTTCACCAAAATGTCTTTGTTACAAAATATTTAAAACCGATTTCAAATTGGAACCATATTTTGATAATTTAACAAACATTAACATACAAATTTTGTCTAGATTCAGACTTGGTAGTCACCGATTACCGATTGAGTCGGGAAGGTGGAATAAAACACCCCGAGACGAAAGACTCTGCCATGTCTGTGACTCGGCCGACATCGGTGACGAATTCCACTATATTCTAAATTGTAAATATTTTTCTTCTGAAAGAAAACGATTATTGCCAGATTGGTGCCAAAATCACCCGAATATATTCAAATTTCAAAGTCTTTTTAATTGTAAAAACAACGTTGTACTACAGAAGTTATGTCGATTCATTAAAATCATTACATCAAAAGTTAATCCTCCATGAAAACCTTTTGTTGCATATATTAATATACACCACTATTTATTAAATTTATTAATTATTGATATTATTTAATTGTTCGCACATGTGATTTAAGTTTGAACCTTTGTATATAAATTTGCATTATCTCAATAACTATGTATATGTAGTTTTGGAGAATAAAGAAGTTGAAGTTGAGTTGGATCGTTTACGTTTCGTCAATATGTACACAGGACCTACCTATTGCGTATCCAATTATTTATATTATTCCCTGTCAGATTGTACATGTATAATCTGAATAAATACTGTTTAAACAAAGATGATAGGAAAAAACCCCTATAAATAAATCATAAGACCTTGGGTTTCTTTTATTGAAATAATAAAATCAATCCAATTATAAATATGTAATTACAATAGACCAATAAAACAAACATGATCTGAACAGATGTATCAACCCACGGGTATGAAAATAACATGAGACTAGCAATTAAATATCTTTATTGATCATCATATTCCTCGTAGTGTTCCGTTTGATAAGGGCTAATCCCACTACTCACTGCTGGAAAGAGGAAAAATTCTTGTTCTAAATTATGGCTAGTCAATAGTCCGATTACACTTTGAACAGGGCGTCAAATTGGACCAAATATGTTAACATAAACGTTACATCATGGCTCACGATTTTACTATGCCCAGTTAATCAGTGTATAGCAGGATATTGTAGTAAAACTTAAGGCATGACACACTTGGCTATCAACATTGACATAAAGTAAACGATACTGTATGGAGAAGAACAGACTTTCACCATTTTTTATACCTTAAAAACTGTCCAAAGTTTTTGGGAAGACCCAAGATTAAACGAAGGACTGTCATGTTGCTGTACTATCAAGCGATAGATTTGATTGAACGGGAAGAATAGACACACTCCCTCATAAACACACTCCCTTAAAAGTTCAAGTATCAGAAGCCAATCCAGCAATGGCCAGAGAGAGGAATATGTTGATCATAGGCTATTACTAAATGTCTTTAGAACTTTAACACTATATACTCGTTTTTTTTTCTGCGTACAACAATGAAATGAAATGGGGTTTAACGTCCTTCTCTTCTGCACATAACATGGCCTACTCTTATATCGAATCCCAACTGCCAAGGGATATTTTACGTGCACGCCAAAAGGTACATGGGACCTCGGTTTTTCGTCCAAACCGAACGACTGGGCAGCTGTCCTCACCAGGCCCTCCGTTCTGCATCACTGAAAATGGGAAGTCACGTCGGAAAATCGAGATGAACTTTCTCGGCCAATGCAGGGATCGAACACCCGCCTCCAGGCTAGCGAGCCAACGCCTTAGTAACGTGATCACCCGTACACCAATGAACAATTGAACATTTATATTGGGAGTCGGTCCAATATGATAAAAAAAATAGTTTAGAAGAGTTTAATACGGTACCACAAAAACTGATTACAATCACATCTGAACAAATGAACATTTTAATTCGGTTTCGGTCCAATATGATAGAAAAACAAATTTGGAAGAGTTTAATACGATACCTAAAAAATCTGAGTGACAATATAAATAAGCGGAAAAGAATCGGTCGTACAAATTTTACAACTCAAATCCGCGAATGTTAAATCCCATTTTCTATGGGCGTCATAGTTTTGAGTAGGTTATTTGCATATATTGAGATCGATATCAAAGTATTATAATACAATCGCTAGTAATATATTTACCTTTTTTTGAAAGTCGGCTAAATTTCAGTCAATGGCTTCCGATTCCACGATAAAGTCACGTGGTGTCATATCTTTTCTCTTCACCGGTAAAATCGCATAGATAGACGTTTACTGAAATGAAATCGAGTTTAACGTACTACTCCGAACCGGGCTAATGAAGACGGACATATGTCATACAGTGTGCTATAGAGTGACATTTTGTCCGGACAGCGACACTACGGCCTACTGTTATGCCGAATTCCAACTGGCACGGGATATTTTGCGTACACGCCATGAATGTGCACATGGGACCTTGGTGTTTTGTCACATCCGGACGACTAGACAACCGCCTTGCCAAGTTGATATTTGACGAATCTTGAACATAGCAACTCTAGGTAGACAATTAGCTTAAAAGCGCGAGAACTGGCATTCGCGACGACCAAGCAGTCTTATGGGCTCACAAGCTGGGCGTGTACCCATTCAAATTTAGTGCCGAGATATGCAGGGTATTACGCGAAGGGCTTGATAAGATGTTCATAGTTAAAGCAATGATGTCCGTCACTTTGTGCCCGATTTTCACGAAGTTCGAACTCAACCATCATTACTGCATAATTGTGATAAACATTGTGACTTCTAGCGGGAGCACAAGCTAATTGAGTGATTTTTCGTACGGGAAAGGGTCATAATCAATGAAGATGTGGTCCAATACATGCCAATACCAACAGGAACCGAGGTATTTGGGAGATAACCCTATATTGTGACCTGTAGAGTGTTCACAAACAAATTGTGGACGGACGGACAGGGGCGATGACAATATACGTCCACATGAAAATGTGGGCGTATGACAATGTGTTAAAAAAAAGTACATGTTGACGCTTAATTGTAAGCTGCAATAGGCAGATTTAGCTCTTGCATAATGTATGTGTAAGCTATATTGTAATAGTTTAATGGTAGTTTATGTAATAATAAACAGTCACACTTTTGTATTGTAATAGTTTAGTGGTAAGCTATGTAATGATTAGCATTTACACTTTCTATGAATAGGTGCACAATGATATTGAATCCCGAAGAAAGATAACAGAATATATTTAATCTTTTCTACAAGACAATTCTAAAATATAATCCATAGCACAGGCGTGTGTACGAACAGACATGTACCTCACAGTTACTTCAATGCTACTAGCGAATTGAAAGTTTGATCCTTGTCCGACAACAGTCCCAGCTCCGACCATCATAGTATTATTTGCCCAATGAAAGTAAAATGATTTAAATCGATTCTCTTCTGGGAGTAATTCAGGGTCAGTTGTAGTCTTTTGGGCATTTATATCACGACCCTTTACCATTGTTTTCCTTCTGTATGATCCAAAGTTTATTTCATAAACCAAACTCGACGTATTCATCCATTCAAAAAACCCCAAAATTCCACCTTGGCAAGTCTTCAGAAACACAACTTTAGATTCTTGATTTTCGACATTGTAAAACGTCCCATCATATACTGACCATTGTGGCAGATGTAAAATTTCATTTGTGGTTAAATGAAGTAAAGAGACCACGATAAAGATTTGGAAACCTTTAGCCAACTCCATTTCTTGTTTTAAAGATGTCACTCGAATCTGTGATCAAACTTAAAAGATGTCAGTAAAATTCTACGTTCCGGCGTGGATCGATAATATACCCGTATTTAGCCATATTTTTCAGAAAAACAATACTTATTGATTTTCGACTGGAAAAAAACATTATGTGTTTTGATTTTGAAGTTATCTGTATGAATAATTAATAACGAACACTCTACAACCAAACAAAGGTATCCAGTATGTCTTTATGATGACTGACTAGTAGAGGTATATAGTTCTTGGGAATTAAATGCGAAATTAATGTTTGTTACATATTCTTAACCAGTATGGGGTGTGTAGTATTCCAGAAAAAATACCCCCGTCAATCGGTTAGGGGGGAAAAAAATTGTGGCCGGTTGAAATTTTGGCCTCGGGTGATCACATAAAAATAGGGATAATTTCGGTATGAATAGATTTCTGACATTTTCTGACGAATTATCATGGTTAAATCTCGCGCACAATTCACAAAACGATCAGTGCGATAAACATAGTAAAACCTCATTTGACACGGGAAAATACTATTTGTGACTCACCGGTTAGTCTCCATCGTCATCCAGATCAACTGCTTCCACATTCGTGCAGATAATATGACCTTTCGAGCAAATCAGAATTACTTTTAAACATAAAAAGCAAAGATATATTACTATCATATATTTCAAAATAATAAATGCAAATATGCAAAGTATTTCAAGCTATTATATTTTATGTCATACATGTTTCAAAGCAAATAAGATAATTATATAATTATAATCTTAAGAAATCACAAAGTGTTCCAAGCTATTATATTTCATGTTATTTATTTTCTTTCATTTGATATAGCAAATAAGATTGATAATCTTAAAAATACAAAGTAAAGCATACAAAATGCATAATTATAAGGAATAATGAGCAATCTTTCCAGGACTTCCAACAACATCAATAATTCTACTCTCAATAAGAGATTGTGCTATTTTACACAAACTGGCATCATGACTTATATCAAACCATTCTGATATTCTAGGTTTATTGACATATCTAACTAACAATTGTAAATTTCCACATTTGAATCTACCTTTAACAACATACAAATCTTTAGTTAAGCTTACATCTTGCATATAATGTAACTGATTACCTAACTGATTTTTTGTCAAAATATTTAAACAAGCAAGATTATGATTACTGTCAATATTCATATAAGAAGTTGTCACAGGTATAGGTGTAGTATAATTTATAGACATGACATTGGAATCATCAAATTTAGGCAAACTAACACCATTATCATCAGTAAATTCATACTTAGGGTGACTATTAGATATTACAGGGTCACTTTTACCTAAATGAGTTTCCAAACTTTGAGTATTTGATAATTTCTGAGTAGGATGACTTAGTCTACTTCGGATAAAACAGGGTTTCAATCGAATGATTGAATAAACACCTGGAAGGATTTTACCTTGAATGCTAGCTAATAAGTAATGCGTTCGATCTAAAACTTCATGAATAACCAATGGTCCACACCAACTGGCTACAAATTCCTTACTATTTGATTGTAAACTAGATGACGCAGTCCAAATAAGACTTGTAATATTACGTGGAGATTTACCAAAAGCAAGCTCATAAGGGCTAAAATTACCTTATTGTGGCGAAGCAAAACTATTGTATGCATAGGTACTGGTAGACACAAAACGTACCCAATCAGTTCCGAATTGATTGAGGTTATATTTTAACAAATCTGCTATGGATTTAATATGCCGTTCTACTAAGCTTCCGTGGTTTGCAACACTAATTAGTTTATGACTAATTTGAAGAGCTGAACATAATATTTTAACTAAACTACTGGTTAAAGATGATTGAGCAAATATACATATAATTTTCTGTATGATAGCTTCACATGATAATATATAGGTAGCAATTGTTTGGTACATGTTAGGTATGTAAAATAGTTTTCTCATTGTCAAGTATGACTTTGTAATTCCTTGATGACTTTACAAAACACCATCATGCTATAAGCTAATTAAATTGTGTGCAAGACTTTCTGGAATGGCTAATTGTAATGTAAAGTCTTTATCATTATTATTATTATGTAGGAGTAATCCAAACAATAAATTGTCACATACGTAATCATCACTTCTGTTTTTAACTGTTTTAGCAGCATGTTTTGATGAAATATATTATGTACAAGATAGTCACACATAGGTTTAAACTACACTGATGTCTCTTGTTCAAGTCTTAATTTATTCTTGTCTATAGGCAAATTGTAATCTCTAAGAATTTTTCTCTTTATAACATGAACTAATTTGTCTACATCCTTTTGTTTAGGAAAGTGTACATGTACTAAATTATCTGTATTATGCACTAAAGGTTTAGGTGGTAGACATAAGTCCAACGGAATTTCCACTGTATTGTCTCTACAAGTATCATTATTTGTGACTATGTCAACTAATGCAGGTTCAATACTTGTAGGTAGTTTAGGTGGAATATGAATGTGTTTACTGGGTAACATAGGTGTAGGATTACTTATATTAGGTGTGGGCATAGTTATAGTGGGGAGAAGTGTAATAGTAGGGAGAGGTGTAATAGAAGTGGGTTTCGCTTTACGAGTACGTATTAGTGGATGTGAAGTAAACGTAGGTACCCTAGCTTGAGTATTGGTAGTGGAACAAGTAGGTTTAGTAGGAATCGGTGGATTAGTTGACTGTTCAGTTGTAGGATATAGTGTTTGGATAGAAATACCCTTAGCTTTAGTATAACTACGAATAACAGGGCGTTCATTAGATTGAAGAACAAATGAACTCGACACAGTTGTATCAATTTCGGAATCGTCTGAAAGTGGGCTACGTGAAAGATAGTCCGCCATAATAATATCTTAGCCTTTGATATATGTTAACGAATAATATGATAACTTCAATCTTGAGGTACATAGTTGCTTCTTTGACTGAAATAGCTGAACTATTGCGCTGTGATCTGTAAAAACATCAAAATGTACTCCTCTTAATAAATACTGGAAATGAGAAATATTTATGTCAATTCAAAATAACTCTAATTCAGTTACAGAATAGTTAAAAAGACATGCCTTAGGGAGGCGTTTTGCGTAATAACCTAGAATACGATCTTGACCTTCTATAAACTGTGTAATATGCGAGCCTGTTAGCTATTCTACTAGTATCACTGTACAACTTTATAGAACCTGTTCCATATACCCCCATTTCACTGGGCCACGGAAGACTTGAGGAAAGAAATCCGTAAGTCTTTCCTCTCATTCCGTATGGCTCCGCTACGAAGCGCAGTGAATCCGTAGTCATCCCTCGTCGTCCGCAGACTTTTGCGAGCCCAAATTGTTCCGCGAACATTCCTTTAAATATCGTTTGCGGACAACCGGGATAAATGCGCAACAAGTGCGGACGATCTTCGGCAATATCGTTTGGTCTCGGATCAATCACGGCGTACCTGCGGAAAAATTGGTAAAGAGCACATGATTTCGCCTATAAAGTAGCAGTTTTGAAGAGGAAGCACATTATACCATGGACAACTTGCGGCAACTGCGTTTGTATACGGAATAACAGCGGAAAACTTGCGAATATTACGGATCGCTCCCGGTTTAACTGCGGAAAAGCACGAACAAATTTTTCCGCAAACTTTCTTTTCAATATGTTCAAAAAAACGTTTGCGGAAAATTGTGGGCGCGCGGAAGGCTGCGGATGATGTGGAATGAATTCAGATTCACTGCGCTTCCTAGCGGAACAATACGGTATAACAGGAAAGACATACGGTACTTTTCGGTATAATTGAGGTTTTGCTTCCGCAAGTCTTCCGCGGTCTAGTGAAATGGGGATATAAGTCCCTGCTTCTGCCTCCAAAACAGTGATTTTATCGGCGGAATCCGGTGTCATCTTTTGATCTTTACCGATTTTCCGCAAGTACGTGGCGATTGGTCCGAGACGAAATGCGGTTGCCGAAGATGGTCCGGGCTTGTTCCGCAGTCATTCTGAAGTTCTACCTTGCCAAACGAAATATTACCACCAGCTACCGCAGTTGTCCCGCGTATTTCCACCATTGCTGAGTGTAGCCCGCAAGTTGTCCGAATATCTTCCGTTACGATCCGGGCGCATTCCTTAATGTTCCGCAGTTTCTTCGCCGCTTCGCCATAATTTGTACCGTAGTTTACACGTATGTGTACCGAAGATACCGTTACTGTTCCGAAGGTACTCCGAGAGCGTGAGAAATGGTAATTTTCCGTGGAAATTTGTTTCCACTTTTCCGCGTAAAAATGCCGAAGCTCTTCCGTAGAAGCCATTCCGCGAACATCCGTGAGTACCGCAGCTTTCCGCAGCCCAGTGAAATGGGGGTATGAAGGAGTATATAATACAGGTGGTTCAAGCAACATTTCCTTGACTCTCTCAAAAGCCGATTGTTGACATTCTGTCCACTGAAATTTAGATTGTTTTCTGGCTATCATATGTAAGGGTTTTAGAATACACTGAATATTAGGTAAGAAATTAGCAATATAAGTGACAGCACCGATGAAATGCTTTACATCTTTACTAGTTTTAGGTATGGACAAATTTCTGATATATTTATATCGGTCAGAGAAAGGATGTAAAGTCAATAAGTTCTCTTTATTAATAGAAAGATTATGTCCCATGTACGTTACAGAGCGGCGAAACAATAGACATTTTCTAGGACAAATTCGAAAACCATATTTCTCTAAAGCAGAAATTAACGAAGTTAAATGACGTAGATGAGATTCGATATCTGAACTAAAACAAATAATGTCATCATGAGGAGCAATTGAGAAATCGTAACTATTGGTAACTGTAGAAAGAACATCATCAACTGTAGACTGAAATACTGCCGGTGATATACTTTAACCTTGCGTTAATCTCTTGAAATGGTAATCCTTACCTCCTGCATATAATGATATACCTGTAAATTGATGAGCATGGGGAGATAATGGAAGGCTAAAGAAAGCTGACTTTAAATCAATACATGAGAGTACTTGAGGTGAGGCGTTACCAATACGCTTTAATGATTCACTAAGGAGTGGAAAAGGATGATTGTACCGTTTAATTCTAGAATTCAAATGACGGAAATCCACGACTACCCTTTTCTCAGAAGTACCCTTTTTCGGCAATATTAAAATTGGTGACGTGTACGGCTGGTGACCTATAGCAAGAATCCCAAGATTGACTAATATAGAATGGATCTGCATGGTTAACTTCAATGTCAACTTGAATATGGGGACAATAACCAACTTCTCCATTTAATCTAAATGTATTTCTATGTTTGAACAATGTGTTATAAAACTGTTTTTGTTGTGTATCACTTAATATATTCTCTGTGATAAATCTATACATGAAGTAAATGTATGTTTATCTGTTTCTGAACATGTAAAATTATTTGTTATTGAATCGACTGTTATATTAATACTATCACATGACTGTACATCATGTAAATAAGTGTAAAATAAACTTAGATTTTTTGTAATATGAATGGGTTTATGACTGGTATTGACTGTAAAAGAATTACACTGTTGGCTGTACAAAATAGTAACTATGTTGTCTGCAACACTGTTCACAAAGAATGTCAATGAAAAGTTATGTCACTGACGTCACTGTATTAAAATAGTCTCTATACTGTTCAAATTTAACTGCAAATGTCTTTCCACAAAATTAATATTTCAAATTTAGGTCTGGACTCGGGTCTTCTTTGGAAACTAACTCATACTGCTACTGGGAAACTGGCACGTGTTCTTGATAATTAAATTTTATGAAATTGCAACACCATAATGTTTCAATAAGTTCTGAATTCAAACTTAGTTCTTTCAACTATCAATAGTATCAAATTAAATATCTGGATTCTCTGGAACATGTGGCTTCGATTTTAGAAATTTAAAATCAAATATTTGGATTCACTGGAGCATGTGCTGGAGCATGTGGCTTCTATTTTCAAAATTTTAATCTGTATCTTTCTGGTCTCAAAAATTTGATGATTTGTTAAATTATTTTACTAAATATTACTTCACAGCAGAGTAGGAAGACCTGGCATCTTCCAACATATAATATTGGGATCAGTAAATGCTCTACCTTTGAGGATGGTGTTGGATTCGATAATATAATAACAAGACCTGTTCTTACTTCACCATCTTGTAATCCAAGTAGTCTTTTACACATAACTATATCTAAAGGGAAGTAATTCCATTTACAATAATGGACTCAGACAACTAACTACATGTAACATCACATCTCAATATGACACTAAATCTGCCTATTGCAAGTCAGATGTTATAGAATTTATTAATTAAACTTTTATTTACATGACAAGCTAAAAATCAACTCTGTAGACCCACGGATGGGTTGGATACCCTTGGATTTAAACAGCCCCGTCCATTTAAAATTAAATCAATAAATGGCGGACTAAGCTAACGTTTACCGTTACTCACTGATGTCACAACCGGAAACAGGTGACGAAAAGCCTGCCAAGCGAGGCTACTATAGCCATTGGGCATGTTACTTGATACGGCCACAGTGTTATAGAAATGAGCTTATGTTTTACATTATCTATTTTGTAACTATTTACCCAAGACCTGTCATCTCTTTGTCGTATCTTCCATAATGCTTAGGTGGAGGACTGGGAAGTTCTAATTAGCTTAGTTTTCATACGTCGTTGCATCTCAACGCTTGGAGAAGTTTTAATATTTATTTTTCGAGAAATAACACTAATATGTGGTAAACAGAACTACCACACTCCCATGTATGTGCCAGAAACGTTTCAAACAAATAATCTAAACTACAGCATTTTTTGTCCTCGCAATAATAGGAGTGAGACGGCGAGCTTTCAGCCAATGGAAATCTAGTAAATAGCGAATAACAGTAAATACACGTGACCGTAAGGGGAATTTAATAGATCCCGTCGTTGTTTTGCTATAATATAATCAGGTCGATTTTTTTTAGCCAACCTCATTATAAATCATATTTCTAATGAAAAGAAAGTGCGCGCTATTAATACTGGTATTTGCCGATGTCGGCTAACATGTAATAAGTGCATAGATATGAAAGATGTAGGTCAGCTATGCCGTGTTTTCGGACGAACAGTTTTTCTCGATGCCAGACAAGCTTTATCTCTCTTACCCCCGTGAAGCCGCTGCCACAGCTCAGAGTGTTAAGATAATTTGCAAAGGGTTGAAATGTTGTTTGATAGCAATGATATTATAGGCCTATATATAATCGAATATAAATATAGATAATTGCCAAATATCAATCAAGGTGTGCGAAGCTATACATTATCAGAGGCTCTCTTCCTACTGTATTTGTCTTTGCATGTGTAGACATATAGGCCTACTACTTCGCTTTGTCGAGTTCACCCTAATATTCTGGTTAGAATAGACCCCCTAAGCGGGAAGCCCAACTTTCCTCATCTCTAATAAAGTCGACACTGTAGCATCCATATAATATAACTATGCATAAATACAAAGCCCAGCACCCCCCCCTCCTCATACACTGCTTAACCCCCACCCTCCATATAAGGTTGGAAATACCTTTTAATATCAATATACCCAAAAAACGGAAATTCATTAATCCCGACCACATCACACCAAAGGCACCCCTAATAAAGTTTGATAATGTTAAACCTCTGTACAACCCCTGTAAGCGAGCTACCGACCCCGGTAACAATTCGCAAACCCCGCCAAGGCATCCCAATTAGCCAAATTATGGGCACTAATATTTCAATCTAAACGATCTGCACAACCCCGGTAACAAATTCGAAACTTCTTCAATTTGATAAACCTGTACCGATCTTCAATTTGATAAACCTGTAGAGGTTTATCAAATTGAAGAAGTTTCGAATTTGTTACCGGGGTCGCTAGCTCGCTTATCGGGGTTGTACTAATCGTTTAGATTGAAATCTAATTTCTAAGGCATTATAGTCCAAACAGTATTAAATGTTCTAAAACCTAGCTACTTCATGAAGTCAATGAAAAATCTAAACTTGGGCACTCCAGCCACTTTTATTTTTGTCCTAAAAATACTTAGCTAACACAATTCATTATTGTTTGTTAGGCGAGCTACCGACCCCAGTAAAAAAAATCGCAAATCCCGCCAAGGGGCCAACCCCGGTAAAGCCGCCAATTGTAACCATGGAAACCCCACCTTGGTTTCGGAATTGTATAAATAAAATCGCCAAACACGCGAGTCCAAACAGTCTGAAGAGTTAATACGAACGAAACTAGTCACTGACATTCGGGATAACCAGGGGTCGGTTGCTCAAAGCTCCGTTATCTTTTAACGATCCATTAACTTTAACGGAAAGAAAGATTGTTGCTGGAAATAAAGGCACCGAACATTCTGTCGTGCAAATTTTTCCCACGGATTTATGAAAGTATAAATAATAAAGTATTCTATTGTGTATCTGTAGCAAATTTAACGAAATGTTAACAAACAACACGTTACCAAGATATGTCCGTTAGAGTTTAACGGATCGTTAAAATAATTTAGTTTTGAGCAACCGACCCCAGGTCTTTTTATCTCTTATACAAGTATTTTTAGGTAAGGACCAATAATGTTTTATACAAAACAACAGTAAATATGAGTTAACCAGGATATAAACGAGTTACTCTGTGAATCATCGTAAATTCTACACGGATTTCTTAGATTATGAACAAACACCTTAACTTTGGTTATTATTATAAACTTTCCTGTGTGTTTGACATCAACTCCCGTTAAATAAAATGCATTGTACAACTAAAAATCACAACAAATATAAAAGTTCTCTCTTGAAAACTTGTAATTTCGACTGAGTTGAAGATAGCACATCCTCGGTTACCCAGTGTTCTCATTCCGTTCTACTCCATTATGCCCTGGGTTAATCTATGGGGGAGACACGTTTTCAAGGAAATTGCCCAAAGGGAAGCTACTCTCTTCTGACAGTGTTAGGAGTTGGCCTATTCTAGAAGGGTAATTATATGTTTTATTATTGAAGACCAAACGTTCATTTAATCATGTAGAGTCATTAGTTTTTTTGAGAATTGTGTGTTCGTTCCGCGAATTTTATGTACACGTGATATCGTAACAAAACGACATATTATTATTATTATTTCAAACAAA
The DNA here is from genome assembly GCA_917208275.1 of Patella pellucida. Classification (NCBI taxonomy): domain Eukaryota; kingdom Metazoa; phylum Mollusca; class Gastropoda; family Patellidae; genus Patella; species Patella pellucida. Next base: position 13,275,883 of record OU795038.1, read on the forward strand.
GAACGAATAGTAATAATGATAACAAAAGTGAAACATATAGATGTTATACATATTTGAAATCAACAACACATACTACAGATTTTGATAATACAATTAAACATACATGACTTACATAAATCAATCAGTAAATGGACATGGATATGGTTATCTACCCTTATAAAAACGAAGGCGAAACGATTGGTTTGTAAACTGTTTTCTGATTGGTTCGTACAGTATAGCTACGTTCTAGCAATTTGAAATCGTGGAAGCCCTATAGATTAACCCTGGGTATAGAGGATTAGAACGGAATGAATGCACTGGGTAACCGAGGATGAAGACAGCAATGCTTTCGTCACCTTTTGGGCTAAACCGATGCAGCTGTTGCGGGGTGTTTAATTTTGACAGATAGTTTGAAAACCACGTATTGCAATCAAAACCGCGCGAGCATTAGATGGTTGGAGTTTAGGCAACGAAAAATATAAACTGAGGGCAATTACGGTGTATTCCCGCGAAGGCGCAGTTACAGAGAGCGAATGCGCAGATATCAACTTGTCGGCATTCGTTTGAAGAAAGACGAGTTGTTATTAGTACACGCGAGGTCTACATACATAAGAAAATAGAAATTAAATTGAAATATGAATATAAGAATACTACAGGAAACCATTTTGAGTTTATTAGAAAATAGAACCCGAAAACTCTCCATAAATTGTTTAATAAACATAAATCAAGGATTAACTCAAATTTAAATATAGACGCATTATACACCCATTTCAAAAATGGATCATCGTCTAATCATGTCCCAAATGTCGACGTTGATAACTTCCTAGATACCTATGTGAATAATGACGTAACGGACCTAGATCAACCAATTCGCCTTCTCAACCTCGTCGGTTTCCTCCTGGCACTCAGGTTTCCTCCCACTGCTAAAGACCCTTACGCGCAAGCGAATTATTGAAATAAAATTAAACCATATGTTGGTTCCTTGATTATGGTTGTTTCCCGACATCTTGGGCTGCTGGGAATATCGTGCCGGTTTTTTAAAAAAAGGGGACCCGAATAACCCCGATAATTTTAAATAACAGATTGTTACAATTTAATAAAACAATAACTAAATAAGCGCGTGCCAGTTTGGATTTCATAAAAATCAATCAACAGTTGATGCAATATTTATTCGACAGGCTCTTGTCAATAAAAGTTTTAAAAAATAAAAGGAGATTGTATTGTTGCTTTATAGATTATAAAAATTTAACTTAACAGATTTAACTTTATGGTATAAATTAATTCATGGGGGTGTTAAAGGGAAGATACTTACAATTATCAGATCATTATATAATAAAGTAAAATGCTGTGTAAAATATAATGGAGATCTATCTGAATATTTTAAAAGTAAAAATGGATTGTTTCAGGGCGAGGTCCTCTCCCCGTTTTTATTTTCATTCTTTGTTAACGATTTCGAGTCTCAATTTATATCGGATAATTGCCATTTAATTAATATCCGAACACTTAATTTATTCCTTTTGATGTATGCAGATGACAAAGTCATATTTTCAGAAACAATTGAAGGCCTACAAAAACTGTTAAATTCTCCTCACAATTATACTCAGATATGGAATATGACTGTTAACACTGATAAGACCAAAAGTATGATTTTTAGAAATGGGGGGATTATCAAAACCGCCGAGTCGTGGACCTTAAATAACGTTGATGTAGATATTGTAGATAATTTTAACTACCTCGGATTATTATTAAATTCCAATAGTAAATTCAATTCTACACAACAGAAGTTAGCAGACATAGAAAAGCCTTATTTTCAGTTCAAAAAGTGTGTAATGATAATACCCGTTAGAAATTACTCCTAAAATTAAAAAATTTAAATATTGGATTAGATTATGTATTATAGGAGAAATAATTTACTTTTAAATGACGACCTGCGGGTAATAAATGTAAAAAATGAATTATTTAAATTAGGGCTTGGTTATATGTGGGGAAAACTTATTTTATAAGATTCGTATATCCGATATAGTAATCATTGAAGGGAGACCACTCGACATATTTGGACTCAGACTAGTAATTATTTGCCCATTGACTTCAATGTTAAATGGCTGTAACATCACTGGCTGTAGCTTTTGGCTCAACATTCTGTTGGTTCCAATATTTTTAGGCACAATGGGGACAACATTTGGCAATCTCCCCACCATAAACTTGTAGGGTTAATATGGTTTAGATTTTTTGCTACAGGGATTTGAAGTTGACTTGGGTGAAAATCTCACTTCCGATACATTTTACTGCTCCGCAGAAAGACATTTTACCCCCCCCCCATCCCTCCGCTGTAATATCACCAGTATTACCCAAAACTGCTATAAAATTGCAAATTTGATCCCTTTTCTCCTATTCTAGACCAAAAATTCAACCCAAAAATGCAGGAAGAGGGGGAGAAAAAAATTAAGGGGAAAATTGTCTATTAATAACTCGCACTACATTCGTCCATCATGAAAACTAGGCAAAGCAAATAATTACTAGTCTTAGTCCTATATACCTCACATGTTCTTGCTGTTTGAACAAATCTGTGGTTATCTAATAAACAAACATATATGCAATGCCCTGACCAAAGGGTATGACAATCCATGCATTTGCAGATGCGCAGTGCAGCATTCTACAATCACTATAGTGCATCAGAAAACTGCGGAAATTCAGATAGAAATTTGAAAGCACATAAATTTTGAATTCCAGACAACATTTTTATTTTGGAACATAAATGCATTCTGTAAAAAGATGAGATAAATTCAATATAATTCCATCACGGAAATACTTTAAAACAGTAATCATGATGCAATATTAGACTCTTTTATCACTTTCATCGAAACCACTGTTTTTTCTCTGTTAACGTAGCTGCAAATGCTAAATTGTGGCCAAATCTAAGATGTTGAAACAAGCAGTGCTTATCAATTTTCAAATATCTCCTATATAGCTGTATTTCCATAGGATAAGTAAGTTGAAATAATCTGATAATGTAACACTACAAGAGTTTCTTCATCCCCACCCCCCAGTATGGAATCTGGTACATTGTTGACCAGTCATGCATGTTCCTGGTGCAACGGATACTGTCTTATAACTATTATCCGTTGCTTTCACAGCCAACTATTCTCGTCACTAATTTTGATTGGTCGAGGGGATATTCCAGTATCCATTGAGATTCCTTGAAACAAATTTTTCCGCGAAATATTCGAATAACTAGACGCTTGATCTCCAGAAGAAACCCCTATTTATGTTAATCGAGTCACAAAGGTCAAAGGGGACAAAGGTTTTTGTACAGATAAACATCTTTCTTGTCGAGAACTACCTGTATTGATTTTTTCTGGTTTTCGCTTAAACATTCAATTATAAACTTGTTTTTAATTAGTGAAAATGTAGAATCTATGGAGGTCGCCATCTTTAAATCACTGCCGCTACTCCATATGTTACGAGGTAGTTAATTGGACAAATCGAATAGTGACGTAGGCTCCGCAAAGGGAGGTTATTACTCATAAGTGACGAGAATATGGTGCTGCGTAAGCAACGAATAATAGTTATAAAACTAGTATACCGTTGCTTCAGGAACATGCCAGTCATGGGTCTCCCTGTTCACTCTGGCCTGTCAAATGATTTACAAGGGCAATGGTGCCTACAACTTTCCTGACCAAGACATATGCACAACCGTCAACACACAAGCCATTTATGTTATCTTCTAAAATGAGAGGCCATGATAAACACATGGGTGTCCTTTATCGGGCTCGGAAATGAAGTCATCACCAAAAAGCAAAGTTTACAGAGGTCCTCGGTTGGAGCCCAAACTGAATTCGATTTGCCCTCCACTTCCACCACAGGTGTCATAGAGATCCGGGATGAAATTATTATGCATTGAGATCATCGTTCTACTGAAGCCAGTCCAGGAAGTCATCAGGGTTTGCGATGTAGATCTGAAATGTTAAATTTGGAAGAGAGTGAGAATTCTGGGGAGAATACTATCCAGGGAAATGGACCTTTGACACCCAGAAAATGGTCAAAATGTGCAATTCTGTCATTCAGTTACATGCCAAGGGGAGTAGAAAGGCCTGTGCAGTACCAAATCCCCCCCCCCCCACAATGTGAAATCCACATTTATCTCACCTGTTTTGCTTCTTTTTTTAAATACTTGTGTTTGCTGAGGTCAATCAATCCACTCTATGAAATATTACCCATGGCGCCTGAAATGATAGATAGCTGGGGATAAATATGCAATAAAAAAACAGTGAGAAAATACGAAAGAAAAAAAAAATGGTTGCAACTGGAAATAGAAATAAACCTCTTTATTTCTAGGGAACATCCAATCACTGACCCTCCAACAAGAAACCAGTTAACAGTCAGAAAAGTCAGTAAAAAAAGTTTTAAAAAAATGAGTGTCACACAAGTCTAAGCCAATCTCAAAGGCAGATACCAGGTTTTTGAGGTTCAGTCTAAATATTAAGGCCAGTTGCAGGTTTGGTCAAAAGTCACATGGGAGTGAATTTTGGAATGTACCATTCTCCACGCAAGTCTTGCTATCCAGCATTTGACTCTGCCGTCGGCTCGCGTACTATAAGGTTTGACCCGGAGGTCATTGATCACGTGATTTACTACTTGGTCCAAAATGGCGCCTGTCATCGAAATGTTTGGCGTTATAAACATTTTATAATTTGTTAGTGAATTCGAAATGTTTATCCCGCAAAGCGATTTTTATTATAATATATTTCAAACATATATCGAGAATTCTTTGATTTGGATTAACTAGACATTTCTAAATTAATTGTTGGGCCTGTCGATCGCGTAGTACTGATAAACAAACCCACGTGTATTAAATATTATTATATTCTAAAATTAGCACAGCGACATGCGCAGTTCGTATTTCCGACCATTTCACCCGTAATCTTACGTAATATCTGTATATACATTGTTATTTTGAAATTGTGACCCCATTTCTATTTCAATATGGAAAGAGTATTAAATGTATTATCATTTAATTGTTTTAAATCGTATTGTTTATCATTGTATATCTTCACCAATAATCTTGGTGGCGTAGTCAATTGAGCCGACAGCAGAGATTAGTGTGGAGTGCAACGGAAGACAACTCTGTTTGGGAGATTGGGAGTGTACATGTTAACATTTCATTGTATGATGTCAACATGTCATGTCTAAATATTAAGGCCAACTGCAGACTTGGTTCAAGGTCACATGTAAATAGGGTTGTGGCCACATGATTTTTTTGGCAAGATTGTGGGTTGGGGCTAGGGTCAGGACTAGCTGTCTTGGTATAAGCCTACGGCAAATGCTTTTTGACGAGAATATTCGATCTTTTTGACGAGAATATTCGATTTAATCATAAATGCGACAGTAGAAATATGCCTTTTTGAAGAAAAAAACACGTGCCACTAGTTAACTAGTACTAAACTAGAAACATTGTAATACAATTCAGTGTTTTGATGACGTACAAAATGTAAACATTAAGGCCTACAATCCCTGAATTCACACTCTATCAACGGAAACCCCAAATAATGGTTATTTTGATATCAGACAGTCAGAAAAATGCCCTGTGAGCAATAAAAAAACAGTATTCTTACCTTTTCTGACACTTCTTATTGAAAAATTCATGAAATAAGTGGTGGAGAACAAATCTCTTTCGGCCATATTTAGTATCATAAGGACTCAAGACTAGTAATTTTTTGCCCATTGACTTCAATGTTAAATGGCTGTATCATCACTGGCTGTAGCTTTTTGCTCAACATTCTGTTTGTTCCTATATTTTTAGGCACAATGGGGACAACATTTGGCAATCTCCCCATCATAAACTTGTAGGGTTAATATGGTTTAGATTTTTTGCTACAGGCAAATAATTACTAGTCTTAGTCCTATTTATGAGACTATTCGACATATTAAAACAAGAGTGCTACTGACAAATAAGAATGAATGAAATGGGGTTTAACGTCCTACTATAATGCACCTAACCTGGGCTACTCAAAGGCGGACATACGCCATACAGTGTGCTATGAGGGAAATTTTGCCCGGGCAGCAACTGAATTCCAACTGCCAAGAGATATTTAACGTGCACGCCAATGTGTACACGGGACCTCGGTTTTTCTACAAATCCGAACGAGGCAGCTGTCCTTGTCAGGCCCTCCTTCTGCATCACTGACAAGGGGAAATCACGCCGGAAAATCGAGATGAACTTTGTCGGACAATGCAGGGATTGAACACCTGACCTCCAGGCTAGCGAACCAGCGCCTTATCCACTTAGCCACCGTGATCCCCCGGGCAAATAAGACAATCATCTCAGATGGTTATGTATCAACACATCATTGATACATTTGATAATATTGCAAGGAAAATGTATCAATGATGTGTTGATATACAACCCCCTTAGATGATTGTCTTATACATAGGAGGCCTGGTCCGGTGTGATTGGGCGAGACAAAGTGTCTGTGCGGGGAGCACCAAAGATAAGTTTCATCCTGAGGTAGGCGTCCGGGTCTAAGAAGAGGAAATGGGTAGTGGTGAGCAGACGTTGATCTTGCCTGCTTTGCCATACTGCTAAGGTTCTCGGTTTTTGGTAGGATTGACTATCCGCGGTGCCCAGAGGCCCGTCGCGTGTCTGGCTTTTCATTAGGTACAGATGGTTGGGTGATTATCTGGGCCCTTGGGCTCGCCTCCTGACCAATCGAAGTTTGGTAACTAGGTCACCGACCGCGTGTTCCGATCATCTGAGAGCCGCCTCCTATATGTGCCAACATCCGGATGGACAAAATCAATATTTTCAAATCGAGACTGAAGACACACTTTTTGTGTGGGTCGCAACGCATACAATACTGTAATATAACTGTATATAAACTGATTAGCATTAAATTTTTTCCGTTTTTACTCCAATTTCAAATCAGTTATGTTCGACGAAATAAGCCAGCAATCGCAATCAAGTGCACATTTCTAGCGTCTAGTTTTTCCTGTCTACACAACTCCATTTGGTTTAGTGCAGTGTGTCTAGCCTCGTCCCTCGAGTATCTCAATACAACTGTACCAATGTTTTAAAAAAATATTTTATCTTAAATATCGGATATTAGAAGCTCATCTTTTCCCGGTAAGTTGACATCATCAATGTTAATTTAAATTGACCAATAATTCGTGTTTTCGATGTCGAAGATTTTGGAGGATTTTGAGTTACGGACTTAAGGTTTGACGAATGTTTTCACCTTTGTGTCACTGATGATTTTTTTATGCGCGGTTGAGCAGTTTTCTGGTAACGTAGCATTATAAGTATTTTCATTCTTTAGTATAATTACTGCAACGAATATTTTGCAGCAAATTATAATGGTTACCATGTTATCTCCCTTTACAACCGATAAATATATTTTAGGTTCCTATTGAGATTAATCATCTTGTTTGCCTTGCAGTTCGTGACACGATTTAATTAAACACATATCCAATTTTGTTTTTATAGTTCAAAATTTTGTTTTTACTTGTCTTCACTACACTTGGATCTGGAAGAGTTGTTATTTAACTCGTGTTCAGCTTGGAATGAGGGGTCAGCCAATCAAATGGTCTATCAAATCGAGTGTTTGACCTTTTTTCGAAGAACTGTAGGTAGACAATAGCAGCAATAGAAATAAAAATAAAGGGCATTGCGGTCACTAATTGGTTAATCGAATGACTGACGTTATCGGATAAAATGTCGCCTGCTTGGTAACGACTCGTTTGGCAATTACATGTTATCACTTTTTAAAAAAAGGTTTTTTTTATAGAATATTAGCAACTTTAAAGTCTCCCTTTCACTTATCTGCCTAAACACTTACAGCTATGACGGTTGCATTGATGATCAAACAAAACAACACCTGATCAACAATCTTTTAAGATTGTTGATCAGGTAATCAGGGATTAAAATCCCGTTGATCAATTGTTAAGTCAGGTGGGATTTATTACATATCTGCATTAAGTAAATATGCAATAACTTAATAGGTTGATAATAACTATATCGGGGACATCTGATCTGTAATAACTTTTTTTATAGCCACCGGCCGCTTAACGATACCTATGGAGAGGTTGAAATATACTATTAAAAAAGTAGGGGATATTTGATTTGGGGGGCATAATACTAAAATATGCAAATGACTACGAAAAAAGTCACTATAGAACCTAACAGAAGAAACATTTCCAGTTACATGTGACGCCCAAACGCACCAATGGCTACCGCATGGAATGCAGGTGATGATTGGGATCATCATGGGTGTGCAACCCAAGATTTGCACGACTCTGACTTTGAATGATACAGTCATTGTGGCATTGAATTCCAGGGTGGAAACATCAGTTTAATTGTTTTACTGACCAGAAAACAAATTTTGATATGCGTCGGCTTACCCAAAATGAAAGGTTACGTGTCCTTGGCATGCTACAGATCGGCACAACACAGGCGGTTGTGGCGCGGACGATGAATGTTTCTCAGTCTGTCATAAGCAGGCTATGGTCCAGATATCGTGATACATAATCTGTACAGGACAGACAACGCTCAGGTCGACCAAGGGCGACAACTCAAGCCCAGGATCGATTTATCCGTACCTTGGCCTTGATCAGCGCTCGTCTTCAAACAGACACTGGTGTGAGAGTGAGTGGCCAGACCATTCGGAATCGACTGCATAAAGGTCACCTTCGCGCCCGACGTCCTCCCTTTTTTGAGAGATCATCACATTCAGGCAAGACGTCGTTGGTGTAGGGATCGTCTACACTGGGATAACCTACGCTGGAGCAATGTGGTGTTTTCACTGTTGATTTTTTGGACAGACGTAGGAGGGTGTGGCGTTGTCGAAACGAGCGCTTCCAAGACGTTAACGTCATCAGACATGATCGATTTGGGGGTGGTCTGTTATGGTGTGGGGAGGCACCACTGTTGCTGGAAGAACGGCTTTACATGTTGCTGCAGGGCGTGTTACAGGCCAGTACTATCGGGACAACATCTTGGCAGTCCATGTAGTGCCGTTCGCACGACGTCATGGCCGCCGTTTCATCTTCCAGGATGACAACGCAAGATGTCACAGAGCCAAGATCGTTACAGGTTACCTCCAACAATAGAACATCACCACATTACCTTGGCCAGCACTGATTCCCGACCTCTCCCCCATGCTTGGACAGGGGTTACGTCAACGCCAACAACGTCCTGCCAATGTCCAAGAACTTGCTGCTGCGTTGCAACAGGAAAGGGGCAATCTGGACGAAAATGACCTTAGACGTCTCATTAGGAGTATGCCACGTCGGATTAATGCTTGTTTGGCAAACAGAGGAAGATTTACCCGTTACTGACTTTGTTGTGATGCTGTGGTAACTTTGCTGTTTGACCCCGGGTATCATTTTACCCTTATAATGGTCAGTCTGTGCCTTACTTAGTCGAACGATCATTTGGAATAAATCGATGAATAGTATAGTATAGACTGGTGGTCACCTTATATAATAATACAGTTTTGCTCGCGATTTTTGATTGTATTATGATTAAAATCTACACAAAATAACTGTTTTTCTTATTCTTGCTTTTGTCGTTTTGGAAACCAACTGCAGAGCTAAAGAATGTGATTAATCTTAGTAGCAATCTAAAATATATTTATCGGTTGAAAATGGAGATAACTGCAAACACATTTCAATTTTCTGTACAGTATCGAATATTCGTTGCAGTAATAATGTGCTACTATTTGACAACATACGGTTGATATTTTATGATATTTAGTAGTATTTGGTTATGGTTTGCTTGTCGTGGGTGATATAGGGAGGCAAATGGCACCGCAAGACATCGGTATCCCATTTCAAGCACATTCCCCGCGATATAACTCTCTATTTTTGAAAATCATCAAATGATATCGTTAAACCATTTCAACTTGATCGTCTGAACGCAAATGTGGGGCAAATAAACCAGTTTAAAAAACACAGCTCGCGACCTGTCTTAGAGAAGGCTTTTTATTTTAAACTAGTTCACCTATGCCGTCTGAACGGCTTGGCTCAAAAACAGCGGCTCCAGGTCGCATTCGGCAAACCTCGAAAGATTCTACCCATCTGATCTCGGCTGTATACTAAGTGATATGTACCTACGGCTATTCATTTACGATACGGCTACCGGCTTACTTAAGAAGGAAAACGTGCCGCTTTTACAAAAAAAATTTAAATTGCGTCTCTTGTAGAATGTATATACCTAAATGAGCAGAGATATTGGCTCAACGCTGCTGGTTTAATAACATTCCTTGGTACCCCCCCCCCCCCCCCAAACCCAATGCCAAACTTAATGTTTGGTTTTAGCAAATATTAGGTTTCCCATTGGGTTATAATACACTCTCCACAGACATCTCAATGGGGGGCAGCCAATTTTTATTCGGAACCTTTAAAATAGTTCAAATATGGCGGAATTCGTCATACAGCCGAGATTAGATGTAGGGTACCAGAATCTGGCTAGATTTTCCGAGTGGAAGCTACACCATGCGTAGTTAACTCTATCCTCCAGAGGTCAGAATGGTTAAACTTGTTTGGCAACACTGTGTTTTATTTCAGACTTTTGTCATAGTCCTTTCCCGATCACAAATCGATATATATTGTCTTTCTGAACAATAGGATAAAAACCATGTAATTGTTTTATTGACCCACGATTGAACACAGATGATATCGGGTTTAATCACAGAAGTTTAGTGACATCTATAAGACAAGAAATGGAGCTTGGTAAAGGTTTCCAAATCCTTATGCTGCTGTATCTAGTTCATTTAACCACAAATGAAATTTTACATCTACCAAATTGGTCAACTGATGGGACGTTTTACAATGTCGAAAATCGGGAATCTAAAATAGTGTTTATTAAAACTTGCGCAGGTGGAATGTTTGAATTTTTTCAATCGACGAATACGTCCAGCTTGGTTTACAAAGTCAATTTTGGAAAATATGGGACTAGCACAGTAATACGCGGGCAAAATGATTACGATCCCGTAAGTACTACAACCGAACCTGCGTTAATTCCAGAAGAGAACAGATTTAAACCATTTTACTTTCACTGGGCAAATAATATGATGGTGGTTGGTGCTGGAACTGTTGTCGGACAAGGGCCGAGGTTTCAATGGTCAAAAAACGTCACAGTTACAGTAAGGTACATGACTGTTCGTGCAATAACCTGCCCTTTGGATTATATTTTAGAATTGTCTTGTAGAAAAGTTTAAATGTATTCCTTTACTCTTTTTTCGGCAATCTTTGCGCCTGTTCATGGCGAGTTAAGAAGTTAGGAGCGCTGTAGAAATTCTTACTAATGTAAACAGTCAAAAGTACAAGAAAAGTGCATTCGTTGTGTACCCTAAAACCAGAAGTGATATCGGATATTCTAAAAAGGGTGAACTAGCAAGACTCGTGGAATTAATTGAAGCAATATTGTGGACTTGTGATTTCAGCATCGTAAGCCATTAAGTACCAGTGCTACCGTTTAGTCATGAATCATAGGCCATTGAGTAATGAGCACTTGTTATAGAGTTTGTACTATCTTTTCATCAGAGTACAGGACATCGCTAACAGGAAAAAAAAGATAGATTAAGCATTTTTAATTTTAAAAATGTCGCTCGACCAAACACTGCCTTATCCTTAAAAACAAGTTAATAAAAAGTTAACGATTATGAAATAGATTTGTTGTGGTGATATATGGTCGATGAATTACTGTTCTTCTTACCCTGTGAGCGATGTATATATTGATAAAGATTTAAATTGCCCTCCAAAACTACCGATTATCAAATATATTTTTGTGGCACCATGATTCAGTTTTGTGTTGTGTGAAGTGCATTATCTACCCTTGGAAATAGAAAATGATCTATACATCTGGAACTGTACAGCCGACATTGACAGTTTTCACTTTTAAAAATTTCTTAATTTGATTTTATTATTTTAAATAACAAGTGCCTTTCGGCGCATTTTTAGATATCGCGAAGAGTATTTATAATCCAAATTATATATTATTCAAAAAAAGTAGGGGATATTTGATTTTGGGGGCATAATACTAAAATATGCAAATGACTACGGAAAAAGTCACTATAGAACCTAACAGAAGAAACATTACCAGTGACATGTGACGCCCAAACGCACCAATAGCTACCGCATGGAATGCAGGTGATGCTTTGGATCATCATGGGGGTCCAACACAAGATTTGCACGACTCTGACTGTGAATGTTACAGTCATTGTGGCATTGAATTCCAGGGTGGAAACATCAGTTTAATTGGTTTTTAATTGATAACATCTTTGTTGAATTTGGAGGGAAAATATATCAGCAAGTGGTTGACATCCTAATGGGCACCAACTGTGCATCTTTGCTTGCTGATCTGTTTCTCTATTCGTACGAAGCCGAGTACATACAGATGCTCGTAAAAATAAACAAACGATCTGTCAGACTTTTTAATTTCACTTTTCGATATATTGATGATGTTTTAGCCCTTAATAATTCTAAATTTAGTGATAATGTAGACTTCATATATCCTGATGAGCTCGAAATTAAAAATACCACCGACAGTGACAATTATGCTTCCTACTTGGATCTGCGTCTCGATTATGACAATTAATTGTCATAAACTGAGTGTTAAATTGTACGATAAACGTGATGACTTTGACTTTCCGATTGTTAACTTTCCATTTATTAGTAGTAACATTCCAATATCACCAGCTTATGGAGTGTTTGTGTCTCAGCTAATTGTTACACGAGAGCTTGTTCCCTATATTCTGATTTTTTAAGTAGATCGAGGCATTTGTCATCTAAGCTTCAACTACAAGGATACTTGCTCACTAAACTTAAAAAGTTTTATGGCCGTCATATTGATTGGTAAAAATAACGTGTCTCTCTCGGCTATTATTATAGATATTTTTAATTGACACGTATTATACTGTTACCATCACCTTGATAATGTCGTTAAGACAGTTTATCACGTGCATTTTGCATACTATAGTTCATTGGCCAATCACGCTATTTGACCGACATTTCGCCTAATAGATTGGATGCAGCTTTGGCGGGTGTGGCGCCAGGCAGGGTAAGCTTACTCCTCCGGACACCTGTTACCACTGCTTGTCGTATATTTTGTACACGAGGAGCAGTCCATTTGCTGATTACACTATTTTGCTTGAATACACTATTTTGCCTATAACGTTTTTAGGACTTCGAATTCTGTCTTATGGTTTGGATTGTTCGTACTTGGTTTTTTATTTTATTTTAGTGACCAGAAATGTTTTTGGATATGCGTCGGCTTACCAAAAATGAAAGGTTACGTGCCCTTGGCATGCTACAGATCGGCACAACACAGGCGGTCGTGGCGCGGACGATGAATGTTTCTCAGTCTGTCATAAGCTGACTATGGTCCAGATACCGTGATCCACAATCTGTACAGGACAGACAACGCTCAGGTCGACCAAGGGCGACAACTCAAGCCCAGGATCGATTTATCCGTACCTTGGCCTTGAGAAATCGTGTCATCAGATCAGCGCTCGTCTTCAAACAAACACTGGTGTGAGAGTGAGTGGCCAGACGATTCGGAATCGACTGCATAGGGGTCACCTTCGCGCCCGACGTCCTCGTGTGATCCCTTGTTTGAGAGATCATAACATTCAGGCAAGACGTCGTTGGTGTAGGGATCGTCAACACTGGGATAATCGACGCTTGAGCAATGTGATGTTAAGGTACACTGTTGATTTTTTGGACAGACGTAGGAGGGTGTGGCGTCGTCGAAACGAGCGCTTCCAAGACGTTAACGTCATCAGACATGATCAATTTGGGGATGGTTCTGTTAAAGGGACAATAACACTCTTGCTGGCTTGACAGGTCCAGAAATTTTTTTTAGCCAAAAGACGAAACGATCACAAAATACAGCGCTAAACTTACTCCAAATTTGTATGTTTACTATAGTGACCAGTGAGCGTATCGGACCAACTACGTCACTTCCGGTATTAATAAAAATTCATTTCTCGCTTACAAATTATTTTTTGCATATGTTATAGGAGAGATTATTTTTAAATATATATTTATTATTTATGAAAACCTTATTGAAAATCGTTGGTCTTCCCCTTTAAGTGTCCTACCTGTTGTGTGACTTATCCACTACAACCTATCTTATTTGTCCAGAGGGTTCGAAAATATGTTTAAATCCAAGTTGCATTTGAAAGTGCTTACGTAAGGCTTTTCAAACCATGTTATGGCATGTAGTTGAATTTTTCCAATTTTTAAAATTTGGTGTGTTAAGATGAAATTTGTATTTAATTGAAATATTGTAAAATAGTACAAATTGTTGACCAGAATAAAGATTGGAACATAATATTCAGTTACAACAAGAGTGTTATTGGGGCTTTAAGGTGTGGGGAGGCATCACTGTTGCTGAAAGAACGGCTTTACATGTTGTTGTAGGGCGTGTTACAGACTATACTACCTGGACAAGATCTTGGCAGTCCATGCTGTGCCGTTCGCACGACGTCATGGTCGCCGTTTCATCTTCCAGGATGACAACGCAAGATGTCACAGAGCCAGGAGCGTTACAGGTTACCTCCAACGACAGAACATCACCACATTACCTTGGCCAGCACTGAGTCCCGACCTCTCTCATGCTTGAAAAGAGGTAACGTCAACAACGTCCTACCAATGAATGGGACAATCTGGACCAAAATGACCTTAGGCGTCGCACTAGAAGTATGCCACGTGGGATCAATGCTTGTTTGGAAAACAGAGGAGGATTTACCTGTTACTGACTTTGTTGTGATGCTGTGGTAACTTTGCTGTTTGACCCCGGGTATCATTTTACCCTTATAATGGTCAGTCTGTGACTTACTTAGTCTAACGATCATTTGGAATAAATCGATGAATGTGAACTTCATTTCATTTTGTCATTTGTTTCTTAGTCAGTTTGGGGATCACGGTGGCTAATAGGACAAGGCACTGGTTCGCTAGCCTGGAGGTTGAGTGTTCGATTCCTACATTGGCAGAGAAAGTTCATCTCGATTTTCCGACGTGATTTCCCCTTGTCAGTGATGCAGAAGAAGGGCCTGACAAGAACAGCTGCCTAGTCGTTCGGATGGGACGAAAAAGGCAGCTTCCCGTGTACACATTGGAGTGCACGTAAAAGATCCCTTGGCAGTCGGAATTCGATATAAGAGTAGGCCGTAGCGCCGCTGCCCGGGCAAAATTTCCCTCATAACACACTGTATGGCGTATGCCCGTCTTCAATTAGCTCAGGTTAAGTGCATAACAGTAGGACGTAAAACCCCATTTCATTCATTCATTCATTCTTAGTCAGTTTCATTAGGTGACTTTAATAACACTTAAAAATCAAATATCCCCTACTTTTATTGAATAGTATATATTCAAAGAGGCGAGTGTTGCTTTGGGCCCTACCTCGAGACGTAAGAAACCTCTATACATTTACCCCGTTTTAGAACACAGCTTAGCTGGCCAAGGTTGGGCACTACCTTAGACTATAAAAGGTACCGGGGAGCCAGGCCTTTCGATAGATTTTTAGATATTGTAACAAGCCCGTAACTTAATTAGTGAAACGGAGGGGGGGGGGGTAAACCGAACATTTCGCAACGAAAGGAAGTGAATAGATAAAATATTATAAAGTAACAATTGTGATGATATGAGAAGGCGTCTTACGCATGTTCACTTAATAACATTTGTATATTGATCAAATCGTCGTTTAATATTTAATATATTTATCTCTAGTTTGTGTTTCGTTTCTTCTTTCATTCGAATCCACTTTGATAAAAACAATTTGTCCAGTTTTCCTGCTCGATTCTTTACCTTGCTAATATAATACAATACCGAGATAAACACAATTATCCCATTTTACCATCAGGTATTGTTACATGAAAAATCAATAAAGGGGACAATAGGGTTAAAATCTATAGTCTATATCACATTAAGAATTATTTTATTGGCAAAATCCACATATTGAACTCAACAAAAATCCACAAAAAATATCTAAAATCCAACTAGATGGGAAATGGTATCTCCATATTCTAATAAGTTCTTTTTTAATATTTACAAACCACCATTTCCAAGTTGTTGAGCCTGTTCTTCTTTTCTGATTTTGATACTTCTATAAATCGATAAATATTAGGCTGGTTCGCGTATAATTTGTTTAATGCTATCCCATGACGCTGGTAGTTGTTTTTGGGCCATCAGTAGATAAATGGTTCCATATCCTTATATCAACCCAACCCTTTCAGGCTCAGCCAAAATCTCTAGACATAGATGTCACCCGAATTCTATCATGCATTCTGGGGTCTGCTTTCGGATGATCTACCTATCCAAAGTTAACAATAACATCTCCATTCATAAAAGTCTTACCAATAGCTTAAAAAAACAGCAAAAATAAGGACAGTGGGAGAGGCCTTAAAAGCTATATGCCAATTAGGCTCTTCTGTACAGTCTACAGAAATGTCACCAGGGTCCTCGCCCCTCGATCTTTCAAGAGATGGATAATATTAATTATCCAACGCGGACTGCAGAAAACAAATCAAATGAAAGAAGCATATCTTGCTTGCAAAACTGATTATTAGATTGGAATGCGCCAAGATTCTTTTTACACTATCTTGCATTTGTTCATTGTAGATAATCAATTTTCTGTAGGTTTTTGTCATACCCCGTCTTCAATAGTCCAGTTTAGGAACAGAAAAGTAGGACGTTGAACCCCATTTCATGTCATTTCTTTTTCATACCAACAATCATGACTTCGACCTTGTCATTTAATTTTAACATGCTTGACGCCATCCAAGACTTGATTTTCCGAGTGCATGGTCGTTTTAAGGGGAATGAGTTAGTTACTTAGTACTATACTAATTTGGCAACCAGGCATCTATTATCTGGGTGTCATCAGTATATGAATAGTGGGAGAGTTGGAACTTTACTGATGTATAAGACAAATACAATATGACCTAACACAAAGCCTTGGGGCACAACACAGACTGCTTTTGGCGTTGAATTACTAAACCCATGAACGATATTTCTGTTCCTCCCGCCAACTTTGGTGTTTTAACCTGGCGGGCATCCTCATTAAACAATGTAGCGATGTTCCTTAGAATTACAGCTTTCATGACAGCAAGAACATGTCTTATCAAGCAGCTAAGTGAGGGTCATCTTGTACAAATTTATCATTAAAGAGATAGGATCAAGTAAAACGTCTGAATTCGACAAATTTGTTCACCATCTGATGAGTATGGTATAAAAATTCCCAACTCAAATCATAGGTTTACACTAGTTTTAGTAGAAATCATATAGAGAAGTGGGGTGTGTTTTCTGTGCAATAACAACAAGCATGTTGAGTAGGTGACAATGTTATAAGTCATTTATTATAGCACGTTGTATTCGTTTACAGGTTGAAACATGCGGTCTCGATGTTTAAACCTTTTAAGTGATGAAAGCCGTGCTATAAATATAGCATACCGATGAAACTAAAACATATGTCTAGTCTAATTGCGGTAATTCTGCTTAAATTTGTATTATTGAATTTAGCTAATGGTGGAAGTACTGATACATCTAATAACGGCAACATTTGTAACCATTAAGTCGAGGCTTTTAGGAAATAAGTGTTGTTAAAAAAATATGCTTTATAGAGATTGACTCCAGGCTTTAAACTTCATTAAAATGAGACAAAAATCAATGACTTGATTATTTTAATAGAAAACAAGATGAAAGACCATTAACAGCATTACGATCCATAATCACAAACACCAAAGTAAAACAGCATTAAACACTCTCAAAAAAAAGCATAATAATTAAGAAAAGCGACAAAGGCTCGTGTTGTGTCAAAATGAATAATCCTCAACATTACACTAAATTAGACTAGACAATATTATTTAAGGACACCGCAACATCCTAGACCAGACATTCATAACAGCAAAACGATATGTGGAATAAACCCCTTATTTCACACGAGTTAAGGAGGAAACATTACCTTATTTGGTCTACCAACGATAAGTCAATTAACAGCCAAAATGGTATGAATATCTTGACAATGATTATGATTTAACAAAAATATCACTATTTTTAGTGTATAACTATATATTCACGACCATTAGGTACGTGTGATTTTACTCTATAGACAAAGTGAAGCAACACTTTTGCAAAGAACCCAAATTGTCTCAAGTAACAAAGTGTTACAAGAAGCCGTTGCAACATCTTTTTGCCTTTTTCTGTCAGTTCAAGGTAACCTGTTTTCACTGGAACACTAGCTAATGAAATCATTCCTGATTTCGGCCATTAACTGATAGCTTTTCGACCAATGGTTTGTGGGACAGAACTGGCAGCCAATCTTGACCTACGCGGGCCAAATATAATCTGGCTCTCTGATTGGCCAATCTCTTTACGGTGATTGACAGGTCTGAACCATGAATAGGTTGCCAGCTGGATTGGTCGAATAGCTCGCTAGCCGAATAGGTCGCCAAATTGTGTTCGGTGACGTAACAGCCTTCACCTTGGGTTTCCCCACCATTTTTAGATGTCAAGTTAGCTCGAGCTCAATTTTTCAAGAGAGAACCACAAAGATATTCATTAAGACTAAATAAAGTTCCCGAGTTCTTTTGTAGGACAACGTTATACTACAACTCTTTTTTTTCTTTTCCGCAACTAGACTCTGGAACACTTTAGATTCATCTATCAAAACATCAAAATCTCGTATCAAAACATCAAAGTCTCTATCAAAATCTCTATCAAAACATCAAAATCTCTATCTACATTTAAAAGGCGACTATGTAAATTTGACAACTCCGTTCCATCCTTTTTTTTATAGGCAAACGTAAGTTTCAAATTATTCATTCTAAATTAAGACTTGGATGGATGTAGTGACCTGAATGGACATCTCTTTCTTCGACATATGTTGATTCGCCTATTTGTTCTTGCGGATATCATTTCGAAGACGTCAATCACTTTCTTCTCATTTGCCCCTTACATTCAGATATCAGACTGATTACGATTCATTGCCTAGGTGCATAGGTTTATTGAATGTTCGAAACTTTTAATTATTTGAATCCACATTGTTAATTTTAATTTATGTCATATTTATTATAATAATAGGCTAGCACAATACATGTACAAATTATTAATTCATAAAATTTAAAATTCATGATAGGATACGTAACTTTACTCATTTATAAATGTAACATTTATTTCAATGTAAATATGTTATAATTTTGTTTTGGAGAGGGGTGATAAAGGCTTTGTCCTATTTCCAAATACTTTTCAGTTTCCTGAATAAATATTCTTTATATAAAAAAATTGCATTCCTTTAATTCTGTGATAAATGTGAAGAAAGGTTATATCCAATTAATATCGTCTTTCCATGTAACCCCTTACAGTAAGGATAAAAATAACCAATCTTAGAAACAGTGAGCTTCAATCCATACATTTTTTGTACGGTTGTATCTTGTATGAGGTGGACCAACTTGACACCATTTATCCCATATATGTTCTGCTTTGTAAACTTTCACCTTCTGCATCTCAGCAATCATGATGCTTGTCGATAATGATTTAGTACCGTTCATTGTTCGTTCTGGGTATTTAGTTCCCCTTTTAAATATGCATTTGATTCTCCCTGAGTCATGTGATTGTTTCGTCATAGTTGCTGAGATTAGTTGCAGGCTGAACCCTTACTACTTCTTTCAGATTATCAAAGCACTCATTGATAACTTTAGCATCTAATTGCTGCTCTTTTTCTCGATATATTTAGACACATTCTTGTATTTAAAATATCTTACTGACGCATTTGAGATAATTTTCACCATTCTAATCCTGAATAATTAACTTTAAATTGTGGTATATGCCTGCTCTTTACATCTAAGTAGGTTTAGAATCATATATCATTATCATCAAACGTGACCCTCCATTCCGATATAGTAAATGATAAATGTCCAATTTAAGCTTGTTCTTCTGCATCAGAGAATACAGTTTGCTTACCAATATGTCCTGAATGGACACTCTTCAACCGGTTGTGCAATATCCCTTTCTTAACATTAGGCTGCTCGCATGCTTTAGATTATCTTCAGAATAGTTTTTTATATTTCCTTGGCCCTACTCGGTTTTGTAATAGACGGGAATACCATAACTACGTTAACCGCCACCCTGGCACTAAAATTATTGCTCGGTTCACTTGGTCTCTGATCACCTTGTTCAGGCACTTCCCAACTACACTGAAAAGAGGAAAATTGTATGGGTAAAAATTAGACCCAGAAATCTTGAATGCATCACGAGCAAACCAAAATGGATCTGGCTGCGAAGAAACATACCTTTCAACTTGGAAATTGTGCCGTGGCGCGAACAGATCTATGTCTGGTACAAATAAAAGATAACATATTTTTTGTGGAATCAGAAAACTGTCTAGACAAAGAATCAGCTATGCTATAAGAAGTACTTGATATATATGTAGCTGATAAAAATATATTTCTGTAAACACATCAGTAGCAGATTTGCTTGCTTGATTCAAATAGGTCATCTATAGTTTCCCCAATATTATTAATATATGATAAAGCTATAGTGTTATCACATTGAATAAGTATATGTGTATTAGAAAAATTGCCGATAAAAAACTACCAGAAGTTCAAGATAATTAATATGATATTGTGATTCATTCCAAAGACTATTGGTGTGGATCTCATAAGACTGAACTCCCCCTCCCCGGAGTGATGCGTCTGTCGTAATGACATAAATGAGTGGGTGGCCTAATATGGTTACCATTATGAAAGTCAATGTTACCTAATCACCAATTTAACTCCCCAATCATATACTCATTGAGGGAAATGGGCCCTTTATATGAATAATTACATTCAGACAAATCTGGTTTTCTCTTTATCCAGGTAATGGATATGTAGAGGCGCTTATAGTACAGGCAGTTCGAGAAAAACGAAATTACTTGCCTAATAGTCAGCTTGTTTGGTGATAATAACGCCTTGGTTTTGATTGTATCTAATTTTTGTTGAGTAAGGGATACTGTAAACAAATGAGAGTTAATAATAAAACCTAAGAAAACAATTCCAAACAGGATTTGTGTTCATTTATACAAAACCCTAGCCGCTGAAAAAGTCTTACAGCTTTCTGTGTGTTAAAACCACATTCATCTGCAGTGTTGGCAGAAAAAAGGGAATCATCTATAAAATATGAGCAAGGTATGCCCTGTTTGTGAAGGCTTGCGAATATTGCCTGTGCACCTTTGCTTGCTGATTTGTTTCTCTATTCCTACGAAGCTGAGTACATGCAGGCACTCGTAAAATCTAATAAACGTTTAGTCAGACATTTTAATTTCACTTATCGATATATCGATGATGTTCTATCACTGAATAATCCAAAATTCAGTGATTATATAGAATTCATATATCCTGATGAGCTCGAAATTAAAAATACTACTGACAGTGACAATTGCGCTTCCTACTTGGATCTGCGTCTCGATTTTGACAATTGCCATAAACTAAGTGTTAAATTGTACGATAAACGTGATGACTTTGACTTTCCGATTGTTAACTTTCCATTTATTAGTAGTAACATTCCAATATCACCAGCTTATGGAGTGTTTGTGTCTCAGCTAATTCGTTACGCGAGAGCTTGTTCATTCTATTCTGATTTTTTGAGTAGATCGAGGCATTTGTCATCTAAGCTTCAACTACAGGGATACTTGCGAACTAGACTTATTAAAGCCTTTAAAAAGTTTTATGGTCGTCATATTGACTTGATCGGTAAATATAACATGTCTCTCTCGACTATTATTCTAGACATATTTAATTGACGGGTATACTATCTACCTGATTATATATGTGTACTACATCGTTAACACTGTTCATCACGTGCATTTTGCATACCGATAGTTCATTGGTCTATCACGCTATTTTACCGAGTTTTCGCTTAATAGATTGGATGCAGCTATGGCGGGTGTGGCGCGCCAGGCAGGGTTAGCTTACTCTTCCTAGGACACCTGTTACCACTGTTCGTCGTGTATTTTGTACACGGTGAACAGTCCATATGCTGATTACACTATTTTGCGTTTTTACACATTTTTGCGTTTTTACACATTTTTGCCTATACCGTTTTTAGGAATTTTGTCTAATGGTTTGGATTGTTCGTACTTGGTTTTATTTTATTTTACTTGAGAACTTTTGTATAAACTTTTGTTAACTGCCCCCGTCATGGCAGCGGCGCCAGTCGGTGCTGAGTGGGGGGGGTAAAAAGCTATGGGGGTCTGGGGGCTTTGCCCCCAAATTTTTTTTAGCCACGCCCTTTTTGCTTAGGGAAACGCCCTTCTCCAGCTATTGGACACACCCGTTTTAGGTTGAGAAAAGCCCTTTCTAACATGTGATGTTGCACTTTAATATAATATAATGCACAAAAAAAGGATCCTACCTCCCCCCCCCCCCATAAATTTTATGTCATTAGATTACCTTTATTCGTCCATACTTAATAGTAAGAATAAACATTTTTAACTTACTTCAATATGAATTGCTATAATATTTCCACATAACGCATCATTGCATATTGCTATCAGAAATCTTTTTGAATATCCCGGTTGAGAAAAAAAATTTGATAGCTTACATCCCCAATTCTGTTTCGATGATTGGTTCTTTCTTGACATCTTTACATATCTCTTTATACAGAAGGAAGTTTACGTCATATTTAAACCTTTTTTTTCTCGAGATTTGATTATTTATATTTTGCAGTGTCTTTTTCTGTCTTGTCCGATAGGTTTACCTTGTATATTTTGGTTTTGCGTGTAGTGCGGTCCCCCTGCACGTACTATTTAAGTCGATTATGATGATTTTTAATTTTATATGTAAATTCACTATATTATGCCAGTATCTAGAGATTTTACCATCTTTAATTTCTATTATAAATTACCAAAGGGCAGCTTGAATTAACTTTATATACTGAATAAATGCAGTTACCGTTCATGTCTTCATACATTCTTAGACCAGTAACCATTTTCATGTGGACGTATTATGTCGTCACCCCTGTCCGTCCACAATTGTTTGTGGACCCTCTACAGGTCACAATTCTTGTCCGATTTTGACGAAACTTGAATGAATGAATGAATGAATGAAATGGGGTTTAACGTCCTACGCTTAAGCACCGTACCTGGGCTAATTGAAGACGGGCATACGCCACAGTGTGCAATGAGGGAAATTTTGCCCGGGCAGCGGCGCTACGGCCTACTCTTATATCGAATTCCAACTGCCAAGGGATCTTTTACGTGCACTCCAATTTGTACACGGGACCTCGGTTTTTCGTCCCATCCGAACGACTAGGCAGCTGTCCTTGTCAGGCCCTCCTTCTGCATCACGGACAAGGGGAAATCACGCCGGAAAATCGAGATGAACTTTCTCGGCCAATGCAGGGATCGAACACCCAACCTCCAGGCTAGCGAACCAGCGCCTTATCCACTTAGCCACCGTGATCCCGACGAAACTTGAAATATCGGATGGAAACCTCATTGATTATGGCCCCTGATTGTACGAAAAATCAAGTTTTTAGCTTGTGGACCCTATAGAGGTCACAATTTTGAGCCAATTTTGGTGAAACTTGCCGTGCATGTTTATAACCCAAAGATCTTGGTTCCTTTCGATATTTGCGCCTATCGGAACGTAATTTCCTGAATTATGGCCCCGGATTGTTCGAAAAATCACCTTTATTAGCTTGTGGTCCCTATGGAGGTGACAATTATTATCCGATTTAAAAAAAACCGTTCGATTATATCACAGTTACACCCTAAGGAAGGTTGAGTATGAATTTCGGGAAAATCGGATCAAAATTGCTATAAAAAATGGCCGCCCTTTAAACGCGAATACTGTTTTAAAAAATGGTATATCAAGGTGATGGACCCTGTAGAGGTCATAATTTTCATTCGATTTTGATGAAACTTAAAATACATGAATATAACCCAATGATCTTGGTTCCTTTCCATATTTGCGCATATCGGATCGTCACAGCCTGAATTATGGCCCCTGATAAATACGCAAAATCGCCTTTGTTTAGCTTGTGGTCCCTTTGGAGGTCACAATTATTATCCGATTTGAAAAACCGTTTGATCATATCACCATTACACACTAAGGAAGGTTGACTTCGAATTCCGGGCAAAGCGGACCAAAATTGCCATATCAATGTTGGTATATCAAGGTTGTGGACCCTGTAGAGGTCACAATTTTAATTCGATTTTGATGAAACTTGAAATGCATGGTTATAACCCAAAGATCTTTGTTCCTTTTAATATTTGCGCATATCGGATCGTAACTTCTTGAATTATGGCCCCTGTTTATACGAAAAATCGCCTTTGTTTAGCTTGTGGTCCCTTTGGAGGTCACAATTAATATCCGTTTAATTATATCACCGTTACACCCTAAGGAAGGTTGAGTTTGAATTTCATGAAAATCGGACCAAAATTGCCATACAAAATTGCCGACATTCGAACGGAAATACTGTTAAAAAATGGTATATCAAGGTTGTGGACCCTGTAGAGGTCACAATTTTAATTCGATTTTAATGAAACTTGAAATGCATGGTCATAACCAACAGATCTTGATTCATTTCGATATTTGCGCATATCGGATC
Organism: Patella pellucida; assembly: GCA_917208275.1. NCBI lineage: Eukaryota > Metazoa > Mollusca > Gastropoda > Patellidae > Patella > Patella pellucida. The sequence continues at coordinate 13,300,447 of OU795038.1, forward strand.
GTCACTTCCTGAATTATGGCCCCTGATTATACGCAAAATCGCCTTTGTTTAGCTTGTGGTCCCTTTGGAGGTCATAATGATTATCCGATTTGAAAACCGTTTGATTATATCACCATTACGCATCGGACACCATTTCTGTTCGTCTTCCTCCGGCTGCTTCCATATTTACTGCTGAACTCCAGGCCATCATTCAGGCTTTGGAGTATGTCAAATCCTCTTCATGCTTTAAACACATTATATTTACTGATTCTTAGTCGTCTTTACAGGCAATAAACAGCATGAAGCTTATACACCCTTTAGTAGCAGACATTTAAAGTCTGCTACTATCACAAGAATTTGATGGCAAGGACACCGTCCTTTGCTGACTCCCCAGTCATGTTGATATTAAAGGGAATGATCAAGCAGACTTAGCTGCCAAGTCTGCCTTAGATCTTCCCATATCACAATTTTTATTACCATTTTCAGATTTTAAAACTTCTATCAATCTTTTTATTTATGGCCGCTGGCAACGGTCTTGGGATCTTGCAGGCACAAACAAACTTCATCACATTAAGCCTCTCTTAGGAGACTGGCCCAACTCCTATAGATCTAACAGGAGGGATGAAGTTGTTTTGTGTCGTTCTCGCATTGGTCATACTTTTTTAAAGGGCCAATCCCCATACCTTTTTGGGGAATAAAACTGCTTAATTTTGTGTTAAAATCATTTAAAACCCATTATCTAAGGCCGAACAACTAACCCGATTTTTGTGATACGCTTGTTAATAACTTAAACCTGACAGTTTGCCTCTGGAAATGGAGACCTTTGTATCATACAGTATCTGGATAAAACCAGACTTTTTTCTAAAAAAATAATATGTAGGTAAAATTTACCTTTTGTTATCAAGTACAGTACATGGGTCATTCACTGTATAGACCTCTCAAGAAACGTAAATCGATTATCAGGTCACCAAATGAAAAAAATGACCCGAAATCTTAAAAGGGTTACGTGTCCGGATAAGCAGTTTTGGCGTTCACGTCCAAATGACTCAATATTTTGAGTTAAAATTTTGAGACAAGGTATATACACCATTCACCTATATTTAGGCGTTTTATTTTCATACATTCTCAGACTTTTATTTTTGAGCCTCTGTATAATTCGGGAGTGTCCCTTTAACACACATTTTCATCTTAAAGCGAGAGCCTCCGCCAGAATGTGAACACTGTCATGTTCCCATGACAGTTAAGCACAATTTGATTGAGTGCGAGTATCTCAAAAATATAAGAAAAACACATTACCCTTGCCAGACTTTGCATAATCTGTTTGCCCAACCGGGTTTATTTAATCAAGTGTTAGACTTTTTAAAAGAGACAGGATTTTATCATAAATTTTAACTGTATATAGTATCATTTCATTTTTGTATTTTAAATATTGTATGCATAAAGCGATTTATTTACTTTTAATCTTAGTTACTACTGTGATATTGTTTTTATTTATGCATATAATTTTTTGATGTGATATAATTTAGCCTGTCTCAAAACAATCATCATATATTTAGCACAATATGGCCCGGTTGGTGCTGACGTGCCATAAAACCATATTTCTTTTCACTAAGGAAGATTGAGTTCGAATTTTGGGCAAATCGGACCAAAATTGCCATACAAAATGGTCGCTGTTTGTACGCGAATACTGTTAAAAATGGTATATCAAGGTTGTGGACCCTGTAGAGGTCACAATTTTAATTCGATTTTGATGAAACTTGAACTGAAAGTTATAACCCAAAGAGCTTGGTTCCTTTCGATATTTGCTCATATCGGATCTTAACTCCTGAATTATGGCCCCTGATTGTCCGAAAAATCCCCTATGGTCCCTCTGGAGCATTCGGCAAACCTCGACAGATTCCGGTACTCTCCGTAACCTATATCTAGACTCGGATGTATGATAGTCATTGATATGTACCTACGACTATACATTTGCGATGCGGCTTATCCACTACCGATTTACTCTAACAGGAAAACGTTCCGCTTTTACAAAAAAGTCCCAAAATCTGGTTAAGCTGTCCACACCCGTCGGTGGAGTCGTCCACACGACTTAGTATAATGTCTGGACACATAATGTATTTGTAAATATTATAGTTTTTCTGCGTGGTCACCTTTTCTATCGGTAAATAAACAAAAAAGTAAATAATTTCTGGATATTGTAATACGTTTTTTGGAGTCGTTTACACGATGTATTTTTAATTAGTATAGTTTTTTTCTGCGTGGTCACCCTTTCTCCCGGCAAATAAACAACAAAGTAAATCATTTTATTCCATAAATAACAAATTCATTAACACATTCATAAACATATTTAGTTGTGGACGACATCACTAATAGTTGTTGACGACATCACCAATGCCTTGTGAACGACTCCAGCAACGGTTGTGGACGACTTCGCTTGTGGACGACTTGACTGGCACCCATCTCCTGGGGGCAACCATGTTTATCCGGGTCCTTTAAAATAGTTCCAAAATGGCGGACTTCATCATACAGCCGAGTCTAGATATAGGGCACCGGAATCTGTCGAGGTTTGCCGAATGCCCTCTGGAGGTCACGATTAATATTTTTAAAAAGTTTGACCCTATCACCATTACACCCTACGGAAGGTTGAGTTCGAATTTCTAGAATATCGACCATAATTGCCAGACAAAATAGCCGCCGTTTGTACGCGAACAGTGTAAAAATATGGCATATTAAAGTTGTGGGCCCTGTAGAGGTCACAATTGTAATTCGATTTTAATGAAACTTGAAATGCATGTTTGTAACCTAAAGATCTTGATTCTTTTCGATATTTGCACATATCAAATTGTAACTTTATGAATTATGGCCTTTGATTGTAGGAAAAATCACTTTCGGTATTGCTTGTCCTCTATCCATCTCTCGAAAATGTGGGCGTATCCTGCCTGGCAGTGCCAGCTTACTATCTTTTATCTTAGTTAGAATTTTGTGAAACAGGCCCAGGTTCACCAGTCCACCGATATCTATTATTAGGGTGGGTTAGGGTTAGGTTTTATTGATACCCATATTTCTCTTATAGCCCCGGACTAGTGAAACGTCGGGGATGAGGCAATGAAATATGCTTAACATGCCACGGCAAATGAAATGGGGTTAAACGTCTTACTGTTTTGCTTCGAAATGGGCTAATAAATATGCTATGAGGGAAATTTTGCCCGGACAGCGGCACTACGACCGACTCCTATATCGAATCATATGTCAAGGGATCTTTTACGTACACGCCAATGTGTACACACCTCGGTTTTTCGTCCCATCTCGACAGCTATCCTTTAAAAAAACATCCGTCCTGTATCACTACGTCCCAAATGATGTAAAAAAAAACCACGAAAATTAAAACCATCTATAGACGCCATTTTGAATAATTAGCAATTTCCGTTTTTGAAACCAAAATTTTCGTAAAGCGACCGAAATTGACAAGTCGGACGTATCATTTGTCAAATGAGCGTTTATTAGTCAATCAAGAATACGAAGTACAAGTAAACAAAGTATTAGTTATTGTAGACGTAAAGCAAAATATAGATTAAAGTAGATAAAGTACAAGTACTTCTTTGTTTACGGTAGATAAATGCATAAATAAATAAAAAATACGTCCAGGTAAGAAAATCTTCCACTTTACTTCATTATGACATACATTAAATTATAAGCTAGCTATCTGCCTTCTAAGGGCGTCTTCAGATATTAATAATGTATACAAAATATTACAACTACGATACATATATATATACATTTTTAGAATAATAGGTATCCATGATAAAGGATTATAAATAATATTAAGTAACGTACAACAAAAGGTTAAAAGTATATAATACAAGACTTGACATTAATCTACATAGTACATGTAGTTTGACAATGGTCAATATATTAGATCAATTAAAGTTCATAGACTAATTATGTAATCTGGCTATAATAAAACTTAACCTTTCATTAATTTACATGTCTTCTTGGTATAATTTGACAATAGAACCATACAGAAGTTAGGAGGTTAATTAAAGGTCAATAGAAGAATTATGTAATTTTAGTTGTAAACTTATTTATATCCACCTTCTTCTCTAATAACCCGATTATAGAGAAATAAAGAATTACAGGGTTTAAAATCCCATTGTTGAAGTAAAAAGTGTCAATATATATATATTAAGATTATTTAAAATTAAATACGGCGGGGAGGGGACAAATTAAGCATTTAAATCTGGTTTGAACCGGTCAATAAAGTGTGCTTCCATATTTCGTCTCTTGATAGTATTGTCAATGTTGACTTTGTAAAAAGGAAAAATACTAAATTTAATGTTTAAATTCTTAGCACAAGTATTTAAATGTTTAGAGACTTTTAAAACAGGATTAGTTTGTAAACTCTGCTGCCTATGAACTCGGACGCGTGCACGTAATTCAGTGCCACATTCCCCCAAATAGAACTTCTGACAATTATTGCAGATAAGAACATAAATTAAATTTTTAGTACTACAATTCATATTATTATTAATTCTAAACGTATAATTGGTATTAGAAAAAGTGAATTTAGTATCAAGAATTATATGTTGGCAACATTTACAAAGTAAGCTATGACATTTAGAAGTAGTAAACGTAGCATTACTAGAAGCTTGAAATTTTGCTCTAGTGAGTATTTTCTTAAGACTAGGGGGCTGACGTTTACTATTAATGAAATCTATGCCATGAAATTGATTATTAAGATTATCATTAGAAAGGAGAACATTCTTAGTATCATAAATATGTTGAAAAAAGTTATTATGTCGAGGATTATATGTTGAAATAAAGGTAATACAAAGAGAGATATTCTTTTTTTTAGGCGTTCTTAATGCTTCTATAGTTAGACTCCTAGCTTTTTCAAACCCTATATTAATAACCCCTACCGGATAATCTTTAGTCAATAAATTAGATCTTAATTCATCTAGTCGTTGAATTCTGAGATCTTCGTCTATTACTATAGTACATAGTTTCCTAGCAAGAGAGAAGGGTATATTATTTTTAACATGACGAGGATGACATGACTTGTAAGATAAATAATTTTTAGTATCTGTTTCTTTGGAGTAAATATCTGTAACGATTCGATTATTAATTCTCTTAACGAGAACATCTAAAAAAGCAATTTCCTTATAACTAGTATCAATAGTGAATTTAATATTAACATCTAGGTTATTTAAAATTTTATGCACATCTGCTATGTGGCCAAGATTAGTTTTCCAAATGAGGAAGACGTCGTCTAAATATCTTTTAAATTTCTCCTCGATGTAGTTTCTATAGTATATACCAAATTTATTTTCAGTTATTGTATATAATTTTTCTTCTAAAAATCCCATAACGAGGTTGCTAAGGTCAGGTGAACACACTGAGCCCATAGCACAGCCTTTAATTTGAATAAAATTACGTTTTCCAAATTCAAAAGTATTATTCCTGAGAATAATATCGATAGCTTTAAGAATGAAAGTTTTAGAAAAACGGGGATTTCGAAGTATAGGTAATCTATCTATCCAATAACTGACTGCCTCAATACACAAATTGTGTGAAATATTACTATATAGACTACAGACATCCAATGTTACAAATATTTCCTCATCGTTAATTTCCTGGGGCAGTTTATTAAGGAAGTCAATGTCATCCTTTATATATGATTTAATTTTTGGGACAAAGGGTTTTAAAAGAATATCAATTAAATAAGATAATCTGTTGGTGGCACACGACGTGCCAGCTATAATTGGCCTAAAGCTAAGATCACATGGTCTATTGATCATAACATATTCGCTATTTTGTTCTATGACGCTGTTTTTAATTAAATCCGATTTATGTATTTTAGGCAAGCCATAGAATTTACTAGCTTTACAATCAAACTTGGTTAAGAACTTTTTTTCATTTTCTGTTAAACCGTGGCCTTCTTTTTGAATTAACATATTAATTAATGTTAAAGTCCCTTTGTCCCTATTAGAATCTATTTCAAGATAAGTACTTCTATCTTCCAAAATATTGAGAATCTTAGATTCATAAAAGTCGACATCCATTAAAATTATGGCCCCGCCTTTGTCCGATTCTTTGATGATAATAGAATCATTATTCTGTAGGCTGTTGATTGCTTTATACTCGTCGTTGTTGATATTATTCCTTACATTTTTCTTTTCCGGTAGGGGTAAATCGTTTAGAAAATCAATATATTTATCTAAAGTTTTGTCCTTTCCGCGACGTGGATTATAACAACTTTTGTTGCGCACTAAATCCTCTTTAGATAGATTTAAATCTCCAAGTTCTTCCCGCAACCGTAGTTTTCGACAGAAATTTTTAATGTCACATTTAAGTTCACACATGTTGGTATTAGGCGTAGGTGTGAACTTTAATCCCCTTTGCAAAAGTCGAATTTCAATTTCGGAAAAACTATGGGAAGAAATGTTAATAATTTTAGGATTTATTTTCTCCTTTGGGATCGATTCCGTTGGTTGTTCCTCTGCGGAGATTCTTTCCTCTGTTGGTTCCCTCGTTGCTGATATCGTTTGTATTGGTTCTCCCTCTCTTGATAATCCCTGTCTTGATAGCTGTCCTTTTGCTGATCCTCCCCCTGTCGATATTCCCTCTGTTCGTATTCCCTCTGTACGTATTTTCTCCCTTGGAAGTCCCCTTGATGAAATTCGTTGGGTGCACGTCTCCTGCTCTGTTGAAAATGTTGCTTGTTTGGGGGTCTTCGTGGTTTGCTGTTGCCCTGGTCTAAAAAAGGCCTATATTCAGACTGGTTGTATTTGTTATGATCAGGAGTATAACCTTTGTGGTTATTGCCTTTAGAGGTCTTTTTTCGAGAAACCTCCCTCCACTTATCATTTCTAGGTGGGCGAGGGTTGTTATCCTCATTATTTATCTCTAGATTAACGGTGTCTGGACGAGTAAGCAACAACTCAGACTAAAAGTTTTGTGCCGTATTCTGAAATCAAGCATGGACAGACTCTGAGACCTGTTCTGTAAAGTAGCTCAAGCCTCTTTTACGTCCCAGTCTGTCTATAAAAGCCTCCACGTGGTCAAAAATTGCTTGTGTTTGCTTGTCACTGGTATCTTTAAATCTTTATATGCACTTCCAAAAGCTCGGATCGAATGATAGTACTCAGAAGGCAACTTCATGCAGAAACATTTCTGTCTAACTTCTTCAAACATCTTGTTTATGCTTTCGCAAGTACCACCCAATTCGATGAGTCTCTCTAAAATTTTAACGTTTTGAAGGAATTACTTGCATTGTTCTCCATTAAACTCCCCCCCGTGTTAAGGAGGTCGTTTGATACACAACTTATCTGACCAATCGATGGCTCGTATGTCGCATCTCTCAACACCCCCTTACCCCGGGTTCTATTCGAGACCCGGGTTGTAATCGAGGCCGGAGTTGTATTCGAGGAAATACGGTAATAGCGTAGTCTAAATTGCAATTGCTACTATAGTAACGATACGGAACAAAGTTTCGATTATCCATTTTTGAATTAAATTATGAAATGGCAAACTTGTTTCAATCTTTTTTACAAGAATTACAAGCAGTGTGTGTGGGTTTCGGCAGAAAGGGCTGTTGGGCAATAAAAAAAAATATCAATCTAATTATGCCGATAAGAAATAAGGATCCTCGCCTCGTCCTAGAGCAACTATTCTGGATATTTCAGAAAATTTGCAACAAGCGGTTTACCTCCAAAAGAGACGAGACGTAACTCAATCCGATTTTGCCTAAATGAATCATGGACCCTCGTCTCATTAGATTACCTTTATTCGTCCATACTTAATAGTAAGACTAAACATTTTTAACTTACTTCAATATGAGTTGTTATAATATTTCCACATAACGCATCATTGCATATGGCTATCAGAATTCTTTTTGAATATCCCGGTTGAGAAAAAAAATTTGATAGCTTATATCTCTAATTCTGTTTCGATGATTGGCTCTTTCTTGACATCTTTACATATCTCTTTATACAGAAAGAAGTTTACGTCATATTTAAACCTTTTTTTCTCGAGATTTGATAATTTATATTTTGCAATGTCTATTTTCTGTCCTGTCCGAAAGGTTTACCTTGTATATTTTTGTTTTGCGTGTAGTGCGGTCCCCCTGCACGTACTATTATGATGATTTTTAATTGTATATGTAAATTCACTATATTATGTCAGTATCTAAAGATTTTACCATTTTAATTTCTATTATATATTACCAAAGGGCAGCTTGAATTAACTATATATACTGAATAAATGCAGTTACCGTTCATGTCTTCATACATTCTTAGACCAGTTACCTCCCTTATTTATATATAACATTTCTTTTAAATTTTTGTTTTTCTTCAAACAATCTACATAAAAAACAATGTTTTTTCGGGAACTTTTGCAGTATTGCTGTTAGTGCCGAGACATGGTAGTGCAAAGTCGGAAAATGCCCTGGGCAGTGCACTGGGGCATGTTTCACGAAATTGTTATTGGCTACACTAAATCGAATCTAATATTATCCAATCAAATTACTCAAATTTGGATTTTGATACGCCCACATTTTCATGTGGACGTATTAATGTCGTCGCCCCTGTCCGTCCGTCCACAATTGTTTGTGGACTATCTACAGGTCACAATTCTTGTCCGATTTTGACGAAACTTGAAATATAGCTTTATCACCAAAAGATCTCGGCTGCTTTCGATATCGGCATGTATCGGATGGAAACTTCATGGATTATGGCCCCTGATTGTACGAAAAATCAAGTTTTTAGCTTGTGGAACATATAAAGGTCACAATTTTGAGCCAATTTTGATGAAACTTGCCTGGCATGTTTTTAACCCAAAGATCTTGGTTCCTTTCGATATTTGCGCCTATCACCTATTTTAGCTTGTGGTCCCTATGGAGGTGACAATTATTATCCGATTTGAAAAACCGTTCGATTATATCAACGGTACACCCTTAGGAAGGTTGAGTATGAATTTCGGGAAAATCGGATCAAAATTGCCATAAAAAATAGCCGCCGTTTGAACGCAAATACTGTAAAAAAAAAATGGTATATCAAGGTTGTGGACCCTGTAGAGGTCACAATTTTAATTCGATTTTAATGAAACTTGAAATGCATGGTTATAACCAACAGATCTTGATTCATTTCGATATTTGCGCATATCGGACCGTCACTTCCTGAATAATGGCCCCTGATTAAACGCAAAGTCGCCTTTGTTTAGCTTGTGGTCCCTTTGGAGGTCATAATGATTATCCGATTTGAAAAACCGTTTGATTATATCACCATTAAGCACTAAGGAAGGTTGAGTTCGAATTTCGGGCAAATCGGACCAAAATTGCCATACAAAATGGCCGCTGTTTGTACGCGAATACTGTTAAAAAATGGTATATCAAGGTTGTGGACCCTGCAGAGGTCACAGTTTTAATTCGATTTTGATGAAACTTGAACTGAAAGTTATAACCCAAAGAGCTTGGTTCCTTTCGATATTTGCGCATATCGGATCCTAACTCCTGAATTATGGCCCCTGATTGTCCGAAAAATCCCCTATGGTCCCTCTGGAGGTCACGAATAATATCCAATTTAAAAATAGTTTGACTCCATCACCATTACACCCTACGGAAGGTTGAGTTCGAATTTCTAGAATATCGACCATAAATGCCAGACAAAATGGCCGCCGTTTGTACGCGAACAGTGTAAAAATATGGCATATTAAAGTTGTGGGCCCTGTAGAGGTCACAATTGTAATTCGATTTTAATGAAACTTGAAATGCATGTTTATAACCTACAGATCTTGATTCTTTTCGATATTTGCACATATCAAATTGTAACTTAATGAATTATGGCCTTTGATTGTAGGAAAATAACTTTCGGTATTGCTTGTCCTCTATCCATCTCTCGAAAATGTGGGCGTATCCTGCCTGGCAGTGCCAGCTTACTATCTTTTATCTTAGTTAGAATTTTGTGAAACGGGCCCAGGTTCACCTGTCCACCGATATCTATTATTAGGGTGGGTTAGGGTTAGGTTTTATTGATACCCATATTTCTCTTATAGCCCCGGACTAGTGAAACTTCGGGGATGAGGCAATGAAATATGCTTAACATGCCACGGAAATGAAATGGGGTTTAACGTCTTACTGTTTTGCTTCGAAATGGGCTAATAAATATGCTATGGGGGAAATTTTGCCCGGACAGCGGCACTACGACCAATCGAATCATATCTGTCAAGGGATCTTTTACGTACACGCCAATGTGTATACACCTCGGTTTTTTCGTCCCATCTGGACAGCTATCCTTTGAAAAACCTCCGTCCTGTATCACTAACAAGGTGGGAACCAGGCCGAAAAATCTGGATAAACTTTCTCGGCCAATGCAGGGATCGAACACCAGGCTAGCGAGTCACCATCTAAGCCACTTAGACAAACATCCCACGGTCATACTTGATCAATGAAGTTGACCGTAGGGTGTTCAAGGAACGAAGACTTTTTGTTTGATCTGATAAATACGAATAGGTCGATTGGTGTTTAATTAATGATTCGTTGCGGTAAAATAGTATTTTTTAAAACCAAGTTGAATATATATTTAGAAAGTTAACAGTATATTATCGATCCACATTAAATGATTGATGGACCTTTCTTATGTAGATTGAGCAGGGAGTATCGAATTATTGACCATTTCATAGAATAGATGTGACTGAAAGTACTACGAAGCCACGATATCTCAAGACAGTAAGATGCTGGCTAACTAACCAAGAGGTCGCGGGAGTTTTCAAAACTACTTGTCACTATGGGAGTTATAGGGGATTATTTGCAATGGCGGGCGCCATCCTGAATTGTTCAAAACGCTCAAGGGTTCGCCCGGCAGATTATGAAAGTGGACACCATAGGCTACTAAAATCAATCATAATAAACAAAACTTTGTATACAATTTCCAGGTTCAGCCATAGTTCTGCCGGACTATAACGCGAGATGTGACATCCGCATTGTGTGGACATAATCGACTCATAGTCTGTAATGCTTCCCGTTAGTCTTTATTTGAAACAGTCTTATTTAAAAAGACTTAATTAATGAGCCATATGAGATCTGTCTTGACCTTAAAGGGACAGTCCCGTATTATACAGAGGCTCAAAAATAAAAGTCTGAGAATGTAAGAAAATAAAACGCCAAAATATAGGGGAATGGTGTATATACCTTGTCTCAAAATTTCAACTCAAAATATTGAGTCATTTGGACGTGAACGCCAAAATTGCTTATCCGGACACGTAACCCTTTTAATATTGATGGTCATTTTCTTTCATTTGGTGACCTTATAATCGATTTACGTTTCTTGAGAGGTCTATACAGTGAATTACCCATGTACTGTACTTGATAACAAAAGGTAAATTTTACCTACATATTATTTTTATAGAAAAAAGTCTGGTTTTATCCAGATACTGTATGATACAAAGGTCTCCATTTCCAGATGCAGACTATCAGGTTTAAGTTATTTACAAGCGTATCACAAAAATCGGGTTAGTTGATCGGCCTTAAATAATGGGTTTTAAATGATTTTAACACAAAATTAAGCAGTTTTATTCCCAAAAAAGTTATCGGGATTGGCCCTTTAAGTTCATACTACGCAGTTACCAGTTTCATAGGATTTATTATTGGGACGATAAAGAGTATCCAAGCTGTTGATTCATGGAGTCTACTGAACTCATAATTTTCTCTTCGAATTCGATATTATTGCCCAACGGCGGAGAGATACATATATTTCTGATCGTCAGACGCCTTAAAACATGAGATTCTTCTTTTGGTCTGCAATTTGCTAGCCATAATCTCGAAGGTATGAACAACTGAAGTATACAAAGGAAGTCTTATCCGTGTACTTTCAGCTTCGGACCTCTCCAAAGTAAATTCGCCCCAATGACATTTCCCTTTACGGACAATAGAGATATGGATGGATTTTTATTGTATCTTAACATCCCACAAGAGGCAGCATAAGAATTTGAAACTTCGTCCGGTTTGTCAGATTTGAATCTATCAAATCGTTTGCGTTTTACACCATGTCCCTTGTTTTATGGTGCGCTTATAGGGTTCTCTCGAGTTTCATTAAGTCTTCCCGTAGATTTCGAAGCTACAATTGCGATAACTCTCTGATTTATGAGACCATGCATGGTAAAAGACCGTATATTCCATGGAGGCCCCCCCCCCCCAATATAACTACCTGCAGAAACAAACCGTGGAAATATAGATATGCCACCAAAAAAGGGGAACTTAGGCACATTGGGAAATGGAGTGTTTTTCGTCTGGCTCTTTGCTAAAAACTGGGAAGGCCTAGAGTATGAAAATAGATTTTCATTTTGCCTAGAGGACTATACATTTCCTGCACTACTAATGCCTGATAAGAGTTAAAGTGCTGTGAGAAAAGAAACAAACCTTTATTTGGCATATTGGGCCATGTGAATTGCCCGCGCCTAAAGACAAGGAAGAAATCTTACCTGACGTTTGGATGTGTGGGGAACATGGAATCCCAATTATCCAGGGTTAACATGGTTGCGACGTCTTTCCATAGCAACATGATTTTTAGAACTTCGTCATATCATGGACCTTATAATAAATTATAAGGTCCATGGTCATATGCGACGAAGAAGAATTTAAGGAGCCGACCACCACAAGGTCACCGGATAATAGCTATGTCCCAAGAATTCCTACAGACCGTGACCACACCTATGGCGAATGAGTAACGTCAGTTCCTCTAGTAATTCCCCCGTCTTCAATTAGCCCAGGTTAGCTGCTTAAGCGTAGGACGTTAAACCCCTTTTCATTCATTCATTCTAGTAATTCTAAAGATTTTATCAATATTGGTGTAAACTGACCAAAACAAACGACGACGAGAGTGATCACACGCCGACAAAAAATCGCACATATTTTGTACCGTGTAGATTGATTTACATTCTTTGTACCTCAAAAAAACAGATCAGTTTTAGATTTGTCAAAGTTAACCCACAAGTTATTGGATTTGTCATTCTATATATCCCAAAGGGAAGCAATAGACCGCACGTCGTTCCTTTTCGTAACGTTAATACGATGATGCGAAAGAATCCAAAGCACGCAAATCTTTATGCTGCTCTGAACAATTATACAACAATACCCATAATTACAGTGTTGTTTAGGCAGAAACCCGTATCGAAAACATCTGCCGGTTGGTTTAAAACATGGACAAACTGAACAACCATAGCTCAAAATCCATAATAGCCCAAGAACAGGATGGTCCAACATCAATTAACGTACAAAACCACTAAAACCAATTTTATATACATGAACAAATATCACATAAAATCTACACATTATAACCTTTATAAAATATTTATAATAGTCTAAGAGTAAATATATACTTTAAATTTCATAAACACTGGGTAATTATAACCAGCGGCTGTCAGGCAGGATACGCCCACATTTTGCCAGAGATGGATAGAGAACAAGCTAAAAACAAAAACGATTTTTTTTGTACAATCGGGGCCAATAATCCATAAAATTGTGGTCTGAAATGCGCAAATATCACAAGGGACTGGGACTTTTGGAATATAAAGGTATGTTTAAGGTTTCATCAAAATCGGATAAATAATGTGACAACTAGAGGGTCCATAACCTTTGTATTACATACTTATACACAATTTGCAAACACAGATTGCGGTTATTTTGTCGGGCAGATTTATTTCGATTTTTTTCGAAATTCCAAATCAACCTTCATTATGGTGGAATGGTGATACATCTAAACGGCTTTTAAAATTGGGGAAAAAATAGTGACATCTAGAGAATCCATAATCTTAAATTGCAATTCTTCGACCAACCAGGGGCCATAATCCAGGAAGTTATGTTCGGATATGTGCGATTATCAACAGTAACCAAGATCTTTATGATAAAAACATATATTTAAAGTTTCATCCAAATCGGATATATACCGTAAATTTTTGTCCGATGTGGTCAATCATCATTGATGTATAACTCTGATTTATTAGAACGTTGTTTTATTTTTAAATGCTATTTTTCGTACAATCAAGATCCATAATGTGCGAATATCGAATGGCACCAAGATCTTTGGGTTAGCTCAATTAGAAAGAGAGTTATTGTGTCCCAAAAAGTGTTACGGGAGGACGGACAGATAGGCGGATTTTAAACATTCCTCCACTATCTCCGAAAGACGGGGGACAATAAAAATTAATAACTAGGCTACAAACGTAAAGATTAACATGAAGAATATGTTGGAACACGCAGCAGACAAACAATACTTTCACAGTCTGTTATATATTTAGTCAAAGAAACGGCCCGTTGTGTCATTTATTTGTTTCAACAAACTGAATATAATCCAACTACGATGAAATTCAGGAGAGTTTAAATTGGGCTATTAAATTAAAAGCACTCTTTCGAAACCAAAGTTTGGGCTCAAAGTGCAGCAATGGCTACACGTTCATTTCTTGGACCATCGCTTCGGGAATATCCTTCTTTAGTTTTAACTTACGGTATACTCCTTAGAACACATATTTTCACAGCTCTTGTCTATTTATAGAAATGGTATCTGCTGTCAGCGCGGGGTACTTTAAAACCCAGAAAAGGTTCCGAGGCTGATCCTAATAACAACTCGCTCTCGAGGAAGTCACTTTGTGTCTTAAAAAAATAATGTTCATTGACACAGTTATAGTGAATTCCGAATAAAAATAAAAGAATATACATTATTTAAACTTTTCTACAAGACAATTCTAAAATATAATCCAAAGGACAAACTCCAGCACGAACTGAAAAATGTCTCACCGTAACAGTCGCACTATTCGAAATTTGCAACCTTGGCCCTTGTCCAACAACAGTTCCAGCACCAACCACCATCATATTATTTGCCCAGTGAAAGTAAAATGGTTTAAATCTGTTCTCTTCTGGAAGTAACGCAGGATCAGTTGTATTAGCCTTGTTTTGGTATTGATCCCAAATTGCCGTTTCAATTCCAAATGCTCTAAATTTTACTTCATAAACCATACTCGAAGTATTTGTCGATTGGAAAAAACCAAAAATTCCACCTTGGCAAGTTTTCAGAAATACAACTTTAGATTCTTGATTTTCGACATTGTAAAACGTTCCATCATAGTTTGAACGTTCCTGTAGATGTAAAATTTCATTTGCGGTTAAATGAAGAGAATAGACCAAGATAATGACTTGGAAACCTTTACGCAGCGACATTTCTAGTCTTTAAGATGACACTAAAATTATTTGATCAAATTCGAGTAATTCAATGGTCCAGCGTGAATAGATGATATATTGATTGCTTTTTTTTCTTTATTGCTAGACCTATTCTGGCAATAACAAGATTTTCGTTTTGAGTTCAAATATAAGAACAATCAATCTTATTGGAGATCGTTACATCGATTTTACATACATTCAAGTTGGCAAAGGATTCCAGGATGTTGGCCTTGATTGACTAATGTTAATCGTGTAGCGATCTGACTCCAGGTCAAGATTTCTTTGTATTTAAACTCTTTTTGAAAAATCGACAATCTTATGTTTAGGCAGATCTTAGAAGTGTAATTGTACATGTATTCACACATTTTTTTGACAATTCGACATTTTTTATTTTTATACAAACCTTAGAGGTTTAGCAATTTAATTATACCGACTTTGTACATGATAATGAGGTTTTAACGTTTTGCATTTTCGTGGGGAAAATGTGCCAAGAGGAAATGTTTATTACATGCACAACAAATGGACCCCAAATGACACATCCTGTATGATATCGTTAGGCCCTGGACTTGGTTTAGATGTTTAAATGTTTGCTGTTCCAATACGGTGTCTTTTCATGAAGATAATATATTTCTCTGATCGGGGTAGGTTTACACCAACGATAACGGCGCAAATCAGGCCAGAGATTCCCGCGGAACTTTTTAAGCGAACACCTTGATCGAAACCGGGTCCTTCGAACTTAATCAGCAAGTATCATACTCGTCGAGCCAAAGTTGTTCCATGGGTTAAATTAATTCTTTATTAGTATGCAGTCTGGATGGGACAATCAGCATAGCACTAACATCAAAACCGCACAAAATACGAGACACTGTTTCCATTTCAGTTCCATTCCTATAAAACAAACAATGTCATTTCTGCTTCTTATTTAACCTAAATCCGTGCTGCTCCGGTAAAGGAAGGTCATGCCTTTGTTAATATCACTAAATCCACTACCAAGACCACCTGATACAGGTAAATGAAAACCATCTATGTTTTATTTAACCTGTGTCTGTAAGCCATATATATATAGTATACTAATCACCCCCATTCCCAAGCAAAACGATCAGACTAGAACAGGTCGTAATCCCAGGAATGATTGCAGAGATTTTTAAAATAATTAATTGGGGAAGAGGATAACAAATACAGAAAAGATACCTAACTGGATGGATTGAGTGTGGTGCTGACTAAAGCGGCCTACACACGCTCAAATATTTTGACAAATAAGTTAACGTCAAATTTTTTGACACTTCCCTGTCGCCACAGACGATGCAAACGTATTGATGCAATATTCAGTGTACGCCATGGACGGACCTACAGCCTTTGCCTTTGCCCTTGCACTAGCTTTGGAGCCGGAAAAAGCAAAATAGCAACGGAAAAATGTTCTAAGAAATGTGGGGCTTGATTTAAAATTCCGTATGTCTATACTGAAAAGTAAAGTTAATCCTCTCTTGAAATATATGTATTTATTATATTTTCGGCGGAATGCATATACATGTATATATACTTTTTAAAATTGAAATCGATACACGTTCGGTAGCCTTCACTGACTAAATTAAAGAGAATGGTTGGGATGGGGTGAGTGTTTAATGTCAAAATACGCTACGCTTGTGATTTCTTATTTCTGTTGCTGTAATCATCGCTTTCAATATATTGACGCAATGATGGTCATTGACAATACTTTACATCAATATAGCCCACATACCTTCAATATCATTGGGTCAATATATTGAGTCAGTATATTGAGTCAATAATATTGACGGAATTATTGATCGTGTATGGACCCCATTATATACACAATATTATTGACTAAATAATATACACAATATTATTGACTAAATAATATACACAATATTATTGACTAAATAATATACACAATATTATTGACTAAATAATATACACAATATTATTGACTAAATAATATTGAACGTGTGTGGGCTATATTGATGTAAACTATTGTCAATAACCATCATTGCGTCAATATATTGACGGATCAAAACCATTTTGATTTTTATTCATGGTTCAATAATTGCGTCAACCTTGGAAGAGTGGACATGGCATTTAGTTTTAAAAATGACCAAAAAATGATGAAATTATTGATGGAAATATTTAATCGTGTGTGGGCAATTCTTGTCAATATTATTGAGTCAATATATTGGGTCAATAATATTGACGGAATTATTATGGGGTCCATACACGATCAATAATTCCGTCAATATTATTGACTCAATATATTGACTCAGTATATTGAGTCAATAATATTGACAGGAATTGCCCACACACGATTCAATATTTCCATCAATAATTCCATCATTTTTGGTCTTTTTTCAAAATGGATGCCATGTTTACTCTTCCAAGGTTGACGATGGAATGAAAATATTGACGCAATTTTTGACAGATTCTCCACACACGATCAATATTGTCATTCAATAATTGACCGCCCGTCAATATTTTGATAAACCATCAATAAGAATCAAAATGATTTTGATCCGTCAATGTATTGACGCAATGATGGTCATTGACAATATTTTACATCAATATAGCCCACACACCTTCAATATCATTGGGTCAATGTATTGAGTCAGTATATTGAGTCAATAATATTGACGGAATTATTGATCGTGTATGGACCCCATTAAACGTGTATGGGTCCCTTTATGTCGAGTACGTGGTTCGAGGTTATACTGGGCGAAAAGCGGATAAATATTGGACGGGAAGGAATATTGCGAGTTTGTTTAAATGTTTCTGCATTAACTCACCAAATTTAGCTGACGAGGACAATATAATTATAATATTTTAAAGTATTAATTCTAAGAATGTTTGCGATATATACCGATGTTTTCATTGTAGTTATAAACATTTAACGGTAAATCTCTTAGATCTTTGGGGTATATTCTATGCCCAGAATGACTTGCGGTGTGAAAGACGAGCGGCTTTGAATATATACAGGGGGGAATTGTGATTATTCTTCTGAGATCATTTCTTTAAACCTGTACCATGTTTTTTTTCCAGTGTAGTTTTTTCCAATAAGAAAACGTGATATGGTGTTTTTCTTACGGGAATTCTTGGATATTCTCATTTTGCATACATATAAACATAGACGGTTTAAGCAAGATTAGGTTCTCGACTTCAGTTATGCTTGAGAAGAAAGATCCATAAAGAAAACCTTGGGTTATTTTCTGCAGTCTCATGCTTTATCCAGCTCAGTCTTTATCCAACACTGATATCATGTCAACCGGGCCAATAGTGACTACCATACGTCCTGCAGTGTGCCATTGTGGACTAACAAGTGCCTTGATATTGCAAAACCAGGTTTGTAATAAACCTGGTGAGCTCAAGTAAGAGTTGATTACTTTCGCTAGGAGTGTGGTTTGGTTGGTGGAGGAATAACGATGTTTGAAAGATACGACCGATAAGACAATAATAGAAGGGGTACGAAGCTATGAACTATAAGATTATATAACTAATATATATGGATGAGAGAGAGAGATGGGGTTGTACGTCCACTCGACACAAACTGGGTCACTTCGGGACTTACAAAATAACAAAATTTATCCAAAAGTGTTGGTTCCTTCTTAATGAAGGGCATTTTGGTTTATATCGTGGAATCTCCACCAGAAGAATCTGTAACAGCATGCAGTCACCGGGTAATCCTTACTCATATGTATAGCAACTTCTGACAAGAACAACAACTTCAATTTTTTGTAATCAACAATTATTTATTTCATTATTTATTGTACTAGATTTTGGTCCAGATGAGATAAACATCACAATGACTTTAATCAATTAGTATATATATTAACATATGGATATAAGTATATTTACCGGAACATTGTATCCCGATTCACAACAAATTAATTTCAAGAGCTATAGCATTTATGTTTATTTTGCAGGAAAATCAAAGAATAAATATATTCGTTATTAACAGCTTGAGTCCGATTCCTACACAAATGTCCGTTTACTGCATTAAGATTTAATTTAAATTTGTTCAGTTGAAAATCCTGCATTTAAATGCTTGTACGGTACGGTCAGTCAACAGTAATTTGGTGTTCGGTAGTGTGGTCATGGACGGTATATACACGGTCCATTGTGTGGTCTAACCGGGCGAATCCCCACGGCAGATTTAAAAGTGGGGTTTAGATTAACGTTATTTAAGATGACAAGATAGTTACATACACACTTAAAGGAGCTAAATCGCTAATATTTGGGATCCAGAAATTGACAAAATTGGGTCGAAACTCATATAATACTGTAATATGAAAGTATATAAACTGATTTACATTAAATGCCTTCCGTTTTACTCCAATTTCAAATCAGTTATGTTCGGCGAAACAAGCCATTCAGTCTCAACCCAGTGCATTTTTTTTAGCGCCTGGTTATTCCAGTCCACATATGCAGTGTGATACAGTGCAATGTGTCTAGCCTCGTCCCTCGAGTCTCTCAATAAAACTAGGACCGGAGCGCAATATGGTACACGATTCGTGTACCAATGTTAGAAAAATTATTTTATCTTAAATATCGGATATCAGAAGCTCATCTTTTTCTGGTAAGTTTACATCATCAATGTTGATTTAAATTGACCGATAATTCGTGTTTTTGATGTCGAAGATTTTGGAGGATTTTGAGTTACGGACTTGGGTCCTTTAAATCAGTCCATTGATGATAATCATCTTTGCAGATGGCACGTCCTCAGCTATTACCCGATTCCCATAATTCTTGCGTAGTTAAGTGGGATCGACACAAACCATAAACATACGATACGATCTAAAGGAAAAAAGGGCGACTGTAAACCAGATAAAGTGGTGTGCTCAATTACTGTCCATTTAATTTCACTGGGCACACACGCACATACGTCGTCCGTTACTACAAGTTCGTCACAAATATGCAAACACGCGACCTAAATTTGCTCAAACCATTAATGCAATACGCACAATCTCAAAAGGAACACCTTTTCCTAATTTAAAAGAACAATTCTTAGTACCGGTATTTAATTCTTCGGACAGGAAATGCCCAACTTGAAAAGGAACCGGACCCTTGCTTTATTATACTAAAGTAACTCACGTAGAGTATCCAGCTCAAAAAAAAAGAACTGCAAGCCAAGACAAAATGGCTACTTTTCTTTGCCTCATAAAATTTCTAACATGTTGCTTTGAAATTTTGACCTATAAACTAACTATAAAGGCTTGACAATAATGACTTAAAAAAATGTATGGCTTCAAATTACTTATTATTTAATACATGAATATTATTACCAATATTATTGATTGAGAAGCCATTAACATAAGCAATTGTTCCATATCCCATGAATAAAATACAGTTCCAACTCAATATTATTACATGTGTAATATGTTCAAACAACATTTATGTAGCTACCATGTTTTATTGAAAGCTGGAAGGTTGTTTTTATATTTTTAGAAAACTATTGTGATATTCAACATTTACCTTAAAAGTATTTAGCAAATAATAAATGCTGCATCACAAAGCTTTACTATCTTTTAAATATAATACCTTGTCATTGGCCCAAGGCTTAATAGTTCAACCTCCTAGCCAATGCAATATTCCTAAATTGTTTCATTTTAGTCTATAATTAGTAACATGTTTCCAATGTAAGTTCCTGTCTATATTTGGTTTCAGAAAAAGATGATGTACAATGAAATGGTTTCAAAATAAAAATGAATACATGTACATACAAAATAAAAATTGGATAACATTAATGGTAAAAAATATTATTTCATTTCAAGCTCTCCTGTTTGGTTATATACTTGCTTGCAATTATGTATTGGGAATTGTAGTCACATTAATTAACGTCCTAATCTTTTAATTCCAATCCATTATAGATTGGTTGTATGTCTCGCTAATCAATACTTTGCAAAAGCTAAACTTAGATTTATGATAGTTCATTATTTGAACTTAGGCTTTACATAGAAAAATATTGTTATTTTTATTTATCTACCAATTCTATCTGAAAATCTTGATCTGGTTCCTGTAAACACTAGAATTATGGCAGCAGATGCCTTAGGTAATGAGTTAGCCCTATGCATCTAAACTTGACTAAATTCTGACTATAATAATTTTTTAGCAAATATCCCTATTTTTTTTTAATACAGTTTTACTGTTCCAAAGTACATGCAAGTTTGGAACAGATGTTTAACACATTTCCATTAAAATCATCTGTTCTAAAACTTGAAGTTATAGAGTTACCTCCCCTTTCACAACCAATATATTGGTTATAATGGATATGAAAACTCAAGAGAAAAAAACATATTTAGCTGTATAATAACCCTATTCATCAATAGTAAGAAATCAATAATGGAAAACTTGATTACAAGAAACCAAAATCTATATAGTTTAAATAAATGGCTATCATAAGGGGAGATAACCTTGCCTTTGAACAAGTTTGCCACCTTTGCCGGTGTTGTTTTGAATATGTGACTAAATACCAGTGTATATATATAATATAAAAACTAAACTATTCTTTACAATCAACTTAATACTGCCACCATTTACAGGCAATAAAACAATTTATAATAATATTATATATTTGTACACAATATTAAAACAAAAACAACCAAATTGTATTGTGAATCCATGTAACAAGATAACACAAAAAGAATGATCAACAATGACAATATGTCAAGTATGATAGCAAGAGTTGAATTTAAATCAGAAATATGACGATTTTTCTGGACTTAAATTTATTTGCACATTATTGGTAGATGGTTGTAAAATATTTTTATGTAAATTTATAACAGCACATATTCTGATATAAACAATTAAATGTTATGTGTGACTGGGATTACTCTGATTATTAGTATTTTTTGTAAGTTTATTTGAGTAACCAATTACCAATCTCTCTTATCAGATAATATGTATCCCATATTATTTTGTTATCTTCGTGTTAATTGGTAAGTTTATCCAAGATTTTCTCATGGTATTTGTCTAACTGGGTAGCGAGTTCAACAACACTTCTCCAAAGTTTTGCGGTTCTTGTTGAAAGATTTTACTGGTCAATCAATAGAGTTATTTATCTAAATGGTATACTTGGGTTCATATGCATCCCAGTTTATTGCATCCCAGTTTATGCAGTGTACCAAGTTATTGTTTACCAAGATGGTTTACATGGGTGTACATGGGTTGTTGTTTATCAAACTGGTTTAAAGTGTCTGAGAGAGAAATGGGGTTTAATGTCCACTTGACACAAACTAGGTCATTCCGGGACTAACATATGGTTTAATTTTATTTCAATAATTCGCTTGCGTGTAGTGGTCTTTAACAGTGGGAGGAAACCGGAGGACCCCGAGAAAACCCACAAGGTGGTTTAAAGTGTACATGACTTATTGCTTTCCGATTGGTAAACTTGGTGTAATTGGGTTATTGATTACCAAGTGAGTTTACATGGGTTATATCTTACTGATTTGATAAGTTATTGTTTCCTCCCGTCGTTGGTTA
The DNA here is from genome assembly GCA_917208275.1 of Patella pellucida. NCBI lineage: Eukaryota > Metazoa > Mollusca > Gastropoda > Patellidae > Patella > Patella pellucida. The sequence goes on from OU795038.1 coordinate 13,323,110, forward strand.
ACCCAATTTACTTGGGTTATCGCTTACCCAACTGGTTTACCAAGTTTAATTATGTTATTTTTTACCAGTTTTTGGCATAAAGCTTACTCGACTGATATACACATTTTTAATTGGACTATCGTTCACCAAGTAGCTGTACACATGTGCTTATAAAACCTATAAGACCATGCTTCTTGCACTGAATATTTGTACATTATGTTATTTGTATTAAGCCACCAAGCCCAGAAATAAAAGATTAAAAAGAATAATATATAAATACAAGGTTTTAACAATGTTATAATAAAATAGGATAATAATACAATACGAGTCTCATGCTTCATACAACAAAGTGCTTTAGATTATAACTATTATATTGACAAAAAATATTTGCAAAATCTTTCACAGTAAAGAGGGGAATTTAGTAAGACTAACAGGAGTTGCTGGAAAAACCAAATATTGGTTTTAACTTTTTCATTTTTATCAAATATTGGTACCCATTATGATTTTAGTCGATTCATCTCAAAAGCATAAAACATTTCACAAATATAACTTTGTATATAATCCTGTCTAAACCAATTTGTTGAAATGTGAAGAGCTGTCGAGATCTGAGAAGATTAATTTATATAAACTTCGTCAATATTCCCAGAATAAAGGATATAATACACGATGTTCAGTCATTTTCAAATCACTATGGATACAGAAATAATAAATCAGCAATGTTTCCATATAAGGCATCGTTGATGAGATGTATGATTTCCATGGTTACAGTTTATTAATAGACCCAACTAACAGGTACCCACTGCGGAGTCGTACAGACTTCATCAATGGCTTTTTCTAAAGTTCTTATGGTTTCATCGATATCGTTATTCACTATTTTATAATCAAAGTAATGTCCGTATGCCTTCTCCAAAAGTTCACTTTCCCTGGCTAATCGTTCCAAACTGCCATCCTGAAAAATAATAATGATAAAATGTGAGACTAGGATAATGTTTGTCCTGAAAGCATTTATCTATACATGAAAAAGATGTATTTAAATAGTCCTATAGAGCCAAATTGCCCCAGAATTATACATTGCCATGTCATGGATACCCCAGATCTCCGAAAATACATGTGTTGGTAGAGTTATCTTATATGTTAATACAGAATGGGTTTTACCGGGGTTCAGGGGAAACTTTGATTCGCCCAGCATCTATGTAGCTCCTTTAGGAAACAGATTCCAGACAAAATTCTTTCTTTTGCCATAAAATACAGTATTTTCATAGTTTTTTCTCCTGTGAGTAGCTCATATTTTTAATATCTGACATCAAGATTCAAATTATGAGACTTTTCTAATGTCAATTCAAGTAAAGTAACCGCAGGATTTTAGTAAATGATAAAAAAAAGTTAACCCAAGATTAGCACTGCCATGCTCGTGCTACTTTAAATGATTTTTATCTTAGCAACTCTTACAATATATTACATAGTTAAAATGAATGATTAATACATGTAAGTATTATAGATATTTTGTTAATCATGCATGACTTAAAACTTTTTACATAAAGTACAGGCTTATTAGATGTGGGACTGACGTTCTGCTCTGTTTATACAAAGCGATTTTTGAGGAGGCTAAACCATTCATTTACACAGAAGGATCAAATATTTTTCGGCAAAAGTACCACCTTTTCAAGCAAATATTAGATCTTCAAATCAAGAATGTATTATTAGACCACATCAAGTTAAAAAGATGAAATTCTACATTATACAACATTTATATTTCAACACCTAATGAAAACAAAACTATCACCAAAATCAAATACTAAATTTCAAACCCCAAAATAATCTTTTTTATGGGGAATGTTAAACACTAAACTCAAATGAGGCACCATCCACCAAAAAGAATTAAACTTAAACTGTTCCCTTTAAAAAGTGTGCATGTGTAGTGCATATGCTTTGCAAGAAGCGCACAGAGGAAATTAATGTGTTCACAAATTTTAGGCACTTTGGAAGTTCAGGATAACTCCTTTTGATTTGCCAATACAGTTTTATCAGCAAGAGAGATGTGCTGTGCCAAAGTTTTCTTGAAATAATTTTAATTTTATATTTGTACTAAAAATTAAAGGGAACATTGCTTGTGAGAGAATTGTAATCTGAGAATAATCCAACAAATTCTGAAGATGTAAATAAACCAGTAACTAACATAAACCAAGCGATCATCTACAACTGCACAATTTTACTACAAATCATCACAGTACATTTTCTATTTAATATCCCAAATCGGATCAAATCTATCCATTTTGTTCATTTACTATCTAATTTCCGAAAACATATCAAATATATCCATTTTGTTCATTTACTATCACATATCCTAAATCTGATCAAATTTACCCAATTACCGGTATGTTCATTTTATCTAATATCCCAAATCGGATCAAATATTCCCATTTTGTTTATTTTACTATCTTATATCCCAAATCGGATCAAATATATCTATTTTCTGTTCCTTTTATCAAATATCCCAAATCGTATCAAATATAACCATTTAGTTTAATTTACTATCTAAAATCCCAAATCAGATCAAATATAACCATTTTGTTCATTTTACTTTGTAAAATCCCAAATTGCATCAAATATATCCATTTATGTTCATTTTATCAAATATTCTAAATCGTATCAAATAATATCCAATTATGTTCATTTTATATAATATATCCTAAATTGCATCAAATATATCCATTTTGTTCATTTACTTTCTAATATTCCAAATCGGATCAAGTCTATTCCTTTTGTTCATTTACTATCTAATATCCCACGTCCGTTCAGTTTTTTTCTAATACACTTACATTGACATGTTTCATATCTTTCAAATCACTGACTCGAGGTGCCGCAATGAAAACAACAAACGGTGCGTAATCCGCCGCCCGAAGTATTTTTAGTGCCTGAAAATATTTAGCACATGCATATTTCATTCTCCAAATCAAAATATAGAAATCCAAATTTATGTATTTAATGCATGCCACACAGTTAAAAAGAAAATATTGCAATTTACACCAAAGGTACAAAGATAAGATGTCATCAAAGAAGAATCTGAACATCATTTGAGAGATTTTGAATCCCTTACAAACTACGATGTTATAAAAATTGAATCTATTATTGTCCAAATATGGTTCGATTCCATTGAATATTTACAAAGATATGAATTGAAAATATGTAAATAGCAATATTTTCTTTTATAATGTTATTGTAATTCAAAACAAAATAAAGATTCGCTCAGGCCTGGAAAGAACAAAAATTATATTAAATAAAAATTTCAACCAAAATTAAATTAAATACATGCAAAAATAAAAATTCTATCATGCAGATCAGCCAATCAGAATTTTGGTGGATATATCATCTGCTAGCCATGCTGTTATTTACATCCTAATATGGTCATAACAACCATATTTGGTTGATGGGTACCTGATGAATGGCTGGTAATGTTGGGGCTGCAATAAAAACTATAAAAGGTGTGTATTCACTGGAGCGTAAAACTTTTATGGCCTGAAAAGTGAAATGCAAAATAATGTGAAAAACATTTACAACAATTTAAATAACATGTAATAATAAAAAACAAATTTATTTTCACAACTCAGTTTTAACCACACAACCAGTGGAAAAAACTTGGGCTTTACAAGATTCATTCACTAGTATTTAGTATATCTGAGTTAGGGTTCTCATTTAAATCATATTTACCCGTCTTGACTGACTGACTGACATCGAAATTGACTGACTGGATAACTTACAGGTCAGTCATTTTACATGCCTTAAAATTACAATCTCAAAGAATTTAACCATAAACAATAAGAACAGTTAACTTGATCATTTTATTATGTAAACCAAGACGTATAAAAATTTGCAGTAATGTTATTACATGTAGGTTGACAGCAGCAATTCTAAGTACTGTTCACCCATTTCAACCTCTGTTTTCCATCCAACTTGACAGACTAGATTCTTGCCAGGCCCTTTTTCCTGCATCACTGACAAGGGATAATCATGCTAGGAATTCGAGAGCGACTTCTTCTTATAACACCGGGGTCAAACTCTGGTTGACTGGTTAGTGAGCCAGTGACTTATTCACTTAGCCACTATGGCTCCAATTAATCACAGATTTGGTTAAGAAACTTAGACTTACCTGTGGCTCGACATCTAATATGGCCATCAGATTTCGTACATGTATTTGTTTTATTGTTTTTAACTTGGTTCCATACATTGCATCTTCATGAGTACCATATTCTAGGTATTCATTATTAGCGATATCTTTCATCATCTGTTCATGAGATACGAAGAAATAATTTTTGCCGTCTTCTTCATTTTCTCTTGGAGGTCTCGTTGTATCTGCGATAAGAGAAAATTGCCAATGGCGCATTGATTATTTTAAGTTTGGGATCTCAAATACTATACTGCGGATCAGTCACTTTAGGTTTGGGTTTTTCTTTCAAAAATAAAAAATCCTCACTGATTAGCACAGACTCATATTTCCTGTCGAAAAATCTATTAATTAATTCCGGGTGAATTTGGAAGTGTATGGTACAGAACCCTGACAGATGTTTATAGCAATCATAAATGGCACAGAACAATCATAAATTGACACATTTTTATCAGGAAATGTTGACCATCAGGTATCTATCTGCCTCAATCTTAAATATTTTGTAAGTCTATTCCTTTGTAGATGATAACTATCAATTGAACTAACACTTCTAGGTAGTGAGAAAAAAATTACTTACGTGGAATGGGGTAGGCAAATCGGTCTGGTTGACTGGTTATAAGAGTGTTCTTTATATGACGTCTTCCTACACCATGAGCACCTGCATAAAAGGCAACACTTATATTTAATTTAAAAAACTATCCAGATGAAATTGAAAATTAGACAGACGATAACTTCCTTCATAATGGAAAGATATAAATGACATGTGATTAGTTAATTGGTGAAACCTAGGGAGCGAAGATCTTCTGAAAGAATAGACACTTTCCCTTGATAGACTTTACAAGGGCCTCTAGAGGCTGTCCTGCATCACCGACACGGGAAACCTCTGAGTAACTTTCTCAGGCCAACACAGAGATCATCCAAGAGACCTATTGGTTAATGAGTCAACACAATACTCACTGAGTTACCACTTTGGCTCACTGTAAAACAAAGTTCAGTTTAGTCCAATTCCAAATGACAAGGAAAGTCCTTTAATTATGAAAGTACTTAACTTACCCAGTAAAACCAGAGTTTTTCTCATAAAAACAGGCAATCGAGCAACTTCTTCGTACGTAACTAGATCAAGTTGATCAAAGACTGCATTATGTTTGGCCAAGTATTTGTCTTTCTTCTTTCTACCAAACCACGAACAATGGACTGGAAGAAAAATCAAAATCCTGAGTCTTGCAAACAAAAACTAAAGACTTAAGTCAAATTTGCTTTCGGGAAATTGCAAATGGTATATATAACTATTAACACGGACTATGAGATATTCTCTGGAAACTAAACCAGGAAGGAAGCCTGCATGGTCAGAGCCTGTTTCAGTATTCTTCTCAAAATTTGGTTTCATGTCCTTTCTACAATGAAGTAAGCTGCTTATTTTTTTTCCAATGGTAAAGTTAATCTTAACATACTCCTAAAGGTATGCACATGATCTTAATTTTTTGAATCCAGGGCTTCCATTCTGCACCACTGACAAGGGGAAAACAAGCTATAAAATCCTTAGGAACTTTATCAGCCACAACCAGGATCAAACCCGAGACTTTACTCTCAGGAACACTGTGGATGAACATTTGGATAAAATTACATATAAGTTTATAATTTTGAGCACTGGAGGATCCTGAGCACAATCTATATTTTACATGCAACACTGACGATTCATACCTGCATGTTCTCTTCGTGCTCGTTCTATGGCAGCACACGCCGTCCTCCATTCCTGTAACTCTGGTGATGGAATAAGACCGGCAGGTTCTGTAGATAAACTGTCCCACTTCCTCGCCTGCCACCAATTAGAATCATCTTTGCTAATAACCTGTGAAATGGACAAATTTGATCTTCATCATCTTCCCTTAATATGTGTGATATCGATCAGTATCAAGCAAATTATTAAGATATACAAAACTGGATTTACTATTATTACAATATAGTGCTGTTTTATCAGTGATTTAAAGTTAAAAGAAGAATTGTTAATTAATCACCACTCTGTTTAAATTGAACAATGCTGGATAGTAAAACTTTAAATTCACCATAATGAAACAGATTGATCTTTAACGTGCTTCCAATAATGTGCATAAAACACCAGGGAGGCATAGGGGATAGCTCTTCCATTTCAGGCCTTTGGAAGACATGTAGAAAATTTCTCAGGCAACACAATGAAGCATCCCGGTAAGTTAGCCAGCATGAAATAAGGTTTAACATTCTACTGTTCAGCTCTGACTTGGCTAATGAAGAAGGGCATACGTCACATAGCGTGCTATGAGGAAACATTTTGCCTGGGGTGCAGCACTATGGCCTACTCTTATATCAAATTCCAATCTTTTACATCCAAACGACTAGACAGCTGTCCTTGTCAGGCCCTAAATCCTGCACCACTGACAATGGAAAACCTCAATGAAATCCTTAGGAACTTTCTCGACCAATGCAGGGATCGAACAAACTTACAGAGACACTGTAGTTCCCTCTAACCATTAGTTTTGTATAAATATCACTCAATTGGCCTAGCAGTATTTATGCATAGACAAAAATCATCTATCATCTATCTCCAATCTATATTTTTGAAAAGCAAAACTAAAGAACCTACACGTAATATTTCCCCAACTTTAAATGGAATTCCTGCCTGCGAACATGGAATAAGGTCATCATCTCGCGGGTCATATTCAAATAATGCTCGTACAAATATCTGAAATTATAGAAACTTTTTAAATCAGCAAGATATTACAAATATTCAGTTTAAAAACAAGGTGCAAGGTTTGGGGGCATATTGAAAAGTAAATTTTCTATTTGTTTTCCTGTAATATCAACACTACAGACTATAAATTTTGAGATCAGATTTCACGAAATTTTAAGCCAATCAAAATAGAAGTATCTACTTAAATTAGGATTTTATCTTTAGTTAAGATTTCGAGAAACAATACCCTGTTCAATCCTTGGCTTTAACCAAATTTATCTCCCTTTTGAGATATTGATCTTAACGTCGAATATGTATAATGTGTGACTCTTTTGGTGAAGAAATTCACATAAACACCCCCAAACCTTGCTATAAATTTAGTGTAACACCCATACACAAATATTCTAACACTCATACACAAATATTCAAACACTCATACACAAATATTTAATAAATCACTGTTAACAAATTTTTATAGCCCTGTTCAATCCTTGGCTGTAAAAAAGTTTTTGTCTCCCTTTGATAATGAGTCCTGTAACACGTGTTGGAGGTAAATGGGAGAGAGGGAAATTTGGTTTAACGTCCATTCGACACAAACTAGGTCATTTTGGGACTAGTGTATGGTTTTCAATTTTTATTTCAAAATTTGCTTGCGCCTAGGGGTCTTTAGCAATGGGAGGAAACTGTAGTGCCCGGAGGAAACCTGCGAGGTTGAAAAATCGCCCACATCTCCATGTCACATACGCTCACACTAGGGCTCGAAACCACAGCCGCAAGCCAGAGGTGACCAGCCAGCTAGAGGTCGAAGCGCGGAACTCTAGACCACTAAGCCATCCCAATCCCCCTCGGAGGTAAATGGTACCAGACAGCTATAGAGTATTTATGTATATAGCATATGTAATAAATGATATGATGGTACCTCAAAAACCGGAGTACCTCATGAAGTAAAAATAATATTGTAAATATCAAAAGGTAATAATCACCATTTGTCAGTATTTTCACTGATAGAGTACAGCGTCAGTAACAGTATTTTTTGAAAGGGCTGGGGGATACTCTCATGACAAATTTACCTGTCACAGTTGTCGTAATTCTATTTTTATAAAGACATATCTATTAATTTAAACATGTAAGAGCTAAATCTGCCTATAGCATGTCTTTTTTTTGGGCCTTAAATGTTACATCAATTATCACAAGCCCATAATCAACTCTCTAGATAGTCGGATAGTCATGATTTTTAATGTTTTAATAATTTAATTTTAAGATGGACAATCAAGACTTGGTATTTATGTAAATCGAGCATAAACTATATTCTCATCAATACTTCCAACATTCATAAACTAATCTCATTAATAAATTAATTTGACTGAAATTTTCAATATATTCCTTTTTCATTATCTAAATCTTACATAATGCATTTCATTAGCATTGATTATTCCTCAAACAATCTTACTCTTCATAAAGTTTATCAACAAGCTCTCAATCTCTGCATGCAACTTCGACGTCATGCGTGCAGACACTCCTAATCGATTAGGGAAACCCTTACATTTTTGCCCTGTATGCACTCCACGAGTGTTTTTCAGGTTATCTAGTATTTTTCTAGCCTGGATATTTCTAATTTTAAAATATATACTAAATAGGAAATAACCACCCAATAAATACTTTTCTGGGAATATATCTTTAAGTTAAGAATTTAATCAAAATTGTTCGCCCTATTTGAACTAAAATATAGCCCTTTAAAAAAAAAAATTGTTGTTTTAATGTATAAATTACATCAATAAGATGTATGCCAAGATGTACACACACTTTCCCTATCAGACCCCGATATCCATGACAAATTAAGAGAGGGAGAGAAATGGGGTTGAACATCTGAACAAACTAGGTCATTTTTGGACTAACATGGTTCAATTTTATTTTAACGATTCGCTTGCACCTAGGGGTCTTTAACAGTGGGAGGAAATTGGTGAACAGTACATCTTTGTCATGCATATCAAAACCACACCACTTGACTCAATGACGAACTTATTATCTAAAGCGCACACCAAAGATGTAACACCCCCCCCCCTTTCGTTTCATAACACTCCTGTTAGAATCAAAACTCCACAATTAAAAGTTTGATAACCACTCAATTTTGATAATGCACTTAAACTTTCATATGAATTAAATATAACAAATCCATATATTATTGTCTCTTTTTTTTGTTTAAATTTAGAATTCTCCTTACAAATGTTTTTCAGATTTTATTTTGATGGTATAAGATTCTGGGGGAATTCAAATTCTCCTTTTTCAATTAGATATTGAGCAAATGATTTTTCATGCTATAGGTTTCCATTACAGTAGATATTATATTATATATTTAGGACATTCTGTCAGTGTCTGATATATAGTAGGTTAGTCAGTGTTGTTGGGTTACTCAATTTCTTGACAAAGTGTGTGAAATAATACAGAAATATTATATTGGGAAAATAGAAAGAAGGGGAAGATTAGAGTAAATTTTGTTATTTGGTAAAAGGACACAATTTTCATTTCGAAAACAATCTACGATATTTCTTTGATATAGTTTTGATTTTTTCCAAAAATAAATGAAATGGAATGGGTTAAAATTCCTACTGTCCTGCTCCAACTGGGCTTAAGAAATAAAAAATGAAATGGAGTTTAACATCGTTTGTTCTGTTTTGCCTGAGCTAATGAAGCATGGGCATGGAATTAGGTGGGGATGAAGGGGACCCATCCCCCCTTCCAATTTGATCGCCAGGGCAGATTTTCAGGTTTATATCCACATGAATGTCCCGTTCTGAAGGCCATCTAACAACTGCCTTAGGTCTCGCCACAGTAATTGATCTTCACGATATCTTCCTCCTTAATTGTAGGTACCGTAGTCAATTTTTCCATATATCATTATTATATTACCCCTAGTTACAGCTTTTATCGAAATAACACTGGTACAGTAAACTTTTTGGCTTGGTAATGAAAGGTTCTAGTTATGACAAATCTACACCCTTGTATTAGCTTGTAATGAAGACAGGCATACATCATACAGTGTGCTATGAGGGAAATTTAGCCTGGGCAGCAGCACTATTGCCTGCTCTTATATCGAATTCCAACTGCCAATGGATATTTTTACGTGCACGCCAATGTATACACAGGTCATCGTTTTCGTCCTCCAGGCTAGCAACTGGGTTAAAAAAGGCAGTCTAGAAATATTAGATCTGAAATTATTTCTAACCAGACTATGCACTGGCCAATGAGGACGTTTAGTATGATCTGTGCCATTAATGAAATTCATTTTGTTTGGACTGTTAAGATATATAAATCATACTTATAATTTAGTTAAATGATAATTTATCAAATCACAAAAGTTTCGCTAACGCATGATAATTTTACAGTTTTCAGAGGTGTTTGTTTTAAGTTTAGCTGATGCTGGGATCAGACGAGGTTTATTTATAGGAAACTTAAAAGGAAGTAAATTTGTTACAAGACAACAAAAAAATATTAAGCATTCTCAGGTAAAAAGGGCAGCTGAAGGAGTATGCATTATTGTTTGCTAATTGTTACCTCACACAGCGCAGAATTGTGTCGATAACTCGGCACGATCTTCAGAGTTATGCTTCCACTTGAATCCCTCTGGAAGTATTAAAACAAACATGCGATAAAAAAATTGAAAATACCAAATTCTTTGGAGAGTTTCTTACCTCTTTATGAGCTGGATTACTGTCCAATTTAAACGCTCCTGCTACCGATGGAGAAACTTTAAACGTGACCTGACCACGTAGATTTTTCTACAATGAAAGCAGGAAGCAAAAATATATACAACATTGAAACAACAATACCGTACACTATAGATGGTTCTTAATGTTATGTTTAACATGCTTTGAGTAAACAGAAAAATACAAGGCAATGATAGTCTTGTCCACTGGTGGTTTTTTTGTCCTTTGTTATGTGTTTATAGTGTACAAAGATGTAGGGTGGACAGTGGAATTTCTGCCTTTACTTCCCAAAATTTCAACTGCCAAGGGATCTTTTATGTCTGATTACTAAATTACATAAAAGACTTTGGTGTTTCATACAACGTCATGCTTTCTGTGAGAGTGCCGTAAGATTAATTGTAGCAAAATGAAATGAAACAATATGAAATCTGATTTAACATATCACTTTTAGGCTAATGAAAGATACACCATTAATGTGAAATGTGGAACATTTTGCCAGGACATCAGTATGACAAACTAACTCTATTTCAAATTCAATTTTCATGAGTACTCTAGGTCCATGCCAATGTGTACACAGGGTTATTCATCGCAGACAAGAACTAGACGAGACTGAGGATTTCTCTCTGGCAATGTTAAGATTGAAACCTGGATATTCTGGTTACTGAGCCAGTGTCACGCCAGCATGACAAATATCACAGGTTATTCTAGAACCACATTGGGATTCTAAACCAGGATATATTCTAATTGAGTTCCCTAACACTACAACTACTGGAAATTGCATATGTCTTCTCATACGGCACAACAAAATCAACTAAAATCAACTAAAATCAAGTAACATCAATAACAATAAATAATAAAATTGAAAAATTGAAAAATACAAAAAGAAAATCTTAAACCTGAAATACTAAAAATCTACATAAAATAATAATATATCAACAACAAAAAACAAAGAAAGTTGAGCTGATGAAAAAAAAGAGAATTCTACAGAAATTACTAAAGCAATACTTTGCAGTGCTTTACAGTAAGCTCCAGACATACAATCGTTTAATTCAACAAATTAATAATATGGGAATGTAGTCAAATTCCAACACTTAATTGTGTCCAAACGAATAAAAGATAGAAATGTCCACTTGACACAAACAGGGTTATTTAAAATTAGGGACTAACACATGGTTTAATTTTAATTCAATAATTCACTTTCACATAGGGTCTTTAGCAGTGGGAGGAAACCAGAGCACACTGAGAAAACCCACGAGGTAGGACGGATGACCCTACTTCTTGTCACTACAACTGGGGAATTAAAACTACGCCAGTTGACTCAATGACCGACTTAATGATACAACGCGCAGATGCTAACCATTCGAACATCCGATGTTGGTTATTTAGTCTTAAACTTGCACCAAAATCCATCTGTTTCAATAGGTGGTCAGGTTAGTGGGTGGGTCTATTTCTATCTAAAGGTTATGGATGCATGTGTTGAAATTTGTGGTCGTTTCCTAAATAAAATTTAGCTCTCAACCAATGAACAGGCTGAATTCTGAATAAGGCCTCAGTTTATAAAAATCCAAATGCACATGGCCAATTTAGTTCACTATGATGAGTCTCATGTACTTGGAAAGGTATGCTTTGCTGTTAATACAAGTTTGCAATTCATGTATTTCTTTCTTAACTCTTATCCAAATGTAAAGCTGTGTCATGTTTAACCAGATTACTGTTAAGATTAGTTTCGTCTTACCAGCATTTTTTGCAGTGTTTCTACTGGTTGGTTATACACACTGACTCCATTAATGTCCTTGATCTCATCACCCACATGTAACGTGCCTGTAAAAATCACAAATTCAGTCATATATTCTACATTGTTTGTCGAGAAAATCAGGAAAGTTGATTTTTATTGAGATATGCAGAATTTTTGAGAAATTATAAATAAATGAATAGACCTTTAGGCTTCACAATGGCCCAGGTGACCATCCAATGGCTCATTGAACCCGTCTGATTTTCAGGATAATAATCTAATGCATAAAAGACTATAGTCTTTGCTTTTTTTAATTCCCCCCTTTATCTTACTGAACAAATATAATCGCTTCAGCCAGAGGTTAAGCCTTAATTTAAGACAGGTTTCATTAAAAAGCAGATGTCAGCATATATTGCTACCTGCTTTATTTCGAAGTAAACATTTATGTCATTTCTGTTTAATATTCATTATATACATTACACCTACCTTGCCTATGAATCATCCCACCATGCATAATTCTAGCGACAAAACATCGACCTTCATCATTAACCTTTAACGTAATTCCCTAAAAAATAACAAAAGCATTTTCTCACAAAATCATAATTAACTTATCGAGAGAGAGAAGTAGGTCATTTCGGGACTAACATATGATTTTATTTCAATAATTTGCTTGCGCAAAGGTGTCTCTAACAGTGGGAGGGAACCAGAGAACCCGGAGACAACCCACGAGGTTGAACAGGCGACCCTACTCCAGTTGACTTAATGACAGGCTTAATGATACAGCATGCACATGCTTATCAGGTCTAATTGACAAAACTAGACTTTTTCAGGACTAACATAAGGTGTGTTTTTATTTCAATATTTAACTTGCACATATATATATATACACATGTATTAAAGGGTCTTCAGAGGAAAACCTGGAGGAACTGGAGAAAACTCATGGACAGGTCACCATATTCCTTGTCACATACAAACTGGAATCAAAACCACACACCTATTGAACCAATAACAGACCTTATGACCGAAAGTGCACACATTAGACCTCTATTGCGGCCTGGTGAGCTTATCATTAGAAAGGCAATGATTTACAATAATTTTATATAAAATGTATTACCATTGGTTCATCTGTATTTTTCATGAACTGTACCAGCCTAACTCTGGTAATATTATCACCCGTCTCCATTTCGTAACTATGACCGTTAGTCTCTGTTTCTCCGTTTAAAAATGTCTGACTTGGAGGGGGCGTAATACGAACAGCATCTTCCCCATAAATCTCATGACCAACCACATCGTGGGTCTGTAGCAGAGCCTGGAATATATATAAATTGTAATATTAATTATGATGTAGAAATAAAACTGGATTCCATGATAGAATTGAATACCAATGCAAAACTAACAATGCAAGCAAAACTATTATTTCCAACATGAAGCAGTATTACACACCATCAACACTTTGAGATACATAAGGTTTCTTAAGTCTGAAAGTTGTGCCAATATAATCAGACCAAAACTTTTTTATTTCTAGTTCTTTATTTTTGATAAATAAATAACCACTTGAGTCTTGTGTTTTGTTTAAAATTTTAAAATCCAAAAATGGAAAACAAAAAGCCTTTGAGAAGAGCAACCAAATACCTTCAGTTCTTAATTTTAAGGTGTTTTTGTCTCAAAGGCATAGGAAGCGAAATCTTCAAATAGGTGTGTCAAGTTTATATTATAAATTAGCTAACAGTCTTCTATTCATTTTTATATTTGGTTTATTCTTTCACTTAAGGAACTGGTTTAGATATATGTATATCATTGTGAAAGTTGATAACTCTGGCGTATATGTGCTGTATTTATGTAGTCTAATGTTGAGTGTTGTGAGGCAGTTATGCAGCAAGATCGGTATAAGAGCATCAATACATCCTTAAAGTCTTCTTTGTTGGGCATTTAGTAATTGAGCATATTAACACAAGGTACAATTTTATGGATACACAATTACTGAGTTTTATACTAAGCAAAGTTTCGACGAGTCTCTTGTCTTCATCAAGCAAATGATAAAGTCACTGACCGTCATTTAGCGATTTTGAATTCTTGCAAACTACAATATTGTGGAATTTGAAACTCTAAAAGAAATATTAGTCCATAAATGGTTCAATTTGATGAAATAGCTCTTAATCTGGTGTTGTACAGAAAGTGACAGAATTTTAGTTTTGAATTGTACTTCGCCTTACAGTTCTCAAAATGTTTGCCTCACACCAACATTAATGTTCTTTTTTTTTCTTTTGATTTACTACTCAACCTTCCAAAACTAAATGATCCATTTCCAATAATTTTCTTACAAAACAAATTAACACAATGTATGGTCCCCTCGTGGCACACAGAAATTATTCCATAGAAAAAAACACACACAATGCAATTTGTCTGAAACCTTCCTACATAATGTCAGAGCACTATCTAATGTTTATGACCTCCTTTGATCTTGCAGGCTTTATTCCCTATGCAAGCATTTAATGCGTTCTACGTGCAGTCATTTTTTTATTGGGTTACACGATTGAAACCCATAAACAGACAGGATAAAATTCCTCCCAGGATTTGATGACCGCCGCTAACGTTGTAAAATATCATCACTTTAATAACTCTCAGTCATGTTAACACACAAGTAAAGCTAAGCGGCTTATTTTAAGAGAAACCTTCCGCTTGAAAAACCCTTGCTGAGCTTCAGCTGTTCTATTTTCATTTATTACCTTGACAACTGAAGCCAGATTTAACAGCCGAGGCTAGAAGAAATTAAATTAGTTTATTTCAAAATAACCTCAATTCAAATGAAGCCATTAAAAACCATCATGGATCATTTTTGCGGTCTAATGAAATCAGATTTTATCCGAACTTGTCATATCATAAACAGAAAATATGACAACCTAGTCTAACTCAATGCTAGCCTCAATTATCCAGTAAAAAATAATGGCAGTTGTGTCAATGAATAGAGGTCTTCAAGGAAGTCCTTCAATATTCAGGCTGCTCAAATTCTTTTTGAAGTAAAGGAGATCATTGTCAGGAAAGTTTATGATGATATAATTGTTGAGAGACTTCTCAGAAACTTTCAAACCAACATTGCTAAAAGCTCTTCAGCTTTTTTCAATGCAATTTCTTTTTGTTCATCCATATCAAACTATGATAATTCAATACTGTGATCAGTACACTTGAGATTTTGTCCATCTTCCAGGACTTAATTAGAACCGCTTCTGTTTTGTCTGATTTTCTAAAGACATTGATTAAAATACTGAAGATCTAGACACATAGTCTCAGAGCAGGATATTATCTCACAATTTCGCCCAAATAAAGACTGGCCAAACGACAATATACAATATTCCCTCAGGGAGGAATTATTGTCAAATCGACCTTCAAAATAGCAGTAATTATCATTAGAGATCTTTCTGAAAGGAAAAGCTTCAAGCACTGATGAGTGCTTTGTAGAATATTCAGCCCTTGAATTGGCGTCTTCACCATGAAGAAAGAACACAAAAGACAATGGACATCATTCCTGAATGTTTTTTAAAAATTCAGATGCAAGGATGAAGAACTGAGTGAAAGCCAGGAGCATGTGTATCTCTATCTCTGTAGTCGATTTATCGACTTTGTATATATCAGTGTTCATGTTACATAAGAACAGACACAACAATGAATACTCTTCTTTATATCGACACCACCTAACATTTAGAAAGTTATCTAAAAGCCTGTTCAGACACTTAAGTAGAACTGGTTTAAAAACCCCGGGGATCGTTAAACCAGTTTCATTTAAGTGTCTGAGCGCACATGTGGGGCAAATAAACCGGTTTAGAAACCCCAGCTTGCAACCTGTCTTCGAGAAGGCTTTTTATTTTAAACTTGTTCATCTTGGCCTTCTGAACCAAATAAATAATATGATTCTACCAATGCGCAATTAACTCTAACCTCCCACCGAAGAGGTCAGAAAAGTTAAAACTGGTTTGGCTAATAGTACTTGTAAACGCAACACGATGCTGTTTTAAAAGCCCCAGCGATTATGAACTGGTTTTAAAACAAGTGTCTGAACGGGCTATTATATTTCTGTCAAATATGTCTTATACTATTATGTTAAAGTTTGCTTTGAAAAAAAAAATATCTTAACAAGATACAACCAACAAATAATACTGACAACATCCATTTCAAGATTAAAAACCAAGACAGACAAAGAATCAGAGTCATACATTTAAATAAATTATCTTAATAAAACCAGCAAGATCAGTTGGTGCTTCATCATTGCAAGATCTTGTTAAATGAACTGAAAGACATTAGTGGAATATAACTCCAAATAAAAACCAACAGAGAGAATCTAGACAGACAAATTCAGTATATAAAATAATTATCTTATCAAAAATAGATTTAGATTTTTTATCTAGGTCTATATACATTTACAAAACAAAATGTAGATGATATAAAGTTATACTTGGAGATTATCCAACTGGTGGGATATATTGGTAATGATCACAACTGGCAGCCAGAAGTTTCATAGATAATTTCCAGCTGCAAGAACGGATCAAATATGTAAACAGCATAATGTCAACACTCAGACATCCAGCATGGAACCAAGGAAGATAGATCTGAAAGTCTGAAAGTAACTTTTCTCCTTTCAGTCAACAACTTGCCACCTCATTTGTTTTCATAGTATTGCAGCCAAGTAATGGTTCTTGTATTTTGTTTGTTTATAAAGACAACAATAATTACTGGGAGATAAATATGAGGGGAAATTATTTATGGATAGAATTTAAAAGAGAGAGAGAGAAATGAGGTTTAACGTCCACTCAACACAAACTAGGTCATACCGGGTCTAACATATGGTTTAATTTTATTTCAATAATTTGCTTGCACGTAGGGGTCTTTAGCAGTGGGATTTTGAAACCACACCCATTGACTCAATGACAGACTTTATGATACAGCACGTTCGTGTTAACCATTCGGTCATCCAACCCCCCAATAAGACTTGAAAATGATGCTGAAAATGAAATGAACTATGTAATATTTGGGGTTTTCAAAATAATTTTAAAAAGAACACAATAGGAATGGAGTGCAATGCGACAAAAACTTTGTCTAGACTGTGATGTTTCTGCATAGTCTTCTTCTCTGTCAAGGGATGTCACATGCACCCGAGTGTGTACATGGTTGCACTTCAACAATTTTACATGCAATCCAAAAAACTAGGCTATAGTCTTCAACTGTTCTTTAACATGCACCGGAGTGTGTGCATGGTTGAACCTCGTTTTTTTATCCCACCAAAGAACTACGCTTTGCTCTCCTTGTCAGTCTCACATATGCTATCTTGGATAAGTGGGAACCAGTCTCAATGAATTCCAAGGGTCTTTTCCGCCCATGCCAAAATGTTCAACACGCGAGTCTTTCTATTATATCAAACATTTGGTTAATGATACGGCCTGTATCCAAAATCTTCAACCAAAAATTACTTTGTTTGTCTGTTATTTGTTTAACTACTAAAAGCAATTTTTATATAACCTCACAAACTATCAAAAATCAAACCTTTCATGTATTCTCTCATCAAAAGATTGCCAATTAACAGACTTTTTTCACAATAATGGCTTGATAAATGATTTGTATGATAACACAAAAATAGCTTTCATAACGCAAATTCCATCAAATAGTAATGTACATTTACATGTACAGATATGATATGAAATGCGGTTTAACGTCCTACCTTTCTGCACCGATTGGGCTAATGAAGACGGGTTACATGTACAAAATTCTGCAATCAAATAATGCACTCACACCTAATACTAAGTGTTGGAGGACTGCACTACATGCATAAGTGTCCACAATACAATTCCATGCAGTGTGCTATGAGGGGAAATTAGCAAAGATAGCAGCAGTATGGAGTACCCTTATTCCAAATTCCAACTAGCATGGGTTCTTTAACATGTGTGATAACAATGTCGCTTGGGGAATCTTTTTTTTTTGGGGGGGGGGGGAGATAAAATATCAATAACTACCGGTAAATGCTAATATACAAAACTGTGATACTGTGTAGATATTCAAACGACTGATTTCAAATCCCAACTGACAAGCATTATTTATTATGAATCTGTACACAGACCTCGGATAAAAAATATATCAATTACTAAATGCTACAGGTTTATCTATAAAACTATAACACTGTGTAAATATTCAAATGACAATTCATAGTAATAGTATGACACTGTGTATATATTCAAATGACAATTCATAGTGAGTCAATGAGCATTGGGGGTTTCACGGTGGCTTAGTGGGTAAGACACTTGCTTGCTGGTCTGGAGGTCGGATGTTCGATCTCTGCATATGCTGAGAAAGTTCATCCTGATTTTCTGTAGTGGTTCCCCCTTGTCAGTGATGCAGGATGGAGGGCCTTACAAGGACAGCTGTCTAGTTGTTTGGATGGGACAAAAAAAACAGGTCATGCACATAAAAGATCTTTTGACAGTTAGAATTCGTAGTGCTGCTGTCTGTCTTCATTAGCCAAGTTCTGAGCATGAGCATTGATTGAGTAGAGTAATGTATTCTGTGCTTTTATTCCTTAATATTTAATTGATTAACAGCCTCTTTAATAATCAAAAGCAAACAAATATTGATTGATGATATAACAATGTACTATAAATTTCAGTCTGTTATTAACACAACAAAACTTACACCAAACATGAGACACGGCATACAGCTGTCGCCACTGTCACCTCAATTCATGTGATCCATATGTCACATTGAAAAAAGTCAATAATATTCGTATCACTACCCGTTTGGCTGTTCAAGTCTATTAAAATAATTTGATAACAGAAGAAGTATGTCTCCCGAGGCACCTCGAAATTTATATATCGATTGGGCTTCTCTTAATGATTAAAATCTGTTTCTGGTAAACATGAATTTGCCATCGGCAGGTAAACCAGAAGTAATCAGAACGGAAGAAAGTATGGATGAATGAAATGGGGTTTGACCTCCTACTATTACAGACGAAATGAAACAGCGTTTTAACATCCTACCCGTCTGCACCAACCAGACTAATGAACATTGGAATACCTCATATGATTCGCAATGGAATAAATTTCTCCTGGATAGGAGCTTTTTTGTCTGATCTTCATCAATTCCAACTGCCAATAAGACTCCATTTGTTGGCCCATCCAAACAGCTAGCTAATTTTCCCTGCTTTCCCCCTGCCCGGCACAACTGACGTGGAAAAACCATGCATAAAAATCCTGAGGAAATTTCTCTTCCAACACTGGGACAAAATCCCGAACCTCTGGTGATAGTGAGTCAGATCATTATGTCTCCTAGCTGATGTACCTGGAGATTTCGCCACAAGGCAATTTGTTTACCAATAGTGTTTCCCTCATAATTAAGATTAATGTTTGTCATGAAGCATGTATCTGTCAGAAATAACAAGAACATCATACATCAGGAAAACTTCCTGACATTGGGAAAAATTCCTGTTACTATATAAACCAGACCTGAATAAAGACTACACTTGACTGAAGACTTGCACCTGATGCCTTGATCAAAGCATCAGCAAAACACTAAACATTAATCCTTTCATTTCATTTCTGTAGAATTATAAAAAAGACATCCCCTCATTTATATATTTATTGACTAGTATCGAATCAAGTTGCTTCAATCCTCAAAGCATTTAACATGATGAGTACAGCTAGTTCAGAACAGAATAGTATATTGGTGTTGGTGTTTTATTCGGACGCAGCCAAGAGCTTAAGTGAGACAAATTAAGGAGATTATAACAGTCTATCCGAAAGATATTAAATTATTAGCCTCCTAGACATAGACAAAACCTTTACATGTATTCAAGAATACAGAGATTTCTGATTCTAAAAGTCTGTCTTCTTTCATTGTAGGGGCGAGATTGAGATCTGTGTAAATCAATTGAAATCATTCAAGTCAACAAAATATTATCGTAGACTAGACTTTAACATCGATTTCTTTAATTAGTTCTACATCTTACATACTTGCCATTCAATTTACTTATCCCCGCCGACAGCTTCTCTTTCAGAATAAATTTCAATCTTTGGGCTTTTAGATTTCACAACTCGGTCTTTAAATTCATATCTACACATTTGAAAATGGTGAGACAATTTCACAAAGACCACACACCAATTTGAATTTTTGTTCTTCGGAATTATAATCCCGAAATGACCTAGATTGTATCTAGTGGACATTAATTCAAAGGAGCTAAACTGCTAACATTTGGGACCTAGAAATTCACAAAAGTGGGTCGCAACACATATAATACTGTAATATGAATGTATATAAACTGATTTACATTTAATTGTTTCCGTTTTTACTCCAGCTCCAAATCAGTTTTGTTCAGCGAAATAAGCCAGCAATTTCAATCAAGAGCATATTTCTATAGCGTCTAGTTAATCCAGTCTACGCACATGACTCTGTTTGGTTTGATGCAATGTGTCTAGCCTTGTCCCTCAAGTCTCTAAATACAACTGGGGCTAACTCGAGTACCAATGTTAAAAAAAAAATTTTTTATCTTAAATATAGGATATCAGAAGCTCATCTTTTCCCAGTAAGTTTACATCATCAATGTTGATTTAAATTTATCAATAATTCGTGATTTCGATGTCAACCCATTTCTCTCTCTCTCTCTCTTTGGAAACAACTATGAAAAACTTGAATTCTTATTTCTCAGTATAAACTTCATTCGCCTGTCTATTAATATCACAACTTGGTCTTTTTAATTTATACCCTTACTTCAGTCCACCCATTGGTAAAAGATGAGACAATTTTACAAAAGTCAGAACAATTTGAAATTTGGAATTCCTATTTCTCAATATACTTTTCCGCAAAGTTTCTCATTTAGAATAAGTCCTAATGCTATTAGATATAAGTGAGTCTTTCAATATTTACTGGCACTTCAGTTTCATCTTTGAAAAGAATGTGTGCATTTATTTAAAAATGTCATCCTTTTTCATTCGGGGTAAACTAACTTACAAAAATCTATTTGACTCCTCTTTTCAAAACTTTTGAGTTTCACATTTTTATGTTTTGGAGTATTTAATAAGAAATCATTTAAAAGACTGCAGTGGCTGTATATTTGGCCAATACAATTATCTTGATACAATTTTGGAAAATTTTGTGATCGAATTATATGCCAACATTATATCAAATGTGGATTCAAACTGACTGATATAAAAATTCTATCAAGTTATTATCCAAAAACAATCTATTGGTTGTATTTCTATACTTGCCCTCGGATTAATTGTGTCTGCTTAATTTCAATATTTAATCCACTGGAAATCTCAGTTAGAAATCATTACTGTTTGGTCATTGACATTGTAGAGTGGGCTACTTACATACATACAGACATTTATATATTGGATTTCTCCTTTAAAAATATATTATTGTGATAATAAAATTTGTGCTATGCCCGTTAGTTTGTTATTGTTTACATACGGGTAGCTAGCCCGTACTATTTCCGGTGGCGCGTTGATCGTTTCCCGCCACTTCGACTAGTGCGCGTTTTCTATCCAGCTGGATAGGTGTCAGTGATAGTTCGTCATAAAGAACAACTGTTTGGAACTGTTTATTTCAAGTGTGTGTGGGAGCTTATTAATTGTACGTACTATCACTGTTTAATTTTTGTTATATGTGAAGGTCTATGCTTTAGTCCTAATGTTATAGCGGTGTATTGTGTTCATCACTTTATTCCCTTTGTTAGTCGTGCGTGCTTAGCTTGTTTCAAAATGGCGACTTCGTTCCTTTTGGCATTATCGTAGACAATTATGGAGAAATCGGCAATGAAAGGGGTGCCGTTTAGACCCATTAGGGTAGTGCTTTATGGATCCTCTTATGTCAAGCGTTTGAGGCAATTCATGGATCGCAACGAAGGCTATACAAACTTAGGCTTAGATGCTCGCAACTGCCATGTTGATTGTTGGGGGAACGGAGGTTTATTGGTTCGTCAAGATCCGTTCCATCGTCTGGGACATAATTCTCACCGTTTTATAAACGCTGATATCATTATAATTCATGTCGGATCTAATGATTTATCGAATTGGTCGAGGACCCCTGCAAGGGTAGCCTCGGATATTTTAGATTATGCCCAGCAGTTATTAGAAAATTTTCATCCGCAATTTGTAGTAATTAGCCAATTGTTGCCAAGATACGTAGAGCCGTGTCACAACTTTAATAGTAAAATTCGAGAGACGAATTTGATACTCAGTGCTCGCTGTGTAGATTTCCCCAGCATTAATTTTTGGAGACATCGATCAGGGCTGTGGAATCCAGTGGAACACATCTATGATGACAAGGGTATTCATTTGTCAGACCAAAGAGGCAATTGCTTATTTCTTAAAAGTTTGAGAGATGCTGTGCTGCGGCATGTTCGCTGGTTCCACCAAAGGGTATGTTTACTTTATTCAAGATGATTCACTGCTACCACAGTGAGTGACATGAGCAATGTTTTCAACTGGGGCAATTATACCACAATTTGGTTTGTGTTTGACCTGCTTGGTCCAACACCTGCTACTCACATGCCAAACTATACCAATGCTGGTCGTTGGGTAATGAGACCTGCTTGATTTCTAGTTACACACCACACACAGGGGCAATTGTAATCTGATCTGCTTGGTCAATAGTTATTTTTAGACCAGCTTGGTCAGTAGTTGTTATGTTAGACTTGCTTGGTCTCTTGTTAATTTAGACTTGCTTGGTCACTTGCTAATTTAGACTTGCTTGGTCTTGTGTGAATTTAGACTTGCTTGGTCACTTGTTATGTTCGACTTGCTTGGTCATTCGCTTTGTTAGACCTGCATGGTCATGTCAAACTTTTTCTTTTTTAGTTTCAACATGTCTAAGAGGAGACGGCCTGTTGATGTTGCCACCAGCGAGGAAGAAGACAACATAACAACAGATTGTATGGATGATGGTGCCTCAACTTCAACAAAAGTTACATGTGTGACATCAGCTGAGGACAGGTTGTCGGAGATTATTTTACAAAAGATGTTAGAGAGGGGCTTGGTGGTTCCCCAACCCCAAACAACGCTTTCGACAGGACCTACCACACTGCCAGATGCCTCTGCTACAACGTCCACATCTGTGCCATTGCCTATGCCCCAGGTTGCTCCAGGACCCAGTTCTTCAATTTTCGAAGTAAATGCAGCTGAGTTGTTTGCTGGTACTACAGTTAATCAACAACCACAGCAATTTCCAGGTAGTGAGGCTGTTTCTTCCGTGACGTCTATTTCTTGTCATGTGTCTGACAAGATCAAATCAGATATTTGGTCAAATGTTTATATTGAATTTTCAATTTTATTACCAGAGTCTGTGTCCACTCAGTTAGCGCTTAACATTGTGGAGGGTGAGGATGAGCCTTTGTTAAAAATTTCATCTGCCCAAAAATCTAAGACATTGAATTTCACTCAGTGGCAGAGGGCCTTTGCAATATTTATGGATATTGTGATCAAAAAAGAACCCCAGACTGCCTCTGCCCTACTGAGCTACTCTGCGCTAATGACCGAGTTGGCACAGACTTATGGCATTCAAAGTTTCAATTTTTACGATTCTCAATTTCGCCGTCTGCGACAGTTACAGCTGTGGCCCTGGGACCAAATAAATGCAGACATTTGGCTAAGGGCTACAACCTTACATGGTCTGCAAGCTTCCAGACCCTTGACAGTCCAGGACAAAGGTGCTAAACGTTCTTCTGGGAGACAGGGGGTCTGCTGGGAATTCAATGGTCCGAGAGGCTGTAGACGGCAACACTGTATCTTCCCTCACATTTGTGGGAATTGTGGTTACGACCATCCCCAGTCTCGCTGTTTTGCCCGGGGGTCACGAAGCTTGACTGATTACACTCAGCTTAGACACCAAATACGCCCCCAGTCTACCTCAGTGCCAAATCGAACGTACTTGCATCCAAGAATGACAGTGCCCCACAAAAGTCCTCAAAGTTTACCCCGCATGGCTGCACCGATACTTCAACCCCTCCCTGTTGCCCCACCTGGCAAATCTAATCCACCTGTGCCGACCAACTCTGATATTGTACACCCAAAAAATTATTCCTTTCGTAAAAGTGGTCCAACCACCAGAAAGGGTGCCAACTCCAGTTCAATTTAACAAGCTTCGAAATTTATTGGCAGGGTATGATTCCGAAGAGATAGAATTTTTATGTCAGGGCTTTGCTCAAGGTTTCCGCATCCCTTTCTCGGGTGTTAGATCATTTTATGTGTCAAGGAATCATTCATCCTGCACTAACAATCTAGATATTTTATTTAAAAAACTAAATGACGAGCTAACAGAAGGCAGAATTATGGGCCCTTTTTTGGATCCACCTTTTAGAAATTTACGGTGCTCGCCATTGGGGGTTATCCCCAAACAAGAAAAAGGAGCTTTTCGGTTAATCCATGATCTTTCGTTCCCTATAGGAAATTCCATTAATTCCGGCATAAATGAAACATTTACTGTAGTTTCTTATGATTCAATTGACAACGTTGTGCAATTGGTTAAGAAAATGGGAAGAGGTGCGTTGATGGCAAAAGCTGATATCAAAGATGCATACCGCCTACTTCCCATTCATCCTAATGATTATGAGCTTTTAGGTTTTACGGTTCAATTTGGGGGGTCAACGTATTATTTTGCAGATATGTGCCTTCCAATGGGTTTGAGTATGAGCTGCCAGACTTTCGAACGGTTTAGTTCAGCCTTGCATTGGGTTATGGAGTTTCATTACAATGCCCACCTTAGCCACATGATCGATGACTTCTTTTTTATTGGTCCAAAAAATTCTAATAAATGCTCTGAATCCTTGCAAACTTTTCTGGATATTGCTAGCCATTTGGCAGTTCCCATTAAAACATCTAAAACTGTGCTACCAACTAATAAAATTACTATTTACGGGATAGAGGTTGATTCTCAGGATATGATTTTTCGTTTACCGGAAGACAAAGTGGTAAAAATTCGTCGAGTGCTTCAAGATAGTTTAAATCGAAAAAAGATATCTTTGAATCAATTACAATCTTTGCTGGGCCTCCTCAATTTTGCAACCCTGGTAGTGGTGCCAGGTCGTGCTTTTTTACGACGATTGTATGACCTTACGATAGGTGTTACAAAAAGTTATTACATGATTCGCTTAACAAACGCAGCTAAGGCAGACTTGAAAGTTTGGCACCGATTTATGCAGAGTTTCAATGGTCGATGCATGTTTTTAAATGATGCCTGGGTGGGTTCGGATCACATAAAGCTGTTTTCAGATGCTGCACAATCAAAAGGCTATGCAGCAGTGTTAGGTTCCCAATGGTTTTATGGAGCCTGGCCCCCTGGCATGGAAAGCCTAAATATTAGTGTTTTGGAGCTCTTTCCCATTGTTTTGGCTATTGAGCATTGGGGAAACTTACTAAAAAATCATAAAGTTCTGCTATTAACAGACAATGAAGCAATTGTGTTTGTAATAAATAAATCTTCCTCAAAATGCCCTCTACTTATGTCCTTAATACGACGGCTAGTTGCAATAACCATTAAATTTAACATTTTGATCAGAGCAAAACATATAACTGGAAAGTCGAATCTAGTGGCTGATTGTTTGTCACGTTTTCAATTTCAGTTGGCCAGAGCCTGGGCGCCCTGGTTGGATGCAACCCCACAGCGACTGGACCGAACCTATTTGAAGATCTGACACCAACGGCAGTGCGCTTATTAGGTGCTTGTCTGGCTCCTTCATCTAGGTCGTCCTATGCGAGGGCTTGGGAAAAGTTTATTGCATTTTGCTCACTAAAAGATTTGAATCCCTCATTTCCGTTACCGAACATTCTTATTATTAATTATTTAGCTCATTTATTCGAGACAGGGTTTTCGCCAAGTACCATTGCTACTCAAGCTTCAGTTTTGGCTTTTGTACAAAAATCTCTGGGTTACTCTGATTCGATTAACTCCTTTTTGTTAAAGAATTTACTAAAAGGCGCCCGAAAAAGCCACATTTCGTCCCCATCACGCCTGCCTATTACTAGCACCATTCTTGATCAATTATTATCTGCAGTTCACATTGTCATTTCTATAAGAACCCACCAAGTTTTGTTAAAGGCAATTTTCTCACTAGCCTTTGCGGGTTTTTTCCGCATGGGAGAATTAGTTTTCAAATCGGAGGGGGGGTCGCACAATGTTGTCCAAACTAAGAACGTAAAATTTTTATTTATAGCCAAAAAATTGTCTCATATGGAGATTTTGATGGAAAATTTTAAACATAAAACCGATAAAACGCCACTCACACTCATTCTTCGCTGCCATTGTGATTCTGTTAAATCAATATCTTGTGCACCTTGCCTTGTATTAGCATACTTGCAGGACTGTCCACACGCAGTGGGCCCGTTATTTCAGTTTTCCAACAAATCTCGGGTGCCTTATACCTTTGTCAATTCTCGACTAAACAGAATAATTGCCTTTTTGGGTCTGGACACAACCAGGTTTAAACTTCATTCCTTTCGGATAGGTGCCGCAACCTCAGCTTTCATGAAAGGTTATTCGGAAGATGTTATTAAGGTGATGGGACGTTGGAAAAGTAATGCTGTCCAATCATATATAAGATTACCTAATTTACTTTTGTAAGTGTTATCGCTAATGTAAGCTGACTTAATGGGTATAGTCGGTGGCAAGTACAATTTAGGGTTGGTTAGCAAGCATAAACTTTGTTTTGGATAGCACAGTGTTTAGACTGGCTTAATTTTATATTTTTGTAAAAAATTGTAGGCTGATATAATGGGTAGAGTCGGTGTCAAGTACAATTTAGGGTTGGTTAGCAAGCAACAATCTTTGTTTTTGATAAGCACAGTGTTTAGACTGGCTTAATTTTCATATTTTTGTCAAAAGTTATAATTGACCCTTATTAGTGTTGTTTATTCATTTCATTTAGTGTTACCAGGTTAATTTGGGGCAGACATGTATTTTTGTCTCTTATTATTCTAGGGTCTACTGACCTTTACCATGTCAATATTATATTCCATTGCTGTTTATTATGTTTACGTAGTTTTTATGCAATCGCCTCTAGTCAAGCTTAATCATGTTCTAGTCATCCTTTAATTTTATTGGACGGGGTTACGATCATCTGTTACATGTTCCATTATGTCACATGTTTACATTATGTACAATTGTTAATTTCACCTATTTAGCTTATAGATTGCATGTTTAGTTAATTGTTTCTACTATTGACATACCGTCCATGTTTGATTTGTTGTATATTAATAGATCTTGTCTTATGTTTCATGGATATTCTTTTAACATATGCCATGTCTTTCTTACCGTATTGTCATTTTAAATGCCGTCCATCTTTGATCTGTGTATATTAATAGATCTTGTTTTATGTTTCATGGATATCCTTTTACCATATTGTCAATTTGCATGCCGTCCATCTTTGATTTGGTTGTATTATTCTATACTGATTTTGTATTAGTCTTCTACCATGTCAACCTTACGATATTATCAGTTTATATTTCTGTCCATCCCGGATTGTTAAGTTTAGTATATATACTCTATATGAACGTGTATAATTTTTGATAATTTTTCTTACCAGTGAGTTGCTCATTGTTGTGTTACTTTTGTTGGTGTGATTTGTCTATTGTTGGGCACGACAGCTCAAACAGAATTCGGTTAGAGCTGTGTCTGGCCGGTTAGATGGTTTTCCATTCAGCCCAACGATTATTTGATCCTCAGAAGCATGAGGTTCTTCGGGTAATTGCTTGATAGTGTTTTAATAATCATGTATCTTTAATGCAATTTAAATATATTTAATTACTCTCAGAACCTGTGTTTCAGTCGTCATGTAATAAATTGACATTTTCACACCAACAATATTATGGTTGTTATTTGTTTTAAGATTGTATGCCAGGGCAGAAAGCACAAAAATATATTATTGTGATAATAAAATTTGTGCTATGCCCGTTAGTTTGTTATTGTTTACATACGGGTAGCTAGCCCGTACTATTTCCGGTGGCGCGTTGATCGTTTCCCGCCACTTCGACTAGTGCGCGTTTTCTATCCAGCTGGATAGGTGTCAGTGATAGTTCGTCATAAAGAACAACTGTTTGGAACTGCCCTCCGTCCACCCCATCTTCCATCCTACTTGTGTATGATTTGTTTTTGTCATTGCTTATGACGGTTTAGTTTG
The DNA here is from genome assembly GCA_917208275.1 of Patella pellucida. NCBI lineage: Eukaryota > Metazoa > Mollusca > Gastropoda > Patellidae > Patella > Patella pellucida. The sequence goes on from OU795038.1 coordinate 13,351,535, forward strand.
CCATTGCTTATGGCTATTTGGGCCGGTTAGATGGTTTTCCATTCAGCCCAACGATTATTTGATCCTCAGAAGCATGAGGTTCTTCGGGTAATTGCTTGATAGTGTTTTAATAATCATGTATCTTTAATGCAATTTAAATATATTTAATTACTCTCAGAACCTGTGTTTCAGTCGTCATGTAATAAATTGACATTTTCACACCAACAATATTATGGTTGTTATTTGTTTTAAGATTGTATGCCAGGGCAGAAAGCACAAATATAGAATGCATTAAAACCTTTTGTTCAAAAATACTACAATTCTGATGACAAAGCACATCTTTTCTACTTAGGAAAAAAAATTGATATTAATGGCCAATAGGACTAAGTGTTTTATTTTCAACACAATAATTCTCTATATCTTCATAATTTACTAACATCAAGCTGTAATTTCAAGAAAAAGAATTATTTATAGTTTTTGAGATAATCAATATTGTCACAGATTTTTTTTTATTTTAGACAAATTGTCTTTATGATATAACAACAGGTCGGTCGTCAGTGACTGTTTTCAGTTATTTGTCTGGTGAAACCTTTTCACTACACATCACAATTAGTCAATGTTTGTAAAACTGTATGGTAAAATTTGGTTATTTAGTTTTAGTTACATCACAGTAATTTTCTGAAGAAGAATATTTTTTTTTTTAGGTTTCCGTTTAGCTAGCTGCCAGCAGTAAGATAATTGGCCTGTCATTTAACTATTCATAGATTTTTCCCAAGAATGTTAAGAGACAATTTTTTTTTTAGAAATGGGGTTTAACATCCACTCGACACAAACTAGGTCATTTTGGGACTAACATATGGTTTAATTTTAATTCAAAAATTCGCTTGCGCATAGGGGTCTTTTAGCAGTGGGAGGAAACCAGAGGATCCAGAGAAAACCCATGAGGTTGGACAGACCACCCTAATCCTTGTCACATACAACCGGGTATTCCAAACCATCCAGTTGACTCAATGACAGGCTTTATGGTACAGCGCGCGCACGCTAACCATTCAGCCATCCAACCCCCAGAATGTTTAGAACATGGGTTACCAGTCATTTTAACTGATTTTTTTAATTTTAAAAAATATTTGTAATCCTTTTCTTACTTCTGAAATCAATAGTATAGATGAACATCAATAACAATGAAATGAATTGGGGTTTAACATTCAACTGTTCTGTATCAACAGCACTAATGATGACGGGTACGCCATACATTCTGATATAAGGGAACTTTTGCCAGAATAACAATTGAATTTCAATGGCCCATGGTTCTTTTATGTACACATGATCTATCGGCATCTTCCTCCATGCAGTATTCCAAAATTATCAATAATAATCTTATCAAATATCACTTCCTTTATTTATAACATTTCGAAACTTTTTTATAGGTTATAAAAAGTATTTATAAATACTCCTCTCTTTGGTTTCAGATTGTGTTCTTTTATGAATCAAATTATTGTCCAAATTATTGTCCTAGAAGCTATCTTTACAAACAAGGAAATTGAATCAATCTAGAACCACCAGCACGTAATTCACATCCGCTGATCAAATTTGTAGCAAAACCAATATAGCTAACTAAATTACTTCCCCTGAGGGTCATGCCCTTATTCACCATTTGGATATCTTTATACAACAGAATTTGTGCAAAAAGCAGCATTTTAAAATATGAGATATTGATCAGGGTATATTTATGTGAAAACTGTGAAATGTTCTTATAATTAAATAGATTTTTTTATTTTGATTAAAGTTTTACAATAAAGAAATATCCTTTACATGTAGATCAAGAACAGACAACCATAAAAGGAAACAAAAATAAATCTCAGAAAAATACAGCGCTATAACCTTTGATTGTAGGATATAAGGATTTACAAGAAATTTATACATTCTCAATTCCAGACACTTTTAATGATCTATAGTTATGAAAACTACACAAATAAACCTTATAATTTTGTACAAATATTATCAATGGCAAATTGCTCTCAAATGGCAGTAATACTTGATCTTGTATTATTCTGTAAAACCATACATTACAATATTTCGTACCCAGGACGTGATTACCATTGATATCAAACCCGCAATTCAGTCCAATGATCAAGCGAGTTTTAACTGTGATATGGTATGCCTGGAGATCATTGCAATGCTTTAATTTCAGATTCCAGAACTGGTTGCATACACTTGCGGATTGTATTAGTATGTACTCTGCCCCTTGGGGTGTTTTCCTCCAGGAGTTTTTATGCAAAATTAGGATTTATTTCAGTGCAACTGAGACAATTTAGGCAGCGATTTCATTGACGTTTAGAATTTGTTGACAATTTGAGTATTTTAAACAGACTCTTTCTCTCATGATGTTTTCCTTTACTTTATTTTAGTGAAATCCTGGATAAAAAATTAGTATGACCAAGAATTGTGGGGGGTGGGGGGGAGCCTAAATGTGGGGTTCCCGGGACATTTGTCCCACTTTGCCTCCCCAAGATCCTGTACTGCCTGGTCTGTTCAATTAATGCTCTGGTACACACCCCTATATATATGTTTACCAGAAACAAAAGACCCTAGACCCAATATATTCAAGACCTAATGGCAAATATGGCACATATAGTCGTATACAACTTCAAATCATGACACACACACAGAAAAAAAGATACTTCTAAGAAACATATTGGTCCAAAAAATTTAAAATTAATCAATCCTTACATAAGTTATAGTTATCTAAAGTTCATAAATACCATCTTTACTGTTATCGAACGCCTGAAGGTTAATTCATTTCTATATTGCGCACTAGATAATATCTCACTCGTTTTTTTGATTAATCATCTAAATCACTGTCGAAAAAAAGTTATTAAAGAGAATGATTATCGGCCTTCGGGCACACCGAGGACTCAAGAACTCACACATGTAAATAAAACCCAAACTAATTTTACAATGTGATTGGTGCGAATCTCTCGAGACGAAATCCTTCGTTACTTCTTATTGACAGTTTACTCAGAAAGATATCCACCTTAATGAACAACGGATTTCATTAGCGAGAAACTTGGCTTTAATTAAGACACCTAGTTGATTTAATTTCCTGAAAATCATCAAGAGGCAGAAATGAAATGCAACAAAATGATGTTTACGAAAAACTCAGACAATTCAACAACTAGCTTGATACAAAATTTAGGTTTGTACTTTAACATAATTTAACGGAACGTAAACAGAATTTGTTTTCCATCTTTAATTTAATTCAAAACCTATTCAAATTGAAAGCCACCATGTTTTACAAGTCAGGAATTGAATTAACGGTAATTTGATTTCCTTATCGTCTGCTGAAATCGGTTACATATAAGACAAACAGCAAAATTAGATTTTTAGATCATACACAATAAAGAGAGAGAGAGAGAGAGAGAGAGAGATGGGGTTTAACCTCCACTCGACACAAACTAGGTCATTTGGGGACTAACATATGGTTTAATTTCATTTCAATAATTCCTTTGCGCATAGGGGTCTTTAGCAGTGGGAGGAAACCAGAGGACCCGGAGAAAACCCACAAAGTTGGACAGACGACCCTACTATTTGTCACATATGTGCTAACCATTCGGCCATCCAACCCCCCCATACACAATAACATTAATACCCAAAACAATCTGAAATAACCAAAATATGTCAAATCCCTGGTCATTTGTTGCTGTTATATATTATAAATTTAACATCCACTTAATTAGTATATTATGGACAGATTGATGCCATGGTCAGCAGACTTGTCTTAATAGTAGGAGCAAACAGAGTTAGGATATTAAAATATGCAAAACATATTTTTTATATTTCAAAAGAATCATTTTAACTATGATTTCAGAATCACCCGCCCCCCCCTCCTCAGAAAAAGATAATTACATTTTACGAGTTTGAGTCGGATAACAATTAACACGTTCAATGACAATTCTTTCTGTACGTGTAACCACTCAATTACATCGTTTAAGCAATATCTCAAGTGAATTCAGTATAGCCAAAGAATTGATTTTTTTGGGTGGTTTAGCCGTCACGGAAAGTACTCTGTATTCTATCCAGCAATCATGGCAATCGGATTAAATACGAAACTAAACTATGTTTAAAGTTCCTAACATTGACTATTGACGATTCTCTGACACTTCCTGTTAAGGTAATGTCAATTAACTATGATGAAGGATGCTTCCGTATCGAGCCACGAAGCTACTCGTTTAAATTTTATTTACTGTCTGCCGTTAATGTGATTGAATATTGGTTGTAATGAAAGAAGAGTTTGTCACTACCTCAATCCTCATAACAAAAGCTAATGCTAAGAGAATGGTCTTGTGACATCCATCAATCATCCAACTGCATTAATAAAAGCATACGCAAAAATATATATTTCAAGTCATGTCATGAGCAATATTTGCATTCATCAAGTGAACGAGTAAGCGTCTTAGGACATTTTCGGCAACATATGTCAGCTGTGTTTCAAGAGTAAAATTAACTTGTCGATATTTCTCTATCATGAATATATATATATATAGAAAATACACACAGATGTTGTGTCTCAGTCTGTCTGGCAACAAAACACGTAAGTAAACAGTGTTGATAGCCATGTTCCTCTCCACATTATATTAAAACCCTAACTATTCAAACCCATGATAAATTTCAGTGTAATGTTCAAATTTCTTATTACAGTACGCACATGATTGATTTTAACAGACAATCTAACAATGAGAATACAAATCATACAACTAACGAGTCTAGAGCATGCAATTGTGTTATTATTATTATTATTACTACCAGGCCCCGAGTTCACAAAGCAATCTTAGATTCAAGTTAAGAATTTACTCATTGTTTATGAGAAATATCTTTGATCCAGAAACACAAAACTTTTCACATATATATAGTTTCTTATCGAATCTGAGTCAATTCTTAACTGAAGTCTAAGAATGCTTTGTTAACTGGGACCAAAAGTCTCACAATGGATTCTAATTACTCAATTTAAATATTTCTAACATGCCAAATACAAGTAATAACGGAACTACGCATATTCAAAAGATAAACATGGTATATGTATATGATATAAAGGGAAATACCCATTTCAACAATAACGATATGACTAACCTGTTAACTAAACGATATCCAAAGCTCAACTACAAGCCGTACACACTATCAACTGAAAACGTCAATATTTCTCCCATGCATATTGGAAATAAAATCTCTATATTATACTCATATTAGCACTATGTTTTTGATACACCACCAGTCATAAATGAAAAGCTGCGAGCACCTGTTTCACTGACTAAACATGAGCTACTTCTATATATAAAGGCCGTCGAATCATGGATAATCAACTCTCTATAATACACTACTCCATGCTTGATTAATACCATTGATTGACAAACAGAATGACACTGAACACTGACTTGTAGACACTGTAGTTTGTTTTTTTCACCTGGTGTGATTAGCGAAAAAAAATATGTTCAAGAGAACAACAATTAACAGCAGCAGGAGGAGATAAAATGAGGTTTAAAGCTGCTAATTATTCGTTATGTTAAAATGTAGTCTAGTCCAAAAGATTTAATTATGAGAAACTATTATATCAATAGTATTCGATTCCTGTACTGTTGACTGGCGTGGTCCCCCTTGTCAGTTTTGCAGGATACATGGCCTGGCAAGGAACAATGTAGAGTTGTTCAGATAGGCAAAAAACTGAGGTCCTGTGCATGTAAAAGAAACCTTGACAGTTGGAATTTGATATAAGAATATAGGCTGAATGCAAAATTTCAATCATAGCACACTGTATGATGTATGCCGGTATTTATTAGCCCAGTTCATGCAGAACAGTAGGACATTAAACCCCCATTTCATTTCAAAATTTCAATCATAGCACACTGTATGATGTATGCCAATATTTATTAGCCCAGTCATGTAGAACAGTAGAGAGAGAGAGAGAGAGAAATGGGGTTTAACGTCCACTCTACACAAACTAGGTTATTTTGGGAACTAACATCTAGTTTTCAATTTTTATTTAAATAATTCACTTGCGCGTAGGGGTCTTTAGCAGTGGGAGGAAACCAGAGATCCTGGAGGAAACCGAGGAGGTTGAGAAGGCGTCCCTATCTCAATGTTACATACATTCACACTAGGGCTCGAAACCACAGCCGCAAGCCAGAGGTGAACGGCCAGCTAGAGGTCGAAGCGCAGCACTCTAGACCACTAGACCATCCCAACCCCCCTTAGAACAGTAGGACATTAAACCCCATTTCATTTCATTTTTCTGTTTGGCAACCACGTTACCACGGCCAGTAAAATATAATACAGATAAGTAATGTATTTATAATAACAAAATGAAATACTTATGTTGTTTATCAGGTGTAGTATATAACCCTATATAAAATCAATAAAAACTCACTCATGTCTCTAGGCCTTTAATTATCTATGTACAGGACTAATCTTTCACCTCAGCTATGTATCACTAAGCAAATGACTTGATTATAACTATTAGTCGACTTTACTCAATAAATCTATACAATAATTCCTATATAGCGCGTTTTAACCATCTCAAAGTGTACAGCAAAATCTCTTCAATTTTGTGATTATTAATAATTTAAGCTACTGATCAACACTTGATGGATTTTGAATATTTCGAAAGTCCCAAAAAGAATATCAGTATCAGTCCAAAAATATCTGTCCAAAAGAATATTAATACCAGTCCAAACAAATATCAGTCCAAAAATATAAGTATAAAAACAATAGGATAAATTAAAATATTTTTAACAATTCAACTTCCTGAGCAGTTGGTATAAACAAGCCAGTGTATATATATATATATATTGGATAAAATTTCGATGGATTTCCTTTTCATCTGATTGGATTTCAAGCCAGGCGATTTTTTTTACTGTTAATATTTTTGATCGATCAGAGTATATCTTAAGCAGAGAAAAGTTATACATTGTCAAAAAAGCTGAGCTCTGTTCTTCTCATGGCCATTATTAAGGTATCTCTCTATTTTATTTAAGGGAACAAGGCTACATTTTCCAAGCCACGACCGATCTCCATGGATAGCTGTCAAACCATAAAAAAAGAATATATCTGTCAAACTTTTAACTTTATCACATCAATGAAATTTCATCCAAGGAAAAAATAAACGATGTACCGAAAAAAAATTCTGGATGAAAAATAACATGTGTACGTCAAGTGTTCTGCGTGGCCATAAAATAGCTAATAACCCTGGATTTAATCGACTGTCAAACCATAAATATCCTGCACGGACATGTCACATTAATGAAATATGGTAATAAATGAATTGGTTCTATCAGAGATTCAGAGAATAGTGGAGCTAACTAATCACCCATAAAACACTCCAAGCTACTGTAGTCTAATCTTGCTTCCGATTCAATTTCATGTCGTGAATCATTTCATCCCATTGTACACTCGATAGCTTGCCTACGATTTTTAGTAACAAAAAATGCAATGTTTCGTTAAAGGTCATCAATCATTTCTTATTTACTATCATAAATCATCTTTTATGGAATTCAAAAATGGATAAAATAATGCCAATAGCATTTAGAGCTGCAAGTTTTTTTACATTCAATTATATGTATTTGATGTATAATTATATAGAAATACATCTATTGCAGTTACAGAACAGAATTGTGTAAATGGTTATTTTCATGATGATACTATTTGAAGTTAAATAAGAATAAAATTGCAATATCTTTGTAGTGTCTATTATTTCATGATCAATCTTAATTCTATCCGTAGCTGTTGAATTTATTAACTTGTTTCTGTAGCATGTGGTCAAAGTTTTTACTGCATATAAAGATGTTTGTCATTTATTAAGATACAATATAGAATGTGTTTTAAGTTTACTGAGATGAATACAAGCTTTGTGATTTTGAGACTGGATCTGCAACTATGCAGGCGGCATCTTTTTAAAAACTTGTTTTTCTAACAAATAAAATGTAAAGAAGGCCTATTTCTTTGTGTCATCTGTGAATGCAATGCAAACAGCTTTTCTGCAAAAAGGGGCACATAACAAACACTTTCTTCATTACCCCTGTTGGAGCAGATCAAGAAAAAGCATGACATTAGACTCCAATTCATTTCATGTGCCAAACAAGGTGCTATGCAGGGAAATTTAAATTTTCTTGTGCAGTGGATCTTAAATATGCTGCATATGGTATATATATTATTTCACCTCATCTAAACAAATATTTATTTTTCCTTTCCAGACCCATCTTAAACCACTGGGGAAACAAGGTTTTAACAACCTCATGAACTTTCTTGTCCAACTGTGCACCTCCTGGTTAGTGAGCCAGTGCCTCAATCGCAATGTGTCTATGGCTTTCTTTAGAATGCAATTGCTAATGTCTCACCAAAAAAAGATGTTAAAATAAAATACCCATATTTATAAATGTTACATAGGATTTTCTGAAACCCTGAAGCTTGATAAGTAATACACTGTACATCACAATAGATAAACCACGATCAATAAATATACTCAAGAGTAATAGGTAATAAACCAATATACGCAACAACTTTGACATTTAAAACCCTGCCTTGATAACATCAAGTCCAACATAATTTTATTGTTTTATTGAATTTTTCAGTGTAATTAGCGATATTGTTGGTTGAATAATTCATAGCCCATCATTAAGACATAGATTGTGAATTGGGAACATCTGAAACGAATAGATGAAATTGTGCAGGCGCTATTAATATGTGGTCGATATACATTCTCCAACTGTGTCTACAATCTGATTTATATATATACTACAGTAATGTGTCTAAACCTGGAGATTGTTTACACCCGATACAAAATGAAATGAAAAGAGGTTTAATGGCCTTCTGCACCAACCCAACTAAATAATGACTAATTAGTATATGTCATGCTGTGTGCTATAAGGGAAATTTTCATCGAGAAGCAGCGTTAAAAGGGCTATACTTTTATCTTTTATTTCGAACTATATATCATGTGTTCTTTGATATGTGCATGCCAACCGTAACAGGACCCCAGTCTTTCTTCCCATTAAAATGACTAGACACTGTTCCTTACCACTGACAAGTGGAAGCCCTGCTGGAAAAACCTGATGAACACGGGACCTCCAGATTAGTGCTTCACCGCCATATTCACTGACCTCGTACAAATTCAGTACGGGTAATCATATTCTGATGAGCTACGTGTAGATAGCTCACTTCATCGTTTCAGCTCTAATTTAATTTGATTTTATCTGCCTTTCTATAAAATGTTTAAACTGATATGCCAATGACCTTTAGGATCAATCTCGAAACTAGAAGAATTGTTGTAGAAATTTCTCTGGTGACTGGGGGTAGCCATTTTCCCGAAGTGACAAATCATGCGACATGTATTTATTTAACGTCCCTGGATGGCCAAATCACTTTAAAATATACCCACCTGTAGTTATTTTACCTGCTTGGATGACCGAATCACTTAAAAATATACGCACGTGTAGAAAAATGGGCTTTACAAAAACTTGAATTGGTATGTTTAGGATCCAAATTTTTTATGTTAGCAATTGACTTTTACAACAAACGAAACGACAATCCGACCTCTAGTTTTCAAGATATCAACCCAAAAAAGATTGACTAATCAGAGGTGAGAATAGGCGGGGCTTAGGTCTGGAAAAAAATAGAAAAAATGGACGGTATATGGCTCCAGAGGCCTACGGCATATGGGAACGAGATTGCTTTAGGATATCAACATAAAATCTGTTATATCCTGACTCCTGGTTCTTTATAGATCTGCTGAAATCAGTCACCCATTGTACACGAATAAAACAAAGCATTCAAATATAATCAACAGACACTTTCAATTTCCACAGAAATTTCCTTTTACAAAAACAGACAAATTGAGTATAGTTGCTAAAATTGAAGCTCAGACATCTTAATGAAAAAAGTATTTAAAGGGACAATAACACTCTTGCTGGCTTGACAGGTCCAGAAAAAAAAAATAGCCATATTCTAACTACTAGATGTTTAAGTATCCTACCTTTTATGTTAATTATCCATTACATCCTTTTTTACTTGGCCAGAGGGTTCAAAAATAGTTGCATTTGAAAGTTTTTAAGTAAAGCTTTTCTAACCACGTTGTTGAATTTTTCCATTTTTTTAAATTTGGTGTGTTAAGATGAAATTTGTATCATCAATTAGTTGGTATATTGTAAAAAAAAGTACAATTTGTTGACTAGAATAATGATTGCGACATATTATTCAGTTACAACAAGAGTGTTATTGGGGCTTTAAAAATGGGTTTGTTATCACCCTTTAAAAATACGAACATCAAGTTACCATGTAATCATCAATTTTAAAACCTAATAAAATCCTGCTCATTAATCAAAGGTTTAGGGGCTTCTCCTGGCTAGCAGATCTAATCCCAACTATCATGTAATTGTAAATGTCCGTCACTGCAGGGATAAAATTCTTAATATGTGGAAGATTAATGGTTTGACGGTGAGCGACAGGTTAAAAATAGTTCCAATCTGATCAAGATTTAACACCGACCTGAGATCAATATTTCTATGCTTTCAGAATTATAACCTGTAGAATCCAGTTGAATGTCCGAGAAACTTGAATAAGATCTCAAAATAATTGTGTCACTTAGTATTCCTATCAGCCTTTGGTTTGATTAATCAGTACCCACGACTGGCCAATGTTTTTAAAATGAAATAGGGTATAATTAATGTCATACTTCTCTGCACAAATTGGGTTAATACTGATAGGTGTATGCAATGCAATGAACTTTGCTTGGACAGTGGCACTACATTTTATTCATATTTTGAATTCCAACTGTTATGGGTTCTGTTATAGGACCTTGTTATTGTCATCTCATTCGAACAACTATAGGTTGTTCTTTCGAGGCCTTCCATCCTGCACCCAAATGGTCATGAGAGAGATAGGACCCGGAGAAAACCCACAAGGTGTTACATGCGACCTTCTTCTTGTCACATGCAACTGGGGAATTGAAACTATGCCAGTTGACTCAATGACAGACCTTATGATACCATGTGCACATGTCAACCATTAAGCCATCCACCCCCTCCAAGTTGTCATTGAGTAAAGATATTGTGTTTGCGTTCTCAGGTATGTACATGACCAGGTGTACGGTCACCTACCTAACCTTGTAGGTTTTCTCTTGGTCACACGGTTCCCAACCACTATTGAAATAATGTTATATTGTAAGTTAGTCCCAAAATTACCTGATTTTTTTTAAAGGGGTATTAAACCCTATTTTTCTTTCTTTAATATCTATGTTTAAACATACCACAGAGAATACAAATGACATAAAACCTAGTAATAATCATTGTTAAAATGCCAGGAATAAACGGTAACAGAAGTTTTATCGTGGCTTAGATCAACATCGATTGGTAATTTATTTCCTCATCCTGTCATGTGATCAATCTGTTTGTCAATATCTCATTTACCCTTTGACCTTGCAGCTCATTTCTCATTATCTCTATGTCAGAGGTGGACTCCATTATTATACTATTTCTCCCTTGTGGGATTTGGATTAATAAGGCTTAGGACATTGCTAGCATGGAACATCCGCCATTTGTCTATTCTTGGAACAATCAAATCGGAAACATATATTTATCCTGGCCATATTTAGAATGATTCTTTCTTGAGATAAGCAGGATGGTGGAACAAAATGATATCTATTTTCCTATTCCCTTCCATGGGACTACATACCCTCGCTTCAAATCTCAAAGGACAGAAATAATTTTGTATTCGTAATTATCTGCACTGAAGTGACTCATGGCCCCCGAATGCCCCCCGAAATAATGAAACATAAAAATGACTGAACTTGAGACTTCACAGCACAAAGTCTGCACTTCATACAAAGTTTCCTGAAGCCATAGTTTTCTTAATCAATTGCGGTATAGTCATTTAATTCAATGCACAAAACACAATTTATTTGCAACTGTCTTCACAGTTTCTTTTGGTTTGCTGGTGTAAGATGTATTTATGTCTTATATGCCAAGGTCTTTTTGCCACGATACAGTATTTGGCTCTTAAAACAAATTTCATTTTCTGTGTTATTCACCCAACAACTCACAGTTAAAAACCTGTTTATATCAACTTCGATGAAGAAAGGCCTTGAAAAAATTGATGAAAACAAAGATGAAATCTGAAGAAAACTATTTTTTTCAGAAAGAGAAAGTCCCTTTGAAAACCTACGCCAACTTTGGAAAATAATCGCCAATCACTTCATTCAATTTAATGCTGTGCTTTGAAGTGGCACTTTGAATTATCTTTAGGGATGTCCGTGGAACAGACATCTTAGTCTCCCAGGATCCACTCTTTCATTCAAATGTCATCAACAAGAATCACTTCTATTATTACCAAAGAGGAACTGTTTCACAGATTTCACTTGTACTATTACCAGAAGGAATAGTTTTACAGATTTATAATTCATGTCTGGTGTAGCGAAACATAGCTTAAAATGTCCCCTGCCGAAATTCCAAAATAAATAGATGACACATATCAATTATCTATAGGCTTACCTAGTCTAACCAGAAAATGTTCACAATTAAACAAATTCAAGGTTTGGAAGTACATGGTAGTGACGTTTCATCACTCTCTCTATGTTAGAATCAAAGTTATCTTGTCCCAAAGCATCGACCATTTGCTTAGCTTTAGCAGAAAATGTTAAGCAAGACATTCACCTAATTAACATCTACACAAAGTTTAAACAATTGCTTATCGTTACTTAACTTAAACAGAAAATTCTTATTATCTAACTTAGTCAAGGTATTGATATAATGAAACTATACACCAAGTTTCATCACTATCACTTAATTAGAACTAAAGTTATCGTGTCCAAAAGCATTGGCCAATCAAATTGCTTATCTCTGCCTAACCAAAGCAGAAAATCTTCGGACTCCATCAAGGCATTTTCCTAATCAACACCTACACCAAGTTTGAACATACTAGTTAAATTAGAAGAAGAGTTATTGTGGCTCAAAAAGATGGAAAGAAAGATGGATGGACGATCAGACAGACAGACCCATTCTTCAAAAGGCAGGGGACCAATGAACTGAAATTTAACATTGTACTTTACTGCACTAACAGACATGCACCATGCTGTGGGCTATGGGTGTAATTTTGCTCTGACACCACTTTTCATTGTCAAGCCCTCTCCTTGTTCAGAGGAACTTTCTTGGGGAGCACTGGGATCGAATCTAATTAGTGATCATATGCTTTATTTACTGAGTCACAGCCTCAAAACTTAAATAACAAAGTGACATTGTGCATTACTGACCCATGCTTTCGAGAGAGAAAAGAAAATATTGAACACATAGATAAATCCAAAAATTCTATCAAGTAAATGTCAATCAGTCAGGTCACGAGGTGTAGAACTCGACACCACATCAAAATAGCTGTTCCATCAATTATTCATACTCATTACATTCCAGCTGTTCAAATCGGTGGACTTATGAGTAGTTACAATCACTAGCACATAAATTATTTAAATATTATCACACAGATTGACAAATCCACCTCACAAATTACAACAAAGTAAATAATGTTCCAACCATTAAGGCCCACAATTAATGATATTAGTGTTGTTGCTGTTCGGCCCAATACACATCATGTGAATATTTCAATTATTTCATAAACTAATGGTACTCATGCAACCCTTTACATGAAACCCACGGGACATTTTACAAATCTCTGAGGACTCCCCCAATCTCCATTTAGTCAGATTTCTTATATTTGATAATTGGTCCATGACCTCAGGACCCATGTCATCACTTTTCAGTAACATCTTTGATAAACTCCAACATGGCCAATCTATAGCCATTCTCAGGCCCGGATCCAGGATTTTGTCAAGTGGAGGGATACATTGGAAGGGTAATCATCAGAGTGCTGCATGTATTAGTCCCCAGAGTCTTCGTCGCACAGAAACGAAAATCACCTCATACAAGTAAGAATTGTAGATTAACCTCTAATGTCACCTCATACTAGTAAGAATTTTAAATAAACCTCTAATGTCACCTCATACAAGTAAGTATTGTAAATTAACCTCTAATGTCACCTCATACAAGTAAGTATTGTAAATTAACCTCTAATGTCACCTCATACAAGTAAGTATTGTAGATTAACCTCTAATGTCGCCCCATACAAGTATTGTAAATTATACTCTAATGTCACCTCATACAAGTAAGTATTGTAAATTAACCTCTAATGTCACCTCATACAAGTAAGTATTGTAGATTAACCTCTAATGTCGCCCCATACAAGTAAGAATTTTAAATAAACCTCTAATGTCACCTTATACAAGTAAGTATTGTAAATTAACCTCTTATGTCAACCCATACAAGTAAGAGTTGTAAATTAATCTCTAATGTCGCCCCATACAAGTAAGAGTTGTAGATTAATCTCTAATGTCACCTCATACAAGTAAGAATTTTAAATAAACATCTAATGTCACCTCATACAAGTAAGAATTGTAGATTAACCACTAATGTCACCTTATACAAATGAGGATTTTTAATATACCTCTAATGTCACCCCATACAAGTAAGAAATTTAAATAAACATCTAATAAAATAAAAACCAAGTACGAACAATCCAAATCATAGGCCATAGCTGCATCCAATCTATTAGGCGAAATGTCAGTCAAATAGCGTGATTGGCCAATGAACTATAGTATGCAAAATGCACGTGATGAATTGTCTTTAACGATGTAGTAGACATTATCAGGGTGATAGTAACAGTATACGTGTCAATTAAAAATATCTAGAATAATAGCCGAGAGAGACACGTTATATTTACCAATCAAATCAATATGACGGCCATTAAACTTTTTAAAGGCCTTAATAAGTTTAGTGCGCAAGTATCCTTGTAGTTGAAGAAGCTTTGATGACAAATGCCTCGATCTACTTAAAAAATCAGAATAAAAGGAACAAGCTCTCGTGTAACGAATTAGCTGAGACACAAACACTCTATAAGCTGGTGATATTGGAATGTTACTACTAATAAATGGAAAGTTAACAATCGGAAAGTCAAAGTCATCCCGTTTATCGTACAATTTAACACTCAGTTTATGGCAATTGTCATATTCGAGACGCAGATCCAAGTAGGAAGCGTAATTGTCACTGTCAGTGGTATTTTTAATTTCGAGCTCATCAGGATATATGAAGTCTACATAATCACTAAATTTAGGATTATTAAGGGCTAAAACATCATCAATATATCGATAAGTGAAATTAAAAAGTCTGACTGATCCAGACTCATCATTTGTTTGTTTTTACGAGTATCTGTATGTACTCGGCTTCATACGAATAGAGAAACAGATCAGCAAGCAAAGGTGCACAGTTGGTGCCCATTGGGATGCCAACCACTTGCTGATATATTTCCCCTCCTAATTCAACAAAGATGTTATCAATTAAAAAATCCAACATCTGAATTATCTTGATGGCTGTGTATTTGTTTTTTGAATCACTGTGATACTTAACGAAATATGTAGAATTATAATTTACAACTAAATATTGATATCGAGCAGTACCCGATTTAGACGAAAAGACACTGTGAATAATGTCTTTCAATCGCGCTTTTAATTTACTATGGGGAATTTTAGTGTACAAAGTAGAAAAGTCAAACGTTTGAATAGATGAGACTGAAGCAAGGGATCTAGATTGCAAACCATCAAGTAATTCTTTGAAGTATGAATTGTAGATAAACCTCTAATGTCACCTTATACAAGAAAGAATTTTAGATTAACCTTTAATGTCCTGCACTGCATACAAGTAAGGATTTTAGGTAAGCCTCTAATGTTACCGACAAATACTTGGTAATCAAGATCAAATTTTTCATCCCAATGAAACTCAGCTTTTAGTTGACAGATTTGAAAATATAATAAATGGCTTATAATTACAATAATGTCTTCAGGATGTTTCATTATACTCTTCATATCTGTCACCTAATTTACAAATCTGGACCCAGTATTCCATCCAAATTATTAACATATACAGTAGCATTTCAAAAATTCTAGAAAACCGTACAAATATAAATAAATACAGAGACATCTCACCTTTGAAATTCAGGAACTATGGACACTGAAGATAAATGTATCAACAAAATAACGATAATGGATCCTTTCAATTCATACACACAGGAAATTCATCTATTATTTATATCAATCCATCCAATAAATGTTGTCATTTAAATTCCTAGGTTCATATTTGACAGTGATTTTAGGATTAAACAATTAAAAATAACCACATTCAAATATATGTAACGGGTATTTCCAGAAAATTAGTTTATCAAGAACACTGAAGCAAGTACGATGCATATATATACAAACTTTTCTGGAAACCATAAATCTTTGAGTCAATTTTCAGAAAGAGAAAATAAGAACAGAATTTGTTTAAATTGTTTCACAAATCAAGAACATCCTTCACTATGGTCTATTCATTCTACTGAAGCAAGTACGATGCATATTAAAGATTTTTATGGAAACCATAAATCTTTGAGTCAATTTTCATAAAACTGTTTCCAAGAGATTTAATTGTTTCACAAATCAAGAACCTCCTTCACTATACAGCCTCAAGGTGTATTCATTCTGCTTTATTGAAGGCATTCAACACAAGGCATCTAACATTATCTATGTTATGGTACCAACCTCGGTTACACACTCTACTATTGCTAACACTACCGATTGTACTATACAAGCAGTAGTCGTATCTCAATAGAGTTCCAACCCGTTCACACAATTCACACAAACCTATTTCCGATACAAGATCTGGCAGTAGTTTTACAACCGACGAGCTGTCAGCTAAACATCAATATACTGTTATACTTCGTTAACTATCTATACTATATGTACATGTATGTAATAGACAGAAAATACAAACCATGTTCGATCCACTTATGTATATCAATAAACTCTGAAACCTTTTTCTTGTAGGCCTTATACCATTTGTAAATACTATTTTTTTTAACTACTTTTGGTTTGTATTAAGGAGTAAATAAGAAATGGGAGCAATCATGGATATCAACCACAACTGACAGTATTAATTTTTAATCAACAAGCTCATGTGTCTTAATCAAGTTATGTCTTAATCAACGCACACTTTATTTGTTGATTGCAGTGTTGATTTTTTTGAATGTGTCAGAACAAACTCTTTCAAAACGATTCTGAAAATATATCTCAAGAGTGAAAGCTGTCTCTCACTTAAGCTAGCAGGGTATCTTATGCTTGCAGCCTTTAAGCAAACAAATATTACCTTCATACAGAAAAAGGTTTTGTGTATTAATACTTTGCTATTTGAAATCAGTAATATAAATATATCCTTTTAAGGACTTTTTAACACCTGCATATTTAATACTTTGTTTGCTATTTGAAATCAATAATATAAATTTACCCTTGTTTTTTTAAATTACTAATGAAATGAAATGGGGTTTACTCTTCTGCACCTCTAGGCTAATTGAAGACAGGGAAATTACTAATGGCATAGGGCTTTAACATTTACAACATAGGACTAAGAATGATTTTTCTAATATCTAACTGACTGATTTTGGTCTTAAAATCACAGTGACAGTCACATCATGTCCGTAAAGATTACTAGAACAGTTATTATGGAAAATCAATGATTTTATCTGGTTATTATGAATTCGCGTGATTTTCAAAATCTGTATCCTGTAATTAATCTTTGGTTAAAAATAAATTTGGAAGACAACTGGTGAACCTTCATCTAGGTGTACATACAAACAAATTTTGATGACAACCTGTGCACTTTCATTTATGTGTGGGAATAAACTTTGTTTGGCTTAAAAATTTCGTCTTTGACTTTTAAATAATTTTGAAGAGAATCTGGATATATTCATCTAGGAGAGGACATAAATGATTAAATTGGTCAGTGTTGTGTATACAGAACTTTTATGACATAAATGTCTAAATTGGTCAGTGTACACACAGCTTATATGACTTAAATGTCTAAATTGGTCAGTGCACACACAGCTTATAAGACTGAAATGTCTAAATTGGTCAGTGTACACAGAGCTTATATGACTGAAATACTGAGTTAAATTGGTCAGTGTACATTCAGCTTAAATGACAAAATAAATAGATGGGTTAAATTGGTCAGTGTACACACAGCTTAATTATATGACAAAAAAAATAGTTGGGTTGAATAGGTGTGTGTACAATCAGCTTATATATATATGACCAAAAAATAGTTGGTTTTACCTCTATATAAATTCAAAAGCACACCATGTAAATTAGTCCTGTATTGATAAAAGTGGTCTTGCATCAATATAACGAAGTTGTATGTGGTAACTATTGGAACACATGTTGTGTTAACATGTCTTAGTATTTCAACAGCTGCTGTAGCACGAGTAGCTTGCTCTGACTAATATTATTGAGTTAATACACACCATCATCAAATCAAGCTGACTTAGGATATTAAAGGAGTAATAAGATGTTTGTCAAATAAAAGTGAAATGCTACTGTAAAATTGATTAAATTAACCCTTCGAGTTTGAGAAAGGTGATCTTTTTAGCCCATTTTTGAAAGCTCCAAAAACTGCTGCTCTCCAGAACACTAGAGTCTTCGAACCAGTACACGATTATTTAATAGTTTGTAGTTACCGTGACTCTGGCAGTTGAGGCACAGGAGGGACCACTATGTACATCTAAATATTGACTGCCCTAGTTCCAATAAAACTTTTGAGAAAGTGATCTTTATAGTATATGATTCTTAAAGTTTGTAGTTATTGTGACTCTGGCAGTTTTCGAGCAAGCGATAGCTAAAGTCTTGCAGTGTCTTGGGCGGTCCAGGTGCTAAAGGGTTAACAATATATTTCTTTGAAATTCAATGTATATCAAACGAGTTCTTGCAAATCAATTAAAGTATCAAAATCACTTAGACCACAGTTCTACGAAAGACTTTTTTTTACAACCAAAAAAATTATCACTTAGGATGAAACTGTTAAGAAGAATGGAACTTGAGGTTCATTACTACAAGATGTCAATCTCCATTTTTTGTCCATAAATATGTCAAGAATTCAAGACTCCTTCTCTAACAAGCGTGTGATTAATTCATTAATTCAATGAGTCACTATGTCATATCTGTGGCCGAATCAAAAGGTTTTTTTAGCAAGGAGATCTGACGGCTGGATAATCCTGAATAATAATCAATGTGGCAGATGGCTTGGATTATTATCTCATTGTAAGTGTCAACACAACCTTAAGGATAATAACGTGCTAACTTGTTGTTTTTTACGCATAATATCAATATTCAACACATTAAAAGCGTGAACACAAAACATAATATTTCTCATTTCTCATAGCAAATATCCCTTATTTTCATTTAAGGACTTCCCCCCCCCAAAAAAAAAATTTCATCATTGTTTTTTTTTTCTTTTACGAATTTTACAGCTTTTTTCAACCGATTAAGACAAGTGATTTTTTAAAAACAGGCATTTATAAAATAGAATAGAAATTGTAATTATTGTAATATGTGTATATGTATTTGTATTATTTTAACAAAAATTTATAAAAAAAATTTAAAAGATATTTTTTATCTCTTCTGCGGGAAAAAATATATCGTTAGAGAATTGAAATGAAAAGTTGTCCCGAACTGAATCCAGAGGGAGAACTGTCTGAGTAAAATTTCTTCATAGCTTACAACATGGCGTTTGTCTGTCTCCATTTATAATCCTGTAAATGCCATAAAGTAGGAAGTTGTTTTTCAGTATTTAATTAAGTGATTTTTCTATATGAATATTTCTTTTTCGGGTTGTGTCTATGGGGCTGACAAATATAGAATGTTGCTTAGTTATTCGGATGAGATCAAAAGCAGACTGGGTCCAAGTGACAGTTAGAAAGGCGTAAATGTTGATGTCCAGGAAAAATTCTCCGTCCTACAATTGCTTATTTGAGTACAGAAAAATATCTATAGAGATGATGTTCAACTCATCTCCTTTCCTTTTTTTTTTAAAATTCTAAAATATCTAATTCTTTATTTTCAACTAAGAGCAGAAAAACAATCACTAAAAGCTTTTTAATCTATTAATAGAGTTTGTTCCATACTTTTCTTATCTTTAGGCAGAGTTTATCAGTTGGCAATCATGATCACAGATAAAAAGAAATTCTTAATCATGAGAATTATTCTTCTTCTGTGAAATTTACCAGCATTGCACTTCTATTTATTAGCTCGAAGCATGAATTTATTTAAATGGATAACAAACATGCAATCTTCCATATTTCCTTTTCCTTTCTCAATTTTTTCCTGTTGTTATTAAAGAAACTTAATACTCCTGCATCTTAAGTACTATCCCATCTGATCAAATGAAAGACTAATCCATGCATATGTATGTGAACGTTCGGCATGAAAAAGGTACATCTACATAATAATGTCAATCAAATTGACTGACAAACCAAAAAAGTAATCTTTAATATCTGATTTAATATTATACACATTTCTCTTTCCCCATTTTTTATTAAGTTTTATGGAATATAAATATGAGAAAAAACAAGCATTTTGACATTCTGTCTACTGACTTTTTTTGTGAAGTTATAGTCATCTGATTTCCTGTCCTACTAAGGCCATAAAATCAAAAGATCATTATTAATATACACCGGTTATTACAGATCCCTATAAAATATAATATGGAACCAGTCTGTTAATAAAATATCATCACCATGGTTACTATGTGTTGATAGCACCATAATAAGATTCCATTAGATCACCATATCATTGTTCATAATAGTAATATAACCAATCATCACCTCATATTTCTACATTCTTATCATCAGTCTATTTTATACACATAATTTAACCTCTTCAACCTAAAGATACCGTTTCACATTATTAGCAACATTCTGTTTATACTCATAATTTAACCTCTTCAACCTAAAGATACCGTCTCACATTATTAGCAACATTCTGTTTATACTCATAATTTAACCTCTTTAACTTAAAGATACTGTCTCACATTATTAGCAGCATTCTGTTTATACTCATAAGTTCCCCTGAAGTTAAAGATACTGTCATCATTCTATTTTGTGTCTTGATTTAAAGATACTGATTTACATCTTTATCATGCATCATTATATTTATACTCATAATTATTAAAGTTAATCTTATCCCCATTCTATTTTATACTCTTAACTTCAACTTAATGATACCATATCTTCATCTTATCATCTAATCTGTAAATCTTACATTCTTTTCATCATTCTTTTATACTCATATATCCATATATATAACTTCTCCAACTTGATTAAGACACTGTCTCACGCCCTTTTCATCATTCTATTATATACTTATAATGTCTTGATGACATCGCGCATGGTGCGTTCGTGCATTTTTTATGCGCGAACTCTTAGCTTTTCTAATACTGGCACGCGCACGGGCACTATTTTTGTTTGTTTTACATGTACCAAAATCTGGGATTTCGCGCATAGGTACTTTTGAGGTATTAGGTCTGTTTAGCATAACACTTGCCACTGTACCTGTGTATCGCTAATTATAAACTGAATGTTTGAAGACCGTTCATATTTATTACGCACTTAATTTTCAGTACAGTGTTGATTCATGCTCAAATTGTTACTAAGCAAACCAACGGGATGATTTTCTCAACAGTGTATGAACTCATTTCATAGCGATAATATCCTTACACCGAGAGAAAGTATTTAGTCTCGGTGAATAGAACCATGGTTATCTGGTAGAAAATTACTTTTGTATTTTTTGGAACGGTAAACAGTGTTTTAGAAGCAAACTAACCTGCCGCACATGACGAAGTCATTATACTACTAATAAAAAGGCAAGAACTCCTTTTGCAGCGGAAGCTTATCAGTGAGTAAGAGGTCAAGGTTAAAACATACAGTACACGCATCGCGGTGGTTTGATGTTTTTTATCATGGAATTCCGTGAATTACCGCGTGAATATCGAGTGACATGATACGACTGATAGAGAAGCCTGGAGTCGAACAATCGTCGCCCGAGCTGTCTTCGTCAGCTAGTTTCAAAATGGGGTACAACCAGTGCAAGTAGGAAAAGACGACAATAAAATCAGAAATATGTTATTTATTATTGTCGGACTTATTACATCACTCCTGTCTAACAAATCATAAAGCTGTGGTGTTACGGTGGCGGCATAGTATTTCACCGTAACACCACAGCCACTCTAACCATTAATAATACATCTAACTATCACTCCCTACACATTTCCCCTCGTCTACTTTCCCAAACGTCAACAACACATCTCATGCATCCATTTTGCTGATTAACCCTTGTACCATGACTACTGGATTTAAAGATACTGTTATCACCCTTTAATCCTATTTTATACTCATAACATTGACTTATTTGTCTCACATGAACCTCACTGTAAATCCTTGCCTCTCTTTTAACTCACATTTGCAGTCTTGCAGTAAACCTCTTTAACATAAAGATTTGATACAGAGTGACCTTTCGCACCTCCTTCTTTATATTAATTAAGGCTCACTACATGTATAAACTACTTTAACTTAAAAAATATACTCTCATTGTAAACCAGCTTCCAAAAATATTTTAAACATTTAATTTGTTCTTTCCGGCAAACTAAACCTCTCTTGTTTCACCGATGGGTTCCACTTCATCAAACCACCTACAATGTTGGGTTAAACATGTGTTTAAAGTAAATATTATTTATAATCAACAGGTGGGTCCATTTTACCTACAACTACAGGTTATTAATACATACATTGCTTATATATGTACATCAACTATATACACTAATATATTTACACCAACTTCTTATCTTACACAAGTTGTAGTTAATACGTTTGGGGTACCAGGTATTCTGAGAAGTTCCAGTCACAGGCACCTTTGTGCAGTCCAATTGTTAAACGGATGACTACATTATTTTTCCATAGAATAGCAATAATTTGTGGTTAATAGGTCATCAAGACCACAAACAAATGTCTTCAATACAACTTGAATTGCCACATAAAGATGACTAAACATACAATTCATTCATGTTCTTAGCTTTGAATGAGATAAAAGGTACCATTGTTTCCTCTTACGATATATGCTTTCAATGTCTGTGTAGTTTGTATGTGTGCCTTGTCCAAACAGGTTTTTCTTACAGGTTTTATTTGTGTGTGGTGTTGTACTCCTGTACTTATAACTATTTTTTAAGATAACCTGACCATTTATTATCTTTTCATGGACTTTTTTTTTAACAGAGAACATCTGAGCAATAGGGCCACCGGCCAACGTCCATTAGCTCTATTAGAGAGCATCATTTTGAATTATAAATCTGAAACCGAAAATAATTTTGTCTGATTCTGGAATCCTTCAAAGAAATCAACCAATAACGTGAGACCTACATAAAAGATCAGCAAGACCTCTGTAGACCAAAGTTTAAATCTTTATTAGAGGAAACCTGGCCATGTGCAAATATTACGAAATTGATTTGAAAATTCTCCTCGATTTTTTTTATGAATACTGTCAGTAAGAAGATGGAAGGGCATTTCTTGTCTGTTGAAGGTAAACACTGAAGACATAGCTGTAATCATGGCTGCAGACTCTGAAACACTTATTTGCATTAAATCGATGTATGGTAGGTTAAATTTGTTATGATAACCCCACTTCAAAAAGTGGGCTTTGCTTTCAGGAGAGTTTTAAAAAAACATGGCATCCAGTCAAACTCAAATAAAGATCAATAGAAAATTTCGAGATGGGGAAAGATGAGTGATATAGAAAGACAAGTTAAAAATAAAAAATTTTGCCAGAAGATTCCTGGAATTGTGGAAATTTGTTATTGTTGGGGATTAGGGAAATGTGGGCTAAAATAATATTATATATTTAATTTCAAGCTTTCTCAATATTCTGAATAAAATCAATGAATTGAATGAAAGCAAAAACAGAGCCTACCACAAGTACTAAACTTGCAATGCGATGAATTTTGTAAATTATTTTCCCTTAACTCAAATATCTGAAAAGTTTATCTACAACAAAATCCATACCTAAAAGGAGTTGAAGATAACGAAGACAGGCATACATCGCACTTGTGCTACAGGCGGCTTGGATAGTATGTAGGGACCAAAGTGCCTTGTGATTTTAAAATCGGCATGCCGATGTCAGTTGTGCAGAATGGAGTGTAATGGCAAGGAACTTTGAACAATGATTTGGATGTGATGCACAAACCAAGGTCACGTTAACATCTTGCTGATTAAAATTTGACAAAGTGTAGGCAGAAATACAATGTCAGGTCAAAATGTCCCTCATAGCATACTGTATTGTGCATATCCATCTTCATCAGCCAGGCAAAGCCCAGCTTAACTTGAGCGGGGCCCTGGGCCTGACTAGAATCATGGGGCCCTGGGCTTGACTAGAATCTTGGGCTCCTAACGCGATGAGAAGATTATGTCATATCCTTTTGAATGGCACACACAATTAAACAGTCTGTAATACAAAAATAATTACATCATATCTTAACCACATACGAAACCTCTTCATCTACGAATGGCATAAAAGTCTAAAAGTCTAGACCAACCACCAAGTGGAACTACGTGGAGGATGACGTAGTGGTATATAGCTCAGTGTCTGCCTTTGCGCTGCTTGATCAATTATCGTGAAACTGAAAATTTATCCTGGAAATTTAATTTTTTTCTCTTTAAGACAAGAACCATTGGGACCTGGGACCCTCAGACCATGTCTAAGCTGGGCTCTGCAGCCAGGTTTGTGGAGAAAAACATGACATTCTATTTCCATTTCCAGTGGCTTTAATCATATGCATAGGAGCCCGCAGGCTTGGGGGGAGGGGGCTACAGCCCTCCCAGATTCGGTGAACCATCTATTTTTCGGGCATTGTATTTCCGTATTTCGAACGCAAACATCAGAGAAAGCGACCATATATCATTGAAAACAAGGGCAAGAATGCTGAAGTGATAAAATGTGGGCATATAAAAATGGATAATCAAGACTTTGTTTATTATGGCACCAATGTTAGAAATGTCGATGAAGGCTAACCTAGAATTAATCACCAATATCCTGGTTCAGAGTGAAGCAATTTGACTCAAATTTTCAGCATATTCTGTTGTCATTATCATATTTTAACTGTTATAACCAGTGTTGTCAACTCTTTATCTAATCTTACCTAATTTTTCTTTTAGTGGAGCTTTGTTGAAAACTTGTTTTAGTTAAAAATTGATTCATTCTGAAAATTCAGGTGACAAAGATAAATTCTCAGGCAAATAGTCTCAGCCCCCATAAATGCGATTGGCCCCTTTACGCCTATGGCATTAATATACTGAATAATAAATATGGGTTTAACAAAATTATAAGTAGGCTATTTCTTTAGTTCACTGACAGTACATCAGTTTGAAGGACATGTCATTAAGAAAGATGTACAATCCATTTTATTCCCAACTTAATGAAAATGTAAACCATCTACTCGAGAGTCTGTTTCAGAAAAGCTTTTAAGAATATTGAAGTCTCCACCATCACTTGTTAGATTAACATCTAAGACCAACACGTGACGTATATCAGCATGTGAATTCTGAATCTCAGACATCGACAAAACTATCTAAATTATTTACATTGCAATACAAAGTACCTCATCGAATTCCACACGGAGCAGATTATTTTTATTTCCTTTACAAGGAGACTACACTGCACTTGATTATAATTCTAAACCAGACACACAATCTAAAATAACCTGTTGGGGATATTTGTTCTCAGGGTTAACCCTTTCACTGCTAGACGTAAATCCACTGCCTGTGCTAGACACTTTTTTGAGGAAAAAGGTGTGTTTGAAACTAGATGCCAAACAGTATTTATGGAAGCTTTTATGAAAATTATTTTTGTGTGCTGGGATTGACATGAGGTTGGGCTAATAGGAAAAAATAGAATTTTGGAAATTTGCATAATTATGAGGTCATGTGACGTCATGGCGGCCATTTTGGATTTCTCATTTCTCACTAAAACTAACACGAAAACAAATTTTTCTCCATAAAATACTCATGGGATATTGTTTTTTTCACTGGATTTTGATACAGATATATAAAATGAACACAAATATCAATAGCAGCCACGAGTAATGTCACCACGAACACACGCACCACGTCTCCCACTGCCATGACCACGTGCGGATTGCAATACCTTGTTTTCACTTTCACTTTCACTTTCATCCTATCATTATCACTATAGTCAGCCAATAGCTGTAATAGATCGGGACTCATGAATTGCCTTCGTCTTTTACGATCCAGCAGGCCAGCATTATTATCAACATCAGAATTACCGTCAGAATCTACTGAAGACAAATAGGCTACTACATAGGGCTATCGTGTTCACATTGGGCTTGTTCATCATGCACGGGAGACATAGCTATAGGCGGAAGGTCGCGCAACAAATCACGCACTTCATACCACCAATCATTGTCCTGAATACTATTATTATCAACAAACTGGAAACGAATAACGTGTATTAGTATACCCGCCTCGAAATTCATTCCCGACTTCGCAGAGATTGCATCGTCTACGTTGTCACTATGCACTCTGCCATTTTACTGTTTGCCGTTTTGAAACACGTGGAAATATGTTCTAGTGTATTGAAAATACAATAGATGGCACTTGCAGCTACGGTGCTAATTGCAGTGAGGGCTATACTGAGTACCGGGTAATACCGGGTACGTGCATTTTGACGACATTTTATAAAACCCGGTACTACCGGTTAGACGCAGTGAAAGGGTTAAAGAGCATCATCATCTAGTACCGCAGTTATGAGCCAATGACCTATGCAAGAATTTATAAAAAAAACAAGAATGATGTACTCCAAATCATGATTATCCTCGGATTCGTGACATATTCATCTTGTACCTCAGATATAAGCCATTGACCATGTGAGCATTTAAAAAAAACAATAACGACTGTACTTTAAACCTGCGAATTGGGACATTATAAGCTTATAACAGAGATATGAGATATGACATCCGCGCACCTTTATAAAAAAACAAAACGACTTTACTCTCAAATAGGAAGTTACGATTCAGGTTATAATCATCTTGTAATGGAGTTATGAGCCTATATAACCACAGAACCTATCAGTGCTATTTCTTCTGCTCGAAGGTTTTACTTCAGATTTTTTTTTTTAAATAATCATATCATTATTGTCACCAGAGCAGAAATGCTGGTAATGTGTTCCGTGTCTATCTTGGCAATATCTTGCATGGAACCTCG
This sequence comes from Patella pellucida, assembly GCA_917208275.1. Taxonomy (NCBI): domain Eukaryota; kingdom Metazoa; phylum Mollusca; class Gastropoda; family Patellidae; genus Patella; species Patella pellucida. Next base: position 13,378,715 of record OU795038.1, read on the forward strand.
CTGTATCTTATTAAATAAAACACTATTGGCGGTAACCATAGATACCACATGAATGAATGTAACCAATCAGACAGAAGCATAAGACAAGAATTCTCAGAGAGAACTGTGGCGGCAATGTGATTTGGGGAATCTTAGAGAATATGATGAATTCCTGTAGTCAGTAATGAAAGAAAATTTTACTCTATCAAAACGGTGACAAATAAGGTAATGAAATAAAAGATTCGTTCATGTCAAAGTAACAAGATTATTCCTCCAGTTACCGTTTCCGTGATCACATGACCCTGACACAAGATATAATGTAATTGGTTCACGATAAAGTGTCTACGTTCCTCATCGCAACTGACCATCACACTCAATCCATCACATGTCAATGAGACAGCTTTGAATCAATGGCCACTGTCCTCACTTTCATTAATCTTATTTTCTTCGCTAGATTCTTTTCTCATTTACTTTCTAAAGCTAAGAGAAAGATGAATAGAGAGAGAGAGAGAGAGACAGAGAAATGGGGTTTAACATCCACTCGATACAAACTAGATCATTTCGGGACTAACATGGTTTAATTTCAATAATTCGCTTGTGCATAGGGGTCTTTAGCAGTGGGAGGAAACCGGAGGACCCGGGGAAAACCCACGAGGCTGGACAGACGACCCTACTTCTTGTCACGTACAACCGGGAATTTGCATGACAAATAGTTTTGGAATAAAGACCTAACTTAAAGCAGACAGAGAAAAGTCTAGAAGTAGAAATTGGATTTAAAATCCACACAACACAAACTACCATTTCAAGACTATATATATTAAGTCACTTGGGCACAGAGATCTTGAACAGTAGACGGGAACTACAGAACTCTAAGAGACCCCAGACTATATATCTATACAGTGCACTCTGTCTCATCCGATCTCTGATCACCCCAGCACTCTGTTACATCCGACACCATTTTCATGTCCCGATTTATTTCTTATTACTATAGGCAAAACATCTTTGGTTAATTAGACCTTTGTAGGTTCCCGATTACGACATCAATCAGCTGTTCCGTAAAACGATATCGACACCGTATAAACCGGCCTTCAATTGATGGGTGTGTGAAGCAAACACTTACCGATCAATTATCGGTGAGATTAAAACTGGATGGGTGTGAAGCCACAAAAGATTAAAAAGCAATCACCAATCAATTATCTATGAGATCAAAACTCCCTGGCTCTGGTCTGTGTTGATAACTTTGATAATTTTAATCTCTAGCACCGGTTTGTGTTGATTACTTGACATGGAATTCAGTCATGTCACAGCTGTCAGTCCCGACAACGGAGATGGTGTGAGTAGAATTGTGACGTAATTAAACACAACAAACAGGTTTCGGCTGCATGGTCAGATGAGATATTTATATATCCAGTTGACGCATACATTGTAGCCCGATTGTCATTATTTTTTGGATTAAGAGAATTAAATTCCGGAACATTCAATTGCGTTCGCCCATTATCAATGAACACGTGATAGCAAAGCATAATTCTAGGTAGTCAACCCTTCAAGTTCAAAGCATCACATTTAAGAGGGATTTTCGGTCTCCCGTCCGATCAGGCAGGTTTCCCCCGAGTTCTTCGGTTTCTTCCTGCAGTAATGATCGAAATCATTCGCACGATCTGTGCCAAGGGCCAAATTGGAAAAAGGCCTCAGGCCTAATTTGCTACCCTTGTAAAATGACGTGATTATTATTATTATTATTATTAAACATTCCTCGAATCTATGATTGACCTTTCATAAAGTGTAAGCATTAATCCACTCAGTCGCCCAACCCCAGGCATCATGGGTAAACAATTTATATAGATGTGTTGTTCAACAATGGATATAACATAATTTTATATTGATAAGTAGTTCAAAATGGATATAATATAATTTGTACAAGAGGTTCAACAATGGATATAACATAATTTATACAAGTGGTTCAACAATCGATATAACATAATTTATATTGATAAGTAGTTCAACTTGGATATAACATAATTTGTACAAGAGGTTCAACAATGGATATAACTTAACTTATACAAGTGGTTCAAAAATGTGTAATACATAATTTATATTGATAAGTCATTTAAGAATGGACACAACATACTCTATATAGAAAAGGGGTTCAAATTGGATATAACATAACTTGTACAATTTAAATAGAAAAGTGGTTCAATAATGAATATAACATAATTTGTATAGATAAGTGTTCCAACGTTGGATATTACATATATGGTAAGGACGACTGTTGTTTGCCACCTAGAAACTAAATCAGACAAGTTAATCAATATTTGCATAAAAACAATTATCGGCTTCATCACTTCTGAGCAATTATTAAACAGGACACATGTTAGCGGTTCTTTGGTGATAATTAATTTTGAAAAGTCTGCTGATTTCCAACCCTAAATGGGACATCTAGTCCATCACCAAACAAGAAAATTTCTACACAGGAAAATGGTAGCTGGATGAGGCTAGCAGAAAGATAAAAGATAACTTGTCTTATTATACTTACTTAAGAAAAAATGTATGATCTTGTTTATTACCTCATAATTTTAATAAATTGAAAGATTAAAATTTCTGATCAGTTTTTGAGGAATTATGAATCACTTGTAAAATTCAAAGTTTGTAACTCATTTTAATACCAATGAATATATAATTGCAGCTATCTATACATAATTCTTTCTCCTGAATAATTACCCCCCAACAACATACCTACCAAATTTCGTTTAAATTTATTAAGTGGTTCAGGATTTGATGGAAAAGGAGATAAGCAGGAATGAATGGAGAAATCACAGAGCCTGTCTGAAGTACTCAACTTTTTATTATGGAAGGAGTTGTTTCCCTTTATTCAGAAATCACAAACATTTTCCGATCTTCAACATATTAGTTTCCAATAATTTTCTTGACTCGAGGTTTGAAGTTCTTCAACAGTTATTGATAAAGTAATACACAATATCTACAAACTTTTGGGTACAAGCTAGTCCATCCATGATGTGCTTGGCCCCTGATCCACTCAGTGGATTTAATATTTGTTGTTTATTTCTTACAAAATGTGTAGTTTGTGTCTTGTCCGTAGGTTTGTATTATCGGTTTGTATTAATGGTTTGTGTGTAGTGCAGTCTTACTGCACTAACTTTCACATAACAGATATGACAGTACTATAAATCTGGAGCTGGGCATCAATCATGAAATAATCATTTTAAGTTTCATGATGATGGTACTCAAACTGGGGGAGTCTTAGGCTATTTTTTAAGATTGTCTCCCCAAAAACAAGAATAAGATTCGATTAGATTGTGAAGATTTCTATGTCTAATCACTGCATGAAGATCTGACCAGTTGTAGTGGAAGATTGTGTCAGGGGTCATACAAGCGACTTTTACACTATGGTGTCAGACATTTGATAAACCAATGATGTTTTGAGTAGGATACCACAGTTTCGTGCATCGCATGCAAAGAACAAACTGTTTCATTGGTTAATCCCTCATATCAACCAGAGCACAGGTTATATAACAACTCTTCCAAGTAAAGACAAGTAAAACGAAATTTTGAACTATAAAAACTGAAACTAAAGGACAATTGAATCAACTTTTTCTTCTATGTGGGCAAATAATTATTATTGTTTTAAAAATGATATTTATTGTGTTATTATCCAAACACAGAGTTTCTTTTCTTTGCTGCATGATGTAATATGTTATAATCCCCCACCCCCCTCTTAATTGTCGATCTACTAACTGTATCATTGATGCCTCTTAATATGTTCAGCTCCCCCCCCCCAACCCCTACATTATTAAATATATATATTTTGTTGTTTTTCCAATATTTCAATTGAACCAATATAAATGTTATGTTATATATTTTAGTGTTTTTGTAAATGAATGTACATGTTTCTATATTTGTAATTTATCTATGATTTTAACATAATCATTTATCTTAATTTAATAAAATACATTTTTGCACCAAGTGAATGTGGTGTTGTATTTTTTCATTTGGGGCAAACAAATACACTATCATATGGCATTTAGTAACTGGATAGATAAATAAACTATAACACATACTTATGGAAAACATTGGCTGTTTTCCATAAGTATGTGTTATAGTTTAAATATAATTTCATTTCACAATTATATCTTAACTGCTTTACATACTTGTATTTTGGGGAAGACAGCTAGGGAGACTCTGGATTTAAAGTCAACTTGATACAACTAGGTTATTTTTGGACTAACATGGTTCAATATTATGTTAATAAATCGCTTGCACTTGGGGTTCTTTAGCAACACGTTTTCAGTCAAATTCATGCCATTTGACTCAAGAATGCACATTAGGCCACCCAACTCATATTTAGGGAGGGAGAATGGAGTTTAACATTCACTCGACATGAAATAGATCATTTTGGGACTTACATATGCTTCAATCATTAGAAGTAGGAGGAAACATTTAGAAGCAGGTTATCAAAACCGAGCCAGTTGACTCATTGACAACACTTATGATCTAACGTACACGCATTAAATCAATCGAACACCTACCCCCCTCCCCCTTGTATTTAGGATGAAAAACTTACCATCATATGTGGTTGGTGTAATAATTGTTTCAACTCATCACACTGTGTTGCATAGTTATCAGGACATTCCTTCACCAGACGTAAAACCTGTACAAAATAAGATATTCTTTAGAACAAGAGCAATAAGCACCATTCAAAACTTTTTAAAACCATGTCAAAGTTCTTTACGCTCACTCAAGTCTATATATCCTTTTTTCCTAAAGCAATTAAAGTCTCTGTGCAAACGTTTAATGAAGATAAAATCAACAACAACGGTAAATAATCTCCATGCTTGATTATAGATAGCGGAGATTATAGTTGCCGCTGACGTTTGATCTTATCCGGTATATATCATGTGCAGAGGTTGCCGAATTTCTAATTCATCGTATCTTTGAAAAAAAATGAACAGAATATTTGAAATCATTTTGGGCTGAATGACATTCACTTGAGAGACTCAACTTTCACTATACTGTAATTTGCCCGAGACCTTAACTACTGTAATCAGATGTAGAAATTCACCACAGCATAGGACAAAAGCCATAGTATTACAAGCTGATGACAATTGAGTCTGCTTCAGTAAAATCAAAGAAAGCTTCTGGATCATCGAAGAAATCTATCGTTGACCATATGAAATGAGATAAATCATCTCTTTGTTACTGTACAGTCCTTTAATCTAGTACAGGACAAAATGTCATCAGCCATGCAAAAAGGGTGGGTTAACTATGCGTAAAAATTGTAATAGAAAATAGAGGCGATAGACAATTGCTATGAGCTAACATCTGAATGACATTAAGTTAAAGCGGCTGAAGGTAATTTTGTTCATTTTTCGGACAATATCAAATTTTTCTCATCTTAATCTATGCTTAGATGTACCCAGATGGGTTTGCAAGATTCCTCATTTCGATACGGGAGTATTATATGGCCCCCACATGACGGGTGTCACACATAAGGCAGGCATGACAGACTATGCAGATGAGGAATTTAAATGGCTAACAAATTTTGTTCTATTCTCTACAAAAATCTAAACATTATTTCAGACTGAACAATAGTTTCAACACATACAAACTGGAGATTAAAGGGAAATAACTCCAACACAACAAGACAATAATTTTTCTGATGGCATAAAAAAATGAGATCCCTTAATTTGAAAGATATGTAAATCTTACACTGACAGTGGCAAGGTGTACCTAGCCAGTGATGTTTTAAATGAAAAGTGTCAACAAAAACTTTAATCTCATTCCATTTTTATTCTTATTTGCAAATCTGCATAATTTGTGCTGCTCTTAAGATAGTTCTATAATGTATATCACCACCAATGTTTAACATTCGACCTCATTTAGAAGCCAAGTTATTGTGTACCAAAGTTTTGACTGTTTAAATTGTTTTTCACTTGCTTAGCCCGAGCAGCGAAATGCTGATCATCAAACCTAATCTCGGCATTCACCTTATGAACATTAGAGATGGCCTCGCAAAAGACACCATCTGGTCATTCAGATGGGATAAAACAAACCTGAGGTACTATGTATGCGTGGACATGCTTCTAAGTTAGGCAAAATGTCACCAAATGATAACTGCATTATTGGCCCAGTTGGTGAAGAAAATAAAGCCATTAACAACAATTTGTAATAAGAGACTATAGCTAGAATCTCAGAAAACATTGGAAATTAAAGAAAAGTTAAATTTGCTCGTTTCCTTTTCTCTAGAATTTGTGACATTTAACTTTTTATATATGGAAGACGAAATGGGACAATATTCATGACTTGTGTTTCTACATTCCCGTTTCAACTTTTTATATAGGAGAGCAACATTTTTAGCGGCTCTACGCCCTACTCAGATATCAATTTCCAACTGCGAATTGTTCTTTTCCATGCACATTGATGTATACACAGTCCCTTGTCCTGCAAAAAGGGTAATCCTGATGATCTTTCTCAGCCAATGCTGAAAACAAACACAGGAGCCTTCAGGTTAACAAGCTAATGTCTTACTCACTGAGCAACTGCAACTTTATTACAATTTAAAATTATTATAAAAATCATATATATTATATAGCTACCTCTTTCGCTCTATGGACAGCTTCTGATGGAGGTTTTCGTGATGGACTGAGCGATTTGGTGTTGATTTTATCATATAACTGAAAAACATGAAAATTAATAAATTAAGAAATTTTTATACAAAGATATATTGTATATTTAAAACAATCATAAAAAGTTAATATAATATAGGTTTAGTTTTATATACCAAGAATTACAAACACCAGTCATTTAATATTCATCTGTCTTTCTAATGTTTTTCCAGTCGTGTTTTGTTGAGTGTGATGTAGTGATACTGTATTGTCTATTCATTTTGAACAAAATTTATAATATAAACATATCTGATCGGTCAAAAAAATCTTGTCCTCCATGGGTTTGGAGGTATTTTAGTTTGTTTGGTGTACTGTTTCTTTTATATTATGCTGTTCTCCCAATTATTTCTATGTAAACTAAACTGACTGTTCGAAGTTGTATTCTAACAAAAAATATTCTTGTGGTAAATAATATGTGTTCCAATGTAATGTCATTTTGTATGACTTTGTGGTTTATTTTCACTACATTAAAATTTCTTTTAACACAAATTTTTTATCTCTCGCAGAACTCCAACGATGAGTGGATCATGATAAACTCTAATAATGAGTGGATCATGATAATCTCTAATAATGAGTGGATCATGATAATCTCTATTAATGAGTGGATCATTATAAACTCTATTAATGAGTGGATCATTATAAACTCTATTAATGAGTGGATCATTATAAACTCTAATAATGAGTGGATCATGGTAAACTCTAATAATGAGTGGATCATTATAAACTCTAATAATGAGTCAATCAGGATAAACTCTATTAATGAGTGGATCAGGATAAACTCTAATAATGAGTGGATCATAATGAGTGGATCATGATAAACTCTATTAATGAGTGGATCATTATAAACTCTAATAATAAGTGCATCATGATAATCTCTAATAATAAGTGGATCATTATAAACTCTAATAATGAGTGGGTCATTATAAACTTTAATAATGAACGGAACATGATAATCTCTAATAATGAGTGGATCATGATAAACTCTCATAATGAGTGGATCATGATAATAATGAGTGGATCATGATAAATTCTAACAATCAGGGGGTATGATAAACTCTAATAATGAGTGGATCATGATAAACTCTAATAATGAGTGGATCGTGATAAACTCTAATAATGAGTAGATCATGATAAACTCTAATAATGAGTGGATCATGATAAACTCTCATAATGAGTGGATCATGATAAACTCTATTAATGAGTGGATCATGATAAACTCTATTAATGAGTGGATCATGATAAACTCTAATAATGAGTGGATCATGATAAACTCTAATAATGAGGGGATCATGATAAACTCTATTAATGAGTGGAGCATGATAAACTCTAATAATGAGTGGATCATGATAAACTCTAATAATGAGTGGATCATGAGAAACTCTATTAATGAGTGGATCGTGATAAACTCTAATAATGAGTGGATCATGAAAAACCCACGGACAAACTCTAATAATGAGGGGATCAGGATAAACTCTATTAATGAGTCGGTCATGATAATAATGAGGGGATCGTGACAGAGAAGATCTATTTGAATAATTCACTTGTACGTAGTAGTCTTTAGCAATGGCAGGAAACCACAATACCTGGTGAAAACCTAAGAGGTAAGGTAGACATCCCTATTCCTCGTCATGTCCAAGTGTGGGATCTAAACTGTCCCACTTGACTTATTGACAAACCTTGTAATCTAAAGCACATATATTAGAGCATTTGGCCTCTGAAGCCCGTTGATCATGACTGACTCTTTTATGAACCTCTCGGATCATAATAGGCTCCTCTAATAATGTGTTCATGATATGCCATGAGGACGGTTAATTATCATCTATACCATTAAACATTTAATGTCAACTGGAAGAAACACAGACTAATTCTGTACTCATCATTTTTATTCAGATCGGTCAATTTACACTTAACCCTTTCCCCGCGTAATTATAAGAAGTAAAATCAGGAGAATCCATGGAATTAATTTTTGGCGCTTCCACCGCCTTAGCTGAATTATCCATAACTTTCTTACTAAGAAAGATAACTTGATGAAGTAAAGTTTTCTGAGTTCATAAAAGCCCAGGGAATAATTTGCTGATCATTTTAGGGAAGTTTCATGGTAAGGGGTAGGTAAAGGGGTTTTTTTCAATAAAGGGGTCAAAAAATCTGACCCCAAAATCTGCAAAAAACACCCCCTGAAAAATACAAAATAACATTTTAGTTCAATATAAACTGGTTTTATTTACTCACTTAGTTTTTAGCTTTATAATCAACTGAGGTATGATACATGTTGTAACAGTTATTTGCACAGAGGGCGGGTTGATCCCGGCATGTCCCACAGAAAAAATGTGTCTCGTGGCGACGATTTTCTTTTCTGTTGCTGCATACCTTACACTCGCGTTTTTTAGCTCCAGTTTCAATTCTATGGAATTGTTTATCAAGTCTTTGAAGTGCTGGGGCTTCTAGAGGCCTTCCACGTTTTCTGGGGGGTGCTCCAGGCACTGCCACAGCCTGGCTCACAAGTCCCCGTACAAGCATTTTTCGAAATGTCAAAAGGCTCAGTTTGTGTTTTGTAACTGGTGCAGGCATACTCAGCTTGTACAAAATGTAGCTATTTACAACAGTCACTTCAATTAACCAGAAAAACACCTTTTTCCACCATTTTATCGACTTGCGACAGAAACTATAGTACCCGCTCAGCTGGTCACTAAGATCGACGCCACCCATGCTTGAATTATATCCCATAACTGCGACTGGTTTCTTTACTATATTATCAGCTGCTCCTCTCTGTCGCCGTACAACGTCTTGTGTTTTATTACCAACATGATATGTAGAGATCATAACTACATTTCGATTTGATTTTGCCTTCCAGTTGAGTAACAAAATGTTATCACTTCTCATTGCTTTGATGGCGTGAAGTTGCAATGGCGCCTTCACTTCATCTGGTATGCCGACTCTGTTTAATTGCAAAGTACCGGTCAAATGCGTCCTCTTTGTTTCCAAATGCTCGACTAGAGGTATTGAATTATACAACCGATCGGTATGAATATGGTATCCACGGTTCCAATAGGGTTCCACTAATTGTGATATTGTTCGGGATGTTTTCGATAATCCATCATCGGGAACTGGATCATCAGTCTGGCCGTAGTACATTTTTATATTTAACATATATCCAGTAGTGTCTGCCAAAGTTCGAGCCAGTATCCCCCACTTTGTCGGTTTTTTAGGACAGTATTGTCTAAAACAAACACGCCCTTTGAAGCCTATCATACTTTCGTCGCCCGATATATTTTGAAATGGCACAAAATAATACTGTGATTTTTTTACAATGTCATCTACGATCGGTTGTATTTTGGATCCTCTCTGAGGCACAGGTTCGTTAGGATCTGTGTGTGCCACATGTAGCATTGTGTGGAAAAGAAGACAAAATCTATCACGGTCCATTGCATCCCTGAAGAACGGTACAGCCGATGTCCATTCACCTGTCCAGTATGAGTCTACGTATGGCTTCTTTACAATACCCATGTTCAGCAGAATGCCTATAAATCTGTACATTTCATGCGTGTCAGTGTCCTTCCATCGCCGTAAACGTGATTTAGGTTTCAAAATGGTATTCTGTATCTTCTCTGCAGCATAGCGGTTTATTTCAGTAACCAATTTAGCCATCAGTTCATCGTCAAAGAAGAGTTTGAAAAAATCGACGGCCTCTGGTTCGTTGTCCATTAGATGATCAATATTTCGAGGGCCTGGTTCATCTTCTGGTGTAAATCTATGATGCGTAGGCCCTATATCATTGACTGTAACATCGGTCCACTGTCTGTCTGGTTGGGCAATATCGCGGTTTCTAACACCACGGCCTGGTTTTCCTCGAACCCTTGGGCGTCCGCGCCCACGACCTCGCCCACGGATACCGCCCCTTATTACTGGGGCTTGTTGGGTCACCTGTTGTGGCTGTGCTTGACCAGTTATATTTTCAATTTCATCAGAATCTGAACTGTTAGTGTTACTCATATTAGAACCATGATAGTCACTAGAAACATCGTTATTGTGGTCAATATTATCTGATTCTGAACTAATATCTTCATCTTGTGCATGGTAAGAACCCGCTTCTGGTTCACTTTCTCCTGAAGATAAAACATTATCTGTGCCCTGATTATCGGCTACGAAACTGTCTTCAATGTCCGATTCTTGTAAAGATTCTTCGTCATCCGAGTCATTCATATCATACAAGGCTAAAAGTGCTTGCTCCGCAGTCAGCTTTCGTAGGCGTGAGGGTGCCGCCATCTTTTGTTTACTAATTTACGTGAGAAAATTTGATGAATGTCGGTTGAAATAAAGCTTTAAACATTTTAGTTTTTAAACGGAAAGATGGCAGCCATTGTTGTTAAATTTACCGGAAGAAGATCGACTCTATTATCCAGGCGTTATTTTATGTGACATCGTCTGCTAGAACCTGTTCTAGGTCGATTCGTGTCAACCCGCCTCACGGCGGTATTCGTGGCAAAGTCGAAATTGAAAAACCGCCTGAGGGCGGTAAACGCGGGGATAGGGTTAAAGGCTCTTGACATAGAAATGAGTGGCGATCTCCTGGCGAGCCAGTGTACACAAATACTTGACACTCAGTCAAAAGGCTGATTTAGTAATCTGGTCGGGGGAACGGGACATGGTTAGACATTGATTACTGATTGGTCAATTGATCTCTGCTCCCAGCAATCTCTATTCCAAGCCTGTTGTAGTCAACAGCGTGAAAATTGTTAAATACACACGCAGACCACTAGAATTGATTGATAACAGCCAACTGATACGTTTGTTCTCTAAACATGGGCAACCTATATCCATTAAGATTGATCTATCACAACAATTTATGTCTACGATGAAAATCAAAGACAGTTTCTTCATGTTTTAACAACTGGGGTAGATGATCAAAATGTACAACATGTAGTAGAAAAAGACAGAGTGAAATGGGGTTTAACATCAACTTGACAAAAACTAGGTCATTTGGGATCTAACATGATATTATTTTCTTTTTTTAATAATTGCTTGCATGTTGGATTCTTTTAAGTGAGGGGAAACCAAAGGATTGGAGAAACCCTGAGCAACAGATGATGAAGAAGATAATGGTGCACAATGGAAGAAGTTTTCTTGTTATTTAAGCTACAGACAATAAAGGCTATGATGAGGTAATGATGATGTTGATGATTAGGGTGTAAGTGGGGGTTGGGTGGTCGATCCCTGCATTGGTCCAAAGAGTTCATCCAGATTTCCCAGCGTGGTTTCCCTTGTCAGTGATGCAGGACGGATGGCCTGATAAGGACAGCTGTCTAGTCATTGGCACGGGATGGAAAACCGAGGTTCCGAATACACATTGGCGTGCACTTAAAATTTCCCTTGGCAGTTGGAATTCAATATAAGAGTAGACCATATAGCTGCTGCCCGGGAAGAAGTTCCCTTATAGCACACTGTATGACGTATATGCCCGTTTTCATTAGCCAAGTTTATGAGAAAACAGTAGGATGTTAAACCCCATTTCATTTCGTTTCAGTTTCAAAATGTCAAGACTGGTAAATATTACTGAAACAAGAATCCTGTGCTACAGATTTGGTAAAAGTAAAGGAAATAAGATAGGGATGAAATCCTCTTTTAAAGTAATTTGCTTGAAATATTAAGCAATGGTTAAGAAGTTTAATCTTGTAGTCTAGACACATCAATGGTTGACCGAACAAAGGATGATGCTGTGGAAATACAATGCTTAAATCACCTCTTTATACATCATTAACAAAATGGATGAATGGTTTACATTAGTGATGGCTTTCATTCTCCTGGTCAGACTCATCAAGCAGGGTCAGAAAGGTGATGTCTGTATTTGCAATGAAGAGAAGTCATTAATTTCCACTGGTATAAAAGAAATTACTGGCAAGCTGGAAAATATAGCAAACAGAACTTTCTGTCCTCAAAGGGAAAAGCAAATAGGATCTTAATCCAGTAAATATCGCAGGCTAGCAATGGCATCGAGAGTTGATTATGCTTTGGATAAGTTAATTAATGTCTAATTAATAATTTAGATAACATTCTAGGCCTAAAGAAAGATCTGCAATAGGCAGATTTAGCTCTTGCATAATGTATGTTTAACTATCAGAAAATCTGGGAGATTTCCTGAGAATTTGATAAAAGCAGAAGCTCCGAAAAACAATATTTCTGCTCATTTAGGTGTATACATGTATAGGATTATAATGGAGTGAGGCCAAAACGGCAGTAACGCTTCGCACATTTGTTTGTTCAACTTTACCGGGTCCTACACTCCCCTTATGGATATGCACCTGAAGTGTCTATTTTCAACACTGTGCACAGGTTATTTGGTTGGATGTGTCACAGTATTTCATATTCATTTCTCATTGTAAACGGAGAGAGAGAGAGATATGGAGTTTAATGTAAACTCAACACAACTAGGTCATTTTGGGACTAACATATGGTTTAATTTTATTTTAATAATTTGATTGCAGTGGGAGGAAACCGGAGGACCTGAAGAAAACCCACGGTGTTGGACAGGCGGTCCTACTCTTTGTCATATACAGTTGACTCAATGACAGACTTGCTTCGTAAACAGAGATAGTGTTGAAAAGTAGTCAATCATCAGTAATAGGGAAAAAAACTTCAATATAAAAGAAAAAATCTCTTTGCTTTCTTTTCATCAATGAAAAACAGATGATCTAAATACCCCACTTTAGACAAATTAATGATTTTGTTTATGGCAATCCGAGACCTAACATGTCGCTGATCAGAAGCCTGACAAACTTGTTTGCATGTCCGGCCATTAATGAGATAAACTCTTTAAGTTGACATTGCCCTATCTCTACCTTCAAAAGGCAGCAAGAACCACACTTCCTGAAAGATACGTTACCATGGAAACGTACATTTTTATAAATGAAAAAATTTTAGTTCAGGAAATATTTACAACATCTCTGATTTGATCTCTAAAAACACTCCAGTTCAAAGTGGAGATTATTTCTATTGATTCATCATCGATTTTTCCATCCTATTTATTCCTATAAATCAATGGAAGTAATTATTTCATGTTCAAAGTCAAAAATATTTTATTTTATCTCTGATCTGGTGCACTGTGCATGTATCTCCTCTGTAAGATTTGTTACAGTAAAAGCATCTGTTCATCTTGAGCCTTATTCTCTAAATCTAAAAAAAGATAACTAATCATTTAAAGAATTGGGGGTGGTGGGCATTTTTAAATCAACTGGCTTGCAACTGGCAAATGACAATTCTGATGTCAAAATACACGATCTGTCAAAGTTCAGATAAGATGGAAAAATGAAATGTCAAGAATGAATAAATGGAGTTTGTGCTATAATACAAATAATTTAGACCTGTGTCACAAAGTCATCCTGTATAAAAATTGATCAAATGTAAATAAATTTATTCATGAAATATTGTTAACATAACCGATATTTCAATTTGCGTAACCAGGAAATCAGTAGCATGTTTTGATTTGGAGTGACCGCACGTAACCGATTGGTATTGTTGGTGTGAAATTTTGTGGCCTGCAACTAATGCATGTTCCACACAGTCTAAAACTTCTCACAGGACCCTAACTAAGTAATTAAAAATATCGTGTTTTTTGCCCCAAGGGATCTGGTTACTAATGCAAAATCAGCAAACAACTCAGGCATGTTCTACCCAGCCCCAACTTCTCATCACTGTGAGAGAAAACCCCCAAGGGCCCATAACTAAGTAATTAAAAAAATTCAATTTTTGTGCCTCAAATGGATTTCGTGTCTCATGCAAAACCATCAATCGTCCTCACACGCCTGCTGACAATAGGCCAGACGCATGCAAAGACTACTGTTTACAGAAAGTCATGTGATTAGGCCATAGTGGGAGGTCACATAACTGATGTGATCAAGATGATCACTTGTCAATGAAATGTGGAGATCTCCGACGAGGATTTGATGTCTACTGCTACAATTTAGTCTATAAACACCCCAAAAAAGTAAGAAACCCCAACTGACTGGCATATTCAGGGAAAGACAATAATATGGGACATACATTTAGATTCAGACCTTGTAATTCCTTGAGCGAGTTTTTAACGATGATATGTTGTCACACTGCTTCAGGCGCTGTTCTTGTAATTTCAGGATCCATAAAAGAGCACACAGACGAACCATAGCACGTTCATGACGACCATTTAGATAACTTTCCACAGGATTTGAACTCATCCTAATGTGATTCCTCTTAAAAATGGTCTTCCTTGGAATCTTTTTGGCTTGAGCACAAGAACTATATGAATAACATAAACTACGACATTCTCTGAGAACAGACGGGCAGAATAGATGAAGCAGGACCATGTCATTAGGAAATAGTTCAAAGCTAATTATAAACCTCTCCTATAGAAATAGTTTCCTGTTCTAAGAAGTTTTTAGAAGCATTGCTTGGAACAGAGCTGATCTTGATTCTGTGCACTTTATAAGAGTTTTACCATTCATTTTATGGATTTCCTTGAAATCATTCATAAAAGTTTGTCCGACATTACTTCCTAAAGTAAAAGATTTCCTGTCAATACTGTAGAACTTGTTTCCATCTGAAAAGGTTCCATATTTCCTAGAGTCTGACCTTTATTTCAGACTGTAAATAAACGTTAATTACTGACTTTCACTTCACTGATCAATTTAACTAGCACCTTCCATGAAATACAGACTGAATATCTCCAAATATTCGAGTAGATATCGTCAATGTAACAGCTCAAAAGCTTTCCTGGTTTTAAATATCGATAGCGTCTCTGGTTTCAAATATCAATAGTTCACATAAGTGCTTACAAAAAATTAAAGGCTGTTGATGATCTTTGGACTTAATTTTCAAGTGGTTCTGAAATTGACAAGATGTATAGTTTTTGAGTGCTGGCTAAATCAACACACTATAAATTCATTTGAGCTCAAAATATGTTCAATTTTTAGATCGATAAGTTCACAAAACTTCTGAAAATGCTTAGACAAGGGTACACAATGAAAATAATCTAACCAACTTATTCCTGCAACATGGTACTCCAAGACAGAACTGTAGCAACTATTAATAAGATAATTTCCATGGAAAAATTATCTTCACAGAGTAATTTTCACATGTACCGAAATCACAAATAGTGCATCAATTCTATCTCCAGCCTCTTGAGCCGAAAATCTATAACAATCTATTAAAGAAGCCTAAAATTCCTCTACATTTTTTCATACAGTGTGATATCTCTCGTTTGTTGTGTTTAACTAATGAACTGAAAACAACTTCAACCATAAGATTGACAGCACCAAGCAACAGCTGAACACCACAAAAATGTTCTCCTCCAGAAACAGATCTCAATACATACCTAAATACAAAATTATAACAACCACCTGACCTTTTAACAAAATATCCACGATTTTAAAGTCATTAAAGATGTAAACACAAGAAGCACAATTAGTCAGGATCTGTCCACATTCAATGTACATTTAATCAAAATTCACAACAGATCTTTTTATTAAAGCTACTGATCATCATTCAATCAAAATATTTTGAACATTTCATGGGTAAATCCATGTTAAATTACTTAAAATTGTTATTTCAAGGAAACAAAATCAAAATATCAATGATATATATAGTCAGTTAGCTGGACTTCAATCGGATCCAAAAGTAGATGCTGAACACCAAATTTTCAGTTCGCAAATCATTGTAAATAATACTGAAAGGAAATAGTCATTTTCAAACTGATATTCCTTTTATAAATTCAGCTTTATCAAATGACGATGAGCAGCTTTATTTTTTAAAACATAACTACCACCATTAGAACGATGGAATAAATTATCCTGCAATTAATCATAGACATAGCCAGAGGCAGGCAATAAAACAACAAACCATCTACAAAACTGCCAATAAAGATGCATCCAACATCAAAATATGTATAAACAGAAACCCAATTATTGATCTGAAAGCTACAATTAAAATTCTCCAGCCTCCTACAGCTGGTTTGACATGGCAACAAGATCTTTCTAAACATCTTTTATTGATGTAATAAAACATTGGAAAATGTACAACAGATAAAGAGGATAAATTTTACATTTTTCTTGTCTGGTCTAATTTAAAGGTAACTGCCTTTCTTGAAATAAAACTAAAACATGTTTCAGTCTGTTTCAATCCCATCAGTCTCCTGTCCAAACAGAGAGAGAGAGCAAGAGATAAATGGGGTTTAATGTCCACTTGACACAAAACCAGATCATTTTGGGACCAACATATGGTTCAATTTCATTTCAATAATTCGCTTGTGAGAAGGGAACCAGAGGACCCAGAGAAAACCTGTGAGATTGGATAGGATTAGGCCCTATAGTTTCCCACACAGCTAGAGCATAGTGAAATAATTACCCATATATTTGGACTTTTTTCTATTATGGGGCACTCTAACAAGAGGGCGATCACATGGCTAAGACGTTGGCTAGCTAGCCTGGAGGTCGGGTGTTTGATCCCTGCATTGGCTAAAAAAGTTAATCCAGATTTTCCGGCGTGGTTCCCCCTTGTCAATGATGCAGGACGGAGGGCCTGACGGCCGTTGATGGGACGAAAAACCGAGGTCCCATACAACATTGGCATGCACGTAAAAGATCCCTTGGCAGTTGGAATTTGATATCAGAGTAGGACGTAGTGCAGCTGCCCTGGCGAAATTTCCCTCATAGCACACTCTATGGTACATGTTCATCTTCATTAGCCGAGTTTAGGCAGTTTAGGAGCAGAACAGTAGGACATTAAATCCCCAATTCATTTTATTTTCATTTCTTTAACAAAAGGCTAGATTTCGGCTACCTTATATATATATATTACATATAATAGAGAAAGAGAAATGGACTTTTAAGTCCATTCATCACAAACTAGGTCATTTTGGGACTAACATGTGACAACACTTTATTACAATAATTTGCTTGTGTAGGTGTTGTCAGCAGTAGGAGGATCCAAAGAATCAGGAAAAAACCAACAAGATTAGGCTGGCAACCCTACTCCTTGTGAGGGTCTGAAACCTTGCCATTCTCTTGACTCTTCACCCTATAATCTAAAGTGGACATGTTACATCCTTCGCCACACCACTCCCCTGTAATAAATATATATATTTATAGAAAGAAATGGGGTTTAACATCCACTCGACACAAACAAGGTCATTTTGGGACTTACATGGTTTAATTTTATTTCAATAATTCGCTTGTTTGAGGGGTCTTTAGCAGTGGGAGGAAACTGGAGGACCCGGAAAAACCCTCAAGGCTGGACAGGGGACCCTGCTCCTTGTCAAATACGCCCGGGATTTGAAGCCACGCCAGTTGACTCAATGACAGGCTTTATGATACAGCACGCACATGCTTACCATTCGGTCATTCACCCCCCTATAATAAATATAATTCATACTTTAAAAATCAACCATCAATGTTAATACAAATCAATAATAAATGTATTTGATTTAGAGATATTATTACTTGTCACCATCAATAATCAATGCTATTACTTGTGAAAGCATCAATAATAGATTCTCCATTACAAGCTCCAATAGCATGTCCAAATCACTATACCACATCCTGTATCATCTTAAAATACACTGACTAATAATTCTGATATTCATCTATTGTAAGATAAAACAAGAGCAAATTTACTTTTTCCAGAACATTGTATTCATTGGCTAAATGACTTTTATATTGTCTCAGGCCAAACAATTTGCGTTCTTGTAAAATTTCAATTTCGATTTTGCATAATCTACCGTGAGGTTTTGCCAAATTTGGTCAGATAGTCATTAAGCTACATAAACTGTTCACAAAAATTCCTTGCTGGGAATGTTTGAAATACGTTTCATTAATGTTTTTGGCTCTTATGGCACAAGACTTGCTTTTGACGTTAGGTGTCTATTCCTTGTCTTAATTAACATTATTAGTTTTGATTCTCTATACATGCAGATAACTCACTCAAACTAAAGCGATTGATCGAAAAGATATTACATGGATCTCTTTGTATATCATGATTGAGTGATAGCGAAATATTTTATTGAAAATTTATGTTGTTGACAAATTTTTGTTCATTTTATACAAAACATTGAATTAATTTACACCATTATTCCAGCTTTTTTTGTATTATTAGCTTATCCGATATTGTTCATACATTAGCCAAATGAAAATATCAGTGACTTCAACTGCTAAAATGATAAATCACATCATTTGCTTGATAAAGACGAGAGTATCCTCGTCGAAAAGTCGCTTAGTATCAAACTCAGAAATTGTGTATCCATAAAATTGTACCTTGTGTTAGTGCCAAACTTATCGTGAAACAATTTTAATTTTACATTTGTACAAACCCTAGCTGAATACTAAATATTAGAGAGATCATAGCTCTAAACATGGCTGAAAAAAATATCCCCTAAATCTGAGCCCCAGTTGTCTGAATTTCGAGTCCTTGGTTTCATCATGCAATCATCTGTTGTCCATTTAACTGTTCAAAACACAAATTTACTTAGAAAACAATTCAGAGAATTTTGATTTAAAAATTGACAATGTCAAACACAATATTCCAAAAAATCCATAAACTTTGTGTACAGATAGCATAAAGTACACAATGTAGTGCAGCCATATTGGAACACTATATCGAAAAACATATAACTTTCCATATTCATACAACATATGACACATAAAACAGCTAAATTTTAAATCATTTGTGAATTTTTATAAGACGTTAAAAACTCCTGTTATTCAAACTGAAACAATTACAGAAACACTCAAAATCTCAATCAATACAGCACAAACTTGAACTATTATTATTATTACAAGAAGATCCGCCTGTTATTCCAAATACTACAGAAACACCGAATCCTCAGGTCAAGTAATCACAGACTTCCTTTAATAAAGATGATAATTCCTAAGACAATCACAGAAATTGAGGTAATATGATCGCAATTTGTAATCAAATTGGAATAATGTTCCGAGCATCAAAGATGGCGATTGTTAGTTGTAATGATTTGTGCCGCATATGACTGTACATACATATCTCTCTACTCTGACGATCGTTGTATATACTAGCTACTGTTAACTGATAGATTCTTCACTGCTTAACGCCAACTTGCTCACTGGGAATCATTTCTATTAGAATGAAGCCAAAACTAAATTGGCCAATTTTACTATCAGAAACATCAATAATATTGCACATATTTTTTTTTCAAAAAGATCAACTTTTCCAATTAACGAATTTCTAGATAACTGTATATTCTACTTTGATATTTCTGGTGGTTGGAAATCTGAGATTATTTTTGTAGTATTGCAGCAATTAAGGGCTGTTTGCATGACTCACATGAAAAGCAGAAAAATGCATGACCAAGTATAATTATGTTTAATTTTAAAAATTGCATAGAAAATTTTGTTCCATTTTCCCAACTTAATTCATAATCCCAAAAACATCTACCCTTAACAAATATAAAATACAGTAATCTCTATTCAATCTGGATTTTTTTTTAGAATATTAATTATCTGATTAGTTATCAAATATATTGTTAAATATATTAGTCGATATTATACTGTTTTAATAGACTAACAAATATTTCTTTACAATCTGCTTCCATTAATCTCGCCTACACTAAAATTGATGTTAATATAATCTTCTTATCGTCAAAATATGAATAATTAAATAACTTGTCACAAATTTCATAAAATTTAAATAATGAACATTTTCCCTGCGCTTGTATCGATCAATTATTTCTAAAAAAAATAATTCAGCACTATGTTATCATATTTTATTTACTTCTAATAGAAAACTCCATTAAATTACGTCGTAGACAATTTGTCGATGTGTTAGGCAAAGAATGAGATCCACACGGGTGCTGTTATTAGTCAGTCATGTAAGAATCGTATTCATTATCGAATGAATAGAACGCCATACTTCACGTAATAAATCAATTTCAAACTTCATGTCTTGTACAATTGGCTCGTCATAAACTACAAACTTTATTACCCTTGATTACGATCTTGAATCAAAAAAGATAACAAATGGCCGTCTACGTATCTGACATTTCCAAGCAAAAGGGGGTCAATCTGAACCTATCAATACTTGAGAAAAAATTGAACCTGCTATAGACCAAGTGTTGATTGCACTTTCACATTTTGGTAAATGTATTGACAAGAGAAGATGAAGTATGGAGAGAAGATGAAGTATCGGCCATACATCCTACTCTGTCTTATCTCTAGCTTTCAGGGAAAATATAAATCTCATTCTCACAATATATATAGCTAAAAAAATATGATCAACATTAAAATGAGTGGTGGCTAATACCCAATCTTGGCCACATTTGTTGACTCATTTCGTCTAAATCTTTCTGTAAATCCGAGTCAGAGGAACTTCAATTTTCTATTTCTCTATATTTTGTAAATTAAACAATAACAAATTGGGGAATTACTGGGTGTCTGATTTCTAATCTGGCTATGTTTGCTAAGTAAGTTAAAAAATAACGAAATCAAAAGCTTTCTACAGCACCATATACACTTGTGCCAAAAAATGCGTTGTGGCTATTCTCTAATTCAATGGATCTGGATAGGATATATTTTATTTTATCTTTAGCATCCTATATAACACAATGGATTTTAGTGGTTTATGCAGTTTCTTTTCCACTACAAGCCAAATTTTTGTTGTTGATTACATAGTGTGTTAAGGTTTTCAAACATCCAATCAGTCAGAAGAGTTCAATACGAAGAAAAATATTTACATATGATAATGGACAGAATGATACACCTAACATAACATCAAGCAATTAGTTTTAATACTATTCTATGTTTTCATAAAGCAATCCTTTATAAATTCTTGTACAAATGTAAAAAGATTAACCTCATCACATTTCTAATGCTGCAATTTGTTTTCATGAAAGAAGTCTTTGATAAATTCCAAGTATCAAACAGATTCAACTAAGACTTAAAATATGTAATTTTAAAAAACAAAACTGAAGGAATATCAATAAAATGATAAAAATCAAACAGGAAATTCAGATACATGCCCACATTCACAAAATAAGTTTATCCACTCTTTGCTTTTGCACAAAATTGATCTTTAAATTTCAAACGAAAAAGATAAAACATGTTCGAAGAAATCATAATTATCAACAGCTTGGCTCCAAATGTCAGCCAAATTCTATCTGGATTAAAAAAAAAGTTCATCTAACTGACAAAATAAATTAAGCCAATTATCGTGCTTGCCAACAAACATGCTGCAGTCATTGAAATTCCTGCAAATTGTGATATATATGAGGTTTTTTACTTCGACTTTTAATAGCAGGCAATAAATTCTAACAGTATTGCTCTCTCTGGTCTGAATTACCTCTTCTTGCATTTCCCTTCAATCGATTTAAATAAAAGCCAACCAATTATTTCTTACAATGGAAAATTTCATACAGAAGTGGCGAAAGATGGTCATATGCAATTACATATAAAAGCCAACGAATTATTTCTTACAATGGAATATTTCACTACAGAAGTATCGAAAGATGGTCATATGCAATTACATATAATTTATCTTGTCGATCTTTAATTTCATTTTGTGTTCCTTTTCCTGGTCTTAGAATATAAAATTGTAGTTTGAGACATCCTACTTTATTTGTCGTATGAGGTGGTGACGCTATTTTTAAATTAGTTACAGTAGTGGCAAATATATAGATTTACAAAAAGAGATGGGGAGGTTGAAGGGACTAGCAGTAAACTTAATCCAGAATGGCATATAAGGGAGTTACATGTCTCGTCAATGAATCAATGAATGAAATGGGATTTAACGTCTTACACTTCTGCACCTAACCTGGGATAATTGAAGACGGGCCTACGCCATACAGTGTGCTTTGAGGTTAATTTTTCCATGGTAGCAACTGAATTCTAACTGCCAAGGGATCTTTTATGTGCACTCAAATGACAATGTGTACACAGGACCTTGTTTTTATGTCCCATCCGAATGACTAGGCATCACTGACAAGGGGAAACCACGCCGGAAAATCGGGATGAACTTTCTCAGCCAATGCAGGGATCGAACATCCGACCTCCAGGCTAGCGAGCCAGCACCTTACCCATTTAGCAAATATCTTGTCACAGCAATACTTTGGTCAATTTGAGATAAGCATACCTTAATTCAAATTTCTATTACTATGTGTACAATGCGAAGTAGGAGGATTTTGCCTGGATGACAGTGGCATTTCTGCCTACCCTTTATTGATTTCAAACTGTCATGAGTTCTTTTATGTGCACACAAATTTGCGAGTGAAGGCCAGGTTTGAAAAATCTAAGAGAATCTTCTTGACCCACATCAAGATTCAAATCCTCGACATTCTAGTTTCTTAGATTAATGGCAGCTACCCCAGGCTTCCCTTTGCAGGAAAAAATATCAAGTGAAAATGAAGCAGGAATAATTATGTAAGATTACTTCTGAAACACATATTTAATAATACAAATGATAGCCACTTAACTTAGAAAAAAAAGCACATCTAGAATTAAATCTTAAAAAACAAACAAGAAATATCTCATTAAATTCCGTCTTGCAGATGATCCTGCATGACCTGGAATAAAAGATAAGCACAATCTATCCTAATTGGACTAAATAATACAAACTCCAATGAACAAGTTTGATAAAAGTGAGGAAAAACAGCAAGTGGCCTGGGCAGCTGAGACAAATTTCATCAGGTGCAGGAACAATGCAACATACACATGAAAAAACCCAATTTAAACTCAAGACACAAGGTTTCCTTTCAAAAGAATCTTATGAACCAAACATCTTTTTGCACTATGTGGAACTAGATCCGAAATAAAAGTCGATCAGAAGTGGAGAAAGGCATCATCTGAGAATATCATAACATCCAAGTTAATCCTAATTAAAATTCCAAAGAAGTAAACTCCCAAAAAAGAAATTCTAAAAGTAATTATCAAACAGAACTGTTGAATAAAGAAATCCCACTGTGTTTCCAGAACAGATACATCTTGCGAAAAAATGAACAAGTGACAGTAATGGCTGTCGTTACAATGATAAAACACTAGAACTACATTATAAGACGAAAACAATTCAGGTCGCAGGCCATAAAAATGTGAAGTAATGAGAATTTATGTGTACAAGTAGAATAACAAGAGAGCCATTTTCTTAGATTAATCCATAAATACAACTAATAAAAAAAAAGGTTGCCATTACAAAGCAAGACAGTGTAGTGGTACAGTAAGTTAAAATGTCAATAATATTCTGAGAGCAAGGTTTAAGGGTTATACAATCGGAGATTTCTCACGACAAATCACATCAGTGTCTGCATTAACAGAAAAACTCAAGTGTCGATTTATAAAGTTCGATTTGCATTAGCCAAGAAGGCTTCAAAGCAAAATGTTTAAATAAAGTATTTATTTTGTGTATTTCAATGTTTCATATAGATCGGCTGTTATTAGAAAAAAAAAGTCTACGAAAAAATAAAATGAGGTTGATTATAATATAAGGTTTTACTTTTCTTCGCCAACAGAAGATGGTGCTTTGCCATGTGTTTCAATGTTTCATATAGATCGGCTGTTATTAGAAAAAAAAATCTACGAAATAAAATGAGGTTGATTATAATATAAGGTTTTACTTTTCTTCGCCAACAGAAGATGGTGCTTTGCCATGTGTTTTAATGTTTCATATAGATCGGCTGTTATTAGAAAAAAAAAGTCTACAAAATAAAATGAGGTTGATTATAATATAAGGTTTTACTTTTCTTCACCAACAGAAGATGGTGCTTTGCCACAATAACTCTGTTTACATTACAAATTTTAAGCGTGCCAGGCACGGCATAGTTATTTTTTTGTAGTGTTAACAGGTCCAAGCATAAACGTGTGCTGTACTGATCTGAGTACCATGCCAAGTGTGAACGTTATCTGGTCTGAGCACGGTTTCTATACGGAATACTGCTATGGACAACATTTTGTCCAGTGCTCCAGCCTACTTTTATTTCAATTTCAAACTGTCGCATGATCTTAAATTCTATTTGATCATTACATGAAAACAACTAGAGGTTTTCCTTGCGAGGCCAGAAGTCCTAAACCCCTTCATAGTTTTAATTGAATGAAGAGAAAGGAGAAACGCCAACGTCCAGATTAAATATCTAATAGCACACTATATGGCGTATACCCATCTCCAATATCTTTGTTGGAGCTAGGACTATTTTAAACAAGAAACATCTATATCAGCACTCCGGTTTAAGGAACCAGTGGAGAACTAGACATTCATGGCTGATAAATGGCTTCTCACTCAGATCTATATCTTCAGAATAGCTTGTGTAACATTTAATGTGACACATTAAAAGACATTTCACGCTGGCAGAATTCATGAAGTGTTTTATATTAATGTGATTTGGTCTAAAATAAAAGTAATCAATACTAGATTTTACAGGATTATGTCTTGTCTTCCAAGAATCAGCATCTCCTTTCAAAAGTCATGGAGGAGAGAGAGAGAGAGAAATGGGGATTAACGTTCACTCAACACAACCTAGGTCATTTTGGGACTAACACATGATTTAATTTTATTTCAATAATAAGCTTGCGCGTAGGGGTCTTTAGCATTCAGAGGACCCAGAGAAAACCCACGAGGTTGGACCCTACTCCTTGCCACAAACAACCGGGGATTGAAAACCACGCCAGTTGATTTAATGACAGGCTTTATGATACAGCACAAACCTGCTAACCATTCGGTCATCCAATCCACCTCAAAAGTCATGAAAACCTTTTCCTTTTCCTTACGGCACAGGATCTCAGATATATTGCACTGAATCAACTTAGCATGCTCATAGTCAAGGCTGATGGAATTCAGTTTGGGAAATAAAATTATAATTCTGATCACTATATAAGATAAGACAATGTCAAGTATGCAATTTGGATTAAGTCTACATGCATGACAAGATTGCCAGTCCAAAGAAACCTTGACCATTGGTTCTGTTGACAGAATAACTTTATAGAACTGCCAATAAAATTCACCAAGATCTCAGTATATGCAACATAGTTCAGCTTTTCCAATTTGAATACAAAAGTACCAGAATGTACAGGAGACACAAATACAAAATATCATTATGTTTCTGATCGAAGTGATATCTGAGGACATAATTAGCATAAACTTCTATTAATTGAAGCCTTGCGTAATATCCAAGCATACATGAATATCGATTAGAGAGAATATTTTTTGTTACTAACGGAATACGTATGTGATAATGGGGTCGTATCATGTCGGTCTATCTTGTAACCATCCCATTTGATCAATACTTTCTCATGAATTTTAAGCCCATTTCTTTGTTAAGGTTGATAATTTAAGATGGTTGTCCCGAAAGTTTTGACTTTAGACTATAAAAGCAAAAACATTACTTCAGACAGCTATCAAAATATTGCTACCACTTATAAGAAGTGGTGGCTTGCCCTGCCTTGCATTATACAGATGCTCATAATAGAGTGCTTAAAATGGTTTCAGGAAAACAAATGTACAAAATTCATATCTATGGGTGGCTCGAGGAGTATGAGTATGCTGCAAGCTCTGTTACCAGGAGATCCTGAGTTCAACTCTACTGTTGACTGGGTGAGCTCCTCAAGATTTTTCCAGTGTAGTATTCCCTAGTCAAGCAGTGGTACAGGAGGGAGAAACACCATCTAGTCATATGGGTGGGAAGAAAAAAACATAGGTCTCATATACATGTCGATATGCACAGATTATATTTCAACAATTTGCTGGTGCATGGGGATCACACCAGGACACTCATAGAATGCCCACAAGGATAGGACACCAAGCTTAAGCCCAAAAATGATGTCACACAATTAACAAATGACAGACTTACGATCTGAAAATGTTATCAATCAAACTTGATAGCATTGAGTTACAAAGGACATGACATCAATTTTTTATCATCACTGCACATAATTGACCTGCCCTTGAACAATAATCCCCAGTGTCTTTTGTTGTGTAGAAAAGGATTCAAGGTGCATTACTCAGTTAATTGAAACTTTGTTTATACAAATTCTCTACGAGATTACAATGCACAAAGAATAATTGCTTTTAACTTTTTGCGTCCAACTTATTTCTATCAATTCTAACTATTTGTACAAAAAAGTGGTGATTTTAACGAATTATAGATTTTCTGTCGTGCCTTGTCTCCAAGCTTTTTGTTCCAAACTATGCTGTGACTGCAGATAAAAAATAATTTACTTAGTTTGATAGGATGTTTGTTGACCTACAACCATTCTCTCCCTTTAACAAATTTACTTGAAATTGATTTTTGAAAAATCTATGATCACATGCATTCATATCGAAAACTTAATTACAAATTTCTTGACATGAAGAGATTTAAATTTAAATGTTCAATTCAAGACTTTAGAATGTTTTGACTAGAAAATTTATTGACTTTGTGAATAGAAGTGAAAGATGATAATGATGATAAATTTTGAAGAGATTCCAGTGATGTGAAAGCTGAGAATTATAACTGGTGAAGATGTTTGGTTTAGAATGATAATTGGTGGAGATGACATTATTGACAAGTCCACAATGTTTAGTTGAGAATGATAATTGGTGATCGAAGGTGACATTATTGATATGTATAAATGTTTAGGAAAGCATGTTATCTTTAACAACTCGAACAATTAATGTCAAAGTCCAAATATACTGAATAACTTGATTAAGAGCTAGTACTGGATCTAATGGGTTCTACACCAACCGTTACCATTTTTAGACACTAAATATTTTTCCAGCCAGGATCAAAATATTGATTGGTTATAGAGTTTCGTCTGTTCGTGCTGCCATTTGACCTAACTATTGTACACGCTTGATCAGATACTTAAATTACTTCAATACAGGCCAATATCTATTGCCTAATTTGATTGGTTAAAATGTTATTTTAGTTCGCTCAGGAGTTGACCTGTTCTTTTCAAAGCTTAATTGTACATTGTCCATCATTTCCCAACCATCAAAAATTCATCAATGTTATTTGGCTTTTAACTAACAATAGATGCGCGCAGAAAATAGTTTTGAAAGCAGGTCTGTCATTGAGTCAAGTGGCATGGTTTCGATTTCCAAATTGTACGTAACAAGGAGAAGAGATGTCTGACTAACTGCATGGGTTTTCTCCGTGTCCTCTGGTTTCCTCAAATTGCTAATGACCCCTAAAGAGAATTATTGAAATAAAATTAAACCCATGTTAGTTCCAAAATGATCTGGTTGTTTCGAGTGGATGTTGAATCCTATTTCCATCTCTTACTCTCTTCAGCTTAATGTCTTATACTAATAGAGTTACAATTTCCGAGAGAGAAAAAAACACATCAATATCAATTTGTTTTAACTTGGAATTTCAAGAAAAAACTTTTTTTTTACAGAAAAACGTATTGACAAAATTACCACCCAAAATAACTGCAGATCAAAAAGGTCATAATAAACTAATTTGATACAATCAGACGAAAAATATAATTGAGTGATAGAATATTTGGTGTAATCCATACTTATTTACTTCAATCGCAATAGCCAATATTATCATTATTATCATCTACCCTAACTAGAAAATCTCCAAACAAAATCAATATAAAACTACCATCATTTATTTTCCTTTTATCTTTAGAAACTTCAAAGGGACATTTTTAATTTGATATTGACATTTTGAATAAAGATAATTGCGGGTTAACGATCAAAAAGCTCTTTCGTGTCACTTTGAATAAAGTGATTGAAATGAGTGTTTTATGACCTTATAAGGATGCAATCTCTTTTCATTATATAGACCGCATGTTGATGAGTTTTATATAGAAATAGACCTCATATAGAAGCACATCAATCAATTACATCATATATGCTATGACATCAGGTACATTTGTATTGGTATTAGAAACTTCACATCAGGTATTTAAACTGTGTTAAAGTTGCTGATCCTGGTCAAGTATTTTTCTGACAATATTTAATTTTTCAGGTTAAAATTCGCATAAATTTACCAATTTAATCTAATTACGACAAAAAAACAATTTTTATTATAAAGAGAGAGAGAGAAATGGGGTTTCATGTCCACTCGTCACAAACTAGGTTATTTAGGGACTAACATATGGTTTAACTTTATTTCAATAATTTGCTTGCGCATAGGGGTCTTTAGCAGTGGGAGGGAACCGGAGGACACAGAAAAATATTTAACCAAACATCTATGGTGTCTGCTGAATGTTTAATTCTTTCAATTTTCTCAAAACTGAAAGCTATTAGATCAACACATATGATATTCTATCACATTTTTGCCAAGTATTATTCTAGTAAGATATGGTATCTTTAGCTAATTTCCATATGTACCAGAATTGTCTAACTTTTATTAGAAATAAATAGCCAATATTTACTTTTGTGTGAATGTATCTTTAAAACATATATCTTGTATTTCCACACCTTACCATTAGAAGTTATCATCTATACTCCAATAAATATATAAAATCGCTTATCAATTTACCTTTTCTCACTTTTCAGTGCAAAAACTCACATAAAATTAAAAGTGATAAATGCAAGTTCTGGAGGAAACATTCCTGACATTATTTATCAGATATTATTTACCGTTTCTATACAGTTCTTTTTACCAATCTGCTTTAACAGATAGAAGATGGGAGATAACTCTCTCTAGTTAAATCTACTGATAAGTCAGTGTAATTTGTAGTTTAACTTTAACAGTGTATACCTGTATATATAGTGTACAATCATATTATTAACTGAAACTTAATTAGATCAATATAATTTGTTAAAGGGATTTGAGCAGGGTCTCAAAAATAAAAGTCTGTGTACGTATGAAATTTAACCATCAAAATATAGAGGAGTGGTGTTTGTACCTGGTCGCAAAATTTAAGCTTAAAATATTGAGCCATTTGGACGTGAACTTCAAAACTGCTTATTCGGACACGTAGCCCTTTTAAGATTTCGGGTCAATTTTTTTGATGAGTGACCTGATAATAGACCCCAATTCCTATAGGCGTCTATACAGTAATGACCCATGCCCTGTACTTGATAACAAAAGGTACACTGGTCTCCATTTCGAGATGAAACTGACGGGTTTAAGTTTTTTGAAAACTATCACATATATTGAGTTAGTTGCTCTGCCCTGAGGTTAGGGACTTTTAGGGATTTTAACACAAAATTAAGCAGTTTTATTCCTCAAAATATTATCGGGATTGGCCCTTTAACCTGAAATGGAATTTAATATCCTACTGCGTGAAATTTTGTCCAGACAGCGTCACTATGGCCTACTAACACATACTGTTGTGATTTTAGAGACCATTGATTGTGCAAAATGAGGGAGGAGAATTTTGCCTGGACATTGGTGGTATTTCCAATTGTCAAAGGTTCTTTGATGTATATGCCTATGTGTACATTAGATCTCGGTTTTTCATTCCATCCATATGACTAGTAATTTGTTAAAGGGACCGAGGGGACACTGGACTCACAACCACAAAGTACTGGGTTAGAATTCCAACATAGGCCATAAAGGAGTGGTGATCACAGGTCTGACAAGGAAAGTGTGTCTAGCCTGCTTTCTATATGACAATGAAGTGCGAATGAGACAAAAAATGGTATGGTCCTGGGTACAAATTAGTGGCCGGTATGTCAAAGTCATGGGCAAAGCAGAATCTTCAGGATTTTTCAAGCCTGATTTCTATATGACAACACAGGTATAATTAGTCGTTCGAATGGGATAAAAATGAGGTCCTGCTTACAAATTGGTAGATGGCGTAAAGATTATTGTTTTTTTTTATTTTTAGGACAATGGGAAAAAACATATAAGCAGGTCAAGGTTTTAGTTTGTATGTGTAATATTCATTAGCAAGTTATTTGTTTTCTTATCCTTCAGACTGTACAATTGTATGATTTATATGTAATTATATTGTGAAAACTGATATCGACATAACCTTGAAAGTTGCTGTAATTACAGTTCTTTAATTTCTTCTTGGTTCTTTCTGTTGTTGACATTCACACTTATTAAGACAAAGAAAAAATGGTATTAGAAGACTGAAAAGATGTAATCTTATTACGATCGATTCTAGTCACTAGGTGTCACTTACTTTCACACCAACAGTCGTCCGATTAGAGACGTGGCCAGTTTTCGACACCATACAGCAAATCAAAAATATATAGAATACAACAAGCTATTTGTACCATGTCTCGATCAAAAAACCTGACATCATATATAAATGCCAAATAGAAGTTGAATACTCAGTTTGATTGTAGACTAAGAATGCATGTCCGGACGAGTTCCAAATTATGCTAGCCATGGAAATCCCACTGCGTTTTCTAATACTAGAAAAACCTTATTAGTACTTAGTGCATATACATTTCAATAATTCCCATATGTTTACTTAATTTTTTAAAATGACATCGTCTAAAGGGATGGGAGTTTTAGAGTCTATGCAAATAAATATTTACATAACGGCAATTCTCAGCTGTCTCTCTGTTTACCAATAACAGAAGCAGGTGCTCTGGTGATACAGCACTGCACCTGTCCTGCAGTCCCCAACACATAAAGGGAACAGCCACACAATCTCACTTAAGCCTGATGAGTTCGAACTATCCGCTTCATGAGAGGAAGCAGGGCCACCAATAGATTTCTATTTTAATATATATCAGACAAGAATTTAGAGACTTAAGATCACAAGGCCTTTCATCTTTGCATATTATGGTTTGAATTTCATGTTTGGATATGACAAAGAGTTAAATTGCTTGCTTAATCTCATGACATTTCTTTTCTACCAGTACTTGGCTTTCTTTCTAATGAAAAAAAATCATCACAGGGGGAACCATAGGAAAACCCACATGACCAGGCAGGCGACCCTATTCCTGAACAACAATCCTAAAGAATTTTAAGTAGTCTAGTATGCTTAAGATCACAAGGCCTATCACCCTTGTAAATTATGGTTTGAATTCCGTGTTTGCATGTGGCAAGGAGCAATTGGTTGCGTGCATAATATTGCATTTCTTTTCTACCAGTAATTGGCTATCTGTCTAATGAAAAAAAATCATCACCAGGGAAACTTGAGAAAACCCCATTCCTGAACTACAATGCTCTTGAAATAAAACTTAAAAGTTGTCTTGGAAGACAGAGCAGTCTACAGCTAAATCTCTGGACCATCGCTCAGTCATCCAACACAATCATGTTCGATTACATCTATGCATCAAATTATTCTATAAGGATAATATTTCTGCAACACTGGAGATGTTTTTGTTGTTTATATAACTCTTTCACGATGAACCTTATCTCGGCATCTTTACACTTGATTATCTATCCGTCTCTGTTCAAACTATATACCAATCCATATTTCATCAATTTCTTTGTCTCATAGAAAATACTTTATCATGCTTCAATTACCAAGAGGAGTTATATTTATAACTCTCTTATCATTATCTTATTTCTTTCCTTCATTGATTCATTCAACCATGTAAAATGTTCATCTATATAATTGATATATACACTATATCAAACTGCTTATCATCAAGATCTTGAATCCCCCCTCCATTCATCTACATTTGTATCAATATGTTTTTATATCTATTTATCTTGTCAATGACTTGACCTTTTATTGCTCCATCCATTATTTCTGTGGAATATGCCATCCATCCACTGCATGGATTAAATCCCACCAGTGAAATGCAATGAGGTTTAATAACCTAATTTTCGGAACATCCAACAGCAAGGGCAGAGAAAAAGGTTTGGGATTTTTATCAAATTTATCAATGGAATTAGTCACACTCAGATCCCACACCTTAGCTAATCACAGAACTGGTCATGAAGTTTTTTTGGAAAAGGGACATACTCTGTTGCCTTATTTAGTGAATGATAATTCAAAAGTCAAAAACTGTCTTCTGTAAAACAACTACCACAATGTTAAAGAGCAGACAGACGTAACCTGGTGTCTTGATTCATCAGTTACAAATAAGGTAAAAGCCCTCCCTGAAACTTTTTATGCATCTATATTTATTATGTAGTCCTCAGTAAAAGTTTGACTTGCCGTAGCTGAATTACTTTTAATCATATTGGTTTAAACATGCCGTAAAATGGATACATGGTCTTTAAACAAACTTTAAGTCTGTAATTCTATAATAGTAACTCTCATGAGACCAACAACTCAAAGATGTATTTTGTCATTTGGATTGAATCCTAATGATCCCTGGGCAGTTCAACGTAAAGTATAGGTGGACATGCACTGTCATGACAGAATTCACTATACTTGTATTGTATAAGCTAAAGAAATCAACTTTGATCTCAAAATAACCTTGAATCATGAGTTGATTCAACAACACTAGACCCCCTTTTCCATCCAATCCCTCGATCAATAAATATTCCCTCGGCAGATTATTAGCAACTATATTTTGTAAACATTGAAGATATTTATTTAAAGCAACCTAATCAGAAATAACATAGACTATTACACAGACTAAGCCAAGTTACAGAATTGGCCAATAGAGATATATAATCAGCCTTGTCCGCCCATCCACGATCTGATTGAGAATTTACAAAAACATCGTAACTTGCCAATTCAACCATAAATGCTTATAGCTGTCAGTTCTGATTGGGACCAATAATCATCATAAAACTGTTGCAATTATCCCCTTTCATGGACATAGAATTCAAAGGAAGCTCAAATCTTTTTGATAGTCATTCTTTGAATCATATTTTCTCAGTTTGTTTATCACCATTCAAAGCCAGATTCTTGTATAGAATGTATAGAATCATCTAATATAATTGTATTATTTTTGATTTCTGTGTGAATTGAAAGAACTATAAATGACCATATTATTCATAGATAGTTTGACCATGAATCGATCCTGTATGTTTATGTGATATTGGTGTGAACTTTTGTTCTCAGTGGAGTTCTTCATCAAACAAACATTTTTTCTTTTATTTGTAACTTCAATAAATACGAACCAATTTGGTTTTGGTTGCTTCACGATTTTAATGGATAAAAATCCCTGTGAATGACATTTGTTTAAAATTTTGAAACTGAAAAATCTGGAAGTAAAATCTTTTAAAAAGATCAACCAAGTTCTTTTTGTTTTTAAATTACTTTTTTCCCTGAAGAAATACGCAGAAAAATTGATAATAAATGTTTCCAACGATCTTAATTTAAATTGGTGGGAACTACATTCTGTAATTTGAAAACTGTTTGGTGTTCACCTGCGCATGTAGAAGACCCCTTGAGAGATAAAACCCATCTAATTTCTTTTACAATATAAATGGTTAGCTTTTTGAATTCCCTTAAAGACAGTATCATTTTGTATATTTAAGGTAGACATATTTAAGGTAGACATATGTAAGGCTATAGTCATTTATTATTCCATTCTTGTTGATTCTACTTTTCAGTGATCTATCACATGCACTTTAGATCATAAATTCAGCGATTCTTTTGGTATGGTACAATACCAAGCTTGTACTTGCTAAGGATTAGGGTCATATGCCTAACCATGTCTTTTTCTCTTGATCCTCCAATTTCCTCCTACTGCTAATGAACCCTTTGACCAAGCAAACAATTGAAATCAAATCAAAACGGATGTTAATCCCAAAATAACCTAGCTCCTGTTAAACGACATTTACCCCATTTCTCTACCATCTCTCTGATTCTACTTTTCATGAACATTTATATTTTGCATTTAATATTTAACCTTAGATACTATATATAGTACCGTACTATGTCTAGATTGCTAAAGTAAATTTTTCTAATACCACCACATATAAAACAAGCTTTAACCAGTAACAACAAATTTTCAAAATTATTGCCTAGAGAAATGGAACCGGCTATAATGAGAAAACTGTCCAACTCTTCCGATCTTCGTAATTTTCTCTTCTGAAAACTGTCTTAAAATCTGTATACATCACACTAAAACCTGTCTGAGATTTTCAAATTCCGCTCTTGCATAGCGTCATAAAACACTGACAACTGAAACTTTGGTCTCTAATTCAATTGTGTGTAGAATTGAACACTGTCTGTGAGACGTGATGAGAGAGCGACAAGGTCTCCTTAACCCAGCAAGCTGAACCAACCTAATGATAGCTCATCGGAATTACAAATGTAAAATCGAATTCTGTCAAGTTCAAATTTATTGACAACGAATAAAGTTTGCTGGTTATCAAAGGCTTGCTGGTTTATTCCCACTGCCTCTATCTATATCTTTTGATCTCTCTTTCTACTGTTTCTTCCCATTACTTTGAACATTATTAAAATAACCACTGCCAGCGTGTTCTATCCATGTCAGGTAAAATATGATAACCTGAACACGAAAACAGCTCATTCCGTCCACATCAGATAAATAGGTTTTAAAGAACCCAGTTTACGTTTAGCAAGAAGCTGGCTATAAAGCAATAAAATAAATTGCTAATGGCCTAAAACTGGTCTGAAATATAGTAGAAAATCAATGAGACCTCAATAAAGGACACCGTTTTAAATTTGATTAAATACGCTCGGGCGATATAAGCATTAAACAGAAATGCTTATTTCTTTACAGTATTGTGAAAGGACATACAAAATTACAAAAAAGTTACATGGTATGGGATCTATACTGTACATCACTAAATATATACTTTTCAAGCAGCTTAAGTAGTGGGGTGTGGCGTCGATGGAGTAGAGAAAGAAGTAGATTTTAGAATTCGGAATTGTGAATGATTTTATTTCTAGAGATGCTTAAAATTGGAACCACTGCAAATTGTCTACACGGCTGTCACCTCCATAATGCCATATTCTATAATGTAAGTCTTATATGTTCATTGTAATTCCATATGGTCATTAATTTACTAATGTCATATTCTATAATGTTATTGTAATTCTATATGGTCATTGTAATTCCATATGGTCAGTAGTTTACTTATGTCATATTCTATAATGTTATTGTAAGTTCTATATGGTCATTGTAATTATATATAGTCATTGGTGTACTATTGCCATGATTCTTTATGGTCCTTGGTTAACCCATGATTCTTTATGTCATTGTAATTCTATATGGTAATTGGTATAGTGCCATGATTCTATATGGTTATCAGGCGCGGATCCAGGGGGAGGGGGGGCGGGTGTGGTTCAGCCCACGTGAGACTGGTCATCACTGTTCAGACCAGCACCTGTAGCCAGCACTGGGATTCCCAGATTTTAGCTTCTGTGCAACGAAGACTCTGGGGACTACACCAAACCACTAATGCATGCGGCCTGGTTATGATTCTATAAAGTCATTGGTCTACTGCCATGATTCTATATGGTTATGTTTAATGTAATTCTATGATCATACACTATGTCATTATAAGATCAGGGATTTTGTTAGCATCTGTCCATCTAATTTTTTTTTAAAGAAACCCGGGTCGTGATAATATGATGACTACGGTACGTCAATTAGATTAGGTCAAAGACAATTAGGCTGATTCTTAATGGTCACTACAATAGATGGATGAACCAATCAATAATAGACTGGAATAGAGACGGTGTAATGAGCTAGATTGGTGGGTTATATCCTCATTCATTACTTTAACAAAAGGAAATGAAAAGAAAACCATTGCTAGTGATATATACAAGGTAATCACCATGACAAGAAAACCATTATTGTTATGATATATACAGAGAGAGAGAGAGAGAGAGAGAAATGGGGTTTAATGTCCACTCAACACAACTAGGTCATTTCGGGACTAACATATGTTTTTTTTAAAATTTTAGTACAATAATTCGCTTGCGCGTAGGGGTCTTTAGCAGTGGGAGGAAACCGGAGTGCCCGGAGGAAACCCCCAAGGTTGAGAAGGCGACCCTATCTCCATGCCACATATGCTCACACCAGGGCTCGAAACCACAGTCGCAAGCCAGAGGTGGCCTGCCAGCTTGAGGTCGAAGTGCAGCACTCTAGACCACTAGGCCATCCCAACCCCCAGTTATGATATATAGAAGGTGATCGCCATGTTGGAGATATATCACCTAGCTTTGGGCAGAAAGTTATCTTCTTGGCCAAAATGACATGCACTCATACATATTACCTCAACCAACATGGTCAAAATAAGCTGGTTTTAGCTGATAGTATGTGTGAATGATAATCTCATATGTTCTAAACGACATTAATTTTTAAACTAGTTTAAATATTAATGTCTGATCAGCGTCCCATTAGATTCTGTACCTGAAAATTTATTTTTCTTGTCCTCCCATTCCTATATTCTGCTCTCAACACGCCTGGCTGTTCTGAAAAGTTTCTACGAAATATTTGTCTGCAATATCACCCTTGGTGGAAGCAGACTTTAACCTCTACAAGGGAACGAATGACTAAATGAACTATTAATTCTCCATATCTAAAATGATTGTTAAACCAGATATCTGTGTCGACATTGGTATAATTGTATTTTATAAAATTTAGATTCCTAAAACTAAACAGTGAAATGAGTGGAATTGGAAATGGCCAGTAATCTAATTTGTGATATCCAAAGAGACAAATTATACAAAAACTTGCCGTGTCGTATAAAATCGATATTTTTGTTTATATTTTGTTGAAAATGGTATAAATCAAACCTCAGAAGTCA
This sequence comes from Patella pellucida, assembly GCA_917208275.1. Classification (NCBI taxonomy): domain Eukaryota; kingdom Metazoa; phylum Mollusca; class Gastropoda; family Patellidae; genus Patella; species Patella pellucida. Next base: position 13,415,876 of record OU795038.1, read on the forward strand.
AGAAAAAGCAGAAAGACTGACAATCCAATTTATTTTATATAAAATTCCAGCCATAAACAGTTTCTCTTCAAGTCAACCTAATTTGCTCCAAAAAGTATATATTTCTACTTGAACCTGTTAAGTCTTTTAAACAAAAGGTTATCATTCCATTGAAAACCGTTCAGTATTTGAAATGGAGACATTATCTGTACCTTTATTACTAATGTATGGGCAACTGTAAGCGTGTTCATGAAATTCAACAAATAAAAAATATTTCATTATTATTGGATATCATCAATTTAGATCAATAATTTCAAGTTCAGTTTTCCTTTGATGAATAGAAAAGTGCCATTTTAATAGGTGAGAGTGAATCTTTAGAAAGCTTAAGAAAGTAGAGAAAGCCAACAAGGTTCAAAAGATGACCCTATTTCTGGTCACATCATAGGCTCAGCTGACCTCTTAGATAACATTGATAAAGGGCAAACACCTTAAACAAATCTTGGATTAAAACTATTCTACTTCTAATACAGTCTTGTCACATTTCTTGCTTGGGGGATATTATCTATACTTTTCAATTTGTAATTTGGTCCCCAACCTTATATCACAGAGATCCAATTTTGCCTACAGTGTACAAGAATTCTTTCAGTAAGGAGTTAATTCGTGACAGTCCTGGATTTTAGATACCATTACTTATGATCTACAGCAAACAATTTAAATACATCATAATGACGAGCCGCACATTCACCACTTTATTATGGTATTTATCATGACCTTAGAATATCGACAATATGCATGATGACGTATCCAGTAATTAAATAATATATACATGTTATACAGCAATAATTACCAATGTTATGTGGACTATTATATGTTATTCAACTTCACTATCCTCATCTTGTGTTATATAAATAAGAAATGATTTTTAACATCCAACCGGGCTGATGAAGATGGACACACACCATGCAGTGTGCTATGATGGAAATTCTACCTGAACAGCAGCATTTCCACATAAATTTCATCAAATTTTAACTGTCATGGGTTCTTTTACATGTATACCAACATTAACACAGAGCCTTGGTTTTTAGAATGACAAGACGCTGTTTCTTGCAAGGCCCTCCCTACCAGCCATAGAGGAGCGAAGACTAAGTGAGAACATTCTGAAGAACTTTCTTGGCCTACGTCGTGATCAAACCAGTCAATGGGCCAGAGCCTTATTTCTCTCTGTGTTCCTTACTCTTGACCAATCAGACTGAATTCCCTACGTAGCTCATGATTAAGCCTAGTCAAGGTATTGATATAATTAAACTATTTCACTACTCTCCCTTGATTAGAATCGCAGTTATTGGGTTCCGAAGTATTGACCTATCAAATCACTTATTACTCTGCCTAACATAAAAATACTTATTATCAAATATCGAACTTAGTCAAGGTATTGATGTAATAAAACCATACACCAGGTTTCATCAGTTTCCCACAATTAGAATCAAAAGTGTCATGCTTTACTATCAGTAGCCAAATTGCTTATATATCTCTCTATAACCTAGCTCAATCAAGACATTCACATAAACACCTACACATGTTCGAACATTCTAGCTCAATTAGAAGTGAGAGTTATCCTGTCCAAAAAAGTGTGATGTACAGATGGATGGATTGATGAACTGCTGCTTTACCAAAAGGGCTTACATTACCAGCACTCCTATCTTTTTGGCCCTGTCCTATTTATTTCTAAAATTAGTTTTGTAATTATTGAAACTTATATGTTGATTTTGTTATGTACATTCCATGCATTCTAACATCACTTATAATGATTATTTCATAATATTTTCATTCTGATTATCTACAACAAAATATCCCAGATGTGACATTTAGAGGCTGTACGTGACATTTTCATGCCTTATTTCAATTCTAATTTCCCAGATTACTGTATTCTCTAGTAGCTGAGACTATGTAAATGCAGAATAGAATTCTTGACAGTTGGAATTAGAAATGAGAGTGTGCTGTAGAGTTGTCTGGCAATATTTCCCTCATTTTTCACTGCATGGCGTATGCCCGTCTGCATTAACCTGATCAGTAGGATGTTCACCTTGTACTTACTTTATGTTTTTCTTTGAGGAGGAGTGTCAAAAACTCAGAGGTTATGCTTTATACACTGGAATGAAGCCTAGCCTTCACTACTGATAAGGAATGTATGTTTAGGCCTCTGTCTGGAACAAAAACTAAGGCCCACCCATTGCACACATGTAAAAGAACCCTTGATAGTTTGAAATATAACCACTGTCCAGGCAAATATCTCCTAACTCACATTACGCAAGTAACCAAAGAAATGGTCTCTATATCACAACAGTATTGCGTTGATACGACGTTAAACCGCACTCCAGCTCCATACTAGAATAAAAACCCAAGCGAGTCTTTTAATAATCTAACAGTCTTATATCCATTTCGATATTTGTTCTCTTCTGCCATTATGAAAAGCTATGTCATTCACTATGACATGTTTGCTTGTCTGTGCTGTACTATGTTGTGTATCTGGGCAGTTTTGCATCATTCTATACAGTAGTTACAAAAGTTTTAATAACTTAGAATTGAGTTCTTCTGCAGGAACTGGGTCAATGAAGAAGTGAATACGTCATGAGGTGTGCCAAGGGGGGTGGTGGGGGTGAGAGATATGCAACCTTTCACGTCCCTTCCATTTGGGTCAGAGCCAGGATAATAAACAAATAATTGTTTTTAAAAGCCAGTTAGGGAGGTCAGAGACTACCTGACAAGTGGGACAGAAAAAGGGTTTTGGTTAGGATAATGTAACTCCAACACAAACCTAGAATTAAAGATAGAAAAAATTTCCATATGGTAATTACAAGCCAAACCAGCCAGAAAATAGGCAAACCATGACTTAAGAAACAGAAAGTGTTTGGGTTAGGATTAGGTAATTCCAGCACTAAACCTGAATTCCAGACAGAAAAGTTTTCACCCCAACCAGTCTATAAATAAGTAAACCGAATTGTATATTGATGATTAATGAAACAAAATACTGATAGGAAGGAAAGCACTTATATATGCAATTATATAGTTATGTTCTTGAGAGTGTTTACATACAGACAGAAAACATGAAATGTCAAAATGTTGTAACACGAAATACAGTAGTGGACTATAGTATACTGTAATTAAGGAAGGTTTCAGTATATGTTCATTTGTGACAGAATATTTGATGAAGGTGATCACAGAAATTCATGCAAATATTGCACTTCTCTGTTCCACTTAACAGTCTTTGATAATTAGGGCTGAAATTCAAACAAGATTTTTCCAATACTATCAAAATTAAGATCAAGCCAATTTTTTTAAGTCATATATATTGATGATATTTTGGGCAAAAACAGAGTAATTTTGGTATCAAAATATGTGCCCACCCTGCCCCTATCTGCCCCCTGCCCTAATTTAATAGTCTTTTACTCCTACCCCTTCAACAATGTGTTATAGTAAAGCCCTCACTATCATGTGGGGCTAACTTAAGGACCCCATTATCAGCATTATGGGGAATCTCCAGTGAAAGTCACCCACAGTAGACAGATTATCAGCATTATGAGGGGGAACTTAGGGACTCCATTATCAGCATTATGGGGAATCTCCAGTGAAAGTCACCCACAGTAGACCGATTATACGCATTATGAGGGGGAACTTAGGGACCCCATTATCAGCATTATGGGGAATCTCCAGTGAAAGTCACCCACAGTAGACCGATTATCAGCATTATGAGGGGGAACTTAGGGACCCCATTATCAGCATTATGGGGAAGCTCCAGTGGATAGTGACCCACAGTAGACCCCATTATTAGCATTATGGTAAAGCTCGAATGGATATTATGGTGACCCACGATAGCATCTAATGAATGATGATGTCTAGTTTGATGAAGAAAAAACAAAACAAACAAATTCTCCACAATGGCTCTTCTGCTAGTCTTGTATAATAGAAACTACTATATTGTACTACACATGTTTAACAATGATCACAGAATAAAGTGTTAATTAAAAATGACTAGATAATCAAATCTACCTACCCAACATTGATTATCATACAAATCATAGTTTAGCTGCCTTCGTGGATTATTGCCGATTATCCAGCCCCTTTTTAGTGCTAGCTTATCCCTCTTGTGATGTGATACACACTGATCAGTTTTCTGCTCGGATAAGTAGACCTTATAGGGACTGTGGTCTTTCCGATTGTGTAATTTAGACACCATTGCTGCTGTTGCACATGTAACACACAACTCCTTATTAGGATGTTCCAAGATCGGTCTTGCATAGATGAAAAATAGTTAACGAATGTGCTCCACACGTTAGGTAATCCAAGTTTGTATGATTTAGTTCTGGTCGAAGTTTTTATTGTCTGACACATGTAGTTCAAAGTAATAGACTGACAATTTCAATCACCATCCCGCTTTAACTCTCTACACAAATTTATCAATATTTCTCCTAAACATGTGGGCCAGCTAAGTTCAAGTCTCGATACTTTTACTTCATGTATAAATTGAAAACCATCCACACAATTCTAAAACTCAACTTAATAGACTTCTTGGTGATGTTTTTTTATTATGTCTACAGCCTGTTATAGCATACTCCCTCACTCAGTCCAGCTTGCTTCTCTCTAAAACTATTAATTTGACAATTTTTCCAGAATATTCTGACTCGTTCCAATAGCAATTTATCTCCACTCTCTCTTCAAGGCAATCGTTTTACAATTTGAGACAATATCTGCCCTGATCAATCTTCGCTTCTTTAAACTAGTTTACAAAATTACAAAATAATCTTGGTAATATTTAATAAATCTCAAGACATATCACTAAAGTGATTGGACATTGTAAATGGTTAGTCACTGAAATTTGAAATTTTCCAAGAATAAATCTCCAATTTCAGTCCAATGTATTTACAACAATTTTTAACATCACATTATACTACACTAGTATAAATAAAATCAAACCAAGTACGAACAATCCAAACCATTAGAAAAAATTTGAAGTCCTAAAAAAAAAAAACGGTATAGGCAAAATAGTGTAATTAGCATATGGAATGGTCACTGTGTACAAAAACACGACAAACAGTGGTAACAGGTGTCCGAAAGAGTAAGCTTACCCATTGTAATAAATAATGTTCGAAAAAGTTAATATTCAACTTCAGCATTTTTAACTACCATTCGGGTATTGTACCATGAGAGAATAAAGTGACGTAATTACAAACACAGAAACAGCTAATCAAATGCCAAGCAATCACAATAAAATTGAAATAAACTTAAAAAGGAACCTAATAGTAGCACACAATAGGAGAACCACAAAATTAGTAAAATAACCTGTATTAAAACTAATGAGACAAATACCAGAAAACAAATAGTCAGCCTCACAGACACCCCACCCTGCCAAGTGAGAACTGGGTTTGAGGAGAAATTAGAATAATGGAATTGAATGGAGAATAAATTTCCAGGTCATATTGGGAGTAATATAAACTTACATTTTAATTTTTGGTTACTAATGAATGTGCAGATAGGGCGGCTTTTAGTAACTAAATATGTGGTCTGTGTCGAAAAATGCCATGTGTATAAGCTATGCGTTAATGAAGATAAGCTCTTTTAAAATATTACTGTTGTGGGGATGTGTCAAAAGAGACTGCTTTTCTTTTGTCTCCACTATTTTAGGCCTACTTAGTATTAGAAAGAATTTAGTCAGTAGTGAACTAGGTCTTAACCGGTTCATGGGACATCCTTCACCTACTAGCTTTCCAATAATTCATTCAATGTTTTTCATCAGTATCTAAATGCAGCCAAGGAACCAATATTCTACCTGGCATTCCCAGTTCCAAATCCCCCTCTGCCTTAAGTAAACAGAGCTTTTCTTAATGTTTACCATTTAAATGTACAAATGCTAACGGATCTGTAGGAAGGAACATGCTAAATGCAGGTTTCTAACCATAAAACTGTCACATTTATCTATCGGTCATCTCCACCATTTTGTCAATACTTAATTCCAAATTTATCGCAAATGACATGCCCAATAAATTTTCCTAGTCTGGATATAATGCAAGATAATTCTAGTCAAATCCGGTGACTTAAATCAATCAGGTATGGTTTACTGATGAAGTTAAATTTGTTGTTGACAGCACACACCCACATGTAATCTTATTCCTTGTTGGATTATAGCCAAGCTGTAGAAAATAAACATGCATTAGAGGTTTCAATGTCCAGCTTTCATGGTGTAACATGTCCAGGTAAAACAACCATCTGACAGAAATAGCATCATAAAGATAACAAGGTTAGCCATGGCACTCTACGGTACATACAAACAACATGTAACCAGTGATCCCAATAGTCACAAATTCAAACCTGGCCTTTCTTCAGCAAAACAGATCAAAACTTTTCCTCTTTTCAGTAAAATAGATCTTTAAAAATTGTAAAGAATATTATCACTATGAGTATGACCCATTTTATTAAGTGAGCTCAAATTCTATAGCCAAAGGCAAGAAACAACAATTTGAAAACTCGGTTGAAAAACAATGAAACATAGGTTAACAGCAAATTCCATTGATTTTTTTTTATAGACAATCCATCCATTTCCGTTATATAAAAAAGTGATCAATGACAAAAACTCATAAAGTAATGATTATTATTGGATAGGTTTCTTTGTTGTGTTAATCGTAATACAATATCAAGTGACACCTTAGCCTTTTAAGCAGGAGGTACTTGTCTCCCATGAGAGGATTTTCAGCTGGTTTCATCCCATTGGCCATTGAATCCATGTGGGACATTGAATCCATGTGGGACATTAAACACCAATGATAATTTCTTTTCTCTAATTAATTGTTAAATAATCAATGAGTATATATTAGTGAGGATGACCATGAAAAATTAGATACGGTTCAAACTAATGCTAATGACAACTGGTACCACCTAACTAACAAATATTGGACTTTCTCAGAGCTTTCTTGTAAGAAATCACAATTCATGGTGAAGGGATAATTAATCATTCATGACCCACAAGGGAATAATAAACAATATTTCATTATATTATTTATACAATTATTTTTAGAAACTAATTAGTCTTGGGTTCAATCCGAGGACAGATCAACACTTGGGAAATTTTGGGCTATAATTGATTAAAACTTTTGTCGATATACAAAATTTTTTTTTTTACATTTTAACTTGTTATCTATCACTGATAGCCATTGTTATAATGCAGACCAAGCACTTGATCCCCAACAAGAACATCCTAAGCTCCAATCCCTCCCAGCGTTAGCTTAGAGGAACCTCTAAGGACCTCTGAGGACCAGTTTCCATTCATACCGATAACAAGAATGTGTTTGTCTAGTTGTTTGAATAATATATAAAAAAATCTGAACAACTAGACTCTGTCCTGGTTTCGATGCCAGTGTGGGTAATCAAAGGGGATCACGTGGCTAAGTGGGTAAGACGCTAGTTCACTAGCCTGGAGGTAGGGTGTTCGATCCCTGCATTGGCCGAGAAAGTTCATCCAGATTTTTCGGCGTGGTTTTCCCTTTTCAAGTGCCTCCTGCTTTGCAGACTAAAGGTATCACTTAAAGTATATTAGGATTAAGAAAACAAAGAAACCTCACAGCACACCGTATGGCGTAATGCCCATCTTCATTAGCCCATTTAACCCCATTTCATTTCATAACATTCTTAATACATAATTGAATCTACATTAGACTGTTCTGGTTTAAAAATTGATGTAGGATTGAGGGACTAGAAATCAACAGTTTTAGTGTACATGATGGCTTCCACATGCTCATTATACCAGTTGGTGCGCAAAAGTAGAAAATTAAACCCCATTTCATTTCATAACATTCTCAATACATAATCGGATCTACATAAGACTGTTCTGGTTTGGCAATTTTCGAAGCTTTACTGTAAGCTCACACCATTTAATGATTAACTATTATAATACCCTTTCATGTATATTATAAATTATTTACGACACACAAAGACTATAAGAGTCGATAATAAATGGCAACTTTTACTATTATTGATAGCTTTACCGCTGAAAGAACCTATAGTCGATATACAACATTTGCAGTACTTTCTTCCATTTTTTTTTACTATTTTTAGCGCTAAAGAAAGACATACAAGTAGTCAATACAAGACATTCTCGAAATGATCTCTCAATTATTATTTCCCATGGCGAGTCATGGTTGTGGACTGGTCAGGAACAGGACATTCAACATGCATTTACCTCATTCGATTCCTGATTTGGATTGAGAAGAATCCATGACTTATCTTGGTGGTTAAAAATCAAAGCAAAGTAGGCAGAATTTCCAGGCTAAATTCTTCCCCTCATTGCACACATAACCATAGAAATTATATTATGTTGACCAAACAATAAACCCAATACTAAATCTGACAATTCTAATGACCAGGGCAAATTAAATCATAGACTCAAACTGCCCATAATCAAGAGAGAGAGAGATATGGGGTCTAATGTCCACTTGACACAAGCTAGGTCATTTCAGGACTTACATATGGTTTAATTTTATTTGAAAAATCCACATGCGCGTAAGGGTCTTTAGCAGTAGGAGGAAACCGGACAAAATCCACTAGGTTGGAGCCCACAATCAAATAAACAAGCTTATAATCGGAATCTGAAACTGCTATGCATTACTCACACAGTGTTACAAAATGTCTACATAAATTTAAAAAAAAAAATTCTTAAATGTATTTCCTATTAGTTTGAAAAAAAAAGTTTTCCAATCAGTGCGCTGTTACGTATTTTTCATTCAAACATTTTTACAAATATATCTGAAAGGCAACTCTTCTTAGACTTAGAGTGTTCTTTTCATAAATGTTTAATTGAATTGGTAAAGAGAGGTTACTAGGCCAGAATTCATGAGGAAACTCTTATAGCAATTTTCCATCTGTATTTAAGAAACTTAGTTGTAGCAATGGCAATTATATATCATTGAGTTTAATTCAATGTCCTTCTGTGAATTTTATAAACTATCCAATATAACATCTGAGACTTTACAACGTCATTTTACTTCATAGAATTCATTTATCAATGTTCGGCATAGATTTTTGTTTAAATGTTTCAAAGCTATGATAAACTACACAATATTTTTTGTTCATCGAGACTATCTACATTTGCTCCTTTTAGCTGTTGTATTATTAAAGCCCCAATACCACTCTTGTTGTAACTGAATAATATGTCTCAATCTTTATTCTGGTCAACAATTTGTACTATTTTACAATATTTCAATTAAAAAATGATACAAATTTTATCTTAACACACCTAGTTTGAAAAAGTGGAAAAATTCAACTACATGCCGTAACATGGTTTGAAAAGCCTTACGTAAGCACTTTCAAATGCAACTTGGATTTAAACATATTTTCGAACCCTCTGGAGAAGTAAAATAGATTGTAATGGATAATTTACACAACAGGTAGGACACTTAAACATCTTGTAGTTAGAATAAGGCTAAAAAACATTTCTGGACCTGTGAAGCCAGCAAGAGTGTTATTGTCCCTTTAATGATTAAGCCGTGAATAATTAGGTTCAATAATTAGAACAACCTTGATCAAGTTGCTGATTCCTGGTTATAAACAGTTGATTCCTGTGACAAACAAACAGTCAACAAGAAAAAAACATGAGTGGGTGTTAGCCTTGATATGGTGCTAGGATGAAATGAAATGAAATGGGGTTTAACAGCCTACTGTTCTGCTCTGAGACGGCTAATGGAGACAGGCATATGCCATACTGTATGGTATGAGGGTAATCTTGCCCGGACAGCGGAGCTACTTCCTACTCTTATATTGAATTCCAACTGCTAAGGGATCTTTCACGTTTATGCCAATGTGTACACAGGATCTGGATTATACATTGTCCCTTGCAAGACTCCAAATTCTGCACCACTGATAAGGGGGGAACCATGCCTTAAACAATGCAAGGATTAAACACGGAACTTCCTGGTTAGCAAGCCAATGTCTTTCTCACTTAGCCAACATAACAACAGGACCATAGGGTACAAATACAAACGACGATCAGCCACTTAAAATATTTATGTAGTCTCAATTGTCATTGCTACTGTTGTAACGATAATAAACAATCTTGATTATCTATTCTTTAATTAAATTATTAACTGATAATCACGTTAAAATCCGCTGATAAACAAAACCATTCTATGTTTTAGGGAGTTGATTATGGGCATGGCATATGTATACATATGTATAAATGTCTAATAAATGATTAATATAACATTTGAGTTAAAACAAAATATTTGCATTAAGCAGATTTAGCTCTTAAATAATGCATCTTTTAGTAATGTCTTTTCAACAGTTTATTTGCTACCCATCAATTACTTTTAGCCAATACCATTTGTCAACTTTGGGGCATCTGAATCTAAAACGCTATAACCGTAGGTTTGACCATGCCGTTTCCAACATCACCAAAGATCTTGAAACATTTCATTTACCAATATATGGCAATCTTGCCAAGCTTAATGCCAGCTCAGTGTAAGCACCATTAATGATACATGATTCTATCTCTTGATATATTTTCTCCCAGAAGACATTCTGTGGTGCATGAAAACTAGAACAATGATCACTAGAGGTTACACATGATAAATATATTGTTCTTTCCAATTATTATCTTGTCTCGCAAACTTTTCCATGCCTCGATAGACGTAGAAAGAAAAGAAACATTGTCTTCATGGTGTACTCTCAGAATATAGACAGCTTCATTTGAAAGAAATATTGGTTGACAAAATGTCTCTTGTGTCTATATACACTTAAGAACTGAATTATTAATTGAGAAAGACAGAGGATCTTCTATATATATAATTCATTAGTTTTTCAATGCACTAATGAAGCACAACACAACAAGAATCAGTCAACAACATCCCACGCTTTTGTGTAAGAAAAATTAAGTCAAATTTGTTTCCATGGAAATACAAAATCAATTAAATCCAAGAAATTTCTAATTAGCTTAATGTACAACTATGTTGATATATGTGTAAGTTTCATAAAGATAATCTTGAACAGTTTAAAGGATATGAAATGAATTTGCATTAAACGTCCTACTACTATAAGCACTCATCAGGGTAATGCAGATGGGCATACGTCATGCATTACACAGGACCTTGGGTTTATTATTCCATCCAAATGACTAGACACTGTTCGTTTCACAGCCAACATGGGCATCAAACCGCGGCTAAAACAAGTGATCATGTTCTGAGCCAGTATAGAAAATGTACAGTATATATCATTTATAACCACACTCAGCATCAAAACAATTTTGGGGGGAATCAAAGAATGGCTACCCTCATAAGCATTAATGGCCATGTCTACATGTTGATTGACATCTAACCTGATGAAACTGGTGCTTTTCATAGACTGTGTAGTCAGGAGTCAATTACATGTACTCAAAAGTGTCTTCTGTGGAGTGACGATTAGCATTTCGAGCATGGATAAACTAAATTAAATTTGCAATCTCAACTTTTTCTTTAATTCGTTAAACCTGCAGCCGTTATAAAGTATTCATGAATCTATAATCTAATTTAGCAAATATCTGAAATATTTGTACGAATATTCTGGCAAGACAGTCACAGAATTTCAGGCAATTATTGCATTTTACTTACAAATCAGCTACATTAATTAAGTTTGGTTCCCCAAATGAACATAGAATAACTAGTACTCTTTATGAAAACACAGATCTACATTCACACTATAGTTTGTATAAGAGAGAAAGAAATGGGGTTAAATGTCCACTTGACACAAACTACGTCATTTTACAACTAACATATGGTTCCATTTTAACAGAAGGAGAAAACTGGAGGACATGGAGAAAACCCACAAGGTTCGTCATATACAAGTGGGAATCAAATCCACATGACTTGACTCAATGACAGACCTTGTGATTCCACGCACACATGTTAAAACACTAGATCATCCACTCCCCTTTAATACTGTTCGAACATTAGGGGTCAAAAATTAAAACAAAAAGAGAGAGAGAGAAATGGGGTTTAACGTCAACTCAACTATGTCATTTCAGGACCATCATATGGTTTAATTTTATTTCAACAATTCGCCTGCACGTAGGGGTCTTTAGCAGTGGGAGGAAACCGGAGTGCCTGGAGGAAACCCAAGAGGTTGAGAAGGCGCCCTTATCTCCATGTCACATACGTTCACACTAGGGCTCGAAACCACAGCTGCAAGCAAGAGGTGAACGGCCAGCTAGAGGTCGAAGCGTGGCACTCTAGACCACTAGGCCATCCCAACCCCCCTAAAATTGAAACAAGGATCAGGACGATAAATATTCCAAATAATAGTACCAATCATCTCAATTACATATAAATAAATATTCATATCATTTGAAACAATTGTGAAAGACACTTTTTAGACTATTGAACCAAATCAGCGTTTTTTGGTATTCAGGCAAATTTGTGCACCCAAACAGAGAGACCTCTTCCTCCCCATCCTGAACTCAAGAAACCCTGTGCACCTATCATCAATATGGTGGGGATTGGATAGCCGAATGGTTAGCATGTGCACGCTGCATTATAAAGTCTGTCATTGAGTTGTATGTTACAGGGAGTTGGGTTGCCTGTCCAACCTTGTTTGTTTTCTTAGGGACCTCTGGTTTCCTCCCACTGCTAAAGACCCCTATCTACAAGCGAATTATTGAAATAAAATTGAACCATATATATGTAAGTACTGAAATGTCCTAGTTTGTGTCGAGTGGATGTTAAACCCCATCTCTCTCTCATCAATAACATAACTGCAACCATAGAGAGACCAAACAATTACATATAAAAATGTCCAATTCCACCTCAAAGTACATCCATATTGATCATTATATGCACTTTAAAATACTCCTATAATATTCTGATCAAATTATTAAAAAAAGTCATAGCATTATATCCATTCAAAGTCAGTTATAAAACTAAAACCCATCAACAAACTCAGAATCTTTGGCACCAAACCAAAGACTTTTATTACCATAAAATTCTAATCTTCTTACAACATGTGCACACATCATAAAATTTAACATTCAATAACTTTTAACAAAACTGCTTGTCAAACCAATTTTGAACACACGCCTTTAACTTGTAACCAGTTAATGAAGATTCAAGATTCTTAATCTTAAAGAGAAAAACTTTTATAAATAAATGAAGACCACATCCGAAAAAATAGACACAAACTCTGCACACAAATTTAAATTAATCATAAATTCCAGAAGTAATGATCACGGATACTCCACAAAGTAAAAGTAGTCCATCACGGTAATCTGTTAAAGTTCAACATCAGTAACAGCATTAAACAAGGTCTAAGCACAACAAGGTATGTAATATGTTTATACGAATTTCTCTTTCACTTTACATGCTATATTTCCATTACTTCAATTGTATATAAAAACAGGCACTCAGCCCAATACAGCCAACCATCTATAGCTTTCATTGACTATGTTATAGTATACACTATTTTTCCAATATCCACGAGTCAACGTTATAGAGAGTGGCACTGACTAGAACGAATAAAGAACTGTGGGAGATACACAGGGAATTACGATAGTTTCATCCAGCCTGTGCTGATCTGATTAAATGGTTAGGTCACACAACAACCGTCCATTTCAAAAACAATTACCGATAAATGTTTAAAATAAAATGGCCTTACAGTTGTTCCCTTACAGTCCATGAACATCATTTGCATTTTTTGGACAATATCTTATTTTTTGCAGCTTATATATCAATACTCAATTGTACTAAAATTGATTTTTAAACATTTAATTAAGAAAACAAAATTAAAAAATCAACAGTAGACTGACTAGACACCTTTTCATTCCAGACCCTTCATCCTGAACCACTGACAAGGAGAAAGGAGGCTGGGAAATCCTGAGGTATTACCTAGGACGCTAGCATCATACACACTAAGTCACCATAGCTCCCCAAAATGCTGGGAGCGGGGAAAAGAGGGCGACAGTCAAAGGCATCAATTTCAAGTGGGTGGGTATTCAAATCAAAGAGAGAAATTAAAATTATTTTTTTTTAAATTTGAAGTTATCGCTGTTAACTTGGAGTGACACTGCCCTACACAAGCTGAGGAATTGGGTGCTCAACATGTGCATATTATATCACAAGGTCTGTCAAGTGGCATCGCTTCTATTCCCTGCTTGAACGCGACAAAACATTGTGGGTTTTCTCCAGGTCCTCCAGTTTTCTCCTACTGCTAAAGACCTATACACCTAAGCAAATTATTGAAGTAAAATTTAACAATATAATAGTCTCGAAATGACCTGGTTTGTGGTTAAACCCCATCTCTCAAGTTCTCCTATACAAGCTTAGTTTTAATGTAAATCTGTGTTTTAATAAGAAAGAACAGATTAGAGTACAAGTTATTGTATGTGCATCTAGGGAACCAACTTTCATCAATGTGGATGATTTCTATTTAAATTTTTTTTAAAAGTTTATTTCTTTCAATATTTAAATATTTATAATGTCTGGCTTTCTCATATTTCTTGGCCGCACACACTCAGGGTATTTGCCCAGGGACATCACCAAACCATCTATAGTATTAGTAAGGCGTCAAGCTTTTAATATGGCTACATTTTAATTTGATTAATTGAACTTTTTTTTAACATCAATTATAGATTATAAAACATTATAGATTCTTCACTATTCTGACATTCATACCTCTCAAATCTGAGAAAAGGAAGTCAATTTGGAGAGACAGACATTACAACTAAAGCCATTCTCCAATAATATTTCATGAATACACTGCGATTCGACTTTAATTACCACAACACCAAAAAACACTTAGTTTCAACCAGTGAACAAAAAACGAATTATAGAAATAAATTATACTAACTGCCTGGCATTTCACCAATCTTGTCTTCAAATATTTTTCCTTTCAATAATAATTTCCTGACTTGACTATCGGTTTTAATTAAAAATAAATATCTCTCTCAACATATTATTGATATATATCTAATATCTATTATTATAAGTTCATTTGATTTCTTTATTGTGATACATCATTAGCAGAAATTGTTTTTGAAAAGATATATTATCACTGACCATTATTTCTATTTAAATGGGATCCACACTGACTCAATGAGTTCGATCCTTATATTCTCAGAGAAGCAACATTGGTATCTGTTATTTTTTTTCTTTTTATGGGCAACATGTTCAAGGTTCCACGAAATCAAGTACGATCAACATGAATCTTTGCAGTCTCCTTCCTTTGGAATCGATTGACAGATTTTAACTTTGGATATGACGCAGCAATTTCAAGGTGATATAGCAAAGTCATCATTTGTTCCTGGTTCATTTACAATGCTTTACATATTTTATTTTCTATTCAGATCATATCTTCAAAATATAACAACCTCATTAAAAAAAAAAATGCAGCAAATCAAAAAAATATCTTGGCTAGTTTCTGTGGGATTTCGTAGATGATACAGGGGGCCGCATGCAAATGCTTCAAAACCCATTAAATCAGCATCTGCTGACTCATGTAACGTTTTCATTTCCATTGTTGAAACTGTTTCCAATCTGATGAGCAAGGGAATGGATTTGTAATAACCTTTGGGGTGGGGGGGACAAACCCAGGAACCTTTCATTACCAAACCAAAATAATAATTACGAACAGTTTACCAGTGTTATTTTCGATGAAAGCTGTAACTAGGGGTAATATGATGAGAATATGGAAAAATTGACTACCTACAATTAAGAAGGAAGATATCAGGAATCTTTCCTGGCGATCAAAATCATGGGAGGCGGAGACAAATCCCCCCCCCTACCTCAACCCATGCCCATGCTGAAGAGAACTTGTTTTAAATACAAAATAAAGGCACACTTGATTGCACAAATTTCCATGAATATCCATATGGTTATTTCATATCCCAAAACTTTTAAATGGTGAGCCTCCTGCCTGTATAAGAAAATCATGATCAATGTGCGCAAATCATCTCTTTAAAATTTTAAATTAGATATATTTTCAAAGCCATTACTCTGATTTAAGTTTTAGTTCCAACAACAAACCATTTACGTGTGTTTAGGTTAAAAACTTGAAGCTGTCGAGGCCAGATAAATAAGGAGAAGAATTCCTAATAAATTATCCGTCTATCTCATCATCGGATGTAAACAAAATTACACCTGCTTCGTACAAACACACTGACGAGAGCAACAGACAGTAATGAATAAATTGCCAATACGGCGCTGTGTTGTTAAATTTAGATGGGAATTCTGACACCTGGAGAGAAAGAAATACCTGGATGGTATGTGTAGCTACAAGAATACCTAGTTTTCTGTACTACATCAAACATGAGTTGGAAATTCTCAGAAATTGTTTGATAGACACTGAATATTTGACATTATAAAACTGTTTGCAAGGTTAAGGAAGAAAATCTCAGAAATTGCTTTATCGACATTAAATATTTGACATTATGAAATATATGCAAGGTTAAAGAAGAAAGTCTCAGAAATGGTTAGATTGATCATGAATACTTGGTATTATGTAAACGATTGCAAGGTTCAATAAGAACCTTTTATAATCTGATTTCACATTGCATGGCATATTTAATGCTTTCTAGGATTATTTTTTAAATTGTAAGTTTTCATTGCTTAATCCATATTAAAATCAAATTAAATATATTAATTAACCGTTATTTAAGAAGCGAGAGAGAGAAATGGCTTTTAACGTCCACTCGATACAAACTAGGTCATTTAGGGACAAACATATGGTTTAATTCTATTTCAATCATTCGCTTGCGTCTAGGGGTCTTTAGCAGTGGGAGGAAACTGAAGAACCCAGAGAAAACCCACAAGGTTGGACAGGCGACACATGACTACTACTTTTTCCAACAAAACTAAATCTATAACTGTTCATTTAATATGGATTAGGATCAGTTTTTCCTCAAATAACAATTAGAGACTTTAAATCCTTTTTTCAACAGTGAAATTTAAGACACATTTAAAGTAACATCCTGTAATAAAATTTGTAAAAAAATTGTTGCACTATACTATACAAATATAACCCATGAATTGTCTATATATTCTATTCTTTGAATGGCATTTAGTAATTGGAACATAATCAAATAACACACTTTAATGGAATAACAATTACTATGGTTTATTTCAGTGGACGTTTCAACAAGATTTAAAAAGTCGTTATCAAGTAAAATAAACCATAGTAATTGTTATTCCATAAAAGTGTGTAATCTAATTTGTCTATATATATATTCATTTAATCAAAATAAGAAATCTGGTGTCAGAGTTGTCTGTGTAAGTAATTGTATTTAAAAAACAAAGCAAATTTGTCTGCACCCATGGAATCCCAAAATATCTAGAGGCAATTTATAAAATAATCTGGGCAACAATACAACTTCACAAACACAGATCAATACATTTGATGAGTGATGAGGAAAAAAGCCTCTCCAAAAGCTGTCTGCAGGAATGTTTTTTTGTATTTTGATATACATGTATAAAGACGCTATGTAGCACCCAGACACGAGTGTTATAATAACGAAAATGAGACCCATATAAGGAAAACCTATCTCAATTGTGATTAAACATGGCTGATTTCTTAGATCATGTTTTACAAAAGTCGTGAGGAATAGACCGTTTTTCAAACTTAAAAATAGACCTTTGGAGATGATGGTCTTAACATTGAATATCATGCCGAGACTAAATATGGTAAATTGGTTGTATGAAGCAGACAATCAGGTCAATGTTTTATCGTTCGTCATTTTCAGTTTATGAAGGTCTGGTTACTTACTAAATGGGAAAGAAATTTAACATTAGCCATAAAATATCTGACTTTTTTTCATCAAACAGCATCTGAAATTCCTGTATTTGGTCCTAATATGGAAGGGGAATTGGAATGGCCTAGTTGTCTAGAGTGCTGCGCTTCGACCTCTAGCTGGCCGGTCACCTCTGGCTTGCGGCTGGTTTCGAGCCCCAGTGTGAGCGTATGTGACATGGAGATAGAGGCACCTTCTCAACCTTGTGGGTTTCCTCTGGGCACTCAAGTTTCCTCCCACTGCTAAAAAGACAGCTACCCACAAGCGAATTATTGAAATCAAAATTGAAAACCATACGTTAGTCCCAAAATGACCTAGTTTGTGTTGAGTGGATGTTAAACCCAATTTCTCTCTCTCTCTCCCGAATAGTGAAAGCAATCATATAGAGAGCAGTGTATGCTTCTGCTGTTTATACGGATCTGCTAAAAGTGGCAGGTATAATGTATTGGACAGTGAATACAGATTGAATGAAATGAAATGGGATTGACGTTCTACTGTTCTGCTGTGAGGGAAATTTTGACCAGGCAGCGGCTCTACAGCCTACTCTTATACCAAATCCTAAAACAGTCAAGGGACCTCAGCTTTTCGTCTAATTCGAACTATAGACATCACTGACAAGGGGAAACCACATCAGGAAATCTGGATGAACTTTCTCGGCCAATGCAGGGATTGAACACCTGAGGCCGTATTTATAAAAAATCTTAAGAGTTTTTATAACTTTTACTCTAAGACTTCCTAAAACAACATTTGAGAACATTCACAAAGCATCAAAGGTGATAATTTTTTTATGTCAGCACTGGGAGAGATATCATCTTTGAAGTGCTACATCTCTTTTGTTCATGATTGCAATCCCCCCTTCATGACCGCAACTTCCTGCACCTTGCTGGAAAAGATGGGTTTGTCCTAGTTGGAGTCAAACTTATTCATTTAAATCACCCACAGCTTGCGAAACCACTTCGGTGGAAGGGGACATTAAATAAAGGTCTTTCAGTTGATAAATCTTCTATAATAAAACGTTCAAAATAAAATTAAGCTCATGGACAGACGATGCTACAAGCAACAAATTGATATCTTGTTTATCTTGTAGAACTAAATCCAGACTATAAAACTGAAATAAATTTCATATGATTCATATAAATATTGTTTGTAAAAAGAAATTAAATGAAATAAGGTTTTCTGCATCAACAAGGCTAAAGAAGAGACTATGAGAGAGATTTTGCCTGGAAACCTGAATTTCTGCCTACTTTTCATCAAATCATCAAATTCCACTTGTCAAGAGTCTTTTATGTGCAAGGCAACAAGTACACACCACTGGACCTCGGTCTTCCCTCCTATGCCTTCTCGTCTCCCAACCCTCACAAGAGGTCACCAGAACTTTCTTGGCAAACATCAGACTGGAAACTTGGACCTCCTGGTCAGTTATCAAGCACTATACTCACTGACCCCAACTATGTTAAGGTATTTCAACTAAATGAACCTTGCGAAGGGATGAACCCTTTCACTAATAATTACTTTCTCCAATAAATAGAGTAGTTAACGAAAGAACAAAGAGATGCTGAATA
This sequence comes from Patella pellucida, assembly GCA_917208275.1. Taxonomy (NCBI): domain Eukaryota; kingdom Metazoa; phylum Mollusca; class Gastropoda; family Patellidae; genus Patella; species Patella pellucida. The sequence goes on from OU795038.1 coordinate 13,435,202, forward strand.
TTGATACTATATGAAAATTGCCGGGGCTTGACATTTCGATAAAAAGATAAGTATCTAATAATTATGTTATATTAATGATACGATTTATACCAGAAAAAGTCAATTAACTATTGGACAATTGAACAATTTTCTCACTATTAACACCCTTTATGAGATAATTACATTTTCAGTATATCAATAAGTGACCTTACTCGGAGGTCATAATTGCATGTTAACTAACTCTACTAGAATTGGTCTGAAAGATAGCCATAAGGGAGTGATTAGTAGCACGCACATACATATATACTCAAAGATATTTAGTCAAATTGATTGAAACAAATTGCCCAATGTAAAATCAAATTAATAAAAACATTTCAATATAAAATTTAATTTAATAAAGATGATGGATCAGTTCTGGAATGAAATGGGGTTTAAAGTCCTACTGTTCTGCTCCGAACTGGGCCAATGAAGATGGGCACACACCATACTGTGTGCTATGGGAGGCATTTTGCCCAGACAGCGGATTTACAGCCTACTCTTATATCGAATTCCAACTGTTTACATATGAACCTCGGAGAACAACACATCCGAACAACTAGACAGCTGTCCTTGTCAGGACCTCTGTCCTGCATCACTAAAAAGAGGGAAATACACTGGAATATCGGGATTAACTTTCTTGGCATATGCAGGGATCGAACACCTGACCTCCAGGCTAGCGAGCGACCTCCAGACTAGTGTGCCAGTCCTGTTTGCATTAGTGTTCACATATATTAACCATGAAAATTGGAATTCAGTCAGTATTTGATAAAAGTAGGAAGATATTTCGCTGTCATGAACCCTCGACAGTTGAATGCAATGAAGAGTATGACAGGGCAAAAACTTCTCTTCCATTTACTTGTGTTAACAAGCCATTACTCTAGTCCTGTCATGTGATATCCCTTGACTAAATCAGTTTATTTGCATTAGATATATTGTAGATGTACGCTAAGAAAGCTTTCAAAAGTTTCAAAATGATCTTTTCTTATTTCTCATCATTTATTTCAAGGAAGATGAAATTGAACCCAAAACTAACCGAAAAAACACCTCCTACAGCGGATGTTTTCTCACTTCAAATGCTAAATGAATTATTATTTAGACAAGTATGCACATCACAAGCCCATAATCAATTCTCTATCTAGAGGATTGGATGGATTGAATATTGAGCGAATTAGACAGTACATGCCAGGCCAAAATTTCTGAAAATAAATAACATCACTCGGAAAGACTACCAACAAAACTCATATATTAAATTCTTATTTGAATTACAATTAACACAAATTTGACCACATTTGCGGTCTGAAACCCAATAAAAGTAGCCATTAACAACTCTGCTTATAAAGTAATTTCAAATAAATTTTCAGTCTATTTATAATCTATTCTTAAACTATTATTTACAGCATGAGCAGCTAGCTCTTTCTTGAATAATGTCTCTTTAATAATAATAGAACACTAGTAAACTATGTGTACAAGCTGTGTACTTTCTGTGGTAATTATTATAATATGTATTATGGAATCATGTATTATGGAATCCCTTGGGTTTCCTACTTAGGCTTTTTATGGATGAAATAAATGTATTATTCATAAACACTATTCTCTCCAATTACTAAACATTCATTGTCCACTAAAACAATACATTTATTCTTGGAAGGTGGTAGAAATGCCAAGGTTGGGGAGGGGGGAGGAGGGATGCTCATCTAATTTGATAATAAGTATTTATATTACCATTGTTTCTCTATAATATCTAAATTTTATATTCATGAAGACAACTAAAAAATAGTTTTTTTATATCATTGAATATCTTTGATGATATTCAGCCTCTCTCCATGTTTTTGATGGATTAAGGGAATATTAGAGCTGCACACACTCTGTCATAATGATGACAGCTGGTCTTCATTAACTGAGGTTAGCTTACCAGAACACCTGAAACGGATTCCCAAAGGAAATTATGCAGCTCATAGAACTTCCAATATGATTTCAGGCTTTTTTAAATTTGTTAACTATGTATACGTAGAACAATAGATTTTATTTCCATAGGACATTCAAGCCCTCCCTGGCTCTTTGCGCTGCCTTGGATGCCACATTGGAAATCATATTGAGATTCCCATGTTCCCCATTCCAAAGGTTTCTGAAATCCAGATCTAAACTCTCAATCCTAATTGATACATGTAGTAAGTGTCTTGCATGAGGCAGGGTATGCTTTACTTTGAATAGTTTTAATCTATAGCTAACAATTTTAGTTGTAATTTATAGCACATGTTACATTCATATATCAAAGCAATCTATTTAGAAGCCATATCGTCAATGTCATCAACCAACCGCGAGACCACACCCTACAATTAATACACAATGTTGAGATCATCATTATTTTCCAATGACTTTATCAGGCACTAAATAGTCTAGTGTCGTATTAATATCATACATAAATACCAGTATAAACATAAATTACTTATAAATCAAATACATGATTAACGTCAGAAATGATCCAATCAATCATAAACATTACATGTAAAAGATAATGAAGTCAATTGAAAGCTCAACAGTAATCTTCCTATTGCATGTGAGTCAATAGATTTTTTTAATGGCTGCTTCTACCGGAATAATTTTGCAGATGTTTGATGCAAATATTTACAAAAGTGAAAACAAAAGTAATGCTATAATTAGATATGGCCATAAATCTTTAAAGTCTCTCATCAACATTTTTATATGTTTGTGCCAAATAAATCTATCTTTCCACCTTCCATACTGACACATGGACAATGCCCCCCCTCCCCTTTTCACAAATCGACTAGAGAAATGGGGGCAGGGTATCTGCCATATTGACATACAAATTGCATGTGTATGAGGGTGACATACAATGGCCAGATTATGCTTCCCTTTCACAGTTGATGAGAGAAAAGTGATCCTTGTCACAATGCTCATATTCAAAAACACACAAAACTACTACTCCCTAGATCACCTCACACCACCTGAGGTATAACAGAACTAGATACAGACCTTAAATAGTTTACAACTATTCACATGATGTGGGTGCTAAAGGGTTAATGATGGTATACCTGTAAATAGTTGAAATTCCATAAATTATTAGTTTGGTAGCCGACTAACAAAAAATATTGGCTATTTGATTTGTGTTAATTTGTTTCCTTTTGTTTGATGTGCTAGACGAAGCAGCAGTTTTGTGCAATTTGGGGCACTTAAAGGGTTAAATAACAATAAAATATCTGTATAAGTAATCTGTTATTTATAAGCCTGTATGAGATTATTAGAGGCAGTATTAATACTAAAACATGTCAATTATTAAATTTATTTTACAATGTCGCTGAAACTAACATTTTGTTGCAGCATTAAAGACATTGATACATATACAAAAATAAAGATCTGAAAAGCTTCAGGATAGGAAAAAAACTCATTTGTCATCTACCTGTCACATTAAAATTGACTTGATGTTACGTTCTCATTACAATAAATCGTCAAACAATTAATAGAGATCCGGCTCAAATGACGTTAAGTCTTTTATTCCATTTGACAAATTCCTGTAATATATTTTTTGTCTTGAAACCTTTTCCAAGGTGACGTAAATCTTTAGAGATAAACATCAGTGGTTCCTTTTCTATCCAGATGTCAATCATACTTTGTATCACAAAATAATTGGTTGGTCTAGCAACCAAGAAAGTAAAAACTTTCCATACTATCTTATCCTTTAACAATTCAGTCCTCATTTATACCATTTGGGGAAGCCAATAATTGTCCAATTATGGCATCTGAATGCGGCAAACATTGCATTTTTATCTATTGCATTGAATATTTGGTGAAAATTTGAGCTGAAAATTCAAACAAGAATCTTGCGTATATTATAAATATTCATATGAAAGTCACCTTTTGGTAAATTTGGTTAAATCTGCATTAGGAGATATAAGGGCAAAACTCGAGAACTTCAGCCAATGCTTGGTCAGTACCCCCAAATCCGATTCAAATTTTTGTTGCCATGTAAATTTAGATGATATATAAATAACAGGAGGTATACTATGTACACTGTTATGTTTAAGGTATCTTTAACTATGTTTTCCGTTATCAAGAAAACGGAAAGCAAAGTTATAATCACACCTCAACAAGCGTATGAATTTATAGGCCGGTTATTGAGTTAACCTTTCATAGCGATTTCACTTCAGCGCTATACAAAATCCAAATTTCATTATCTTTCCGCTTCACTTCAGTCATTTTTATTGTGATTAGAAACAGAAGGCCTCAATTTGACGCCCTTCAGAAATATTTTTTTCCAGTAGATTAAAAACGACACCAATCCCCAAGCAAAATGACTGTTCGATTAAATTGGTCTTTCTTTATAACTTTCCTTCATTGATTTTGCCAGAAAACGAAAAATATATTTTGGCCCTAGAGGAAAGGCTTTCCAATACAATCGAGATTGAAATATAACCTCTTTATCGTGTAGTTATTACGTAATATAGACGGAATGGTCGGTTTTGTCGCTAAAGTGTAAAAGCAATTCTAATTATACCAATGATCTGAAACTCGGCAAACCTCATGCATAAAGGATAAATTCCAGTTCCAATATGTATACAAATTAAAGTCACTGACTTTCACATTTCTAGTGAAGTCATACATCACAGAAGAATACTATACAAGCCATCAGTTTCTCCACAAAGAGTGAGAGAGAGAGAGAAATGGGGTTTAATGTCCACTCTACAAAAACAAGGTCATTTTGGGACTAACGTATGGTTTAATTTCAATAATTCGCTTGCATGTAGGGGTCTTTAGCAGTGGTAGACAACTAGAGGACCTGGAGAAAACCCATGAGGTTGGGCATGCAACCCTACTCCTTGCCACCTACAATTAGGGAATCGAAACCACACCAGGTGACTGAATGACAAACCTTACGATACAACGGCACATACTACAAAATTGGCCATCCATCCTCCCCCCCATTCCAAGTTTCAAGATGTATTAGATGTCCAAATGTCCGATAGTTTTGAGCAGAAAGATTACGAAAAATAATAGTATTAAAATAATAGGCATAACTAAAACTGTGCAGTATATTGACCTTCATCTGGGTATGGCAGTGGCTGAGTGGTAGCTCTCCAGAGTTCCTGGATAGAACACCGACTGTAATATTTTCCTTGGTAATTGGAATGTGATGTTAAGTTCAGGCAAATGTGATTGTCCATACAAAATTTATCTCTGTTGAGCTCAGAAACCCAATTTCGTTCCTTAACCTATACAGGCCCCCAGTATTTATGATTTTCTACATTTACAACCTTTCAAAGATATTTAATTTCCGCCTTCCGGTTACAAATAAACATTGGACCGCAAATCATAATTAAATCATGATTATGCCCCTTTAAGATATTTTACAAGAAAAACTTTGCTTTCAAAAGGGGAAGATTTATAGGAAAAATATTGGTTATTTTCTTTTCAAGGATGAAGATGGAAAACTGCCATTTATATTCGGACGTCTGTAAACCACAAGGGAACCTGACCAATTGTATCATATCGAGTGGAAGCTCGTAATATCCTTTTTGAAGAATGTGTCTGAAGATTTAGGAGAGTTGAGAATGAATTATCGAGTTCAAAGCCAATTTTTTTGAATCCAGACAACCAGTCTAAATGAGACATATGAACGATGAAAATATTGAATAATTTTCATATTGGTTTAAACAGTATTTATTTCAAGAATATTATACAAAATAAAAAGCATAAATAATAGGATACAAAAACAAGCCAAGAAGGCTTTTCGTCAGTAATCTAAATTCAGTCATGTTTACAAAGTATGACCAACTATAGTTAGTCAGATAAATATAAAGTTGAAAGAATGTTAAAAAAAATTACTTTTGGTATAAATATTGATAATTTTTCCAGCTTGGATGCAGTCCGATCACGATTTCGGCGCTAGCTTGCTCTGATCATATCACATTCATATTGTTTGCAGAGAATCCTACATGCTGACATATTTTCAATTCTTTATATCTTGGTAAATACTTTAAAGAATTGAACCATTTTGGGGCTGATATTCCTTAAAAGAAATTTACCTTTCATACTATTGTAGTTTACAAGGGATAACGAGAGAGAGGAGAAATGGGGTTTAACATCCACTCAACACAAACTAGGTCATTTCGTTTTAATCTTATTTCAATAATTTGCTTGTGCGTAGGGGGCTTTAGTGGTGGTCGTAAACCGGAGGACCCAGAGAAAACCAATGAGGTTGGCAACGGATTAAGAAATAACTAATACCAATGCCTGCCTTCATTAGCCCTGATCGGTGCAGCAAAGTAGAAAATTAAACCTCATTTTGACTAGAATCAAACCTAACACCGACTCCTTAATTTAAATAAACCTTACACCGACTCCTAAATTTAAACCTCACACCCACTCCTAAATTCAATGCGAGACCAAATTAACGTAATCTTAAAAACTGTATATTTCTGTCAACTGAATTCAAAATCCAATATTTCACAATCCAAAATCTATCATGCTACCATTTAAATTGACACTCAAAAGAAAACAATTTCCTGGGTAGAAATTAATATTCATAAGCTGTATTTAATTAAGATTTTTTGAAGTTTCTTTTTTTGGTGTTCGCAATATGGAATTAAATTTCTCATGTCAAAAGTTTGAGAGAACGTCAAGTGGAAAGTGGAATGATATGAAATTCTCAATTCAATTGTTCTTTTGACTTAAATACAATGTGCTGCTCATTTGATCTTTTGTTGTCGATGAATTCTGACAGAATGATTCCCTGCTGATCTGCTAAAATCGATCTTGCGTGCGTGTGGCCTTTATTAACCTGATAGCACTCTAGAAGAAATTTCATTTTACACTTGCGGTTGGTGATTTGGTAATGTTGTCAGTCCTCTGGGCCCCGATCAATGATTACTAAGAGAAACATTGTTGTGGAATGAGGGATGGGAGGTGAGGAGGGGTCAATTCTCTTGAGACTAACATCTGGTTACATCTCTGCAGTGCAGGGAACCATGCATGAAATGCCATGGAACTTTTTCAGCCAACACTAGGGTCGAACCCAGGCTTCTTGGTATGTGACACAGAGCTATATTCATTTCGTAACACCTTAGAGGCTCCTGCCAAGAAACACAATATTTTTGACATTTATTAGCCTTTCTTACTCATGAGGGCAGGGGATTTACCAAGGGAGAGAGAGAGAAATGGGGTTAAACTTCCACTCGACACAAACTAGGTCATTTCAGGACTTACACATGGTTTTATTTTTACAATAATTTCCTTGCGCGAGGGATATTTAGCAGTAGGAGGAAACCAGAGGACCTGGAGAAAACTCACGAGGTTGGACAGGCGACCATACTCCTTGTCACGTAAAACCAGGGATTCAAAACCACGCCAGTTGACTCCATGACAGGCTTTATGATACAGCACGAAGGTGCTAACCATTTGCCCGACAACCCACCCCCCACCTTTATTTCGCAAGAGCCTATCTTCCTCTAAATCTGGCACTGCTGTTTAACGATTTGCATATGAAGAATGTAAAATACATACAATGTTGTTAATGATATATTAACGAGGAAGACAATCTATTAGACTACCAAACAGAATATAGTAGAAGTGTTTATCAGGAACTGCTGAATCACCACGTACCACACACAACCAGCGTTTATCAGTACCAGACCTCATTATGTGTTCAAATGACACAAGTCTTGATAGCATCAAACAATCTTAGAAATTGATCAGCTTCTCCGATACGCCTTCCTCCGCACATAGCAATCCATCCCGGATAATTATTAAAGTACCAATGTCTGTATTTAGTCAGGCTAACTGATAATAACAGTAATGGTTATCGACTAACTCGAGCCCAATAAAAACATGACCCAAGTAGCCTATATTACCTTTTTCCCCCCATTATTGTGTGTTCAACATACCAGTCTCTTCAGAATGAAATGAGACTCCATCTTTAGAAACTATATCAAAGGATATATTTTAAAGAGAGAGAAATGAAATGAAATTGGGTTTAACATCCCACTGTTCAGCTCCAGCTGGGCTAATGAAGACAGAGAGAGATAGAAATGGGGTTGAACGTCCACTCGACACAAACTAGGTCATTTCATTGGGAGGACATCGAAGGACCTGAAAAAAAACCATAGGGCCAGTTAAATCAATGATAACCTTGCAACAATCACAGCCTCCCCCGATATCTTTTACACGACTTTGATATAATTTTATAATTTTATTTGTAATTTTTACTAAGCAAAAACAAATCAAATGTGTTTTTATATCAAAATCTAAGTCAAATTTGTTGCCATGGAAAAAACACAAATTTTAATATCTTTCTGATATGCTTCAGAAATAAAACCTATTTAAAAGGATGGAACACATTTCAACGATTCAATATCTTTTCAGAGAAGTGCAATTGTCTTTTTCATGTGAGTATTCGTTTCAAATATTTCCTTCTATTTTGCTCAATGTCCCCTAGACACACACCACACATGCCCCCTAAATAGATAAAAGGATCCCAAATTGTCTTCTACATAATACGACTATACTTTTCAATTTCCTCAACAATCGCAGGTTTTTTTTTTGCGTTCAATATGAAGAGTTCCAGCCCAGACGTTTGAACTACTCTAGGAAGAAAGTAAACATTGACACAGATGATGTAACCAAATTATTAGATGTATGGTTAAGCATAATTCTGTGGACATTACGTCTTCAACTTATTGCCCTGAGAAACCTGTCTACAGGACAGGAGATTAAGTAGACTTGATCAAGTTGTCATGCAGGAGAGGGAGACTTGTTGATTAAGTCAAGATTACTACAGAACAAAATTTTGAAGGACAATAAATAACAGAAGGTCATCTGAAAAAAAAGGTAGGCTGAATTTTTCTAGATGCATTCCAAACTCTATAGTTTCAATCAATATCAACACGGATCAAAATGCAAATTTTCACATCTGGTGTTTAGAATGATTATTGATTTTTATTTAATTGCCAATTCAACCAAAATTATATCATACTTGTCTTTTCATTAGAATGAGAATAGAAGCTTTAATTTTTAGATATTTTTGCAAAATCAAAATAATGGTGTAAAATCTCCTTATTTTCTGTACAGGCTGTTCACCGGCATATACCATGCACTCTATATATGGGAGAAATTTTCTCCAGACAGCAGCTTTACAGCCTTCTCTGACTTCTGCGGCCCTTGCCAAGTTTGTAAGGTTCAAAAAGTTTGAATATGACCATAAAATGCAAAAACTGAACATACATGTAGATGGTTTTGAATGATTTTACAAAATTGCTACTTTAACCAGAACTTGTTCATCATATTTGCAAGTCATGTGTTTGAAAATAACATTTAAATAATGTTTAATATTCCACCTGTTATTATTCATAGAAGCAGGAAATTGCCTGATGTGCGAATCTTAGTTGGCAAAGATTCCATAAAAAACATGACATCCAACCATGAATGTCAGCACATCTGATGGACATGTAAACCTACTTCACAGCGAGTACAATTAGAGTTCATCGCGTCAGACGTAACGGTTTTACATTAGCAGTTAACCGACATGTAACATTACTTCAAGCCAACCTCTGGGGTCATGTCATTTCTGTTGTCATAGCATGCCTGGACATCTTCCTTAAAAGGAAATTAGAGACCTCCAGCAGGATCTGAGAAACATGAGCGTGTTAAAAAATCAAAGAGTTCAAATAACGTGGGTTTGATGTGTCTTGGCACTTGGTCAAAAAAAGTTGGTTTGTTAAGAAACACTCCATAAGTTAATGAAATTGCGCGGCGATCTAACTTAATGAATTTTGCCACGAGAACCGTGTCTGTGGATAGATACATGATCTAGTGATGATTAAATGGGGACTATTTACTCCTCATCTTCAGATTGGCAGAAAGTGATGTAATGCCGCTATTAAATAAAAGCCTGGGTCAACATTCAGTAGGGCATTTCACAACTTTTATTAAAATATCCATTATAAAGGAGGTTGACCTTCAACTGCTGTAGAAGCTTCTTGTTGATTATCAGTTGGAGGTGCTACTTTACAATCGTTTAAAATGTCACCATTAAACTATAATTAATACAGCTGACATTCTAATGGATGCAGTGAAAAATGGCATTTTAATATCCACACTATATGCACTGTACAAGATCTGAACTATGGTTTCAAATAGGTTTCACTGCATTAATTGTAGTAAGATTTGAAATGTGACTTAATGCACTACTTTACTGCACCATTTCACCATGATAGCAGTGTTATAGCCTACTCCTTATGAATTTTAAGAGTTCTTTTACCAACATTTACATAGAACCATGTTTTTTTTTTATCCCATCCAAACAAAGTAGTTCCTACAGCTAACATGCTGTGCTGCACCACTGACAAGGGGAAACCATCATTGACAATCTGGCAATACAAGCACATAAAACAAAAAAAATAATACTGGCAGCACCGAGATAATAATCTCCATATAATATGAAAGAGTAAGTGACAGCACCACTTTTTGGGAATATTTTCCTTACAACACTTTTTTTTTTAGAAATTGGGTTTAACGTCCACTCGACGCAAACTAGGTCATTTTGGGACTAACCTATGGTTTTAAATTTTTATTTAATAATTCGCTTGCGCATAGGGGTCTTTAGCAGTGGGAGGAAACTGGAGTGCCCGGAGGAAACCCATATAGGCTCACACTAGGGCTCGAAACCACAGCCGCACGCCAGTGGTGACCGGCCAGCTAGAGGTCGAAGCACAGCACTCTAGACCACTAGGCCATCCCAACCGCCTCCTAACAACACACTGCATGACCTATGCTTGTCTTCATTAGCCTGGTTTGTGCTGAAAAATAAGGCATAAACCCCAATTCATTTTATGTGCCGCAGTTCCCAAGTACCACCTGCTTGCATCCATGACCTGTTTTTACTTTTTTGGATATTACTGGTCTAATTGTGAATCTTGGCATTTTTTTTCTTTCTAAACAATATTTAGTCACAAAAACTGGATTGGAGAACAGTCAGAAACCTATAGACCCGCTCTGGGCATATGTGAGACACACTGTTGTGAAGAGAGAGAGAAATGAGGTTTAACGTTAACTCAACACAAACTTGTTCATTTCAGGACTAACAAATGGGTCAAAATTATATTTCGATAATTCGCTCATGCATAGGGGTCTTTAGAAGTGGGAGGACACCGGAGAACTCGGAGACAACCCTTGACCCTACTACTTGTCACTTACAACCGACTATTGTTAGGTCACAAGTCTTATGTCTTCAGTCACACATTGGTTTTATCTCTTTATATGTCTTGATCAATAGATTTGTCTCCCTTTATTCAGAAAATATGCTTGATTTGAAACTGATGTCTTTATTACTTAATAAACTCTTGATTCACTTTTGTTGATTGAGTTCTTTGATATCCTTAGACATGAGGATTTTGCTAGCACTTTAGTCGATCACCATAATCCTATACATATTACTTCTGTTACTGTGAAACACAAGGTCCTAAAAAAATTCCAATAACAAGATCAAATCTGAAATGACTTTCTGTGTGTAATTATTGAATCTCAGATACAGCATTCTTTCTTACAACAGTATAGAGTTGTTTGAATATTTGTTCAGTAGAATGGTCTCCCTTTGTACACAGAACATCAAAGAACTGTATATGGTTGGCACCTCACTTGATTATCAATTCAGTGTGTATGGTCTGGGATATGTCATTTAACAAGACATCTGTGGATTTACGTATTAGAGTATACATATTCAATAACCGATCTTTTATTCTTCAATTGGAATATGTGCATGATGGAATGATGCCATTGTTTCACTATAGCCTATCTATGGAGCAAAGATAGTGGAACACATTCTTCAATTGGAGTATGTGCAAGATGGCAAGATGCCATTGTTTCACTATACACTATCCATGGATCAGAAATAGTGAAAGGCCCTCGACTCCAACATTAATAATAATATATGTATCTTTCTCTGACAAACCAGGTTTATGCGGTTCATTAAATATCAGTTTTTTATAGAACGTTCACAAAATAATCAGACAGAATTTTTTAACATATATCCATTCCAGAGAAAAAGTCATGTTTTGATTAGAAACCATGAACTTTCAACCTGATATAATTTAATGAATTTTTAGACTGTCTAAAAATGGGGGATGACGGTGGCTAGGTGGATAAGGCGCTGTTCGATCCCTGCATTGGCCGAGAGAATTCATCTCAATTTTCCAGCGTGATTTCCCGTTGTCAGTGATGCAGAAGGAGGGCCTGACGAGGACAGCTGCCTAGTTGTTCGGATGGGACGAAAAACCTAGATCCCATGTAAACATTGGCGTGCACATAAAAGATCCCTTGGCAGTTGAAATAAAGTTGTTGCCCAGGCAAAATTTCCCTCATAGCACACTGTATGGCAAATGCCCGTCTTAGATTAGCCCAGGTTAGGTGCATTATAGTAGGACGTTAAACCCCATTTCATTCATTGTCTGAAAATGGCGTCACATTTATGACAGGGTTATGTTTATTGTCTTTCAGACATATAATTATACCCGAGTATATTAAATTTATTTCTGTTCAGAAATCGCAGACGCTTGCACTGTGTTATGATCAGATTCCATCAAATTCTATTTTGATTGGTTTGGCACTGTGTGTTCTTCTGACAGCGTCTGTTGTTAGGAATGATAAAGGAACAAGGGCAGGAATCATATTTGACTCCCACATGACCAGACATGTCTGAGTGGATTTTTAAACGTCAGATGGTAAGTTTGACCAAACTAATATTATCAATATAATGCTGATTTTTGACTGTCATCCCAAGAATTGTCAATCGGAAATATTCAGTTATATAAATCAGTCAGAGATGTTCTAAACGCTGTGCTAAATTCAAATCCTTCCATCCAACTACTGCACCTTGTTCCCTTGGCAGTTGGAATTCAATATAAGCGTAGGCCGTAGCGCTGCTGGCCGGGCAAAATTTCACCTCACATTGTATGGCAAATGCCTGTAATAATTCGCCCAGTTTAGGAGCAGAACAGTAGGACATTAAACCCCATTTCATTTCATTTGTATTTCCACTTGTCTCATGAGATTTATACTTTAGTTTTTTAGTTATTGTATTATGACCATGTGTCTTTAGAAACATTGTCGAGTGATTATCAGATATATGTGGGTGTGTGAAATACCTTCATTTAAAGTCTGCTTCCACTGAAGTGACATCGCAGACAATATATTGAATTGGAGTGTTATATATACTAAATGACTAGTTTCTCCATATTTTATTTTTATTTCAAGCAGCACGTTTACAAAAACTTAATAAATGATCCTTTAATAAAGCAAACAGTACAACCATTAACTGAAGAAACTTGTATGTATACCTAGATTACGAGAAGTGTGGGGGTGGGGTGCACTTTAATTTATTCTAACACACAATGTTTGTAACTGAACTTACCTGGAATCCGGGCCCCATGAACCAAAGTAACGTGTAAACTTGATGATAAAATGATTGCGAATGTTCAGCGTCCATTGTCACTTCGCAATTCACAAGGGATTACTCCAAGTTGTTGCTTAATAATCCATAGTTTCTCTATTTTCCAATTATTTAAATACGTCACAATTATTGCACAAGTTTTAAGTTCTCTGGTGACAAAAGATTAGATGTGTTTGAAGTAAATCTATGTGGAAAGAACTAAAACATATAAATTTCTTTATTAATATTATTATTTAGAGTCTAGACAACTCCATTTCTCAAGGCTCTAAAAGAAATTTGTACGTACCTAAGTAGGATTAAAACATTAATAATTACATATTAAATTAGTTCTGAATTAAAGCAATGTTGTTATATATTAAACTTATATTAGGATATTTCAGTTATTAAAAGAAATGTTAACTTCAACTATATATGCTATTAAATTATCCTTCCATATGTTTATATTGAAAATGCATCTGGCAATTCCCACGCCAAGATATGGCTGCATTGAAAGACTGAGATAGTCATTTCATCTTTAGATTTGTAACACAAACCATTAATATAGTATTCTGGAATGTTGAGCATATTCACAAAGTGTTGCACAGTTTGAATATTTTCGTAACATGGTTTTATATGTTAAATAAATTAAGACACTTTTTTTCACTTGTAGCCAAATATAAGTTTATAATAGAGAAAGCTCTCATTTTATAAATGCATTATATATAAATTAAAAATAGGTTGCCAGGCAACGAAACATACGCCAACAGCACCTAAATCGTCCGGGCAGTCAACAAGAGTTGTCGCATATTTTAACTTTTTTTTGGTAATAAAAAATTTATAATACACTAAAATCTGATTAAGAGTAACAATTTGTTTGGCTTTGATAAAGTTCTTCTTCACGCGAACGTTTAGTATATAAACATTTAATATCTTGGATTTAGCTGTTCAAGTTATCAAAATTCATTAAAAATCAAAATACTGTTCATCTCAAGACCTTAATTCTGTGTATCAATCTAAAGTCAATCGGATGACAAGATTGTTTGAATTGATCATTTGCCATAACTTTGGCAGAATTTATTGGAAATCGGTGAAAATCAATAGGTCTCTTCGTCTCATGACCTTAACACTGTGTATACATTTAAAGTCAATTGGATACTAACTTTAGCTTCTAGAGTGTTTACAAGATTTTTGAAGTGAATAAGGGACATAACTCTGGCAGTAATTATCGGGAATCGCTGAAAATCAATAGGCTTCTTCGTCTCATGACCTTAAAAACTGTGTATAAATTTAATATTAACTGGAGCCTCTAGAGCCTCCACTAGCAATTGTAACAACCACATTTCAATGAGGGCGTATAAAAATCTAATATTATTAGGCATTAAACCGGTGAAAAAAGTGCTGAATTTTTTATAAGAGAAAAAAACCTAAGTACTACATTAAACCGGTGAAAAAAGTGCTGAATTTTTTATAAGAGAAAAAAACCTAAGTACTACGGATCGGCACTATAAACAGTGATGTGGTCACGATATAGTCCCAATGTTGTCACAATGATGTCATATTCCAATCCAGAATAAAGATGTGTTTCTGATCACATACTAATATTGAATCCACGCTACTACTGTACACATACTAATAAACACAAGGCAAAATTTTCTCTTGTAAAATCACATCTTAACACATAATTCTATCAATGACTGAATTATCTCTCTAAAAACAAATATAACTATCACACCGGTTGCTCTACTCATCTGATGTTAAACCAGAGAAATATTCTACAGATGGAAGTTTCACAACAGATTCTGAAGTCTGTAGAAAGATATATCATGAAGTCTGTAGAAAGATATATCATGTGTATCTATAGAGTATATACTGGTACCGGTAAATATCTCATATACTTGCACTTGTTTTTTGAAGTTACAAAACACCCGAGTAGCTATACTGCACTGTCTTAACGATTTGTTTTCAGTACAGGTACAGTCATACCTTTTATCTTCCCAGATTTAAAGAGAAAGTCGTGGGTATAAAAAATAAAAACTGGAATTCCAATGATGAATAATAACAGGCATAAAAATTTAGAGAGAGAGAAATGGGGTTTAACGTCCACTCGCCACAAACTAGGTCATTTTGGGACTAACTTATGGTTTAATTTTATTTCAATAATTCGCTTGTGTCTAGGGGTTTTAGCAGTGGGAAAAAACCGGAGAACCAAGAGAAAACCCACAAGGTTGTATAAATCTAGTGATTGGGTTGACAATTATCTAACATTGAACCAAAAACTGTGCATATGTTTATATTATGAAGAATTAATTCAAATTTTTTTCCAGGAAATTTATAATTCTTTTGTGGTACACTCAAAATAAACTGTGTCCCACACTTCCATTGCTATTGGAATCTTATTTTAAGAACAATTACAAGTTTCAAAGATTCTTAAGAACAATTACAATTTTCAAGGTACAAAAGGTACTAAAATGGTAATGTTTATCTTTAAGGTGGCTTTGTTAATAATAAAACATGTACGCCATCTAAAAGTTCTACATTGATTTTGCTGCATTTAGAATTATAGATATTTGTTGATATTATATAAAAAATACAAGAACCATATCAAAATTCAATAATCTTTTGTACCTTCATAACTCTGCATATTTATATAACCAGGATGCTGTGGTTAATGGTAGAAAATATTGATTCTAATATCAATTAAAAAAATTGTGCAGGAAGGAGTAAAGTCTGTTTTTAGCAATGTAACAATACTGATAGGCATATCTATTTCAAACATGTCTTGGAGATCAACATTTTTCCTTTTCTCTTTCACAATTCTTTGAGTTTCTTGAGTTCTTTTTCTATGAAACGCCAACACAAGCTGGATTCTGTGATTTAACAATGAATGAAATGCTACTTAACAAATGAAACTAGAATTGTCCAGAGCTTAAATAACCTTTATATAAAAAAAAAACCTTTATGATAATCCAATAATTAGGAAAAAAATACACAGGAAGGAAGGAAGGAAGCAAGCAAGCTATATCGGATGGCTTAGTACAGTAGTGTAGATTATTCTAATATACATTGTACAAAAATGAAATGGGCTTTAATGTCATACTTTTCTGCACTAACAGTGCTAATAAAGAAGGGCATTGACTGTACCGAGTATTCTCAGAGCTTTTTAAATGTTCAGAACAATAGAACGTTGAACTCCTATTTCATTTTTTTTGCATGTTATAATCTAGTTTAGATCAAACTGATTTACCTATCCTTAGATAAAGTTACCTATAAACAAAAGTCTTCTCAAACAAGCCAACAGTGATTAATTAATCGCACATTTATTTTTTTCAAGAGTATTGAGCAATCAAACTAAACACTAAGTTTCATCACTCTCTACCAGATAGAATCAGACATTGTTCATCATCGAACTCCATCAAGGCATTCACCTAATGTACGCCTACACCTAGTTTGAACATTCTACCTTAATTAGAAGGAGAATTTTTGTGTTTCAAAGTCTAGACCTATCAGTTGCTTATCGCTCTGCTTACCCTCAACAGAAAATGTTCATTATTGAACTTAGTCAAGGTATCGATGAAACAAAACTATATACCAAGTTTCATCACTCTCACTTAATTACAACTAAAGTAATTGCGTCCCAAAGCATCAACCAATCAAATTGCTTATCTCTGCTTACCCTAAATAGAAAATGTTCGTCTTCGAACTCCATCAAGGTATTGACCTAATAAACACCTACATCAAGTTTGAATATCCTAGCTCAATTAGAAGGAGAGTTATTATGTTCCAATATCTCTGCCAATCATATTGCTTATCGCTCTGCTTACCCTGAGTAGAAAATGTGCATTATTGAACTCAGTCAAGGTATTAATGAAATGAAATGAAACTATATACCAAGTTTCATCACTCTAACTTAATTACAACTCAAGTTATCGCGTCCCAAAGCATCAACCAATTAAATTGCTTATCTCTGCTTACCCTAAGCGGTAAATGCTCATCTTCGAATTTCATTACGGTATTGACCTAATAAACACCTACACCAAGTTTGAATATCCTAGCTCAATTAGAAGGAGAGTTATTATGTTTCAAAGTCTCGGCCAATCAAATTGCTTATCGCTCTGCTTACCCTGAGCAGAAAATGCTCATTATCGAACTTAGTCAAGGTATTGATGAAATAAAACTATATACCAAGTTTCACCACTCTCACTTAATTACAACTTAAGTTATCGTGTCCCAAAGCATCAACCAATCAAATTGCTTATCTCTGCTTACCCTAAGCGGAAAATGCTCATCTTCGAACTCCATCAAGGTAATGACCTAATAAACACCTACACCAAGTTTGAATATTCTAGCTCAATTAGAAAGAGAGTTATTGTGTCCCAAAAAGTGTGACAGACAGACAGACGGACAGACAGACGGACAGACAGACGGACGGACGAACCCATTTTAATAGTCCCCTGCTTTCTTCGAAAGGCGGGGGACAATAACCTTTACACTGAATATTCAATATAAATAAAAAGGATTCTTATGGATCAAAAATGTATTATATCGTCAGTAGACTAAACAACTGTAGTTTTAATCATACCATCCCATAATTTAGGACGTCCTGAACTTCAGTATCTCAGAGAAATTTACATTTCAACTTTTGGTTAATTGAATAACAGGTGCACACGTACAGGTAAATTTACTTATTTATGTTAGATCATAAAGTTCTTCTTCAATTTGGCAGAATACCATGAATCTAAGATTCCAAATATATAGTAATATTCAAGGGACTGTCGTTTGTGTGTCTGTCTGTCTGTTCAGCATTGGCGATTACACTATGGCTGTACCAAGGCTACATTTGGTGTAATTTGGTAGCTCTACATAGGCTTGATGGCGTTGGCCTATTGCTTCCGGTTTTGGACTTACGGGCACAACCCGGGAAGTGCCCTATTATCCACTAGTATGTCATAAAGTTAGAATTTATGAATTTAAAGTTTTAAAGGTAATCCATAAACGACCAACTGAAAAAGGTAACACTGAATTTTAACACTGTTTGAGTTTTGGTACCATCGATAGAATATGTTGCCCACGTCATGTGTGTAAATGATTAACACATCACCATCCAATCCCATCCTTTCAGAACAATTCTTAATTGCGAATTGGATTTTTTTGTCATTCCAGAATCATAATACTGTTACTCAATTTGGACTCAATTTGCTGTAACAAATTGTTTTTCTTCTGGTTCAGGGTGAGGCTGTGGTGGCTCAGTGATTAGGATGTTGGCTCAGTGGAGAATCCCGCCTTTGAATTTGCGACATGATTCCCCAATCTCAGTTGTGCAGGTTTCAGAACCTGGCAAAGGACATTGTATAGTTTTTTGGATGGGATGAAAAACCAAAGTCATTTGTACACTTGGCGTGCACATAAACGAACCCTCGATAGGTGGAATTCAATATTAGAGTAGGCCACATTTTTGCTGTTCAGATAAAATTTACCCCATAGCACACTGAATGACTTTGGCTCGTCTTCATTAGCCCAGTCCATGCAGAACAGTAGGTCATTAAACCACATTTCATTTCTGTTTCTGAACCAACTGTATTTTACTTTTTATTATATATTTATACAGAATAACACAAGTAATCTACAGCTTCAGTAATGGTGGATATGTTACAAATTCTTACTTTAAATTTCTGACAAAATTCTTGTCCATAATTAAGTACATCTAAAGTACATCTATATGTTGATACAGTTTCATTATGTGTCAGTCATTAGTACAGCCACCTTATTAAACAGCGGGATGAACCAATTAGAAAAAAACTCCTCTTATAATCAAACACAGATCCGTATTTCACCAATTCTTTAATCATTCTATGCTATTGGCTAACTGCCAGTCACATGACTTTTAAGTTTAGAATCTTCATTTTTTTTTTTGGGGGGGGGGGGTATTTACAAACGATTATGAAGGCACATGGCAAGATCTTTGTCTATAACGAGAAGCCCTTGATATAATCACTCATTGATAAATATTATATATTGTTGTGGGAGCACAATTCTGTGGAATACTGTATTTCCATTTAAGTTACTAATTCTCATAGATAGTTAAGAAGGAAGGCAGAAAACGAGCATCCAAGACAATTAGGTTATTTCTGGACCCGAATTTGATTTATTATGTGTTGACATTTTGTTTGCATCTAGAAAATGTAATATAGTCTAACGTCAACTTTTTTTTTCAACCAACCGAGCTAATGGAGATGGGCATATGCAATACAGTATGCAATGAGAGAAATTTGGCCCGGACAACTGTGCAACTAAACTATTTTTATTCTGATTTCCAACTGTCAGGACTCAGGGAATCTTTTATCAGCTGCCAATAGCATACATGCAACCTCAAATTTTTGTCCCATCCAAAGACTAAATGTCTGTCCTTACCAGGCCGTCCATCCTGTACCACAGTGTAAAATGATAGAGATAACAAGATGACAAAAGCTGTGTTTGAATAAAATTCATTACCGTATATTTCGGTGTATAAGGCAAATATTTTATTTTCTACAAGGGATACGCCTGATACATAACGTTAAGCAAATCCAGGTTTTTCCTGGTATGACCCATATTTATAAGTTTGTTCTTGGTACAGGAAAAGCACCTTTAAATTGATTAATCTGATCTGAAAGATAAGTCTTAAGGTAAATGATGATCTAATAATTTGACCATCTGGACGTGATGACACGCCAGGGGGTTAGTCTGACTTTCTCTTCTATTTGATAAAATCTAAACAAACATGGTATATAGAATTACCATACCTCTACTTAAAATTAACATATGGCTACTTATTTTATCAAAACATCCACATTCCTTTATTTTATACACTTCTGGTCTACAAAAACATATAAACTTACCATTACCTACTTTTTTACATACATTTCTGGGATTTCTTGTTAAAGAGCAGATATGTGGGGTAAAATTAAATGAGTTTTAACAACCAACTTTTCTTCACCAATGAAGCTAGTGAAGACGGGCATATGCAGTGTGCTATGAGGTAAACATTTCTTGGAAGGCAGCATTTCTACCAATATGTTCACAAAACCTCATTTTGTCATCCTATCTGAATGACTAGACACTGTTTGTATCCAGGCCCTCAGGCTGGAACATTCAGAGCCAACACTGGGATCAAATTCTTGATCTACCAGTAAGTGACTAATGATAGGATGGGTACACCATGTCATGCCCCAAGTAACTAGAAAGTCTTGTTATGTCACCCTTGCCCCCCTCCCCCAACACCTCTGAACTTTATACTTTATGTACATATAAATGGAATTTAAGGTGATTACCAAATTGCTAACACTTGATCGTTAACTGCAATTTTCAGTTTTCAGACTGGTGTCTTTAACCATTGCTAGGGTGTCCCGTGCACTCCTCAGAAAGTTGGTCTCTACACTGATAATGTTGCACGCTTCAGTTGCGTGTATTGAACTAATTTCTGGCTACCCTGTACTCTCGTTGAGTCTATATTAATATACCAACTTTTACAGCTGCAAAAAATATATTGTTGACGATTTTGAATCGCAGTGAAATGTAGCTTCTTGGTTATTACAGCAGCTTTAGAAATTATGTTCATTTTATTTTTTAAATTGATTAATCATTAACTGTATTGTTAAGAGCGGCATCTTTTGGTTTGGTACAAATAATATCTCTGAAATAATTGCATTAGCAGACACATGACACTAGCAGTAGTTTCATTTTACTTTTACAAGTTTCTTAAAACAATTGTTGAGGTGGCTAAAGTGTATATTTCTAATTTCTCGTTCCAGCTTTCTGTAATGTTTCATAAAAATGTAGTCTCGATTATCCTGACCTGTCAAAAACCTGAATTTTTTATTTCAACAATCAAAACTGCTGTGTCCTGTTTTCCTCAAAACCATATATGTGTGTTACTGTTACCTACAGCACTGTCAAGGCAAAATTCTCCATCTCACATATAATAAACAAACAAAAAATAAACACTTCATGCTGTTGGTCCCACAAAATCCCCATAACATACAAATATTTATATAAGATTATTATCAGGTTTTTTTTTCTCAGTTTAAAGGTAGGTAACTCTGTTATTCACATTTCATAACTGCATCATTTGATGACTGGATTTTCATTATCCAAAGTTTAAATTCTTATCACTGAATACATGATTCTTTGTTTATTGGGTGTTTTTTAACTTTTTATTGATTTTTCATTGTTGATGTTTGAGAGTCCTGGTGTTATTGATTTTCTGTATGCTTTTGTATGTGTGACATTTTTGATTTTTTGGGGTGTGTTTTTTGTAATCTTATTGTTCCTTTCCCATTTGAGTATAATCAACTTGGAACTTGTTGTAATCTGAATGTTATTCTTTGCCAATGATCGACATGAAACTTGACACACTTGTTCTTTGTGCATTTAATAATGGATATCCATTATCTTTCGATATGACATCATAATTTAAAGATGTTATTTCTGACATCATGGTTGTTTCCTGGTTCATATAGTTTGTTCATACTTGTTTTTTTCTTGGGGTAGGTCGGGGTTGAATAGCACCGTCTTCTTGAGTGGATATCTTTAGTAATTTCATTTAGACCCTCTCTCATACTGACCTAAATGATTGAATTTTTGTTACAATATATTAGGTTAAAGTTTTGTTTTTTTGTTAATCTGAGTTTAAATTTTGGCTTACCAGATCGAACTTGACAATTTGATTTCAAGGTCAAAATCTGTCCATATTATTTCAAGGTAGCATGATAAATATATTATTCATACACAATCAATTTCATTTTGACATCTTCTTGTCTAATGAGGTTGAAAAAAATGTTCCTAAGTTCTTTCCTCTGCAATTACATCGAGTTTTATACAACGATTTTTTTTTGTCATTTTTTTGTGGAGATTTGTTACTGAAGGCATTAACAACCATAAATTACTTCAATCACGAAGTTATAGAGTGATTACTTCAATTTTCAAGTCTGACATTAAATTTCCCATCCAAAGGAATCATCGTGTAAAGAGAGCGAGAAACGATACTAATGATCCCCCGTGATGTTATTCAGAGTTCTATTGCACGCTATAAATTATCGGGGAGATGTCAGCACGGTTTTTGTCGTTCATAGAGATTTGTAGGAAATAGAAAATTTTCAATAAATAAAATCACCCTGAAGACTTTAGTAACTTAAAGTGAAGATATTGACTTTTTTTATGATTGATGTGATTTTATACTAAAATTACACTCATAAATGCTGTGAAATAATTCTTACAAGAAGTAAATTTGAAACTTTTTTTTTTTGTGTATTTCATGACAACTCACTTGAAGTAATATTTCCCACAAATTTCACAAAATCATATATGACTTTTTAATGAATTTTCACAAAATTATTGCGAGCATGAAATTATTGCGAGATGGCCTCGATCGCAATTGTCGCAATAATTTCATGTTTTACAGTAATTGTATTTTTCATAGGAATTTTCAGGTTATATTTGGTTCAAAGAAAGTTATTTGGAAGTGTTTTTAGAAGTTATAGGGAAGTGTTTATACAGATTATATTTTGTTCATAGAAAGTTATTTGGAAGTGTGTATAGAAGTTATAGGGAAGTGTTTATAAAGGTCATATTTTGTTCATAGAAAGTTTTTGGAAGTGTTTATAGAGGTTATAAGGAAGTGTATATAGAGGTTATAGGGGAGTGTTTATAGAAGTTATAGGGAAGTGTTTATATAGGTTATAGGGAAGTGTTTATAGAGGTTATAGGGGAGTGTTTATAGAAGTCATAGGGGAGTGTTTATAGAAGTTATAGGGAAGTGTTTTTCAGAAGTTATAGGGAAGTGTTTATAAAGGTCATATTTTGTTCATAGAAAGTTATTTGGAAGTGTTTATAGAAGTTATAGGGGAGTGTGTATAGATGTTATAGGGAAGTGTTTATAGAAGTTATAGGGAAGTGTTTATAGATGTTATAGGGAAGTGTTTATTGAAGTTAAGGGGAAGTGTTTATAGAAGCTATGGGGAAGTGTTCTTGAGTTCAAAGAAGGTATTCAGGTATCAATTGTCAGTATCAGGGTACATTATATCACAAACTGCAGAGAGAGAGAAAAACATGCTAAGCAGGACCAAAACATTGGACTTGATGAACAATGATGATTTTATGGATGTCAATAAGCAGTGTTTTTCAGACTACATGCATTTGTAGCACATACCATTGCAAGGAGAAATACCCAAGAAGGATATTACATGTATACTGTCGATAAACCTTGTAATATCTTGGTAGAAATAATGGGCAATTGTAAAGGAGCATTTGAATGGCCACAATGGATGGAATTCTTTTGTCTGTGTATACTCAAATAATTTCAAATCAGTGATCTATCAAGTGTGTGTGTCTCTTTGGATTGATTAAATGTATGCTTTATCTTTTTTTGTTTCTAAATAAATAAAACATTTACCTTCATATAAGCCAGACGATTTCTTGGATTCAGATTTCGTTGAATCTTTTTAAAAGGCTTCTTCACAAACTTGTAGATTTTCTTACAAACTCTTCGAGCTCTGAACATGTTGACAGTTTTAAACATAAGTTGAAGTAACACAAAAGAATTCAATAAACTTGTTTAACTATTTCTGACCAAAGCTTGTTTGATACAATAGTCGAGTTCATTGATGTAAAGAACACTAAACATTTAGATCGATTTTCACTAGATACTTTCACAGTGTGCAGTTTATTTTACAATAGATGCAACTGTAGATTTTCCATTGTAAACACAATTACATCTTATTTCTGTTGAAGTAATTAGTATTCCAGTGCAAAAGACTCCTATGCAGTTTTCCACTGAATACGCAATGGCAATTTGTTCAATTATAGACACAATTGCAGTTTTTCACTATTGCAGTTTATTAGTATGCCAGTGCAGAATTTTTCACTATTGAGAAAACTGCAGTTATTCCCACTGTATATACATTTGCAGTTTTTTCACTATTGCAGTATGTGGTTTATCAGTATATAGTTTATCAATATGCCAGTGTGCATTTTTTTCACTATTGCATGTATGTAGTAAGGTTGTTAATATGACAGTGCACAGTTTTTTCACTATTGCAGTATGAAGTTTATCAATATGCCAGTGTGCAGTTGTTCACTTTTGCAGTGTGCAGTTGTTCACTTTATTGCCGTATGTAGTTTATCAATATGCCAGTGTGCAGTTGTTCACTATCAACACAACTGCAATCATTCCCAATATAGATATAATGACAGTTTCTCACTATTGTAGTATGTCGTTAATTACTATGTCACTGGAAAGTTTTGAACTAAGATGTTATTTACTGCTGTCTACAGTTTCACACTATTTTAGTTAGTTTTCACTATTTCAGTTTACAATATTTCAACGACAAAATACCCAGTCAATCTGAAACATGATAAGAAACACGACTGAATAATTCTGGAATAATATCAGTTTAAAGAAAATCCATGATAAATCAACCAACAAAATAAATCTGTAATAGCACATTAATGGAATACACCAACCACTAGAGAGATCTTATAGGCCTTTGCCTGTTGTTCAATCCAATTCAGCTTATTGAATAAAATATTGTTTAAACTAACCACTAGAGATTAGTCATTTGATGAGCCAGCCACCCAACCAGACATTAATAATAAATATATCAGAATTGTTATATTATCAAATTAATTAATATTATTGTCTGGCAGTGCATCAGATAATTAACCTATATAGTCATCAGGTGATCAAGTCAACATCCAAGAGAATGGATTTTAAATAAACCTATGTTCGCATAATTAACTTCACAAGTCAATAACACTGCTATATTCTAACCAGACTAGAATAAGCTTGGATCATCAGAGCTTTTACTTTATAATTTTATCAACTGAACATATTTCAGAATGGTTGACAAACTCCGACTTTGAAACTATTCCTACTCAACATGACAGAATTAGACTGGACATTAAAATTTGTCCTCATCATAATCCTCTTTTACAAATCATCAACAAAACTTTATTTGACATTTCTCCTACTCAGAACGAGAAGCCTTTTTTCTAAAGGATCGAAAAAAACAGTTGACCAATAAACATCAGAAAGTCAAAATAAGCACTAAAATGCCATTTAAATATACATTATATACAGGAGCTTATCTGCCTATTGCTGGTCTTTCTTTGAGCCTGAAATGTTATTTAAATTATTAATTAGACATTAATTAACTTATCAAGACCCTAATCAACTCTCGATGCTATCGCTAGCCTGGGATATTAAATGGATTGGAATACATTTTTTGAAATATAATTAAACGTAAAAATGGATAATCTAGACTTTGTTTTTTATCATACTAGCTTTCGTAATGATGTACAAGACTAGAAATAAAATTCAAAAGCTACGAGCAATGTGACTAAAATTTACAGCATATTCTATTTACATTATCTATTTTTTTAACTATTATTGCCAAAAGTGTCAACTCTTTATCTTATCTCTCATAATGCCTTTTAAACAGTTAAAACCTTAGCACTTTTTAACTCAAAATATTATCATAATCTAATAAGGAATTCCAAGCACAATTTTAAAATGGAGTTATATGAATTAATAAATATGGGTATCAATAAACCTAACCCTAACCCTAACCCTAACAATAGATATCGGTGGACTAATGAACTTTAACACTATCTCAACCCTAACCTAATAATAGATACGGGGGACTAATGAACCTGCGGACTGGTGAACCCACAGACAAGTGAGCATTCCCCTCCAGGACAATTTCTACAAATGTCTAAAATATTGTTATCCACAAAACTTAATTGGTTTTTCATCAAGATATTTCACTAATAAAATTAAAACTTTTAATAAATCAACACAGAAACAATATCCTTTAAATAATTACACAGAAATTTCAAATTTCCATCCACTTTGATTAACATGAGATGATTAAGGCCAAAAAAACTTAAACCAGATCCCATTTAACTAATTACCCTTACAAAAATCTTAAATTAATTTCAGTAAGCTGATCAAGACATTCCACTACTAAATCAAGACATTTCACTGATAAAAGTTCCATCTTTATCATGATAAAATACTCATCAGCAAGCCTATCAAGACATTCAGTACTAAAATTCCATGGTTGAAAATCATCATCAGATGACTGTCAAAACTTTTCACTACTATATTCCTATTGTTATTATAATTATTAATCAACACATTTCACTACCATATTCTCCTATTGTTATTATGATAAATAATCAACACATTTCTCTACCATATTTCTATTGTTATTATAATAAATAAACAACACATTTCACCACCATATTTCTATTGTTATTATAATCAATGATCAATGCATTTCGCTACCATATTCCTATTGTTATTATAATAAATAATCAACACATTTCACTACCATATTTCCAATGTTATTATGATAATTCAGTAACAACTGCCGTTTCAAATTTCCATCCACTGCCATTGACAGTACGAGATTAATGAGGAATTGCTTTCTTGTTCTGATCATCCTAATCAACCAGAGACCAGACTATATCACATGCTCTGCCATTAGTATTTGTGACTAAATCTTAAAGTTTTATTGTGCTTCTTTTGTACAATAACTTTGATATCTACAGGGAAATATAAAGCTGTGTGGTGTCTGATATAAATATTTAAATGTCAACACTTTAGAAGACATTTATACTATATAAAGATTTCCTATTAACAATTTATCTACCCAGCATTTGATGAATGCTTCCTTTTACGTCACTATGAGACTATAATGGTTCGCCATATATATGAAGAATATTAATCTGCATAGGTAGCAAACAATTCAAATTGCATTTATCCGACGTCACATTTTTTCTCAGGTGTAATTATGAAACAAATATAAGCAGAAACTGAAATCAGGTGGGAGATATTGGTTTTTAGTATCCACTTAAATCAAACTGGGTTATTTTATTAAGACAAATATCATGCTA
Source organism: Patella pellucida (assembly GCA_917208275.1). Classification (NCBI taxonomy): domain Eukaryota; kingdom Metazoa; phylum Mollusca; class Gastropoda; family Patellidae; genus Patella; species Patella pellucida. The sequence goes on from OU795038.1 coordinate 13,462,587, forward strand.
GATTCTTCAGTAGTGGGAGGAAACTAAAGAACTCAGAAAAAATACATGCGTTGAGACAAGACGACCTCCTCCTAGTAGAAAAAACCCATAACATCGATGACAGCACACACATTAGAGCACTCGGCTACAACCCCCCCCCCCCCTGTGGGTAACCATTGTGTATGACATGCCTCAATACTTACAAAAACTCTGAAACTATTCTCAAGATCCATGCAACTAACTACTGTTTCCTGGGAGATCTCATGGACCAATAAATGTAGTTCACACCCAAAAGCCAAAGAAACAATATAAATCAACACAATCTAATAAATAAGATTGGATATCTCTTTGTTCCATATAAGGAAATTTTTACCATATATAGATACACTCCTAAATGAGAATTGAACATGTAACAGGAAAAGAAAACATGACGTGAATCTAAATTAAATCTTTCTTTCTGGATGCCGTAACGTGATTACACTTCACATAAAACCGGTGACAAATTAGTTTAAGCCCACCTCAAATCAATAAGAAGTTAGAACATTAAATGTAAACTCTTTTTATTATACAGATTTGATTCTCTTTATTTATATTGGCTGCCTTACATTTTCTGCATGTCATGTTCTTTTGACATCGGTAACCCTGACTGCATTACAGTCATTTACCTAGCTTCGTCAGAATCAGATGAAAAATGTAGATTGTAAAGTTTTCACAAACTATGTTTGAAATATTCTGGGTAATAACTCAAAATCTCTATCACAAACAATCGAATGGCAACTGTAGCCTAATAAACAAGCGTTGACGACGACAATATACATACGTCCAAATTAAATATGGCCATACACAATACTAAATTACTGATTCAACATTTCTAAATTTAATCAATTAAAAACTATTTGTAACAAACACATTATCTCATTTTGCTTCAGACATGGTCGATATTTCACTTTACTTATCAACTTTTAAATTTTAAAATATCATCCATTAAGTCACACAAATTGATTACATAAATATACATATTATTACAGTCCCAATGTGCAGTATAATATTCAAATATAGACTTCCAAGATAATACCCAATCATTATTATTACAGTTCCAATGTGCAGTATAATATTCAAATATAGACTTCCAAGATAATTCCCAATCATTATTATTACAGTTCCAATGTGCAGTATAATATTCAAATATAGACTTCAAGATTATACCCATTAAAAATAAATGTTATCAAAAACCAAACAAAATTATATCAATTTTAACTTCAGTTATGATCATTTGAAGTTTACATTGGTTTCTATTATAATTCCTAGACAAATATAGTAATAAAAATTCTGCTGCAATAACGGTTCCAAACTACCTGCCTATTTTTTGTGTTACCATTGCCATATTACAATTGTACATATATTCTAATATATGCAATGTGCCTTTAAAAAAGCAGCAACTGAACTAACACACATACATATAACTGACTTAAAAAGTGGTATCTTGTGTTCTAGATAAAGTCTAATCCATAAATATTTAAAGCCAAATCAATGGACACTTTAAGTTTCAGAAATCTGGTAGAGGATAACTTCTGCATATCGAAATTTCTTTATTCCTTGATAAATTTATCAATCTGAGAAATGAACGGCCAGATGGGCAAATGTAAAATACCTGATTGCCATGACACAGTATAATCTTTTATATTCAATACCTTATTTCGTATTTAGTTTATACGTTACATATTCAAGCATATCAAAATCAGATCCATATACGATATAACAAAATAAACTATTACAAAATGATCTCACACTATACAGTATTAAAAACCATGAATTATCATCCTTACACAGTCATCATAGGCCCTGCCTGTTCTCCAATCCATTTTCAAATGAAATAAAATATTGTTTACAAAAAAACAAATCCTTACACGGACTTGTAGCATGGCTGGTTCAGTTTATTCATTTAAAATACATAATCAAATCCTTTGTCGATCTCAGAAATGAATACAATATAGTTTCATATTGCTTGGTCCCTTTTTCTCTAGCTGGTATTCACAATCTTCCACACAATCCAATTTTTTAATAAAAACAAACTTACGCAATTTAATTAATTTCTAATCTAATCCTGTTGCTTACATAACAATCGTTTTTTGCTTCCTGGTGAGTCAATTCAAGTATTGTTTAGCAGGCTATATCCATGTTGTCGATAAAAATAAACCACAAACAGACCTAATGAACGTATATGAAAGACATGATGGTGTAAATGGTTTAGAACTTGGTTCACCTCACCTTGGCACGTAATTGACGTTACCTGCGACCACATGGTGTGTGACGTATCATTAAAAATCATCAGTGGGAGATTATCCTGTTACTAAGGTAATCAAAACCAGCAATATAGTTGAGCCTCACCTTGATTACTATTACATCACATTAATCCTTTAATGGGTTACCAGGGCACTGCAAATAAAATCATGCAACAAAGCCATTTCCCGTCAGTATGGCTCTGTGGGAAGTCGGACACTGCGTTGGTTGCGAAAATAAACCCATCACCTCATGATCAGTTGCATATCTGTAAGTAGGGATAAATTTGAAAAGGCGGGTATATGCCACATAGTACGCGCTATGTGCGAAAATTTACCTGGAAAACAGAATTTCCATCTATTTTAACTATCAACAGTTATTTTACATACACACTCAAGTACACAGGTTTTTCAGTACATCTAAAAACTAGACACTTGCCAGGCTCTCTGGGCTTTCTGATGTTGTTCGGATTGGACAAAAAACCAAGGACTTATGTACACATTTGCATGCACATGAAAGATCCCTTGGCAGTTGGAATTTGATAAAATAGTAGGCCATAATGCTGCTGTTGGGGCAAAATTTCCCTCATAGCACATGCACTGTATGGCATATGCCTGTCTTCATTAGCCCAGTCGGAGCAGAACAGTCTGTCCTTCACAAACCAGGCTGAAAAGTCCTGAGGATTGAACCTGTAACCTCAGTATATTTGAATTAGACAGACAGTGTGGGTGGCCTCTTCATCAAATTTTCAAAACTTTCAAGGACAAAATATCTGATTTCAATAGGTCCTAGATAAGGATCCTCTTCAACAGAAATAATTCAATCTTAACATCGATCTGAAAAGGGGGAAAATTGGCTCATGTGGCTCAGTTATGGGTCCCTTTGAATAAAAAGTTACATACATTAACCTACATACATACATTAACCGGAAAAGTGGTGAGTTTATTTGTCACAGTCTGTGAAGTAATTTTTGAATTCTTAAGTACATCGCTGGCGGTGCCGCCACTTTAGTTGCTATATAGAGTGTAATAAGCATCAAATACCAATGTCTCAGAAAGATCATGGTATTCAGCCACAGACATACTTTCTCCAAATGATAAAAATAATTTTCACCCATGGGTTGAAGACATAATTAGACATGTTTTGAATCCTTAATATCTTGTATCTTTCCTAGCATTTAACATAACTACCATACCACCATAATATTCATTACAATTTCTGTAAAAGACATTATTGTTGTCAGAAAAAAGATTTACAAGTCTTGAAATAGTTTTGTGTTGAGGGTAATTAACATAGTATTCTATTTACCAGTCTACTGCTGTGGGAGAATATTCATGCAGTCTTTCAACTAACTAATCAACCATACCTGATATCTGTTACAAAAGAGGGAGGGGAGCAGTCAACTTGAACCTATAAAACTGAAATGGGGTTTAGTATCATACTTTTACTGCAGCAACCAGGTTTATTAAGACAAGTATATATATGCCATCCAGTTTTGTTGAGAGACATTTTGGCCGGACAGCAGTGCTACTTTATAATTTAGATTTTACACTGTCAGGGAATCTTTAATGGTATACTGCAGACCTTGGTTTTTCGTACCTTCTTTCAACATTTCCTTGCCATTCCTTTCCATTCTGATCCAGCGAGAAGGCCAAACCAGGCTGGAAAATTTAAACACTACACCTCCTGAAGGACAATGGAAAACAAGTCTAAAACATCACAAAGATGTGTCATTGCAAACACCAGAATCAAGCAAAGGACTAGCAGACCAGCACCTATAAGAAGTTGGCCATGAAGAAATCCAAGGAGAAGATCAAATGGATAGAGGGATGGAGGTGTTGAGTCCAAACCAAACAACACCTTAATTACTTGTCAGCTTCAGGGCACTGACCCAGACAAAAGGGAATCTTTACCAAGGGAATTCAAAACAGGAATATTCTAATCCAACTTCCTGCTAAATGATAAAGATATCCACATAGTCAAAAATCTTAATGGCCTACATCTTGACCCAAACTGGATTTCTGAGATTCTGTTTGACCATAGGAATTCAAATGAGGAACATTCTAACCCAACTCTCTACTAAATGATAAAGATATCCACATAGTCAAATAATCATTGCTATTTTATATTAATGCCCTCTACCTTGACTCAAACTGGATTCATTCATAAACTTCATGTATAACAAACCTGATAAACATTTAATTATTTGTGTTTCTAATAGAAACTGGCTCCAATGTCAACATCACCATGCCAACAATAATTTCAAAAGTACACAAACTATCCAATCAGAAGTGTCAATTTAGCATTTCCACTCGAGAAAACTTGACAAACAAATGTCTTAATAATGAGTACCATCATCTTTAAATTCAACAAGATGTTATTCAGATTGATAGCCTTATCATACAAATTATGTATTTCCACTCCATAACATGTCATGACGTTGTCATGTCAGTGACACATGACAGCTCGAAGTCATTTCACGTCTCAATGAGTGGGTTGTATCTATTGAATTATTGGCAAAATGTAACGATGATATGATAACTTGTCATATTATCCTTCTAGATGAGTTGATATTGATGTCAGATTATCTAATGTTACAAGTATCTTATTAATTCTATACAGTTAGATCCAATCTGCACAAATATATCCCAAGGCTGCAAACACTTTCATATAACACTGTAAAACTGATATTGTTCACTTATGAAATGAGTCTTGTTACAAATTAACATTTTTGCCATTAATACATATACAATGTCTAGAAAACAGTTAGAAATTAAACAGTATAGTCATTAATTAATAGGTTTGTAATTAACTAAAGTTAATACAGACATGATGTCATTGTTTGATGTTGGTGTACCATTATTTAAAATAATGTACGGAAACTTACCAATCATACATTTCTTATACTAGATGAAATATTTGACTTGCATGACAATTTCATTGAAAGCCTGTACGGAAAAGTGTCTGTATTTAAAATTGTTTAATGGTCTTGAGCTCAAGACATCGTGTAATATATTGAAACAACACACGTGCAGTATCAATATATTACTTTTTTCTTGCTATCGACCATTTAAATCATACAATAAAGATGACACTTCTATTTCTAATGGATACACAATCCCAACAAATAGTGGTGTATATTAATCAGGGTCTTAAACACCTATTTATTGTATATCAGGGTCTTAACACATATTTATTGCATTTCTATCAGGGTCTTAACACCTATTTATTGTATATCTATCAGGGTCTTAACAATTATTTATTGTATATCAATCAGGGTCTTAACACCTATTTATTGTATATCTATCAGGGTCTTAACACCTATTTATTGTATATCTATCCTGTGTAATGTTTACTAGTTAAAATTGTTAGTAATTGGACAGTAATCAATAAATATAACTATTAACATTACACATAAACCCGCCTCATAGACTACAGCACCACGGAAATCTACAGTATGGTCAAAAGACAGGTCAATTCAATCTGGGAATTAAATCTCGTTGAACTTGACACATACAGATTCCGACTGGATGACGAGATCTACACCAAGACAGCGACCAATCACCCTAGACGAGATATATGCAGACTCATATCAAAACTAAGGGTGAAAGAGCGGCTGCGAGACTACAAACACCAAGTCATCGTCTGTGAGTGCGGAGAAGAGTGTACCACCAACCATGTCCTGGTAGACTGCAAGGTTTACAAGGAAGAGAGACCATTCAACACTAAGAACCTACTCTTCCCTAGACCAGATCTGAAGCTACAAATCTTCGAAGAAATCCACACCCTAATGGACACAGTTGGACTAAGTAGATTAGTGAAATAAGAAAGGGTCACGGCTAGATAACGTCTCCATACAACGTAGGATGGTTGAGTAAAAACGTCCTCACGAAGGAAGCCCAACCATCCTATACATTTATTTTTATCTTTTTAATTTTTCTACTTATTTTTTATCTTAACTTTTTTATTTTATACGACGTAGGGTGGGTAAGTAAAAACGCCTCTCGAAGGAAGCCCAACCACCTTACAACTTTATTTTAATTTATTCATTTTACTTTATCTTTATTTTACTTTAATTTACCTTATTTTTATTTACTTTATTTTTATTTACTTTATTTTTATTTATTACCTTTGATTTATTTTAACTAATAAATTTTAATTAATTCATTTTACTTTCTTTACTTTACTTTTACTTTAATTTACTTTATTTTATTACCTTCAATTTATTTGACTACAACTTTATTATACTCTCTTTATTTATTTAATTTTATATTAGTTTAATTTACTACTAACATCTACTAAACTGGCGGGATAGTGGAGTAAGAGGGAGTCATGATCAGACGGGCTCGGCATCTAAACACTATTCTGCCAAAACAAATACCAGTGGGATAGTGGAGTAAGGGGAGGTCACGAGAAGACAGGCCTGGCACCTAAACACAAATCCCACAAAGAAGACATCTACCAATCCAGAAACAGAAGAGATCATCTACCAACGATGTGTTTTTATTAAATAAAGGGAAGAACTTCCCACTAAAACCTAAATCCATGGCCTAAGGCCAAAATGGAAAGATTGCAAAATCATATTCTAAAAATCAGGAAGCAGCTTCGGCTCTCCTATGTCTTGTCTGTGATATCACTTAAGTGGAAGCAGACGTTAAACACCAAAAGAAGAAGATTACACATAACGACTTCAGATCTGTTTAGGGCATAAGTGAACAGCATCAACTTTTACAGTGATATAATATAACACCAATATTTCCTTTTTTTCCCGATGCACTGCTTTACTACTGAAATATATTAATGTCACTAATCATCAACAACTGAAATCCTGTCACCTGCAGAGGGCGTTATGCCCATCAAAGAGGTTACCTGCAAAGTAACATGTAACTTGTTTAAATGATAAAAGTAAACGAAATTTAAATATTTTTGGAATGATACTGATATTCTTTCAGAGATTCAACTACAGAAGAAAAATTGGTCCTACAACCACCTGTAGATAACCACAATGTGTGTTTTACCTTAAAACTAATGAATTAAGACTAACACCAAGTAAGCTGATTTATGGTTCCCGCAAATCTTGAAATCCAGTTAAGTCTGCAATCCATTATATGTATTGGTAACTGTGTATAGAGGCAAGAGAAAGTGTTTGTCTTAACAAACAGATTGGTTGCTATGAAACAGGGTTTAAAAAAAAAATCAAAATCAATGTAAACATTTTGAACAAATTCATAAAATGTCTCAATAAATTAACGTGTTAGCCGGAAATACCACGCAGTTATCTGATTTACACCACCTACACACATGAAATCAACACAAATCCTGCAGTATTTGTTTTTAACATCTAGCCATGATAAGGTTGTAATATAATGAAAATGTAAGATATTCACCAGACAATGCCTTTTTATTGTGTTACTAGAAATAATCAACATTTGCTGTTCACACACAAATCTAACTGAACTGACAATACAAGATTATGTTAACCAAGTAAATTCATTAAATGACAATTAGTATAAGAAGTAGGTCTCTACAGAATAAGCATACCAACCAGACTGTGCACTGTGCTATGAGGATAATTTTCCTGTGACAGCTATACTTTTGATTTACAACTGTCAGGGGATCTTTTTGCAGTCAATGGCTTTTTGTGTCCTCCAAATATAACTAAACACATTTCCTTGCATGGCACTGCGCCCTACACCAATGACAAGCAGACAATTGGCTGAAAAGTCCAGGAACTTCCATGTCCAACACAAGGATGAGACCCAACACCATGTACCAGGATAAATTTTAAAGAGTGTAATCAAACCCTATCTTTTGCACAATCTTCATATTTTTTGTATCCAATTACAACCATTTTAATATATGCATTGTAAGTATAATTAAAAGATATATATTTTTTTAAAAACCAAGAGTGTGGTATTTGTAATGAATTGTAAGGAATAATCAAATTATAAGACAAAAAATGACCAATAAACCCACAATTAATCAACTACGTTAATCAATTCAGAGTGTAAACCACTGTTTGGTCTAGCACTCATTGCCTAACACATAACCGCAGCTATGTCAAAAAAAAGTTTCCCTTAGAGAATCTCTCAGATTCACCATTTTTAGGTACCAGTAACAAACATAATTTTCCTGTTCCAATTGTTGGTTATGCATAAAGTATGACAATTGTCATGGAAATATACCTTTAACCTCGCCAGACAAATAATCATCAATATTCAAAAGTATGCAGCAGACACAACAGGCCGAGACAAGATGACGACCAGTCACAACATCGTAAAGTGGTGATCACATGACAATAGCTGTCTTCCATGTGAGACATAATACCTGATTCAATAGATTTCTGAATAACAACACGACCACTAATTAAATCATTTCATCAAAGAAAGTGGAGGTAAAGACACTCTGGGGTTTTCAAAGATACTCTCGACACCCTGCTGTTAATGAGCTCTATAATTCCATCTCCTGTCTTTATTTGATCATAATCGGTTTCCTAGGTTACTAAAATACTTTGGATCCTAATACAGATGTGCATGGTCATCAAAGAAATATAATCTAAATGATTAAGCTGTAAAATTTCTTTTTAATAATATTTTATGTTTCAATTTTAATCATCTTTTTACCTTACTGTACAAATGAAGTGAGAGAGAGATGGGGAGAGAGAGGGGGAGGGTTATTTGGGGAATAAGATATGGTTTAATTTTATTTTAATAATTTGCTTGCACATGGGATCTTTTAACAATGGAACAAACCCGTCGAACCCTGGGAAAACCCACAAGGTTGGACATAGGGCCCTACTTCTTCTTGCCACTTTGATGCTGGGAATAGAAACTCTGCTTCTGGTCTCAATGACAGACCTAAAGATAACATCACTAAAGTGTACTGAACTGAAAAATATCATTTGGTCAAGATCTTTGAGCAGTTGAAATTCACATAATCAACAGTGAGCAGCAAATCGGATCCTAGTTCAGTAAATATCGCATCCAGAGTTGATTAAGGTCTGGATAAGTTAGTTAATGTCTAATTAATAATTTACATAACATTTCAGGACTACAGAAAGGCCTGAAATAGGCAGATTTAGCTCTTGCGTTGCATAATGTATTTTTAATAAACAATATAGTAATCTAAACTTGCTTCAACTAACTAGTCCAGTATTTGAACCTGGGAACCTGGGAATCTGGGGAATAAAGATAGTACTGAGATGGTTCTAAAATGTCTTCCTTTTTCACACGTTTTGACCCTTGAATAGAATCAATGGCCGAAAAAGAAATGAAATTGTCATCTTTACGCTTAACTTAACAACCAATAAGAAATACAATGATATCTGATAAAGGCTGTCTCACAGTACTCCACGATAATTTGGCGTAATTCCTCCCAATTCATTGTTAATATGTAATTTACGAATACCAGACTTATTTATTCCTTTCGTTCCTGTCTTCAGGCTCTGGTCTTCAAATTATAAATGAGATGTCCACATTTTAAAAAGACATTTTGGTCCCTGATAATTTGACTTAGATTTATTAGTCTGCCCTTAAAGCATTCATCCCACAGATAAAATTCAAATGTTTCAACTTTATGTATTTTTTTTATTAACGTTATCTTGAATTTTATTGATGAAATAATTGATAGGAACTTGGTCATTCAGAAACTAAAATTATGTACCCTACCAATTAATCTGTCTGTCCTTAAAGGATTCATACCACTGATAAAATTCAAGTGCTTTAACTGTATTTTTATGATCATTATTTTTATTTTACTGATTATGAAATAAATGATATTAACCTCGGTTTAAAATTTAATTAGTCATTGAGGGCTAAAACTATGCGGAACTAGATTATTTAGTCCTAATATAGTGAAACCTTACGATTCAGGCCATAGAAGTGGGTCGACAGATCAGCAATTTATATGAATTCTACTTGACAATTTTCAACCTTAATGACAATAAAAGCCATATAAAGTATAAAGACCCTAATAGTTTTTCCATAAAAATCTCTACGAATGTATTACTAAAATCTAGCAATTGCTTGTATCACATGCTTTGCAAATCGAAGAACTCAAAATACTTCAAAACTCAAGCTAACATTCTGAAAACCTTACCACTAAAATTGGTGTTAGGCTCCCCAGTGTTCCTAGTCTACCCTGAACTTGTGAGACAAGGAAATAACGTACAATTAATAAAAAAAAGAGAGAGAGAAAGAAATGGAGTTTAACATCCATTTAATGCAAAGAAGGTAATTTCGGGACTAACAAATGGTTCAGTTTTATTTCAATAATTTGCTTGCGTGTAGTGTTTTTTTTACCAGTGGGAGAAAACATAGACAAGTGACCCATCTCCTTGTCACGTACAACCAGGGAATACAAACCATGTTAAATGACTCAATAACAGACCATATGATAGCAAGTTCTAACCATTGAACCATCCAAAACTCCCTTCAATTAATAAAGGTGTCATACATAGATGGTTGGATGAGAAATAAAAAGGTTTAAATTGGACAATTCTAGAAAACTACACAAACAAAACAAACACAACAAGGCATAATTAAAACTTTGAAGTGCTGTAACCCACTTTAAATGCAATAGCCGAACATGATATTTATAATAGTGACCATTTATAATAAGTGGCATCTAACGATGAAAACAGTGTTAGTGTTTCTTTTATTTATCTACATTAACATTCATCGAGTAAAGAACACTTCCGTATCGGATTCCTCGATCCACTGTTTTCATATTCCTGTTGGCCGCGGATTCTACACAAGTTTAACATCGTTACGCTAGAAATTTTCTTTACAAGACACAAACCTGTAAAAAGATTCATATCCATTGGGAAGATAATATAACTGTCAGTTGACACATGGAAGTGTCTCAAATTTTACACTTCCCTTTAGAATCGACACGGATACTTAAAACACAATTAGAGAATATCCAATACTTCCAAGCACAGAAATCACTAACGGTGATAGCGCAATGAATGACTGTTGAGTTGCTCAGTTAAGACATGAACATTATCGACAGAAATTATTTCACAACTGTCCGAGTTAGAAGTTACAATAATATTAGATGTTTTGCAGAATTATGCTATTTTCATAAGAAACAGGTTAGCAATAAAATATTTCACAAGTGAGTTAAAAATAACAATATTTTCATATTTGATCTTTTGCAGAATTATGGCTATTTTCATAAGAAACAGGTTAGCAAAAATTCCCATGTGCAAAACTGTTCAAACGATTCTACACAGACACAATGATAACAGCAGAACATCAAAAGATACAGATAGTGGAACCAATATATATATATGTATATATCATGGAGATGATATAACATTGACAATTAAACTAGTTATTAGTTTATCATGTGTTTTACAGAACACGAATAAGTTAGTTATACACAAACAACTTTTTGCTGATCTAATAATAATTATAAAAGTGTAAGTCCTATCTATAAAAGGTGAAACTCATCTGGTTCACAATGAAATTGAATATATCAAATTTTCTGAAAACAGGACACCTCAAACAAAGATCAACTGCAACTTGTCTATAATATCTATGTGAAATATTTAGAGACAAGTCTACACAAAACTTACTTTCACAGATTGTTCCCAAACAGATTAATTATAAACAACTGTTTAATTAAACAGATTGTTCCCAAACATTTTAATTATAAACAAGTGTTTAATTAAACAGATCGTTCACAAACATTTTAATTATAAACAAGTGTTTAATTAATTAAACTTTATATGTTGAAATTTACAAGCCTCAGCATTGACAACATTTTTTTTTAAAAATTTCTATCAACTAAAACTGTATGAAATATACATAGATTAAGTCTATCTTATGATATTTTTTTCATAACACAAAATTTACTTCACAGGTCGATCACAAGCATTCTTCATAAACAACTGTAGAACATCAGTTTCACAACACAAGCATCAGAGTTGAATATTTCCAAATTACAACATGTTTTAAAGAGTCAATATTTATATGAAGTATTCATATACAAGTCCACCCAAATTTACTACAAAGATCGTTAATACACACGAGCATCCGAGCTCAATATTTCCACATGACAACATTTTTAACGAGTTAACATCTATATGAAATATTCATAGAAAAACTTACTACAAAGATTGTTCACAAACACATTAATTATAAACAAGCGTTGAGTAGAACAATATATGAGTTTAAAGCATCATGACCGTCGACAACCTGTGTGTTATGAACTAAGCCGATCATCAGGTATTGTGTAGAGAAAGTAAGCTGGTGTGATCTGTGTATACAGAATCGTGTGGTATGTTCAATTGTACAAATCCTATAAACAAATCAATATATATGATATCCGCTCCTACTCAACACTTAATGCTATAAATACTCTTTAAGAACACCTCATACCACTTCTAACCTGTAAACAAATCAATATATATGATATCCGCTCCTTCTCAACACTTAATCCTATAAATACTCTTTATGAACACTTCATACCACTTCTAACCTATAAACAAATCAATATATAGGACATCCGTTCCCACTCAAAATTTCATACTATATATACTCTTTATGAACACCTTGTACCACTTATAACCTATTTGAGAAGTGCAAAGAGCTAAAACACTTGTTCATGTGCTTTTATAAACTGTTATAAATTGTTTGATACAATATATATAATATCCAATCCTACTCAACACTTAATACTATAAATACTCTTTTTGAACACCTTATACCACTTCTAACCTATTTGAGAAGTTCAAAGAGCTAACACTTGTTCTTGTACTTTTAAAAATTGTAATAAATCATTCGATACAATGAAATGTGAACTGACAATTAAATAGGATTTTCTCTGTTAGAAATGAATATAAAATAATCATATTAAAGGAGTTAAAGCTCTTTTATTTAGGTTTAGTAAAAAATATTTAATTAGGTTGATCAAATGTATTATTTAGATTACTTTTGTTTTGAGAGAGAGGAAAATGGGGTTTAACATCCACACGACACAAACTAGGTCATTTCAGGACCAACATATGGTGGGAGAAATTTGGGGGACCTGGAGAAACACATGAGGTTGGACAGGTGACACTACTCCTGGTCAGGTACAACCGGGGATTTGAAACTGTGCCAGTTGACTCAATGACAGGTTTTATGATACAGCGCGCACATGCTTTACCATTCGGCCATCCAACTCACCCCCTGTTGTTTTGAAATTTCAATTACACTGGAAAACATAAAATTCAGACAGAAGAATCTGTCATCAATATTTGAATCCCTTATATACCAAATACTACGTCAAATTTGTTTCCATGGAAACACAATTATTATTGAAACCAGGGAATTTCTAATTTGCAAAACATGTAAAACATGTAACTTCTACAAAGAAATCTTCAATGGTTTAAGGTTATGCTTTAAGGAGAAAAAACCAACAGAGCACATTTCAATGTTATTTTGGACACATGTATAAACTGAAGGATTTGGACTAAAAACATATTCAAACTCATTAGTCTATCAAAAATTTGCTTCAAATACCGCAAGGAATACCCCAAGCTATAAAAAATCTATCAAAAAGTCATTTCTAAGTAGCTAGCAACGATAACAAGCCAGAGGAGAATTTATTGCATATTATAGTTGATGTTGTCTTTAAAGGGCCAATCCCGATAACTTTTTGGGGAATAAAACTGCTTAATTTTATGTTAAAATTATTTAAAACCAATTATCTAAGGCCGATCAACTAACCCGATAATTGTGATACGCTTGTAAATAACTTAAACCTGACAGTCTGCATCTGGAAATGGAGACCTTTGTATCATACAGTATCTGGATAAAACCAGACTTTTTTCTACAAAAATAATATGTAGGTGAAATTTACCTTTTGTTATCAAGTACAGTACATTGGCCATTCACTGTAAAGACCTCTCAAGAAACGTAAATCGATTATCAGGTGTCCCAATGAAAATAATGACCCGAAATCTTAAAAGGGTTACATGTCCGGATAAGCAGTGTTGACATTCACGTCCAAACGACTCAATATTTTCAGCTGAAATTTTCAGACAATGTAAATACACCATGCTTTTATATTTTGGTTCAAAAATTTCACAAATACTCGGACTTTAATTTTTGAGACTCTGTTCTTATCGGGATTGTCACTTTAATCGCTGTCCATTTATCACAAATATCGAAGCCAAAGTAAATTCTCAGATTATCCCCTGCCCTGCCCACGACTTTTTCCAAGGTTTTTATCTCAGAAACTATTTCCACGTCGGCTCACCATCAAGATTTTCAACATATACATCAAGCACTCCCTGAATCAAAGAGGTCAGACAATCTAGGCATGCAAACCTTTGACGTCTTCTGAGCAGACAGTCCTTAATCATCAGGCCGTCAATTAGTGTCACCCTATTTTTATTGGAAATAACGACCCAATAAATACTATAGTGGGAATGTATCTTTAGAGCAGACAGTCCTTAATCATAAGGCCGTCAATTAGTGACACCCTATTTTTATTGGAAATAACGACCCAATAAATACTATAGTGGGAATGTATCTTTAGAGAGAAATGGGGTTTAACGTCCACTCGAAACAAACTAGATCATTTCCGGACTAACATATGGTTTAATTTTGTTTAAATAATTCATTTGCGCGTATGGAGTCTTTAGCAGTGGGAAGAAACCGGAGGATCCGGGTGAAAACCCATTAGGATGGACAGGCGACCCTACTCCTTGCCACGTACAACTGAGGATTCAAAACCACGCCAGTTAACTCAAAGACAGGCTTTATGATACAGCACGCACGTGCTAACTATTCGGCCATCTTTAAAGACATCTAGTAATATTACAATCTGGCTATTTTTTCACCTCATTGAGACAATTACGTAACATGTGTTATTCCCAATAGAGGGTTTGCTCTGGCATTAGTTTCATACATATTATACAGTATATCCATCACAACAACTGCATTCTAATTATTGTATTTTTAAGTAGCTCAACATTATTATAACATGAATAAAATTATCAAAATCAATATTGGATGAATATTTCAAAATAAATTGTCAATAAAAATGTGTAATAATGTGGTTATGTGCTATCCATTCTCTATATCTAATGAAATTTATATATTATCAATAGAGAGAGAGAGAGAGAAATGGGGTTTAACGTCCACTCAACACAACTACATCATTTCGGGACTAACATATGGTTTAATTTTATTTCAATAATCGCTTGCGCATAGGGGTCTTTAGCAGTGGGAGGAAACCGGAGTGCCCTGTGGAAACCCATGAGGTTGAGAAGGCACTCCTATCTCCATGCCACATACGCTCACACCAGAGCTCGAAACCACAGCCGCAAGCCAGAGATAGCCGGCAAGCTAGAGGTCGAAGCGCGGCACTCAGGACCACTAGGCCATCCCAATCCCTTATTATCAATAGACTGATATAAGAATTTAAATAGGGCGTGTAATAATGGTTAATGTATTTACTGTCTAATTTTAATTACATTGTCTTAAAACAGGAAGATTAAATTATATTAAATGATATGAGGTTTAACATCCTACTTTCCAAATGACCATACCAATTTAATTTTTGGCGAGATTGGAATTTTGACCCATTACTAACTGAAGAAAATTTAATTTTCTAATGCACTGAAACATTATATGCACATGAAATAGAGGTCAAAAACCTTCTAAAATCTTCATGTTAGTTATAGATAAGTCGCCTTTTATGTCTACACATTAAAAAAAAATAACAATACAGAATGAACACAATCTCTTAAAATGCTGCTGATTTTTGATCTCATACTGTTTTTTCCATCTTTTTTAAGTTCCTGTTTTAATTCAGGAAGATCCAAGCTTAACGTCTGACTTTTATACATCAACCTGCACAAAGTAATTAATCCTCACTTTTTTATACCTCCAGATTGAATATAAATATTTTATTTACTTTAAAGGGACTATCCCGATTTGAACAATGTCTCAAAAATAAAAGTCTGGGTACGGACACGTAACCCTTTTAAGATTTCGGGTATGTTTTTCGTTGGGTGACTTGATAATCGATTCCCCCACCTTTAGAGGTCTATACAATGAATGATCAACGTGCTGTATTTGGTAAATTTCACCTTCACACTATTTTATAAAATAAAAATCAGGTTTTATCCAGACACTACATAATACATGGAGGTTTGGACACCGGTCTCCATCTCTAGATGAAGATGGACAAGTTTTAGTTGTTTGAAAACGGATCAAATACATCCAGTTAGTTGCTCAGCCCTAAGGTAAAGGATTTTAAGGGATTTTAACATATAATTAAGCACTTTTATTCTCCCAAATTTTATTGGGATTGGCCCTTTAAACATACATTATGCAAGAGTTAAGTCTGCCTATTGCGGGTCTTCCTTTGATTAACTTATGAGACCAAAATCAACTCTCAATGTCAACACTAGCCTGAAAAATTTACTGGATTAGGATACGTTTTTCTTCTCAACTTTCATTCATCATTTAATTAAGAAATGGATAATCGAGACTATATTTATTTATCGTATTGATCGACTTGAGTGATGGATGACAAATGAGGTTAGCCAGTCGATTTGACTGAAATTTTCAGCGAATTCCCTTCAGATTATCTAGTTCTTAACTATTATAGTGAGAACTGCCAGGTCTTTATCTAATTTCCCACCACATATCTTTAATTAGACAATTCTGAGTCTAGCAATTGTTATTAAATGACAGATAAGATGGTGCACTGCTCACATCAACTTTATAAAACAAGTACAAAATGCAAAGCAAAGAGATTGCCTGTGCTTCATTATTTTAAATTTATTCTTGTAGGTAGAAGGAAGGGTGTGAAACGTCTGAAGAGATTCAGCAGTAAATGCATATTTAAAACGCTGTGACATTGAATAATTCAGACGAAGATACATTAGTCGAGGTCAAAAGGTGAAATTCATTGATTTTCATATAATGATTATCTAATATATGTCATTACTACCTCTCGAACCACTTAACGTGACAAAAACAATCAATGGACAACCATTTTACCGCGTTAAACAATTAACATTCTCTCGATACAATGTGTTAACTTTAACGACAACCAATTTTCACTTTATTCCCTGGCCGATACTATTAATTGGCGATCCATCTTCAAAACAGTTTCATTCATCATACATCATAATCAATCTTAATTAAAGAGACATTCCTTACTGAATATTATATTTTGTTTAAATAAAATGAATGCAGATTTAACGCTATATTTAGCGAGCCATGAAACTCCCTTATTTTGTTATATATAGTCCTTCGCTTGAATTAACAATTTGTTTCTATTTGTTTTAATATTATCAAATAGAAATAAACATATCCCAATTTTGTTTACAAATCTGCCCATGAGACACAAGATGTTGGTTTAAAAAATGCTGTATCACTGATTGTCAAGTACTGCTCATATAGGATTACATAAGGCGCACTCCAAGTTTGTCAGAGCTGTTCCAGAAAAAAAAACAATTGCTTGGTTTAGCAGCAATGTTATATTGTTCCCAGCATTATTTTGTCTGAATTACTAGGGTTGTTAGTACGAATTACCAGGGTTATTAGTATGAATTATGAATTACTAGGGTTAAGTAAGAATTAGTATGAATTACTAGGATTATTAGTTGAATTATGAATTACTAGGGTTATTATTATGAATTTACACTAGATACTATTCCTTGCCAGCACTGGTGCAAAGGGGGGACCTCTCGGTCAACACCAGGATTGTACCTGGGACCTTCTACAGTAAACCTTACATAAAGCCAGTGCCATACTGAGCCACCATGGCTCCTGATTTGAAAGCAAGTAAACATTTTCGTTCGGTAAACTATTAAAACTTCAATATGAGATATTGTATGGTAAACCATGTAAATACAATCTGACATTAAATCTACAGGATGAAAACCGATCAAGCTTATAATATCACTTTGATCTCAGATCCAAATCAAAACTCACAACACTTGTGACACTAGGAGAATCCAAAGCTTTATAGATCATTAATGATTAACTTGAGAGCCTACCATTAGACAATGGATCCTAGACTACTGTATTGTTTTTAAACAGAACAGGTCTTTTGATACATAACAAATTGAGCTTGAGGCACATATTGGGAATGATGTGTAACGGAAGTAAAGAAAGTAAGAGCATTACAAACAAATGACTGTGTAAAAGCAAAGTTATTTGTGTAGAAGCAGGTTTGAATTTCGCTAGTTTTATAAGCCAAAAGTTCAAGAGCCACCAGTGCCTTTCCTGTGTTATATGATATATGTAATGGAAGTAATTAACTCTGTATCAGTGAGTCTATAGTCAAGAAGTCATCATAAAGTGTATAAGCTCTGACATAGCGGAGGAACTAAAAAGAATTAAAAACTAGCTATAAAGCGGTAGAAGTACATGCACATATTAGAAAGGTGATAAAACGATGTAATTGTTATTTTTTCATTTGTCTTTCCATCACTCATGCAAGCTGGCCCAACGGAGTGGGGGGAGGGGGCTAAGGGGGGGATCTAGTCCCCCATATAATTAGGCTGCAAGTATTCTTTTCTCTAGGTTATTGCGGCCCCTGGACCGTCGCCTATAAGGACCCAGGATGGAAGCTCCCCCCCCCCCCAATCAAGAATTGCTTTTGTTGAATACTTAAAATTCTTTATTACTCTCGATAATATATAATACTATTTTCACAATTTTTAATACAGAAAGGATAACTTTTGGTCTTTAATCAATTCATACATATTCATCAATCATAAGGGATTTTTAAATCATCCCGCTTGGTTTGTGTCCAGACCAAGAATTACTAAAAGTTTCTTTAATCTTCAACAAAATTTTACAGTTGATCATTTTCAAACAACTATTAATAAACCACAAATCTCTTTAGCAACTCATTTGCAACAAGATTATTCTCATGTCTATTAAGCAGATGCTTTTGTCATAGCCACAATGCCAGTGAGGCAATCTATATTAATTACTAATCTGTTAAAAAATATGCAAGTGTTCTAGATGAAATTAAATCATGCGTTATTATAACAAAAACACAAAGTAAAAGACGAGAGATAAATTTCAAACCGGAACAAGCTACAAAATTATCAAGGTATTCAAGCAAACAAAATTCTTTTACAAGTTATATTTTTTCACTGAAAGAGACCTGAAAGATGACTTTGATTTAAAGAGTAATAAAGTATGCATTTTATGCCAGGTGGTTTTGCTTTGTTTCTGAGAATCAGTTTTTCAGTTTAAACAATGCAATTATATTATATTAAGGAAAGTGACACGAAACACAACATCATTTAATATCAAAGAATACCGTTAGGTGCGAAGGTCATTATATAACGTCTTGGACAACTGCCACTCACTGTGTATAGGGCGTAATATAACGCTTTGGAGGTATTTTCCGCAAACAAATTCTTAGAACATAGTTTGTCATTTGGGGGAATTCCCCAAAGATCGCAGCATGTGTATAATGTCTCTCCTGAGTGCGAAAGACATTATATTACGTTTCGTTGAGGAAATCTTTGCCTTAACATTTGCAACAACATGTATAGGAGCAATAACAACAGTGCTATCCAATCTGGAATAAAATGACGTTTTTCATCAAATTAATTACACAATAGTGGTAGTTAACGTTTTAAAAACGTCACGCTCAACGGGTTAAAGATGCAAAATAAAAATTATGAAAATGTGGAAAGTAATTGGGGTTAATATTCAGCAACCATCAGGATAATGAAGATGGGCATATGCCATACAGTGAGAGGAATATTGCCACACATTCAACTTCAACTGTCAAAGATTTAGCACCTGCCATTGAGCACACTGGTAACCCTGAGGATTTTTTTCATATCTGATCGACTAAACATTTTTCCTAGCTAGGTACTCCTTTACTACACCCATGAGCCATGAAAGAGGGGAGACCAGGCTGAAAAATCCAAAGGAACAATGAAAAAGGTAAACTTCCACATGCAGAATTACTAGAATTAATATCTTGTCTTCTATTCCCTACAGAAACCCATTGGAGAATAACAGGCGTTAAAAATATCAATATCTTTCCGTGACATGGAAGCATATGTCCTATTGACCATAAATTACGATCTCTGTGCACCTTACAACATGGTTAATCAAACACTGGCTCCGAGAAAATCACGTCATTAGCCGTCAGCATCGACTTCACAACAACCTTAATAAGCCTTATTACAAATATTCACTTAATCTTTCTGAAACTTCACATAGCACACGTCGTCAAAATCATTTATTCTAATAAAAGAACGATTTTATCAAGATATAGTTTTTTTGATTTGAAATGCAATACTAACAACTGTGTGCCAATAAATTGGAGATATTGACAAATGATATTCGGTCCATATGAGAAACAATTGATAACACTTTAAATTGGCATGTCAGAAAAGAAATGAAATTGAGTTTTTAACATCTTTTTTTTAATTAAACAGTTTACATGTGAATATTTAAAAAATTAACCTGCATTTCTATGGTCAAATAATATCAGATATTTCAATCCAGTTTAAAACTTTATCTAGAAAACTTTATCCTGTTTTATTGGAATAAAAGTAGAGAGAGAGAGAGAGAGAGAGAGAAAAATTGGGTTTAACCTCCACTCGACACAAACTAGGTCATTTTGGGACTAAAATATGGTTTAATTTTTTATTTCAATAATTCTCTTGCACGTAGGGGTCTTTTAGCACGTGCTAACCATTTGGCCATTCACCACCTCCCCCCCAAACATGTTAAATAGTAAAAACACTTCTATGCAATAAAATTATTACCATCTTTTAGCCCTGGGAAATCTCTAGATTTTGAATCAAGTGGCAGGAGTATATATCTAATTATTTGAAATAGAAATGCTCTCGTATATTTGTATCAGTCTTGTGCAGTAGAGTCACTGAACTTGAACTTAATGAAGAATAATTCCGATTTAATGACCTGAAAATTGACATCAGGACAAATTTGTAGTGAAAATTAAATCAGAGGGAAAAAACATTGAGCCGCACTCTAGAAAAACATGGCACAAAAAAATATTAACGCCAAAATCAATTTTCCTGCACTTGAGTATCCTTGTTATTAAAGTCATCGAAACTTGAATCATTCAGGTAGTAAATTTAAATTTATTATACCAGAAGACTTTTGATGTTTTAATTATCACTAAGTGGAATAAATTGATTGGACAGAAATTTTACAAGGTCTGTAATCACATGAGCGCATCTGAATCAACGCTTAATCTATACTTTGTCAACGAGTCTACTATGAATACCGGAGATTACTTTATTTTACGTAATTTCAAAGTTCATATATGGTCCATAATCACACATGGATGCATGACTTCTGAGCTTCACTCAGATATCAATTGCTTTGTCAACCAGGTAAAATATTCCATTTTACGTAATTTCAAAGTTCACATGATTGAAAGCTAACAGTCAAGACGGACGAACAAGAGCAAACAGATTCAAATACAGGCATATCAAACCTGAATATTGAAGAAGACTGGAGAAAGAACAATGTCTTGAAACCTGATGAGGACAGCAACATAAATAGCAGGCAGACTTAACAATACAGCACCTGTCACAGACATGTCAGGCATGTTGCCAGTTATTTTGTCTATTTTTTTTTTAGTGTTTTTCCAGTGTGGGTGGTTGGATGGCACTGAGTCCACTGGTGTGGTTTTGATTTCCAGGTTGTTGGTGACAAGGAGTTGGGTCACCTATGAAGGAAAACCCTGTAGGTGTACTCCAGGTCCTCTGGTTTCCTCCCATTGCTAAAGAGAATTATTATAATAAGATTGAACCATACGTTAGTCCCAAAATTACCTAGTTTGTGTCAAGTGGACATAAAACCCCATTTCTATCTTTCTATTTCTTGTCCCGCGTAAAACTACAAAATGTTAGGTACAACTTCAACGGTTCGTTACACTGTTATTTTCAGATCGCACAGTAGGAGACTTTTCATGATACACAGCTCACTTTCAATTTGCCCATCTTATATAATGTGCCCAGGTAGAGCAAAAAATTTCTTTATCATAGATTTCTAACAATGTCATTTTATAAAGGTGCTTTTAACTATTTATCTTTCTACGTGACAAGAGGTAAATTGACCTTGCTCTGGGGAGCACAAATTTGCGGATGCAATTAGTGACACCTTCCACAAGGCTTCATCAAATACATCCATCAAAAAGTCACAAGAGACTTGCACAGATCAAAGTGCTTCCGGAACACTCAATAGACATTACTGATACATACATTTATCTATATATCAAATGACACAGGATTGAAACTATCACCAGGAAATAACAGTTAATTATTGTTTAAGTTAGACTCAATTTGTTTCATTCTCCTACAAGACTTACTTAATTTGTGTAAAAGAAAGATCCAAATGTGGATATGATCAATTTGATCTAATGTGTTTCATTTGTTTAGAGAGAGAGAGAAATAGGGTTTAAAAGGCCACTCAACACAAACTAGGTCACTTCAGGACTAACACATGGTTTTTAGTTTTATTTCAAAAATTTGCTTGAGCGTACAGGTCTTTAGCAGTGGGAGGGAAATGGGAGGCCCCGGAGAAAACCCATGAGGCTAGACAGGCGACCCTACTTCTGGTATGTGCAACCGATGATTCAAAACCATGCTGGCTGACTCAATGACAGGCTTTATGATACAGCACACAACCATCAGGTCAACCCCCCCCCCCATTTGTTTAGAAGATTCAGATCTAATGCATTGCATGTGTGTAGAAAGGACAGAAAAAACGAAGAATTCTTATGCGTTTCGTTTTGTTAATAATATATTCAGAACCACGGCATTTCAGTTGTTTAAAAAAAAATGTCAGATCTTACACATTTCATTAGTATAGGAAAGTCAGATTTTTATAACAATCAAGTTTAATGCATTTCATTTGTTTAGAAAAGTCAGATCTAATGAATTTCATTTGTTTAGAAAAGTCAGATCTAATGAATTTCAGTCAGATCTAACACAATTCATTTGTTTAGAAAAAAAAAGAAAAGTCTTCGCAACGAATTCTAGCAAAAATATAACCATTAGTGGTTTCAGCTAGCATTGGAATCAATAACTAACCAAACAATGTCAGAAATATTTTCATATATTATTGATATTAGAAATAGAGCTGTAATTAAGAGTGGACATGTCCTGGCGGTCAGAAGTTTTATATTGATCACAGTCAGTCAATATATCATTGTGTTTGCGTAACATGTTCATGCCTTTTCCTTCAAAAAGTAAGAGCCAATACTCCTCAAATATCAGGGATCTATAAAAAGAGAGAGAAAAATAGTGTTTCATGTCCATTCAACACCCACTAGGTCATTTCGCGACTAGAGAGAGAGAAATGGGTTTTAACGTCCATTCAACACAAACTAGGCCATTTTGGGACTAACATATGGTGTTAATTTTATATCAATAATTCACTTGCACGTAGGGGTCTTTAGCAGTGGTAGGAAATCGTAATTTCGCGACTAACATATGGTTCAATAATATTTAAACAATTCAAATGACGTAGGGGACTTAAGCAGTGGGAGGAAACTGGGAGATCAGGATAAACCTTAATCCTTGTCCCATACAAGCTGGTAATCGTAACTCTATGACTTGAGACAATGACAGACTCTATTATCTAAAGCACACACGTTTGACAATGGGACAACCCCCTCCAAAAAATCAGCCCTCTTCGAAAATGCAGTCAACACCATACAGACACTTATCATTTTTTTATTCCTTGATTTAGGTAAATATAAAGTACAGAATGAAATTTTCGGATGTGTTTTTGCGGTTGTCAGGTTTTTTTAATGTATCAACAGTGAAATCAGTTATATAGATCTAAACACTGGATTGATGTACAGACATAGAGTGAGAATTGGGGTTAAACATCCACTTGACACAAAGTCATTTCGGTTCTACTATATTATGTTTCAATTTTTATTTCAATAATTCGCTTGTGCGTAGGGGTTTGATGAAACCAAAGGACCCAGAAAAAAATCCACTAGGTGAGACAGGCGATCCTACTTGAAACCACACCACTTCTCTCAATAACAGACCTTGTGATTTTATGCGCACTTGACAACCCTTACCCCTTTATTAATAAAGAAAGAGAGAGAAATGGGGTTTAACATCCACTCGACACAAACTAGGTCATTTCGGGACTTACTGACTAACACATGGTTTAATTTTATTTTAATAATTTGCTTACAAGTAGGTGTCTTTAGCAGTGGGAGGAAACCGGAGGATCCGGAAAAAAACTCACAAGGTTGGACACGTGACCCTACTCCTTGTCACATACAACCGGGGATTCAAAACCACGCAAGTTGACTCAATGACAGGCTTTGTGATACAACGCGCACATGCTAACCATTTAGCCATCCCCCCCCCCCCTTATTAATAAACTGGAGAATTAATAGAAGCCTTTGGCTGGATTTTGGATCCTGACTATTTACTGATAATGAAGGTACATGACATGAATCTCGTCTGATAAAATATTGTTTAAATTACATATTGATCTCTCTAAGGGCGTAGCAATAGCTTAGTTTATAATAATACTTGTGAAGTTCTTGAAAAAAGAGGAAGCAAGGAAAGAACTCAGAGAAAAAGTGACAGTTAGATAGGACTTGCACAGAAGTAATTACATTCACTATAGATTTACATGTAGTTGAATCATTTTCTTCTTGCATGATAATTTAAAATATCGGAGAAAAAAGATACACAAAGCCGAAGCAGCAATGAGTGGAATTGAACAAAAAGATTGGAAAGGTAAAATTGATTGCAGATATATAGATTTTCACATGTAAAAACATTTTTCATTCAGACTATAATTTCCGAAAAACAATTCTTGATATTGTATTTGTCAAATATATGATGACAGCATGTGAATTCAAATATCGAAAAAATTGGCAAAGTGACATTTTCACTCATTTAGCTGCATCCGAGAACTTTACAAATAAGGTACTGGTTACATATACTGTCAGGAAAAAATTCGGCCTTTGTCAGACACAGTCCTTAAAGAGCACATAAGATCATAATTTTCTATTACATATTATAATAAACAATGATTACTAAATCCATATTACGGAAAGTTCAAATCAATCTGATTAAAATTAACTGAGCTATTGACGTTTTAGTATGGGACAGCCAAAAACGGTTTTCAAATTTTCATGAACGACCTTAATCCGGTTGATTGGCTGATGACGTCACAGGCACTACACATACTATACACATTATCTATCCAATATATCACTGCCTGTATAATATATCACTGTATCAACATACCAACAGTTAACAAGTGTGTATTGTCGGTAATCATTAGCTCGTAATTATGTAAGCTACACATCACTATATAATTCAAAGCATTTTCAAACGCAGACCTTTCTCGTCTTGAATTGTAATAGATTTTATTTGTTACTATAATATTTCCGAGTGTATTTCAAGATGCCGAATTATCGTTGTATTATTGAGAGATGTGGAAATTCCAGCAGAGAAAAGGGGAATAATATACCGACGTGTCATAAATTTCCCAAAGACGAAATATTACGGAAAGAGGGATTGCGTTTGTCAACAATTTAATTACGGATTGGCGGATGCGGGTCGTTTCATCCCACGACCGGTTCACCCCGGGCTGTTTCATCCCACACCTGATTTTCTATCGGGCTGTTTCATCCCACTTGTTATTATAGAAGCAGTTAATTAACCGAGTTGTACTTATTGTCGAATAAACTTCATTGTTTATTATTAAATAAACACACCATTAATTGTTATGGAGTAGTAAAAAAAACATGACGCGAGAGTTGATATCTGTCGTTTGGGTCTCGGATATACGAAGTTTGGGACTCTGGTATACGACGTTTCGGAAATATATATATATTCAAAACACGAAAGAAAAAATCAAGAACCACGTGGTTAGTAAAAGGCTCAACCAAACGATAAAACATTAGTTGCACTTACGGTTCTTTGATAATCATCGTTTCTCATGAAATTATATAATATTTATTTAAAACGAATAATATGCTGATGACCTACACAAAAACAAAATAAATATTTACACGACATGCAATCTTTTTTTTACAAGCCCCTACAAATTGTTAATAATCAGTGAGCTGCATCTTGACGACATGCTTGTCGTAGATGTCAATACCAATCGATAAATTGGTGCGAACAAGCCACTGGTAAGTGTTAGGTCAATCAAGTTCGTTAACTATTTGATAAAAGAAAAACAACAAAGTATTACTAAATATGCACAAATTTTCATCAATACATTTTGGCAAGTTTTATACTCGCAGATAAAACAAAACAAAGGAGAACTAGCAGTGTTAATCGCGGTCTCAACAACCGCCAATCACCTAAATAAATGGCAATTAAATTCTCAATTGAAATAATAAACGATAACCTGCCTTTTTTTAAATCTGGTGTTGATTATCGAACCCATTCTGCTCAGCGAGTTAAGATTATTGACGACAATTGATTGGTGCATTTGATTGTTAAAGCGCTTAAAAACATTGAATTAATTTAGAATTGCAAAATGCAAAACGTAATTTATTATTCGTTACATATAAAAAAATCGTTAGTCATTTATAATTATTCGTGCACATTTTCTGATATGGTCTGGTTATTTGAGCCTAAAAATAGAAAACATCAAGTCTCCAATTGGTACATGCACGCTTCCCTTTGATGATAGTTATATCATGGCATCTCATGGGTCGTATATACGATTATTTCACCGTGAAAGGTGCAAATGCATGCTTTCTGATATGGTCGGATTATTTGAACCTAAATAAAGAACACAGCAAGTCTTCTTTGAGGTGTTGTATCATGGACATATACGGTTATATCACGAGGTAATTCTGTTATTGCAACCCAAACTGAACAAAAACGGCTCTCGATTATAACTGATGTAAATTTTGTGGAATGCTGAAGCAATTTTAGTTTAAATATCCTTTGTGTGTGAATTACTACTATAGGGCAGGCTGTGTACATGTAATATCAATTCTTTAATATATAAAAGCTGTAAATAGATAATTTAATGAAATCAATTTATTTACAGCTAAAAAGATAATTTAATGAAATCAATTTATTTATAAAAGCTGTAAATAGATAATTTAATGAAATCAATGAATCTAGTCTCGCAACAATCGGATGGTTTTAATTATAAGATCCGGTATCATCTACATCGCCATCCTCTATGGAGCCACAGTCAGATAGATACGGCTCTAACATAATATATGGCGCTATGGTTATCATTTCTCGCGACGTATCTGTACCCGATACATTGCCAGAGCTAAAAGAACTACTGCTACAGGATAACTCTAAATATTCTGCTTCCATTCTCTCGATGTATGATAGAATGACCAATAACACGTGTTAATGATTTATTTATATGATTACTACTTAAAACCATTTCGTTTCTTAAATGCCGACAATTAATTATTTCAATTGGCTTCACAGATGTCCGTAGCGCTGGCTACACCAATTCTACACCAATCGTGTTTCAATCAGAAGCCAATTGTTAGTTTACGGTCGGCTTATTCTGATTAAAAAGACAATGCTACAGCAATCGGCTTTATAAAACAAATTCTAAATTAAAAAAACAGATTATTTCGTAGTCAGTTGTTTTATTTAATTAGGGGATTAAGGAACCAGTCAGGCGTTAATGAATACACACGCCGGCTGTATATAGGTAATTAAGGAATAAACATTCCGAATATGCATTTGTACACTGTGACGTCACTAGGGACCGAGGGGATTAAGAGTGTTTTCGATAATTGGCCAAGTCGTTTTTACGGGAGGTCTATATTTGCGACTTTGAGTGAAGATAGCTGATTTATTTTTAATCAGATTGATGTTAACTTTCCGTAATGTGCATATAATAACCACTGTCCATCACTACGCCGAGTTTCAGTTTGTCGTCTTATGAGCACTTTAAAGATTCTGTCAGTTCTTAAAAATCGCAGGTACTAGTTCATTTGTGTGTGACAATTTATAAACTGATAAAAATATCTAAGGTGGTTGACCATTTAGAATTTTTTTATGTCCGTTTAAAGGAATCTATAGGTTTTGATGTCACTCTGGTAGGTGATTTCCCTCTTTCATGTTAGTTTACATACTGATCCTTGTGCCTCAAAATCATCAATATTCAACAAAACCTCACAGAAAATGATCTTCTCCAATTCTAGACTTTAATTTCAACAAAAAATTCCATGACAATGGGCGGAAACAGGAAAAAACAATCAAATATCTCAAAATTAAGGAAAACAATTATGAGTTTCAGTTTGCCCATTCCATACAGAATTTATCAGCCAAATTCAGTTTGACCAATGGCCAAGCCTATATAAGTGTTGAAAGTCTGGTGCCAAACTCCCTGTAATTTCTGACCTAGACGTTTGGTGATAGATTTCATTACACTTACACACATTTACAGCTTAAATATAATTTGGGGAAGAGACGGTCATTACGACTTGACCAATGGTCAGAAATCAGACAGCTAAAATGATCCGATCTATCATACTGCCACTGACTAGTTAATCTAGTCTAATCTAAAGGGCAGAGTCATCAAGGCAAATTGAACGTCATTTATAAAGTATTCTTAATGACCAACAGGAAGATATGACGTCTGGCATTATGCAAAACCTGAAACAAACACAGTTTGTACACGTTTGATGGTCAAATTTGAAATATAACCCTTTATTCCTTTATTCTTCATTGTTTAGATACAAGTGGCCTATGGGTCTCAGACATTATGACATTACCTCACTAACAAAGAGGTCCCAGGTTACATCTAGATTCTTCTTGTCAGTGTCTAACCCTTTGGAAGGAATGAAACACTCAAGTCTGGTGTATACCACAGGCAGCATGTTTAATTAACATCCCCTGATGTTTAGAAATCAAAATAAGAGTAGATTGTAATGCCACAGGATGGGCAAAATTTCCCTCAGAGCACACTGTATTGCATATGCCCATCCTTGTTAATCCAGTTGGTTCTGAAATGTTAGACGTTAAACCCATTTCATTTCATATCACTTCTATACGGTTCTCATTCCCCCATTTGTCAAGAGTATGTTGCAGAATCTTGCAGAAATAAAATAAAAAAACGAAGCACGAACAATCCAAACCATAAGACAGAATTCATCGTCCTAAAAACATTATACGCAAAATAATATATCTGCCAAGCCAACACTGGTATCTTACCAAGGACTTTCTGATTTGTGAGCCAGGGCCTTAGTATTTGAGTTATGGTGACATAATCCTATAAATGTTTAAATGATGATACAATTAGCCACATGAACAAAATGAATGGTACAAGTATAACATATCCTGTCAAAGACCCAGCTGTTTAATCCTCATCATTTAAAATATATACTGTTTAAGCAAACAAAAACACAGAGGAACTGTCTCTTACATTCAGAAGAAACGTACAAATTTCTCTCGTTCTTGATCAGCAAAAACCCTGTTGAATCCAGTAATCAGACTATAGAATGAACTGAAAATAATTTAAATGTTATTGTGTTCATTCCTAGGAGATTTGTACATGTAGCATTAATGTAACCAAGAGAAAAAAAAAGGCTATTATGATACAAATTGAATGTTTCAGAAAGTCTTTAGGGAGAACAACAAAATAACGAAATTAAAGTAAATCTCTTTCAAGAGACACAAACTCTTTTGACAACAACAGAAGTAAAAAAACTGGATCCAGTGAAAACCTTGGTACTTCCTCATACACTTGTTGAATCCCATGTGTTGAGATGTTTTTAATGTGGTCAGTAATTGTGTACATCAAGCTCGATAGTAACCATTTTGACAGTTTCAACTTTGTGTCTGACATGCTATAGATATATCAATAAGACACAAAACAAAAGAAAATATGTATCCAACAGAATGACAGACACCAGCGAAAATTGTCCGACACAAATCCCTGATTCGTCAACAAAACTCAGACTTAATTAACTGTATGATATTAGTTTAATCTTTTAGAAGCATTTAATTAGTTTAATGTCGTAATTTTCAGCACCAGAATACCATTTTGCATGGATGTAATCGGCGCTATGGTTGATCTTATTTTGATTCCCAACTGTCAGGAGATTGTGAGGATGTTGTCAATGGCACCCAAGGGACATCTATCCTGCACAACTGACAGAGGGAAAGCCCAGCATGAAAATCCAAAGGATTTCTTTATTGGGCAGCATATTACACACTGGGTCCTGTTCAAGGGATAATTACATATGTTTCTATGTCTATTACTTAATACGTTGTCAAATCACTACTATTACAATCGTTGGAATCACTCTAGCCCTCCGAATAAACATTTACATAAAAATTTGAAATAATTTTTAATCGCCGACAGTAATTGGAAATTGTATAATTTCTCGATTGTCAAGGTCCATGGTTAAACAGATAAAGCTGGTTCACATGTGTGCCAGTGATCTACTGAGTGTGGAAGGGGTGACAGTGACCCACCAAAGAGTCATATAGACCTATTAATTTTAGCAAAATACAGCGATAGATAGAAGCCAATACTAAACCATTCGGAAATCAAAATTTGGGAATAATAACTAGATATTCTATTTATTAACAAAGAAAACGTAGAAATTATTATTATTATATCTCATTATCAAAGATTTTAACATTGCATGATTTGTACCTGCAAGAGACCTGATCTTATTATCTCTGTCCCATGTTGATAAAACCTGCATTATAAATTATTCACAGATAATTCACCTAACAAATCTTTCTTTATCAATTACTGTAACACATGTGCAACATACATCTTCAAGTTAACAGTCCCAATGCGCCATTTGCATTTTCACTAAAAAAGCAGCATATATAGATTTAAGTTTCAATTCTACATATCTTTGTAAATACTAAGGGGAATTGAACCATTTTTTTTACTAATATACCGATTACAGATTCATCCTTCACAATAATGTAGTTTGCAAGTGATTCCTATTCCTGAAAATGGTCAATCTTGACTTTAAAGGGACTTGTTTATGAGAGTGAATCTTTGCCATTCCAAAACAAAATGTGTCACATTTTAGAAAAAAGTGAAATGCTTCATAATGTGACTGGTTTTCCAGTGTCATTTTCTCTATAACATTGTGTAATTATCAACTGTTGCCGTTTTCAAAATATATATAATACATATTTTATTTTTTAACTGGATTTTGTACTTAATTATTATGCCTATTTTACTTTCGGAAACTGAATTCTCCTTGAAATAGATGATAGATGAATTACATTCTGCTGATCTTCCAGTAATCTGGACCTTGTCGGCATCAAATAAACTCTTAATTATTTCCAATTCATGTAGTATCATGGTCCTTAAGATCATATTGTATCTTTCATTATTGGTTAACACTCTCTGTAGAGTCAAATCCTACATACTAATGCAAGTAAATGACATGTTGTTGATAGACCAAAAAAGGTAATGTTCCCTCCCTGGCCTTGGGAGAACGGGGATGTATATTCCATATTTGGGAAAGAAATTAACGCCAAGGTCAGTCTGTAACATAACGTACAGAAATATTGGGGTTATAAAAGAAGGTGTTGAGCAGAATTGATCAGAGCTAACCCCGATATTCCGAGCAGCTTTCATCTTTGCTTTATTTAGAACAAGGGACTTTTCGAAGCCAAGTAATTTTAACAATGAAGTTGTAGGAATTCCAACTATTATAACCTGTAGTTTTATTTATGATCTCCAAGGAAACAACAAGGAAGTCTGATATTGTTTTATTTATGATCTCCACGGAAACGACAAGGTAGTCTGATATTACTACATTCAAACATACACTTTAAGATACATTATGTAAGATTTTAATAAATGGATGACAGTTCTTTAGTCTCGGTCACCCAGAACCCAATAGTCTTTAACGTACGGAGGATTTGGGTCTGTTGTCAATTTTGACGAAAATTACTGGATAATCTACCACATAAAAAAACTCCCGGTTACGCATGGACAATAGAACCTGTCACCTTTTCTCTGAAAAGTGGCACATTTTGGATGCTAGAGAGAGACTAACAGTTCTTGCTTTAAACATTAGTAGATTTAAATTTTTTTACAT
This sequence comes from Patella pellucida, assembly GCA_917208275.1. NCBI lineage: Eukaryota > Metazoa > Mollusca > Gastropoda > Patellidae > Patella > Patella pellucida. The sequence goes on from OU795038.1 coordinate 13,494,879, forward strand.
AATTATCATCTTCATTAGCCCAGATCGGTGCAGAACAGAAGGACGTTAAAACCATTTCATTTCATTTCATTTGTCGACACAATTTCTATAAATGATCCTTTAAATTTAGAAACATAATTATTAATATTGATACAAAAAAAAGATAAAGAATATGAATATTCTAAGTTTAATTTCCTGTTGTTGCTTCGTTTCACCTACACGTATCTCTTTTTTGGGGGTATTTGATATTATTGTTTTGAAGCCATTATATCATAAAATTGCATGAAGCGGAATTGTTTTTTTCTAAGTGCAATACAATATCTATCAGATATGAGGTTTAACATCCTATTTTCCGCACCAGCTCAGCTAATTAAAATGACATCCTGGTTTTTCTGCTTTATAGAACATTTGAATAAAATGCAATGATAAATATCTTATAACAAAACCTATCTTCATCTGAGGATCATAACCTGTAACAATTAGAAGAAGGAAAACAGGATGGACACCATCTTAATTCAATCAATTTATGACATAAATCAATGATAGCGGAATAAAACTAATAATTTAGTTCAACATTTACACGACTTGCTGTTGGTGTGATCGGAATATATGATGGCTTTTGTTTTCCTCGAGACTATCTCCAGTGATTTCAAGATGATTTGTTCGGGATTGTTGTCGAGAAAAAGACCCAAGACAGAAATAAAACCTGGTAAATCTGACGTCTGCTACAATAATTTAAATAAATGCCTTTTTCCCTATTATCTTGTTTACCATTCCAATTTCAACTTGTGATGAAATGGGGTTCAATGGCATACTTTTCTGCAACAACAGGTTAATGACATTTGTCTAGATAGTAGTGCTTCAGCATATGCTTGTCATGGACAGCCTACGCTTGTCAAGGGTTCTTGTTCATTTATGCCAGTGTGTACACAGGACCTCAGTTTTTCATCTCATCTGAACTACTAGACGCTGTGACTTGCCAGGACTTCTGTCCGGTGTTCCACTGATAAGAGGAAATCACCCCAGAAAATCCTGAGGAACTTGCTCAGCCAATACCAAGATTGAACCTGGGATCTCCTGTTAAGCGAGTCGACGTTTTGCATGACTTTATTATAAGAAGTGCATTGTAAGGTATGAAATAAGGTACCCGATTCTACAATTCACCATTTATTACTATTTGGCCGGTTAACAGAGAATTCAGAGAGGGAGATAAATTGGGTATAACATCCTTACAACACAAACTAGGACATGTGGGGAATACAATCTGCGAAATAATACTCTGTCCATTTGACTAGTCTTGAAATTATATTTGTGTCTTTGACTCTATTGTAACTCTAAAATATCATTTAAAAACCCTGATGAAACACCATACTTAACATTAATCCCAGATATCTGCATTAACTTAATAAACTTCAATATTCTTCTCTTCAAATATAGCTGATGGAATATTTAACAAAACCACAGATCACTGTCTTCCCCAGACGTAATCTAGACGCCTTCATTATCTCTGAAAAATGCCCCCCAGAAAAATTTGCCGGAGTCTTTTATGCGGCTCACATACATTTTCTTCCAAGATTGCAAGATTTAATCAAAATTCTACAGAGTTCCCAGTAATCGTTCTCAAGTTACCTTTGTTGTGTAATGGCCGATATATATTCAAAGCTTACATCACAGAGACGCTAAATTCGACAGGAATCGTTTGTCAACTTTCAAAGATCATTTGAGTTTTCTTAACTATAAAAAACTGACAGGGTGGAATACATGTCCCAATGAATAAAACAGGATTCAAGCAGTTTTCGTTATTATGATAAAAGGAGCATCAGATTTCTTATAACCCTTTCCTCATCATCCAATTTGTTCTTTCAAATATCTTTGCCTGAATGAGGTTCTAAAAAAAAAGGTCTTAAGGAGATCCTGATAAAGCACTTTATAGTTAATTTACCTTAACCCTTTAGCGATGGAGAGAGAGAGAGAAGTGGGGTTTAAAGTCCACACGACACAAACTAGGTCATTTCGGGACTATTTTCAATTTGTCTTTAAAATTACATGTAGAACTGAATTGAAAATCAATGGATTTCTATGAATCAAAGATAAATAGCATTTCTAAACACGGAAGTTAAAACACTCTTCTGTTCATTCCATATTTGAACATATTTATTTATTAGACAAATAATTTATATAACTCAAGAAACTAAATTGTGCTGGAAGAATGCTACGGACTTTAAGACAGGTTTTAAAATTTCATCCAGCGGTACATCATTTTATTACAGTAATAAGACCAACGCAATAATGATTTTGTCAATGATGGTGAACTATATATTTTAGACATGTTTATATCTTCCAGTAGATTCAGCCATTTACTAAGCTAATAAAAAACGAAACCATGTTGAATTCCAGCCATCTTTATGAGAATTCAATAATAAAAGACATCCTATACTTCTCCAAAAATGACAGAATTCAAATCATACAAGTCTGTCTATGGAATTTGTTTCAATAAAAACAAATCTATAACATGTACATCCAGTCATTACTAGGTGTTGAATTTAATTTACGAAATTACAAAATAACGAAATGACTGAAGGTGTAGGTGACAAATATCGAAATTCAGTTATGTTCATCAACAGCTTCTACTCAGATCAATTTAAAATAAACTGAATTCTATAATTATTTTTTTTTTTGGGGGGGGGGATTCTATCTTGGAATATAAAACTAATCTCTATGTGGGAGAACAAAACAACAAACTTCTATGCTGGAGTATAAGAATAAAATTAAATTCTCTGTGGGAGTATAAAATAAAACAAACTTCTATGCTGGAGTATAATAATAAAATTAAATTCTATGTGGGAGTATAAAACAAAACTAACTTCTTGGAGCATAAAAAAAAATAACTTCTATCAAGGAGATGTCGGAGCAGAACAGTAGGATGTTAAACCCAATTTCAGTTCAATTCTATGGAGGAGTATAAGAATAAAACTAATATCTATGTCGGAGTATAATAAAACTCACTTCTATTTGAGAGTTTAATAAAACTAATATTTATGTCGGAGTATAATAAAACTAACTTCTTTTGAGAGTTTAAAAATAAAACTAACATAGGAGTATTAAAACTATAACTAACTTCTATATGGGAGTGGATATTTATCTGTATTTCTCTTGGGTGTTGAAAATTCATACAATCCTCACTCGACTTAGACCTCGAAATAACACAAGAGAAATAGGATTAGGATGACGCTCCAGCTTCCTACCTTTATAATCCCAGCTTATACGGTCACTGATTGTCATTTGAAGGAATTGGAATAGCTTGTAAATCACCATAATATGTAAACTAAATCTCTTAAAGGAATATCAGTACCCAAATGGTTAAATTCTGTTCAGGTTATATACAAAAAATAAAAACAAGCCATTGTCTGAAAAAAATGAATTTGAGGACCAGCAGCTTTAAAAACAGCACTTGTAAATATATCTACTTATAAAAAATGTGTCCAATACACGTGTCCTTTTAATTGCTACACAAAACTTTGTGGAAGAGCATCTGAGAATAAACCACCTTCAATGAGAGAGAGAGGGAGAGAAATGGGGTCTAGCTTATAGGTCATTTCGGAACTAACATATGCATGGTTTAATTTTATTTCAATAATTTGTTTGCCTGTAGGGGTCTTTAGCAGTTGGAGGATACTGGAGGAACCGGAGAAAACCCACGAGGTTGGAGATGTGACCCTACCAACAAGTCACAGACAACCAGGGATTCGAAACCACGCCAGTTGACTCAATGACAGGCTGTATGATGCAGCGCTCACGCTAACTATTCAGCCATACCTCCCCCCCCACCTTCAATGAGACCAGTTACCTATATTGGTAAGAATATAAATCATACGAGTCAATCGCCAGACAGATTAAATCCATCATCTTTATTATCTATATAAAGTAAATATAATCTCCAATAAGGCAGAATATCAGATTTTATTGCCATCAATAAGTTTCACTGATTCATTAACGACTAAGAGACTTTTCACTAGAAAAAATTTTGCTAAGTGTTTCGATAGAATTATTTTGGCAAGGAGAACTTTTACTGGAATCATTTTTGCTTGAGATCTTTTGTTAGAAATTTTTTGGCTTTAAGAGAGAGAGAGGGAGAGAAAATGGGGTTTAACCTACACTCAATACAACTAGGTCATTTCGGAACTAACATATGGCGTAATTTTATTTCAATAATTAGCATGCGCATAGGGGTCTTTAGCAGTGGGAGGAAGCCGTAGTGCCCGGAGGAAACCCATGAGGTTGAGAAGAGACCCCTATCTCCATGCCACATACGCTCACACAAGGGCTCGAAACCACAGCTGCAAGCCAGAGGTGGCCGGCCAGCTAGAGGTCGAAGCGTGGCACTCTAGACCACTAGGCCATCCCAACCCCCTTTGGCTTTAAGAGACCTCTAATTAGAATTATTTTAGCTTTAGAGACCTTTTGCTTGAAATAATTTTGCTGAAGAAACCTTTCACAAGATACATTTTACATAATCCTACTCTCTAACCACTGTGACCACCCTCCCACCTCCCTATAACTTCATATTCAGGGAGATAAACTAATTGAAATACATGTTTATGGTTCATACAGCTATCAGCTACCCAGCATTATTCAGACTAAATTTGTTAAACAACCCAAGGGTATCATATCACTTCCTAGCCTTGTCATCCTGGTATCTACTTGATCAAATAGTAAATTAAGCATTATCTCTCATCCACTCACAAAATTCTCTTATCTTCCAAATTCTCAATGGAAATGATGACCATTCTGCCAGGTTCATTTTAGTCCGACATCCTTAAACAACCCAAGGGTATCATATCACTTCCTAGCCTTGTCATCCTGGTATCTACTTGATCAAATAGTAAATTAAGCATTATCTCTCATCCACTCACAAAATTCTCTTATCTTCCAAATTCTCAATGGAAATGATGACCATTCTGCCAGGTTCATTTTAGTCCGACATCCTTAATTACGTTTTCTCAAGACCACAAAATGGGTCATGATCAAATTTTGTTCCACAATTTCTACTCTAAAGTTCCAGTACGCTGGTTTCTTTCTCTGGTGTCATTAAGTGGAACTGACTGAACTAAGCCCTCATAATGACCTAGTCTATCATAAGATCATTTGTCTAGATTAACCCAGTAAAATCTGATTGACTTACTTATTAATTGGATAAAAGTGTGAACTTGTTTCTTTTCAAGATATCACAATTATTCAACTTCACATGACCACAATCAAGCCTCATCGAAATGATATGCAACAATATATTTTTACACAGTTAATGGAAAATGGCAGCATGTGTCCAGTACAGATGTAATTGGGGTCACCTTTTCAGAGAGGTCAAAATGTTTTTCTACTATATATATATTACAAAATCTTAGCGTGCTAGAAAGTACTGAAGTAGATTCATTTGAAATGTGGTTAATGTCTTAAGCCAATGAAGACAAGTTCTTTAATGCCTTGCATGTTAAGAGTACACCATACTCCTCACAGTGTTTCGTGTGATTATAGAGCTAATCCCACTTCTCACTGCTGTAAAGAAAGCAAATTCTTGTTCTAAATTATGACTGGTCAATAGTCCCATTAAAAACCAATTGTTAAATGCGTAACAGAACTCACATTGGACCAAAAAACCAGTGCATAGCAATTAACTCTGGGGACTACACAAAACCACTAATGCATGCGGCCATGCGGCACTCTGATGATTACCCGTTGCTCCAATGTATGTCCATCCCCCTCGACAAAATCCTTGATCCAAGCCTGTATACCGTAAATAGATGTGTAAATATGCCTGTACAGAGCTTAAAAATTATTATTGATATAATGTAGCGCATTAAAAATAAAATAATAATATTAAAAATAAAGCTCTTTATATGATCACAGAAAAAATCCTTTTTTGTTGTCAAATTGTACGCCCAATATAACATTAGGCATGACATAAAATTAATATAACACAAGATCAAATGAATACAAAGGTTATTGTTTTCCAAAACTATAAATATTTATTTATATAACTTTTTTCAATGATTGCTGTGATGTTTGATCTTTACTGAGATCATGGTATTCAAACATTATTTGAATGTAACAAATCGTTTAAAGTGAAAAAAACCCAAACAGTTGAGTTTTCAATGACAAAGAGAAGGTAATGAACATTAAATCACCCATAAACAACCAGGCTTTTATTAAACAATCAATGATAATTTCACATCTACGCACAGTAAACATTAATATAATTAAAGATGCCGTGTTTTATGATATATTTGAACTGAAAATATATTCATATAGAAAGAGAAATGGTATTTAACATCCACTCAACACAAACTAGGTCATTTCAGGATATACACATGGAGCAATTTTATTTCAATAATTCAGCCGTGCGTAGTGGTCTTTACAGAATGTGAGTAAAGCACAGAGTGGAGAAATCCGCTGAAGTTGGACAGCTGACCCTTATTGTCATGTACAAGCGGAGAATCGAAGCCATGCCACCTGACTCAATGACACACCTTATGGTGCAAATTGAACCCCCTCTGTGGGATAAGACGTCCCACCCTACTTATGATCTAACGCGCACACATTATAACTATTCGACCATTTTGTAGCAAAAGTTCTGTACTAGACGTTACTTTCACTTTAAAAAAACTGTGTACTTTACTGATCTTGACAGGTGCCTAACAAACATAATTTCAGTTTGCACATTCATGCAATAACATATAATTATTTTAAGTAATTTTTGCTGTCATAGACATAAAGTTGAACAAAGGTTGTTGATCTTTCATTATAGGGGCATAAATTGAAAAATCAATGTTAAAGAGAAATGTGTATTTAATTTAAAGTCGAAATATGTTAAATAGATAATTGGAGCACACTATGAACAAAACATGTGATGCTGTTTCCATGGCAATGAGTTAAATAGATAATTTGAGCACACTATACACCAGAGAAAAAAACATGTCTCTTTTCATGTGATATTATTTGCATGGAAAAGGGTTGATGCCAGTTGTAAGAGCGTTCATGTTGACCGCAACTAGTTGCCGCCAGTTGCAGAAAGTTAAACGAGGGCAACTGGCTGATACTGACTGGAACTAGTTGCTTTAAGTTGTAAGAGGTGCTTAGGTCAAACTTTTTTAGTTGCATTCAACTGAAGCTAGTTGCTGAAAAGTAATTGCTCTAAGGTTAAAAGGTCGACATAAGCCTCCCTTGTGCTCTGATTCACTAATCAGTTGGGACTTGGGTTCGATCCTGTTGTATACAGAGAAAGTTGGTTAGGATTTTCCAGCATGTTTCCCATGTCAGTGTTACAGGATAGGGAACAGTGTCAAGCCATTCAGATGGATGAAAAACCTGACTACCATGTATATGTTGGCATGGCTGTAAAAAGAGAGAGAGAGAGAAATGGGGTTTAATGTCCACTCGGCACAAACTATGTCATTTCGGGATTAACATATGGGTAATTTTATTTCATTAAAAGACTTGCGCATAGGGGCCTTAGAAGTGGGAGGAAACCGGAGGACCCTGAGAAAAACAATTAGGTTGGACAGGCGACCCTACTCCTTGTCATGTACAACTAGGAATTCAAAACCTTGCTAGTTGACTCAATGACAGGCTTTATGATACAGCACGCAGGTGCTAACCATTCGGCCATCCAACCCCCCTGGGGGGTCAGACAATAAACCTCATTTCATATCATAATTAGTTTAAAAAAATCTCTACAATGTTGTATTCTTTCATATACACAATGTCACTTTAATCTATGGAATTCAAAATAGAACTGATAGAAATCCCTTTTTTATATTTTCTCATTGAATCAAGAAACCAATGAAAAAGATTTTTATAGTGAATCAAAAAAATCAATGTAATCCATGTCAGTAATCTTGTGTTCTTCATTAGCGTAATTAGTTTTCTATGTTCGGCAACATTAATAATACCACCGGCTTAACTGAATTAAATTTATTATATACATTGCATGTATCTATAGATACAAAAATGAAACTCAATAGATATGGCCACAGATCACTAAAGATTAGCCCATTGACTTTAATAATGTTAATTTTTGTTGGGCCATATTCCTAATAATATACACACTGCATACTCTGCCTAACAACAAATATCACAAAAAACTCTTTCTGTTTAATGCAGGACAAAAACTAGCACTTAAAGATGCATTCCTGTTTAATGTGAAAAACTTTAATCTGAAATCATATTAGTTTCTTATCAAAACTGTCTATATTTTTAATTTGGGAGAAATTTCAAAAAAGTGAACTTTTACATAAATATTCAGAGGAAATTAAAGACAGATTAACAAGTCTTATATTTATTTATTCTAATTCAAAGAAGAAAAAACCCTTGAATGATTCCTTAATGAAGATCTTATCTCCATATTTCCCAAGAAAGCACTAAAAAAAGACAAAAATAGACCTGGCTAAATTAAACTTTTGTCTACTTACTTCCGTATGTTTGCATGTTCGGACAAAAACACAAATTAAAACGTCTGACAAGTGTAGAAAAGTTGAAAAACATTTACTATTAATCCGGGAGGAACGACATCCATGTATATTTGATATTTCCTAGTAGTTGTTGGAGGTCAGAAGACACAAATAGAAACGTTTTAACGAGTTTAGGCTGATTACAGACACGCAAAATGAACCAGAAAGAGATCACTGTAAAGTTACAGACTACTGATTCTGTTGACATCGTCACCTAATACTCCTGAAGATATCATGTACTTTAACCAATTGCAGGAAATTGAATTTCTTTCACTCAGTCGACCATCACAATCTTTTAAAAGACCTAACTCGATGTCGTCTCCAGGTTAATTACCAAAAGTGCCTGAAGTATGACACAAAACGAAACCAAATCCTTACAAACTTTTCTAAAATGGTGTGATTAGCTAAGTATAAGTGGCTTAATTGAAGCAATTTTGACAGAAATTCGTACAATAAATCTCAACGACATGTCTGTCGTTTCCAATAGAAAATATAATCCCAGAGCAGGGTTTTTAAATAAGCGAGTCCAAATCTCACAATCTAGATATATGATGTCACAGCCTGGAGGAAAACAAACCGGAACATAGGCAATTTTCTTCTTCTTGCTTTTCACCCACCATTTAACAGCAGTCTATTTCTTTGAAAGAATCTGTAATCGCTTGATTCATTTGAAAGGACGTCTGCACAAAGGCTCAGTGAACAAATATTTTTATAGGTGAAATTGGCGAGAGCTTAATAATCTGCCCAACATTGACATTATAATCAAAGATTCCAATATGTGAAAGGAACAGTGTTGTTACTCTGTAAATGGCGGCCATTATTGGAGCCATGATTGCTCGGTTATTCCATGTTTTGAGGAAATAATAATCCATGAGGGAGATGATCTGTGATTAAAGTTTTTCATGACTTTTCATTACTTGATGGCAACTAGATCGGTCTATCATTGATTTCTTGCAGAAAAACTTCAGAACTACACGGAAATATTACTTTAAAATAAAATAAAACCAAGTGAGAACAATCCAAACCATTATTACACAAAATTTGAAGTCCTAAAAAAAAACAAGGGTATAGGCTAAATAGTGTAATCAGGCAAAATAGTGTAATCAGCATATCGACAAATAACACGACAAACAGTGGGTACAGGTGTCTGGAAGAGTAAGCTTACATTGCCTGGCTGAGGGATAATACTTTAAAATATAATGTGATTTTAAAATATAATGTGATTTTAAAATATAATGTGATTTTAAAATATAATGTGATTTTAAAATATAATGTGATTTTAAAATATAATGTGATTTTAAAATATAATGTGATTTTAAAATATAATGTGATTTTAAAATAATATACCCAAAAAGGCTTTGATGAATGAGGCAATAGGTCAGAAAGAGATAGAGAAATAGGGTTTAACATCCACTCGACATAAACTAGAACATTTTGGGACTAATTATAAATTTTTTAGAAAATTTTATTTCAATAAATCGCTTGCGTGTAGGCACCTTTAGCAGTGTAGAGAGAGAGAGCGAAATGGAGTTTAACTTCCACTCAACACAAACTAGGTTATTGCAGGTCTAAAATATGGTTTTAATTTTAATTCAATAATACGCATGCGCATAGGGGCCCTTAGCAGTGGGAGGAAACCGGAGGACCTGAAGAAAACCCACTAGGTTGGACAGGCGACCCTACTCCCTGCCACTTACAACCAGGGATTCGAAACAATGCCAGTTAACTCAATGACAGGCTTTATGATACAGCGCGCATACGCTAACCATTCAGCCATCACCCCCCCCCCCCTATAACCAAAAAGTCTTTGATGAATCAGGCTCCAGGTCAAAGGTTAGATCATAAAGGTATTTTATGGCTGAAAGAAATATTACTTTAAAAAAAAAAGGAAAATAATAAGTGAAAATGAATTAATGAATGAAAGAAATGGGGGTTTAATGTCCTACTTATGTGAAAATGAGGTGATTTTAAAATAAACTAATATCTAAAAAGGAAAAGAGTTTCTTTTCTGATTGATGCTCAAGCAAAAAGAAATAGTATTACTTTGACAATGAAGGATCTGAAAAATGAAGCTGAAAAAAGAAGGATGATATGTGATAAATGAAGTCACTTTAAAAAAATAAATAAAATAATTTTGTTAGAGTAAAAAGACAAAAAGACAGTCCAAATATTAACCGCATTGCACAAAAACATGTTTTATTTATATTAAAAAAAAGTCAAAAGGCCTATTAAATCAACTAATCGAAATCCCCTACAAAAGTAATAAAGGAATTTAGTAAGAGAAGAGAGAGAAAGAGAGAGAAATAGGGTGTAAAGTCCACTCAACACAAATTAGGACATTTTGGGACTAACATTTGGTTTAATTTTATTTCAATAATTGAGCGTAGGGGTCTTTAGCAGTGGGAGGAAACCGGAGGACCCAGAGAAAACCCACGAGGTTGGACAGGTGACCTTACTTTTTGCCATGGTAAGAGAAGAATCAATATGGAAAATATGCATTTAGATTTATTTCATTTCTTCATTCTTATAAAAAGATACAAACAAACAAAATAATAATAAATAAGTAACTAAAAACTTTATATCTAGTCATATATTTTATCCTTCATAGAAATGTTTTAATTTAGAAAATTGCAGTCAATCAAATATGAATAACCCTGCAGAAAGAAAGAATGATGTAACGAAAAACAATTAAGATGGATGAGATTTGTAAACCCACTGGATTAACCAATATAAATAATTTCAACTTATTATCCTTTGATTTCTTTCAATAAATCATGTATTTGTTCACGGTTAGTTCGAATGGGTCAAATGGTTGTACTATTGATTAACTATGAATGTGGTGTTTCTTATAAAATTTGGTCACGTTCACACGACAAATTTCCCTTTTATTAAATGAAGAAAAATTCTTCAGTAGGAATCCTTGTTGCTTTAAAAATAGGTATCAATTTAACATGTCCTTTAGGAACCTCAAAAAAAATTAAATTAAGATATTAATTATACGAAAAGGACAGAAATCATGATTTGAATTGAAGAGACTTAATCCCTTTCTAAAAGCCTTGTTGAACAAAAACATGGTACAAAAACTTGAGCTGTTGACAAAACCCGGTTGATTATCGATTCATGAACAAGTTATGTTACTTAATAAAATTACCATCTTCAAAAAAAGAATTTGAATCCAAGAATGTAATCAAATTATTTACACCTATTAAACTCCAGCCAACAAAAATGTGATAAATAACGAAAAGCTTTCTATGTAAGTAATGAAATGGGCGTTAGAGTGCTCACCCCTTCATAAATCAATTCCGCTCATGTTTCAGTCAATGTCCTTCAAATTATTTCAGCTCTCGAGACATCAGACAAATACATTATAACCTATCCAAATAATGGGAGGAAATTCAATGAATTGAAATAGAGTTTAAGGTTCTACACTTTAAATAATTCAAAGGAAACTAGATTAAATAAAATAAGACCTTAGGCACTCCAACCCATAACACGAACTGATAATTATTTTGAGCTTTGCATCCCAGAAAACCGATCTCCCTAGCATAAAATTGAAGGAGGGTTTGACAAGTAAAAGGGTCTAGTTGTTAGAATGGTACGAAAAATTCAAGTCCTGTGTGTACCAATGTCAGTTGAATATCGAAATAAGTGTAGGTCGTACTATAAATGCACACATCTTGTCAAAACTACAAACATTGATAACTTGGCTCAGAATAAAACAATTTGAATGAAATTTTCAATATATTCCTTTTGTATTATCTTTTTTGGAACTGCTATTGAAAGAACGAACAGTTCTTTATCTAAATCTTACATAGTGTATCTTTAATTTTAGATTAAAATTATGCAAATTTAAGAGTCTAATTTAAATAAGTGCTAATGCCATAATTAAATCCAGCATGCTAGATGCAACAAACTCCTGATTATAAACTATAACTGTCCTTGTTTGAGGGTTAAACTTGATTATCTTAAAATAAAAAGAAATTTCACGCTGCATACCAGAGTTCAGACAGTTGACATTTCTTATGATTTTGAACATTGCAGTCAATAACTTTAAGTTTTGAAATCACAAGTCATTCGGGCCAGTAGATTACAATTTTTTACAAGCCCAGGCCCAATTTCACTGGCCCAAAAATTCAACGTAAATGTACTGGCCACGGGCGTTCAGACCAGTGATAAATTCGCACACTGCATTGTATGAAATTACAATATCTTTGAATGTAAATCTTGGCTCATACAATATCTGTTAATGACACATGAATTTGATTACGAGATGACATGAATATGACATAAACCTAATATATACAAATATACAAACAGGTGTTACATTATTAATATCTACTTTTATATATAATTACAATGATATGATACAGTCAAACTTGTCATATAGCCTGTTCAGATGCTTTGAACTGGTTTTAAAACCCTGGGGATCGTTAAACCAGTTAAGTGTCTGAACACAAATGTGGGGCAAATAAACCAGTTTAAAAAACCCAGCTCGTGATCTGATTTCGAGAAGGCTTCTTATTTTAAACTGGTTCATCTTAGCCGTCTGAACGGATTGGCTTAAAAACCCCAGCTCCAGTTGCTTTGAGCATGTGCAGTACGCAGTAAGTTACATTTCTGTGAAATTATCAGGGTCAGACAGTGCTAATGTTAACGAAAGCCCCCCACTCGCCTTCTTTATTTAAGCTTCATGAATATAACACACTATGTCAGTAACAGGTACCAAAGCCTACAGCATCAGTACATCTGATGTTGTCAAATCACGGAACGTTAATAATTTAATAATTGTGTATTTGGAAAAATCAAGTTACATTTACATATTATTATATACTATATGATTAAAATACAGATCAAAAATATCCCACTTCTTATGTATAAATAAAAAAACATCAATATGTTTCCATAGAAACAGAAACAAAAAATAAAATGATAAAATTGGATAAAGGTAAAATTAATAACAGGCATGAATACTATAATAGGCTGATACGTGTACAAAATTTTATAAAGATTTTTTTTTTTTTGCGAAACAATATTTTATTGAATATTAGGATTAGGAAACAGGCAAAGCCTATATAATCCCTCTCCTCATTTCATAAAGATTTCTGGAATTGTTTATTACATATACTCCGGAAACAAATCAGACAGATTAGAGGAAGAGGACCCATTTCAATATCCCTTCCTAACTTTGTTTGGTGCAAGATAATAACAAATTTATTATCGTCTGAAAAAATAATTAGGTTTACAGATACAGACAGTACTGTACCTAAGGGTATCACTTTTTATATCACAACTATGCATGGTTAATAACCGTCAGTTTACTGAGATGTTAAAGCCCCAATACCACTCTAGTTGTAACTGAATAATATGCTCCAATCATTATTCTGGTCAACAAATTGTACTATTTTACATTATTCCAATTAATTGATGATACAAATTTCATCTTAACACACCGAATTTAAAAAAAAATGAAAAATTCAACTACATGGTAACAACATGGTTTGAAAAGCTTTACGTAAACACTTTCAAATGCAACTTTGATTTAAACATATTTTCTAACCCTTTGGACAAGTAAGATAGGATGTAATGGATAATTTACACAACAGGTAGGACACTTAAACACATAGTAGTTAGAATAAGGCTAATTTTTTTTCTGGACCTGTCAAGCCAGCAAGAGTGGTATTGTCCCTTTAATATTGTTGAACTGTAAGGAATATTCTGTTGGTTTTATTATGTTAGTTGTCATACGTCCGCTTAGAAGGTTTCAACTGTGTAACAATGGCTAAACATTTAATAACTGTGAAAGTACTTTAGTCGGTTTTAATTATTTTCAACAGAATGTGAATATATCTGATCAAGCGTAAATAAATCAATATATATAAACTCTACATGATTATTTAATTGAGTTCACCATAACTCTTTTGTACTTGATCAGCACAATCAATCTATTCAATACATAGTATTCATTTTTGTATTCTAGATGGAGCATTTGGGTTTCTGGGATGCACCTACTCATTTTAAATGATTACAGGATGCTCTTACAATGGGAGAGCAGGGAAGGAGAAGTAAAGAGCCATTGGGTAAACTGTATAGAGATTGATATTAAGTTTTATACATCAATTATAATCATGAATCATTATGTAATGTATGCATGAATATGTATCTTGTTTATTGCATGTGCATGGCAGGGGAGGAGTGGGGAAGGGTCATCAAGTTAAAAGTAGAGGGAAATCAATTACACATCAATCTGTTTAATGCAGAAATAAAAGAATCAGAGAAAAAATATGTTGGCAAATCCTGCAGAATTCAAATAAATATAGATCATTTTGTAATGCATGCTTATCCTTTATTATCGTGTGTCATTCATACAGATCAAGAACATCATCAAACCTGAATAAATCAAGATTCAAATAGTGTATTTTATTTAAATGAAATATTTATAGATATAATAATATTGATGGTGTCCAATATGGTGGTGCATGTTCAGATAAATGTACCATGAATATAATGATTAGTCACAATTATACAAACAAACAACCAACAACATTTAATTATATTTAATTCTAACTAAATGTTAAAAACGAAAATAATTAATGTCTGGTTCCTATAATAAAAAAAGAAACTATCATGCAATAAATTGGTACTAAACTTTGCCGCAATGGCTTTGGGAGAAAGAAACTAATAAGGGCCCATTTTTTTCTTTTAAAATTGCAACTTTACATTCACATTTTGTTAAAAAAAAATAAGCAGGAACATATCAGTACCTTTCTTATTTCACAAATTCACCACATTAAGATGTCTCTTTAGACCCCAAATTCAGTTTAATATATGTATTGAAAATCAAAAGTTTACATGCCTTATTCAAATCTAAACTATCAACTTTCTAGTCCTTTGTATTAATTTTCTAAAAGTCTACCTATCTAATAAATTAACTTTTTAATAATAAAAAATCTACCTATCTAAGTAAATTTACTCTTTAATAATAAAAATTGTCTAAATCATGCCAGTTAACACACGAGGCAAAGAATTATGGGATATGCGTAAGAGATACTCACATTTAGTAAAGCATGGAGTTTTAAATTCGAGAATAATCGCTCAAGAAGTTCAGCCTAGAATTGAGTGAGGCATGCAATGTTAAAAATTGATCACAAAGTTTATAATTGATCACAAAGTATATAAAGCATTGGAGAATTTTAGGAAAAATTTTGTTGAAGAAAACAGGAAATTATGATCAAAGTAATCAAATATATTATTTCAATATATATTAATAATGGAGATATATATATCCCAATTTTAAATGTGGAAATGTAAGGAAGTGTAATTATGAACTTGTACGGGTTGAGTGGGGTATTTTTTCTTTTTTCCAAACTATTTTAATTTCTAGCTCTTCAACCACTCATGTATTGTTAACGATGTTTTGTTTAAAATTTCAAAACTTTATAAATACCCCCTTTGAGAAGAGCAGCCAATGACTGAAGAAATAGGATTTTTCTTATTACTGCACTTATCATTGGTGAAGAATGAACATGATTTACCTCCCTTGACACACTAAATATATGTCTCCCATCACATTTTTGGATATTTTTCATTATTCTTTATATCTTTTTTACCATGTTATTTATTCAAAGAGACTCAAAGATCAAAATATCATCAAAGCCTTGATGAATATCAACTCATAATTATCAATAGGTGTATGTTTATTAACTTAAACTGGCTAGAATTATCTCCCTTTAATGACTATAGTCTTCTGGTGAAGCTGTTTTGTGATTACCGATACAATTTCTTTTATTATAATAAATGACATATAAATAGTGAGACTGTGTAAGTTTTTATCTCAAACAGTCTTCAGGAGCGACAAAAACATTTCAATTTCTTTTTAAAACAAATAAAATATTTTTGAGGCAGTGTATAATATATATATTTGTGTGTGTAATATATATATATATATATATTCGAAATAAAGATGTTTTAGGAAAGAAAACTAGTCTTTTTTGCGAGTACTTTCTGCTTTATTAAGCTTCATCAGACAAATTTTACCAACAAATTTGTCTGATAAAGCTTAATAAAGCAGAAAGTACTCGCAAAAAAGACTAGTTTTCTTTTCTAAAACATCTTTATTTCGAATATCTACCACCTAAGAGTAGCTTTAACTATATCCTTTTACTATATATATATATATATTCGTGTGTGAAAATAAAAAATAAATTCAACGTAAGAAATAGTTATAATGTAGTGCATATGTCTTAAGTTTCATTTGTCAATATGTATATAACTGTTGTCTTGGTGAGAACAGAATCACATAAATCATGTTAATGATGAAATTTCTGTTTTATAAATAATAAATGACAAATGTATGTACAGCTGTGAATAAAGTTGCATACAATATTGAAGATTTAATTATCTATCGTATATATTTGAGACTGTATGTTGCATGCAATAAAGTGTTGTGATAATTAATAAAGTGTTGTGATAATTAAATCTTAATTAACTCACATTTAATAACGAATGAAGCTTTGTATCTTGTAAAACACTTTCTACAAATTCTTTTTCGTCTTCTGTACTATCGGCTAGACATTGTATCTCTTCTAAAGAATCGAGTACCTGGGACACAGCTCCTTGGATAAAATTATACAAAATTTATCTCCCTTAGTATTTTATTCTGAATTAAAATCTATCTTGTGTGTGTACCGGGACGGAGTAAAAGAGAGAGAAATGGGGTTAACGTCCACTCGACACAAACTAGGTAATTTCGGGACTAACACATGGTTTTTAATTTATTTCAATAAGGGGTCTTTAGCAGTGGGAGGAAACCGGAAGACCAAGATGGAAATTTTGCCCTGCCAGCAGCACTATGGCCTACTCTTATATCAAATTCCAACTGCTATGGGATCTTTTACGTGCACACCAATGTTTACATAGGACCTTGTTTTTTCGTCCCAAGATAATTAAAGAATTGGTTACTAGCATCACCAACCCTCAGCATATTGATAATGGAACAGGATTCGGCCCTGCAGCACCATGTGTTTTTTCTCAATTACAATTTTTATCGCTAACTGTTATGGGTGCTGTGTAACTGGGCTTCAAGGGCTTTAAAAGTTCTACGGATAAATAAAACATAATAATAATCTCACCAGCAGATGTAACATCATCCCCTTCTATATCTGGGGGTGGGGGATCATTATAAAATGACGTCCATTTGGAACTGGAGACTGCTGCCATTATAGCACCCTGTAAAATACAGAAAGGGAGATAACCAATATTATTACTAATTGAAACAAAACTAAGATACATGTAAACTGCTATAGTACCATTTCCCGAACTGAATCTCTGTAAATTCTGTAAAAGCGTCATTTAGTAACGACATTAATACTAGTGCCTATTTTTGTTATATATTAGCTAATATCTATGCTACTTTGTGAAGAAAATCCATGAATTATTTTTATCTTATCAAAATAGCACAGCAATAAAAAGAACTCTGTTAGATATTAGGTGATCATGAGAAAAGTAGAAAAGAAATGTCGAAAAATCATCAAAAAAACTTTTTACAGTTAAAAAGGGAAAAGATAATTGTCTATGTGAGAAATAAAGGAAGTAAACTCTTTGATTAGCATTTGTGCGAATTAAGTTAGCTACAATTTGTAGCAAATTGATTAGCACTGAATAAGATTTGAATCACAAAAAGCAATGCGTATCCGGTTATCAAGACCCCAAAGGTGCAAATATACTGATAATGGAATCTAAAACTTACTTTAAGTTTTCTTCTGGCATTAAATTTTTTCAGTTCTTCAACAGTTTCATGTAAATGTACTTTTGGTATGTTTCTTTTATCCTGAAACAAGAAGCATATTATTATTAAGACTTGAATTAGCTGGACTAAGACATGGTGAAATGCTACGGAACTATTTACAAAGCCTGACAATAGAAACAGGGTTTTACATCGTTCATTAACCTAACTTTCACAAGACACAGTTCCTTGCAAAAATGAAATGACCAATAATTTTCGTATTAACATGACTACTAGACAACTGAGGCTAACACATTACATATTAATTATAAAGACTAACCTTAATCCAGGGATGTTCCAGAGCCTCTTCAACTGTGATACGTTTCTCAGGGTCTAATTCTAACATTTTATTTATTAAATCTTTGGCTAATGTTGATAAACTATTCCACTGTTTCGGTCGCATCTAAAATGTTCAATAAAAAATTTAATTTGTAATTCAGATGGAAATAAGATCAGTTGAAAAATGGGGCTGCTCGATCAATTGTCCATCAGAAACTTTTTCGGCCAACACAGGGATCAATCCATTTGTTCAGAGAGCCAATGGCATAAACATAGCCCCTATGGCTTCTTAAAACAAGATAGGTTGCCAGGCAACGAAACATACGCCCACAGCAACTAAATCGTCCGGGCAGTCAACAAGAGTTGTCGCATATTTTACTTTTTTCGGTAATGAAACATTTATAATACACTGAAATCTGATTAAAAGTAACAACCCATTATGTAATTATCAGAAAATCATTTGAATTTGTTTGGCTTTGATATAGTTCTCCTCCATGTTATTCAAGTTATCAAAATTAATTGAAACTCAATATACTTGTTCATCTCATGACCTTCAACACTGTGTATAAATTTAAAGTTAATCGGATACAGCGTCCTCAAAATTTTGAAAGTGATCAAGGGCCATAACTCTAGCAGTAATTAACGGAAATTGCTGAAAATCAATAGGCTTTTTTGTCTCGTGACATGTGTATAAATGTAATGTCAATCGGATATGAACTTAAGCCTCTAGAGTGTTCACAAGAAATTGTGGACGGACAGACGGGGGCGACGACAATATACGTCCACATTTCTATGTGGGCGTATATAAAAATGTAGAAAAGATGCATGGCCTATCAGATTCTAGTTGACCCAATGCTTTTAATTACTTTATTCACAAACATGCATCATCATTATGAACCACTATAAAATTTGAAAAAGGTCACGAAAAAACCTTTCACTGCAAAAGAAAGAAAAGAGTGGAAGAGTCCCTCTTACAGTACAAGTAAGTTTGGATCTCAGTGATAAGGCCGAGGAAGAACAGGAACCAATCCTTCAAAATAATCCACAACTGCTAACAGACAAACTCTATTGCAGCAGATTACCATAATTTCCTGCCAAAACTATAGTATATATCAGATTCATGTACGATGTTTAATCTAACCAGATTTAATATTTTTATAGTCTATTTCGGTTAAGCGGCCATACATTACTTTCTACATTCCCAACAAGGCTCATATTCATACTCACAAAATAGCTGCCTTTTACAATTAAATCATATAATCTTTCTTTGGTTCCACAGAATGGTGGATAACCAGACAGCAGTATAAAGGATAAAACCCCACAGCCCCACATATCTACAGCTTTACCATATGGTTCACGTTTTATCACCTCCGGAGCCATATACTGGGGCGTACCAACACGACCTAAAAAAAACATAAAGATCATTTTTATATTCAAAATAAAATGAAATGAAATGGGGTTTAACTTAACGTCATATTTTTTTCCACCAGGCTAAATTGCAATCTTCATTCAAGTCCTCATGTTTTAAGTCACAAAATTTTAATTCAAACCAAACCATATATTGTTAATTCAAACCATATATTGTTAATTCAAACCATATATTGTTAATTCAAACCATATATTGTCAATTCAAACCATAAATTCAAATCATGCAAATGTTACTTTGAATCATGAAATGTTAATTCAAACCATATATTGTTAATTCAAACCATATAAATTGTTAATTCAAACCAAATATTGTTAATTCAAATCATGAAAATGTTACTTCAAATCATGAAACGTGGTTAAAAGTTACAAGATACCATTAACTGTCTACAAAATCTGAATCTGGCTCCGATTTTAACATCAAAAATGCAAAAGCAGGGATTACGTATAGTAAGTAACATGAGGTTTACACGTAGATAAAAATTTGATTTAAATGTATATAATAACTTTCTCCAAAGGACATTCTAATTAAAAGTACACCATATTTTCAATTTCTTTTTTTTCTGTTGTTCTAAGTTTTAACATCCACTTCTACCAATGGTGATATATCTCGACCCTATCTCCAAGCCACACGATTGCAAACCCAAGATGACCAGCCAGTTGGAGATCGAAGAGTGACATTCTAGAACACTAGGTCGTTCAAACTCTTATATTTAGGTCAAACAAAATTAAATCAAAAATGGAATAAAGTTCAAATTTAAATTAGATTGCTGAAAAAGATTTCTGTTGCTCCTTTGGCAGTGACCAACGCGAAATTAGATCTCGGAGGCTTCAATCAAAATATTCTTAAGTTTTCCATACATTAGAAATATAATTTAAAATTAGTCAGGACTCAAAGTATGTTAATTACAAAGCTTGGCCATATATAGTTGATATGTGGTTAGCAGGTTAATAATAAGCAGTTTCAATAACAGAATTTGTCACCTTTGGTTTAACTTGTTTTAAGTAACTGGGAAAATCAATGTGAATATAAAGAACCAGTATTAGTATCTCCATAAAAATGTGTCGAGTTTTTTTTTCCCAAACCCAAAAATATTATCTAAATATGCGTACCCAAGAAGGCGTTTTAAAAAACAATAATTTTAACACTGATAGTTCAACATTTCAAGACAGAGTGTAAACCAGTTGATAAATCATCCAGTTTCAATTAAGAAAGTTTTCAATTTCCATTTTAGAATATATTTCTTATGAGAGTAAGATCACTCGAACATCCAATACCTAATATTACACAAGTTAAAACAGAAGATGATGCATAAAGGGAGATAATTCATGTGATGTTGTGGGAACACACACACAAAGCAGATCTTACCAATCAATTCTTCTTTAACATAATACAGAGGTTCGAAATCTTGAGATGGCAGAGTGTCTGTAAACATACACCAATATCCCAAATATATACATAAACATGCGCATGCAATATCAAGCATTTTACATAATAAATAAATAAATAAAATATACAAATTTATAAATAAATAAGGTTATAATGTAAGCTGTGTAATACTAATAAATAAAATACCCTAAACTTTGCTAATTATAGCTGCATATTCAATAAATAAATAATAAATGTCAGAGAATCTATATAAAAATACTGAGGTTTTCTAATATACAACTAATTCCCAACTAATATTTCACCATGCAGTTTGGTTACTTACAATAATAATGATAATGTTCATCTAATTAAGAAAAATAATAACACAAAAAAAATATCAAGTACACATCTAAAATGCAGTGTTGCAGACTGAGTACAAAATGGACACATCCATAAAAAAAATATACAGACTGAGCAAATATAGTGTACTGACTTAGAGGGAAAGTACATTTTCAGACCAGTTGGGGAGATCAGGAATTCCCATTCATCAAAATAATAATACAGAGAAATGAGCAATATATGTATAGAGGGGAACGTCTATTGTCAGAACTGTTGGAGAGATCCAAAATTGCACTACTCCAAGGGTTAGTGTTAGGCGATAACTCAGTGATACAGCATAGGGTCACAACTGCGAGGCAAATGGTTGTTGTTGTAAGTTTGATCCACAACTGGTGCTTTTTGTGGAGGATTCTGTATAAACCCTTCCCCTAATTTCTTCTCATCCAACCTGATCTCCACAAATGTTATGAAAATGAACAACACCCAAATTGAGCAAGATCATAGACAAATCTAGCAAATCAATGCGTAGGATTGAACCAAGATATGCACAAAATTAAGCAAATACATATATGCAACACAAATCACAAGAAGAAAAAATTTGTGCAGTTGAATTTCTTTTCACAAAATGCAAAAACTTTTAAAAAATACAACTACCTCCGGAGATTTGACCATCTTCTGGAAGTTGCATGGCAACACCAAATCCGCCTAATTTAACCGGGGCCGAGTTTTCTTTGGAAGCAAGAAGAACACAATGAGGTTTAAGGTCACGATGAACGATATTGTTTGCATGACAGTAGTGTAAGGCCTCAAGGATTTGGCGGATATAATGACTGAAAAGAAACAAGAAAGAAATAATAATAAAAGTCCATTTCTATAGCATCAAAACTCCACAAAAATAGTGCTTGTAGCTCTTGATAAAACATATCTAATATAGCTCTACGTTTTAACTTGTTTGAAATGAATAAGTTTTCAAAAGTTTCTTGAATGACAATAAAGGGGTGCTTGATGTTGGTTAATAGCCAATTTTGGAAGCTGATATTCATGAAAAAAGGATTGAAAATAAAAATAGTTATAATCAAGGATGAGTTTTTATCTGCCTTTTCTTTTACCAAATTACTATCATATAGAAATTTGTTGAGAGAAAATCTCAAAGATTGTGAGAGCCGGGGAGACTTGGCGAGAAAATTATTTCAAACATAAGCGTGGTAAATATCTTTATACAACACAGCAGACGCTAACAGTAAGCAACATTGTTTTTGTCTTGTTTGTGCCTTCATCTCAAGAGGGGGGATCACCTGGCTAAGTGGGTAAGGCCCTGGCTCGCTAGTCTGGAGGAGCTGTTGGATCCTTCAATTGGCTGAGAAAGTTCATTTCGATTTTCTGGTATGGTTTCCTCTTGTCAGTGGTGCAGAACAGAGGGCCTGACAAGGAGAGCTGTCTAGTAGCTCGGATGGTACAAAAAACCGAGGTCCCGTGTACACATTGGCATGCACGTAAAAGATCCCTCGTACCCTTGTAGCACAATGTATGGTGTATGCCCGTCTTTCATTAGCCCAGATTAGGTGCAGAAGAGTGGGACGTTAAACCCCATTTCATTTCATTTCATCTCAAGAGAGAAACAAAAAAGAGGTTTAATGTCCACTCGACACAAACATATCGTACAATTTTATTTCAATAATTCACCTACATCTAAGGGTCTTTAACAATGACAGAAAACCCGAGGGCAATGAGAAAGGCGACAAGGTTGGACAAGAGACTCAGTCAGAAAATCCTGATGAATTCCCTCAGTTAACACCAGGATCAAACACACTTCACACAGCTTAGAGTCAACGGCTACTCAACACAGCTTAGAGGGAAATATAACTTCAGTTCACACTGCTATGCTTGAACATATCGGAAATGTTGCACTTGTCTTTAAAAAAGGTCACCTTTTTTATAGTTATTATCAACTTTTTGCTCTCCAAGAAATCGAACAAGAGTTTGTGGCTTACAGTTATTTAATAGGATTAAACTGACCATGAAAACATTCAATTTAAATATTTAGAACTCAAGTCCTAAGTAAAATAAGGTTTATGCTCTTTAATTAATCCCCAAAGATTTTGTTTGATTTTTTTAAACTATTAGGACTTCCAGCTGTATTACACTAACAGCAATTATTAATATAACTTTGTAAGAGTGCAGGACAAGAGTGTCTTATTCTTCGGACGAAAAACCAAAGTACTGTGTATACGTTAGCATTTTAATGCTAATGTGTGCACAGGACTGACTCTTTTATGTTTAAAAACATAAAAGAGTCCTTGACAGTTGGATTTAAAAATGAGAGTATAGTGCTACTGTCTCAGCAAAATTGACTCCTAGCACACTGTCTTCATTAGCAAATCGATGCAAAAAAATAATCACAACCAAGAACCATCAGATGCCAGGCAAGATATGTCCACATTTTGCAAGAGAAGGATAGAGAACAAGCAGATGGAAGGACGTCCAGACAGCAATATACATCCACATGAAAATAAATTTGAAGTTATACTAGAAGTGGTTAAAAAGCTTGCAAAAAATAAAATAAGAGAAATTGTTACATTTCAACTACAAATTTGACAAATGACTGTTAGTACGTGAAGTAGTGTAGTGTATAGTTATACGCAACGAACATCCTTCGCCAGAGGGCTACATCCGTAATGGCAGTATAATTAGATTTGAAATTTAGTGTTTCTCATTCAGATAACATGTTTTAGGTCAAAAAGTAAACTTTTTAGTTAATGTTTTGGTATATTTATCAATCAATGGAGAAACCCCATCTTAACTCAAACGAAATGGAGTTATCTGCACCAACTGGGTTATGGTAATAAGAAAGAGAGAGAGAGATAGGTTTATGTCCACTCGCCACAAAATAGGTCATTTCGAGACTAACATGGTTTAATTTTTTTTCAATAATTCGTTTAGGCGTAGGAGCCTTTAGCAGTGGCAGGAAACCGGAGGACCTGGAGAAAACCCAGGAGGCTGGACATTCACAATCTGCTGTGTTATACTCCAACCTACTGAATTTGTACTAATAATATGTTTATTTTATATACCTGGCTACAGCTTCACTATAAACAAAACCATCTACAGCTCTCTTAACTATCTCAAAACAAAGATCGGCACCGTCCATGCTGAAAATAGAACAAAATATTTCAATAGTTTTTAACATTTCAAATATCCATTTATTCATTTAAACAAGAACTCTGAGAATATTGCGGAAATTAAATGAAAAAAGAAATGAAATAGGGTTTAATGACATCCAGGCTAGCGAGCCAGCGTCTTACCCACTTGTCTACTGTGATCCCCTTGCCCAAATGAAATCTGTAACTAGCAGCTCAGTAAACTTTAATCAAATGTCTCAAAGTATAATAAAAATAAAAATAATTGAAAATAAATATATCAGACAAAATCTATAAGCCCTTCTGGTTTCACTGGCAACAAAAAAAATTGCGCAAACCAACATCAAGAGAATGACAAACCACATCTTCGCTTGGACCACTGTCTATTATCACTTGTCGAGATTGAATTATATTAATTTGAATGACTTCCATTACAATACGTAACAATGTAAAGATTCAATAAAACTAACTTTAACACAAACGGTCATGTAATACATCGATTCCCGTGACTGTTTCGACAAATGCATCCCCTATTACGCATTAACTAGTTTCAACAACACGCACACAATAATAATATTTTCCAGTGATGCAATAATAAGAATTATTATGACAAAATAAGAATTATTATGACAAAATAAGAATTATTATGACAAAATAAGAAATATGCCAAAACACAAGAAATATCTGTCAAATTGTCAATTATTATTAAACAGTCTGATTTCAAGATAACTTACCAATAGCCAGAAGTACTCAACATGTAATATTTGTCTGAAAACCCATCTAATTAAGAGGGAAGGAGAAATAGAGAGATAGAGAGAGAGAGAGAGAGCTAGGGAGAGGGGAGTTATTTGAAGTCAAATTAATATATGATTTACTTTAATTACTTATTTCAAAAATTTACTTGTGCACATGGGTAATGAATGAATTCTGATTACCCACAGAAGACATATGAGGTTAACAAGCCTGGGATCAAACCCATGACTTGTCTAGATAACAGGCTGCGTGTTCAAAACTTGACAATAACATTTCATAAATAAATGGCTAGTTATGATTGTTATTGAAATAAGTGCAATGCAGGATACACAAGATGGACCTCTCCAAAAATGCTGTATGCAGCACGTACTTTCAGTTGCAATATTTAATTCCTCAATTGAAATGGTTGACGATTTAGCTAATCCAGTCACAAGATGATTGCTACTTGATAAGTTTTCTCCACCTCCACCAGACATCTGGATGTTGGCATTTCTTTGAAATTGTTTCAAAGTGGTACAGATTAGTTGCTTAGGACTAGATAAGAATAATATAAAAGGTAAAAAAATCCCCGGACACAAAATTAACCAGTTTTGTTCAAAATTTCTCCTTGAATGGTTTTGATCTTCAGCAATTATTTGTAAGGCATTTATTTTAAATCTGCTTTAATATTCCAATGAAGTATATATGACATGAGCTTGTTAAAATCAGACCACTGCGTAAGACAGAGAGAGAGAGAGAAATGGGGATAAACTGCGACACAAACTAGGTCATTTCGTGACTAACATGGTTTAATTTTATTTCAATAATTCGCTTGTGCGTAGGAGTCTTTAGCAGTGGGAGGAAACCAGAAGACCCAGAGAAAACCCATGAGGATGGACACATACAAACGGGGTTTCAAAACTACGCCAGTTGACCTAATGATAGGCTTTATGATACAGCATGCACATGCTTTACCATTCGGCCATCCTCCACCCCTCACTGCTTAAGGTCTTAGACATTGATGCTTATCTTTTTATAATCAAAAGTAGCTTAGGATTCTTTTCCTGGTTAAAATGATAATGTCTTTTAAATACTATAAATAAATGACTACACCATATTACTAACTACGTGATGCATTTAGATCTGTTCAATAGATTATGTTAGATTAAACACAGATGAAATTTCCATCAGGAATAGGTATCGAGCCTGCTAAACTTTTACAAAAAATACCAGCTTCATTAGGTCCAGTTTGTCCAGAATGGCAGGACGTTACACCTTATTCTTTTTCGAGACAAAAATATTTACTCAAATTATCCATGTGTGTTTGGTATTAAGGTTGTTCAAGATAACTTCAGGGTGTCTTTGTACAATTAAACAATTACAAAACATCCCCAAAATTTTACGCACACTATTATTTTCCTGTATAAAACCCTGTTAAAAACACTATTGGGTCAATTTTCAAAGTAAAGAAGTGGGCAGTGTGAAAGAGAGAGCCTTGAAGAAGGACTGTGTCCTGGAAAACCCAACATAAACAGCAACAATTCAAGAAACCATTCCAATTAAAATTTTAACAATGGGAAGAAACCGGAAAACCAGGAGCAAACCCTCAAAGTTGAGCAGGGGGGGGGGGGGGGATAAACAAAAACATGATTGTCTTACCAATCAGTATCTTTATGTTGGATGTATTATATACAGGGCCGTATCTAGAAGGGGTGCAAGGGTACATTGCACCCCCAGAAAAATAAGTCAACCCGGGAAATGGCGACCCCCCCCTCCACACAAAAATTTGACAGTCTTTCAATTATAAAGTGACACCCTTGATTATGATCAATATCAGTAACTTGGGCATTTTATTGGTGCCCCACCACTCTGCTGCAACCCAACTTTTAAAAACCTACATACGGCCCCGATCTTATATATTTAAAATTCATTCTGTACATAACATTAAAGACACAATTTATTTCTGCAGGTGAAATTAATCTATAAATCCATAGATACCTGTATCTCCATGAAATGTCAAAATTTGCTTTTCAATATCTCATGAAATAATCAATATTCGTTCCATGTAATAAAGAGAGAGAGACAGGAAGAAATTAGGTTTAATATCCCTTATTAGTGAGATCTTTTAATATAGTAAATCTTTAATTAAGAACCCTAATATTAACTAGTCTTGAAAATTATAGCTGGATAAAATTGACCTTTAGATGAGATGAGCCATCTTCGAGTTCCTACAACTACTGCTCGTTCCCTTTAATCCTCTAATCCTTAATTCCGTTATCATTATACAGAGATAACTATCAATAACATTCGAACATAGTGTCTAATTTATCACTATTTAATGTCGAGACCTTTAATTATCAATGAATCTATCTTTTTCCTCATCATCAATGACAAAATTGATTTCTCTCGATCTCTATAAAGATTTTTGTGTTTGAAAGGCTATAACAACAAATGTCTGATATGAATACCAATGACATGAACCCAAATGGTCTTAATCACTCATGCAGTTTTTAATGTATCATTTATTTTATTGTAAGTAAAAGCAGGGGATTGGTTGGTTGAATGGTTAAATTCATAAGGTCTGCCATTTAGTCAAATTTCCTGCCTGTGCGTGACAACGAGTAAGGTCCAGCCTTGTGTGTTTTTTCTCCAGGTCCTCCCACTGCTAAAGATACCTACGCGCATGTGAACTATTGAAATTAAACCATGTCTTAGTCTAGGTTGCCAAATATATTATGGTTTGATATTGGTTTATTATGAGAAAAGAGAAAGAGAAATTGGGTTAAACGTCCACTCAACACGAACTAGGTCATTTCGGGACTAACATATGGTTTTAATTTATTTCAATAAAATGCATGCGCGTAGGGGTCTTTAGCAGTGGGAGGAAACCGGAGGACCAGGAGAAAACCCTTGAGGCTGAACAGGCGACCCAACTCCTTGTCACGTACAACCCGGGATTCAAAACCATTCCAGATGACTCAATGACAGGCTTTATGATACAGTCCACACATGCTAACAATTTGGCCATCCGATCCCCTGAATTGCCTTGCTACTTCAAAACATACAAACTGTAGGAAAAGAAGTTCAAATACTTCTTTGTTGTATAGACAGACATATTCCCAGATGGATATCCAAATAAGGAAAACCTATGCAAAATGCATACCAAATGCATCAAGCAGAATTAAGCAGATGACAAATATGTCCAATTTTTAAGGTTTTGAATTATGAAGAATTATTCTAATCTTTTTCAAACCTACCGCATACTAAAACTATATGATTCATAAGGTTTATCAATAATTGT
Source organism: Patella pellucida (assembly GCA_917208275.1). NCBI lineage: Eukaryota > Metazoa > Mollusca > Gastropoda > Patellidae > Patella > Patella pellucida. The sequence continues at coordinate 13,523,725 of OU795038.1, forward strand.
CTGGTCAACTGGGTTACGAAACCTATTTAAGAAGGAATTTCATTCTTTCTCCCCTTGCAGCAAAGAGTCAATCTCCCAAACAGAGGCTTACAGTTCACACTTACCTCTTGAAACACCTCATTTGACTATGCCATCATGATTCTTTGTATTCATAGACAATGATAAACAATAAGATTAAACCTAAATAAACGATAATGGGGTCATATTGAAGCTCTTTCACATAAAATTACTGGGTTAAATGGTCGTAAAATACACACTGCACATGTAGCCGATCAAATTTTAGATTATACATGTGGATCTGTTTATCTTAATAACAGGATCGTAAGGCCTAATATATTTACAGGCATAGTAAATTGATGATATTTTCCCCTAAAATTGACCAAAACTCATTATGTGTTTATAATGCCAAGAACTTTCCTGACAGATGCAATTTTAATCATGCAGTTAATCACGTGACCAATGACTTATGGGAGCAAGGGCATAGTCGAATGCTGTATCCCGAGACTTGTGTGTGGTGAAAGGCAATGAGTTTTAACCACTAATATAACTTCGGAAATTCTGCTTTAACCAGTCATTCAATGTTGCTTGTCTATCGCCACACTTTCGAAGCTACAAGAATTAGTTTAATCTAGATCTGTCAGAGAATTAGACACAACTCAATTTATATAATGACTCTCGTAGATTTCTCTAGAATTTCAATAAATCTAAGATTCTTATCAGGGGAATTACAAATGCTATAACCAGAAGCGGTGTTCAGGTGAAAAATTCAATAAAGGTCAATTTAAACGAATCCTATCCGACGAAAAAGATAAAAAATATAAAGACAATTTGTTTCTTTTGATTGTATTTTAATTCCAATAAGTCGATACCCATGTTATATATATGGTATGCCAACATCCATGAAATAAAATGAAACGGGGTCGTAGACTACTACTTTTTCGCACCAACAGAGCTAATGAATATAGAAATGGGCTGTGAAAGACATTTTGCCTGGACAGTTTTGTTTCTGGATACTCTTCAGTCTGCATCAAATTCCAACTGTCAGTGACGTTTTACTTTGATTTCGGGACAAACACATGGTTTAATTTTATTTCAATAATTCGCTTCTATGTATGGGTCTTTAACCGTGGGAGGAAACCAGAGGACCCGGTGAAAACCCACGAGGTGAGACAGGCAACCTTACTCCTTGTCAGATACAAATATATCAAATTCATTGGGTTCTTTTACAGGCACACAAGTCTGTCCATGCACCACTGACAAAGGGAAACCATGCTGGAAAATTCCAGGAAACTTTACTATTTAACACCGAGATCAAACTTTGGACCTCCCGGTTAGTGAGCCAGCACCTTACTAACTGAACTACCACCAACCAAAAATTAAAGATAGATTTTAAAGAGTATACAGTATGAAATGGTATCTATTGTCAGGAGTCTGGATGATTTGAAATCGAGGTCGTGAATTGTTTTCCAGTCTTGATTGACAGATAGTGAATTTGATCAACTGGAGAACTTAACCTATCAGTCAATATATAAATGCAATAAAATTTAAAAGAATTTAATCCTAAATCACATTAAATACAGCTAAAGATGCGTTTTGTAAGATTTAGATAAAAAGTAAGTCGTTCTTGCTATATAATAGTTCCAAAATAGGTGATTCCAAATTAATCTATTGAAAATTCTGAGTGATGTTAATCACTGTTTGAATTGTTGACATATATTGTTCATTTAGCATTGCAATATTACTTGAACTCAGTCTTGCTTCTCCATTTTTAAATTAAATCATTATACAGTGGTCATATTTTAATCCGTTAATATCTGTGCCACCCAATGTTCTAGAGAATTGATTGTCAATACAGTTAACATTTAAAGGTGTTGATCCACATTTCCAATTAATCCACACTGCTGGTAATTAAGAATCCAAAACCAATGGTAGATAATCTAATCTTCATACATAGATTCAATCGAATCAAAAAGATGTCCATCAAAATTTTTACCTCAGACCAAAAGGATTCTGAATATTGTGAAATTTTTTATGTCTTCATAAATACTGAATGGAATTGAACCATTTTTGGACTGATATCATATGCCCTTTAGAGACTCAACTTTCACAATAATGTAATGACGATCAGAGACTCTAGGATTTACCTGTTCATGAATAAAAAAACTCTGATATATTTAGTTACCACATGTTCTTTATACCTCTTTTTGTTCCTTGCTACTAAAATTAAATCACATAACCAACTCCATTCCCCTACTTCTAAAAGTCTTTATAGTATTAAAAAAAAGCATCAATTGAACCCCAAACAATGAGTTTAACATCCTACTTCCAAAAGCTTTATAGTATTAAAAAAACGCAACAATTGAACCCGACACAATGACTTAAACATAAGTCTAGAGAAATATCGGCAGCAACGAGCATCCATTTGAATATAAAACAAACATTAGTAATAAGATATACACACCTTTCTTGTTAGACATAAATACTTATCTTCACATTAGAAGATATAAACGTGTAAATAACATTATAATCGTTATTCTGTCGAGCACCTGTACAAATTCTATTTTATTCACGTCGTTATTTTTATACGGACCCACAAAATTCCACATCTTTATTCAATAAATATCAAAGGTGAAGAAATTTTTTATTCCCAATATACAGCCAAAAGAAATAACTACGACGGAAAATCCTGATGAATCTTCTTGGCCAACACAGGGATTGAAGCCTCCACCTACAGGCTAACAAGCCAGCGTCTTACTCACTTAGCCACCGTGACTTCCTAGGATCAAACCCTTGGACCTCCTGGTTAGAAAGCAAGCACCACAATCACTGAGCTGGTTTGTTAATAAGAAATAAAACAGGTGTATAATACTTCATGTCACATTTCAAAAGCTTGATATTTGATCATTATTTTATTGGATAAAGTGATTCCAAATTGAAGATTATCCAGGTATTTTTGGCAAATTGTTCGAATACCTATAAGTATCTTAAATTGTTCTTTGTTTAAAAGTCTTAAATCAAATTGCTATACTCATAACAAAAATCATTATTTATATATGATTACTGAGACAATTTCACCCAGAAAATTTTGCTTCTAATAATATTTATGGAGTTCAACTGTGTGTGTAATTTGCTATAATGGCTTTTTTTCTCAAATGTATATAATTGCAATTGACTGACAGGTTATAATTTTACAATCTGTCAATTTCGATTCTTGTCAGTAATGAGTGGCAAATTCACCTAAAAGAAAAGAACCCATGCTTTGGAAGCAATTTGGGTAATTTGTGCTTTCAAAATCAGGAAAATACAGATATTTACAAATCCTTTTTATATGTCCATATCTTCTTTCAATGTTATTATCTTGCCAAATTTTTTTTTATTCTATAACCATTGAATATTAAATAGGCTTTTACAAAAAACCTATTGTAAATATGTCTGGCATGCATCTAGGTCTTAGAAAGATTTGCCTCTCTCGAGCTATGTTTTCTTTTTTTACAAATATATTTATGTAATTGTAAAATGAGTTATATATATTTGATTTACATACATGTACCAATAAAGTGTAGGATTTATGATTTTGGTGACAATGTAATGTTGAATTTTGATTTATGTAAAAATACAGGGTTAAATGAAAGCTTGGAGAATTTTGCCGACCAAATTCAAACTGTTGTCGGGGTTTTTTTTCATCTAAATGACTAGGCAACATTAAATATGTCAGCCTCTCACGTGTGACCCTTGACAAGCAGGAACTAGGAGTCAAACAAACGACATTCTAGTCAAAGAGTCCAGTGTCAGAACATTAAACCTGGTTTCATTTCAATGGAATATAACTTTAACTTCAGAAGGAATATAGCTTTGACTTTAGTAAATCATCAATCATCTCCTAATCATCAATTCATTTTATGACTTTGAGATACAATTAAACCAAAAAATTGTCTTTAAATTGCCATAAAGGACACAAAAGCATGAAATAAATCAATTAATAAATACCAAATAATCAGAAATCATTTAAACTATCTCAACAACGGGACCCGAGTACCATGTTTAGACACTGTTGACCCCCTGCTGCGCTTTCACATTGCCAGTTTAATAATTTAGGATCATAAGCTGGGGTTGAACTCTCCAAGATTAGAAACCATAATTGGATTTGTTGTTGACTTGAGCCACTCTAAACGTGCCGAGTTTATGTAATGAGCTCTTCCGAGACAAAAACGTTAAACTCTCCAGTCTACCCGTTTGTCAATAACTCACGACCTTTTCTGATCAATGATGGTGAAAAATCGGAACTCTATCGCTCGAATAAACAGTCTATTTGTGTCATGAATAAAGAGTGTTTAGAAATCACTCAGAAATCACTCATGATGAATAAAGATTCTATAAAAAAAAGAAGATTCGATCAGCTATTTTAACAAAAGTTTTTTTCAGATAAGATATGTGAATAACTCTGTACTAAATTATACAACAGAGTCATTTTTGCTTAAGAAACTGCAATAATATTTTTTTATAAATAACCTTATGATTGATAACAAAATAACAACTTTGAAAAAATCATATATATTGTGTACAGTACAGAAAGATCAAATCATTAAAGCTTCGTCTAACATTTTTAATATAGCAAAAACAGATCAAGTTTGGAATCGCATGCAATAAAATCATGTACATATGAAAAAAAGTAAAATAAAACCAAAATATCTGAGACAAATGTTTGCATAGGAATTGTAAGAAAACAATTTTAGAAAATTAATTGTTTTAAGCTTCCAAAAACTTAGATGGGGAGGCAGTTCAGGGCAGTTAATTCGGAAAGGTAATTTGACCAAAGCAATAAACACTGTGGACTCAAACTCTTAAACGCCAATGTGTGAATAGAAAGCTACCGGTAATTCCACAAAATGTGTATTTCAAAAATTAATAAAGATTTCCTCAAACACCAATGGATAATCAAACAGAATTTCAAACATTCTCTCACCAACTCTGATCTGTATCATGACCACAAGATCTCATAAACTGGAACAGATAATATACTCAATGATATTCAAACAATTTGAAATTTCAATAAAGTTTCTACCCTTGCCCACAAGCACAATGCCACTGTGTTATATCAAATCCCATTAAGATTTTTACACGCCTTATATACCGCCAAAATATGACTAGAAATCAAACTTCATATGCAGGCTAGGAAATAATGTCTAAATGACAAGTACACTTGTAAGTTGTACCAGACCATATGTACAGGCCCCTCTATTTGTACTGGACGAAATGTACCAGACATTTTGGACTATATTCTGAATATGTATTTGAAATTGTAAAAATTCAGAAAATAGACAGAATATGTGACTGACAAAATGCCAGGCTTGAGAAGAATTGTGTCTGACAAAGCATCAATCTTTGCCTGACATTGTCAGTGACAGATGCCTTAAATTTCCTGGCTTGATCATATACAACAAAATTCATATCCCTGAAGCCATTTAAAAGATGGCTAAAAATTTCAAACAATGAACCTGGCCCGAGTTCACAAAGCTTTCTCTGACTTAAGAATTTACTCAACTTTCAATCACTGTTTATGAGAAATATCTTTCATCCAGAAACACAAAACTTTGCACATATTTTCTTATTGATGTATTTGAAACATTAAAGCAACAACAGTTTACAACAGGCTATATCTAAGGTAAATAAGCCAAAAATGTTTTTTGAAAATGGTAGCTTAGCACAAAATGTGAGAGTGAGAGAGAGAGAGAGAGAGAGAGAGAGAGAGAGAGAGAGAGAGGGGGGGGGGTCCTTTGGACACAAACTAGGTCATTTCGCCTTCAGGACTAAGAGATGGTTCAATTTTATTTCAATAATTCACTTGCGCATAGGGGTCTTTAGCAATGGTAGAAAACCAGAGAATCCAGAGAAAGCCCACGAGGTTGCACAGGCGACCCTACTCCTTGTCATGTTGATTCAATCACAGATCTTAGGATACAGCGGGCACCTGCTAACCATTCATCCACCAAATACCCCCCTTCTTTAAATAAGAAGTGTGAGAGAGAGAGAGATGGGGTTTAACGTCCACTTGACACAAACTAGGTCATTTTGGGACTAACATATGGTTGAATTTTATTTCAATAATTTGCTTGCGGGTAGGAGTCTTTAGCAGGGGGAGAAAACCCGCGATGTTGGACAGGCAACCCTACTCCTTGTCACACAAAACCAAGAAATTGAAACCACGCCAGTTCACCCAATGACAAACCTTATGATACAGCACGCACTTGCTAACCATTCATCCACCACATCCCCCCCCCTCCATCAAATAAGAAGTGATAGAAAGTGTTATACATGTAGCTGAAAAATGATCCCTCTTTAAATCATGTGTGTTTAGAGAGGAAATTTAAAAGAAGATATTTTATTAGAAGAAAGATGCCCATTAAATCATGGTGTTATTTTAGTCAATGTTTCAAAAAATCCAGACATTATAAATCAAGTCTGCAGCGGAGGCTACAGGGATAAGGTCAATAAGAATGAATATGCTTCATGTAACAGAATGGTTTGGGGATGTTGTCACAGCCTATATTTAATGTCCCAGCCTATATTTAACATCTTAAGGAAATTGATAATACTTTCTTTTGGACAGGAAAATTTATGACACAGCCTTAAAATGGAAACAATTATCTATTTTCTAACTGCTGGTGTTTGTTTGATAGATATTCGCATTTTAAATTGCTAATTAAAAGGGAAATTGCAAAAAAGATCAAATTTAGATAAAATGAAAAAGTTTAATTCTGTCAGGCGATAACGATAATATAATGAAAACCAAACAATATGCGTATGCATGATTTCCGAGACAGTACCATAAAGTGATAGTCCAAAAGTTGATTTGAATATAGACATAGCTTGTATATGCGATACATGATAAAGCACTCAGAGCATTTTAATTTTAAGTTATCTCCCTAAATATATTTTGACTTAAATCTTGTACATACAGAACAGAGTTTTAGTTTAAATATCTAAATAAGTCAGTGAGCCTTTATTCATTAATGCATTTTAAAATACCCTTATTGAAATTCAGAATTTTGTTATAGAAAATTTCTGCAATAGAAAGACTATTTAGGCAGCTAGAAAAGTTTCTGATAGGACTTAACGTAGCTAAATCTTTAATCTCTGATATCTAGAAATGGATACAAATGGGTTGCAGTGTGAGAGTGAGAGTGAGAGAAATGGGATTTAACATCCACTCGACACAAACTAGGTCATTTCGGGACTATTATATGGTTTAATTTTATTTCAATGATTCGCTTGCGCGTAGGGGTCTTTAGCAGTGGGAGGAAACCGGAGTACCCGGAGAAAACCCACAAGGTTGGACAGGCGACCATACAAACAATCGGGGGTCGCAATGTATATAATACTGTAATATGAATGTATATAAATTGATTTACATTTAATCATTCTATTTTTACTGTAATTTCTAATTAAAATGTTTGGCGAAATATGCTAAGAAATTAAATGGAATTTGCATCTGAATATTTCCATCTACACCAGTAGCCTTGTTCATTAAAAGAATTCTGGCATTCCAATTTTAAATGTTTATCTGGTTTTGAATATTGGATTTCAGTAGCCCATCTTTCACCTCAGATAACGACATTCAATGTTGATTTAAACTGACCAATAATTTGTCTTTCAATATCGAAGACTATGGATGATATAGAGTTTGAGACTTGCCTCCTTGAAATTAGTCCACTCTGCCACCCATCTTCTACACAGCTGCCACAGGTACGAACAAAATCTAAACTGTTTCATTAATTATCTCTAAGCAGTCTTTTTAAATTGTAATCAAACAATTAATTAATCTTCTAACATTTAAATAACTTGGTATAAACTAATTAAGAATTCTATCAATTTTAAGATAAGGTGACATTTCCATTCGTTTTATATAAGCAACTAGCTGCCATGGCAGATAAATCAGCATGCAAGGCAGCAAAGTTTAGGGCATCATATAATTTAATTGAATACAATAGAGTTAATTAAGACAGGCTTATTCCATTTTGCCCAGTGATTGGCATTTCAGCCTATTACTCTTCTTTTGAATTTCAACTGTCAAGGGTTATTTTTATATGCATGTCAAAGTGTACATTAGACCTTGGTTTTTCATACCAACTACAAGACACTGTTCATTGCCATGCCTTCTGTCAGGTGCCGCTAACAACGGGAATCTAGGCTGGATATTCATGAGGAACTTTTTCAACACCAGGATGGATCCTAGGAAATGAAATGAGGGAAATTTTGCCCACACAATGGATCTTTTACGTGCACGCCAATGTGTACATGGGGCCTCGGCATTTCCTCCCCCTTCCGAATCACTAGACAGCTGTCCTTGTCAGGCCCTCCGTTCTCCATCTATGACAAAGGGAAACCACGCCGGAAAATTTGGATGAACTTTCTCAGCCAATGCAGGGATCGAACACCCGATCTCTGGGCTAGCGAGCCAGCGTCTTACCCACTTAGCCACCATGATCCCCATGGATACTAGGAACCAGGTTCAAATATGACAGCAACTGTTTGAAAAAGGCTAGAGGTGGAATTACATGTGCAGGGTTTCCGCCAGAAAAATCTTTAAGGGGGGTACAATTTATGTGGTCGCCGAAGGCGACCCATTAGCCATACAGTCACAGCTATTAAAGGGGGTCTCGGGGTCCTCCCCCAGGAAATTTTTTCGTCCCGAATGCTGTAAATCCGTTTACCGAGTATCTCCATCAAGAAATTTCCCCGACCTAATTCCATCGTTTCAGCAGGAAAACACTGCAAATTCGGCATGATAGACCCACAAGTTGAAGTAACGTTTTAATATATTATTTCCATGTCATTGTCATTCTCCAATAAAGTTCACTTATCTTTAAGCTAAGCAGGATTGTTCAGATGTTAATTGCCGATTCTACCATCGCCATGTGTTTTGTTTATGTGCAGACATATGGCAGACTGCGCATGCTCAATCCACTATTTTATATAGAGCAGAGCCGAGTAATTGACGATAGTGACACACTGATATAATGTCCGTCAACAACCCATTCCATAACATATATATTTTATGGTTTGAATTTTATTGAAGTTAGGCCTAGCTAAGTTAGTTTTATACGGATGTCAGCTGATTCGTAACCTTTTCCTATGTTGTTAAAATCAGATTTAAAGTAGGGGTTTCACTTCAGGTCACGTAACTTAGTGTGAAATAGGACAACCAGCAGCCGAAATATAGCCCACTTCAATCTACGATTCTGAATTACTATTTTATGTAAATGCATTCCTAACACTTGTATTTCAATAGTTTAATATCAATCTCAATATCTGCAGAGATTTAGGCTAAAAAAGTATGGAAATGTAAGCGAAATTACCGTTTGTTTACAAGAGATGCTCGCGGGAGAATACCGCTCTGACCTCACACGGACCAAGATTTTCCATTGCTACGACTCACTTCATTGGTGAATCCTATCGTTAGTTTTCGGGGAATTTTCTTATAGAACCAATCAAACGATAGATAACATTTTTGTGATTACGTGAACAAGAATTAGCTACGATCGATGATTTAATTAATAACAAAAAGGAGCAAAGAATAACTTGAATAAACCAAGTTATAATATGTTATATGATATTTCGTTAGTTACATATCACTTAAACACTCTTTTTCTTACACAAAACACACTTTTTGAAAACATTACTCAGCTGACTGAAGGGGGGTATGCACCCCCCTTCTCCAAGCGAAGGGGGGTACGTGCACCCCCTGTACCCCCCACTGGCTGAAACCCTGATGTGAACCTAAATTGAAATAACAAATTCACTATATATTTCTCATCTTTTTTTAATATTTTATAGAACAAGGGCAGAAACGCAGTAAATCATAAAGAATTCCACCAAAAGTCTCAATTAAAACTTATATACATAAAAGTAGCCAGTTTCTTCAAAATCAAATTAAGCAAGGGCAGTAAAACAATGAATCATTAAGAATTCCACCAGAAGTCTCAATTCAAACTTATACACATAAAAGTAGCCAGTTACTTCAAAATCTAATCAAGCATCGATATGAGAGGGGTTTTACATAGGCTAAGCCTGTTCCCCAATCCCATTCAGACATCCTGAATAAAATATTGTTTATAAAAAAAAACAAAAAAAACCCCAACCTACACAAGAGATTTAATATTATTCCTAACTCTACAGATTACACAGTCAAACAGATCTAGAAATAATGATTTTTGATACACCTGAAAGTATCAGGCACATATGAACTATTCCTGATAATTAAACAATCAAAACTGTGCCTGATAAAAAAAAAAACACTATATGTGCCTGACAAATCTTGAATTTGTTTTTGACAATGTCTGTGACAGGTGCCTTATTTCCAGGATTGCTGTCAATCAAAGACTGTACAGAAGAAAATACTCAATGGTTGGTTCTAAATCTTTGGAATATTTTCAATAAATCATACATTATAAACCAACAACTGTTATTCCAAATCTATATTTGAACTTTTATGATCGAAAAGTTTTACTTTTAACCAAACATGGTCTTCTTACCTAAACAAGTGCCTCATCAAATAATAAACTAAGTTACTTTACCACAACACAGTCATTAACTAAATATGGTCTTTGCCACTAAATATAGTAACTTCAAAAAATAGAGCCTCTTTATAAAGGACCAATAAAATAATTTCTTACTGAAATATTCATAACTATTTCCCCATTTCTATCATATAGGGCCTAATAAAGTTACTTTACCACAACACTGCCATTACAATCAAATATGATTCCTTTAACTTCTTTAGTTTTCTTAACTATATATACTGTGACTGCAACAAATATGGTCTCTTTAAATGCGAATTATGAAAACCATTCATTAAAATAATTTCTTAATCACTTAAACAATTCATAAGCATTCTTATCAAATAATAAAAGAAGTTACTTTACCACAACACAGCCATTACGACCAAATATGGTCCCTTTAACTCATTTAGTATGAGATCAATGAGATATGACGGAACACGGTTGATGAGCGAGAGGGTAGAAGTTGAAAGATGATAAATGTACTCCTAACAGTTGTCTTAGCGAAAATAGCTCCACGCCACGTCCAGGTTATAAGACAGACAGACTTAAAGCTGGCACTGAATGAGAGAAGGCGTTAGAAAGAACAGAGATCTATTAAGAGAGGTTGATGTCGTTATTTGAGGTATTTATGGGACGAAGAACGGCAATATTAAGTAATTAGTTAGGAAGAAGACAAACATTCCCAGTCATTTAGATTTAGTTTCATATCAGTTCTGCCACCTGATGACAGCGACTTGTTGACCTAGACCACAAGTAGACAGGTTTTATGGGACTTTTATGTATGTTCATCCCAAATGACTACTGGATCAATAATGTAGAGACTCTGTTTAAAATAAAAGATTTCTGTATATAAAGACAAAACAATGGATCTAAAGGCATTCATTAGAATATAACATGATCTGGTCAAAAAGAAAACATATGTCTGAGAGCACCTTCAATAACAGAACCACCTTTTAAGATTTTCTACATTCTTAAAACAAGTAAATATAATTATTTACCTTATAGAAAATTAAACAGATTGTAGTAAATTTGTAAGATGAAACCTGCGTAATTGCTGATGGTAATGTTTACGCACATACACACAAGTCTGACTGTAAAGTTTTACAATAACAATACAGATCTGATTTTGATGTTTTATGATAACTATACACATTAACTATGGTATATATACACAAGTTTCATTGTAATGTTTGACAATAAGTGGTATATACAAATCTGAGAAAAAATGGACATAGAACAGTATAACTTTTGGGTGACGAAATATAAATATGTACAAATCTGATTGTAATGTTTACAATAACTATATACAAGGAGCTGTTTGTAATGTTTAACAATAACTATATACAAGGGGCTGATTGTAAAGTTTACAATAACTATATACAAGGGGCTGATTGTAATGTTTACAATAACTTATACAAGGGGCTGATTGTAATGTTTACAATAACTATATACAAGGGGCTGATTGTAATGTTTACAATAACTATATACAAGGGGCTGATTGTAATGTTTACAATAACTTATACAAGGGGCTGATTGTAATGTTTACAATAACTATATACAAGGGGCTAATTGTGATATTTACAATAACTACAAGGGTCTGATTGTAGTGTTTACAATAGCTATATACAATGGCCTACTTGTAATGTTAACTATGTACAATAAAAATTCACAGAAATAATTGTAATGTTTTACAATAACTATATATGCACAGACCTGATAGTAAGTCTACAGAATGGACTACCGTATTTCCTCGAATACAGCCCTGGGGTTCTATTCGAGGCACGGGTTATAATCGAAGCCGGGTTGTATTATTTTCAGACCCGAATTAATGCTTCAAAATCTTCTATAGGGGGGACATTTTGGACAAGTAAAACAAGCAGAGCCGGTCTTGCCAATACGAAGGCTAAACTCTCTGTGCGCGACATGAGATAATTGTACTTCATGTGCAAGAATCATCAATTATTTTATATTTTGACAGGGAGTGTTCAGGTTTTACGTTAGACCCGGGTTCTATTCGAGACTCTGGTTGTTTTTATCTCAACACCACCTTTGGGCTCTATTCGAGGCCCGGGTTGTAATCGAGGCCGAGGTTGTATTCGAGGAAATACGCAGGCCAGAGGCTAGTGGGGGGGCTGGGGGGCGGAATTTTTCTGTCTGCGTCGGAAAAAAATCGCTGGTTAGCTATGCTCGCATTTTCGCCAGGAGAGAGTTTTAGTACAACATATCCTCTCAAATTTGGCCAAGAGATAGTTAATGTCGGCTGGAAACTTTTTATTTTCCGACACATTCGCTACCTGCATGTCATAGAGGTCTAAATTCCTTCTCACAGCTTCTAATTTTCGTGCTCTCCCCTCCTCCTGCTTACGGCAGTCGGCGATGACCTTCGTTCATTAATTTTTTGTTGTCGGAAATTTATCTTCCTCGCCCCCCTATGTCGGCTAAATTTTGGTTTCTGGCTTCGGGCCTGGAAATACGGTATATGTTTTTACTGTAACTGTACCAAACTAAATGCTTTGTTCAATGTTCAACCATAATCACACAATACTTTCACACGACTTTCTGTATTGTTTTGCACTTATTGTAAATTGAATTGATTCTGAATTATAAAAACTGTTTCATCTTTTACTGTTCGATTTATTGTGTGGGACCTTTGCTTTAAGTGACCAAAATGTACGAGATGGATTTCGTTTAAATTTTACTATGTTTTTATACTGACAAATTGTCTACATATGTCCTGATTTAACCTAGTAAACTCAGACCATTAGAAACAAGGGAAGAAAATTGACAAATTATCTTGAGCAGACGACCAATTGAAAAGAAGCAGACGGTTTAAAGAGAAAATGATGGGGTTCAAAATTGTGACAATTTCTTTGAACTTTTTTGATAGTCGTTACAAGACGTTAAATGTATTGTATTATACTTATTACATATGTCTACAGAACTGGTAAAATGAAAAGAATTGGTCTTGATTTATTTTTCATTTAACTTCACCTGTCACAGGGATAGACGCCCAAGTAAATAGTATTTTTTGAATAGTAGGTCTATATATGTGAATATACACAAATGTAATAAACTCTTCAATATTGAAAAGGAGTATCCAATTTTCAAAACAAAACATATATGCACACCATGCCACGTACATGACACGCTGTAAAAGATAACAATAGTCCTAAGTTTAATGGAGACTGATTTATTGAAAAAATTCTATACCTAAAATTGTACGGAAATTCATAAAATTTACTAATATCCCAATTAGGAGACCACTTCATTTCTCTGATAAATATCAAACAATAATAATATATATATATAAGTCGCCTACTACATTATAAAATGGCCTCACAGAGCACCGACTTTTAAAAAAAATATTTGAATCTGGAATCTCTGTAAGCTACCAATTTTGATCTAAATAATCTAATTCAAACTCTGCAGGTTGTTTAATTATATATATATATATATATACTGGTTGGGGACTTTTTCAAGTTTGTATTGATCTTGCAGTAAGTAATCAACCAGGTGTGCAGAACACACGCTTCTTTATTAACTAAAATAGTCTTTATAATCACAGCCATACATGATTAATTAATAAATAGCAAATTACTAATCATTTAACTCTCGAGTATAGCATGGAATGGAAAGCATGCTACTTGATTTAACGACAGAACTTAGGATCTAAATCCCATGCATTAGACCAATTGACCAGAGAGAGAGAGAGAGAGAGAGAAATGGGGTTTAACGTCCACTCAACACAACTTGGTCTTTTCAGGACTAACATATGGTTTAATTTTAACAGTGGGAGGAAACCTGAGTCCCCTGTAGTAAACCCACAGGGTTGAGAAGGTGCCCCTACCTCCATGCTGCACCAGGGCTCAAAAACACAGCTGCAAGCCAGAGGTGGCCGGCCACTTAGAGGTCGAAGTGGACACTCTAGACCACTAGGCCATCCCAACCCCCACCATTTGACCAACCAACCCCAAAATTTGGTTAAGTTGTTGAAAGTAAGTTTAAGGTCAGGTTTTTGGCTCCATTAAGTTGAGGTACTGGCACAGTTCACACCCCGCCACAACCAACCAGCATTGTGTATATAATCATGTTTCTGTGTCTCTATGATATTATCAGGTAACCACCAGGTTCTCCTGACAGATACTTGACCTTGCGTATCAAGGAAATAGTATGGCAGGCAGGTCGCGTAAAATCAATAAACTAGATTAACGGAAACAGACAAGATAGTGTGGTCATATCCTTTTAAATCCTATGATGTCAGTCTATAATTAATAACAAATACCACGTTATAATTAAACCTAATAATAGTCACCTTTTTTATACAACTACAAAAATAACATTCTACTCTTATATAACTAAGAAAACAAGTCGATAGGAAACTTCAGAATCATTTTTCAACAGTTTAGGAGAAGAGACAAATTAGGTAGACAGGCAACGAAACATATGGCCATAGCAGCTAAATCGTCCGAGCTGTCAACAAGGTTTGTCATATATTTATTCTTTTGTAGGTAACGGGGGGCATTTACAAGACAATTTCATGCAGATCAGATTATAATTTTCGTAAGTTGCGGTTCACAAGTACAAACTGAAACAAGGGCCTTAACTCAGGAAGTAATAAACAGAAATTGCGGAAATTCAGCAAGCTTGTACGCTTTACTTATTTACATAATGCATATGAATTTCATACAGATCGAATGATAACTTCTGGCGTTAGAGCATTTACAAGATTCAAAAAGTGAAACAAGGGCAATAACACTGGAAGTAATAAACGGAAATTGCTGAAATTCAAAAGGCTTCTCCGTTTCACTAATCTAAATGATGCATATAAATTTGATGAATTTCCTGTATGTGATAGGCAATAAATCTGCAAATAATTCAATTTGAACTCATGAATATCAAGTAAGATACCAAGTTTCATGAAAATCACAAGAGAGAATTTAACATTGACCCCCAAAAAATCTATGTCATTTTGGAACAAACATAATAATATGATACAATTTTATTTCAATAATTCCTTTGCATGTATTAGTCTTTATCACCCAATAATACATTCTACAGTAGATATCGCTCGTATGATAAATTACATAATCTACTGAGCGATATCTTCTTAGGAGATATCGCTTTACATGAACTTGAAATCTATAGAAAAGAATTTATATTTATTTATTTCTGCATGTAAGAAGGGATTGGGTGATAAATAAAATCTCCTACTCGTCTTTTTTGATATCAAAAAATATCAACACTCGTTGATAAAGTAAAAAAGACTGGTAGGAGATTCTCTATATAGCAGAATGAGGAAACCGGAGAAAAGCGACCATTTGCTTTGTCATCTACAAGTGTGGGTTTGAAACCATGCCACTTGGCTCATGGACAGCTACCAAAAACTCCCTTATGTCTCTGAATTAAGTTGAACCTTCTAAACATCGTTCTTCTTAAATCTCTTAGGTGTGTTTCACGCATAATGAAGCATAATGAATAAAGCCAGACACGAAACAGGTTTATCCCCCCTGAAAAACGTGTAAAAATCATGACTTTGTTATCATAACAGTATTATCAATGACACTATTAACCCAAGATCTGATTATTTTTTTTTTCACTTACTACAGAACCTCTACTAAAACAGGACTACTAGTAATAAAATTAGTATCCATGGCAACAGGGAAAAAAGCTTTTAAAGATAGAAAATGGAAACAAAAGAGGAGCCCGTGGATGAAAGGGAATCATCTCAAAGAAACGACGTCATCCAACCTATCTATTTATAAATTTACGTCCAAACGGAACCCAAATAATTGATGACAAGACGAGAGTGTATCCTATAAATCTGAAAGTAGCCTCTAAACCAAAAATTACATTATCTAGTTACAGAGCATGGTTTTACCTCTGCTAAAAATGGAAGCAAAAAACATTTTATCTTTTTTTCTGAAAGTTCAAGGACCAATTAATAAATCTAGAAGTGAACAGATTTCTTTGCTTTAGGTGAAAAATAAATTTGTTGATTTTAGAAGTGGATATGTCTGTCTACATTTATTTCTGCAGTTTAAAGTCTCAATAAAGCAAATGATCTGTTTACATATAAGAAAAGAAACTAATAAAAATAAACTTAATCTAATAAAATGGAGTCTAATGAAAACATAGAGGGAACTATTAACCGAACTGTGGAGCTACAGCCTACTCTTGTATGGATTTCCAACTGTCAGGGATCTTTAACGTATTGACAATGGCATACATGAAATAACAAGCCAACACTGAGACTGGTGTCCCCCGCCAAAATCCCAAAATAAATAGATGACACATATTAATTAATTACACATTTATTTATTTTAATCACTATCGAACTTAGTCAAGGTACTGACGTAATGGAACTATACACCATGTATCATGACTCTCACTTAATTAGAACTTAAGTTATTGTGTCCCAAAGCATCAACCAACATAACACGTACACCAAGTTTGAACAATTCTAGCTTAATTAGAAAGAGAGTTATTGTTATTTGACAAACAGACAGACAGACAAACCCATTTTAATAGTGCTCTGCTTTCTTCAGAAAGCCGAGGAACAAAAACTGAATCAAATGAAGTACTGTCCTTCACTGAATGAATTAACAAACATTATCGTTTCTCTCTCTCACTCTCATAACTTCTTTAGAGAGAGAGAGAAATGGGGTTTAAGGTCCACTCGACACAAACTAGGTCATTTTGGGACTAACATATGGTTTAATTTTATTTCAATAATTTGCTTGCGCGTAGGGGTCTTAAGCAGTGGGAGGAAACCGGAGAAAACCCACGAGATTGGACAGGCAATCCATCTCCTTGCCACGTACAATCACTGAACATCTGATGCTGTCTTCCTTAACTCCCTACTATTATTTCATTGTTTTCTGATATATATACAAAATAGGAAATTAATTGTTCAATTCTTTGGAGCACGTTTTACAGTGTATCTAAAGAAATTCCATCAACACTATTTAATCAAAGAAATTCCATCAACACTATTTAATCAAAGGTTTCGTTTACAAATAATCAGATTAAAAGATATCTCTGATTCCATCCTTTCTAAGAAATAATAAAAAAAAAACTTGCATATTGAATACATTTTATATTCCAAGAAAAACATATAAAAGCCATTATTAATTTGCTTGTATGGATGTCAGTGGGGGCTTTTCAGACCGACACATTCAATAAAAACATCCAGACTTTTTTGTTTCCTGTATCTTCAGTAAGCATTTAAGAAATAACACTAGCCTACATAATCCAGACAGACCACAGGCTATGGAAGCAACACCGAATTTCCTGATATGTGAAATTACCCACATGATTTCTTATTACCGTTGTAAATATCATCGTTATTAACAGCCCAAGGGTTCCGTCACAATTTAAAGTCTGTCAGCTAAAGTAATTGGCAATCATGACCAATAGAATTGCTGACACCTAAACCCCAGTTATGAAGCAATAAATGTTAGGACAAATATTGCTTGTACGGCATATTAAAATATCAAGCAGTCTTCGCTTCAAGGCTTTTGACATGCCTTGTTATACAATTGGCTTAACTGTGACAAACAAACAGACAATATTCATTGCCAAACGTCCCATCCTGCACCAGTGGCACAGGGAAACAAAACTGCTCAACTTCCGTGGCCAAAACTGGGATAATATCTAGGATCTCGCGTTTACTGAGCAACTGTGTCTTCCATAATAAACTGACAAAGATGTTTATTAGATTCCAGGACATTTCTCGGTATATATGTATATATATATATATATATAACAGTGACATGTGGTTTAATTCACTATTCTTAAAACTGGATGAGAAACTTCTCTGAAATTGCATACATGAATAGGGGGGGGGGGCTGAATGGTTAGCACATAATATATTATATTATAATATATATTATATGCTGTATCATAACGCCTAGCTGTCATTGAGTCAACAGACGTGGTTTCGAATCCCCGGTTGTATGTGAGAAGGAGTAGGGTCGTCTGTCCAGCCACATGGGTTTTCTCCAGATCCTCCGGTTTCTTCCCACCTCTACGCGTAAGCGGATTATTGAAATTAAATTCAAACATATGTTAGTCTCAAAATGACCTAGTTTGTATCGAGTGGATGTTAAACCCCATCTCTCTCTCTCTCTCTTAATGAATTATTACAACAAATCTCTTATCAGCTTTTCAAATATGGTTTCTGACCTGGTAAACGGTGGTTAATTAAGAAAATCAGATAATGAATGTTATACCTCAAAGCCTGTACTTTTCAATATAACAAGATTGCCATAAGCTGTAATAGATACTTGAGAAGATATGAAATCGGAGCTTATTGAGTTTATATTGAACATCTATAGCATGATTACAACTTACAGATGTTCTTCAATATCTGTAGAGGATTCTTCACAACATATAATTATATTTTCAAGCTGCGTCGTCATTTGTAATTTTCAGCCGATATCTCTATCTCTTTTTCATGTCTTAATCCACGTTAAAAAGTATGAAAATTGACCAATTTACTTAAAGAGGCATTATATGTAAGATAAGATAAAGAGCTGATAGTTCTCGCTATAACAGTTTAGAAAAGATAATGAAAAGAGAAAATGTTGAACATTTCATTCAAATTACTTCACTCTGAGCCAAGTTATCGCTAATACAATTACACAGAGTAGAAACGATTAACCATTTCATCAACCAGAATCTTCATCTTCTTTCAGAAGTCTTGCCTTTCTTTTTTCAATCATGCCTTAACAAAAACCTTAATAGATTGAACAACATTCCAGGTTCCAAATAATATTGGTTAACAAACGTTTTAACAACTTATCAACTACAGCCATACAAATTACAATGAGTTTGACCTGAACCATAAATAAATATCATAGTAAATCAGTAATTGTTCTTCCATAAGTATGTGTTATTGTTTATTGCTATATATCAAATTACTAAATGTTTCTAAATGATTATATTCTATCCTCCTTTCAACACTGCTTTATTTTATATTCAACAATGTCTATCAATCTGATCAGCAATAAATAATCACTTGGCACCCAATATAACTGACAAGGGAGAGTTAATTACCTCTCAATATTCATTTTTTTGCAAATTGAATTCTAAAATATTTTTTTATGAATTATTAATAAAACAGAATGAATGGGTATTTGGATAAAAATAACCATTTAAAAATTTCAGAACTATATAATAATTTAAACTGTAAGCTCTTAAACAATTTTATCTAGTATGTTTGGTTTTAAAATTAGTCTTTTTCCCGAAGAAATAAAACAAAATGGAATTTAGTGTCCACTAGACACAAACTAGGTCATTTTGGGACTAACATACAGTTCAATTTCATTTAAATAATTTGCTTGTGCGTAGGAATCTTTAGAAGTGGGAGTAAACCAGAAGACCTGAAGAAAACCCATGATATTGGACAGGTGACTCTACTCGATAACAGATCTTAAGATCCAACTTGTTAACGATTTTCAGCCATTCCCCACCCCTCAAGAACACAGAGAGAGATAAATGGGGTTTAAAAAGGTCCACTCGACACAAACTAGGTCATTTCGGGACTAACACATGGTTTTTAATTTTATTTCAATAATTCGCTTCGTGTAGGGGTCTTTCAGAGCGGGAGGAAACCAGAGGACCCACAGAAACCCACAAGGTTGGACAGGCGACCCTACTCCTTGTCACGTACAGCCTAGGATTCAAGACCATACCAGTTGACTCAATGACAGGCTTTATGATACAGCCTGCGTGTGCTAACCATTCGGCCATCCAACCCCCTTAAAGAACTGAAAATCTATATGGATATTGGTGTACATATAGCTGAAACAAGAGCTTTGCATCTTCTTTAGGAAGTCTTGCCTTCCTTTTTTCAATCATGCCTTAACAAAAACCTTATTAGATTGAACATTGAACAAAATTCCTGGTTCCCTGCTCTCTGTTGATTTAAAAACAAAATTAACTTATACTTACTATTCAAATACCATATATAACATCCCATCAGAACTATACGTTTCTAGCAGTTCCACGATATGACAATGTTTTAATAAATGACATATAGAAGCTTCTCTCTTTAAATCTGAAAATACACGATGAGAAATAGTAAGATCAAAGAAATGATGTGATCGACTTCGTATGGTATAATAAATGATGAAAAGGGTCTATAGAGATAATATCATCCATACATAATGTCTGTCCACAGTGGTAAGCTAACTCACTTATTGTTCATGTTGCGTAAGAAGTATTGAGTCACTTGTGTTCGTATTTAACATCAGATATATCAACGCTGGACAAGAATGAATGAATTAAATGCAGTTTTACATCCTTTAGGCATACATCATATACATATATCAACATTGGACAAGAATGAATGAATTAAATGCAGTTTTACATCCTTTGGGCATACATCATACATTGTGCTAAGGGGAAAATTCTGGTCCAACAGCAATACAATTCCAACTGTCATCACTGCAGGAGCTCAGTTTTTTTTCCTCCCATCTGAAAACCGGAAACTGCGACAACAAAATAATTCTATTTACTGGAAACTGCTATTAAGAAATAATTCTATAAGGGGAAAATTCTGCTCAGACAGCTATACAATTCCAACTGTCATGACTGCAGGAGGTCAGTTTTTTCCTCCCATCGTAACTACTAGACTAATTTCTTTGCCAGACTCTTGTTCCTTTGTCACTGACAACAGTGTCTTTCTTGACCAGCATCAGGATTGAACCCCAAACATAAGGGGTCGTGATCATATCCAAATGACATGTTGCTTTTTCTATTGCAGATTGTTATTCATATTAGGTGATAGAAATTAAATACCACATTAAACGTGTGGTAGATTTCTATTTTGTTCTAACTTGGATATATTGTCGACTGACTACACAAAACTAATTCTTTGTCTGTTAAAAATTCTCCTTAAAGTCTTGTATGATTTTATATGATAGCCTAAATTCTCAATGAAAAACATCTTTTCTTTAGCTAATTGTAGGGTCCAGCAAAGTCATTTAGATCAAAACACGATAAAATGTTAATATATTTGTCATTATCCCATCCATGAAGTATCATTTACAAGCTCTTTTTGGAGGGGGAGGGGGGCAAAGGAAGCATGGGGTGTATCATTTTCAAATTTTATAATATTTTGAGTCCACTTCCCTGTCCCACTCAAAAAAGGACTATTTTTGCTGTTGAGAGGTGTGGGTCATTGGCCAATGCCTTCCATAGTAACTATGCAGCTGTATTTTGACAAAAAAGTAATGTTCCCAATCAGTCAATCTTACTGCCAGTCAGTCAAAGACATGTGAATAGGTTGGAAAGAGTTCCAGTCTAATCCTATCTAATTTCTCCAGTTGGTCATCCACTGCAAGTCAGTCAAATGAGAGTCCAGTTCCAAACCTAATTAAATAAAGATATTTATCAAGATCAGGGTCCATACTCAAAGGTTTTCTAAAAGTTAAGTAAAAATACTTAATTTTTCCACTTAACAAAGTGTCTTACCTTAAATCGGTATTCAAAGGCTCTATTTTTCATTTGCTTGGCTATGTGAAGACTTAACTCCACACTTAAATTATGGAAAACTCACATTCGCCAAAAAGCATGAATTTTCAATTTATGGACTACCCTCCACTGCCAAAAATCACGAATTTCTAACATTTCAAGCAAGTTATGCCCCCTTAAGAGCATCAACTATACTCTATTAAATTCTTAGTTTATATTACCATAAAAATGTTTGTCGAAACATTATACACGTATTGTAACGTGTGAACATAGTATGATTGTAATTTGGATAAATTATGGTATTCTGCATCCTTGGCCGGAATGGCTGTTTTCATAGATTTTTTCCCCCTAAAATTCCATCTGAAATACATTACAATAAATAGTGGCAGTATAATGATAGATATTGTAAACTTTAATTTTTTAACACTGTATCACGAATAGAAAAGAGCATATTATTAGCAATACACAATGGCCTTTGCCTTCTAATTTAGACTGGACAAATCATACAGTCGTTTTTTTTTTTATAAATCTATCATTTGCGAATTTCATAGATATTTTGTAGGTACCCACATTTTAGATTTTTAAAGGCCTGGCACGGACGGTACGTACGAAAGATGCATGTTGAATTATATTTTAACTGAATAAATACTATCGATTATGTATATGGGAATGAGATGTAAAAAAATAAATCATGCCTTGCTTCTAGCGGTAGTATAAATAATTTTAAAAAATGTATAAAGATCTTTGAATTTAACTTTATTATATGACAATTGCGGAAACAGGATAAAGCATGTATACAAACATGATAGATGATCGGAAAAAGATATACTATCTCGGTGGTAATAACCTTTTGGTCTATTATGGCACCACAACATCAAACCTGCTGTCGAAAAAGGTAATATGAGGCCAGCTACGCTCGGCGACATTGTCTTTGTTTCAATCTGAATCCCCTAACATTTAAAATCGCCACTACGGGACTGCTACTACAGCGTTAAAAGAAGTAATTATAATCTCACTTAACTTTAAGGTACCTCCCGTAGGTCACTTAAAATTAAGTGGATATTTCTCACTTAAACTGGCCTTTGAATACCACTTAAAGACTTACACTTAAAAGTTAAGGCAGCTTAACTTTAAGGGAAAATTTGATACTTAACACTGCCTTTGAATACCACTTACCCTTAACTTACAGGAAGTTACGTATATTTAAGTGAAAGCTAGTAGTTAAGTGACTATCTAAGACTTAAGATATCCTTTGAATACGGACCCAGATATTTCAAGACAAAACCTTCTAAACACTAAACCTGATTCCTATTCACAATTCTGTATTCATCTCCTCACACATATTGTTAAAGTCATTGAATTTTTAACTCCCTTTCTGCAAATCTTCAACAATAAAATTTTTTACCTCTTTTGTTATAGTTATAGTCAGAAAACAAAAAGAACACAAGTTTGCACTTTGCTCGTTGTTTCTCTTAATCGCTATTTGAGGCATTCAACCAATAAACCATTATTGTAATATCGTGTAAATAAAACAAACACAAACAGCTTTTCCAATATCACACCCATAACCCTTGAGAGAGAAACACAAACACGACACTCAATGCATTCACACTTAATATAATTATAAGCCTCTACCATGAATAAATAAATTATGTACGGTAAGACGAGAAGCACAATCACGAACGCATTTTCCAACAGATTAGAATATTATTGAGATTTGCAGAGATTCAGACAAACAAAGTGATACAATGGACTATTAAATAGAGGTCATTCACACAGATTAAAAGATGTTTCTCTAAGCAAATTAAATCTTTTTTTGTAGTCTGCGTAAAGATATTGATTAACTTTTACAATAGTAGACTCTAAGAAAATTAAGTTGTAGTTGTATAAACCCAATTCAAATTTTATTTTGGCCCAAACAAAAACACAAACTCACAAGAATACCACTTAATAATATGTATCCATGGACAGATTAAAGAGAATACCACTCTGTAATATGTATCCATGGACAGATTAAAAAGAATACCACTCTGTAATATGTATCCATGGACAGATTAAAAAGAATACCACTCTGTAATATGTATCCATGGACAGATTAAAGAGAATACCACTCTGTAATATGTATCCATGGACAAATTAAAGAGAATACCACTCTGTAATATGTATCCATGGACAGATTAAGAAGATTACCACTCAGTATTGTGTATCTATGGACAGATTAAGAATATTACCACTCAGTATTGTGTATCTATGGACATATTAAGAAGATTACCACTCAGTATTGTGTACCCATAGACAGACAAAACAATACCACTCAGTAATGTGTATCCACAGACAGACTCATGAGAATACCACTATGTAATGTGTATCCATGGACCGGCCTACAAGAATACCACTCAGTAATGTGTATCCATGGACAGACCTATAAAAATACCACCCAGCAATGTGTATCTATGAACACTCACAAGAATACCATCCAACAATGTGTATCCATAGACAGACTCATGAGAATACCACTCAGCAATGTGTAACAATGTACAGACTCAAACGAATACCACTATAATGTGTATCCATGGACCCACCTCCAAGAATACCACTCTGTAATGTGTATAAATGGACAGACTTACTAGGTATCCATAGGTGGACACTTCCCCTCAGACAAGCCCTCCCTTTTTACACTAAGTTACTATATGTCCAGTAAAAACCTTTATTGTGCCTCCATATTTGGTAAGAAAAAACACAAAATAACACAAAACCACAACGCTGTGTATCAATGGGCAGATCAAGAGAGGGATGACCCTACTCCTCTTTCATTTCCCCTAGTTATTAACTACATATATATATATGCCTATTAAGAATTGTGTACCCTTTAATTATTGATTCAAAGTAATTGAAGTATTGAGTTGACAAGACAAAAAGCCATATTCCATTCAATATATAATTTCCGTCTTATATCCAATACAGAAAACCTAAACAAGAATACAGCAATGTTAAAACAATTAAAATTATAGCACTAACCTTTTCAGTGTACCTGAACCAGGTGAAGTAATATTATCTATACCAGACTGGTATATAGTACAAACAATTACTGAACATTAAAATAACAAGCCAACAGTGAGGCTGATGTCCCCCGCCGAAATGCCCCAAAAAAAAGATGACACATATTAATTAATCGCACATTTATTTTTTTCAAAAGTATTGAGCAATCAAACAATACACTAAGTTTCATCACTCTCTACCACATAGAATCAGACAATGTTCATCATCGAACTCCATCAAGGCATTCACCTATTGTACGCCTACACCTAGTTTAACATTCTACCTTAATTAGAAGGAGAATTTTTGTGTTTCAAAGTCTAGACCTATCAGTTGCTTATCGCTCTGCTTACCCTCAACAGAAAATGTTCATTATTGAACTTAGTCAAGGTATCGATGAAATAAAACTATATACCAAGTTTCATCACTCTCACTTAATTACAACTAAAGTTATTGCGTCCCAAAGCATCAACCAATCAAATTGCTTATCTCTGCTTACCCTAAGCAGAAAATGCCCATCTTCGAACTCCATCAAGGTATTAATAAACACTTACATCAAGTTTGAATATCCTAGCTCAATTTGAAGGAGAGTTATTATGTTCCAAAGTCTCGGCCAATCATATTGCTTATCGCTCTGCTTACCTTGAGCAGAAAATGCGCATTATTGAACTCGGTGAAGGTATTGATGAAATGAAACCATATAACAAGTTTCATCACTCTAACCTAATTACAACTCAAGTTATCGTGTCTTAAAGCATCAACCAATCAAATTGCTTATCTCTGCTTACCCTAAGCGGTAAATGCTCATCTTCGAATTTCATCACGATATTGACCTAATAAACACCTACACCAAGTTTGAATATCCTAGCTCAATTAGAAGGAGAGTTATTATGTTTCAAAAACTCAGCCAATCAAATTGCTTATCGCTCTGCTTACCCTGAGCAGAAAATGCTCATTATCGAACTTAGTCAAGGTATTGATGAAATAAAACTATATACCAAGTTTCATCACTCTCACTTAATTACAACTTAAGTTATCGTGTCCCAAAGCATCAACCAATCAAATTGCTTATCTCTGCTTACCCTAATTGGAAAATGCTCATCTTCGAACTCCATCAAGGTAATGACCTAATAAACACCTACACCAAGTTTGAATATTCTAGCTCAATTAGAAAGAGAGTTATTGTGTCCCAAAAAGTGTGACAGACAGACAGACAGACAGACAGACGGATAGACAGACGGATAGACAGACGGACGGATGGACGAACCCATTTTAATAGTCCCCTGCTTTCTTCGAAAGGCGGGGGACAAATAAAATTTACCAATCCACTATAATTTTCGTATGAATTAAGAAACTTAAATAAAAATGGGGTTAAACATCCTACTTTTCTGCCAGGACAGGCTAATGAAGACAAGCATATGCCATGCAATGTGCTATCAGGGAAATCTTTTCTTGGTAGAGGCGCTATGGCCTACTCTTATATCGAATTCCAACTGTCAAGGGTTCTTTTACATGCGCGCCAATGTCTACATGGTACTTCGTTTTTTCTCCCATCCGAATGCCTAGACACCTGTCTTTGTTAGGCCTTCAGTCCAGCACAACTGACAAGGGGGAATCACACCAGGAAAATCTTGAAGAAATTTTTGCGGCTAACATATGGAGCGAAACTGAGACCTCTAGGGCAGTGTTTTACTCACAGAGCCAATGTGGCTCCTAGTATCAAGTATTACACAAATTCACTGACAAAAATTACACTTTCAACCTTCTAAATTAAGTAATTTGTTAAAAAAGCAGATCAGTAAATTACACTTTATTCAGCTACATAACTAAAAGGTCACAATTCTATGGGAATACAACTACTGCTTATTACTGAGCCATGTTTAGACTAGACTTCTCGAGTATTTATCAAGCAATGATAAAATATAAAATATAACAATACAATATTGGCAACACTTGGTTAATACTGACCAATTCAGACTATACCAACTTCCCTGCATCACATGAAGAAAGTAAGATCGTTACATACATGTATATATTTAACCTCTGTTTTATCGTGTTTTGTCGATGATTTTGACTGTCACATCTCCATACATATATATAGTCATGTCCCTGAAGCAACGGTATACAGTATACCTTTGCTTCAGGAACATGATATGTAGTAAAACTACTGAAAATTACCACATTATATCCACTAAGTCTGTAAGATGTACCAAAATTACTGAATATCAAAAAGGAAAAACTCCCACAGGAATCCCTAGTATTAAAGGAGCTAAATTGCTAACATTTGAGACCTAGATATTGACAATTTTAGTGGGTTGCAACGCATAAAATACTGTAATATGAATGTATATAAACTGATTTAAATTCAATGGTTTCTGTTTTTACTCAAATTTCAAATCAGTTATGTTCGGCAAAATAAGCCAGGTGCAAATTTCTAGCATCTGGTTATGTCAGTCTTAAATGCTGTTTGATTTGGTGCAATGCGACTAGCCTCGTCCCTCGAGTCATTGTTACAACTGGGGC
Source organism: Patella pellucida (assembly GCA_917208275.1). NCBI lineage: Eukaryota > Metazoa > Mollusca > Gastropoda > Patellidae > Patella > Patella pellucida. Next base: position 13,551,321 of record OU795038.1, read on the forward strand.
TGAAGCGCATTATTGTACATGATTCGTGTACCAATGGTAAAATATTTATTTTGTCTTAAATATTGGATATCAAAAGCTCATCTTTTTCTTGTAAGATCACAACATCAATGTTGATTTAATTTGACAAATGCATCATGTTTCCAATGTTGAAGATTCTTGATGATACTGAGTTAAAGACATAGCTCCTTTAAGTATATTCCACAGAAATTACACCACCAACCTTTCTGTTTCTGTCTTATGTAATTTGTAAATTATAAAGCAGATTGGTAATTACAGTCTACTAACTATGTCAGATGTACTAATGATACTGAATATCAAAATGGTAAAAACTCTCTTAAATTATATCCACAGTAATCTCTAGTATCAAGTATTCAACAGTTAATGACAAAAATTACATTACTGACCTTTTCTGTATTTCTGTCTTAAATTAAGTAATTAATAAATTAAAGTCTACTAATTATATAAGATGCACTACAATTGCTGAATAAAATGGTAAAAACTCCCCATAGTCAATGATAAAAATTACATTACTGACCTTTTCTGTATTTCGGTCTTAAATTAAGTAATTAATAAATTAAAGTCTACTAATTATATAAGATGTACTACAATTGCTGAATATAATGGTAAAAACTCCCAAATTATATCCACAGTAATCTCTAGTATCAAATATTCTTCAGTCAATGATAAAAATTACATTACTGACCTTTTCTGTATTTCTGTCTTAAATTAAGTAATTGATAAATTAAAGTCTACTAATTATATAGGATGCACTACAATTGCTGAATAAAATGGTAAAAACTCCCAAATTATATCCACAGTAATCTCTAGTATCAAGTATTCCACAGTCACTGATAAATAAATATTATAATTCCACCAACACTACATGTACGATCGAGCAGTAATACAGTAACTAGTATAAGAGATTGGTATAGTAATACAAGAGGTCTAACAGTACTAATAGTTTTCCAATAACAATCGTACTCAATCTATCTACGAGCCTTTCGGTTCAAATACTACACAGCATGTTTATTTGATTTTCATTTACGCGATGGCCGTCTAAAGTGAGATTTAAATCAGGTTTTAGTTGTCGCTTGTTAGCAAGAGCTGTTTTTATCTTTGGTAACGGACTCGACATAAAACGTTTTTAAGACAGGAGAAATATCAGTCTTTGTCAATAAAAAGCCATCTTTTATCTGAGACGAGGAACTAAGAATAGATTGAAAGGAATTAGAGTACAATTTACGGGACAATGGTGCCTGTTGAATGAAATTTTAAAAAATAACGTGTCGGACTGGCATGGATCAAAAGTGTGAATTCCAAAAGAGGAAATTTTGTTGTAAAACATTAATACTCTTTTAACTCTCCCAGTTTGTTCTAATTTGTTGATTTGGTTGGATGCTTTTCCTATAGTTTAACTTTATAATTTAACGTCTGCTTCCACCAAAGTGTTATCGCAGACAAATTTGTAAATTTGATTCTTTTTTATAGGTCTGAAAATCAGAATTTGTTGCTTCGGGCTTCAATGGTGCAGCAGAATTTCATTTAAACTTGATGTTTTTTATAGTTATGCACTACCGGGAATCTTGTCAATTTCCAACAACACTATCCTTCCACCTAAAAATTATGAATAATCAGCAAAACCTGTCAGAAATATATATTTGAACCCTTTTCTTTGATTCAACATCAAAAAGGTTAACAAAAATCGTCATGCAAAAGGGGGGATAAGGGAAAGACAAGGTTTGTGGGTAACCAGCGCAGGAATTAATTGTGTCCTGTTTCTGTTTATCATGGAATAAAATCCAGGATAGAGGTGGGTTATATGATCCCCCCCTCCCTGCCCACACATACTCTAGCACAGACTTCCAATTTCAATAGTGCCACCTACTGTTAAATAATGATTGGTCATTAAACAAACTACCAGTATTGTAAGATTCTTTAATCAATATAGTTTTCCTGTTCTCTATTATATCATGGATACCAAAATAGAGAGAGAGAGAGAGAAAAATGGGGTATAATATCCAGTCGACACAAAGCAGATAATTTCGTGACTAACATATGTTTCAATTTTATTTCAATAAGTCGCTTGGGCGTAGGGATCTTTAACAAGAAACCGGAGGAGCGGGAGAAATTCCACGAGGTTGGACAAACACAAAAAAACCCAGGTAACAAAACCACGAAACCATATTTATCTAAACAATTCTAAATATTTTTTTTCAATGATTTGAAAGGTTAAATTTGATTAAGATTTTAATTTATTTTATCTAAGTTAAAACCACTGAGTGTCAACTGAGGGCTTGTGAATCTCTTGCCAACTAAAATATTATGAAAACTGAATCCCTAATAGGAAGAATAGCAGCCAACAATTGGTTTAGTTGTGATCAGTATCTAGAAAGACATGATGAATTGAAAATATTGCAACATTAGGAATTGTCTGCAGACAATAAAGAAGTTAGAGATATTTATAAGCGCTGGATAAAAGTTTTTATAATCAATCCCATTGGATCCAAGTCGGGAGATTATATACTGTTGATATTTTGGTTTTTGTTAAATGTTAAATAATGAATATAAGTACACTAGAGTGGATTAAGCCATGAAAATTTGGATAGTGTCCGATAATTCATTATGAAGCTAGTGCTAGCGAATTGGCTTACTTCGCCATTTTGTTACCACGTGATGTTTAGGTTACCATGTGACATCCGCGTCGGTCTCTTTTGAAAACAAATGTTGGTCGTCTGTGTATAAATTTTTTTGTTTGGGGGAAATTTAAAAAAAAGGTATAACATTTGTTTTGTCAGACGCCAACAAATGTTAGTTGTTCCTTGCCGCGCATAAGATCTTAAACCTTGTTTTATTTCGTCATTTCTCTTAAGTATAAATGACCAGGCATTAAAACTCCTTTCAATCCCATTGATTCAAAACAAAGTGGATTCTTGGTATCTTTCAACCAACCTCTCTGAACGCTACAAGATACACATTGCCTGACTTCAAAGTACCAAAAAAAAGCAGGGGAAATTAATTTATCTTAAAAGGAAGCTATCTATACAAAACGTCCGGTCCAAGTCAAGATCAGGGGAAGTTAAAAAAAAGTCCAGATTCTTGTTCTCGATAAAAGCGTCTTTTAATAACGAGAAGAAAACACAAAATTGAATTCCTGCGGGGAACCCTAATAAAATTAGCTTGACTGTGCTGAGTTAAATACCCAACTATTGATTTTTAATATAAATGGTTTGTTTGACGCGAGACTTGACACATTACCATGACCCTGTTTCGTTATCACTACTAGTATTTTATAATACATGTCTCTTTCATGCATTTTCTCGTATAATTGAAAAGTTGTTGTCGTATGTTTTTTCCAGAACCTCTGGTTTCCTCCAACTGCTGGATTAGTCTCGAAATGACCTAGTTTGTGTTGAGTGGACGTTAAACCCCATTTCTCTCTCTCTCCTCCCACTACTAAAGACCCCTACCCGCAAACAAATTATTGAAAAAAAATTAAACCATATGTTAGTCCCGAAATAACCTAGTTTGTGTCGAGTTGATGTTAAACCCCATTTTTCTCTCTCACTCTCTATTATGTCAGACATGTGGTGATTGCTGATTTTGCATGATGAAATGAGAGAGAGAGAGATGGGGCTTTAACATCCATGTGACACAAATCAGGTCATTTTGGGACTAAAACCTGGTTTAATTTTATTTCAATAATTCGCTTGGGAGTAAGGGTCTTTTGGAGTGGAAGGAAACTGGAGGACCCAAAGAAAACCCATGAGCTTGGACCGATGACCATAATTGGGGTGAAATTTTGTGTTGCGTGGAAAATTTGCAGCATAACTATGCTAGGGAATAATACAGATTAGAAACTGCCAACTGCATTGAAACAAGCTTTGAAACCAGAAACCAAGGTTTTTTTCCACAAAATGACAAGCTCACAAAATGAGGGGCATGCTGTATGGAGCTTGAAAAATAATTGGGCTCAGGCACTGTTGAATTGAGCTAATAACTGGCAACCCTTTCATAACCCCTTCCATCCTCAATGTGTGCATCATGTCAATAGATTTTCACAAATTAGTTCTAGCCAATCACTCTTGTCCATCTTGAATAGAAAGCTGATGGTCATTTTATTGTAGAATAAATATGACACAGTCTAATTTCCCTCGAGATTTGTGCCAAGTTACAATCATGCCATAAATAAACTGATCTAGATAAATAAATCAGATTTAATGCGCATCTTACAATGAGCTATGAATGGTATGGACATTGTATAAAATAATAGAAAATGCGAGCCTACAAGAGAAAGCAATGAAGGTCATTTTGCAAGTTTTGAATCTCTTGAAAACTACAACAGTTTGAAAGTTAAATCTCTAAAAATGGTTCAACCCTGTTTCGTATTTATAAAGATATGACATTCGTCATTCTCTGCATACGATATAAACGAACCAGTGCCACCTATAATCATTGGGTAAATCTGATTGAAAACCTACCAGGAGATAATCTACCGTTGATAGAATGATTTTGTTTTAATTGTTATAGGCAAAGCTCTTTAAAAATAATCTTTCAGATGCATTTATTAACTGGATAGAGCAATAAACTATTACACATAGTTAGGGAAAAACAGCTACTTATTCATTTGGATGATGTTTCGAAGAGTATTCTCTCAACGTTATCAAGCTAATTAAAACTAATTAATGAAAATAAATAAATAAACCCTGATTTGTTAGAATTAGCCATTTATCAAAATCATTTTCTATTCCAATAGACCCAGATATAGTGATGGGTTTCCTGCAATGACACTTTTTCAAGAACTGTTTCCATTGTTCTTTTCATGTAAACCTAGACTGCCAAGCAATAAAACATGAACACCACTAGCTTAGGAGGATCACGTGGCTAAGTGGGTTGGGTGCTGGCTTGCTAGCCTGGGGGTTGAGTGTTCAATCCCTGCATTGGCAGAGGTCCCGTGTACACATTGGTGTGCACGTAAAAGATCCCTTTGCCATTGGAATTCGATAAAAGAGTAGGCTGTAGTGCCGCTGCCTGGACAAAATTTCCCTCATAGCACACTTCATGACGTATGTCCTTCTTCATTTCCCAAGTTTGAGCAGAACAGTAGGATGTTAAACACCATTTCATTTCATTTCCACTAGCTTAGCCATATGAGCATATAAATTATCAAACAAATAGGATCATAATTTAAAAATCAAAGATGCTAACATTAGAATTCTTTTTTACTACTTTTAGAGATAATTATTGAAAAACATAATTATGCTGACAAGATTTCGTAACAAAAGGTAATATTAATGAAACAGATAACCATATTTCAAAAAATGTGAATGACAGATAGACGGAAATGAAATATAATGAGGTTGAACGTCCGACTGTTCTGCTACGAAGTGGGCTAATGAAGATTGGCACTACAGCCTACTCTTATATCAAATTCCAACTGTCAAGATATCCTTTAATGTGCACGCCAATGTGTACACAGGACCTCTGGTTTATGTGCCATCAGGAACCACATGGGAAAATCTAGATGATGATTCTCAGCCAACGCAGGAATCGACCACCCAACCTCCAGGCTAGCAAGCCAGTGTCTTACCCACTTAGCCATCTTGGTCCCCTTACAGATTGAAGGATTTGGGTGACGGCAATATACAACCACATTAAAATAATTTGAAAATAGTTCAATTTACCTTTTAATAATTTGATGGGGAACTTCAAAGCGTCTTTGAAGTCTTTACATCACGTTCATTTCGAACTAAATTGTAACAAAACTTGACACAAGAGACTTAAATCCACATTGGAACAATCAGAAGAAGAGGTTAATGACACCCAGTCCCTGTCGTTTATCTCTCTTTGTTCAACAAAAAGAACAGTTCCAGGTCGTTCAAAGCCATCACACAGAAAATTGGCCACCAATAAACACCTCATATACAGCGAAAAGTCAATTTAGTCAGATTACTTTCCAATTCCCAAAAGCTTGATCTACAGGGGGAATTTCATTTAACTGTTATCACCCTGTTTCCTCGTAAAGATTGTCGACTTTTCTGTATTTCTCGTAAAAAATGTTCTGATCTGATTGGAGTTGTTGGTTAGAAGTCTTTCATATCTGACAGGGATCAGTCCAATGTCATTTTTTATTTCAACCAAAAATAGATTCTTAGAAATTGAAAAGGGTATTAAAATCTAAAAATGACAGCCATACAAAAGACTAAAGTAGGGTATGCTTAGTGTTTCCTGAACTTTAAACCATCTTATTTCTTGTTAAGAACGTCAGCTTTTCTTTAATTTCAGAGACCAAAAATTTGATTAAGAATGAAGAGTAACGGTATTCAATTAGTAATCTATTGTTTTCTAGGATTTGCTCAGATAGCAATTTGTAACATTTCTGCCTGTTATTTAAAGCGATACGGGATTTAACTTACTTCTTATCTACAGTTACCAGGATAATGAAGATAGACATACACCAAGAAATGTTCTTTGAGTGAAGTTTTGTCCGGACAGTGGCCTTTTCCTTATCTAAGTACAGAGGATTCTTTTATGGGCCGGACAAGGACAGCTGTTCAGTCCTTGCGATGGGCCAAACTACCAAGGTCCCATGTACACGTAGGCATGCAAGTAAAATATCCGTTTGCACTGCAGTTGGAATTCGATATAAGAGAAGGCTGCATCACCGCTGTCCGGGCCGAATTTCCCCCATAGCCCACTGCATGGAGTATGCCCTTCTTCATTATCACAGTTTGAGCAGAACAGTAGGACGTTAAACCCCATTTTATTGAACAATTCATCACATTTCTTTTATGGGCATATGGGACCTTGTAATTAAAACGGAAAAAAACACACACAAACTAATCAATTAACAAATTGCCTTTAAAGATGATGTTACCCTAAACAGTAACGACACCACACCATAAATAGACATTTTGATAATGAGGCTATTTCGTGTTGCTAACAAGACAATAAATCTGATCAAATTCTCATCACCTTCAATATGTTTTTTTCTTTAAAATTGATTGTCACAATTAGAAAGATACGTTTCTATTGGTTACCTATTGTCAGTCAATCATTTGTTCTAAATCAAGTTATTGAAACAAAATTTATCAAATCTTATCAAATTCTCATCACCTTCAATAAGCAGCTTTCTTTTCTCAAAAAATCGATTGTCTCAATGAGAAAGATACTTACCTATTGTCGTCAATCATTTGTTTTAAATCAAGTTTTTAAAATGAAAGTTACAAACCAGGGGCCTGTTTTTTTACAAAATTATAACTTAGATAATATCCAAATTTGATTAGATAATATTTGTTTGAAATAAAGCCAATCAAAATTGAAGTATCTACTAAAATTTGGATTTTATCTTTAGTTTAGATTTCACGAAACAGGGCCGAGACAAAATAATGAATATTTCATGACTTAATTCACTCTAAAATGTCCTCAAACTGGTTATTTGAAAATGAATTGAGAAAACCAAACATAAAATCTGCAGGCTTAGATTCAATCTAATTAAAATAAGGCCCATGAAAAATATTTGATCCAACACTTATAGAAGCTACTTATGGCGGGGTATCGGGTTCAAAATGCGATCTAGAGTAAAAAGTAGAAAATCAAAAGTCAAAAGAGAATTTTTTTATCCGAAATGGACATTTTCGTGTGGGAAACATATACCGCTCATGATTTTCAACCTAATACGTCCACCTTTTCAACTTAAGTCGTAAATATTCTACTTTCAACAACATAGTTTCTACTTTCAATAATCAATTTTTGACAGTCGACTGCCATAGCTACTGTCATGTTTATATCGTTATATGAAGATCATTGACTTTAAAATGAAATGAAATGAAAATGGGTTTAACGTCCTACTATTCTGCTCCTAACTGGGCTAATGAAGATGGGCCTACACCATACAGTGTGATATGACGAAAATTTGCCCGGGCCTACACTTATATTGAATTCCAACTGCCAAGTGATCTTTTGCGTGCACGCCAATGTGTACACACGGAACCTCGGTTTTTCATCCCATCTCAATGACTAGACACAGCTGTCCTACATCACTGACAAGAGAGATCCACGCCGGAAACTCTGGATGAACTTTCTCAGCCAATGCAAGAATCCAACATCCAGGTTAACGAGCCAGCGTCTTACCCACTTAGCCACGTGATGCCCCTAATAACTTTAAAGGCGTTAATTTAAAATCCACAAGACTATAATAGAACACATGATACCACTTCCAACTGATTTTCAGAAATTTAACAGCTGGAAAATGTTTGTTGTATATTTTGAATCTGTCATCTTCATTTCCAAATTAAAAGACAGGATATTTAAAAATTTCTACACCGAAATGTTTGACTGGGACAGGATCATGTATTATCAATAGAATAAGATAATCTAATTATTCTAAACAAATGAATCCACTTCGTATCACCAACAATTAAAATGTCTGTTATTAAATCAATTATTTAAATAAATAAACAAAACATCATATAAGAAAAAAAAGGAGAAAAAAATCTAGGCTTAGAGATGTTTTCCGAGATTCAAAGTTATGAACAGACTGAAGAACAATCATTACTTTAAACAAATGGTTGAGCTTGGCTTCACTTACAATCAAAATGTCTGCACAGTTAAATCAATCGTTCAAATACCTCGACAAATACCATATAAAAGAGTTTAAGATAGTTAATCGAGAGACTAGAAGCAAAGACATCAATAACCAGTTGGGCTGATGATTAGATAACTAACCTTATTATTGATTTCAACAGCAATTTCTTAAAGACTTCTCTTTCTTTAGTAAAATCATTATTACAAGCCAAACCCCCAGGCTGTGTGACTTCAGGCAACAGTTCATACAATCTATATGGAGTTATTTCCCCTTAGTCTTTTAAAATAATTTGTAAACGTATTTTTGGATAACCTTGTAGCAGCTCAGGGGCAGCAGAAAGTAGCTTGGTTAAAGACAACTAGAATGCAGAACACACCAGTTACCAACAGTGATTTTCATTGTTTACAAAGTTTTGATAACAAGGAGGGGAGTTGGATGGCGGAATGGTTAGCATGTCTATGCTGTATCATAATGAGTCAACTGGCGTGGTTTCGAAATTCCCAGTGCTACGTGACAAGGAGTAGGGTCGTCTATCCGACCTCATGGGTTTTTCCGTGTCCTCCACTTTCCTCCCACTGCTAAAGACCCCTATGTGTAAGCAAATTATTGAAATAAAATTGAACCATGTTAGTCCTGAAATGACCTAGTTTGTGTCGAGTGGACATTAAATCCAATTTCTCTCTCTCTCTTGATAACAAGGGAAATAACTCTTTAAAAATTGAACACAGCTTTGATTTTTGATAGGTTCCAAATTCTGACTTCATAACAAATCCCAGAAAAATCGATGGACAAGAGTGATAAAAATATATCAAAAAGATTTGTCTAGTTCTTTTCGAAAAATTTTGAAAACTTTTTAATGTCTTACAAAAAATGACTATTTACCTTCTGTACTGAGACCTGGGCTGGAAGTGAATTTGGCCACGTCCACCATTTTGACAGCGAACTGTTGACCGGTATATTTGTGAAGACATCTTCGAACAACGCTGTATGGCCCCCTGAAAAAATATATATATATTTGTTAAATCAGTATTCATATTAATGAATAACCTGTTGTACATGACAAGGAGTAGGGTCACCTGTCGAACCTCATGGGTTTTCTCTGGGTCCTCCGGTTTCCTCCTACTGCTAAGGACCCCTATGCGCAAGCGAATTATTGAAATAAAATTAGACCATGTTAGTCCTGATATTACCTAGTTTGTGTCGATTGGACGTTAAACCCTATTTTTCTCTGTCTGTTGTTGTCCAACCAATGTTTTATCAGCAACTTGAGTTTTCTTAGAAAGGATAGATTTCAGCCATTGCAACATACATTGAGGGGATGCTCGATTATCTGTCTAAGACGTCCAGAATTGTCGAAATTGCAATCCAGTGACCCAGAATTCAGTCCTGTCACAGTTCTGTCAGTCCCGGCCGCGGAGGTGGTGTGAGTAGAATCATGACGTAATTAAACACAACGAACAGGTTTTGGCTGCATGGTGGGTTGAGATATTTTATTATTCATTCGCTGCATGCGTTGGAGCTCTAATTACCCCTTTTCACCTGATTGTCACTATTTCAGGGGATTGAGAGAATACAATACCGGGACGTTCAATCGATTACCCTTACTGAACAGTTTTATGAAATATGCCCAAACGGCAGAGATATCAATCAAATTGCAGTAGGCTAATCAAATCTACACAGATAAAGTTGAAATTTGAATATATATATCGGAGACTAACATAATGTAGGTTTATTTCATGTTTTTATAAAAACCTGTTAACCATTTATTGCATTTCAATTGATCGATCAATCAATCAGACTGATGTAGGTAAAGTATGTGTAGATGGTATAAATGTCAAAGAAGATACATGTCAAAGTTGATATTTTTGCATTAGACGTAAAGTTATTACATTTCAAAGAATTCACTAACCAGCAGGCTTATTAAATATACAATAAAAAAAAAACAAGTACGAACAATTCAAACCATAAGACAGAATTCAAAGTCCTAAAAATGTTAGGCAAAATAGTGTATTCAAGCAAAATAGTGTAACCAGCAAATGTATTGCTCCTCATGTACAAAATACACGACAAGCAGTGGTAACAGGTGTCCGGAAGAGTAAGCTAACCCTGCCTGGCACCACACCTGCCATTGATGATGTTTCATCAAAATTCACTGACTAGATGTAAAAGTTTTTGTGATTCAAACAATCAGTCAATCTGATTACAAAGGTATCTTTCATCTTAGGCAGTGGAATGTGATAATGAAGATACATTCCAAGTTTTATCAAAATTCATACACTAGAAATAGGCCTAAAACTACTGAATTTAAGGAATCAACAAGATTGCAGTAAATATGTACAGATGGACTTGATGTTTGAACAAAGTTGTGGACTGATTATGGAGATATACTCTTTTAATAAAAATCCATTCACCAAGAAGTATTGTTATTCCATTCCAAAGAATTGACAAATCAGATTGCAATAAGTCAATTAAAAATATATGCAGGGATGGTATTAATATTAGAACTTGAGTGAGTGACTGATAATGAAGACCTGTTTCAAGTTTTACCCCCTTAATTTCTCAAAGAAACATAGTTCAACCAGGAACTTGATCATCCAGGCTAAATCTAGTGTGTGTGAGAGTTGGTGCAACTCTATCTATGTCGTGGCTGGATTACGCAGTTGATATTCTGATTTTGTTTTCTTGATTTAATCTTAAATAATAAATTTGAGTTTATTTTAGCATGGATTAGGCTATGGAAAACTCAACATTTTCAGAGAAATGCAAACCACATACATGCATTAATTGATTTAGAACAATGAAATTTTTTTTTTCTCAAGCTAATCTTACTAGCATCACATTTCAACTTTATAATCACATTTCGTTATAATATCGCTATAATAAATGCGAGTCGGCTTCTTTCCGGTAATAATCCCAACAACATATTATATAACAATATCCTGAAGATTAGATAACAATTCGAGTCTTGTGGGCATTAAGATTTTTAGATTACGTACTGGACAAATACAATAGAGCTATACAATCATTATACGGTAATACTGATGTGGGAGTTCATCACTTGCATCCTACATTCGTTTCTAAATATATCTGTTATTCTTGAATTAATTTCCACAGGTTTTTTAAGCCTAAGTTTTTTGCCTGGTTGTCAGTAGTTCAGGATGAAGGGTCTAACAAGGATTAGTGTCTAATCATTCAGACCTCTAGAAAATGGTTGTTTTTTCTTAATTATGCCATCCTCTCTGTCGAGTGACATATCGTCTGCTAAATAAAAGTCTCACAGCAGTGTCAAAGCACATTGTTTAGCTTTTTGCTATCATTCAAAAATGCCTGAGGGCACCACAAACATAGGGGCTCATATGTTAACCATTAATTTCTTGAAAGTACAAATACAATAAATATACTTTAATTTTATCGAGCATTTAAATTTTTATTCCTGTGAGTTGTGTTGTGTAGGTATGGGCTCCAGTCCACTGCTTTATCCTGGGGACCTTTAATTCTGATAAGATGGCCCTGAATCCACATTGACACATACCCCCATAAAATTAATGAGCACCAGATGTTATTTAGTAATAAATAGAATCAAAACACATTAAATTGTATCTTATATAAATTGTAAATGGATAAGAAACACACATTTGAGTGACTTGATGGGAAAAGGATGTACTTCTTACATGAATGTATAGAGTTTCTATCATTAATATGCGTACAGTACATAAATAACCAATTCTTCTTTAGTAATCAAAACCATGGTTGTTTATTATTAAATGGGATATCATTAAGGTATCGTTTATTATTAAAAGTAAGGAAAGTTATGTCATTAAGGTATTGTTTATTATTAAAAGTAAGGAAAGTTATGTCATTAAGGTATCGTTTATTATTAAGAGAGAGAGAGAAATGGGGTTTGGGTTTGTCGCTAAGGTATCGTTTATTATTAAAAGTAAGGAAAAGTATGTCACTAAGGTATCGTTTATTATTAAAAGTAAGGAAAAGTATGTCACTAATTGTATCTTATATAAATTGTAAATGGATAATTAGAAACACGCATTTGAAGGTGAACGGATCTACTTCTTACATGAACGTATAGAGTTTCTATCATTGATATGCGTACAGTACATGAATAACCAATTCTTCTTTAGTAATCAAAACCATGGTTGTTTATTATTAAATGGGATATCATTAAGGTATCGTTTATTATTAAAAGTAAGGAAAGTTATGTCATTAAGGTATTGTTTATTATTAAAAGTAAGGAAAGTTATGTCATTAAGGTATCGTTTATTATTAAGAGAGAGAGAGAAATGGGGTTTGGGTTTGTCGTTAAGGTATCGTTTATTATTAAAAGTAAGGAAAAGTATTTCACTAAGGTATCGTTTATTATTAAAAGTAAGGAAAAGTATGTCACTAAGGTATCGTTTATTATTAAAAGTAAGGCAAGGTATGTCATTCAGGTATCGTTTATTAATAAAAGTAAGGAAAGGTATGTCATTAAGGTATCATTTGTTATTAAAAGTAAGGAAAGATATGTCATTAATGTATTGTTTATTATTAAAAGTAAGGAAAGGTATGTGATGAAGGTATCATTTGTTATTAAAAGTAAGGAAAGATATGTCATTAATGTATTGTTTATTATTAAAAGTAAGGAAAGGTGTCGTTAGGGTATCATTTATTATTAAAAGTAAGGAAAGGTGTCATTAGGGTATCGTTTATTATTAAAAGTAAGGAAAATTATGTCATTAAGGTATCCTTTATTAAAAGTAAGGAAAAGTATGTCAATAAGGTATCGTTTATTATTAAAAGTAAGGAAGGCATGTCTTTAAGGTATCGTTTGTTATTAAAAGTAAGGAAAGGTGTCATTAGGGTATCGTTTATTATAAAAAGTAAGGAAAATTATGTCATTAAGGTATCCTTTATTAAAGTAAGGAAAAGTATGTCAATAAGGTATCGTTTATTATTAAAAGTTAGGCAAGGTATGTCATAAAGGTATCGTTTATTATAAAAAGTAAGGAAAAATATGTCATTTAGGTATCGTTTGTTATTTAAAGTAAGGAAAAGTATGTCATTAAGGTATCGTTTATTATTAAAAGTAAGGACAGACATAAATTTACTAGAAATATGAAACCAAAGTTGAAAAGTCCTAGTCAGAATGATCTAGCCAGAACAAACAAAGGAACTGATAGAATATTTTCAGCATAGACGTTTTTTATCTAGTCCATTGTAAAAGAGACTTCAAAGCTCACTAATCGTTGTTGCTTTAATCAGTGTTATAGCCAGATATTACCAGAACATCACTCAGGATCCATGTTGACCCTGGCCTAACAAAAAGACCTGTGATATAGTATTAAGGTAGTGTTTAAAGCCTTTAGGGTGAATTACAGATCAGAGATCTGGCCCCGAGTTCACGAAGCATTCTCAGACTTAAGTTGAGAATTTACTCAAATTTGTTCACATTATTCTAACTAAAATATAGCCCTTTATAAAACTTTTGTGGTGTTAATGTATCAAATACATGAATAAGAAACGATGTGCAAAGTATTGTGTGTCAGCATCAAAGATATTTCTCATAAACAGTGATTGAAGGTTGAGCAAATTCTCAACTTAAGTCTGAGAATGCTTTGTGAACTCGGGCCCAGATCCACTTGAAGGGAATAAGTGAGGGAATTTGTTTAAATTACATGACAAAAAGTGCATTTTCGTTCAATAAGTTGTTCACATTTCTGTTGTTCTGTTCTAGTATCAGAAAGTCACTCTACTCATTTGATGTTTTATAAAATACAAATTACACTTTAAAGTCACTGAGTGTGATCTCAGTGATATAATTAAGCTGCCCCTTATGAAAATGGCACACTGTAATTTTTATTATTTTATTCCCTCATTTCTTGCTTGTTTTTCTTGATAGAATCTGTCAACAAAACAGGTCTATATTCCTTTCGCGTCAAATTCTTCACACCGCCATGTTAATGTGTTTCACAAAATATGATGGATCGGCCTGATAGAATCTAAGTTCAACAATTATTTAGTGTTGATATTTTGTTTTCTTAATTAAATGTATATTATTCTGGGTACATAATTTAGCATGGACTAAATTGTGAGAAATTTTATGTTTTCCAAAAAATGTAAATCATGCAGTTTCTTTATGTCGGTATCTTAGAAAAATTATTTCCGGTGTTACCATGTTTCTTTAAGCACATTGTGATACAGAAATGCTATTAATAATAAAATGTCTTCCGAGCTCTGCTACAAAAATCAATTTGTAAAGATGAGTGAGTGAATTGTAGAGTAAATGACACGGTAATGCCGACAGAATCAAGGTTAAAATAACATGTCAATCACTTTTGACGAGCGGATAGACACAATGAATAGTCTTTCATAATCATATCTATAGACAGTTGCCATATTCCACTTAAAGGGATGGAATACGGAATCTTGCTTCAGTTAATTTTTTAGCTAACAGAAAATGAAATGAAATAAAATGAGCTTGAACGTCCAGCTGTTCTGCTCTGGCTGGGCTAATGAAGACGGCTAACTATAAGAAATGTGAACAAGCTAACTTAATTAAATGCAAATTTTTCTTTTTGAAAAGTATCGAACAATCAAACTGATTATCTATACTTAGTTTAAGCAGAAAATGGTCACAATTGAACTCAGTTAAGGTTTTGAATACTTGGCAGTAAAACTATACAACAAGATTCATCACTCTCAATCAGTTAGAATCAAAGTTATCTTATCCTAAAACATTGACCAATGAAACTGCTGAAGTTTGAACATTCTAGCTCAATTAAAAAAAGTTTGACGAACAGACAGATGGACGGACAAACACAATTTAATAGTCCCATATTTTCTTCAAAAGGTAAGGGACAAAAAATAAAAACTGGTTTTAACTGTGGTTTTAGCTGAACATGAGCAACTCTGTCTAGTGCAACAAGCTGCTTTAAGTTGAAGTCATTTGTCACAAATAAACTGTCTTCAACAAGTGAGGGGAGGGTAATGAGAGACACAAGGCAAGAAGAGGAGAAAAGAGGAATAACACTGTATCTGTTTGCACTGACTTTTTAACCTTTTTACTGGTCCCTGTGCCCATTTCTGTACTTTTATACTATTGGCTATTTTAATAAAATGATTGAAGCAGTGTGCAAGAACAATCTGTTGTTGGTCAATATGGTCATCAGCTCACTGTGCCTGTTTCTTGACTATTCTAATAAAACAAGGCAGTCTGGTCTGAAAAGCAGTTGTTTTGGGTCGTTTGCAAATGAGAGTGAGTAATGAGGTTTAACGTCCACTCAACAAAAACTAGGTCATTTCAGGACTAACATATGATTTTAATTTGATTTCAATAATTTGCTTGTGCATAGGGATAATTAGCAGTGGGAGGAATCCGGAGGACCTGGCGAAAACCCATGAGGTTGGATGTTTACAAATGAGCCACAAAACTCTTCTCCATTTGTTGAACAGGACTAGGGTGGTTAATATTTCAATATACCAAGTGCTTAAGGGTTAGATAACTGGTGTTGTGTACGTTTGGTGATGTGGCGGGGAGGGGGGGTCCTTTATCATCCAATGTGATAAGATTCACTATATCTCGCGTGGGACCACATTTTGACAACAAAACGTCAAATAATCAAAATAAATTTCCTCAATAATTATAGCCAGACACAAAGAAAATGGAAATAACTTTTGTTTCAGTCATTTTATTGACAGAAATGTATTCATCTAGACCATGGAACTACATAAGTCTTAAGAAATGTAGGCCCTAAGTATCAAATTAGACTGGTCAAGAAATACTGGTTTTCCAAAAAGGATTACTGAAGTCAGACTGTGTAATGATACATTTGGTGGTGTTATTAACTAGATCATGATTCACTTTACAACATATATAAGACAATTACACGCAACTTTCCATGATAATTGGGTATTATTCTCACTCCTAGGTTTTGTAGAGATTATCTCTGAAAGAGTTGTGAAAGAAGATGTCTAGCTTTGGCTTGTTATGGGTACTGCCACCGGCATTTTAAACATTATATTACACCTACACACATTGACAGAAGCTTCCATAAAAACCTATGATCTTGTTCTTGTCGTAATGATTAAAGGTCCACCTTATAGGTTTTGGAAACAGTGTCCTCTTAAATCAAGTAGCAGTAATAATAAAAAAAAAACCAAGTACGAACAATCCAAACCCTAAGACATAATTCAAAGTCCTAAAAGCGTTATAGGCAAAAAAGTGCATTCAAGCAAAATAGTGTAATCAGCAAATGGACTGCTCCTCATGTACAAAATACATGACAAGCAGTGGTAACAGGTACGTGTCCAGAAGAGTAAGCTTATGTAACACATTATCATTTGGTATCTAAAATGTAATATTGTATTTTAATTCATATTTATATAGTAATTTCAATTGCAGCTCATTTTGGGACATATTAAGCGACAGTTTAATTGCAAGGTTTAATCTGTTGCAGGTGTGAATAAATCTGACATAGTATTATGTAAGATGTATGGGGGGTACAAACTTGTAACCATGAAGTGTCTCTAAGATATAATGAGTTGTTCAAACAATGTATTGCCAGCTTGTCTTAAACAAGTATTTTATGATATAAGATTTGGGTAACAAGGTTAACACATATTGTCTAGAGATAGGAGGTGTGACCCTCAATAATTATTTCTCGTTGTCCTGGTTACTAATGATATTAAACATGGCGTGCCGCATGATATAAAAAGCCTAGTTTTGGAATCAGGTAGGGGAGGGACAGACAAGGGCAAAGAGAGATGCAGAGAACTTGCCCTCAGACCATGGGGCATGTAGGTCTGCCCTTGGACCCCAGGGGAATAAGGTCTTCACAGACCTAGGGACAAGAACCATATAGATTAGTAAATATGTTATTCAGTCATTGTAAAGATGTTATCCAGCACCTGTAAATATGTTATCCTGTATATACGTTCCAGTATTAAAATCTTATGCCTTATATTTTAATAACAATGAGTTTTTGTATAATGTTACACTTACACTGCCTGGCGCCACATCCGCCATAGCTGCTACAGTGTAGTACTGCCAATGAAGATGATAAAGCTTGTCAGTAGGTTGATGGGTAAATTCTAATTAATAAACACATTAGTATCATCTGTGGCATTCCACTTTGATCTACTGCTTCATAGACTGTGGTGGTATAGGTTAACCCACCTGGCCAGGTTTTATTCAAAATATGAACTTCACTGGACCCAATAAAACTTGGGGCGTGTGTTACCATTTTATATTTAAGGGTGGCAAGTTGACCATATCAATTCCCTCTATTAAATCCTTTACCAATGTTACTTGCAAACTGACCTAGTTTGTGTCAAGTCGGCCTTACACCCCATTTTTCTCTCTCTCTACAAAATTATGTGTTTACAGGATTCAGAACATACTCTTAATGTAACAATGAATTAATATACGTAGAGAGAGCGAGAAATGGGGTTTAACGTCAACACGACACAAACTAGGTCATTTCGGGACTAACATATGGTTTTAATTATATTTCAATAATTCGCTTGCGCGTAGGGGTCACGATGTTGAACAGGCGACCCTACTCCTTGTCACATACAACCGGGGATTCGAAACCACACCAGTTGACTCATTGACAGGCTTTACGTAGACTATTAGATACCAATTGTAAGACTCTTAAAAAATATCACTATGCACGTTACATCACAGTAAACAGTTAATTTCCTCTCAATTCAATCAATACTTTCGGATAATTTAATTATTAACATCCATAATCACATAACCTCAAGCTTAAGAGCCAATAAAACATATCAAGGTTTTGCAGGATGCCATTTATAAAAGCTGTGAGCTAATGCCCTTTTCCTGGCAATAAATTTCTCCCTACATGACATACTTTATAGCTCTTTAAACAGAAAAGAGAGGTGATTATTCCTGGAAGCATTTTAAGAAACTACTCGGGAATATCCAATCATGGCTGGGTCTTACGCGATAAGAACAACGTGAGCAGGAAATGTATTTTGTTTAGATTTAATTCCACAATTTCTGCTCTCCAGAAAGGAATCAATAATTCATTTGCATGTAAGGGTCTTCAGATGCTGGAGGTTAACACCTGGACTAAAAAAGTAGTCCTGTGACTTCACTCCCCTTGTAACCTACAAACTCAACACGTCAATGACCAACATATACGTTAGACAAGTGTTACCTAGAAGTTCTGTGGAGTCCAGGAGGTCTGCAAGGGATCCTTTAGGAGAAAACCAACATCTTATCTTGTTCGTATTTGTTTCAAAATCTAAATATTCTGATTAAGATGACCCATGTTAGTGTTTATCTTAGGCTACAGTCTACTATTATTTCAATTCCGTACTGTCAAGGGCTATATCACCTGAGTTAAATCTATTTGTTAAGGCCAGCTCAACTTTTGTAATGGTTGCTGAGATGTCAATAAGGTTAGAGTACTTGACTGTTGGTGACATTGTAGGTTAGGGTTAGGGTTATGTCTAAGTTAGGGTTAGGATTGGGATTAGCGCTAGCCCTGTTTACATCTTGTGACCTTTGACCAAACATGAAGTTGACCTTATCAAATAGACGTAACCATTTTAATTGCTCGCCAACATGTACACAGGACCTTGTTTTCCATCCCATCTAAACGTAGACACTGTTAACTGTCAGGCCCTTCATATTGCACCAATGACAAGGGGAAATTATGCGGAAAATCCTGGGGAACTTACTTGACTAACAGAGGGATAAAACCCTGGATCTCCCGTTTAACAAGCCAGTACCGTACTCACAGAGCCAACATGGCTCTCCTGGCAATTCTCTGACATTAGAGAGTGTAGTGTCACAAAACCAAACGTGATAAATCACATGACTCTCCCGACAATTCTCAGACATTAGAGAGGGTAGTGTGACACAACCAAGAGTCATCAATCAGCACAAAGAACAGCCTTCAAGCTACAAAAGGCATATATCAATAAAAAAAATTCTACAATGATTTAAAGAATATCATTTGTTTTTGTTTTACAACAACTCATCGTTGTTACTTAAACACTGATCAAGATTTACGTTGACGAGAATCTCTTACAGCGTCAATTATTATCCATCGGAAACCTTAGCAAACATGAATCCATCTTTTTATCAGATTGTTAAAAGAAGAAAAATTGAATTTGTGTCAAAGGAATCGATCATGATTAGATTACG
The DNA here is from genome assembly GCA_917208275.1 of Patella pellucida. NCBI lineage: Eukaryota > Metazoa > Mollusca > Gastropoda > Patellidae > Patella > Patella pellucida. The sequence goes on from OU795038.1 coordinate 13,571,072, forward strand.
ATCAAATTCTGTCACAGTCAAATTTAATAACAGGTTAGAAAAATGAAGTAAAAAGTTAAAGATGGCGAGAGTCATCCATTTTAAGTATGACATTTAACTATCAATCTTATAAATCTTGTCCATGTGTGTTCATCTTTATGAATGTTAATTTTCCATGAATTGGCCCCCGAGTTCACAAAGCATTTTCAGACTTAAGTTGAGAATTTTAACCAAAATATATTCCTTTATTAAACGTTTGTTGTTTTAATATATTAAATACACCAATAAGATCATATGTGCAAAGTTTTTTGTTTCTAAATCAAAGTTATTTCTCATAAAGAGTGATGGAAAGTTGAGTAAATTCTTAACTTAAAGGGCCAATCCCGATAACTTTTTGGGAATAAAACTGCTTAATTTTGTGTTAAAATCATTTAAAACCCATTATCTAAGGCCGATCAACTAACCCGATTTTTGTGATAGGCTTGTAAATAACTTAAACCTGACAGTCTGCATCTGGAAATGGAGACCTTTGTATCATACAGTATCTGGATAAAACCAGACTATTTTCTATAAAAATAATATGTAGGTAAACTTTACCTTTTGTTATCAAGTACAGTACATGGGTCATTCACTGTATAGACCTCTCAAGAAACGTTAATCGATTATAAGGTCACCAAATGAAAAAAATGACCATCAATCTTAAAAGGGTTACGTGTCCGGATAAGCAATTTTGGCGTCCACGTCCAAATGACTCAATATTTTGAGTTGAAATTTTGAGACAAGGTATATACACCATTCCCCTATATTTTGGCGTTTTATTTTCATACATTCTCAGACTTTTATTTTTGAGCCTCTGTATAATACGGGACTGTCCCTTTAAGTCTGAGAATGCTTTGTGAACTTGGGGCCAGAATGTTGATAAAAATAGATCTGAAAGCCATCAACCCTTCTGGTAATCTAACTAGAGACTTGATAAACCTAATCCCTGAAAATCAGTTCATTCTGATTGGTTATTATCGTGTTAATATAGACCCTGGTAATACTATAGATAGCGTTGTACTCTGCAGGCACAGAATGACACAATACATGGTGAACAGTCCATATGCTGATTACACTATTTTGCCTGTACCGTTTGCCTATACACAGTGAACAGTCCATATGCTGATTACACTATGTTGCCTATACACGGTGAACAGTCCATTTGCCGATCACACTATTTTGCATGATGATAGTATTTTGCCTATACTGTTTTTTTAGGACTTCAAATTTTGTTTAATGGTTTGGATCGTTCATACTTGGTTTTATCTTATTTTATTACAATACATTAAAGCACTTCTGAATATCCAGGACTATTTGTTCATAATAGAAAATCAATCAATTTTTCAAGATTTCAAGTTTATGGTCTTCTTTGTCTATTAGGAATTTGGTTATTAATTATTTGTATGGAATTCTTAACCATTGTTATATTTTATCTTTCGTTTTACATTATAGATTGTTAAAATAAAGAAAATTAAGTAGGTTAAATGAGACTGGATTAATCAAGACATTTTTGTTTGGTCTTGCAGAATTCTTTAGGCCACACCAATATCTATATAAAATTTGACTTCCTAAAAAGTAATTTAGAAAATAAAGTTAGGTTGCCAGCAACAAAACATATGTCCACAGCCACAAAGTTGTCAGGAGAGTCAACAAGGGTTGTCAAATATTGTTTTCTTTTGTCAGAAATGAACATTTACAACACACTAAAATTTGATTACGGGTAACAATCCATTTGGCCTTGTTCTACCCTATTCTTACATTTAGCATACGAAACATCTAATATCAATTGCCATAATCATAAGAAATTGTTGAAAATTGATCGGGTTCTTTGTCTCATGACCATCAACACTGTATAAATTTAAAGTTAATCGGATATTAACTTTATACTCTCCGAGCGTCCACAAACAACTGTGGACGAAAGACAGACGAGGGTGACAACAATATACAACCACATTTCAATTTGTGTGTGTATAAAGAGGAATTGGTTATTCTTTTTTCAAAAGCTTTCAGTTCAAAATTTAGAAATTTTGAGATTAAAACAAAGCCATCTTTCACAAAACTGGAACTGGAGGGGTCATTTATTCATCACGATGACAAAGAATTAAAAATGAATTGGTTTGGCCTTACTTCAAAATCTTCAGCAAAATAAGGTTAAATATCTACTAAAATCTTAAAATCTTGTATTACAATAGTTTATATGCGACAATCCTACAACAATTAGTACTGGCGGAAAATATCGATATTGCTGATAATCGTTGGTAGCGTTTTAAAAATTCGATTATCGATATGGTTTTAAAATATCGATAATCGCACAATTATAGGTACTTCTTCACTTGCAATTAGAAATCCATAAAAATAGTCATTATCACTGTATTCTTTGCAACGCGTGCTTGGGCTTAGGATTCTCCAGTCTGGCTTTTCCATTGTAAGTGTCTAGTTTTTGAGATAATATGAACAAAATGGGGTCCAGTGTACATAAAAGAACCCTTGACAGTTTAAATTCAAAATAAGAGTAGGTATTAGTGCTGCTGTCTGGGCAAAAGGTCCCTCAATAGCCCAGTCGGTGCAGAACAGTAAGACGTTAAACCACATTTTATTTCATTTCCTATTCATGATAGACCTACTTTATTATCTACAGTGGACACCCAACACTCTTTTATGTAAAAAAAAATACATTCCCAAAAGGCAAAAACACATCAAATTTAACCAAATCGTCACTTTTAAATTTTACTCATGTCAAGAAGGCCATAAGCCCTTCAAAAAGCAGACATTATGTCATGTGATGTCGTTTATAGTTGGGGGAATACATTGTCATTCTTTCAATAATGACTGATTTTATCTGCCATTTAACTCCACAAAGTACTTGCTCTTATTCCCATTTTAATTAAAGAAAATATATTTCACCGAACAGTCGGAACATTAATCTGGACGTTGATGTGACGTGAAATCAGCTTCTATCACTCGTGACGGAAAGTCTGGACATCAAGATGTGATTAGAAGTTCTCAGGCGTTGCATCATTCACACGGAAATGTTGAAATCCTTGGAGAATTTGCTCCACACATATTTTACATTATCCTTTTACTGACGACGGACGTTTAGATATATACTCTGATAAATCATTTTATGTCAATTCTGATTCCAATAGTCCCCAAAAACATCTGCTTCAACTGAAAACTGTATTTGGTTTCTGCCTTCAGTCTGAAAGCTTAAGAATCCAAATCTCTTATGAGACACAGAGAGAGAGAAATGGTGTTTAATGTCCACTCGACACAAACTAGGTCATTTCGGGACTTACATATATGGTTCAATCTTTTTTCAATAATTTGCTTGCCATAGGGGTCTTTAGCAGTTGGGAGGAAATCAGAGAACCTAGAGGAAACCCATGAGGTTAGACAGGCGTCTCTACTCCTTGTCATGTACAACCGGGGATTCAATCCACTCCAGTTTACTCAATGACAGGCTTTATGATACAGCACACAGGCTTACAATTTAGCCATCAAACCCCCAAAATCTCTTATGAATGCTGGCATTCTTACAATCATCATTTTGAGATAACAGTTTTGGGGAAATTAAAGTCTGCTTTTTTAATCAAGAGCAATCATTTGACTTAGGTATAATGATGCCTCAAGCCCAATACCATTCCATCGACAATCAACAATATCTAATAAAGAAACTTTTAGAAACAATTGATAATTCTTTGATAACGATTTTCTGGAAAACAAAGCATTTTACCTATTAAGATTAATAATAAATAACTGGGAATTCAAAACAAAGTCCCGGTATGTAATTCCACATGAGAGACAAAGGAACTCATTACTTACAAGAGAATTAGCCTCAATTTGTCCTGGAATTTCAAAATCTTTTATTAGTACTATTGATCATTCATCATTTATGTTTAAAGTGTTTTATGTGATTATAAAAAGGAAATTTCACAAGTTCTTGTGCAAAAAATCTGAACTCAAAATTTCTAATAAAAAAATAGAAGCCTTTTAATAACAAGGTTTAGCACTTAAAATTGTTTTGTATTTCTTCTCAATAATATTTTTTTTTTGTTAAATGTAACCCTGATTTCTATTTTCAAAACTTCTAATATAAAAATTCTTTAAATAACAAGGTTTTGCACTTAAAATTGTTTTGTATTTCTTTTCAATAATATTTCTTTTATTTATTTAAATGTAACCCTATTTTTTTTCATAACTGAGTTGTTATATATAGATTCCAAAAACGTTTTTACCAATTCCAAAGTTTTGTGTCCCCAAGAAAATTTTGTCATAAGTAACATTATCATAATATTATGCGGTAACTTCTCATATACGTGGTACTGTTTGTAAAGAGCACCAGAGCATCACTGTATCAAGAAATACATATTTTGGGGGATTTGTGTACACTTTAGATTATGAGGTCTGACATGATTTTGATCTAGTGTGACAAGAAGGTTGCGTTCTTAACCTTGTGGGTTTTCTCTGGGTTAAGGGGGTTGGATGGCTTAATGGTTAGCTTGCGCACGCTGTATCATAAAGCCTGTCATTGATTCAATTGGCGTGGTTTCGAATCCCTGGTTGTACATGGCAAGGAGTGGGGTTGCCTGTCGAGCCTCGTGGGATTTCTCCGGGTCCCCCAGTTTCCTCCTACTGCTAAAGACCCCTATGCGCAAGCGAATTATTGAAATAAATTGAACCATGTGTTAGTCCCGAAATAACCTGGTTTGTGTCGAGTGGACGATAATATCCCATCTCTCTATCTCTCTCTTTTTTGGGGGGGTTAACTGGTTTCATTCCATAGTTCAGCTCAAATGGAGAGTTGAAATTGAAATTAAATTAAACGACCTAGTTCAGATTAAGACGACATCATAAACCCCATTTTGCTCTGTTTCAAATTATTTTCACTGTGTAATAACAGAAAGTTGCTATCTAAATAACAAATACTTTTTATGTAATTAATTGCCTTGTCACTGACATACTGTCAAGTTATACTTTTGCACTCTTATCTATTGAAAAAAAAAGACCCAAAGGATTTCAATGTCATTTCAAAATTGTGCTAGCCAATTTTTATAATTTTCTCAATTTTATAATAGATTTTCGTTGTCAACTTCTGGAATTATGTTTAATAACTTATCCATTACTTTTAAAAAAGTTTATTATATGGCATATCTATTTCGATTAATACTTATGAGAGAGAGAGAGAGAGAGAGAGAGAGAGAGAGAGAGAGAGAGAGAAAGAGAGAGAGAGAGAGAGAGAGAGGAGGTTTAACATCCACTCGACAGAAACTAGGTCATTTCGGGACTAACATATGGTTTAATTTTATTTCAATAATTCGCTTTGCGTAGGGGTCTTTAGCAGTGGGAGGAAACTGGAGTACCCGGAAAAAACCCACGAGGTTGGACAGGCGAACCTATTCCTTGTCATGTACAACCAGGGATTCGAAACCACGGCAGTTGACTTTATGATACAGGCCGCACCTGCTAACCATTCGGCCATCAAACTTCAACCCCCCTTTAAAAAAAGTTTGTCATGTGGCATATCTATTTCGAGTAATACTTATGAGTAATACTTTTAGGTATTAATGAGTAGCTGACAAGTTGATTGACTTGTTAATCAACAGGTACTAATCAACTTTTAGCAACTAAGCCGAGACTAGATTGATTTATGATATCAGAGTCCACGGTTATTGTTTTATCAATCACCTTTTTCAACCATCAATGGCTGCAGCCGGCTATAATCTGCGATTAAGATCCCTGATTTCATCGACTTGTAGTTTTCACAAAAGACACTTCAATTACACCGGACAGTAAATCACAGACAAAATATGTCAATCGCAATCTACTTCAACTATTTTGACCCACATCGAACACTTATTAAGCCTGTTTTTTTTCACTACTTGTTACACAGTGCTTGATTTATTTAAATGATACCTGCAAATGACAAGATATAAGATGGCTTCTTTTAGAGTAGCAGTCCCAAGACAAAAATATTCCAGATCCACTTGAAACAATTTATCTGTAAAATTTGTTTTTAAAATAGACAATTTCCGGTTAGATTTGTCTCTGGGGACAATTATTATTTGTTAAATTTGTCTCTAAACACAATTTTTTGTGAAATTTGTTACTATGAACAATTTCTGTTTTCAATTTTTCTCGAAAGTAAACATTTTTTTAATCAATTTTCCTTCTAAAATGAATTTTTTTTGTTAAATCTATTTCTACAGACTATTTCTTGTTTAATTTGTCTCTAAAAAAGACAATTTTTGGTTACATTTGTCTCTTAATAAAACTAATGAAAACATACACCCATCCATAGAGCAAAATAATGCTCTCATTTTTGGACTAACATATGATACATTTTATTTAAACATTGCAATTTTAAAGTGAAAGGAAACCAGATATTTATAGGTGAACCCATTCCTTGACACCATTCAGTTGTAGGATGAAAACTACAACATGGAAAGATGACATATCTCCGATAGGCCTACCAGTGCATGCAATGCCTTAAATCCCCAGGTCAGCCAAGTAAATGCCTATAAAAATGCACAATAAATGCGCAGTCGAGATCAATAACTTTAAATGCTACCTACAAAAGTTTAATTCCCTGAGCGTTACTTTTCTGTAACATTTGTTGTAATACAGTTATTAAATAGAGATTAATTAAGATAGCAATCATAAAATAAACTTTTACAACACTGCTGTTGTATCCTATTGATTTTAGTCAGAAATATTTATACAGTTCAGATCGAAAAAAATCTGTCCATGGGAAAAAAGAGTTTGGATAACAATTGGTCTCATTAATTTCAATCATACGTGTAGAGTTGATAAATTTTTGACATATTTTATTTTGAGTAATAGGCCAAATTTTTAGGACAAATCAATTTTTAAATATATTTTGAAGTGTTTTGACACAAAATGAACTGCATCTAATCTATTGTGCCTTAGGTTAATTCTTAGAAATTCTATTTCTATGGCATGTAAATTTATTGACAGATAAGTTCTTCAGCACCAATTTTCACTGTCTGTAAGTCTCGCTTTAAAAACTCCACATCTTCCGAGACAAATGTTGGCAAATGTCAGTCAATTCTACTGGTAGACATCTACAGCTATTAATTTATATCATAATCATGGTAATAACAGTCAATATTAATGAAAAGATTTTTTGGTATCAATGTTTACGGTCGTTTTTATTATTATCCACTGCCATTAGTTTATGATACTAAACACACATAATAATGGTAGAGTTATCAATAAAACTGGCTCAAGACATTAGCCATATAAATCAGACTGTAGAGAAAGTCTTAAAGGGATACAATCATCTTTTATAATAAATCAGATTGTAGAGAACATCTTAAAGGGATACAATCATCTTTTATCAAAAGGCCATGCCATGTTCAACTTTTGTTGCATATTAACACCTTTTATAATCTCTTTGGAGAGAGAAATGGGGTTTGATGTCAACTCGACACAAACGGGTCATTTCGAGACTAACATATGGTTTAATTTTATTTCAATAATTTGCTTGCACGTAGGTGTCTTTAGCAGTTGGAGGAAACTGGAGGACCCGGAGAAAACCCACATGGTTGGACAGGCAACTCTACTCCTTGTCACGTACGACCGGGATTCGAAACCATGCCAGTTGACTCAATGACAGACTTTGTGATACAGAGTGCGCACGCTAACCATTTAGAAAGCCAACTCCCTCTTAGGACCAAAAAATAATTTAATGATAAAAAAAACAACCTTTAGTTACAGCTTTTTATGTTTTGAAATTTTGAAGAAATAAAATGTTAACTGGATTCAAGACCTCAACAAACTGAAATTTGTGTGATGGGGTTTTATCAATTAAAACATAAGAATGTAAATAAAAATATTGAAAATTTGTCAGGTTTCCTATTCACTTAATTACTTGTGATTAAAATTTTTAAAATGATGCTTTGGGTACATTTTTATAACGGTAGGGTGGGGGGGGGATCAAGTGTTTTAACCTGTGTGCATGAAACGATAAGGTCTGCCATTGAGTCAACTGGTGTGGTTTTGATTATCAGATTGTACGTGACAAGGAGTGGGGTCACATGTCTAACCTGTGGGTTTTCCAGTTTCCTTGCACTGCTAAAGACCCCTACGTGCGAGCAAAATATTGAAATAAAATTGAACCGTATGAGTCCTGAAATGACACAGTTTGTGTCGAGTGAATGTTAAAGTCAATTTTTCTATCTCCCTCTTATAATGGTAGAGATAGACAAAATCTTAAATTTGTAGGATAATTGTCAACTTATCAATTAACCCTCATTTAACAAATAGGATTCTGCCAAAACCGTTAGTAAATCTATGTTATACTTCTGCTAACAGCGTCACAACATGATGCTGAACATATTCAATTTCTGTAAAATTACTCTTGTTATTTTTACAATATTTGTTCTACCAAGCATTCAATTAGGAACACTTAGACACTTCTAAATATGGAACAGGAACTATTAAAAGCATACATTTCTGTAAAAACATAATGTTTTATATTTAAAGCATGGCATAGATTTTAAATTGATTTCTTCTCAGGGGCCTTGAGAAATAAATGACACAGCTATTCAACAGTCTTAAATAATGGCAAGCACTTTAATTTCTCTCTTACACTAAGTAAACACTTGAGGGGTGAAAGATGCTGTCAAGGCGTCCTGTCGCGTAAATCTTCTACGATTTGCAACGGGAAGAAAGTCTGTAATTACTTGCGGTAATCTCCCGAGTAGAATCAATAAATAATTGCGAAAATGATAGATTGTTGAGGTTTCCCACATGTTTTCATAAGACAATGGTTCAAATTCTTTGTATAATAACAGAGTCTGAAAATCTCAGTGTTTTGTGCAATTCGATAGTTCCATGACATATGATCTCCCTTGTTTCAAACAGATAATGTTCTGACTAAATAATTGATTGTAGGTAAAATGTCGTTTTCTGTTTAAGAGTGTAGAGGCGGGCAGAGAGATGAAATGAGGTTTAACAGACTATTATCCTGCTCCAAGCTATAGTCTAACGAGGGTGTGGGGAGGGTGTGGGGGGGGGAGGGAATGGTTTGAGACACACTGATGTTATATGTGAATCAAATCTTCCTTGAAACAAATAGTATTGGTGAAAGATTAAAATCTCCATAATACATTGAACTGGTTGGTTTCAAAAAATTTTCATGGCAATTCTACATTCTTTTTCCAGGCACCAGTACTTTAATGACCAAAGATGAGCTTTGAAGTAAAAGGCCTAGCTAATACTAACACTTTTTTTTGTATAAAAATGAATCCCTGCATCTTCCTTTGCCCTTTTAAGTTGGTCTATTGGCCTCTTATACATTTGTTCTCATTATAAAAATATCCCTTGTTAAGCAGCCATTAATCTTGGCTCTGGGCAAAATGCAATAGCGAAAGCAGCTGTATTTCCAGAACCCTGAATGACACTAAATTCAGCATTATTGATGTATTATGTTAACCCAAGTTAAATGTGCCGTTAATAATTTATAACCATGTGTATTAAAATATCGACGCTAATGAGTAGGTCTATACAGGTGAACCTCATAACTAAGCCTTGGTTCTTCTTAGACCATTCAAAGATTTTGACTGGAGATAGTGTAGTTAAGTGTTTGCGGTGTCCTGTGAAGCAATTGTGAGAGAGAGAGAGAAATGGAGTTTAACATCCACTTTACACAAACTAGGTCATTTTGGGACTAACGTATGGTTTTCAATTTTTATTTCAATAATTCGCTTGTGCGTAGGGGTCTTAAGCAGTGGGGGGAAGCTGGAGTGTCCGTGGGAAACCCACGAGGTTGAGAAGGCGCACCTATCTCCATGTCACATAGGCTCACACTAAGGCTCAAAACCACAGCCACAAGCAAGAGGTGACCGGCCAGCTAGAGGTCGAAGCGCGGCACTCTAGACCACTAGGCCATCCCAACCCCCCGTGAAGCAATTGTAAAACCTTGCTTGCAGCTAAGCAAATCTTTGAAAACAGCCCAATCACCGCATCTAATGGTCTTTGTTCACAAAAAGAACTTTGAAAACAGACAGATGTGTATTGTACCGAGAAGAGCGATATGTAAATAATGTATTATTGATCACTAACTACTGGAGATACAATTATACAATAGATATATATAACATAGACTATACTCACAGAGTACAGAAGAATTCAATAATAATCAAAATTTATTCAGAGAGAGAAAGAGAGAGAAATTAAGTTTAATGTCCACTTGGCACTCACTAGGTAATTTCGGGACTAACATGGTTAAATTTTATTTCAATAATTCGCTTGAGCGTAGGGGTCTTTAGCAGTAGGAGGAAACCGGAGGAGCCTGAGAAAACCTACTCCTTGTCACGGTACAACCATGGATTCGAAACCACGTCTGTTGACTTTATGACAGGCTTCAAGATACAGCAGTGGAAGAAAACAGGAGAAACCCTACAAGGTTGGACAGACAGACCTACTCCTTGTCATGTACAACCGTGGATTCGAAACCACGCCAGTTGACCCACTGACAGGCTTTATGATACAGCGTGTGCTAACCATTTAGCCACCTAACAACAAATTTAATAATAATCAAAAAAGCTGTGATACTGCGTTATTGTTGATTGTAACTGATGTAAGGCTGTTCATTTTACTGTAAAAGTTCATAAATTTAATTAACACCATTCATTTGCTGTTGGCCATACTGGCGGAGGGGTCTCTCAGGATGTTGTCCAGCGGCAAGATAAAGTAGGTAACAGTTGGCCGAATAATGACTCCCAGTCAAGTAATGCGCTGCCAATGGTGACAAGACCTCTAATTTCTATTCAACCAAACAAAAATGGACATTTTTACTTTGCTTCATCTACTGCCCTGCACTTTTGACTTGAGGGAAATCAGGTCTGAAAATCCTAAGGAAATTTTGCCGGATACATCAAGATTCACCTCCGAGCCTCCTAGTTGATGGGCCAGCACCACGTACATTCCAGTTCAAGTATCCTAATTATTGGAAGAATATGACAAAGAAAATGTACCATATCCATCAACTGTTGTTTTGGTTTCTTACAAGTATGTAGGTCAGGAAATAACAGGTTTAGATGGACCTGTCAAAATGTCAAGCCTTAATGACAATGACATTTTCAACTTAGTATCAATAGAAACTGCAAATCAGTGCGCAGGCATCAATATTTCCGCGCAGACACAGGCACATTTGTTTGGAAAAAAAAATTTGCAGGCACATTTAAAAAAAAAAAATAATACAAAAACAAAAAACAATTTTATTTTTTTTAAAATTATTACTGTCACGTCAATCATGTAAAATAAAGGGATTTAATGAACTTGTTTGAAGCCGCACAATCATACTATATACCTGGCAATTGAATACTCTCCTTTTGAGTATGACCCTGCAGGCACATTTTCAAGTGTGTGCGCAGGTACACTCAACTTTCATAGAGCCCTGAGTACCTGACAAAATGACAGACATCAGAGGTTTTGTGCCTGACATTGTTTGTGACAGATGCCTTATTTCCAGTATGAACTTCCTCTTGTTTGAATATTTAATGTATGTTGTATAGGTGTTCCTGCAAGTGTATTTGATGCCTTTTTTGGGGCCTTTTGTTTTTTTTCTTATTTGTCCGCAGTGTCTCTACGTAAGATATTACATCAAAATATTTACAATTAAAAATATTTCACAACAAATAATAACAACAACAACAATACCTACCCTAGACACGTGTGAACATTTTCCGAGCAAGGACATGGCGGTGGGGGGAATCTATATTCTCGGACAGCATACTCTATGAAAGATGTTCGAATAACCATGGTGAACAAACACAGTATTATATATATTATCCAATTCACATCCAATTACTAAAGTTGTCGATACCAACAGTAATAATCCAACTCAGGTGGGATTTGAAGAAAAAGAAGTAATATTCATCATAATTGATTTCATCCATAATAAAATTCTTTTCACACAAGGCTCATAAATTGGCATACCCACATCCGTCAAATAAAAGGAAATCCGCTTAAATCCTACAAAAACATTTGAATAATTTAACGTAGTGTTTTTCGCGAAATGATGAATTGTCTAAAAATATCTGTATCCATAGAAAGATAATATGTTATAAAGGTCATCATCTCTTAATCAATTAGTTCTTTTAATCCTCGGTACTTATTTTGTTTTAATATAAATTGCTATCCATTTTATTTAATTCCAATTTTTTGAAAAGTTCATGACAGCTACAAGTTATGAAAATGTTCTCTCTATATTGTTTTAATATAAATTGCTATCCATTTTATTTTATTCCAGTTTATAGAATCGATCACGACAGCTACAAATTATGAAAACTTTCTCTCTTTCTTATCATGAATTTAACAAAAATATTCATTTCACAGTTCATGACAGCTACAAATTATGAACATTTTCTCTCTATCTTTTCATAAATTTAACAGAAATATTCATTTCACAGTCATAAATAATGTCATTAGTTTTATTTATTTAGTTGATTTCACAGCTATACCTTTTTCCATCTTCCAGTTTGAGTTCCACAGATAATTAATACATGTAGCAAATTCTCTTCACACTGTGCACATGATGCAGAACTTATATGATATCGTGCACTTCTCACATACATCACTAATATATAACTACGACTTCATAAGAACATCTGCACATCCAAACTCATAAAATTTATTATTTTCATTACATTTTGACATTTGGTCAAATATTCCAATTCTATGACTAGATCATTTATCATTCATTGGGTGTGAATGTATATATTCCCTGGTTTCTGTTTGTGTATACTCATATATCATGAACAGCAATTATCTGTCATATCTAAACATACGTATGTTTATTTGTTCTTTGAACATCTCATACCACTTATTAACGGTAACAGTCTACGTAGTGTTTGCTGCTAGTGATCCGAATATCTATCAAGAATTAAAGTCTAAGTGATGTAGAAATATAAATCCATATTCAAACAAAGGTACATGAATTATTCATACATCTTCTTGAACATCCGATATCACTTCTTAATACAAACAATTCTTGTTGCCTTTGTATCAAAATCTAACATCTATTGTATAGAAAAATAAATCCACACTCAAACTGAAGACTATACAAGTGTTAAAAATATATTTTGTTCTATAAAATGTAAACAAATTATATATCAATCCATGCGATTAACCATTCATTGTCATCATATTTTCAGAATTTTGAGAAGATCTCATTAGCTGACCAGATGTTACATGAACCACGCTAGCATTAACATAGTGTACATCCTAGTCAACAGGTTTCTCACTTTGTTCCAAATGAATGGATTTTGTAAATAATTTTAATTAGAAACAGTTTATTTTCTGATGACTTCCTCGTCTACATGTAAGTGCTATATCATTCAAAATGGCTGTCTACACATAACACTTTTTGAAATTGTTTTAGCAAAACCATTATAGTTTATTATTTAATCAATGGAATGTCTTTCACATCTATAATAAAAATGAAGTTTTCAAATTTAAAATATCTATGACAATTTAAAAATGAAAATGGGTGTAAAAAAAATCACACATGAAATGAAATGAGGTTAAACGTCCTACTTCAACTGGGCTAGATGAAATGAAATGAGGTCTAACATCCTACTCCAACTGGGCTAGATGAAATTAAATGGGGTCGAACATCGTACTTCAACTGGGCCAGATGAAATGAAATGGGGTCGAACGTCCTACTCCAACTGGGCCAGATGAAATGAAATGGGGTCGAACATCGTACTTCAACTGGGCTAGATGAAATGAAATGGGGTCGAACATCGTACTTCAACTGGGCCAGATGAAATGAAATGGGGTCGAACGTCCTACTCCAACTGGGCCAGATGAAATGAAATGGGGTCGAACGTCCTACTCCAACTGGGCCAGATGAAATGAAATGGGGTCGAACGTCCTACTTCAACTGGGCCAGATGAAATGAAATGGGATCAGACGCTCTACTCCAACTGGGCTAAACGAAGATGGAAAAATTATACATCAGTTTATATTCTTAAATTTTTCATTAAATCAATTTACACAAAGACAATCACTTCAAATTCCAATAAATTTAATCAAATAAAATAAATGGATTATACTTTAAAGATGCTTTCCCATGGACAAACAGTGTGATTTAATGATATATATTTGGACTAAAAACATATTCAAACTAATTAATCTGTCAAAAACTTGCTTCAAATCCACCTCAAAACACCCCAGGGAAATACAATAAGATGTACAAAAACTGTGACTTCATTTTCCTATTCAGGATAATTGTTTCTAATAAAAAAATCTATATTGACATTGATATTTTGGTTGACCTCTGTAAATAATTAAATTAAAAATTAAGTTTTTTGCACCAACCGGACTAATGTTTGGAACTTTGTCCAGACACTACTACCTTATCCCTATTTAAATTTTCAACTGCAGTGAACTTTTGCTAATAATGGTATAAAAGGCATCTCCGTTTTCTATACCATCCAATTGATGAAGCAGTTTTCCATCTAGGTCCTCTGTCCAGCTGCACTGGCAAGGAGAAACCTGGCTGGAAAATCCTGTGGCACTTTCTCAGCTAACATTGGGGAGTGAACCTGGGCCCTCCTGTCATTGTCGCAGAGACACTGTGGCGCAAAAATAAAATCATAAACCGATAATTTCCTATTTAGAAAGAATCAAGCAAAATCGTTTGATCTGCAGTACTCCTTCATTGTTTAAACTCTAAAACTAACTCACAAAACTAAGTTAATTAATAGGAAGTAGTTAATTCAGAAGAAATCAGTGACATTTTTAAGCACATGGAGAGCAATGTTGTGGGTTTTAAACTGACAAAATGTCGGACACTACTGAATTAGTAAATGACATTTTGAACTTTGTTCTGGGCATGTATTAAGATAAAAGACAAAAATGTGCCAGACAAAGAGGGATTGAGGGGGATTGTGCCTGACAAAGTATGAATTTGTGCCGAACAATGTCTGCGACAGATGCCTTATTTCCAGGCTTAAATGATTTGGAAGTTCAACTTATTGCTTTATTTTGTACAATTCAGTTTTTAAAGTACCAGTTTAGAATCAACTGTAGTTCTTTGATTTTCCCTTAGCCATGGCTTTTCCGGAATCTGTATGGTTAATCGAACAGAGATTGTAATTTGAATTCTCATAAAATAACCCAGATCTACTTTTTACATGAGCCAAGCTATTCAAGTATGAGCATATAATTGCTTTTCCTTTCAAACATGCAGCACGGATTTAAAATGAGAGATTGTTAACTTAGAAAATAATTTCCGAGACCATCGTCAAAACCTGAATGCATATGAGGCGATTAACACTTCAGGTATTTTCTATCTCTACTTCACAAGATCTTGAGACATCGAGCATGTGAACCTTGTTATTACTGCGTTAAAAATTGCTGTCCTTTCATCCACGTAAAAAAAACTCAATCGTGCAATTTGCACTGAACTCCAATTACACTACTGCAACCTCAAAACACATTCTTAAAAAATGTCTTATGACAACCTATTTATTTCTTGAGCCATGTTATGCAATAAATGCAGTTTATAATTCCACAGCCCTACTTAAAGTGGGGTTGTGGAAGATTACATAAAGAGTTGATAGTTCTCGCTATATAATAGATAATGTAAAGGTAATATGCTGAAAATATCAATCAAATTACTTCACTCTGTGCAGATTGTCCTTTTAAAAAACTGTAGCCTTGATTGTCATTTTTACCGTTATTAACCAAAGTCTTGATTATCCATTTTTATGGTCAAACATCAACTGCCTTGGAACCGCAGATTGGATTGTTTAAAATCTGACCCATCAGACGACATCAACAGTTGACTAAGGTCTTGTCTTGTTAATAAATATCTAATTAAGGCAGATTTAGATCTTAAATAATGCATGTATAACCCTTTAGCAATTTGATATAAACATGAAATGAAATGAGGATTAACATCCTCCTTTTCTGCACCAAGGGATCCGACGTAGATGGGCATCGCGTAAACCACACAATGTTCTTATTTCAGATTCAAGCTGTCAAGGGTTCTTTTATGAGCACCCCAACATGAACATGGAAATCTGTATTGTAACGCTGGCTGGAAAATCACTTAAATGTACTCATCCAACCCTGGGTTCAAACCTTGGATGTTCTGGATAGTGAGCCAGTAGGTAGTGCTCTTTTGACTGCCACAAACCACAAAACCAAATAAATGAAAATTTCTTGTTGGGTTTGAGGAGATTAGACAAAATACAATGCATTTCGATGGAGGTATCCCCTCTTAAAATTCAAACCTCAACCACATGATCTTTAATTAAACATACATTATGCTAGAAATAAATCTGCCTATAACAGGTCTTTCTTTGAGCCTGAAATGTTATCTAAATTATTATTTGACATTATTTGACCTTATTATCTCGATGTTATCACTAGCCTGAGATATTTACTGGATTAGGATCTGATTTGCTGCTTAACTTTCGTTATGATTTAGTCATGAAACGGATAATTGAGGCTGTTTTTTTATCATACCAAATTTAGTAATGATGATCAAGGCTAGGCTACAATTTCAATCGCTAAATTCTCAGCTCAGAGTGGATCAATAGAACTGCAATTTTCAGCAAATTGCCTTTACATTATCTTTTTTTTAAACTATTATAGCGAGAACTGCTAGCTCTTTATCTAATCTCCCATAATGTATCTTTAAAAGAATTAAAATTTAGATTTTTAAATTACAGAGAAAATTGCACAGAAAATTGAAAGCAAACTTTCTAATTATTATCTTGATAGAACTTGTAGTTATCAGCAAACATTTCAACCTTGAAACTTCAATTTCCTTGAGGAATTAAAATAGAAACGCTGCCTCATAAGAAGTACATGTAGTAATACAAACCTTTTCAATAACTGACATTTTCAATAATTCTAGAAAACTTTAAATTCCTCAAAGAATGCAAACACAATTTATTACGATACAATTATTTTTGATAAATCCTCCGAAAAAGAAAGAATCAATAAACTTAAAGAAATATCCCAAACATATAATTGCACTTTCGCTGTATAATTGTGCAATTTATTGAAGAGTAAGCGGAAATAACAAAAAAAAGATTTTGTAAAATGATGAATTTCAGAATTTCTCAAAAATAAACTTTGTGAAAGACACAAAAAAACAAAACGAATTTTCAGAATTTCTCAAAAATAAACATTGTGAAAGATACTCGAGTGTCAAATTGTATCAAGGGCACACTGATCAATGAATATTTAATCATTACAATTGAACCACCCTGTCAAAATCAATAACCAATCGCAAGTTATAAATGAAGTATGTCACAAACAAACATTTTATTCCATGGCCACATTATTGCTTTTATATTTGGGATATTTTCAGTTCAGAATAATTACAATGTGAACTTTGATATTTCAGTAGATTTGCCATCTTGATTATCGACAATAACTTCATGATAGATCAACGATATGAAATGAAAGGGGTTTAACTTCCTTATTTCTGCACCAATTGAAAGAGTTCAAGGAACCTCAATTTCTGTCCCATCAGAAAGAACAGACATAGGTCAACTCAGCAATGACATGATATGAATTTATTCCATTGATTTTCACAGGTGCTGGCCCAAATATATTCCAAAATGTGGTCTTTGGAGACGGAAAGTGATGCATGACATAGTACATGATGCATGACATAGTGCATGATGCATGACATAGTGCATGATGCATGACATAGTACATGATGCATGACATAGTGCATGATGCATGACATAGTGCATGATGCATGACATAGTACATGATGCATGACATAGATACAGCTTACTTTACGTCTATCTATCTATAAGTAGGCTACAGGTGAACTGTACAACACATAAACAAATAAAAACCCAGATGGCAACCACAAGACACAAAAAACAGCAGCAATAAATAAAAGTACAATACAACTAATCCAATCTGATATTATCAGAGTAGGTAACTTGGTACCACTACTATCAAAGATCGCTCTACTAAATTATCAAATATTAGCAAAGATTACTCCATTAAAATATATTACTCAATACAAATAATATATTATTAGGATAATACAGATAAATCCATACCAATATCATCAATATATACTTGGTATCAATGGTATTTAGAAACTCAATACGAGCAAAACTCATCAAAAAAAGAAAACAACTTCCAATCTGCAGAATATTCGATATGGAATAAAATAAAAAACAAGTACGAACAATCCAAACCATAAAACAGAATTCGATATCCTAAAAACGTTATAGGCAAAAAAGTGTATTCAAGTAAATTAGTGTAATCAGCAAATGGAACTCCCTTAAATGGTGATAGAACTCATTTAATAATAATAATGATGACAATGATGATGATAATAATATCCATGCACGCGAATATATATTTAAAGTACACTCCAAACATGATCACAACTATCATATTACTTTCAAAGTCTTAGATCTAAACACCACAATATCTGGAGAGTTCTTTAATTTCTAGAGACAGATCATTTATCAAGAAATGCCCTTTAAAATTTCATAAGCGATCTACAAAACTTGCGTAAGTCTGGATCTAAACACCACAATATCTGGAGAGTTCTTCAATTTCTAGAGGCAGATCATTTATCAAGAAATGTCCTTTAAAATTTCATAAGCGATCTACAAAACTCGCGTATTTTATATACTATATATAAAAACATTCTGTCATGATGTGTCACAAGTATTTCTTCTAAAACTCACTCGAAGAGGGGCCACTATATAAAGAAACTCAACCTACAAATTGTCAACTAAACTTCATAGACTCATCATAATCGATGACAAAACAGGAATCCAATAACCCAATGTCCAGGTATGCCAATTCTGATAATCAAAGGCACATTACAATAAACGCCCAATTACCTGCGGACAAGGAGGAAATTAGTCTTCTGGTAATAAACTCTTCTACTTTATATTATCTATATACTACATGCACATCTGAGATGAGTTCATTTTCCAATAAAGGGGATATAAAATCACAATTAATATTTCCAGATGACCTTTTACTACGTACAAATCTTTTTATAACCCAGTACAATTACTGGAGATTATTGGAAAAAGACTTGACACTTTCCCTGTCGACGACAAAAGATTTCCTCCCTTTGCTTACAAATTATCACAGATTACCATTATAAAATTCATTAATGAAGGCGATAATAGTAAGGTGTTAGTTAAAGATACATTCTGCAGGAGGAATTTTTTCTGGTTTTAAATGTTATATGAATTATCATTTAGCCATTTATTCACAAGACATTACACATCACCTTGAATATTTCGAGACTAACAGGGATCACGGTGGCTAAGTGGATAAGGCGCTGGTTCGCTAGCCTAGAGGTCGGGTCTTCGATCCCTGCATTGGCCGAGAAATTTCATCTCGATTTTCCGACATGATTTCCCCTTGTCAGTGATACAGAAGGAGGGCCTGACAAGGACAGCTGCCTAGTCGTTCGGATGGGACGAAAAACCGAGGTCCCATGTACACATTGGAGTGCACGTAAAAGATCCCTTGGCAGTTGGAATTCAATATAAGAGTAGGCTGTAGCGCCACTGCCTCGGCAAAATTACCCTCATAGCACACTGTATGGCGTATGCCCGTCTTCAATTAGCTCACGTTAAGTGCATAACAGTAGGACGTTAAACCCCATTTCATTCATTCATTCATTTGAGACTAACATAAAAATATCTTTCATGGTCAACCCTATAAGGAGGAGAATTTTGTCCAGATAGCAGTGTTTCTGCCAACTACTAATGGTTCTTTCAGGTATCAAATCAATAAGTACAGAGTGGACTGCTGTTTTCTGTACCATCCGTACAACTAAGCAACTATTTCCTTACCCTGACCCTGATACGTAGGCCCAGAGTCCCTTTACCACTCGAGAACCACAACCTTTCAGTTTATAAGATTAATTTGGTTTACAACTTTTAAAAACGTATTGCCTCATTCTGTTCATATTATTTGTCAGAATGTCTCTTAACCAAGAAAATACAATAGAAATTGGATTTTAACACACCAATTTTCAAGATGTCAAAAGTTTCAATTTCAGTGTCTGGTTGTCCTTTAAAAATACATCTTCTCGTCTTACTTTAAATGTAATGACTTCATTTTTTTCAATTGAGCCAAGAACTTTTAACCTTTTCTATCTGTTATAATTGACCAAAATCAACTCCGAAAATGACAACATATGTCTAATTTACTTGGAAAGAGAAGCAATAGACAAATTCAATTTTAATACAGCCAATAAAAAAGGTTCATATTATTTATTCAATTCTCAACAGTGAAATGAAAAAGGGTTTCAAGTCTTAATTTTCTGCATCAATGAAGAAGGGAGGGGTATTCCTCTGACCTTCATGGACAACACTAGGATCTTTACATGAGCAACTGCCCCCCCCCTCCCAATATGTCATCAATAGGTAAATGTAAGAGTATTGAATTATAGCTACCTTGGCATATGCCGACACAGGTAGTAGGCAAGGGTGGGGTTTGGGGTTGGGAAATTGCTGTTTTGTAGCAATGTCTCGAAGGGGGAGGGGGGTAAGTGGTGTGGAAGATTAGTAAATCAGTAAAGTATTCCCATTAAGAATAAATGAAACCCAACTGTCTGATCGATTTCAACACATTTTATACTGTACAACTTTCTTTTCTAACAAACTGTTTTGGGTCAAAATCTACGAATAATGTCGCATACTCTAGTATCCAGACATGTTCAGCTATCAATGGGTATAAAGCGAGAGAGAGAGAAATGGGGTTTAACATCCACTCAACACAAACTAGGTCATTTTGGGACTATCAAATGGTTGGGTTTTTTTTCAATAATTTGCTTGCGCGTAGGGTTCTTCAGCAGTTGGAGGAAACCAGAAGACACGAAGAACACCCACGAGGTTTGACAGGCGAACCTACTCTTTGTCACTTACAACTAGGGATTCGAAACCACGCCAGTTGACTCAATGACAGACTTTATGATACAGCACGTGCATGCTAACCGTTCAGCCATTCCCCCCTCCCCCAATGGATATAAAGATTGGAGACATATATGTATTAAAAGAAACTCAGAGTATTTTTTTATTGGGTGTTTCACAATATAGCCATTTTCTAAAGTATCTTTTTATCCAAATGATGACAAAAGAAAACAGATCCTAAAAACTAAATCTGACATTTACAAGATCCACTTGAAACGATTTCTTTCCTTTATTATTTCTTTGGCATTGTTTTGATGCGAAGGAAAAGATGTAGCCTAGACATCTACTAGAAAATAATTCTAATCAACATCCAAAAAAAAATGTTGTGGTAGTTTTTTTTTTCTCTTTTGTAAGATATTTGTAATTCGAAGTCCATTAGACCCAATACAAAACAAAATTCTTTCGGATTATATATGTCAATACTGCAAGCCCAGATATTCATACAGGTCAATGAATATCCTGGTTCATTGTAATGATGTTTTATTTCTTCCATTGTAACGAAAACACCATCATCCACTCTAGAATTGAAATTTCTAGAAGATATAATAAAACAATTGAAAACTGTGAAATAAATGTGTCTGTGTGTATGTGAATTTTATTGAGAAAAATGAGTTTAAAATAGCCTATAGTGTAACGTATGGCTGTCAAAGTATCTGTAGAAATTTGAGATTTTCTACAATCTCAAAACAATACTTTATTTGCAGTACAGGGTCTGATATCAGGCCACAGATTACCATGAATTCTGGTATCTGGACACAGACCTCAATTATTTAAGGACAAAATGGATTACCCAGAGAAAACCCATAAGGTTACACAAGCGACCAAAACTTCTTGTCACATACACACTACTTGACTAAATGACAGACCTTATGATCCAAAGTGCATGTGTAAGAGAAGAGAATTAACATTAAAGACAATAGGGAAATAAGTGGTGATCTGTGGCTACACATGTATCTATTCAATATTCTCGCTTTAGGATATGACTGAAATGTGGGATCTATGGGAATGCCATTCTGCCATCTGTTATAAGTCAGTATCGATTTTTCTGTTTAATTGAGACAGAAAGAATATGATATTATTACAATAAGACATATAGATAAGTCATCAATACAGATATTAACCACACAATCTGTGTCTTGTACTCATCTATAAAATACAATAGACAGGTTCTAAATGAGAAATTTATTTGATATTAAAAGAAAGAACATATTAAATCTGTGACACAGTCAGAGTCGGACCAAGGAAATCCTGTTAGGGTCCCCTGAGAAAATTTTTGAATAAATCGGGGTGTCAGTGGTGATTTGTGGCGCATATCTATATTATATACTGTTATTTAGGGGAGGCCGCCCCTGAATCCGCCTCTAGACACAGTTTTGTCATTCTTGGTAGCCGAGGTTTAAAATCTATGGCAATATTTATAAAAGTATCTGATCATCAATTGATTGATTGGTTTAATCACTTGCAAATCACATTTCTAGGAAAGTCAAATTTCCAAAAGGAATATCAGACAAAAACCAATTCAGTTCTTTTCAGTATTTACAAAGATATGATGACATCAAAATTTGTCAACATTAGTCTGGCAAAATGCGCAAAGAGTCCAAATTGAATGGGAGTCTTTGGCATCTGGTTATTCCAGTCTACACCGGTAGTATACTCCTGTAGGGTATGTTAGACGCATTCACATCAAATCGCTTCATCACAAACAGTGCTCGATAAGATAAAATCTAAATTTTAGCAATTTGATTGGATAATATTAGATTGGTTTTAGTGCTGAGTCAATCAAAAAATTTAAGTATCTACTAAAATTTGGATTTTATCTTAGTTAAAATTTCGTGAAACAGTTCCCAGAACCCCATCTTTTCACGACAAGAAAACAACTTTAAATTGACCAATAATTCATGTTTGCAATGTGGAAGACTGTATGATACCGAGTAAAAGAGTTGCCACTTTTAATCATTTTCTACTTGGTCTACTAACTTTCAATGAAACTAACATTACATGTCAACACAAGAGTGATGATAATTAATCTGCAAACAGTAAGAAGATCACACTAACAATAAATGTTGTAATAAAACAAATTGAAATTTAATGGAGGTTTAACATCCTACTGTTCTGCTCCACCCACATTCGATTAAGATTGGAATCATGCAGTGTGCTATGAATGAAATTTTTAACTCCAAATGTGTAGGCTTTTTTAATTTTTAATGTACATGTCAACATGCCAGAGTTAAACAATAAATCTAAAAATGTGACTAACTTTCAGTAACACCAACTAATTGCTGTGCTAACAACATTATGGTGCTTTATCAATAGAACATGCCAATCATATGATTAAGCTGTTAATTGCTTTATTTGTAACATCAATGCATGTTTACGTCAACCCTTGATCTCTACAAATGACTAGAAGTAATTCCATATAAATATGTAATTGTAGGTTAGTCTTTTATGTCTATTACAGGTAGTAGCTTTAGGTACTATTAACTTATTCATGGTCCTGTAACATACATGTGATAACTCCCGCAATTGGCGGGAGACTCCCGCTTTTACCCCTTATCTCCCGACCTCCCGATCGGGAGACAAATACTCCCGCTTTTTCATTTCTTGTAATTTTATTTTTTTTGGAGTCAAAATTCTAATCAAACGAGACAGAATTTTTTACGACAACCGTTCGGCAGTTGTGACTATAATTAGTAACACGTGTTTTCATATTTGGAATAGGCTAATACCATTTAAATAACACGATAATTATTGTTTTTATACGAAATTAATAAAGTATAGCAATAAGTTGATTTTAATTAAGTTTTTATTGCTCATTTCGAATTATTTATAAGAATGAGAGGTCGCGTATAGCGTGGGTGACCTGATACATTTCCGATGTTTTCGTATTTAATTTGGAACAATACTATTTTATTATAACGAGATAAAGTAGCCTATTTTCCGATTTCATTTCCATTCGTGTGCACATTAAATACTTTAAATTGGGCATGAATACAAGAGAATTTATTAATTCAGAACATAGCACCACGTGTGCAAGTAACGCAATTTTGGTGTTAAGCGTCCAGATGTGCGTGGGCTGGGAGGAAACTTCCCCTCATCATTTTTTTAAGCGCGCGAATATGAGTCACGTGATGTAAATATATCGTGGGCTCTCGAGTCCCGAGGCGTAAAAATAATGGAATTATGTCTTTCCAGGCAAGTCCTTTATTCATGTAACATAATGCTTACTTCATAAATGAACACTGAGTTGCATTTCGACGTAATTAACCGCGAATATGGGTCTGAGGAACTTGTAATTTTATTTTTGCTTCTCGTGTTGAAATGCCGTAATCACGATCACATCCCAAACTACGTTAATAATTTTCTAGAAAATTATCCATTGTATACCATTTTCAAGTGCTCGGCAGGCACACTTACCATGCTCCGATTTTGTTGATTTTAATAGCATCGAAACGACAATAAAACGAACTTTTGATCGGTCGGGAGTACAATATTGACAAATCGCCTCAAAAAAAGATTTCGTGAATTGAATTGTTCAACTTACAAAAAATGCCGGATATATCGAAATGCCAACAATTGAACAAAGCATGAAAAAATAATATTAATAATAAAAATTTTCAGCGTAACGTCAAAACACGGGAAATTTACGTTTATGAAATTGATAAAATGAACACACACACGCACATTATATCAAACCAATAAAAAGGATATCTGCTTCCAAAATATTTAAAAATTATTACACAAAATTAAATAGCCAGTGTATGACGTTACCGTTAATTTTAAAAGGGGTAACAAAAAATATATGAATATAAATATAAAGACATGAGTATGACAAATATATAAAAAATGTAAAATAATTTGTCTTTTATTCATGGTGGGTGGGTAATTTTAACGCGCGATAAAGTCTCCCTCTTTTGACCTTAATCTCCTGACATTTTTACAAAAATCTCCTGACATTTTACCTGTGGCCAATCACATGTATGCCTGTAAGTGTTTGTAGATTATTATTATTATAAGTTTCCAGTATCAAAGAATGGAAGAACCTTTCTCTTGTAATATCTGATGGACCTCTCGGTCACATCTGTCTCAAGGGGCTCTCAGGAGACTCTGCCAATGGAGTTTGCTCAAAGATAGGAAAACATTTCCACAGGAAAATATTATGAACACGGACACCCACCACGCCTTCAAATCAGAGATTTTTGCATTTAAATACCAGGTGAATGTCAAAATCTTTTATTACCAACACATACGATAGCAGTGCAACCACTGGCTTTATTCATGTCTATTGGTATTCTAGACCATTGCCCTGGGTATTCCAGGTTGGCTTGCGATATGTCACAACATGACAGAGCATGAAATGAACCCAAATGAAGTGTAAAATTTGATAAAGTTCACACGATACCCTAGGAAGTAATATACTGGCTTTATATTCCCTTTTTTTCTCAATAATAGATTACTTTAGACGTTACATTTATCATACACTGACAACATCAGATTTATGTTTTGTTTTAAATTCATTTCTCAAGAATTGTAGAAATACAATGAAATTGGGTTTAACTCCCTAATGTTCTGCTCCAACTGGGATAATGAAGAATTATAGAAATACATTGAAATGAAATGAAATTGGGTTTAACTTCGTAAAATCTGCTCCAACTGGGATAATGAGAATTATAGAAATACATTGAAATGAAATGAAATTTGGTTTAACTTCGTAATGTTCTGCTCCAACTGGGCTAATGAAGATGGGTATATACTGTTCAGTGCACTATGAGGGAAATTTTGCCAGGACCGAAGCACTACAGCCTATTCTTTATCCGATTCCAATAATAAACTACATTACATATTGAAAATATTTTACACAAATACATTAATACAACAGTTTAAAGCACCTGTTTCGTGAATAAATTTGAATATCTTTGATTACAATATCATTTGAAAACAAGTTAACATTAAATCAGTTATGTTAAAATTCCATTTTATGCAAATTTTGATACCAATTCAATTATCTATTCCAGTCATACCTACAAGTAGGTTGAGCGACAATACGCAGATACTGCAGCTGTGAGTTCTTGTAATTTACCATGGAGACAAAGCTAGCATTAAAAGCTTTCATTGTTTGAATAGCATCACATCCAACAAGGCATTTGTATGTTTTTCTTTCTTAGTCTTATCACAGAACACTCTTGTAAATTAATCTTTGAGAGGCATTTAGTAACTGGATAGAGCAATAAAACTAGCACATACTTATGGAATATCATTAGCTTGATAACGTTGAGAGAATACTCTTCGAAACGTCGCTCAAATAAATAAGTAGCTGTTATTCCATAAGTATGTTTAGTTTTATTACTCTTGTAAATTGTTTTTCAAACAAGATTTTTTTTTACTGAAGACAAGTAAACAATATTTCCTCAATTATCCAGGCAACCATTATCTTGCATAATCAGTGTCATGTTTACATTTTTTCACTGATAACTTTTGAAAGAACTAATTGAGGTAAGGAGATATATAATATTATTATTTCCATTCAACAGCTCAAGTCGGCGTACCTGTAGCCAGCTTATAAAATTTGGTGGGGCTACCAAATTTTTTGGAGGGGCTGAGGATGTCGCTCCTAAGAAATCATTATTGTTGGTGAAATATTGGGGGTGGGGGATAAACCTGAGAGTCAGTAACCAATAATGAAGTATCCCAAAAACACCAAACTTGGTAATGCCCCTTTAAAGTTTTTTGAACCACCCTAGTTAGGATGAGTTTTAAAAGTATCAATATAAATCACCTTGAAAATAATAAGACTCAATTAGTCTTGGAGCTTGTTACAATTTATTTTAGTTACGGTCACAGATTCATGTCATTCCTAAAGCAGAATGCATCTTGAGGGTGTACTTAATGGTCAGTCTCTATGTACATCTTATAATAAGATCATAATTTTCACTGGTCTGTTCGTAGCTTAACTATTGCTTTAGGCCGAACATATCTATAATTCCCTGAGAACCTGCCTAATGATCATATTAATCCCAACTTATAATTATACTTAGACTTCTAAGTTCACTATCTATAATTGGGTGTAGAAAAAACTATTTGTCATACAGTCCTAGCCAAGTTAAATATTTTTTTGTAGGCCTACATATATTATAAAGAGCCAAACCAATTTATTTTTTTGATAAATGAATAGTGGATTGCATGCCGTGTGATCGATTGTTTTGTTTAAAATTTCAAATCTAAAAACTGTGGAACAAAAAGCCTTCAGAAGATCAAGTGAGAATTTGTTTTAGCTTCTGATTAGCAGTCCGGCATAATGTGATAACCAATGACAGCCTACGAGCCAAATAACCATGAAAAACATTACTCATTAAAGGGCTAATCCAGATATTTGTTTTGGGAATAAAACTGCTTAATTTTGTGTTAAAATCCCTTAAAATATTTGAGTCAAGGGCCGAGCAACTACTTCAGTATTTATGATCAGTTTTCAAACGACTTAAATCCGTCAGTCTTCATCTGGAATTTGAGTCCGGTGCCCCAAGGTGTATTTTGTGGTATCTGTATTAAACCAAACATTTTTTAATAAAAATAATGTGTAGTTGAAATTTGCCTTTCTCTATCAAGTACGGCACATGGGTTATTCACTGCATAACTCTCTCAAGTAACCGTAATCGGTTGAAAGGTCACACAATGAAACAATTGACCCGAAATCTTAAAAGGGTTACGTGTCCGGATAAGCAGTTTTGGCGTTCTCGTCCAAACGACTCAATATTTTGAGTTGAAATTTTGAGACAAGGTAAATACACCATTCCCCTATATTTTGGCGTTTTATTTTCATACATTCTCAGACTTTTATTTTTAAGCCTCTGTTAAATTCGAGGATTGTCCCTTTAAAATATGGTTACTGAGTAGAAGTGATGACAAAGGATATAAGTGTGTAAAAATAGGATGAAATGAAATTGTGTTTAATGTCCTACTGTCATGCTCCAACTGGGCTAATGAAGACAGGCATATGCCATATAGTGTGCTATGAAGGAAATTTTGCCCTGGGGGTCTTTTATGTGCATGCCAATGTATACACGGGTCCTCGTTTTTTTGTTCCATCCGATAACTAGACATCTATCCTTGTCAGGCCCTATACACCAATGACTATTGAAAACCACAACCGAAAATCCTGATGAACTTTCCCAGCCAATACAGGGATCGAACACGCGACCTCCAGGCTACTGTTAAAATACCAACTCTTCACTTAAGATTTTTCACTACTCCTTGTTACAAATAAAGCATTGAAGAGCATTACATCAAAAAGATAAAGAACAACACGATTACAAAATTTATGGAAAAAGTCCCTGGGGGAGTAAACTACTATCAGAAGTTGCGCCAATTTTATTGCAGTTCAAGAGTTTTATTAAAAACACACCTGTTTACAGAATACTGTTATAGCACAAAAACCATAATGTCATCAGAATTTTTTTTAGCACTATGAGCACATACTTTTTTAGTGTATGGAGTTTAGCGCGTTAATAGTGCACTATTATGTATTCTGTTCATTTAAGACTAACCAGATATTGTTTTCAAATATTGACAACTTGTAGCCTTATTTCATCATTTGTATTTGTATTTCTATTTATACATAAATTTTTAATTTTTTTTGAATATTTTTAAACATCCAAACTTTTTTGGAATATCAAACTTTCAGGAATATAAACTGAATGACAGGTAAATTATTCAACTGATTGATTTCACCGCTGGTTAGTCACGTCTGGCAAATATGGTCAGAGACATGATCTAGAAAAGTATCTGTGCAGATATAACCGTCATATACAGTATTTCTAAGCTGTCTTCAGTATTTCTATTTTAATGTCTGTCATCAAGAGTCTATCTAATGAAAGAATCAAATATAAATCTAAGGGCTTGTGTTGATTGATTTTTCTCATAATTGAGTGTCAAGAATTTTTTTCAAGATGACATTTGCGATAGAAGAAATTTGTTCTACAACAAATAATGTGATTATGTCCTCCTTTGGGAACCGTTTCTCTGACAACAGTGTGAAGTGATGTCCATTACCATTAAAAACTAAGACATTCACGTATTCTATGCTTCTTATTTGTGACATTTAATTGCAATAAAAACATTAAAGAACATGATTTCATGTTTTAAACTTTTGCCCATTTAAACAATGAAATAAAATGAAATGAAATGGGGTTTAATGTCCTGCTGTTCTGTTCAGAATGGGCTAATGAAGATGGTCATATGCCATGCAGTGGGCTATGAGGAAATTTGTCCAGACAGCGGCGCCACATGCTACTCATTTATTGAATTTCAACTACCGGTAATATGTACATGGGACTTTGTCCTTTTAAACTGTTACCCGTGGAAAGGATAAACTTACTAATAGTTAAAAATAAACACACTTTATGGATATACTACTTCTGAATTTTATTAACATGCTACGTTTCAATTGTTATCTTTGATCTGGTTAATTAATTGTTGTTATTGTGTTATCCGCTATAATGGTTTCTCCTTGTTGTGTATATATTACATCTTTCATCTTGTTAATCAGTTTATTGTTACTGTTTTATCTACAAAATGGCTTCCAAAGTGTTCATCTATATATTGCATCACATTTTTGTTAATTAATCATTATTTGCTTGATAACGATACCTGTATGTGTATTGAAACGTAGCATGTTAATAAAATTCAGAAGTAGTATATCCATAAAGTGTGTTTATTTTTAGTGCAATCTATTTCTATATGTCTTATAAGGATTACTAATAGTTAATTAAAAGTAAATTTTCAAAAAAGTATAATGCTAGTAGCCTTATGTTAAAGAGAGACACAGAATCCCCGGTTGTACGTAGCAAGGAGTAGGGTCACCCGTCCAACCTCATGGGTTTTCTCTGGGTGCTCCGGTTTCCTCCCACTGCTAAAGACCCCTATGCGCAAGCGAATTATTGAAATAAAATTAAACCATATGTTAGTCCCGAAATGACCTAGTTTGTGTTGAGAGGACATTAAACCCCATTTCTCTCTCTCTCTATAAAGTAGCTGGTTGTACAACAATTGGCATAACATGATTTATCTCAATTCCGTTTGTTTTTACCATCACCGACACACAGCTAATGATGAATAATGGGAAGAGGAAGGCGATTACATTGACGATCGTGTAAATGTACTTGAGATAACGGAAACTGACCGCTGCTATCTTGATGGAATCATTAGAGTTAAAGATGAGAGTTAACGTTGGTATCCGATCTTTTATTGATTTACAACAAGTGGTCAATACGTAGATACCTAAATAACACCTGTTTAACATACTTCTTACTCGGACACCAGCAAACACAAATCATTGTACAAAAAGGTCAAACCCATTTAATTTTTTAGTTCGAAGGAATCTTAATAAATAATTTGCCACTCGATTCTCGTTAATAATGGATTTTTTAAATTTACAATCTTACAAATTTGCAACTTAAGTTTTGTAACCAAGAGTAACCAAGTGTGTATTGTTATAAATTAATGTTTTTCCTATTCCCGCACAAGGGGGAGTGGATGGCCGAATGGTTAGCGTGTGCGCGTTGTATCATAAGGTCTGTTATTGAGTCAACCTGTGTGGTTTTAATTCCACGGTTGTACAAGACAAGGAGTAGGATCGCCTGTCTAAAAGCATGGATTTTTCCTAGGTACTCTGGTTTCCTCCTACTGCTAAAAATCCCTATACATGCAAGAGAATTATTGAAATAAAATTGAACCATGTGTTAGTCCCAAAATGACGCCATATCTCTTTCTCTCTCTCTCTTTTCTCGTACAACATGCAAAAATAGAAAAACAAAATTTCAAAATAGTGTGGCCTTACCCTTGATTTTAAGCCAGACAAAATTGTGACAGAAACTAAAACTGTAAAATGCACAATTATTGATGATTTCTAGTAACAAAAGATTATACGTGAGACAAATCCTTCAGACACATTTAGTAGCGGAATAGAGTAATAATTATGGAAGAATAATTAATATCGTAGTTTAGTTCGGTGACATTTCGAAGATTATTCTCTTAATGTTTTTAAGCAAGTACCGTAGCAAATGTGTTGGGCAATTACATACTAGCATGGCCTCTGATTTGTCTTTATTGTCTATACAAAATTGCCTGACACAGTACTCGCTTAAAAACATTGAGATAATACTCTTCGAAAGGTCTTCCAAGTAACTTAGTAATTGTTCTTCTATAAGTATGTGTTCTTGATGAGAAATCAGTTTTACTATGAAGACATTGAAACAAACATGTGGAATATGTTCTTTATAAAACACCTCTTATCTATATAATTATATTGATCAGCAGCTAAATTATACTTTCTATACATTTTCCATTCACAAGAGTACAATAACCATACCAAATAAAAAAAAAATGTGGTTCAAAGCCTTACTTTCCTGCAGTAGTAACTGGGTTTAAGAAGACTAGCCCTAGCTGTAAGCCTGGGATAGTGGAACAAAATGCGAGAGAGAGAAATAGGGTTTAAAGTCCACCCGACACAAACTAGATCATTTCAGGACTCACACATGGTTTAATTTTATTTAAATAATTCGCTTGCGCGTAGGGGTCTTTAGCAGTTGGAGGAAACCCACGAGGTTGGACATACCAAATAAAAAACAAATGTGGTTCAACACCCTATTTTCCTGTAGTAGTAACTGGGTTTAAGAAGACTAGTCCTAGCCCTAACCCTGGGACAGTGGAACAAAAAAAATCCAATCCCTAGTTAGGAACATACTAAGTGTGGCTCTGTTTGATCAGAAAGCCTCAAATTTATTCTTTTTTTTTCTTTCAAACACAAAATACCAAAAGACCACCATAACCACCGCCCATCAGTTCCACCAGCACCATAAACAAGCGGCCAGTACCACAAGCCAACTTTGTATATAAATTTAATGTATATTATGTAACTTTTTATATAAAACTAGGAAACACCACAAACTAAAGTATGTGGAGACTTAACCTCTCCCCCAAATTCTTCAACCTAACCCTAGCCAAAACAATCATGTGCCATGATGAAATCTGCAGTTGGCCTTAATATTGACCTGACCGAAATTTATCCTGAACAGTTATGTTTCCACCTTCATCGAATTCCAATTATTTATGAGGACACACCAAAAAAGTACACGGTGGATCTTGATTTTTCAGGACATCATTTAACAATTGTGTATGCCTACTTGTCATGGAATTCGAAAATGTCAAGGGATCTTTTACATGCACTTACCAAATTGTAACCGAGACCTCGGGGTAATAAAATGATGGTGGTTTATATTCATACGCACACAAAACACAAATTGAATATTGTGAAAAAATCAATATGCATCCCAAGCCCAAATGCAGAAAAATTCTATTGATAAAAAGATCAAAAGTTGACAAACTTTGACATAAAGCATCTCTTGAGTGGTCCGATAGGGAATATGACCTTTTGACAGAGCTTTGTGAGATCCATTACATTCATAGTCTTGTTTAATTAGCGTGTAATAACGGATATCCATGAAGAATTTAAGATTCGATGTATCATTTGTATTTTGTCTAAAATATCAAATCACTACCTCTTATTATCCAGGGGGGTTGGATGGCCGAATGGTTAGCATAATGCATGCTGTCTCATAAAGCCTGTCATTGAGTCAACTGGCGTGGTTTCAAATCCCTGGTTGTATGTGGAAAGAAGTTAGGTCGCCTGTCTAATCTTGTGGGTTTTCTTCGGGTCATCCGGTTTCCTCCCACTGCTAAAGACCCATACGCGCAAGCGAATTATTGAAATAAAATTAAAACCATAGGTTAGTCCCAAAATGACCTAGTATGTGTCGAGTGGATGTTAAACCCCATTTCACTCTCTCTCTCTCATAATACCATTGCTAGATAATCTCAAGACTTGGATTCATTCAGATTTAAACTAGGACCATCAGTTTTTTCCTCTACCGATAAAAGATGACAGCGTCTTGTCATGCTTGAGATCACATAAATTTAATTTATCATAGCTTTTTAAATACTAAATGGAATTGAACTATTTTTGGACTAATAATAATATTAGGGATTAATCTGCATCAAGCTTGAATAAATTTCTACATCTATGTAGTGGGAGCAAACCGAAGGACCTCGAGGACCCGGAGAAACCAAAAAGGTTAGACATGCGACCCTACTCCTTGTCACATACAACCGGAGAATCGAAACCACGCCAGTTGACTCAATGACAGACTTATGATACAGCGCGCACACGCCTACCATTCAGCCACCCAACCCCCCAATACAGAAATAGCGTAATAGAAAAAATAAAGCCACTAACTATAATTGATGCTTAAAACTAAAAATTGTTATACCGGTATACCATTATGAGACACTTTCATGAATAACTTAAGTTTATTAAGTCAAAATGTTATAAGAATTACTTAGTTTTAGCTTTATCCCATGCCAAATGACAGGGGATCTTTCAGATGCATGTCAATGTGTGCAAAAAAAACTCAGCTTTTTGTATCCCATCCAAATACCAGCACCATTGACAATATAAATGGAAAATCTAGGGGAACTTTATCGACCAAAAGTGGAATCAAACCCACAATCAGTCAATCACCTGGTTATTAGGCCAGCACCTGACTCACTGATCTATTACAATGCCCTACAGTCAAAAGAAGCAGTACAGGTGTTCTGTATTAAGTAGGAGAAAACATACCTCTCCAGGACACATACTACCAACTTTGTCGAATATTAGGTTAAGCCCAGGTTTACCCACAGCTTGACTTTTAACTTAAGAACAGTATTCATACTTTTCAACACAGTTACATACCTATATACATGAGAAATGTGAAATGGATGACATTTACCAATATAAGGATAATTTGCATATTTTCATGCACCACCACATTAACCACCAACTGATGAACAATTCCCAAAGAGAAATTAAAATGGATGACATTTACCATTATGAGGATAATTTGATCAAGCTGAACTTTATACTTAACTTTTAAACCCATGTACAATTTGATTAACTAATTCACACCCCATTTACTTATTGGGGTAGACCCTAAGAGGAACACCCTTGGATATCCCCAACACCCACTTGATATATAAAAAATAGCAATCTGTAACAATAGCAATAAGTTTCACTTAATACTCATGTACATTTTGATTACATATACGCTGTATAACCTCTAAATAATTTACACCCCATGTACTTATTGGTGTAGACCCTAAAAGGAACACCCTCCAAAAATCCCCACTTGACATATAAAAATAACAACCCTTAGTGTAACAAAATCAATGGAAATTTCACTTCTCTCACCGTATTTTTAAAGGTGATTTTCAATTAATTTATTAAAGGCTCAATACCACTCTTGTTGTAACTGAATAATATGTCACAATCTTTATTCTGGTCAACAAATTGTACTATTTTACAATATTCCAGTTAATTGATGATACGAATTTCATTTTAACACACCTAATTCAAAAAATAGGAAAAAATTCAACTAAATGATTTGAAAAGCCTGACATAAACCTTTTCAAATATGTCTTGGATTTAAAAATATTTTCAAACCTTCTGGACAAGTAAAACAGGATGTAATGGTTAATTTACACAACAGGTAGGACACTTAATTATCTAGTACTTAGAATAAGGCTATTATTTATTTTCTGGAGCTGTCAAGCCAGCAAGAGTGTTATTGTCCCTTTAACATAACATCACTTAAATTTGATCATAAACATATCACACTTGCACATAGCTGATCACCCATCAAACTCATGAAATATGAACACTGATTAACAACGAACACACACACAGAGAATTTTCCTATATCCCATCAGGTGTTTCACAGAAGAATTTGTACGAACACGTGTTGTATTAATATCACCACAGTTTGACGCTATTACAATTCTTGTACCATGTTATTCCACTACAGTCAGAAACATATTGAGTTTTACAGCGAGTCGGCTAAGCTCTTCACAGGCTATTTTCAATCGTACTGGCTTAAAACTACAAACCATCAATAAAAGATACTATGTGTACTACTACACTCTGCTGATACAAGACGACACGACGAATATCGTCTTCGATGTCACCTACTTAATGATCATCAATACTATTTAAACACTTGATTAATGTTAAAATAGAGTTTAACATCCTACTTTTCTTCACCCACTTCGGTAATGAAGATGTTCATAAACCATACAGTGTGCTATGGCCGGGGGAAAAGATATGAAATGGGATTTAACATCCTACTCTTCTGCTCAAACTGGACTAATGAAGATGGGCATATACCATACAGTGTGCTATGAGGGAAATCTTTCCAAGACAGCAGCACTACTGTCTACTCTTAAATTGAATTCCAACTGCCAAGGGATCTTTTTTATGTATAAACCAATGCCTACACAGGACCTTGATTTCGTCCCATCCAATCGATTTTATGTTGTGCCTTGCCAGTCCCTCTGTCCTGCACAACTGAACATTTTTAGTGACAAAATTCGGCCAGTCGGGTTCAAAGAGATAAAGAGCGCAGGAGGATGAATAATATTATTTAATTCTTTTAAAATCTCCATTAAATAAAGAAGCCACACGAATACAGAACACACAATCTTGTCATTTATAAAATATGTCACAAATGAAATGAAATGTGGTTGAACGTCCTACTTTATAACACGAACCAGACAAATGAAGACGACCACAAAAAAAACCCATGTATATTGTAAAAACCTAATATAGTATTTGAGGATATTGATAGATGACATTCTATTGAAAATGAAAATAATTATTTGATTTTCAGACTTTGATAGATGATATTCTAATCAGTGATGGGTGTCAGGCTTGATGCAGAGTATGTTTACCTTTAGAGCACTATATCTCATGTTATCAAGTTCACAAAGTTGAAAGCTTTCCCTTGTTATTAAAATTCAATCTTTATATTATTTATGATGTTTACATTGTACCAGATAATTTTATAAAGTTAATAAGAACTGTACTTCAAATAAACCAATAACATAGATTCAGATTCTACTCGTGTAATAAAACACCTTAAAGCAAGAATTTCATATTTTATAAGAAAGTCAAAACATAATTATTTCTATGTCTTTTACTCAATAGGTTATCAACTCATTATTATACAACCATGGGCATTATTTCCCACCCTCAAAAATCATTGATACAGTAAATAATAACACAATTTCCTCCCTTGTTTTCCCATTGCCTCCCATGTATAAGTCATCTCCAAACGTTAGATTTTGAAGTTGAAAATGATATTTTTGCCAATTTCTCAGCTGGCAATAGTGAATTATAGGATTAATAGGATTATTCTTTAACAAGGTAGGACTGTTTATGGATACCATCTATTTTAAGGCTTTATTTTAATACATTTTAAAAAAATAACTTGGAAATGTGAAATTGGAACTTTAAATGTTATTTGAGAAATGTATAAATCATTCATGGGTTTATATCCAATAACAGAAAAAAATGTAGGGAAACATTTAATGAAGCAATTTCTTCTATTTTTTGTACGACAAGACATTATACATGTAATGTCATGAAATTAATATATCCATAAAATCAAAGTGCGATGGAAATATATCATAGATTGTATGTAATGAAATAAATATATCATGGATTTTATATACCAGTAATGAAATGAGTTTATCACCCAATAATACATTCTACAGTAGATCTAGATATTGCTTGTGTGATAAATTTCATAATTGTTCATTCAAAAAGGAACTACTTTTTTAAAAATTTTCACCCAATATTACATTCTACAGTAGATCTAGATATTGCTTGTGTGATAAATTTCATAATTGGTCATTCAAAAAGGAACTACTTTTTTTTTCTAACAACAGCTCCTTTTTTTTTAATGAAAAGTAAGTTCTTTCTTATTAAAAAGAAACTATTTTTATTTAATTGACCTCGATGGAAACACTGAATCAATATAAAGGACTTAGCAATGGTTGAATTGCTGTCAAATGATGTTTCACTAAACCATAATGTTATCAGGTTCAGTAAAAGTTTTCTATAGAAAAGAATTATATTTATTTATTTGTACATGTAAGAAGGGATAAAGTGATAAATAAAATCTCCTACTCGTCCTTTCTGATATTACAAAAGACGAGTAGGAGATTCTCTATTTATTCATGGATTTTATGTAATGTAATGAATATATCATGTTAGAGAGAAAAATTGGGTTTAAGGTCAACTCAACACAACTAGGTCATTTTGGGACCAACACATGGTTTAATTTTATTTCAATAATTCGCTTGCGCATAGGGGTCTTTAGCAGTGGAAGGAAATCAGAGTGCCCGGAGGAAACCCACGAGGTTGAGAAGGCGCCCCTATCTGAATGCCACATACGCTCACACCAGGGCTCGAAACCACAGCCGCAAGCCAGAGGTGGCCGGCCAGCTAGAGATCAAAGTGTGGCACTCTAGACCACTGGCAATCCCAACCACCATATTGATATGAATATTTGAGGGGTTTTTTTACTTTATCATCTTGTGTTGATATTTTTTATATTAAAAAAGATGAGTAGGAGATTCTCTATCTATTCATGGATTTTATGTAATGATATGAATATGTCATGGATATTATGTAATGTAATGAATATATCATGGATTTTATATATTGAAATGAATATATGAGGGGACTTTTTTTACTTTATCGACTTGTGTTGATATTTTTTGATATCAAAAAATACGAGTAGGAGATTCTCTATATGTCATAACATGGATTTTATGTAATGTAATAAATATATCATAGATAATATGTATTGAAATGAATATGTCATGTTAATCAGATATTTTCCTTTATTAAAAAAAATCCATCCTAGACTTATTTTGAAATCAAAAAAAGAAAGTAAACAACCCTTATCGATCATGGGCTAAAGCATAATCTAGATTCTGATTATTTTTCTGTCAAACATTGGTTTCCAGATATTTTGGAATCAAAGAACTGTCACAGTATTTATAAAATAAATAACAGATTCTACTCTCAGGTAAAATTTTATAGTAATATTAAGTTTTTAGAAAGACAACTAATTTCATCTTAGCTAGCGCTTTCATCAATCTAATTAAAATACAGATCTATATTTTGTTTCGTTTTTTTATACTTTCGATGGCCTCGCTCATGTAGATCTAACAACTAACAGTGGGAGGTCACGTTCTATGACGTAGCAAACGACATTTGACCCTATTACGTCAGTCATTCGATTAACCAATCAGAATCGTTGTTGCAAGTGGTTATACTTTTGCTTTGTTTTGATTTCTGTCGGAGTTCATGTCTACCCACAGTTCCGTGCAAGAGAGTTCAAACTCCCGATTCGACAGACAATTCTATTGGCTGACCCATCATTTCAAGCTGAACGCGAGTTAAATAACAATCCTCCCAGATCCTAGAGTGTAGTAAAAAGTAAAACGAAATTTTGAACTATAAAAAACGAAACGAAATTGGATCTATGTTTTAATCAGATTGCGCTTTCATCCACTATGGGATTAAATGCCTGATGATCCCTGTAGTGGGTGAAAGAGCTATCTAAGACGAAATTAGTTTGATCTTTCTAAAAACCTCATTTTTCTATATACATCTATATATTGACATCAACTAACAATATAACTGTGTGTTACATTGTTTTATATCAACAAATAAAATAATTGCAAAAATTGAATTTCTACTCGTAATATGTGGCTATGAGTTAAAGATATAGGAAGATAAATAATAAGCTTCATTAATTACTAACGATCTACAATCACCAGTGACACAGCAACAAGACATACATCAACAAGCGATCAGATAACAAACAGTTATTGGAGATTGCTAAACAATATCCTACTTAAATCAACCTTATAATCTCAGCTCAAAGCAGAAATGAAATGAATTGGGGTTTAACGTTTTAATTTTCAGTACCAAATGGGCTAACGAAGGCAAGCATATGCCATGGATTGTAAATGTTACCTCAGTTTTTCATAACATCCAAATGAGTAGATGCTAACAAAATAAGGAAGAGAAATGATTAACATCGAGGTGGTAGGCTACTTAACATTGTGCATTTCTAACTTGGAAATCAGTTTGCATAAATAATAGAACCTGAAACAATCTGACAGTTGAAATCTAAAACAAAGTACCATGATCTGTTCTTAGGTCACACTAATTGAAATCTTGGTGCCTTCAAAATGAAATGAAATGGGGTTTAACGTCCTACTGTTCTGTTCTGTTTGGGCTAATGAAGATGGGCATACGCCGTACAGAGAGAACATTTGGCTTACTCTTAGCTTATATCGAATTTTAACTGCCAAGGGATCTTTTACAGGCATGCCAATGTATACACAGGACTTCTGTCCCATCCGAACTACTAGACAGCTGTCCTTGTCAGTGGTTATTTCGAAACACATATTAAAAATTTTGTTGGCTATTTCTTTGAGACAAAAATAATTCACAATGTAAACTTGGTTGCTCTTTGTTCAAAACCAAAATATTATTAATGGGTAAATAGGTAAGGTGCTGGCTTGTTAGGCTGGAGGTTGGGTATTCGTGCATTGGCCGAGAAAATTCATCTCAGTTTTCCGGCGTGGTTACCTTGTCAGTGATGCAGAATGGAGGGCCTGACAAGGACAGCTGCCTAGTCGTTTAGATGGGATGAAAAACCGACATCTCGTTAACACGTTTGCGTGCACATGCAAGATCCCTTGGCAGTTGGAATTCGATATCAGAGTAGGCCGCTGCCCGGGCAGAAATTTCCCTCATAGCACACTGTATGGCGTATGCCCGTCTTCAATTAGCTCAGGTTAGGTGCAGAAGAGTAGGACGTTAAACGCCATTTCATTTCATTTAGTTTAAAAACCAGCTATTTATCTATCGAGACCTGAAAGAACTATTAAATAATTTGCATTGGCCATAAGAGGATACAATAACATTGTAAACAAACACACAAATCTGTCATATAAACAGTACTCAGTACTTGTTGGAGGGTCTAAACACCTTTCAAGGACACTTATTACCTACTGGAATGTGTGATTCAGACAAACTTGATGGATGACAAATTGATTTTTTATTATTATTATATCAGATTATGGAAGAGAAACCCATATTTGGATCCCAGACAATTAATTTATAAGAGGCTCTTAGATTTAAGTTGGGGTGGTGTAATATCATATCATTGTATTTACACACAGCAACCACCTGATGTATTCCCTGTCTATAGGATATTGGACACGGCTAATATATCAATTCTCGCGGGAGGATTCAGATAGACAAATAAAGGCTCTCTAACACTTTATCTGATAATGCGTTGGGTTAATACCACCTCTCGGGAGAATCGTAAATTGACAACTAAACAGCTTTATATTCAAAATTCATAACCAGGGATCAATCACTTTAAAAAGAAGGTTATTCCTGGTAATTGAGAGGAAAGTGTGGCTAATTGTTCTGATAAAAAACTACGGTTCACCTATTTACACAGGGGGTTGGACGGCTGAATGGTAAGCATGTGCATGCTGTTATCATAAAGCCTGTCATTGAGTCAACTGGCATGATTTAGAATCTACAGTTGTATGTGACAAGGAGTAGGTACGCCTGTCCAACTGCTGTCTTGGTAAAATTCTCCGACCTAGCATTAAACACGCCAACTATATACATGCCCTTTTTTACTGCTGAAAGTGCCTTTTCTCAGACCCAAATATGTCCGAAAATAACAGCCAAATAGCTCTTGGAATGGCTACAGATGCAAGAAAATGCCTAATAATTTTCTTGGGAGGAACCCCCACCCACCTCTCAGCGGCGTGCCCGTCTTTGCAGTCAGTGCCCTCATTTCCCCCCCCCCCTTTTTAAAATTCCTACATCCGCCCCTGTTGCTATTAAATAAATCATCTTAAACCGGGTGATTGACATTATAGATTGAACGTTAAATAATCAATCTGAGTAGATTATAGCATGAATTAAAACCTGAGCAATCTATACAATGGCTAAATACATTCTTTATTCAAACATTAAATCCATTAAATATCTCTGTCTTATCTTCATTCTCCGAACATAGACCACTTTATACTGACCATATGTAACTGCTTCAGACGTCTGCTACACCTTTATTAGGCAACGTTGCGAAACTCATTGAAGACATGAGGATGGTCACAACAAATATATGTCGCGTGATAGCCAGCAGAACCCTAAACAATGTCATCCACTTATCGCAAAAGTTGTGTCAGTGTTCGACTTCAAGGTTGTCTGACTTGACAATAGAGAAAATTATCAACAAAGAATTTGATTGGCCACGTCTGCAGTGATACAATTAAAACTCTGAATGAAAGTAATGAACCAAGGCTCAAGGTTTTCATTTTATGTGATGAGAATATGGTAAAAGGAAATGGCAACAAGGAATTTTAATTAATTTTGAAAATAGAGCGTTGTTATAAATGTCTTATTAATGCACAAGATCTGCTGTTTTCTTTTTTCTAACAAAGTGTGAGAGACTCTAATAGACAGCTGGGGGGTTGGATGGCCTAATGGTTAGCATGTGCGTGCTGTATCATAAAGCCTGTCAT
Organism: Patella pellucida; assembly: GCA_917208275.1. Classification (NCBI taxonomy): domain Eukaryota; kingdom Metazoa; phylum Mollusca; class Gastropoda; family Patellidae; genus Patella; species Patella pellucida. The sequence continues at coordinate 13,612,552 of OU795038.1, forward strand.
TGAGTCAACTCGAATATCCGGTTGTACGTGACAAGAGTGGGGTTGCCTGTCCATCCTCATGAGTTTTTTCCGGGTCCTCTGGTTTCCTCTCACTGCTGAAGACCCCTACATGCAAGCGAATTATCGAAATAAAATTAAACCATATGTTAGTCCTGAAATGACCTAGTTTGTGTCGAGTGGACGTTAAACCCCATTTCCCTCTCTCTCTCTCTCTTACTAAGACATGGACCCGAGAAAAATCACAGGCTGAGATGAAAATAAGCATATATATAAATATTGTATACAGTTGGGAAGAAAATAAACACATAACTAAAAGATGGTATTGAACTCAAAAACAAACATGATGCTTATCAATTTTTTCATTTAACCCAAGTCCAAATTTATTTTATTAGGTTAATTACCATTTTTGATACAAATTAGGTTTATTTCGTTTGTTTTATAAAAAGAATAACGAGAAACTGATGAGATGTACAAATGAACAAAGATGAAGGTAATTTGCTTGCTCAAGTTTAGCTCTGTTGGGGATTTGAGAAGTTAATCGAGTCTTTGACATTATCAGAGAGAATAAAATCTCCATGGTCATATCAATAAAATATGTAAAGTTGTGTGCATCATTTTTATTAACGGAAAATGTCAAATTTTCCATAGCTTAATCCATGAAAATTGATTATTTATGAATTGATTATTTATGTAACATTTAGTTAAACATGCATAATGCAAGACAAATACGATTTAGTAAATCTGCCTGTTGCAGGTCTTTCTTTAGGCATTACATCTTATCTAAATTATTAATCTGACATTAATTAACTGACCAAGACCTAAATCAACTCTCGATGCCATCGGATGTGAGAGAGAGAGAGAAATGACGTTTAGATACACTTGACATAAACTAGGTCATTCGGGACATATATATGGTTAATTTTATTTCAATAATTCACGTGCGCGTAGGGGTCTTTGGCAGTGGGAGGAAACCCGAGGACTGCAGAAAACCCACAAGTTTGGACAGGCAGCCCTAACGTATTCTGCATCAAGAACTAATGAAGGCAGCTTTAAAGAAGAAAGGATCTCGTATATATGCTTAGAAATAAGTAAATTAATAATCAAAAAAAAAGCGCAAATTTTTCTGGGTGATTATCATGAAGAAAACTGGATGATCTTTGAATTTCGGATGTGTGTGAGTGTGTGTTTGTGTGTGTGTGTTTGATTGTCCGAGTGGTTAGCATGTGTGCGTTCAATCATAAGGTCTGTCATTAAGTCAGTGAGGTTAAGGAAGGACGAACCAAACTATGTAAAAATATTCAAATTTCTTTCTCCTTGTCTTAACTACATTAAGTAAATAGCTGGCTATATATATATTAAGAGAACTGGAAGTGCATACTTGAAATAATAGGATTATGTATATGATCAACTTAAACTTCTGACCCTTTTAGTCTATAATAATACCATTCTCTGACAGACTCATACATGTATTTACCCTCACTAAATTTTCACGAGTAGAAATCTTATGATATGCAAATTTTATTCCTGTGACAATAGCATGTGTGCAAGAAATTAATGCAAATGCTTTATGCTCTTTTAAATGACACATATTTTATTCTGTACAGCCTGAAATTTGTATGCAGAAGGATTTTCTTTACAAAATGTATGTGCACAGCTTTCACAGAACAGTGGTTTTGACTATTGAAACATCTGATGGCGTTACAGGACAGAGAGAGAGAGAAATGGCATTTAACGTTCACTCGACACAAACTAGGTTATTTCGAGACATACAGTTCAATTTTATTGCAATTATTCACTTGCACGTAGGCGTCTTTAGCAGTGCTAGGAACCTAGAGAAAACCCATGAGGGTTTGACAAGCGATTCGCTTGCACGTAGGGGCCTTTAGCAGTGGGAGAAAACCAAAGGACCTGGAGAAAACCCATGAGGTAGGACAAGAGATTTGCTTGCACATAGGGGTCTTTAGCAGTGGAAGGAAACCAGAGGACCCAGAGAAAACCACCCATAAGGTTGGACTAGCTACCCTACTCCTTGCCACATACAACCGGGGAATCGAAAAACCCCGACAGTTGACTCAATGTCAGGCCTTATGGTTGAACACACACATGTTAACCATTCAAACATGGGAAACGCCACTGTCCGGGAAAAAATTGCCTCATAGTCTGATTAGTGTAGTAAAGCATTTAATTTTATTGGAGTTTAAACATTGAGTAAATCTGGCAGTAAAAATAAAAAGGTCTTTCTTATAAGCATAATAACTTGTTCATCTTTGAAATGAAATGAGGTTTAATGTCCTACTGTTCTGCTCCAACTGGCTAATGAAGATGGTGTTATTTTTTTAGTCCTGCCCACTTTCCTTTTGTGTTTTGTTAGTTGAGATAATTAAAATAAACCTCTAAAAAGAAACAATTCTTTTTACAGACAAAGAAAGGTAATTACGATTTTTGATGAATTCCTGGCAACGTGACTAAGCATTTTATTAACATGACTAAGCACGTATTTGTGGAGTGGTTTCCAAAGCACTAGAAAAATAGTTTAGTCTGGGTGACATTTAGTTTCCATTCCCAAGGGTTTTGTTTTGTAACTATTAAATAACATAAAAACTAGAATTTATAATGTAGTAAAAAAAAAAACAAGAATATATTTGAATAAAGCCACTATTTCAGAGACTAGAATTATTAATATCCAGTAATAAGATAAAGTAATAAGTCAAGTCTTAAAATAGTCAATACAAAATAACCCAATCTCCTCAGCTAAAAACAAGTTCCTGTCTGTAAAAGAGAGAGAGAAATTGGGTTTAAGGTCCACTTGACACAAACTAGGTCATTTCAGGACTAACAAATGTTTTAATTTTGTTTGTGTTGAGTGAATATTCAACCCCATTTCTCTCTCTCTCTCTCTCTTTGAATACCAATTGTCATGATTCTTTTATGTTCATCTCAACAAGTACATGGTTTTGGCCATTTTCCTTTCCTGGATCCTTTATCCAAAGTCGTATTGCCTTTCATTGGCTAAAATCTCCAGTTCCAATGATTTAACGGAGGTTGGATGGCCACATGGTAAAGCATGTGCGTGCCGTATCATAAAACCTGTCATTGAGTCAACTGGTGTGGTTTCAAATCCTTGTTGTACTTGACAAAGATTAGGGTCGCCTGTCCAACTTCATGGGTTTTCTCCGGGTCCTCTGGTTTCCTCCAACTGCTAAATACCCCTATGAGCGAGCAAATTATTGAAATAAAATTGAACAATATTAGTCCCGAAATGACCTAGTTTATGTCGAGTGGAGGTTAAACCTTATTTCTCTTTTTCTCTCTCTCCAATGATTTATCCAATGCAAATAATATCTAATTGATAATATCATGAAATAATCCCTGGATCATTTTTATCTGAACTACTTCCTTCCAGTAATGTGTAGACGAGTTAAAACGAGATAACACATTATTTCACTTTTTTATTATCAATAATTCAAATTTGTTTCAATTTAGATATAAGATAACGCATTATTTCACATTTTTATTATCAATAATTCAAATTTGTTTCAAATAAGAAATAAAAAAACATGAGCTTTCTGGATCATCAAACAACTAAACGTGTCGAAGAACATGTTCGTAATAATTCAAAAATATCGTTTGTTAATGGAAGCACGGCAACAAACGCTGTGTAAACACTATCTCATAAGGTGTAATGAAATCCAAAACATGTTGCCAAATATGGAGATATTTTGATAATGTGAGCGCCATTGGAACCAACGCAAAATAAACATCATCATATTAGGTCAATATTATTCTTGGTAAAATAATGGAAAAATTGGATGAATCTGTCAGAAGCTATTCACGACTATCACCTCTAATGCTTCCTGCGTGTGATTGATTTTCTCAATATCTTCTCACTGTTGACCATGGAGGCATGATCTGAAACAATTATAAGCCAAAGAAAAAGAGCCTTTTTAATGGTCTATATCCTTTTTAATTTTTTTGCTTCCTTTTTATAAAAATCATCGATCAATCTTCAATGCTAAATAGTGGACCATGATCTGAAACAATTATAAGCCAAAGAAAAAGAGCCTTTTTAATGGTCTATATCCTTTTTAATTTTCTTGCTTCCTTTTTTTTAAAAATCATCGATCAATCGTCCATGCGAAATAGTGGACCATAGAGGCATGATCTGAAACAATTATAAGCCAAAAAAAACATCTTTATCCTTGATTTCTAGTTTTCTTGCATTTTTTAAAAAATCATCGATTAATCGTCCATGCTAAATAGTGGACCATAGAGGCATGATCTGAAACAATTATAAGCCTTTTTAATGTAATGATCAATATCCTTGATTTTTTAATTTTCTTGCTTCCTTTTTTTAAAAATCATAGATCAATCGTCTATTCTAAATATTGGACCATAGAGGCATGATCTGAAACAATTATATTATAAGCCAAAGAAAAAGAGCCATTTAAATGGTCTACATCCTTGATTTCTAATTTTCTTGCTTCTTTTTTTTTTAAAAATCATCCATCAAACATCCATGCTAAATAGTTGAGAGGATGATTTTCTCGTAGATGTATTTTTTAGAAAGAACTGACAAGGTAAAAAAATCTCTTTAACTATATTTTTGTTTTCAAAGAAAATCAAAGTCAAAAAGGAAGTTTGATGAATCTGTGGTTTACGCGATGTAATTCATGTTCGAACAGGATAATTGATCAATTAACTTTCTAAATTTGACATCATCAGAAAATATTACGTGGGATAACCATATTTAGATTTCAAAAAAAAAAGAAAGTAGAGAGAGAAAAGAATTGAAATGGGGTTTAACATCCTACTTTTCTTTATCGACAGGCTGAGCAAAGAGAGACAGATAATGGGGTTTTAAGCCCACTCTACACAAACTATGGTACAGTCCTTATCTCAGTAACTTGCTTGTGTGCAAATGTACAGCAGTAGAATGAAACCTTGGAAAAAAACTCTGATATTTTAGACAGGCTGGCAACCACCCCTTATCCTTGAGACCTAGGATTTTTTCTGTCTGATTTAGTTCTTGTCTAAAATAACAGAACATCCTGATTATCTTATTTCACCCATTTAATTTAACACATAATCAGTCTGTACAGAAGTCATTTAAACAAAATCTATTAAATTAGTAAAAATAAAATTGCCACCATTACTCTCAGTAATGTCCCGTTTCAGTATCTTCAATTTTATTGTCTGTGAAGTGATAAGATGCTTAAGGGTCCTTTAACAATTGATAAAAGTTTCTTGGCCTCAGAGTCAGAGACTGAGATATTTTTTAAATATAATTCATTTCACACTCATCTCCCCATTGACTCCGGAGGGAGAGAGAGAAATGGGATTTTACGTCAACTCGACAAAAATATTTCAATAATTCGCTTGCCCGTAGGGGTCTTTAGAATTGGGAGGAAACTAGAGGACCCGAAGAAAACCCACAAGGTTTGACATGCAATCCAATGGACTTCGTCTAAACTTGGGATGATCAACACCCTTCATTATTATCAGATGATTTTGACATACATGTATTAGGCTGTGGTTATTAACATTAAAGTAAATGTTAACGGCCAAAGAATGGCATGGAATTCAATGTTAGGGGACTATTAGTTGGATTCTTTTTACTGAAACTTATTATTGAGATCAGTGTCCTCCTGTTTGTTCTTGTTAGTTCTTTATAGAGCTCCAATTTAACCATGTTCCTGAAGCAACAGCCGCGGGTTTTCCAACATCTAACCATTGCTTCAATACTGGGCACTTCCCAAACTTTACGCTCGTGTGTTTACACATGACTAATTCTCATTGTCTAATCAGAGGTCGTGGCACATAACACACTGTAAACCAATATGGCCGAAAAAGAAATAGACAAGTTTACAGTCGGTGGATTTTTTTTTCAATTAGGAAACTCACGGAAAACCAAAAAAAGGCAAATGAAACTCTTTGTTGCTCAGCCATGATTTCCAACAACCTTGACATTGTTCGAACCTTGAACTTTGCAACTCGATTGTCACATGTAGACATTTCAGCTACAAGCGCGAGACTTGATAATCGTAACAATATTTTTAACGAAGGAATCTGTTTGGATCACAAGCTGGGCTTATATCCAATCAAACTTAGGGTCGAAATATGCAGAGTATTATGTGAAGGGCTTGATAAGATGTATGTAGTTAAGAAAAGAGCAAGTCTTCTATTGAAGATGCAATTTAACCAACTTCAAGCTGAAAGTTTAAGTACAGCTGTAAATTTCTTATTTCTATTTTAGTCCTACATTAGATGGTCGTCTTTAAGTAGATTGTCCCATCCTAACTTATGTTGGTGCTTTTTTTTATCGCTATTTTCCAGACCCACTCACTCAATAAATGTTGCTTAATTTAGTATCAGATAATTGAATGAGTATCGCACAGGACTTGTCACTTCTTGTTGATCGTTACTAAAGACTTCCCAGCATGCCAAATATAGAAAAAATAAACGCAGGTATAATGGTACTACGCTTTTAATGTTGTCTGCCTTAACCACGAAAATATGGCTTTTAATGTTGCCTTGTAATTCAATTGTGATGCGTAAATTGATGGAAATGTGATGAAAACGGAATTTAAGGTGACAAGCAGTTTGTAATCTTAGCAATTTTCGTAAAGCAATTAATCTCTTATTTAACTTTTCTGTGAGTCTTTGCTTACAGAAGATGGAAGTTAGAAATGGCTTGAGGGTTACCATTTCTTGAATTAAAAAAATATAGGGTTAATCTTGGGTGCAAATAAAATGTTACTGATGGTGTAAGATCATTTTTTTTTTCTCGTGTGGCTATCCACACCACAAAATGCAGTGTTGTCTATCATATACCATTTTTGGTGTAGAATCGTAGAAAAGAGTTTTAAGTTGTATTTTTGGTTATTATTCATGATTTTTAGATGAATGGTTAAGTTGAAATGGTTGGGTAACTCAAAATTTCATTAGTGAACCTCATAAAAAGCAATGGATATTTAGGAAAAAACTATAAGAAAGAGGAAAAATAACATTTAAATCAATAGGGAAATAAATAATAACCTGAGGTCAGATGGACAGGAAAACAATGAATTTTGATACCATGTAAAAGATGTCCAGAATTAGCCATTTATATAAAGAGAGAGAGAAATGGGGTTTAACGTCCACGTGATACAAACTAGGTCATTTTGGGACTAACAGGGTTTTTTAATTTTATTTCAATAATTCGCTTGCGCATAGGGGTCTTTAGCAATAGGAGTAAACCAGAGGACCCAGAGAAAACCCATGAGGTTGAACAGGCGGCCCTAAACCTTGCCACGAACAAACGCCGATTCGAAACCACGCCAGTTGACTCAGTGACAGGCTTTATGATAAAGCACGCACATGCTAACCATTCGGCCATCCAACACCCCGCCATTTATATAAACATATATACTAGTGGTATATCTCTCCTAGCACACTGCATGTTGCATGTCCATTCTAAATGGACACAGGTCACCAATTATTCCTTGGCCTTCACCCCTGAATGTAGGGTCAAAGTTATTTTTAGTTTCTCTCCCCCTTTCCCTTTTTCCCCCTTTTGCATGGCAATTTATGTTGACTTTTAGATGAAGAATTGAAAAAAAAAAGGGGTTGAAAATACATTTTTTGGTGAATATTCATGATTTTGAGGCGGAAGGATACAAGAGTTGTGAGGTTGGTTACGTTGAAATGTAGGACCTGAAATTGCATGTTTATTTGTCTCTACTCCCAGTTTTTCATGGTCAACCTCATACATGCTTTTGGGCAAGAGTTTGCCACATGTTGCTCCATCTGTGGCTAAAAGCGTTCTACCCAATGAAAATTTGGGGAAAAGTTAGAGTCGGTCTAAGAGACGAGAATTAACATTAAAGTCAATGGGAAGATAATAAGTGACCTGTGGCCAAATAGCCCGGATAGATCTGGTAAATAAAGTACTATTTACAGACTTCATCACCTGGAGAGTTGATTTCCGGTTATTGTTGGGATTAGAAAGGATTTCTTTTATTTTTCCTTCGGCTTCATCAGGGATTTGTAGAGATTATAAGTCGTTTAAAGGAAAATTGTCCAGGCAGCATGTAAAATCAACACTCATTAAGTTTCCGAAATATTTGGCAATAATACATCCCATGGGGTCTAACACATCATTAAACATAAAAATAGTGAAAGAAAATACCAACAGGACATATTACTACTTGCAATATAAAATTATCATCAAATTGAGAAAGATAGTAAGCTGGCACTGCCAGGCAGGATACGCCCAAATTTTCGAGAGATGGATAGAGAACAAGCAAAACCGAAAGCGATTTTTCCTACAATCAAAGGCTATAATTCATTAAATTACAATTTGATATGCACAAATATCGAAAAGAATCAAGATCTTCAGGTTATACACATGCATTTCAAGTTTCATCAAAATCGAATTAAAATTGTGACCTATACTGGGTCCACAACCTTAATATCCCATATTTGAACACTATTAGCGTAAAACGGTGGCCATTTTGTCTGGCAATTATGGTCCGATTTCCCTGTAATTCAGACTCAACCTTCCTTAGGATGTAACGGTGATATAATCAAACGATTTTTTAAATCGGATAATAATTGTGACCTCCAGAGGGACCACAAGCTAAACAAAGACGATTTTGCGTATAATCAGGGGCCATAATTCAGGAAGTTACGATACGATATGCCCAAATATCGAAAGGAACCAAGATCTTTGGGTTTTAACCATGCATTTCAAGTTTCATCAAAATCGAATTAAAATTGTGACCTCTACAGGGTCCACAACCTTGAAATACCATTTTTTAACAGTCTTCGCGTACGTATGGCGGCGATTTTGTATGGCAATTTTGGTCCAATTCTACCGAAATTTGAACCCAACCTTTCTTAGGGTGTAACGGTGATATAATCAAACGTTTTTTTAAATCGGATAAGTATTGTAACCTCCAGAGGGACCACAAGCTAAAGCAAGGCGATTTTGCGTATAATTAGGGGCCATAATTCAGGAAGTTACGATCTGATATGCGCAAATATTGAAAGGAACCAAGATCTTTGGGTTATAACCATGCATTTCACGTTTCATCAAAATCGAATTAAAATTGTGATCTCTACAGGGTCCACAACCTTGATATACCATTTTTTAGCAGTATTCGCGTACGAACGGCGGCCATTTTGTATGGTAATTGTTAACCGATTTTTCCGAAATTTTAACTCAACCTTCCTTGGGGTGTAACGATGATATAATCGAACGGTTTTTCAAATCGGATAATAATTGTGACCTCCAGAGGTACCACAAGCTAAAATAGGTGATTTTTCGGACAATCAGGGGCCATAATTCAGGAAATTACGTTCCGATAGGCGCAAATATCGAAAGGAACTAAGATCTTTGGGTTATAAACATGCATGTCAAGTTTCATCAAAATCGGTTGAAAATTGTGACCTCTATAGGGTCCACAAGCTAAAAACGTGATTTTTCGTACAATCAGGGGCCATAATCCATGAAGTTTTGATCCGATACATGCCAATATCGAAAGCAGCCGAGATCTTCTTGGGATAAACCTATATTTCAAGTTTCGTCAAAATCGGACAAGAATTGTGACCTGTGGAGAGTCCACAAACAATTGTGGACGGACGTCCGGACGGACGGACAGACGGACAGGGGCGACGACATAATACGTCCACATGAAAATGTGGGCGTATAAAAAGGTTAATTGCATAGGTTGTGTATGTTTACTTCCAAGTGATTTGGGTGGCCTGAGTATTTTAAACACACAAAGTATTGGTGACCTTAGCCTACTTTAATCAATTTTCTTGTCCTGATAGCTGGGTGGTTGCACATATTTTCTGCGGTCTCTCTATAATCATAATTAACCAGACTGTTTCTACATGAAGAGTAAACATATACTTTTGGTCTAATTAATAAAGACTATAATAATGGTGACACTGATCTACGCATAAACTCAATAAAGTCAAGTGCAAATATGCTGAAGCTCTGATAAATGTTAAAAGGCAGTATACAAAAACAGAAACATGGCATCGGAATGAAATAAAGTGAAATAAAGATCAGGGCCCTTTATATATCCATGAAATTAAAAAAAAACACTTTATTTTAGAAATGTATAAACAAAGCCAATTGTCAGAATTGATCATAAGAATTTATATGATCATGCGTTGAAAGTCTATTTAATGATTGTGACAAAACTCCAATCTGAGCGAAATTGACAATTTCTTTGGATTCAACAATATGTTCGAAGCCCTCTCTCTTGAGGCCATAATTTTATTACAAATATAAAGTCATGTCCTTAACCATAGATTTTAATTTCATGAAAGGATCCACAATGAAATTTGTTGCATTTTATTTTAAAAATGTATGAACGGCAATCGTAAGAATAGTATATATAAATACAACGATCATAAAAATTTATATTCATGTATTATAAGTCTATTGTGACAAAATTCCAATCTAAGCAAAACTGACAATAGCTTTGATTCTTTAAATTCAACCGTGTGATCGAAGCCCTCTCTCTTGAGACAGGAAACAATAATCATGTTAACTTGAGAACATGGCTCAAGAGAATTCTGATGAGGCTATAATTTTATTACATATATTAAGTCATCTACTTAACCAGTGATTTTATGATTTAGAGACATGAACTAGGTCATTTCAGGACTAAAATATGGTTTAATTTTTTTTTAATAATTCGCTTGCGCTTAGGGGACTTTAACAGCAGTGGGAAGAAACCGGAGGACCTGGAGAAAAACCACAAGGTGGGACAGGCGACCCCACTCCTTGCCATCTACAACCGGGGATTTCGAAACCAAGCAAGTTGACTCAATGACAGGCTTTATGATACAGCGCGCGCACTCTAACCATTCAGCCATCCACCAACTCCCACAACACCCCCACCCCCAGCTTATGATTCAGAACAAACACATGTTCCAATACCTTCAGCAATGGAATTTAAGTGTTTTTGAAATGTAATAATGGATTTCTAGAGATCTACCAGTAATTCCATTCAAAACATTTTCAAGAAATTCTCAGAAACATGCAATCCTGTTAAAATCCGATGTAATCAAAAAAAGGGTTTCGAGGAAATAAATGGTTTGGAGTTTGCTTAAGTTGTTTGAAAATTCTGTTTTGAACAAAAAAAAAATGACATGTCTGAAACTTTTTTTAATTCCACATGTTAATAAAAGTGAAGCCCTGTTCATCGATCCCGCGTTTTGTTGACATAACACGTTTTCAGACATATTGTATTTAGATGTGTGTATAGGATTATATTACAGTTAAAAGATGCCTGGAAAAAAACATCCTGCTTTCCTGAAGACTTAAAAGATATGTAAGGATACCATATAATAGGAGGAATCATAAATTTATAGTCAATGAAAACAGGGCTTCACGTTTAAGGGGAGCTTTCGCTCCTGCTCCCCTGGACGCACCTCGACCTTCCTTCGCGGGAGTCATTAAGGACTCCTGCAATTTACCTAAATCGCTCTCCTAAATACGGAGATTAATAAAATACTTTCAGTTTTTGTTTATTTTTAAACTGAATACGTTCGAGCTACCAGTTCCCATGATAATAATTCTGATGCTACCATATTCACCAAACATATTCACATCATTTTAAATAAGACTAAAGCATAAATATAATTTGGCTCTCCTTAATAATAAAGAAGATATTTTTACGGGAGCGGTTTCTCATTTTTGAAATTGGCAAGAGCTTTTATGGCTCCCGCACAATTTTTTAAATGTTAAGGCCTGGAAAAGATGGTATATCCTTAAAAATTACAGTTTTTGTCCACTAACCAGGACAGTTTTTTCAAGTTTCATCTGAAACATGGACAAATTAAACAAAGACTTAATTTGGAAACTGGAAATCTGTATTTTTGCAAAAAAGTATCTCATACTATCAGATATTTGTGCAGGGCTAGGATCAAGTTTCTTACAAGTTTTCCACACAGAAAAAAAATGATTGATTAAAAAATATATCAGTCTCCTTTAAACAGTCCTCAAAATATGATTTTTTTAAGCAAGAACAAACAATGTGATCAAGGGTCAAAACTCTTGCAGTAATTATCGAATAGGCCTACTAGTGGTAAAGACTTTTTGCATTAATGATAAACATGAAGTTATCTGATAAAAACACAATGTCCTGGACTCTCCTTTTTTTCATTGCTGGTCTCCTGTTTTTTTCATACCTGATCTGAATCGGTCATACAGCTTATAACAAAACAGAAACAAGTCTTTTGTCATGATATTTTTTCGTTGCTGGTCTCCTGTTTTTTTTCATACCCGGGGGTGGACACGTCTGACGTGTCAACAAAACAGAAACAATAATCCTTTGTCATGACTGAGATTTAGTATGCTTTATAAATGTATAGACAGACCCATTACTGAAGATTAGTGGAATTAGGTATTCAATTAAAGGATTAAGGGACAATAAAATAAAATAATATGAAACAAGAGTTAAGCTATCTATTAAAAATTTTAAATTTCTTACCAGACAGAAAAATAAATGATTATATAGTATTAAAGTCATGGTGCACCATTTTAAGCAATAGGTTAATCCCTTTCAAATTAATTACAATATTTTAAAAGATGAGTCTTTAAAAATAAATATCGGTTATAATTACAAAGTTTGGTTGAATTTATATTTTATTGATATATGCTGTTTGCTATGAAATAAGTCCAAAGCCACTCGACACAAACTACATATAGGTCATTTTGGGACTAATATATGGTTAAAATTTTTTTCAATAATTCGTATAGGGGTCTTTAGCAGTGGGAGGAAAACGGAAGACCCGAAGAAAACCCACAAGCTTGGACAGGCGACAATACTCCTTATAAGTACAACCGGGGAATTGAAACCTTGTGGGTTTTCTCTTGGTCCTCTGGATTCCTCCCTTGCTAAAAACCCCTATGTGCAAGTGAATTATTGATATAATTAAACCATAATATGTTATGTTAGTCCTGAAATAACATAGTTTGTGTTGAGTGGAGTTAAACACACTCTCTCTCTCTCTCTCTCTCTCTCTCCTCCCTCTCTCTCTCTCTCTCCTCTCTCTCTCTCTTTCTCCTTTTATTCCAATAAAACAGGAAGAAGTTTTCTAGAGGTCTTCCACACAGAAATAACCTGATTGATTAAAAAGATATATCTGTCTGCTTAAACAGTTCTGTCTCCTTTAAGGCAAGAACAATCAATGTGATCATGGGTCAAAACTCTGGCAGTAATTAGCGGATACTGTTAAAAATCTTATAGCCCTAAACACTGGATAAATTTAAACTGAATTGGTTAGTACCAGTGGACATCTTATAATAACCATTCTGATCAACCCAACCACGTCACCTCAAACAAGACCATCCTCATTCCTATTAATGTGACTCTTGGCTACTGAAAGTTCTCGTCCAGAGAGAGAGAGAGAAAGGGGGTTTAACCTCCACTCGACACAAATCATATGGTTTAATTTTATTTCAATAATTCGCTTTGCACGTTGGGGTCTTGGACAGGCGACCCTACTCCGTGTCACGTAAAACCAGGAATTCAAACCCAGGCCAGTTGACACAATGACAGGCTTTATGATACAGCACGCACATGCTAACCATTCGGCCATCCAACCCCCCTAGTTCTCGTCCAAATACCAACAATTTCATAATGAATTTTACTTGGTCATCTATATTTCACCCCTCACCTAAAATATTTTCGCAGAACCTTTAAACGAACAGACTTGATGTAAACTGATCGATAGCACCATTTTGACAAGTCTGATCCCACCATGTTGACTAAGTGGGTAAGGCGCTGGCTTGCTAGCCTAGAGGTAGAGTATTTGATCCCTGTATTGTCCCAGAAAGTGTATCTCGATTTTCTGGCGTGGTTTCCCTTGTCAGTGATGCAGAACAGAGGGCAGGTTATATAGGTGCATAACAGTAGGACGTTAAACCCAATTTCATTTCATTACATTTCCCACTATGTTTCATTTAGAAAAATACAAAAAAAACTTGAAATGATTTCAGAATTACTAGCTGATCACAAAACTACCATTTTAAATATAATTCTGAGTAATAATTGTTTTCAAGCTGAAAAAAAAACTTTACTTGGCTATCTATTTTTCGCCTAAAAACTGATTGACCCCCCCATTTAGACAATACTGATCCCACCTTCTCATATGTAGAAATCTAAAATAATATTTATAAATGCTTTCTGAATTACTCACTGATCACGAAACTGTCATTTGAATGGAATTCGGGGTGATAATTGTTTTGAAACTGATGAAAGAACATTATGTAACAGATGATTGTCTACATACAATCGAATATTATGACACATTCCTCCAGACTATTGAATGTTCTTTCCTGGTTTCACAGTTGAAAAAAATTAACTTGTGTCGTCTGAAAGGTGAGTTTGATAAATTATACATATGAAATTGATTTACTGGATCTGAACTTGTGAAAAGATTATATATGTATATATATGTATTTAATCCGGATGTCCATGGAGTGAGGAGTGGCATCGTTATGATGAAATCCCAGGGCAGAAAACACCAAGTGAATGAAGTGTAATGATCGAGCAATTTGTTCCCATCACTTCAATTTCGTCTCATGAATAATTAATTAGGACATTTTGAACATGTTTTCAAATGGTTCTTTTTGTCAATAATAAGTAGGGGTAGCCAGGCAACAATATAGACATATATATCAGGTAGGTATATGTTCACAGCACTGTTAAAGATACATTATGAGAGATTACATGTAGATAACGAGTTGGCAGTTCTCACTATAATAGTTAAAAACTACATAATGTAAAGGCGATTTGCTAAAAATTTCAGTCCAATTGATCCACTATGAACCGTGAATCATTCGAATGAAAGTTCCGTTCAGCCTCGATCATCATTATTGAAGTCGGTAATAGTCTCGATTATCCATTTATTGTTTAATCACGAAGGAAAGTTTTCTTTCAAATCAGACAACAATCCAACAAATATCGCAGTCATGTAACTTTAAGTTGTCTGAGTGGTCTATAAAGGTAGTCATATTTTCATTCTTTTGTAACTGATGGAAACATTTACAATAACATTCAGCAGCCCAAAAAGTAATTTTGGGAAATAATTAAAATTTAAGAGTCTTCTAGGTCTTTATAATTAGCTGAGTTATGAGAAATCGAGAATAAAAAGGGATCTTTTAATCGCATAAACATAAATATTAATTATAAATTTAAAGAGCACATAAGATCATAATTATCTATTACATATTATAATAAACAATGATTACTAAATCCATATTACGGAAAGTTCAAATCAATCTGATTAAAATTAACTGAGCTATTTACGTTTTAGTATGGGACAGCCAAAAACGGTTTTCAAATTTTCATGAACGACCTTAATCCGGTTGATTGGCTGATGACGTCACAGGCACTACACATACTATACACATTATCTATCCAATATATCACTGCCTGTATAATATATCACTGTATCAACATACCAACAGTTAACAAGTGTGTATTGTCGGTAATCATAAGCTCGTAATTATGTAAGCTACACATCACTATATAATTCAAAGCATTTTCAAACGCAGACCTTTCTCGTCTTGAATTGTAATAGATTTTATTTGTTACTATAATATTTCCGAGTGTATTTCAAGATGCCGAATTATCGTTGTATTATTGAGAGTTGTGGAAATTCCAGCAGAGAAAAGGGTTTATGAAACCGACGTTTCATAAATTTCCCAAAAACGA
Organism: Patella pellucida; assembly: GCA_917208275.1. NCBI lineage: Eukaryota > Metazoa > Mollusca > Gastropoda > Patellidae > Patella > Patella pellucida. The sequence continues at coordinate 13,628,274 of OU795038.1, forward strand.
AATATTACGAAAAGAGTGGATTGCGTTTGTCAACAATTTAATTACGGATTGGCGGATGCGGGTCGTTTCATCCCACGACCGGTTCACCCCGGGCTGTTTCATCCCACACCTGATTTTCTATCGGGCTGTTTCATCCCACTTGTTATTATAGAAGCAGTTAATTAACCGAGTTGTACTTATTGTCGAATAAACTTTATTGTTTATTATTAAATAAACACACCATTAATTGTTATGGAGTAGTAAAAAAACATGACGCGAGAGTTGATATCTGTCGTTTGGGTCTCGGATATACGAAGTTTGGGACTCTGGTATACGACGTTTGGGAAATATATATATATTCAAAACACGAAAGAAAAAATCAAGAACCACGTGGTTAGTAAAAGGCTCAACCAAACGATAAAACATTAGTTGCACTTACGGTTCTTTGATAATCATCGTTTCTCATGAAATTATATAATATTTATTTAAAACGAATAATATGCTGATGACCTACACAAAAACAAAATAAATATTTACACGACATGCAATCTTTTTTTTTACAAGCCCCTACAAATTGTTAATAATCAGTGAGCTGCACCTTAACGACATGCTTGTCGTGGTGTGTCCTCACTGTGCCCACTTTTGATTAGTCCAATTAAGGTCTAATTGGGATTAGTGTATTAAGCGGATTAGGATTAGGTGTTATAGGTAATTAGATGGAAAAAAAACCCAAATATTTTATGTAATTTTTATTTTTATTTTTCGATGTTTTTCATATATTTAATAAAAATATAACATACATGGATATATCATACATCACATTAGCACTTAATAATTTAATGAAAATATAACAGTTTTCGATGTTTTATACAATAAAATATGTAATAAAAATATAACATACATGGATATATCATACATCACATTAGTCCTTTTTAATTTAATGAAAATATAACAATTTTCGATGTTTTATATATAAAATATGTAATAAAAGTAGAACATACATGGATGTATCATACATCACACACAAAAAAAATAAACAATGAAAATTTACAATGTAGTTAAACGGGCTACGCCATCGGCATACTCGAATACAGTCTTTATACCGTTCTGAAAATCTGTTTTCAGAGTTTGGAGTCGGGTTTCTAGTTGCCTGTACTTTCTTCTCTTAGGCCGTAATTTTCCGTTGGCACCTAACTGGAGAATGGTTACTTCGGAGTAAGCTTGTTCATTCTTTAAAAAAGCCACCAACTTAAAAATATTTGGGTGAGGGGTGGCAAGAATGGATGTTATCTTGGAATGCCATCCTTCAACATGGTTCATTGTGCGTGGACCTTCAGTGTGGAAATGGTTCCACATCATTCTGCCATGCTGCCCCTCCACCCAGAACTCAGTTACGTAATCTGCAAATTGCAACACTCTGGCATCTTGGAGTGGTGCATCATCAAGGGCACGCAGCAATACATCTTCAACCTGCTGTATTGGAATTAATGGTAATGCTGCTGCTTGCTTGACGATTTTATTGATTTCTGGCACCCGAGAAAAATCTGCTTGTAGTCCATATTTCTGCGCATTACGCCAAATACACTGACCAAAGTGAAAAAAACAACCTTTTAGTTCTGACCTCGGCAACACAGTTCTCCCCAATTATAAGACTGAATATTTAGTCACTTTCAATATTTGTTTTTTTCCATCTAATTACCTATAACACCTAATCCTAATCCGCTTAATACACTAATCCTAATTAGACCTTAATTGGATTAATCAAAAGTGGGCACAGTGAGATGTAACCCTTGTCGTAGATGTCAATACCAATCGATAAATTGTTGCGAACAAGCCACTGGTAAGTGGTAGGTCAATCAAGTTCGTTAACTATTTGATAAAAGAAAAACAACAAAGTATTACTAAATATGCACAAATTTTCAACAATACATTTTGGCAAGTTTTATACTCGCAGATAAAACAAAACAAAGGAGAACTAGCAGTGTTAATCGCGGTCTCAACAACCGCCAATCACCTAATTAAATAAATGCCAATTAAATTCTCAATTGAAATAATAAACGATAACCTGCCTTTTTTTAAATCTGGTGTTGATTATCGAACCCATTCTGCTCAGCGAGTTAAGATTATTGACGACAATTGATTGGTTAATCTGATTGTTAAAGCGCTTAAAAACATTGAATTAATTTAGAAATGCAAAACGTTATTTATTATTCGTTACATATAAAAAAATCGTTAGTCATTTATTATTATTCGTGCACATTTTCTGATATGGTCTGGTTATTTGAGCCTAAAAATAGAACACATCAAGTCTCCAATTGTTGCATGCACGCTTCCCTTTGATGACAGTTATATCATGGCATCTCATGGGTCGTATATACGATTATTTCACCGTGAAAGGTGCAAATGCATGCTTTCTGATATGGTCGGATTATTTGAACCTAAATAAAGAACACAGCAAGTCTTCTTTGAGGTGTTGTATCATGGACATATACGATTATATGACGAGGTAATTCTGTTATTGAAACCCAAACTGAACGAAAACGTCTCTCGATTATAACTGATGTAAATTTTGTGGAATGCTGAAGCAATTTTAGTTTAAATATCCTTTGTGTGTGAATTACTACCATAGGGCAGGCTGTGTACATGTAATATCAATTCTTTAATATATAAAAGCTGTAAATAGATAATTTAATGAAATCAATTTATTTACAGCTAAAAAGATAATTTAATGAAATCAATTTATTTATAAAAGCTGTAAATAGATAATTTAATAAAATCAATGAATCTAGTCTCGCAACAATCGGATGGTTTTCATTATTAGATCCGGTATCATCTACATCGCTATCCTCTATGGAGCCACAGTCAGATAGATACGGCTCAAACATAATATATGGCGCTATAGTTATCATTTCTCGCGACGTATCTGTACCCGATACATTGCCAGAGCTAAAAGAACTACTGCTACAGGATAACTCTAAATATTCTGCTTCCATTTTCTCGGTGTATGATAGAATGACCAATAACACGTGTTAATGATTTATTTATATGATTACTACTTAAAACCATTTCGTTTCTTAAATGCCGACTATTAATTATTTCAATTGGCTTCATAGATGTCCGTAGCGCCGGCTACACCAATTCTACACCAATCGTGTTTCAATCAGAAGCCAATTGTTAGTTTACGGTCGGCTTATTCTGATTAAAAAGACAATGCTACAGCAATCGGCTTTATAAAACAAATTCTAAATTAAAAAAACAGATTATTCTGTAGTCAGTTGTTTTATTTAATTAGGGGATTAAGGAACCAGTCAGGCGTTAATGAATACACACGCCGGCTGTATATAGGTAATTAAGGAATAAACATTCCGAATATGCATTTGTACACTGTGACGTCACTAGGGACCGAGGGGATTAAGAGTGTTTTCGATAATTGGCCAAGTCGTTTTTACGGGAGGTCTATATTTGCGACTTTGAGTGAAGATAGCTGATTTATTTTTAATCAGATTGATGTTAACTTTCCGTAATGTGCATATAATAACCACTGTCCATCACTATGCCGAGTTTCAGTTTGTCGTCTTATGAGCACTTTAAAGTCAATCAGTTGATAACCTTTGCCCCTGCAGAGCCCCAAAGTTTTGCGTAAATGATCAAGGGCCATAAATAGCAAAAAAAACACAATAGGCTTCTTCATATCATGAACAAAATAATATGTATAGATTTCAGGTCGATCAAATGGTTAACTTTTGTATCTCGAAAGATCGACAGACTGACAGACATAGGTGACGATATAATACATACAGCCACCTTTTGATCAGTGTGTTTAAAAAAACAAGCACAAGAGATATAAAAAAAATATATATTTTATCAGTTCATCTTCCTATATCAGTAAAATACATAAGATAAATACATTTGTAAATATTCTAAAATATACAGAGTGATAACAGATATACACCAGGGAAATATAATGTAACTCGCTGTGAGTCCATTTATTACTGTACACTAAACAGACCTGTGATGTGAAAGAGAGGAAGAAATGGGGTTTAATGTCCACTCGACACAAACTAGGTCATTTCCATTTCCATTTCGGGATTTACCTTGCGCATAGGGGTCTTTAGCAGTGGGAGGAAACCAGAGGACCCATAGTAAAATACATAAGATAAATAAATATTCTAAAATATATAGAGTGATAACAGATATACACCAGGGAAATATAATGTAACTCGCTGTGAGTCCATTTATTACTGTACACAAAACAGACCTGTGATGTGAAAGAGAGGAAGAAATGGAGTTTAACGACCACTTGACACAAACTAGGTCATTTCCATTTCGGGATTAACATAATATGGTTTAATTTTATTTCAATAATTTGCTTGTGCGTAAGGGTCTTTAGCAGTTGGAGGAAACTGGAAGACCCATAGAAAACCCACGAGGTTGGACAGGCGACCCTACTCCTTGTCACGTACCGGGGATTCGAAACCATGCCAGTTGACTCAATGACATTTTATGATACAGCTTACACATGCTAACTATTCGGCCATCCAAACACCCCCATCCCCACCCTGTGATGTGAATGTCAGTGAAAGAGTTTAACAACCAATCAACACAGACCATGTCATTTCGGAGCTGACATATGGTACAAACTATTTTAAAAGTCATTGCACAAGTGAAATAAACAATTCTTACAGGTCTTCCACGCTAAATATATATATGGTAAATAACATTTTTAAAACAATCAATCTCGAATTTCTCCATTGAACTGAAAGTAGTCGTCAAAATAATTTATACAATATTTAAATTATTGATCAAAGCATTGAATAAATATCAAAAGTTTAATTGTTGAAAAACCAATAAAAAGAAACATTTGACTAACTATAGCTGCTGATTGTCATCTGCATCAATCAGAATTAATGAATGAAAGTAGGTTTAACGTCCTATGCTTCTGCACCTAACCTGGGCTAATTTAAGACTGGTAGCAACTGAATTCCAACTGCAAAGGGATCCTTTACATGCACGCCAATGTGTACACGGGACCTTGTTTTTTCGTCCCACCTGATCGACTTGGAAGCCGTCCTTGTCAGGCCCTACGTCTGCATCACTGACAAGGGGAAACCATGCTGGGAAATCGAGATGCCATTTCTCAGCCAATGCAGGGATCGAACACCTGACCTTCAGGTTAGCGAGCCAGCACCTTACCCACGTGATCCTCTGCATCAATCAGACAATATCTTGCTTAAATGACATGAAGTAAGATAAGATAAAGAGTTGACAATTTTGGCTATATTAGTTAAAAAAAAGATAATGAAAATTATTTCACTTGGTGTCTAGATATTAGCGATAGAATTATAGGTCAGCCTCGATTGTCATTATTTGTGCATGTAAGAAAGAATTGGGTGAGAAATAAAATCCCCTATTCGGACGGACGGGGGCGACGGCAATATACGACCACATTTCAATGTGGGCGTATAAAAAGTAATTAAACTATATTTTGGACTGAGAAATCTTTCATAATATTCTAGTTTATCTTTTTTTGTCTATTTTCATGCCTAATGAAATAAAACCATTCATGTAAGATAGATTTCTTTCAAAACAATCTAAACTACCTGATAATCAATTCGAAGAACAAAATTAAGGTATACTGCTAACAGCAATCGTATAGATTTTGTATTGTCTTGCAACTATATATCAATAAAACAAGCTATTCATGATACAACAAACAGAATTAGACCGACTCACTCACATGTCAAACTGCAGTTTATTTCCATTGTTTGGAAGGGATTGTGAAGTGTCATATTGGTGATTTCGATTTGTCAGGTTAGTATTTCTATTTCTATTTCAGTAAGCTTCTAATAATACAAAATATTGACAGTTCAATCGCAAAACGTATTCATTTATCGATTAAGATACAAACTTGTTGATCAAAATAACGCACGTTGTCAAGCAAATTATATATAACTTTGACTACATGAGAAATAGTTGTAGTCTGGTCACAAAGTAAGATGTCAAGAGTAGTTTCCCTTTAGTTTTAAGTGAAATGGGGTTTGAAGTCCTACTGTTCTGCAAAAGCAACTCCTTGTAGATCAAAATAACACACGTTGTCAAGCAAATAACTTGGACTACATGAAAAATGTTTGTGGTCTGGTTACAAAGTAAGATGTCAAGAGTAGTTTCCCTTTAGTTTTAAGTGAAATGGGGTTTGAAGTCCTACTGTTCTGCTCTGACTGGGCTAATGAAGACGAGCATACGCCATACAGTGTGCTATGAGGGAAAATTTGCAGAGGCAGCGGCACTATAGACTACTCTTAGTCTTACATCGAATTCCAACTACCATGGGATTTTTTACGTACATGTGAATGTATGCACAGGACCGTGGTTTTTTGTCCCATTGGAACGACTAGACAGCTGACCTTTAGTTTTAAGTGAAATCGAAATGAATCAAAGAAACAGGGTTTGAAGTCCTAGGCTACTGTTCTGCTCTAAATGAGCTAATGAAGACGGGCAAAGTGTGCTATGAGGGAAATTTTGCCTGGGTAGCGGCACTATGGCCTACTCTTATTTCGAATTCCAACTGCCAAGGGATCTTTTAGGTGCATGCCAATGTATACACATTACCTCATTTTATCATACCATCTGAACAACTAGACAGCTGTCCATGTCACGTCTGATGTCCTGCACCACTGACGATGGAAAACCACGTCAAAGTATCCAGATGAAAGCAGGGATTGAACATGCAACCTCCCGACTAGAGAGTCAGCGCCTTTCCCACTTAGGCGCCATGGTTCCCCTAAATGAAATGGAGTTCAAAGTCTTATCTTCTGCATGAGCCAGACTAATGAATACAGTCATATGTCATGCAGTTTCCTATCTGTGAAATTTTGCCTAGACAGCGGCATTTCTGCCTACCCTTATTCAGTTTCAAACTGATTTATAATAAATGCTGCTAGTGGTTTACATGAGACCTGTTTTTCCCCATCCGAACAACTTGATACTCATCTTGCTACTGACATGGGGGAACAAAGAACCTTGTGTTAATTGAGTCAGTACAATAATCATAGAGCCAACATGGCTTCCCCACTATGTTTTAAACAGTCAATGTGGGCGTATAAAAATTACATTAATGCATATCTGGGGACAAAAATCAGCGTCTCATCAACACATTTCTTTGGTAATTTTTTATTTCTTTGAATTCCAACTGCCAAGGGTTCCTTTATATGAACTTGAACTTTATTACAGGCGAAGCAAAATGCTGTAGCCGAAACATATATACAAATATAAAAATACATTGATAATAAAAAAAGTATGAATAACAATAGAGTGTAAATACCCCCACTTCACACAGTGCAAATTAATATCACTCCCTTAAATACTTATACATTCATCATTAGCCGTGAAACAAAGTAGTGCAGCTTGCGGTTGCGCTAATAGTTTTGGATATATATATATCCAAAGCAGAGAGTAAAAAAAATAAATAAATAAATAAATAAATAAAAAAAAAAAATAAAAAATTATAAATAAAAAAAAATAAAATAAAATAAAATAAAATATTATATACTATTTTGATAACGCCTCCCACCCATCCCCCTTCCCGCTTTCTACCAAATAATAGTTAAGATATAACATAAATAATTTAATAAATCGGAACAATTACTATTTTGATACTAACACACCGCACCCCAACAACAACAAAACAAAGAAAGAAAAATTATAGCGACCCAGTCACTGCGCAATCAGCCATAGTATGAGTAGTATGATAGAATCAGGATATATATTCATGGTCGATTTAAAGTTAAAAGTATTACGATTCTATATGAACACTAATGTGTACACTTCGGGCCCGCGGAAGCAATTCTTGTTTGGGGGGGGGGGCTTCAATCCTAGATCCCTATAGGCCAGGGTCCAGGGACCGCAATAACCTGGAGAAAAGAGTGCTTGCGGCCAAATTATTAGCCCCCCCTAGCCCCCCTACTCTGCCGGGCCTGACAATGCAGGACATTGATTTTTCCACACCATCTGAACGACTGGGCTTGAAAAAATCCATTGGCTAACAATGTCATGTCTAGCGCATTTACTTCTGCCTCTTTGGTTACACATATTTCTTTCCCTGTAAAAAATGCATAACTTTCCAGACGATATTAGTGCAGCAGTCAATACAAGGGAGAAAACTCTTGAATGTACAATGTTTCTATTCATTAGGAAGCAGACCACCATTAAATTTCACCATCTCGATACCCACAAATTTTAGTTTGTCTATTTATATGAATTCTCTCTGTGTCTCTTTTCTCCGCTTTTGCATACCCGTTTTTGTTGATTTTTTGGTCTAGAATGGACAAAGAGGGTTTGAATTAACATTTTCTGCCATGTTTTGGTAAATGTTCAATTGTTCATGATTTATATGAGGTGGAATGATAACAGAGTTATCAGGTTGGCTACAGTGATATGCATGGCAAATAGTTACATGTTATATATGCTTCTTCAAGTTTGTGTATCTTAAGATTTTGGTGGTCAACCTCTTACAAATTTTAGTGCAAGGACGTGGTCATTTGTTCCTCTGAGTGAAAAGCATTCAGCCCAACGAAAATTTGTGAAAAGTCGGATGTGGGCAAAGAGGCCAGAATTAACATTGAGAAGTCAAAGGGGAAATTAATGGTGGTCTGCCTCCATTACAAGTTCAACATTAGTTGTATTTTGAGTTTTAAGTCTGATTTCACATAGATAATACTTTATTTCTATACTTTAATATTTATAAATTCAGTGGAAATAGATTCACGTCCACTCGACACAAACTAGGTCATTTCTGGACTAACATATGGTTAAATTTTATTTCTATAGTTCACTTGCGTGTAGGGGTCTTTAGCAGTGGAGGGAGCCTGAGTACGCGAAGAAAACCCACGAGGTTGGACAAGCAAAATTCAGTGGGAAAACAAGTCATAAATCACCACTTATCACTGTAACTAGCCTATTACTGACTGGATGACCTGATATCAGCTGATGACTATAAAATCTAATTATTGGTTGTCAAAGTCTACACAAATACATCATTGATTTCTGTTTAACGAAAGCCTTTTAAACAGAAAGTTAATCTTGGCTGGACATTGTCTTTAAATAAGGTCAATTTCTGAGAAAAATCATGCCTGTGTTTCAGAAATGAAATGAAATGACACAGGGTTTAATGTCCTACTGAGGGAAATTTCACCGAGACAGCAGCACTACTGCCTACTCTTATATCAAAGTCTAACTATTAAGGGTTCTTTTACATGCATTACAATGTGTATACAAGACTTCAGGTTTTTTTTTCGCATTATCAGAACCCTACACATTGTTCTTTGCAAGGCCCTCTGTTCTGCACAACTTACAAGGGGGAACCATGCCGGAAAACCTGATAAACTTCCATAGCAAACACAAGGATTGAATATGAGACCTCCAGGTTTGCATGCCAATATCTCACTCACTGAGCCACCATGGCTCATGCTACATGTAAAAAGCCCACTTGTTCATGGGTAAAAAAGCCAACTTGTTCATGGGTAAAAAAGCCCACTTATTCATGAGTAAAAAGCCCACTTGTTTATGGGTAAAAAAGCCCACTTGTTCATGGGTAAAAAGCTCACTTTTAAGATAGGCATACACCATGCATTGTGATATCGAACAATTAAGCTTGAACACCAGTGTCGACATCTACTCTTTCGTTAAATTCCATTTCACTAGCTGTCAAGGATTTTTTTATGTGCTTATGAACAAGTATACGGTGGACCTTGTTTTTCACACCATCCAAACTACCGGTACATGCTCTTTTCTTGCAATATGCTCTTTTGTGTACCACTGACAAAGGAGAAAGAGAGTGAGAGAGAAATTGGGGTTTAACTTTAACTCTACACAAACTAGGTTATTTTGGGATTATCATATTTCAAAAATTTGCTTGAGCGTAGGGGTCTTTAGCAGTGGAAGGAAACAGGACGGAGGACCCCGAGAAAAACCCACAAGGTTGGACAGATGACCTTAATCCTTTCACATTCAACCGGGGATTCGAAACTAACGCTAGTTGACTCAATGACAGGATTTATGGTACAGCACACACATGCTCACCATTCGGCCATCCAACCACCCCACCGACAAACGGAAACCCGACTGAACAAATGACCAGGGTGAAGCGACTCCCCTAATACAAATGAAATCATGAAGGCAGATGATATTCAGTGCAAAAAGCTTTCTAGATTCTATCACCAGATCAGATAACGATATTTCCAGCATATAAATTCTGTGCACCTGATCATCCTTCCATAACTTAATCTATATCTATAGGTGATACATTCTGCACACAGAGAACTGTCTACTTTGAGATTAGATCTCTGTACTGAATGGCCTCCATATTGGAAAAATCAGCATACTGTTTTGTTATACGATTTAAATCTATTTTACATCTTTCATACCCACAAATGGAAAAAAAATACTTGTTTTCAACCAAAATTGAAGATGTAGGATTTAAAAGTCAGTCAACTGGCTTTGTTTCTGTTTTTAGGAGTCACTTATTGTAGAAAAACAGTGCAAACTTCAAATGTGGATGATATTTAAGTAAATTAAAAAAAGAAAACATAATTGAATATGCTCAGGGAAAAAATAGAAGAGTCTACCAGCATCTGACAAAAACTTCAGTCACAACGGATGTTCTCCACAGAGAAATATAACAACAATATTCTTCATAACACATTACGACAAAATGACTTTGACATCACACAAATTACAGTCAGACTAATTTACGTGTAGGTCAAAATGTCTTCTAAATATATTTATAGAAGGGTGAAATGTCAATTATTGTTCATTCTGTCGCCTCTTACATCCGCTGGTTGGGGACAAATGACTGAAACCAGACATATCAAAGTTATAACGAGACAGATTCCTTTGATGTCAAGAAACGATTTCCATGTGAAAGGAAATAATATACTAATAATAACCTGGAATAATAGGGCGCTCAAGAAATAAAAAGTGCAATTGGCTCACTTTTTGATGTCAGTGCCATGCTGAAGTCTGGGAACATAAAGTAATGTACAATTTTTAAGCAAATTAATACACGCATTCTGAGAGTGTTGCTTAATTAACCAATACCTGTTCCCAACAATTTTTACAATATACCCCCTTATCAAAGGCTGATACTGCAAATAGTTTTCTAGAAAACAATTGATTTGGAACTAATGAAAGGAAATAAAATGGGTTTTTGTGTCCTAATGTTCTGCTCCAACTGGGCTAACAAAGACATGAATACACTGTACAGTGCACTCGTGTGGAAATTTTGCCCGAACAGTGGTGCTATGGCCTACTCTTATATCGATTTCTACTTGTCAAAGAATCTTTTACGAGCACGCCAATGTGTACATGAGACCTTACTTTTGTGTACAATACCAGAGGGAAACCATGCATGAAAATCACAACAAATTTTCCAGACCAACACTAGGATAGAAAATGGGATCTCAAAGTTAGCGAGCCAATGTCTTACTCACTGAGCCACCACATCTCCTTGGGGACTAATACCTCATTCATTGTTTCCTACATTTAGTTGGTGAGTTGAACAAAACACTGTTTAAAGATACATTAGTTAATAGCTAAATCTGCCTATAGCAGGTCTTTCTTTGGGCCTGAAATGTTTTCTAAAGTATTAAATAGACATTAATTAATTGATCCAGGCCTTAATCAACTCTGGATGGCATCAGATTTCTCGGATATTAAACAGATTAAAACATTTCAGCGATACTCTGATTTAATCAAATATGGCGGACCCAGACAGACCCAGACTTAGCTTGGATCAACCAGGACCATGGTTGAAATTATTGCACAGGTCTGCCAAACTTTCAAATGCCAATATCTTCGCTTGCAATAAAGTAATTTGAATGAAATTTTCAAATTATTCATATTACATCATCTACTTTCGAACTATTATAGCAAGAATGGCTAGTTCTTTATCTGTATCTTGAATAATGTAACTTTAATTTTAATATTTAGGTGAGTGATAACTTTCATTCAAAAGGCAGAGTAAAATATTTAGGGTCCATATAGCCTGGACAATTACACAATGACTTTTGACCATTATCAACTTTTAAAAAAAATGTTGGAAAATATGGGAAGCGAATTTCAGACAGAAGGTGCTAAATAAAAACCTCCCCTTGACTTTATGATACAGCATGCACGTGCTGACCATTCGGCCATCCAACCCCCCAGATCCAGAAACAAAATATCTGCCTGTTGTTATAAATGAGTCATTAATCAATAAACAATTAAATAAAGCAGTCGATTATTGGGATAATTAGATTAGATACACAACTCAATCTAAATATTTGTCTGACATTTTTTATTTCATTTGATCAATATTCCGATATTCTGACTTTATTGGTAGTGTGTGGCTTGAATTTTTTGCCATTTCCAATATAACTTCTTTCGCTAATAAAGATGGACAAACACCAAACAGTGTACAACAAGCAAAATTTGGCCTGGACAGTTTCACTACGGCCTACTCTTATATCAAATTTCAACTGTCAAGGGTTCTTTTACGTGCACGCCTCTGTCTTGAATCACCAAGCCACCATGGAGTAAGCTAACACCTACTTTTTCTATAATGAAGCTGAATTTCACTTGACTGAACTTGAATGGTGTACAAACTAAAACATTGTCAAAGCAGTGGCCGATCCAGGTGGAATCCCTGGGGGCCCCACTAAATAACAGTATAAAAATTTCTTTTGCATTCTGTTTTTATGAAATCACAAAATGTAATTAAAATCTTGAAAACTTTTGATGTCATGAACAAGCCATGATATAGTCTGTCACAAATAATCATGTCAAACATGGCTGTTCTGGAAAAGACTTGGATTTGTTTTTTTTAGTTCCGTGTATTTAATTTCAAACATGGCCTTTCTGGACTAGCAGAAAGTTCACCATATGCTGGTTCATCAGCGTCTAACATTTTGTTACATACCAATTAGGTTTGAATGTCAGAATAAACTTGGCCGTGATATTCTGTGACCTGCGTCACAGATTGTGGTCTCTTTGTGTCCACTGTTACAGCTTTGGACAAACAGCTGACATGCTTGATTGGGCACCAGTCATCAACTTGTGCTTCTTAACTTGCTGACCAATCAAATATATGAATATTCCTATACATACACCATCATCATGCCCTTCGTTTTTATTTGGTGCTCTTTTCAACAGTAAATATGCATATTAGGCCCATGGGTAAAATTAAAATCATTATTTTCAGGCCTGCCATTCAGAAATGAAATAGGGTTTAACGTCCTGCTGTTCTGCTTCGGCTGGGCAAATGAAGACGCCAAGGTTTTTTTTACTTGCAATGAGAAGGGGGGAGCCACGCTGACAAATCCTTTCTTGACCAACGCTGGACCTGCAGGTTAGCAAGCAAACATCCTACTCACTGACCCAACCAGGCTCTTTCTGCAATTCTGATATTTATCATGCAGATTGTCACGTAGATTATGATTTGTAGCTTAAAGTTCTGTAAAAAAAAAAAATTTGGTTTTATTTGTTCTTCACGCGTAACTATTCCAAGATAATTCCAGTATTTCCAAAGTCCCCCACTCCAACCTGCTGGTATATAAAACAAGGCAATAAGAAAGATATACCATGGAAAAGGAACTACTAGAATATAATATAATCACGTTGAAGCTATATAATATATTCCCCACAACTAGTTAGCTGTCATTAATTAATCAACCGACATCAGAAACAGATTTACTGGTCAACAAATCAATTTCCTCACCAACGAGAAACCAGCCAAGACATGACAGTCTAAGAATGACCTATCCTGAGGGTATCATTTAATCAAATCTTTTTTGTTGTCTTAATCGTTACGAGTTTAGACTATAACTACAGAGAATTGGGGGGAAACATCCTTAATGTAGAAATTTAATGTGTGATGCATGCCATATCATTGGAATTAATTTAGGGGAAGTGGTTTTACTACATCCACATAAGATGTTAAATAAAAGATATAATTCTACCCCAGAAAAGGCATCTAGGTTTTGATAGAGAATCTTGTAAGATCTTGGAAATAAATTGGGAGAGAAGTTGAACATTGACATGTATCTTGGCTCTGTCCCTAAATCACAGGATAAAGACCATTTGACTGAATTCTAAATAAATGTTACTTGAGGAGAGACCCGACTTTCTGGTCTGATAATGTTAGATGCTGCTACTGTTGTTGCTGCATCTGTTGCTGCTGACGACAGAAAGAGAGAGAGAAATAGGGTTTAACGTCCACATATGGTATTTAATTTTTTTTCTCAATAATTGGCTTGCGGGAAGGGGTCTTTAGCAGTAGGAGGAAACTGGGGGACTCTGAGAAAACCCATGAGGTTGGACAGGCAACCCTTGTCCTTGTCATGTACAACCAGGGATTCGAAACAAACCACGCCAGTTGATTCAATGACAGGCTTCATGATACACTGTGCACGTGCTAACCCCCGCTACTTCTAATAAACTATTGGCTACTGCTGCTTATTCTTCTATTGATAATTGCTACTTCTGAAAATGACTGCTCTTGGTAAATGTACTGCTGATAAATGTTGCTGATGGCAACTGTACAGATGATTAATAGCTAGTGTTGATATTTGTACTGCTAATAAATGTTGCTAATGGCAACTGTGCAGATGATAATGGCTACAGTTGGTAATTGTGTTGATGATCATGGCTGCTCGTGGTTATTAGAGTTGTTCTGATGATAATGACTACTGGTGGTAAATTGTGCTGATGATAATGGCTTCTGGTGGTAATTGTGCTGATGATAATGGCCACTGGTGGTAATTGAGCTGATGACAATGGCTACTGGTGGTAATTGTGCTGATGATATTGGCTTCTTATGGTAATTGTGCTGATGATAATGGCTACGGTGGTAATTGTGCTGATGATAATGGCTGCTCATGGTAATTGTGCTGATGATAATGGCTACTGATGGTAATTGTGCTGATGATAATGGCTACTCATGGTAATTGTACTGATGCTAATTGCTGCTCATGGTAATTGTGCTGATGATAATGGCTGTTCATGGTAATTGTGCTGATGATAATGGCTACTCATGGTAATTGTACTAATGCTAATTGCTGCTCATGGTAATTGAGGTGATGCTAGCAGTTGCTGATCATGAACCTGGTGCTGTTGCTGACTGCCATGTTTTCAGCTTCTGTTAAAAGTGACTATTCCTGATTATGCTAAAGATGATAATATATACTAGAGTATGATTGAAAGAGATCAGAAGGGAAATGAATATTCTATTTTCTTCACACGATACATTTCCTGGCTGATCATAAATCAATGTCTGGTTTTGACACAAAGGTTAGCTTTAAAGTTAAACACAGATAATACTGAACTAGATGTTATTGATTTCAGATTTACAGTTTAATTCAAAGATGACAAAAAAAATATTGGAGGAATTAAAATAAATCGTAATATCAAGCGTGCGATAAAATTAAAACGAGAGTTACAGCGTATTTTGTCATCCGTCATTGTCTAGCACTAGATTATTAGCCCTATAATTGATACGCGACATTTTCGACATGTCACAGACCCCATAAATCTCTCCATTTTCTATTACATCAGGTTTGTTTCACATGACACAGTTTCAATCCACCACTACAAATAAGCTAATGAAAAAGCGACATATTCATCCATAACACTGTGTTAAAGGATATTTCACAAATACAAACTCTTAAGTGCCATTTACCAATGCAAACTGCCCAAGAATATCTTTAAAGGACTTTGACATATTTATCATAGTAACATCATGTGTAGTCACAAGTCCATCATGTGTAGTTATAATTGAAACACTTAAAAGTCCATCATATTTACATAAATTAAAACCAAGTACGAACAATCATTTATATGTAACTACACTTACATTACTTAAACTTCCACCATTTGCAATCACACTTAAAGTCCATCATGTGTAGTTACACTTAAACCACATAAAAGTCCATCATATACATTACTTAAAATTCCACCATTTGCAGTTACCGGTACACTTTAATCACTTAAAAGTCCATCATATGTAATTACACTTAAATGTCCATCATATGTAATTACTCTTAAATCACTTAAAAGCCTATCATGTGTAATTACTCTTAAATCACTTAAAAGCCTATCATATGTAATTACTCTTAAATCACTTAAATGTCCATCATATGTAATTACTCTTAAATCACTTAAAAGCCTATCATATGTAATTACTCTTAAATCACTTAAATGTCCATCATATGTAATTACTCTTAAATCACTTAAAAGTCCACCATTTGCAGTTACTGGTATACTTTAATCACTTAAAAGTCCATTATGGGTAGTTACAATTAAATCACTTAAAAGTCCATCATGTGTAGTTACACTTACATTACATAAAAGTCCATCATGTGTAGGTAGTTACATTTAAATCACTTAATTAAAAGTCCACCATGTGTAGTTACACTTTAATCACTTAAAAGTCCATCATGTGTAATTACTTTTAAATCGCATGATGTCTATCATTTTTTTTTTAACATATATTAATAAAGTCTGAGACCAAATAAAAAATATTTCAGCAACTGATTTTTTTTTTTTTAAACAATATTTTAATCAGATATTGAAAAGGATTGAGGAACAGGCATAGCCTATATGACCTCTCTCCTGATCAACCATTTATGACTGGTAAAACTTTATGAAGCTTGCTGGGAACCACAGATTGGTTCTAAACGTTCCGGTAGTTGAACTTGTTTTACTCACATGTGCATTTTACATACCGGGCTAATAAATAACATTTAATGAAACTGATCAAGGTGTTATTATTACTCTGCACTAACAATTATTGATTGTTAGAAATTTACACATCTATTATTTAAAATTAATTACATTTATTTCAAAGGTGTAAAAAAAAACCTGTATAATTTGTTGGAGATATTTTTTGGTTTGATCAAAAGTGACAATACGGTGGAAATATTTTATTTATTCTACAAACAGTATACTATCTTCATATCTATCAAAATAAAAATTAGGTTTAAATCCCACTCATCACAAGCCAGTTCAATTTTGGACTAACATACATGTATAGAGAGAGAGAGAGAAATGGGGTTTAACGTCCACTTGACACAAACTTGATCATTTCGGGACTAACATATGGTTCTATTTTATTCAATTATTAGCTTGCGTGTAAGGGTCTTTAGCAGTGGGAGAAAACCGGAGGACCCGGGGAAAACCTATGAGGTTGGACAGGCGAAACCATGCCAGTTGACAGGTGCCATCTACCTCCCTATACAAGTGTTTAGCAGTAGAGAAAATCAGAGAACTACATGTAAGTAATATAGGCAGGCTACAAGTATTGGAAAGAAACCATGTTACTTGACAGACCTTATGGTCTAAAGCATGCATGTTACACCATTCGGTCACCTAAACCTCCAACAAGTCAAGCAGATTAGTTTAATTTAGAATTGATAAAACTGCAAAAGGTCAACAATTACAATACAATATTATATTTAGACTGGTGGCCAGTCTCCTCCACACACCAAAAATTGGCCAGTCCTCTCCAAAAAAAAAACAACAAAAAAACGTAATCTCTGGTGCTGGTTACAGGTTTACTCAAATTTTTTTTTTATACAAATGGAAACGAAAGTGTTGGTTTACTAAAAATTAATACTTTTATATAAATCGAAATGGAAAATAAATAGAAGAGACTGAGACAGTCTCTATTATATTAAGAACAACATGTTATCCCACATTATATTAGGTACACCCACCATATTATGTTTAAGGATGTAACGGGTCAAAAAAAATTGAACCGGTTAACTGATGGGCAAAAAAACCACCGTGACCGGTCAACCGGAGGTAGTACAATATGGTATGCTACCACGTGGTCGTCACTCGCGCAGGTATCACATGCCATTGTGTGACAGATCGGAAAATTGTTTAAATATTATTAGTGTTCGACCCGTTATAAATATAGGAATATTCTATGGCCCCCACCTACCTCCACCTCAATATGCAGTGTTATAATCCATGTATTTGCGCGCACAGCATTACTTTCATTTTTATACGCAGTCAATTGTCAACCTGTAGTCAAGATTACCCAGCCCAAAGATACAACGCAACAAGTTGTTTATTTCTGGAGTCTTAGATCACGGTCAAAATATTATTATAACTCTAGGCTTATATAGCCTGTGGAACCGTGAAGCCAGGCAATGCCACCATGCGGCTCGCTCTTCCACGAGGATGGCCATAAAAGCGTGTTTTTATTAAAATATTACTATTTAAACCAAGTTTAATACTCCTTGATTTAATTACTATAAAATTCATATTTACTACACGTGACCCCATTGAGCCAATGAAACGACGAAAAGATTATACCATTTGGCCACGTTCCAGAGGGACGAAAGATACTTTGTTCACGGCATAATTTTACTACTACGTTTTCGAACAGTGAATACGGCCGTTTTATTACCGGAAAAGTTTTGTATCAATGTGTAATATGAACAAGAGAGCGTGGGCTAATGCAGTAATGCTATTTTACTACTAGTCTATATACACTGACATTTTTTTTATATAGAACGAATAACGGTCAAGGGAATATCGAACCGGTCAGCTTGCCGAACTGAACAGTAACAGGTCAACCGAGTGACCGTTTACATCCTTAATTATGTTATACAACGAAAGAAAAAAACATAATTTTGAAAGTCATTATTCTAAATATTAGATATAGTTACAGACGATTTAGATTTTTTTTTATTTGAAAGGAAATTCCCAATACACAGACAAAAAACTCATAAAAACACAATTTTACTAAATGTCAACAGATTAATATCTTTTAAATGGAAATAGAATTGGCACTATTTAGCATGCACAGACTTGATTTAAAAGATGACATAAGTAAAGTTCCATATTTTTAAAGATGTCATTATATCGTTACCAGAATCAGAAAGAATTTTACAGAAAGCAATAGTGTTCATGCTGTTCTATGACAGACGACCAAGATTAAATCTCATTATTAAATATAAAGGCAAATTGGAGAAAAGAGCAAATGTATGTAGGTTAGATCATATTCTAAATGAATTACAGAGATGGAGAGAGAGAGAAATGGGGGTTTAACATCGACTCGACAAAAACTATGACAGACGACCAAGATTAAATCTCATTATTAAATATAAAGGCAAATTGGAGAATAGAGCAAATATATGTAGGTTAGATCATATTCTAAATCAATTACAGAGATGGAGAGAGAGAGAAATGGGGGTTTAACATCGACTCGACAAAAACAAGGTCTGGCTTTATGATACTGCGCGTGCACACTAACCATTCCGCCCCCCCCCCCTCCTAATTACAGAAATATCTTAAATCTAATGGGGTTGAATGTCATACATTACTTTTCTGAACCAAGTGGGATATTGATGACTGGCATACGGCATGCAGGAAATTTAACCTGACAGTGGTTCTACTCTAACATGGATTTCAGAATTGTCAGAGGATATATAACTTGCTGCCAATGCTATATGGGACCTTGATATATTTTGTTCCATCTAAACGACTAGGCATTGCCAGTCCATCACAAATGCAGATCCAAGCGCCCTTTTTTACTGATAAAAGTGCCTCAGACCCAAATATGTCCGTTCCCAACCCGTTGATCCCAAATGACTCGAACCATGGCTGATAACACACCAGTCTGGGAAATAGCTGTTGGAATGACTACATATGCAAGGAAATGCCGGAATTTTTTTTTGTGAAAACCCCCCTCTGAGTGGCGTGCCCTGTCTCTGCGATCAGTGCCCTCATTTTTGTGGAGCCCCCCCCCCTCTTTTCAAAATTCCTAGATCTGCCCATGCTTCAAATACATGCTTGTCAATAAGAAATACAAGAAAATCAAGTTAAAAACAAGAAAATCATGTTAAAATAATGATAAGCCTGTCAACCATGTCCAACCTTAATGTGTTTATATATATTATATGTGGTCATTTTCGTAAACACAAAATGAAGACATTTACATGGCTTTTATCATATCCTTAAGGCGTTTTTGCCATGCAGAGATAATGAAATTTGAGGAAGCAAACTTCTTGCACCAGGATTAACCAGCTTAAAACAAACGTTAAGTGGTGCAACCCCTGGCTCGCGTTAACTTCCCTAGCGTTAAATTAAAAGATCAAGAAGACCAAGTAACACAAGAAACATAGAAGGTCGAATAAACAAGCTTAAAGAGAAAGCGTGTGTAAAAGTCAATAATGTTTGAAAAATCGTGTGATTTCACTTTCCAATCCATTAATCAATAAGACTTGGCTTGTCTCAATTTTCACAAACATCAAAATAGCTTTTAAAATAAAATGTTTCTAATCACATTGATGTGTAATGTTTCGTACATTATATAAACATCAGTTTTAACTCACTTTGATGAAATATAAAAAAAATACAATTTAACTAAAATATTGCAAGACATTGCACAATTTTAAGGTACATGTACAACCAAACAAAATGAAATGGGGTTGAATGTGCTATCCTACTGTGTGCACCATCTTGGCTAATAACGATGGGCATAGATGTAAGGCCAGTAGCCACGGTTGTGCTATTTTATTTTTTGGGGGGGGGGGCAAAAATTGAATACCCCCCCCCCCCAATATTTCACCAACAATAATTATTTCTTAGAAGTGTTCTTTGCTGGCCACATCCTTAGCCTCTCCAAAAAATTATGTAGCCCCCCCCCCCCAATACACATTGTGCTATAATGGACATTTGGCTCAGATAGAGTGGATACTGCCATATATAACCCCTATTACTTACTCGGTATTCTACTTTTACTAAGTAGTTTAATACTAATAAGTTAATTGGTGGAAACCTTCTTAAACCCATTATGCTATATGGAGTTGTTTCCCTTGTTAATAAAAGGCCTTAATCCTAGAGGATTCTGAGATTTGGTGAACTTCAAGATGGATGCATCTTTTTGATGGACTGTTGATAAATAAACTAATCCAGGACAAGCCACCAATAAGCCTACTCTTATCTTAAACTCAAACTGTTAAAGAGTTCTTTGAAGTAACCTTGGAATTTTTTATAACCTCCTATCCACTAGACACAATTCCGTGACATACATGTACCCTCTATCCTGCACCACTGACATCAGAAAACTAATCTGCCAACACTGGGAACAAACAGCATCTGAGGGCAATGTATTACCAAATTTGAACAATTGAATATAGGTGTAAAAAAAACAAGCATCCTTAAAAATGTGCAGCCATAAGCATCCATTTTGTACAGAATTTGGTCCTTACAACACTAACATGTATTATTCTTCAAATAGATTCATTTTCTTTTTGACATTCAACCTATAACCTTTCTAAAATTTGGCTCCATCCCCTGAGCAATCAAAAGCAATCATCATTCTTTCAACAAAAAAACGTCTCTAGGATGACCTAAGTTATTGATTTTTTCATATTCAGCAGCAAAATTTCTTAAAAACCAGTAAATATAATGAGGGCAATAACTTAGAAGAGCAGGTCAAAACAGGAGTCATAATAGAATAGCGAAAATAATTTACTTGTTTTGAATTCCTTTACGTCAATATTTCATGCAGACGGCAAAACATATTACATTTTTTTTGTGTCTGTTCTTAAAAAGCTAAAGAAATATTTTGTTAGACAAAATGTCTGATATCTTATTATTTTGAAATAATTAATTTGAATGTATTGACTGTCTGTTAAATAAAAGCTAAAAATAACAATTGTTCTCAAATTGTATATTGCTGAAAAGAAAATTAATAATTGAGATATTTTCTCAGATTTTTCAATCAATTTAATGCTTCCAAGTCTTTTTCAAACAAAAGAATGTGACAAGGTTGTTTAGAGGTCTCCAGCGAGGACCTGAAGAAAACTGACAAGGTTAGACAGCCAACCCTCCTGACCTTATCTCAAACAAGCTTGAAATCAAAACCATGCTACATGTACATGACTCAAAGACGCTGACAGACCTTAGGATCAGAATATCTTATTTATGAAGTTCAATATCTTACTATGGGTAAAATTTAGTTGCCCGCCAACTATATGTAAGTCCAACAATACAGCTCCTTTGTTATCTGGGCCACAATGAAACCTAATCACTGTTTTTACTGCTTTCCCCTCTCTGATATGAATAAATTTAACATAAAGAATATTAAAAGTTGAAAGTTGGCGACAAGAACTCAGAGAATATGTACATATACATTTTATACTCAATCAAATCTTGAAAACAGAGGAGAGAATCAATATCAACTACAACCATTTAATATCAAAAATCTTAACCTTTGATTTGAAATGTTCGAACAGAAACCATATCTCATAGTGGCACATAGGGAGAGGGGTTTAATATAGGCTATGCCTGTTCCCCAATCCCTATTCAGATACAAATCTGAAAAAAATATTGTGTATAAAAAAAAATAGTGGCACAAGCCTTTTTATACCAAATTTTACATGGTCGTTGTATTCAATGGGTGAGTAATAATGGCTCCCAAATGAAATGCTGGTTAATTTCTTTCAATGGTGTGTGACTGTTTCCTCGTTCTCTAGTCGAACCATCTGTATTGACAAATCGCAATAATGAAGATTCAATTATCGTAATTAGACGACTGGTTGTCTGCTATTCCAGGACTCTTGCCTCTAATATATCGTCTCTTAAGGCAACGACAGCGTAATTGCTCACGTAATTCCTGCAAATTGTGAGCTTTGAGTTGATTTTGGAGCTAACAACTATTTCCCGTGCATTTATCTGGACATTTATATATGTTACTTGGCCATGATTAATTGTTTTTTAATGGGAGTCAAACCTTTGTTTTTGTCTATGACAGACCGTTGGGTTTATATTGTTTCTGATCAGTTATGAACAGGAATCATTTAGCAGAAACACGGATACATTTAATAGCCAAACATTTTTTTACAGTAATATACAAATTGACACACATCAAACAATACATCCTAATTAATAGACTACATGCATATATACTCCTACTGAAATTTCTTTTTACCCTACAGTGCCGAAGGACACCCCAAGGGCTATAAGAGCTGCTCTTGATCACCCTTCTCTTAGTTTGTTTAAAGTTTTATTTCTTTGCCGTTTATGAACAGAGCTTGATGAAACTTTACGAAGACATTCTTTGGCACATTTTCAAAGCATTAAAGGGGGCATCTCTGCCATATGCCCATCTTCATTATCACTGGGGGTGGGGGATGGGGGTGTGGATAGCAGAATGGTTAGCACATGCACGCTCTATCATAAATCCTATCATTGAGTCAACTGATGTGGTTTTGAATCCACAGTTGTATATGGCAAGGAGTAGGGTTGCCTGTCCAACCTCATGGGTTTTCTCCAGGTCTTCCGGTTTCCTCACACTGCTAAAGACCCCTACACGCAAGTGAATTATTGAAAATCAAATTAAACCATATTTTAGTCCCGAAATGACCTAGTTTGTGTCGAGTGGACGGTAAACCCTATTTCTCTCTCTCTCTCTCATTAGCCCTGATGGAAGAGATAACTCCAGTAATAAATCCAGGTTTTTTTTAATCAAACACTCAAAAAATATGTTTTCTGATTGAGTGATTATCAGAATACCAAAATCAAATTTGAAGAAAAAAAATAGTAATTAATGATTTAGTAAACTCAATCAGCTTCTTCAGACTCTGTATCCAACATAATTTACGAAGAGTAAAGAGAAGAATTTGTCTTTTACTCAAAGTTCATTAGTTAGAAACAAACCAATTGGCCATCAGTTTGGAATCAGTTTTTATGGTTAGTTTATTGATTAGCGCTGTGAGTCTGGTGGTACTATAGCAGTGGACTATATCTGCCCCTTGAGACCATGATTTATACTCAAATAATGATACCGAAGAGAGATAATACCAACAGTTTCCCTTACAATGGCCATAGATTTATAGAGGAAAGACATATGAAACACAGGCTTGGATGAGAGTCATCTCTTTAATTCTTAATTGAGAATTACAAGGAGGCTAGAAAAGAGACAGTACCACAATTACATCAATTAAACTCCATTCTTTTACTATCTTTGAAATAATTAAGAGAAAAAAAGTTTCTTTTGTGAACTTGGTGAAATTTGTCATTTGAGTCGAGATGAAAAGAAACTTCTTGGGTAAATTTGCCATCTGAGTCAAGATGAAAAAAAACTTCAATATTAATTAAATTTGCAATTTGAGCCCAGATGAAATGAAGAGTATTGTGTTTAACGTCCTACTGTTTTGCTCCTTAACTGGGTTAATGAAGATGGGCATACGCCATACAGTGTGCTATGAGTGAAATTTTTGCCCGGGCAGCGGCGCCAAGGCCTTCTCTTATATCGAATTTCAACTGCCAAGGGATCTTTAATGTGCAAGCCAATATAAACACGGGACCTCGGTTTTTCATCCTGCGTCACTGACAAGGGGAAACCACGATGTAAAATCTGGATGAACTTTCTCGGCCAATGCCGGGATCGAACAACCGATCTCCAGGCTAGCGAGACGGCGTCTTACCGACTTCGCCACGTGAACCCCTGTTCAATTCTGTTCAATATTTACAAAGTTATAATTAATTGAATATTTCGCATAATTCAGGATCATATGCACATTAAAAATCCAGTGCCACCATTCCAGGAGACGATCTAGTCATTGATATTTTATTTTTATTTTGTTAATTAAATTTTAATCAATGTGAATACACATTAAGGTGGATTAAACTGTAAAAATTGTATATTTGTCCCAAAAATGCATGTCTGGGATCAGTGACTTAACAATTGGGTGTTAGGATTAATTATATAAATTACACAGATTTAATCATAGCACAATGAAAGGAAAATATGAAATTGATAAGGTAGAGTTTGTATTATATAATAATTAATTATTAAGCCATGCAATAAATAGAATATCATGTAACAAAATGTTGTTGTATATGTTTGAATAAAAAGCCTACAAGAATAAAATGAGTGATT
Organism: Patella pellucida; assembly: GCA_917208275.1. Classification (NCBI taxonomy): domain Eukaryota; kingdom Metazoa; phylum Mollusca; class Gastropoda; family Patellidae; genus Patella; species Patella pellucida. Next base: position 13,653,184 of record OU795038.1, read on the forward strand.
GGTCTTTATGTTATGCATGTCATCTTCTGCAAAAACAGTGGAAATTGGTAATTAGTGAAATTAACTTCATCACCCAACCCAGACATACATTTTGAGACTATGTCAGCGTTTCTCAAACTTTGGTTCATGTGGGTTCCATTGTTGTCTGTGGGGGAAAAGTTTTAAATTATTGGTATTTAGATAATGAATTTCAGTATATGTAGTTCATATCAGTGTCACATTAAAGATACATTATGTAAGAGCTAGGCCTTTTTTTTGACTTCAAATTGGTATATTAACTATTATACAGACAATTATTTACATGACAAACCTATTAACAACTCTTTTGACATCAGAAATGGATTTGAACACTTGCGAGATTTAAAACATGAACGATACAATGGATAATCAAGACTGACTCTTGATTGTCCTGTACCATTGTCTAAACTACAAATACTCATATAGCTTCCCCCAGAATAAAATAATTGATATAGAATTTTCAATATAATTTTGCAAAAACGGTCAGCTCTTTACCTCAAGCTTACATAATGCATCTTTAACAGGAATGGTCATCATCTTAGAGATTTGTAAAATGTCCCAAAGTTTATATTTTAATATATTATATGTCTCTGTTTTACATGTCTATTCAGATTCTATACATGTTTTATGTATAACAATTAATTGGTATCAATATTACATATATAAATAATACTGGTAACTAGTAGGTATTCCGACACTCTGCATGATCCGACATATTGTAACGATCCTGTCGATATCAGATGTGACAGAGTCCACTGTATAAATAATACTGGTAACTACTAGTTTATGTAAATACAGTATATATGTCTGTGTTTTACATTAATATGTTCAGCATAGATTCTATACATATAAAAATTATTGATTAAAAAAATAAATAATATTTTTAATTTAACAACTACATCAACAACAAATATCAGCTAGGTCTAGGGGTCAAGGTGGGGTATGCTTCTAACTAATACATTATTATAATAAGGTTGAAGGTATATATGTCTGTGTTTTACATTTATGTTTAGCATAGATTCTGTATATATGTTAATGTATAATAATTATTGAATAAAAACATAGAATATGTTCACTATAGATTCTGTATATGTTAATGTATAAAAATTATTGAATAAAAACATAGAATATGTTGAGTTCACTATAGATTCTGTATATGTTAATGTATAAAAATTATTGAATAAAAACATATAATATTATACGGAAAACAATAAATGACACTTACTTTCCCTCCACTTCTAATAAATCATAAACATTGTCAAATAATTGGTCAGGGACCTCGGAAGACGGATTTGAGTTCATTTTTTAATCCTGTAAATAAACAAAATTCATCAATGTGACATAAAAAACTCATAAATTGTAACATCTGTCTGAATATTTGTCTAGAGACGAAGAAATTATCGTAAGAACAACGGACGGAGTCCTGTATGTATAACATGCTGAGTCAATCTCTTCTTAATTAAAGGGACATGATAACAAAAGAAAACGTATTCAAACTTGTAGTTCCTGCAAGTCTTTCGACTATAACGAAAAACCTATGTCCTGTGAACAAGTTGGCATGCCTGTAAGAGAACCCTTGACAGTTGGAATTCGAAACAAGAGTAGGTCAAGACACATAGTGCAGTTATCTGGAATTGATATCCCTCATAGCACACCGGCTTGGAGATGAATAGACAGTTTCCGGATCATTCACTGGTCAAACGCCACTAGTCAAGCAAATCAAAATGACATTGATGATTCTATTCGAAAAAACAACACATCCACAATCACAGAATTAGGTAGATGTTCTTACTCCTTGTCCCATACAAGCCTTGGTGAGAACCCATGACTTGTATAGATAACAGGAGATAACAGTGCATGTACTAGACCATTTGGCCACACCACCTCTCTAGCAATTTCCAGAAGAGAGAGAAAGAGAGAGATTGGGTTTAACGTCCACTCGACACAAACCAGGTCATTTTGGGACTAAAATAATATGGTTTTAATTCTATTTCAATAATTCGCTTGCGCATAGAGATCTTTAGCACTAAGATGAAACCAGAAGACACAGAGAAAACCCATGAGGTTGGACAGGTGACCCTACTCCTTGCCACGTTCAACCGGGGATTCGAAACCATGACATTTGACTCAATAAAAGGCTTCATGATACAGCGCGCACATGCTAACCATTCGGCCATCCAACCCCCCAATTTCCAGAAGACATTGAGGTTGCATACCAGAATCTTTCTGCAACTCAAATTACTAGCATGATACATTAAACAAGGATTAGTGCTAGGAAAATCTAAATGATAGATAATGAAATAATTTCCAACATATCTTAAAAGACTGAATCAACATACATGTAAGGCAACAAAACGTCCCTTTAATTAAAATTTCTAGTCAATTTTTTGAGATAATGCATATCTTGCAAAAGTATCTAAACATCATCAACAATTCTCTTTGGAAAATAAAAACAAATATCTTTCAGTTTACTCCATGCCAAAAAGTGTAAACAACTTAATGAAAATTTTCTTTTGAGAGAAGCCTGTATAATTACAGGCTCTGGAGTGTACAGCGCAGTCTGGCCCCCGGCTCCATTCACTTGATTTCATATTTGTTGTTTATTTCTTGCAATGTCTGTGTTGTTTGCCTTGTCCACGGGTTTGTTTTGTGTGTACATGTAGTGTGGTCCTCCTGCATTTACTTATAGAAGCAACTCATTATATCTATCTGAAACGCATTGGTTCATTGAGTAAGATATTGGCTTGCTAATCTGAAGGTCCTGTGTTCGACGAGAATGTTCATCAGGATTTTCTGGCGTGGTTCCCCCTGGTCATTGGTGTAGGATTGGGGCCTGGCAAGGGACAACGCATAGTTGTTCAGATGGGACAAAATTTCCCTTATAGCACACTGCATGGCATATGTCTGTCTTCATCAGCCCTGTCATTGGAAAAAAGGAAGGACATTAAACCCTATTTCAGTTCATTTCATTATATCTTTCTATCCAGACTGCTCCTAGTCTATTGAAATTCTTGTAACATTCTGATAGTTTACTAATTTAATCTTTTTTTGTCTTTTTTTAACATAGACTAAACAAGAGTGCGAGTGGTGTGAAGAGGTATAAGAGGGGCTTATGTCGACCTTGAAACTGAAAGCAACTGGCGTTTCTGCATCTGGAAGCAACTGAATGCCACCGAAAAAGTTGCATGTGATGAATAAATTAACCGTCTGGTATTAAGTGTGATCACTATAAGTTCAGAGTCGACATAACCGCTCCGAATTCAGTTGCTCCTAGTTGTCTCAGTTGCTGATATAATTGACATAAACGCTCTTGCAACTGACTGCAACTACTAACAAAACACAAGTTGCTTTGGGTTGCAAAGTCCACATAAGCCCCCCTTTAGGGATACAATAAGCCACCCGCTTGATTTTATGCCCCGAGGACTGAAGTATAGACCCTAATAAAGGGCAGTCTGTACAACAAAATTAAAAGCAATAAATCTCATGTTACAAAAAACCTAATTTTAATTTCACATTTTAACTGGATGCCTCCCACTCTGCACTCCACTGGAGGTAGCAGAAATCAAATTTAAAGAAGAACTGTCAACATAAAGGACTGATATCGGAAATGGTTCATTTACTGAAGTGACCTGCTGATTCAAGTTAGACTCAGACTATCTTCCTATCCTAGCAACGATTTGTAAAGGAACCAAAGGCCAACTTCGGTCAGTAATACAAAATCAACCAATCGCAAAATTTTAATCAGATCTGTATGGTAAACTCCACCATAGTAAAGTCCTTAAAGAAGAAATGGAAATACAAACGAAATGAAAATAGATTAATATTATTATTAATAATATTTACAAGAACTGCATACAGTTTACCTCTTGCCGTAAATATCCTAAGATTACACAAGTACTCCAATGTGTTATAAGATAGTCCTTTGATTTTCACAGCTGTTAAATTATCAGATTGAATCCAAGATCCAAAATTTCATTATTTAACATATGCAATGCATGTAAAGTTTTGAAAATGCACAAATTAATACAAAACATTTCAACCATAATCAGTCAACCAATTCGATTGATTCAAAGCAAAGAGATTAACTACACTTGACATTTTGTTTTCTTAATTAAATTAACAGGTATTATGCAGGTCTTTCTTCAGACCTTAAATGTTATACAAATTAAAATGAAAATACATCAATTATTAATTAAGACATTAATTATCATGACAAGACCATGCATAACCAACTCTTGATGCCATCGGATGGCTCCGATTTTAAGTAGATTAGAATGGTTCAACCATTTAATGATTAAATTTAAAACTGAATAATTGTAACAGTTGTAATGACAATCAAGGCTTCACTGTTTTTCTTACGATAATTCAAATCAAAGTGAAGTAATTTGATAGAAATGTTCAACACATTCCCTTTTCATTATCTTTTTTTTTAACTAACAGTGAAAAACTGTCAGCTCCTTATCTAATCTAACTAATGCCCCTTTAATTAATCAATTTTATTCCATTCCAGCATTTAAGTCATAGAAAATTTGACATTAACTAAAGAATGACACACAAGAGTCTTTAAATTCCAGGAAGATTATCTTTTATTATATGTAAGAGATTTGTACATGTACATGTGAATGAAAGAAGCAGAAAGAGAACTTGTCTACGATTATTGATTGTTGTTCCGACGCCTCTAGACAAAGTTATTACAAGTCGATCAAGACATAAAATAAGTCAAGTGAGCAATCGTTGATACATGTACATGTATATCACTAAAATACATTCATAGAACAAACTCCAGCAAGTCATTCTTAAATAAAAAATAGGGTAACGCAGGCATTGAGTAACAATGCATCAAAGTGCTTGAAATATTATGAAATAATGTTGGAAAATAATGTAATTTAAGACATTTCTTTTTTTATAAACAGTATTTTATTCAGGATGTCTGAATGTGATTGGGGAACAGGCTTAGCCTATGTAAAACCCCTCTCATTTTGAGTCAAAGGAAAACTTTGATTTTCAATACAATAAAAGCTATGTGTAATCGTGGTGAATGCCATGTTACTTTAAGACATGTCCACTGGTCCACTTCCAGCCTTTTAAACATACATTTTGTAAGATTTATGTAGAAATGGTTGTTCTTGCTATCATAGTTCAAAAATAGATTATGTAAAATGAATAATTTGAAAATTTCTTTCAAGTTACTTTATTTTGAGTGAAGTTATCAATGTTTGTAGTTTTGACAAGATGTATGCATTGATTGTTTATTCAAGGTTTAGCCTTGCTTTGCCATTTTTAAATTGAATTATAAAATGGTCCAACTGTCTTAATCTACTTAAAATCAGAGCCAATCAGGGTTGATTATGATCTTGGTATGTTAGTAAATGGCTAATTAATAATCTATATAACTTTTAATGCCTTAAGAAAGACCTGCAATAGGCAGATTTAGCTCTTGGCTAATGCCTTTTTAATTCTGGAAACATTTCTCAAGTAGATTAAAGCTAGAATTTCAAATTTTCTAAGAAAGTCAAAACATAATTATTTCTCTATGTCTTTTGCTCAATAGGTTATCAACTCAATATTATACGATTATGGGCATTATTTCCCACCTTTAAAAATCATTGACACAGGAAATAACAACACAATTACCTCTCTTGTTTTCCTATAGACAACATGATATTTTTGCCAATTTCTCAGGTGGCAATAGTGAATTATAGGATTATTCTTTAACAACATAGGATTGTTTATGGATACCATCTATTTTAACTTCAAAATTTGAATTTCCAATTTAAGAATTAGCATAAAATAAATCTGTGCGATCTAGAATAATTTGTTGTCATCAAGCAGCTTTTGATCATGCTAATTATTGAATATTGACGTTACCGGTAATTTAGCCATCCTAACAGTTTTAAGCTCCAGTATTTGCAATACTCTTACTGTCAACAAACGTTATTATGCCATAGTGGCAAATCAATCTAAGAATTACAGTATTCACCGTATTTGAGAAATGTCCTTTGATGTTTGGATGTTTGTAAGTTTCAATAAATTTGAAGATGGCTTAACTCCATAAGATTACTACTACTTGAAATATTTGATGTAAACATAAAAATTAAATGGGGTCTAATATTCTACATTTTTCGCAGCAACCAGACTAATGAAAACAGCCATACACCATGCAATGTGCAATGAGGCACCTGTCACAGACAATGTCAGACACAGATTCAGGCTTTGTCAGGCACTAAACCTCTGGTGCCTGTTTCTTTGTCCGCACTGATTTGTCTTTTTTATTGATATTTCTAATACATGTCTGGCACTAAGTTGAAAATGTCCTGTATTATTTCATTAGTGCCTGACATTTTGTCGGGTACATCTAAAACCATTATTTTCAGGTCTGGGTGTTTGCACCTACGTGTACTTTTCATCAAATAAGTACCGAAAAGGGTTATTTCACATTCACTGTTCCTAAGGTAAAGACTAACATAAGGTAAAGACGCAGAAAATCTAAAACCTAGATGAAACCCAGTACTTCTAGCTATGTAGTCAGCAACTACCTTATTCATTGGACCACCATGACTCTCTAAAATTTTGCCACCCTTTGATTTCATTTACTGTGATACAATCCCATCTTTCCATTATCTTGATTGTTAATTTGAAACCCGCAAATATGTTAATACGACTAAAGGAAAAGCTTAAAATTTTAATAAGTACAATGGTATCGGCTAACATGTGAATATTCAATGTAATTTATGTAGAAGCTACAGGAGTTCTAAAGTCATCACATCACAGGATGCTGGTAAATGTCAATCAAGAGACAATACTCAAAAAAAAAATTTGTTGCCTGTACTTTCATATTAATCAAATTTACTGCTAGTTGTCAAATATTCATTTTATATACTTTTATTTGAGTCCACATGTGCAGTACAAATTAGCTTGCAAATAAAAATAAATTAAATAACCTCCATCATGTACAGACACAGAGAGAGAGAGATGAGTTTAACGTCCGCTCGACACAAACTAGGATGTTTTGGGACTAACATATGTTTTAATTTGATTCAATAATTTGCTTGCGCGTAGGAGTCTTTACCAGTGGGAGGAAACTAGAGGACCTGAGAAGACACATGAGGTTATACAGGCGACCCCCTACTCCTTGTCACGTACAACCTGGGATTCGAAACCGCGCCAGTTGACTCAATGACAGGCTTCATGATAACAGCATGCACATAAATGATGTTACCTTGTTAGAATACACCTCACTAGCATTGCACATAATATATGAACAAAAATTAACCTATGTTAGTCTCAAATTGACCATATTCCAATCCTTCAGGATTTGAAATTGAGAACATCAAAGATGCTATGAGATTCTGCATGCTGAAATTGTAGTACAAAATGAGATAATTGTATATTTATAAGACCAGAATAGACTAGGGTTCCATGCCAAGGCTTTACTTGGGTTTTTTTTAAGACTAACATAAGGCTTGTTTTCCATCCTTCTCATATACATGTATATAACTCAGTCAAAATCAATATAACTTTAAGTTCTTCAGAGAGAGAGAGAGAGAGAGAGAGAGAGAGAGGGGATGGGGTGATAGAAAAACAGTCAATGGAGTCTTGTGAACAAATGATTTGTAAAAATAAATTTCAAACTTTAAACTAAAAGCTTTTGAGAAGAGCAAACAAATACTTTTCTGGTTTGAAATTAATCCTGACAATCACGAAAGTTTTCCCCGAGTGCGCACCAGAGTAACCCTGATTGGAAGGACTGCAGCATTATTTATACATGTAGCCTACATCACTAATGATTGCTAGCATGCAACGGCGCAATAAATTCATTAGATACACAAGCTTCCCAAATACATAAAAAAATCACAACGGGTGTTTTAGAAAGAGTAAGCCAAGTGTACCCTGCCTCATACAAGACAACACCCAGTGCCTACCTTATGGGTGAACCGGAAAATTTCACTATACTGGTACTTAAAGTCGACTGATCAAGAACATACCCATTTTTACAATAAATCATCAACAGCAAAACGCATTTAAGTCTACTTAATATATATTGGAGCCATCTGATGGCCTCAAGAGTTGATTAAGGTCTTGGTAAGGTAATCATTAATGTCTAATTAATAATTTATATAACTAAATGAAATGAAATGGGGTTTAACGTCCTACTGTTATGCACCTAACCTGATGGAAGACGGGTATACGCCATGCAGTGTGCTATAAGGGAAATTTTGCCCAGGCAGCAGCGCTATGGCCTACTCTTATCGAATTCCAGCTGCCAAGGGATCTTTTGCCAATGTGTACACAGGACCTCATTTTTTTATGCCAATGAGTAAAATGTGTCCCATTCGAACAGCTAGACAGCTATTTAATGCCTAAAGAAATACTTGCAAACGCAGATAATCAACTCTTGATGCCATCAAATGCTCAAGATTTTAACTATATCAGAACAGTTCGTCAATTTAATTGAAAAATGGAGAAGCGAGGCCAAGACTAGAACATACCAGTACTGTGGTAACGATAATAAACTAAAGATGCACACATCTTGTTAAAACTACAACCAGTGATGACTTGGTTCAAGTAATTGAATAAAAAAAATTCAATATATTAATTTTGCATTAGGCCTATCTATCTTTGAACAAATATAGAAAAAATGACCAGCTCTTTACCTAAATCTTACATAATGTATTTTTAAGTCCAACGTTTAATATACATGTCTAAAATATAGCCTTAACACACCGAACCATACACACTCCTACCTTGGTAAAGAATTTTCCTATTAATCCTATAATTCCCTATTGTCAGTTGAGAGAAATTAGCATACATATAGTATTTTCCAGTTTAAACATCAACCTTGAGCTTTGGCAATTCGATAGAAGGTATAGTAGAAACCAAGGGAAGAACTTTTGATATTACATGTACATATATATTGTATTTCCGCTGTTGTTATCATCTTAAATGCTAGAGTGATCATTTGACAACTTTATTAAATAATATATCGATATAATTATGTTTTAACTTTCTTAGAATGAATGAAATGGGGTTTAACATCCTACGCTTCTGTACCTAACCTGGGCTAATTGAAACTGGGCATACGCCATACAGTGTGCTATGAGGGAAATTTTGCCTAAACAGCAACTGAATTCCAACTGTCAAGGGATCTTTTACGTGCACGCCAATTTTTACACAGGACCTCGGTTTTTCGTCCCATCTGAAATGACTAGGCAGCTGTCCTTGTCAGGCCCGACTTTCTTAGAAAATATGTAACTATAGCTTTACATGTAAGTCCAACAACAAGTCGGTTTCTACTTTACAATACAACAAGCCAGACATATTGAATGTGCCTTCATCCTGTATAAGGCTTAGAAGCTAATGAATGACATCAGTCATCTCCATCCAACACTTGTTAGAGATAAGGATTTATTAAGGGTAATATATTCAAACGAAAACCATTATCTTAATCCCTAATCTGATTACAATTCTCTTAGTAGGCTCTCATATCAATATAATTATACCATTCTATATATTAATATCCAATATAATTATACCATTAATTAATATCAAATGATAAGGGGTTTCATCATCTTCTTTTCTACACTGACTGGGCTAATGAAGATGAGTATATGCCATGCCATTCAGTATGATCATATGAGACGAATGTTTCTCACTAGTCTTCTTTGAATTACGTCTGTCAAGGGATCTTTACGTGTCCACCAATGTGTACACAGGACCTCATTTTCCCTCCAATCATACAGCTGCTCCTTGCCTGATCATCCATTCTGCACCACTGACAAGAGTTCTGTTACTTACATGCCAAAGAATTTACAGGGCCTTTTTTTGGCCCATCTGAACATCTAGGTGCTATTCCGTCCTGCACTACTGACAAGAAGAAGCCTCGCTAAATACTCAAACCTGGGATCTGGGTTAGTGAGCCAGCGCCCTACCCACTTGAGATATGAATAAATCAGTCCCAAAATTGTGTGTACTGCAGCAGATCTAGTTTGGGGGAGGTGGGGGCAACAGTATAAAGAATAACTCTTAATTCTCAATATCTTATCATAGCTGAGGTCCAGATTAGTGCAGCTAATCAAATATCCTGCCACCGCCACTGAATGTGTATTCATAATACAATGCCTATATCTTATAGACAATAAATACATAAATGTTTTGGTTAAAAGACATTTATTTCCAGTGAATGCTGCTTATTGAGTACGTACATTTTCTCCTCTTTTCAGCATTCAGTGCCTCTCAGCCTATCAAAGACACTTGATCAACGGCAATGAGCAGACATTTCTCAATTATTCCAATTATTGATGAGACTTTTTTATGGCATGCCACAAACTTGTGTTGATACCAGTAAAATAAGCAGACAGCCTCCATTCACTGACAACATGTTGTTCATAAATGGTGGAAGTTGCAGACAGATAAAAAAAATAGGTTGAAACATTAAAAATATGATCCCTTTGTAGTTTGTAATTGGGAAAGATATAACCATTTTATTGTTGCTTTATGGTTTATAGTAAGTTCTGATTAAATTCGACAATCTAATTATTTTTTTATTTTTTTTATTTTTTTTATATGCTACATGTATATTATTTATTATTTATTTATAACCTACTTTTTATCTTTATCACAAGTTCTGTCAATGAGTGCATGCGAATCGAACAAGGAAATGTAAGGGTGGATTTTTCTAAGTACCAGCAATAGCTACACGGCATGGTTTATAAGTTTACTCTCTAGCCAAAGCTTGTGACTTATGATTTATAACTGTACTGCTCTTATCAGTACATATATAGACAAACAGTCTGCATGTATATGGCCTGTTTGCACAGTATGTCATGACCTGGGGTCACGGTCAGTAATTACATTCATTCATGTCGTAGAGTACTCGTGTGAAATACTCCTGTTATTACACGATAACCGTTTAAACAAAGTCCAATATTCGCTACAATGTGTAACAACACAGCGTGACAAGTGTCGAATGCTACACCTCTCCCTCGCTCCTTCTACAACTAAATAAAATACAAAAGCGAATAATTACCTGCTTGTTGAGCTCAATTAGTGCATAATCTATAATTAATTAACGCCGTGCAGTGCGTAACTGAAACACTAATGCAACACACTCATTAAATATTGACCATAAATAAACTTGATCCAATAAATCGACACTCGTTTAGTCTATAGCCGCCATTGAGTCCACTAATAACAGGAAGCTGCAGCATTGTGGGATCGTCTACTTTCATTTTATCATTGGGTTTGACAGGCGTGTCAGAAAAATGAAAGTAGCCTGATTGATCAATAGCGACCTATATTTACGTTGGCGAGTATTGATTAATAACATTGTTCTGTGTATTTCATATCAAACGATAAAGGAACGTAATGAGCTCAGTTGTATAAAAACGATAACGATCAGTTATAGTTAATTTACCCCAATAAAAACAAACGGCCCAGGGGTCTTATATTATAATCCCCTATAATCGTACATGGAAGAGCACTATTAATTACAAGTCCAGAATACGAATGCTAAACATAATAATATAATTAATATATAATACTTTACCTAAAAATTAAATTTATTTAATTCATTAGTAAATTCAGGAGAAAAGAAAGATCGACAAATTAATTGTTGGGTACAGCCACAGAAGTAATGTAATAATTAGGTGTTTAGGGACCGTTCTAACAGTTCTTCGGGATTTTGGGATTTTGAAGCTTAGTTCCCCGTTGCCGCAATGTCATTGGTGCAGGACGGTTTGGGGCCGGACTAGTTAAAGCGTGTACACTTTGTCATTCACGTTAATGAAGAACCCTGGGCAGTTGAAATTTGGTGAACATAGTTTCCAGCATACCACACTGCATGCCGTATTTCTATGGTTGGGACAGAAAAACAGAACGTTAATGATGAACCCCGGGCAGTTGAAATTTGGTGAACACAGTTTCCAGCATACCACACTGCATGCCGTATTTATATGATTGGGACAGAAAACCAGAACGTTAAACCACATTTCATTTCATTTAAACTGAATGTCTGCGGGGATGACTCAATAACTTCAAAGGTCAAGGCTAAAATTTACCAGGGGGGCATATATGCAAGTGGTTAAAAGCCTCGCGCTAACAAATAATCTAGCATACTGATATGGGTAACCTTTATAGTATTAAAACAGGCAAATGCACAAAGAAATTTTTTTAGCTATATATACGAGCGTCCCGTATGGAAGAAAAGGTTGTATCAGGTGCTGTTGTGTTTATAATAAATCATCTATCATATATAAAATCTAAAAATCTGGCCCATGCTACATGCCAAGCTTTAAATCGAGATCTCCCACACTTAGGGGCGTGGAAGTGGTTTTAATTTCTCCGGGGGAATTGGGGGAGGAGGGGGTAGATACTGACCATTACAGTCAGAATTTGTTATGCAACAGAGGTATTTAGGCGGGGTTTTTTTTAAGGCGGCATTATGCAATAGTCACATCAGACTTTAAATGGTCCATAAAAATAAATATTTAAACCACTTATTTACATGAATGACAAGTCCATAATCAACTCTACAGGCAGCCGTGGGGTGGCTTATTTGAGCGGATTTAGACAATACCGATAATATGAAGGCCATGTATAGTGAATCATTTAATGAATGTATGTATTGTAAACTGGTGACCGGCGTTTAATTATACACATGCACGGGAAACTGACATCACTGATATAGATCAGGGCCGGCGGAAGCAATTCTTGATTTGGGGGGGGGGGGGTTCAACCTAAATCCCTATAGGCGAGGGTCCAGGGGACGCAACAACCTGAAGAAAATAGTACTTGGGGCCAAACTATTGGGGAGGCTAAAGCCCCACCCCCTAGCCCCACTAATCCGCCGGGCCTGTAGATCCTTACCTGGATTGAAAACTTTCATAAAATATCCACGTGCTAGCGTAGTGGGTCATAAGATATATATACACATTGTAAACTGGTGACCGGTCTATAATCTCTAATGAGAATATAAATATATTATATACTATCTATATAGCTGAACCTCGAGTTATTCAGTGTTATAATACATCGATTATATATATCGCTGTGTGAAATTCAGCCTTTTAGCAACTCTTTTTCTTGGTGTTAGGAGACCTCACATGACCTTCCACATATTATTTATTATAGGGAATTCTAATATTCTCGCAATGGCACCATATGCGGTGTATTTTGGTTTGGCATAAATTAAATTATATGGAGTTGTATTGTTAAAGCCCCAATACCACTCTTATTGTAACTGAATAATATGTCCCAATCATTATTCTGGTCTACAAATTGTAGGCCTACTAGTTTACAATATTCCAATTAATTGATGATACAAGTTTCATCTTAACACACCGAATTTAAAGAATTTGAAAAATTCAACTACATGGTAACAATGGCTTAAAAAGCTTTACATAAACACTTTCAAATGCAACTTGGATTTAAACATATTTTCGAACATTCTGGACAAGTAAAAAGGATGTAATGGATTATTTACACAACAGGTAGGACACTTCAACATCTAGTAGTTAGGATTAGGCAATTTTTTTCTCTGGACCTGTCAAGCAAGCAAGAGTGGTATTTAGGAGATAAACACTTCATGTTTTGCATTTAGAGGGGTGTTATTGTCCAATAGACATGTCCTGAGATCATTAGGACCCAAGACGCGTAGCGTCGCGGGTTCTAATGTCAAATCTCAGGACATGTCTATTGGACAATAACACCCCTCTAAATGCAAAACATGAAGTGTTTATCGACATTGTAACATGCTATTTACGATTTTAAAAGAAAATACTAAATCAGAGGGGTGTTATTGTCCAATAGATGGTGTCTAATTGACCAATCAAAATGCGAGGTTCACTCTTAGCATGTTACAATGTCCCTTTAATTGGCGATGTGCGGTTTTCAGAAATCTGTAGCTTATCATGACACTAATGACGATAACGCAGTTAAATGGTTGGATGCAGACCACCAAATATTCTCCCATTGACATTAATGTTAATTCTTGTCTCTTTGTCCGGCTCGGCGAATCCAGCTTTTACCGAAACTTTCGTTTGATTGAACGCTCTCTGCCACAGATGGGGCAACATCTGCTCGCTCTAAAGTTTGTATGGAGTTGAATATTGAGATACACAGATTTCGAGTCACATACTGATCAACCAAACTTAACTGAAACCTGTCAGCCTCCAAATCATGGATATTCACACACTCACACAAAAAAAAACCAGACAGAAAATTATTATTTCAACGCCTCTTCTTCGATAATAAATAATAAAAAAAAGTCAAAAAAAGCCATTCAAGAAGGTGAGGAAGGGTACAAAGGGAGACAGGCTATTAAGAGAGGTACCGAAATAGGCGAAGTAAATTATAAATGGTGCTCTGCCTCCGTTTAAAACTGTTCTTTCAATAAACGAATGTCCAAAACTGGTTAACGTTCATGGGGATCACGGTGGCTAAGTGGATAAGGCGCTGGTTCGCTAGCTTGGAGGTCGGGTGTTCGATCCCTGCATTGGCCGAGAGAGTTCATCTTGATTTTCCGGCGTGGTTTCCCGGAGGGCCTGTCAGGGATAACTGTCTAGTCGTTCGGATGGGACGAAAAATCGAGGTCCTGTGTACACATCGGAGTGCAACTAAAATATCCCTTGGCAGTTGGAATTCGATAGGTGCATAATAGTAGGACGTAAACCTTATTTCATTCATTCAGGTTAACGTTCATAATACCGATCGGTATCGTTAAGGCGAACAGGTCACAAAACTGAAGTTACACTTACAATGTACACGTAGAAGCATATATACAATAACCAAATGATAAGAAATGTAAATTGGGGGCAGCAGGTGTTACACAATTAAAAATGATAAGGCATTTTACATTCATTCTATACATGTAGTTGTTTAATCAGGGCCGGCGGAAGCAATTCTTGATTGGGAGGGGGGCTTCCATACTAAGTCCTAATATGCGAGGGTCCAGGAGCCGCAATAACCTGAAGAAAAGAGTACTTGCGGCCAAATTAGGGTTAGGGTTAGGGTTGGGCCTGTTAATTCCCCACGTTTAGTGCAATGAACAGATACACATCATTCGGATGAGTGTACTCAAAAATAGTCTAACATTTCACTTAAACAGTTCACATTGATTATTACACCTAAATACAGGATTTCATATATAAAATCTCGCTGCTGCGATATCACTTCGGTGGAAGTGGACGTTAAATAAAGCTATTTCACACAAAATATACAATTTCTTATTAATTAATAGAGGGCCCTTTCTCAGAATATCACAGGTTACCTCTTTATCATAACAAGTTATATAGGGCGTTAAACCCGAAACATATCTCAAGAACATCCCTTTACCCCTGAGATAGAGGGGTTAATTCGACTTCCGTGTACAACATTATTGTGTTATCCCCTTCTATCAAGGATAAGAACGACAAAACGGGCTAAAACCATGGGTGAAATGACCAAAATGACGATTTAATTCGACTTTTGTGTACAACGATCATCTTTTGTGTATATGTCGACCAACCTCAGATGTCATCAAAAACACTGCTTAAGAAGACCCACGACCCTTTCTTCCTCCCTTAAGAACATCCCCTTTACCCCCCTGAGAGACGAGTTAAATCAACTTCCGCGAACAACATTAATTTTTTCGTTAAAATTCTCACTATTGGTTCGCTAGAACATAACACTAACTTAAGAAAGCGAAATCCCCTTCTATCCCGGATAAGGACGAGAAAACGGGGAACGGGGCAAGGATGAAATAGTAATACTGACGATTTAAGTCAACTACAGATATCATCCTTCCTGCCATTGTAAACTTACCTCAGATTAGTGAGATTACATGTACATTTGAAAACTCTGCTTTAGTAGATTCCTGGTCCATTCTTCACCCCTAAAGAACGTCCCCTTTACACCCATCAGAGCTAAGTTAACTCAACTTCCGTGTAGCCTACTTCATTAATTTTTTCGTTAAGCGTTTTCACGGGTTATTACGGGTTTTATGTTTTATATAGCTCGGCTCTCGGAGATTTGGTAGATGACCTTAAAAGCTCCTGACGTCCATTCTGTTTTACTTAAATACAATCTGTAGGATTCGCCATACTCATGATATTCCTAGATCTTCCAGACGAAGTGATATTTTCATTGAGGACTCCAATGAATTGCTCCCGTGTCGTGTTGTCGATCTACTTACGAATGTGCCAAGAGAAGAAGCCTTGATTTTTTGAAACCTGTATTCGACAACTTTCTACACACATCACTACAAGTTCATACGATTATTCCGTTGATCAAGCAATGCCTTGAAACCACATATTTTACATGGGGAATAACTTTTATGGACAGATCCATGGTTTACCGTTGGGAAGTCCTTTATTTCCGAAATTTATGTTATGTCACCAGAAGACGGCTCCGGTTTCCTTCCACTGCTGAAGATTCCTACGCACAAGCGATTTATTGAAATAAAATTAAACCAAATTACCTAGTTGTGTCAAGTGGATTTCAAACCCCATTTCTCTCTCTCTCTCTCTCTCTTCCTCTCTCTCTCAGAAGAAGGCGCTCGAACCGCTCCTTTTCAATCTATTTTCTAGTTCAGAAAGATGGATAACACCCTCGTCATGTTACAAGAAAAAGATGATACTGTATAGTTCCCCTGAATCACTTGAAAAACCAACACCCAAGAATAAAGTTCACAGTGGAGATGCAACCAACAACAACCTTCCATTTCTTAATGCACGAAAGTTGATCGTTTTACGCAAAGGTACATGTTGAATTAAATCATCATTTTGCTCATTTCACCCATGGGTTCCCCGTTTTGTCCTTCTTATCCGGGATAGAAGGGGATTTCGCGTTCTAAAGATAGTATTATGTTCTAGCGGACCAATAGTGGAACTTTTAACGAAAAAAAGTTGTACGCGGAATTCGAATTGACCCGTCTTTCAGGGGGTTCGTTCGTATCTGGAGTTCAACGTCCACTTCGACCTATAGTGATATCGTAGACATTTTATGGGGGTAAAGGTGGTGTTCTTAACGGAGGAAGGAAGGGTCGTGAATCTTCTTAAGCAGTATTTTTGATGACATCTGATTTTGGTCTACGTATGCACGAAAATTGATCGTTGTTCGCAAAAGGAGGCCTGTACCTAGCGGAGGGGCAGGAGGGCAGCTGCCTCCCACCCTGGAAAAAAAATTGGCGCCCCCTGGAAATATTCGGCACCCTTTTCATTGAACACAGTACGAGGCCAGTGACTTACATGTCCATATTGCCCATATTATGGGCGCCCCATAAAGCCGAGTGACATTGTTTTGGGCACACACGACGAGATTGGCAGGGCGCCCAACCAATGTCACTTGGTTTACGGGAGCCTTACCAATCATGTCGTTATATATGAGACGCCCCTCAAATGAAATTTCTGACATATTCATAGTTCAAACCGTATTTTCTAAACTTTTCGGGGTCCTGGGGGCTAGACTCTTCTCCGTGGACCGTCAACTGCAGGTACATCGGCGCCCTCAGAAGCCCTTGCCCCCTAATATTTTTGGGCTAGGTACGGGCCTGAAAAGTCGAATTAAATCGTCAATTTGATCATTTCACCCATGCGCCCCCTTTTTTGTTCTTATGCAGGGTAGGGGGAAATGAAATGGGGTTTAACGTCCTACTGTTATGCTCCTAACCTGATGAAAGACGGGCATACGCCATACAGTGTGCTATGGGGGAAATTTTGCCCGGGCAGCGGCCTACACTTAGATCGAATTCCAACTGTCAAGGGATCTTTTACGTGCACGACAATGTGTACACAGGACCTCGGTTTTTCATCCCATCGGAACGACTAGACAGCGATCCCAATCAAGCCCTTCATTTTGCAGTTCTGCATGACTGACAAGGAAAACCACGCCGGAAAATCGAGATAAACTTTCTCTGCCAATGCAGGGATCGAACACTCAACCTCCAGGCTAGCGAGCCAGCGTCTTTCCCACTTAGCTAAGTTAGTCTTATGTTCTAGCTTAGTCAAACGGCACCAGAAAAAACTAACTTTATACATTCCATATGATTGTGTCATGTGATAGTCAAATCTGTTAAAAATAAGTAATAAAAAAATGTGCGTATACCGGTATTTCTTTACCTCATAAATTTTGCCAGACCACATAAACATTCGGGTGTTGCGATAGTTTTTTGTTTCTCTGTTTATATATACAATATTTATTTTAAAAATTGATTTAGTTGACACCTGGACATTATTTTTTGACAAGCGGTTACTTCATATCATATGTTCGGAGATGCAATAATATTAGTACATGTATATAAAAAAAAAAATTATTCACAGGAAGTGCAGAACGAACGAATCACTTAATTAAAGGAGCATTAGGTAAGATTAGATAAATAGATAGCTGACAGTTGTCGCTATAAAGTTTTAAAAAAGATAATGAATACAAAATATGCTGAAAATTTCAGTCAAATTGCTTCACTCTGAATCTAGATATTAGCCATTGAGTTTTAGGCTAGTCTTGGTCGTCATTACTGGCTTTGGTATAACAAACTCTCGATTATCCAATTTTAGGTTAAAATTTAATTATCCATGACAAAATGTATTCAAATCCAGTAAATATCGCAGACTAATAATGGCATCGAGAGTAAATTAATGTCCCATTAATAATTTAGATAACATTTCTGGCCTAAAAAAATACCCACAATAGGCAGATATAGCTCTTGCATAATGCATGTTTAACTGAATATTAAGGTAAAAAAAAATACGCGGAAAAGACAAAGGACCAATAAATCTCAAGGTGCCACGTCTAAAGAGAAATTACGCTAAAAATGTTAGTCTGTCCAAGATGTTTGTGAACGTACAGAGGCCGATATCATGTCTAAATACTTCTTGTACCGATTTCTGTCGTTTTCAATGCGTTCCTACTCAAAGTGCATGTACATTAATATTGCTATCTTAAAAGCTATCGTGTCTTTTGAGAGACCATTCAACTTAGGTTTTGGCATATTCAGGACAAATGAGTTCTCGTGCTAGAAGTTATGGGGTCCCTTACTAAGTTATGGGGTCCCTTACTTGGGCCCCGAAGGATGTATTGCGGTTTGCCTCAGGTATGCTAAAAAAAATAGTCATAATATCACATATTGTCTGATTTATTTTCTACAAGTTTTAGGTAATTTTTGGGGTACTTAAGCACAGCTAAGCACAATAGTAAATATTAGTAAATCCATCACTAGGTTATTGGGAGCATGCTGTTGTTTCTTTGGTTTTTTAATAAGGACGTGCGTGCAAGCATAATTGGTGGTCAAGGGGAGATAAAAATAGAATTATGCCCCCTTTTTATTTAATTAATTCACAGCAGTCAATATATTTTTGAGATTGAAATTGAAATTCGTAAAAAAACACCGGGGTGTAAATATAGACTTGTGGATGCATGGTGTAAAAAGGCCTAAAATCAGGGGGGGGGGGTTACTTAATTCAAATATGTAATCGCTTTAATTAATGTAGTAGCCTAAGTCGACCCCTAGTAAGCAGACTCCTAAAAATCCGAAAGGCTGCCAAATTTGAAAAGGACAAAACTGAATGTAACGTGGTTTAAATGTTTCATTGAAGTGACAAATTCTTAATATTTACTTAACAAAGAGCCCTCTTTTACCCCGACCATCTACTAGCAACTCGCCTATCTACTCTCGATCTAATAATTTTCGTTTTATACAAAAATTATCCACTAATCAAGCAATCAATCCACAACCAACACAGAATTTGTTAAACTAAAATGGTTATCGTTAGAATTGGCGGGAAATCATCAGCTATTTAAAAACTGTTTAGTATTCGATACTATGTGCTATGTGGAAAGCATTTTATCGTATGGAGCGGAAGTATGGAGATTTCATAACGCCGCAGATGTACAGGAAGTTCATTTAGTCGAATAATATTGTAAGTTGATATCAAGAGAGAGAGAGAGAGAGAGAGAGAGAGAGAGAGAGAGAGAGAGAAATTGGGTTTAACGTCCATTCACACAAACTATAGGTCATTTCGGGACTAACATATTGTTTCATTTCAATAATTTGCTTGCGCATAGGGGTCTTTAGCAGTGGGAGGACATGTCCTGAGATCATTAGGACCCAAGACGCGTAGCGTCGCGGGTTCTAATGTCAAATCTCAGGACATGTCTATTGGACAATAACACCCCTCTAAATGCAAAACATGAAGTGTTTATCGACATTGTAACATGCTATTTACGATTTTAAAAGAAAATACTAAATCAGAGGGGTGTTATTGTCCAATAGATGGTGTCTAATTGACCAATCAAAATGCGAGGTTCACTCTTAGCATGTTACAATGTCCCTTTAATTGGCGATGTGCGGTTTTCAGAAATCTGTAGCTTATCATGACACTAATGACGATAACGCAGTTAAATGGTTGGATGCAGACCACCAAATATTCTCCCATTGACATTAATGTTAATTCTTGTCTCTTTGTCCGGCTCGGCGGCTCCAGCTTTTACCGAAACTTTCGTTTGACTGAACGCTCTCTGCCACAGATGGGACAACATCTGCTCGCTCTAAAGTTTGTATGGAGTTGAATATTGAGATACACAGATTTGAAGTCACATACTGATCAACCAAACTTATAACTGCAACCTGTCAGCCTCTAAATCATGAATATTCACACACTCACACAAAAAAACAGACAGAAAATTATTATTTCAACGCCTCTTCTCCGATAATAAATATTTAAAAAAAAGTAAGAAAAAAGCCATTCAAGAAGGTGAGGAAGGGTAGAAAGGGAGACAGGCTATTAAGAGAGGTACCGAAATAGGCGAAGTAAATTATAAATGGTGTTCTGCCTCCGTTTAAAACTGTACTTTCAATAAACGAATGTCCAAAACCGGTTAACGTTAACGTTAAGGTGAACAGGTCACAAGACTGAAGTTACACTTACAATGTACACGTAGAAGCATATATACAAAACTAAATGATAAGAAATGTAAATTGAGGGCAACAGGTGTTACACAATTAAAAATGATAAGGCATTTTGCACTCATTCTATAGTAGTTAATTCCTTACGTTTAGTGCAATGATGAACCGATACACAGCATCGGATGAGTGTTATACTCAAAAAAGTCTAAAATTACACTTCAACAGTTCACACTGATTATTACACCTAAATACAGGATTTCATATATACTATTTCGTTGTCTGCGATATCACTTCGGTGGAAGTGGACGTTAAATGAAGCTATTTCACACAAAATATACAATTTCTTATTAATTAATAGAGGGCCCTTTCTCAGAATATCACAGGTTACCTCTTTATCATAATAAGTTATAGAGGGCGTTAAACCCGAAACATATCTCAAGAATATCCCTTTACCCCTGAGATAGAGGGGTTAATTCGACTTCCGTGTACAACATTGTTGTGTTATCCCCTTCTATCAAGGATAAGAACGACAAAACGGGCTATCCATGGGTGAAATGACCAAAATGACGATTTAATTCGACTTTAGTGTACAACGATCATCGTTTGTGTATATGTCGACCAACCTCAGATGTCATCAAAAACACTGCTTAAGAAGACCCACGACCCTTCCTTCCTCCCTTAAGAACACCCCCTTACCCCACCCCACCCCCGAGATAGAAGGGGATTTCGCGTTCTTAAGTTAGTATTATGTTCTAATAGTGGAACTCTTAAAGAAAAAATGTTGTACGCGGAAGTCGAATTGACCCGTCTCTCAGGGGGGTCGTTCGTATCTGGAGTTGAACGTCCACACTTCCACCTAGGTTGATATCGTAGACATCTCATGAGGGTAAAGGTGGTGTTTTAACGGAGGAAGGAAGGGTCGTGAATCTTCTTAAGCAGTATTTGTGATGACATCTGATTTTGGTCTACGTATGCACTTGATTTGATCGTTGTACGCAAAAGCAGGCCTGTACCTAGCGGAAGGGCAAGGGTGCAACTGCCCCTTCCACCCCTGGAAAAAAATCGGCGCCCCCCCTCCCCTGGAAATACTCGGGGCGCTGAAGGCGCCCTTTCCGTTGAACACAGTACGAGACCAGCGACTTGCATGCCCATATTGCCCATATCAGTGTGGGCGCCCTATAAAGCCGAGTGACTTTGGTTGGGGCACACACGGCGAGATTGGCAGGGCGCCTAACCAATGTCACGTAATTTTATGGGAGCCTCACCAATGATGTCGTTATATGCGAGGCGCCCCTCAAATGATGGGGCGCCTCATAATGATTCAGTCACACGATGAACACCACAACTTTATAGGGCGTCAAGAACGGCGTGCACCTTCCATAACGATTGGTGGGGCGCCTTATAATGACAATATATGATTGTTGGGTCGCACATAATGTACATGTATAACGCCTTTATCCATTGCGGGGAAACTCTGCTTCCCTAATGGGCGTCAATGGTGCCATTTCCATTGGATACAATACGAAGCCAACGACTCAAGTGTCCATATCAGTATGTGCGCTCTATAAAGCCGAGTAACTTTGGTTGGGCGCCCACTACGAGATTGATGGGACGCCTAACCAATGTCACTTTCATTCATGTCGTTATTCATGAGGCGCCCCCACCCCAAATGGTGAAGCACCTCATAATGAAGGAGGTGTCCAAACGTTTGTGATCTGTGGCGTGGCTTATCCCGGAGGGGCGCCAATAATGACATGATTGGTAGGCGCATTTTAATGATAATGTATGTTTGTCCGTCCGCACATAATAAATAATGTGGAGGGAGATTGGTTGGGCGCTCACGACTTGGTCAATGGGGCACCCAATACAGCATGATTGGGCGCCCCTTGAAGGGCTTGTGTTATATGCGCCCGTTATACAGCGCGCCCCCGCATGGCCATGGTCAAACAATTCATTTTATCTTGTGTTTATGGACTTGAAGTCGCTTCGTATGGCTCAGTTAGTATCATAGGTCAGCAGGGGCTGTTTAAGGTCTGCCACTCGAATTTTTAGTGAATGTCACCGGTTATTAATATTTCACTGGCATCATTCGTACATTCTTTGGATTTACTTCAACGTCCCCTCGCAATAAAAAAAAGTGAATTCATTACAAACATTATTTTGGAAATTGAACTCGTTCAAGCTACAAACCGTATTTGTTGATAGCGTAGGCCTATTAGACAATAGATCTGGCAGCGTCTGATACTGCCGAAAACCTGGGCGCCTTGTTTCAAGTATAGATTCAGCGCGCCCATTTTGCCGGATTTGAAGCATCCCTTTCGTATTATTATTTCAGATATAAAATTTTTAGAAGACTTATTTTAGACTAGAACCTAATGAATTCTTACTCGTTCCCGGCGATATTTTAGAGAATTTTTAGAGTTCGCGTTCATTTTTCTGCCAGGAATCTGTCGTGAACTGTAAAGTAGCAGGAATCAAACTTGTATTTTATTACCGTCAAGTATATAACGGTTCCCGATACATACAACATCGGTATTGTATAACGTGCGATACTAAACCGTGTATCAGATTCCAGTGTGAAGACATGACCCCGAAAAAGAAGCCGGACATTGTGGTGTGCAAGAGATCATTTTATTGCGGCGACTGAAGACTTGGCAGATATCTACAATGACGGACAGGCATGTGCGGGGAAATGTTTGACTGGGGGACGGAGGTGGTTGGTGCCCACAAAAAAGTTCTATATTTATTTGAAGGCCCATTACAGGTTCTACAATATCACTTTTGCGATGAGTAAGTTCTTAATTTCTAAACTATCTATAAAAGAGAACGAAATTTAATTGTCCTACCTGCTCCGCGGACTCTAAAGAAATATATTTGTCGGAAAAAATATGCTGCCCCCCCCCCCCCCAAACAAGTTCGGTCCCGTACGCCTATGATTATAATACGCCAATGTCGTAAATTGAAATTTCTGACATTTTCATAGTTCAAACCATATTTTCTAAACTTTTCGGGGGCCTGGGGGATAGACCCTTCTTCGTGGACCGTCAACTGTAGGTACATCGGTGCCCCCAGCAGCCCTTGACCCCTAACATTTTTGGGCTAGGTACGGGCCTGAGAAGTCGAATTAAATCGTCAATTTTTAATTTCACCCATGCGCCCCTCCCCCCTTTTTTTCGTTCTTTTACGGGATGGGAGAAAATGAAATGAAATGGGGTTTAACGTCCTACTGTTATGCACCTAGCCTGATGGAAGACGGGTATAATACAGTGTGCTATGGGAGAAATTTTGCCCGGGCAGCGGCCTACTCTTAGATCGAATTCCAACTGTCAAGGGATCTTTTACGCGCTCGCCAATGTGTACTCAGGACCTCGGTTTTTCGTCCCATCCGAACGACTAGACAGCTATCCCTGTCAGGCCCTCCGTTCTGCAGTTCTGTATGACTGACAAGGGAAAACACGCCGGGAAATCGAAATTAATTTTCTCTGCCAATGCAGGGGTCGAACACTCGACCTCCAGACTAGCTAGCCAGCGCCTTACCTAGCCAAGTTAGTGTTATGTTCTAGCTTAGTCAAACGGCGCCAGAATAAAAACCTTTTAACTAACTTTATACATTCCATATGATTGTGTCATGTGATAGTCAAACCTGTTAAAAAAGCGGTAATAAGAAAATGTGCGTATACCGGTATTTCTTTACTATACCTCATAAATTTCTCCAGAGCACATCAACACTCGGGTGTTGCGATTGTTTTTTTTTTCTGTGTATATACAATATTTATTTTTTCAAAATTGATGTAGTTGACATTTGGACATTGTTTTTTGACAAACGGTTACTTCATATTCGGAGATGCAATAATATTAGTACATGTATACCCCAAAATTGTTTTTCAAGAGCAGAACAAACGAATCACTTAATTAAAGGGGCACTATAAATAGCTGACAGTTGTCGCTATAAAGTTAAAAAAAAAAGATAATGAATACAAAATATGCTGAAAATTTCAGTCAAATTGCTTCACTCTGAATCTAGATATTAGCCATTGAGTTTTAGGCTAGTCTCGGTCGTCATTACTTGCGTTGGTATAACAAACTCTCAATTATCCAATTTAAGGTTAAATTATCCATGACAATAGGTATTTAAATCCAGTAAAAAGCGCAGGCTTATGATGGCATCGAGAGTTAATTAATGTCCCATTAATAATTTAGATAACATCTCTGGCCTAAAAAAATACCTGTAATAGGCAGATATAGCTTTTGCATAAGGCAGGGCCGGCGGAAGCAATTCTTGATTGTGGTGGGGTGGGGGTCTTCCTTTCTAAGTCCCTATAGGCGAGGGTCCAGGGGTCGCAATAACCTGAAGAAAAGAGTACTTGCGGTCAAATTATTATTAGGGGGGGGGGTAGGCGGAAAAGACAAAGGTCAAAAAATCTCAAGGTGCCACATCTAAAGAGAAATTGCGCTAAAAATGTTAGTCTGTCCGAGATGTTTGTGAACGTCCAGAGGCCGATATCATGTCTAAATACTTCTTGTGCTGATTTCTGTCGTTTTCAATGCGTTCCTACTCAAAGTGCATGTACATTAATATTGCTATCTTAAAAGCCACCGTGCGTCTTTTGAGAGACCATTCAACTTAGGTTCTGGCATATTCAGGACAAATGAGGCCCCGTGCTAGACTTATTTTAGACTAGAACCTAATGAATTCTTACTCGTTCCCGGCGATATTTTAGAGAATTTTTAGAGTTCGCGTTCATTTTTCTGCCAGGAATCTGTCGTGAACTGTAAAGTAGCAGGAATCAAACTTGTATTTTATTACCGTCAAGTATATAACGGTTCCCGATACATACAACATCGGTATTGTATAACGTGCGATACTAAACCGTGTATCAGATTCCAGTGTGAAGACATGACCCCGAAAAAGAAGCCGGACATTGTGGTGTGCAAGAGATCATTTTATTGCGGCGACTGAAGACTTGGCAGATATCTACAATGACGGACAGGCATGTGCGGGGAAATGTTTGACTGGGGGACGGAGGTGGTTGGTGCCCACAAAAAAGTTCTATATTTATTTGAAGGCCCATTACAGGTTCTACAATATCACTTTTGCGATGAGTAAGTTCTTAATTTCTAAACTATCTATAAAAGAGAACGAAATTTAATTGTCCTACCTGCTCCGCGGACTCTAAAGAAATATATTTGTCGGAAAAAATATGCTGCCCCCCCCCACCCAAACAAGTTCGGTCCCGTACGCCTATGATTATAATACGCCAATGTCGTAAATTGAAATTTCTGACATTTTCATAGTTCAAACCATATTTTCTAAACTTTTCGGGGGCCTGGGGGATAGACCCTTCTTCGTGGACCGTCAACTGTAGGTACATCGGTGCCCCCAGCAGCCCTTGACCCCTAACATTTTTGGGCTAGGTACGGGCCTGAGAAGTCGAATTAAATCGTCAATTTTTAATTTCACCCATGCGCCCCTCCCCCCTTTTTTTCGTTCTTTTACGGGATGGGAGAAACTGAAATGAAATGGGGTTTAACGTCCTACTGTTATGCACCTAGCCTGATGGAAGACGGGTATAATACAGTGTGCTATGGGAGAAATTTTGCCCGGGCAGCGGCCTACTCTTAGATCGAATTCCAACTGTCAAGGGATCTTTTACGCGCTCGCCAATGTGTACTCAGGACCTCGGTTTTTCGTCCCATCCGAACGACTAGACAGCTATCCCTGTCAGGCCCTCCGTTCTGCAGTTCTGTATGACTGACAAGGGAAAACACGCCGGGAAATCGAAATTAATTTTCTCTGCCAATGCAGGGGTCGAACACTCGACCTCCAGACTAGCTAGCCAGCGCCTTACCTAGCCAAGTTAGTGTTATGTTCTAGCTTAGTCAAACGGCGCCAGAATAAAAACCTTTTAACTAACTTTATACATTCCATATGATTGTGTCATGTGATAGTCAAACCTGTTAAAAAAGCGGTAATAAGAAAATGTGCGTATACCGGTATTTCTTTACTATACCTCATAAATTTCTCCAGAGCACATCAACACTCGGGTGTTGCGATTGTTTTTTTTTTTCTGTGTATATACAATATTTATTTTTTCAAAATTGATGTAGTTGACATTTGGACATTGTTTTTTGACAAACGGTTACTTCATATTCGGAGATGCAATAATATTAGTACATGTATACCCCAAAATTGTTTTTCAAGAGCAGAACAAACGAATCACTTAATTAAAGGGGCACTATAAATAGCTGACAGTTGTCGCTATAAAGTTAAAAAAAAAAGATAATGAATACAAAATATGCTGAAAATTTCAGTCAAATTGCTTCACTCTGAATCTAGATATTAGCCATTGAGTTTTAGGCTAGTCTCGGTCGTCATTACTTGCGTTGGTATAACAAACTCTCAATTATCCAATTTAAGGTTAAATTATCCATGACAATAGGTATTTAAATCCAGTAAAAAGCGCAGGCTTATGATGGCATCGAGAGTTAATTAATGTCCCATTAATAATTTAGATAACATCTCTGGCCTAAAAAAATACCTGTAATAGGCAGATATAGCTTTTGCATAAGGCAGGGCCGGCGGATATGGAAGACCAAATGGGACAATATTCATGATTCGTGTTTCTACATTCCAGTTTGAACATTTTAGACACGAACGCAACATTCTAAACTAACGATTCTCGTTTCTACATTCCAGTTTGAACATTTTAGACACGAACGCAACATTCTAAACTAATGATTCTCTTTTCTACATTCTTATGTCAACACTTCATGCACAAAATCAACATTTTAAACAAAAAATTGACTTTATGTTTCATTTTCGCCGTTTTATCGGTAACTTTTATATATCATTAAATATAAAAATTATAAAATAATTTCTTAATTTTACACGACAAAGAAATCAATTCAATGGTTTCTGAAAGTGTCTAATAAAAAAAAATCTGAAATTTGAACTCTTGTGAAAATATCTTCTACGTTTCAAAAAGTCTTGAAGTTAAAATCTTGAAATGAAAATGTCCAGAAAAATAATGAATTATCAACATTATTACACCAGAGGGCGCTTACCGAAAACAACTTGGCGACCAATTCGGCTAGCGACCTATTCGACAGATCCAGCTGGTAGGTAACCTGTTTGTTGGCAACCAATTCAGAATAAATTCAACAGTCGACCACACTCATCTTTTTTATCAATCAATCAAATTCAACGTTACGTCTATCAAATGAAAGTAGAATATATTATTATTTATCCGTTCCTTTAGCTCAGAATAGCGATGTAATTTCGCATTATCTTACAAAATTCTGGACATCCAACTAAATATATTCCGAACGGTATTTAAATAAGTTTTCCCAAATATTATTAGTAAAAGTTGGCACAGTCATATTAAAGGGGTGCACTCTCATCCTATACATGGCCAATTTTGAAAATAAAAAGATTTAAAGGGAAAGACTGTTAATGTTAATATGCCGTGTCTAAATTCGGACCTTCGTACACAATTCTGACGATCCAACTAAATATATTCGAAAGGGTAATTGAATAAGCTTTCCAAATATTATTAGTAAACGTTGGCACAATCAAATTAAAGGGTGCGCCCTCATCCTAGGCATAGCCAATTTTTCAATATTCTAAATGTAAAGATAGGCCTGTGTTTCTAAATGTAAAGATAGGCCTGTGTTTCCAAATTAGGATCATCCTGATTCCTACAAAATTCTGAGCATCTGGCTATGTATATTCTGAAAGGTAATTGAATAAGCTTTCTACATAATATTAGTAAAAGTTGGCACAATCATGTCAAACGGATGCGCTCTCATCCTAAACGTCGCAAATTTTTCACAGCACTTTAAAAAAATCTTGTTTAATCACCTTTCGGGATATATATAGCTGGATGCTCAGAATTTTGTACCGGCCTATATTTACATTTAGAATATTGAAACATTGGCTATGTTTGATTGTGTCCACTCTAACTAATAATATTTGGAAAGCTTATTCAATTACCTTTCAGAATATACATAGCTGGTTGCTCAGAATTGTGTACGATAATCCGAATTTCGACTTCGAATAAATACCGGCCTATCTTTACATTTAGAATATTGAAAAAAATGGCCATATTCAGGTTGAGAGCGCGCCCCTTTAATATTATTTTGTCAACTTTTACTAATAATTTTTAGAAAGCTTGTCTAATTACCTTTCAGAGTGTATATAGCAGGATGCTCAGAATTGTGTACGATGATCCGAATTTTGACTCGGAATATCACTGTTCTTTCACTTTCAAATTGAAAGCGCACCCCTTTAATAAGATTGTGCCAACTTGTACTAATAATATTTGGAAAGCTTGTTCTACTAATAATATTTGGAAAGCTTGTTCAATTACCCTTTAGAATATATTTAGTTGGATCATTAGAATTATGTACGATTTGACACGGCATATTAACATTAACAGTCTTTCCCTTTAAATCTTTTTATTTTCAAAATTGGCCATGTTTAGGATGAGAGTGCACCCCTGTAATATGACTGTGCCAACTTTTACTAATAATATTTGGGAAATCTTATTTAAATACCGTTTGGAATATATTTAGTTGGGTGTTCAGAATTTTGTAAGATAATGCGAAATTACATCGCTATTCTGAGCTAAAGGAATGGATAAATAATAAAATATTCTACTTTCATTTGATAGACGTAACGAATTTGGTTGATTGATAAAAAAAGATGAGTTTGGTCGACTGTTGAATTTATTCTGAATAGGTTGCCAACGAACAGGTTACCTACCAGCTGGATCTGTCGAACAGGTCGCTAGCCGAATAGGTCGCCAAATTGTTTTCGGTTAGCGCCCTCTGGTGTAATAATGTTGATAATTCATTATTTTTCTGGACATTTTCATTTCAAGATTTTAACTTCAAGACTTTTTGAAACGTAGAAGATATTTTCACAAGAGTTCAAATTTCAGATTTTTTTTATTAGACACTTTCAGAAACCATTGAATTGATTTCTTTGTCGTGTAAAATTATTTTATAATTTTAATATTTAATGATATATAAAAGTTACCGATAAAACGGCGAAAATGAAACATAAAGTCAATTTTTTGTTTAAAATGTTGATTTTGTGCATGAAGTGTTGACATAAGAATGTAGAAACGAGAATCATTAGTTTAGAATGTTGCGTTCGTGTCTAAAATGTTCAAACTGGAATGTAGAAACGAGAATCGTTAGTTTAGAATGTTGCGTTCGTGTCTAAAATGTTCAAACTGGAATGTAGAAACACGAATCATGAATATTGTCCCATTTGGTCTTCCATAGGCGGAAGCAATTCTTGATTGTGGTGGGGTGGGGGTCTTCCTTTCTAAGTCCCTATAGGCGAGGGTCCAGGGGTCGCAATAACCTGAAGAAAAGAGTACTTGCGGTCAAATTATTATTAGGGGGGGGGGGGGTAGGCGGAAAAGACAAAGGTCAAAAAATCTCAAGGTGCCACATCTAAAGAGAAATTGCGCTAAAAATGTTAGTCTGTCCGAGATGTTTGTGAACGTCCAGAGGCCGATATCATGTCTAAATACTTCTTGTGCTGATTTCTGTCGTTTTCAATGCGTTCCTACTCAAAGTGCATGTACATTAATATTGCTATCTTAAAAGCCACCGTGCGTCTTTTGAGAGACCATTCAACTTAGGTTCTGGCATATTCAGGACAAATGAGGCCCCGTGCTAGATGTTATGGGGTCCCTTACTTGGGCCCCGAAGGATGTATTGCGGTTTGCCTCAGGTATGCTAAAAAAATAGTCATAATATCACATATTGCCTGATTTATTTTCAACAAGTTTTAGGTAATTTTTGGGGTACTTAAGCACAGCTAAGCACAAGAGTAAATATAAGTAAATCCATCACTATGTTATAGGGAAAATGCTGTTGTTTCTTTGGTTTTTTAATACGGACATGAGTGTAACCAAAATTGGTGGTCAAGGGGAGATAAAAATAGAATTATGCCCCCTTTTTATTTAATTAATTCACAGCAGCCAATATATTTTTGAGACTGAAATTCGTAAAAAACACCGGGTGTAAATATAGACTTGCGGATGCATGGTTTAAAAAGGCCTTAATTCAAATATGTGATCGCTTTAATTAATGTAGGAGCCTAAGTCGACCCCTAGTAAGCAGACTCCTAAAAATCCGAAAGGCTGCCAAATTTGAAAAGGACCAAAACTGAATATAACGTGGTTTTAATGTTTCATTGAAGTGACGGATTTTTAATATCTGCTCAACAAAGAGCCCTCCTTTAGCCCCCCCCCCCCGACACACACAGACCCACACCAAAACTTGCAAACAAATAGCAATGAACTGCAAGTACAGTTTTCGTATCAACTCGCCTATCGACTCTCGCTCTAATGTGTTTCGTATTATATAAAAAATGATCCACTAATCAATCAATCAATCCACAACCAACACAGAATTTGTTAAACTAAAATGGTTATCTTTAGAATTGGCGGGAAATCATCAGCTATTTAAAAACTGTTTCATTTGGGACTGATTTTTAACTATAATGGTACATTTTTGAAAACACAGAGACATGTTTCTTTTACATCGAAAATGAATTGTCAGTATTCGATACTATGTCGAAAGCATTTTATCGTATGGAGCGGAAGTATGGAGATTTCATAAAGCCGCTGATGTACAGGAAGTTCATTTAGTCAAATAATATTGTAAGTTGATATTAAGAGAGAGAGAGAGAGAGGTAAATTGGGTTTAACCTCCATTCACACAAACTAGGTCATTTCGGGACTAACATATTGTTTCATTTGAATAATTTGCTTGCGCGTAGGGCAGTGGGAGCACCCGGAGAAAACCCACGAAGTTGGGTTAATATTAAGAGTGGAATACTGATAAAATAAACAATTTGATGATTTACAAATATTTTCAATGCATAATTAATTGTTTAAAAATATCTAAAATCCACTGCTTAATTACTTTGAAATATAATGAATTGCATGCTTCTCAAATCATAGTCTTAAGTCGGTCGCGAAATTTTGAAAGGCACACTAAGAAAATGCGAAAAAAATACATGATTCCAATAGAATATTCAGTCTACTGGGAAGTTCATAGCTGTGTTTTTCTTTATTTAATTTTGATCATTCTATGTGTCTTTTTGTTTTTTGTTTTGCACAATTCTAATGTTTTTCATATATTATTTAGCCATGCGTGCCGCTATTTTTTCATGTGTTCAAAGATTGCCGTTGGCCAAAAAAGGTTAAGAACCACTGGTCTAACCCTATTTGAAGCCTCTGCCTTATATTTGAAATGCATTGACTTTTATTAGATACTCGGTCGAGGGCCGGCGGAAGCAATTCTTGATTGAGAATTGGGGGGCTTCCATACTAAATGCCTATAGGCGAGGGTCCAGGGGTCACAATAACCTGAAGAAAAGAGTATACACTTGCCGCCAAATTATTGGGGGGGGGGGCTCAAGCCCCTAGCCCCCTTCTCCACCGGGCCCGAGGTCCTATAAACAACATTTTAAATCTTATTATCACTATTTATTAGATTTATCCAATATTATAGTTTTTCTTATTATATGTAAAGTAAATCGACCTAATTCAAAATGAATCACGCTGTGCTTATGTTGTCTATCTAACTCCAAATATTCGGTTACAAATTTTTTGAGGAATTGACAAATCTGGGAAAGTATCTATCAATTGCTTTTTGAATCCAGAAACAGAATACTCTAAGATCTCACAATATTTATTGACATATTACAAAATTCCCACTAACAATAACTTTTTAAAAATTTATGTTGTAAATAATTTCATATCTGCATGTATGTATGTTTTGTGTGTATTGTACTGTATTGTATCTGATGGGCAGTTAGTCCAAGAAATAAAGAACTGGTAGCACTAAAAATTTCATTGGTCGCCTTAATTACCCATGCTCATCAATCGATGTGTATTCTAGCGTGACTTAAAGAAGTCTAGAATCTGTGATTCTTTGATGTCTGAGGACAAGGAATTCCACAGAAAGAGCGCTGCAAAATAAAGATTGTTTCGCTAGTTGGAGTATGACAGCTGGTACAACTAATAACGACTGTGATAATAGGCTTACTAGATTCGTGAAGAATTCGGTATAAGAGGAGGCCTATATTATAAGAGCCAAAAGTTTTGTCTACGATATCACCCTAGGTGGAAGTGGACGTTAAACTCCAGATACGAACGAACGAAGCCAAAAGCTCAGTTACATAAATATTGTACTTGGCGGTCTGAAATTTGTTCGCGCCTAAGCCGCTCGATTCCGTTATTTCATCATTCTTCTACCCCCCCCCCCGCCCCCTTTAGGTTTCTCAGTGGTATAAATATAGTCACTTCTCTAAGATTGGCAAAAATCAATAACAATCATAGTATGACATGAACTTTATGTCAACTTGAATAAAACTGCTTTTCCGCGAGATAACAGTCGGCGAACAGTCATATTATCCGGGGTGCTCAGACAGTGTTATAGTCAGTATTTGGTTGACATTCACTGTGTCGGGGGAGGGGGTAGAAATGAAATGGGGTTTAACGTCCTGCTGTTTTGCTCCTAAACTGGGCTCATGAAGACGGCGCTACGGCCTACTCTTATATCTAATTCCAAGTGCCAAGGGGTCTTTTACGTGCACGTCAATATGTACACGGGGCCTCGGTTTTTGACCCACCCGAACGACTAGACAGCTGTCTTGCCAGGCCCCTCGT
This sequence comes from Patella pellucida, assembly GCA_917208275.1. NCBI lineage: Eukaryota > Metazoa > Mollusca > Gastropoda > Patellidae > Patella > Patella pellucida. Next base: position 13,686,775 of record OU795038.1, read on the forward strand.
CCTACATCCCTGACCAGTGGAAATCACGCCGAAAAATCTGAATCGAACATCCGACCTCCAGGCTAGCGAGTCACTTAGCAACGTGATCCCGGAGGGGGGGGGGGTATTTTTGTTATTTGGTATAAGACTCCAATAATTTATATATCACATACCCTATGGCAGTTTGTTTTTAATACATGCGTGAGTTAAGACCAGAAGCCCGGGCGTTCAAGCTATAGCTAAAAAGCTAACCATTTCTATAGATTAGCTCATTCACTATAACTGCATGAAATTTGTTGCAAAATGTTCAGCATATCCACATGTATCAAGAATCACCGATGCCAGACATTTTCAGTGGTAGGGTACCCCCGGCAGATGTCTCCAATTGCCCACACACAAAATTTAAGTTAGACTAGCTCATTTACTAGCTTCGTGAAATTTGTTGCAAAATGTTCAGCACATTAACATGTATCAAGAATGACCACTGTCAGACATTTTCAGTGGTGAGGTACCCCCGACAGACATCTCCAATTGTCCCACCCCAATATTTAAGATGGACTAGCTCATATGCAAACCGCATAAAATTTATTTCATGATGTTCAGCATGTTCACATACTTTATGAATGACCACCCTCGTCAGACGCTCTTAGTGAATGCCTAGGTTATATCTTCTAGATCAGAATCAGGAGTCTTCTGTGCAGGGTTCATCATCAGAATCATCAAGAGTGCAGTGTCACATTCGTTCCCAACAACGATTGTCTGCATCTGTCTTTTGAAACAAACTGTCTGGTATTGCAGCTCCGCTAAACCAGATGTGCTGGAGGTGATCGTCAACCACCTTCCATCCACAATCGGTAGGTGCCAAACCATAACCAGGAAAAGATGCGGAAGCCTGATTTCACAACTTGGTCACGTTGTTGACTCTTTGGAGCTTCGTTTTGAAACATCCTCTTGATGGAGGCAGCAAGCCACAGTCTATATTTTCTGAAAAATTGTTTTTGGGATAAATCACTCGAGAAAGACGAGACTGGGCGTTATGTCAACCTCTTAATCAATCTTTATCAACCCGAGAAACATTCATGACACAGAGCAAGTGTCGAAATATCCCGATACTATAGACTCGCGAAAATGACTGGCAAAATCAACGAGGTAATATACATTCTTCCATGGACATCAGTATTTTCACAATAACACAAAAGTAACCCGTCTGGTTGTAGTGTGAATGGGCGCGGTAGACGTTCATATCCCGTGACAGTGACCCATAGGGACGCATATAAAAATTGGTTAGCTTTACAGCTAGGTTGAACACCCCCACCCCCACCCCGGGCTCCTACTTAAGTGTAAACTCCCGTTTTTTTAACAGTGGTCTACACGGAAAGAGCTTAGATAGACTATATGACTATTGTAGGCCTATATGTTACTTGTTGAGTTTCACAAAATTATTTCACTTTTAGTTTCAATAAAAATGGTAAATGTAGTGACCAACCGGTAATGGTAAAAGAAAAACCCAACAAAACACCTTTAGTTTCTTTTTGAATATACATGTAACAGGTTAGGTGTTATCATCTATAGCTTTTCGAACTAAAACGTTTTTTTAATTTCTGAATCTTGAAATACTTCCTTACGAAGACTTGTCAATGCTCATGAAAGGCCTGGCTTAGCAACAGTAGCGCAATGAGATTTACAACCGGCTAGGGCACCCTTTATCAATCATGGAGGTCGGTCCATTATTCTAACATAATCTTGTAAATGGAATGAAATGGGGTTTACCGTCCTTCTTACACAATCTCGTAGAAGCATTTCTATAATAGATGTATACGTTAGCTACTGACACTGGCTAACTTTTGGGGGGGGGGGGGGCTACATCAGAGTACATGTAAATGTGTAGCCTAAAATTCAATGATAAGGAATATTGTGTTGTTTTTATCACTGCTCCAGTAACATGGTCCAATTTTTATGATGCGAAAAATAACAAAAGTAGGCTACGTTTACAAATTAAATAAATGAAATATCTTTAAACGGTGTTCACAAAACAGCCATTAAATTAAAAAATAACATCTTTATTATGGACGGCCAAGTCTACTCTTGTAAAGAAAAGATAACTGTAAACGAAACTAGCGGACGACAAAAAGGCATATTACTACGCCAACTTAGCAGGTGCCCGTTGTGTCTATTTGAACGGTTTCTGGTGTATTTTGTTATTTTTTAACACGTTAACACTTCTTGCGTTATCAAAAGACTAAAATTATGGGCATTAAAATACAAGTAAACAAAAATTGAGGTGGCATTTGTCAAAAATGTGTACATGGCACAGACCCAAATAAACTTGTAACCGATGCACATATAAATATTATATCATGTTTCCACAGTAAAATAGTTTTTAATTTGGATACAAATTTAAGTCGTTCATTCGCGTCTATATTTTAAATCAAAGTCCTGTATGAATTAAGACTATTTTATGATATGAAAATAAAATATATTAATGATATATTATTGAAGAATTAACATAATCAAATTTCAGAAACCAAACTAGTACGCGGAAGTCAGAAGCCACGTGACTAAGGCAACCAATCAAATCAATCGCCACAAATAACATGAAGCCATCTTCCGGTAGAAATTTACGAGCGAAATATCAATCTTGAAAGGTCCCAGAAATTTATTTTGTTAAGAATTGTTTGAAATCGTGTTATTTCTGAGGTAGGTATGAAAATTCGGAATCCTGCATATCTCGAGAATGTAAAATAATTATACAAAGAATGAAAAGTTGTTCTCGAATGGTGTTTTAATGCAATCTTTTGACGTTGTCGTGCGTTACATTGCTGGTATTGCTGTTCAGCGTTAAAAAGTCAACAACACATTTGCGTGAAGATTTTATGAAAGTCATTGTTGGTTACGTTGCTAAATGTGTACTAACGATTGGCCCCAGTTACCGAGATCAGTTTCAAAAGGGTGAAACATATGATTGTTCACAAAATGCAAGTGTAAAAGAGGAAATATCCAGATAAACTCCAACAATCATTACAATGCAATTATTGTGAAATGCAAGACCTTCATTCATATTTACATATTATAATTATTACACATTGCAGCAAGTCTCTTGCAAATCATTGCATAGCTTACAGCTTTGAAGTACATGTAAATCATGAGGAATTATTGGCAAAACTCGTGTACATGACAAAATAGTTTGGGCTTGCAGTACAGACACAATGTTCTGTTCATGATCTGCAAATCATCAGAGAATTAATCTTTCTTTAGGAATAACAATGCGAAATATATTTATGTTGCCTACAGTAGGCCTACGGTACTACCGGTACATGTATTGCACTATGAGCAAAATTTTGGTGACATTACATGTATGTGTACCCTTAACTGACCTGTTGAGGCTATTTTTGCGCACCTGCCAACATTGGACGATGTTTCTTTCTGGACCTTTTGTCCTGCACAATTGACATGAGAAAACCATGCTGGAAAATCCGAGAAACTTTTTAGGCCTGTACTAAGCCACGGAAATCAGCAAAATTTATCAAAACATTTTTGACTTTGCCATTTGGTATTTATTTGATTTGTTTGTTTATTAACCTTTCCATGAATACATACTGGCTATGTTTAATTACGTTTTTCCAGAACATGTGATACCACACTTCTTGCTCATTTGAGTACAACCTTATTGTTCTTTGATATTGGTCATCTGAACATTTAAATTTCAAAAAGCATTATTTAAAATCATTATGCAAGATCTTGCCAGTTAGTATTTATCCAGTCTGATTATATGCTTGATTACGTGGGTAAGGTGCTTGGTTGCTAGCCTGGAGGTAGAGTGTTTAATTCCTGCATTGTCCGAGAAAGTTAATCTCAATATTCTGGCGTTGTTTCCCCTTGTCAGTTATGCAGAACGGAGGGCCTGGCAAGGACAGCTGTCCAGTCATTCGGATGGGATGGAAAACCGAGGTCCTGTGTGTACACATTGGCGAGCACATGAATGACCCTTTAGCAGCTGGAATTCGATATAAGAGTACATGTAGGTTGTAGCGTCGCTCCCCGGGCAAAATTTCCCCCATACATGTAGCACAATGTATGGCATATGTCCGTCTTCCATTAGCCCAGGTTAGGTGCATAAAAGTAGGACGTTAAACCCCATTTCATTATTCATTTTGTTTGTATGTTTTGTTGAGAAGTTTTTCTATCGCTTATAATATTTCACGTAACATGTAATTTCTCTTCCCAGGGCAATGAACAGTAGTAGTACTACTACTGGAGAGAATCCCAGTGAGGATCCATCACATGACAATACATCAGCACCGCTTTCTACCACTTTACCTATAACTAGTCAGACGAGTCACGGTCATATCCTGTCACAACATACAGATCATATCAAATCTGCAGTAAGTACACAATTTATATACTGGTATAAGTATAGATCTGTCTGTAATGGTCATTAATACTAATAGTATACTGCTAAACCCTTGTAGTACTAGTCACTATTGTCACCAGCTTGCTGAGCCTACATTTATTTCTACTATAGCTTTTCTATCTTAAAAAAATTGGCCCTGTGAAAAGTTTTATGAACCTGTCGGTCGGGTCTCACTGATAGTTTGTATATTGTTTGATGATCAGGTGACAGGGCGGCCTACGTAAGGAATGAGTTCAAGACAAAACATGAAATTAATGCCTAAAGATGCATTGTGTAATCTTAAGCTAAATCGGCCTATTAATGCAGGTCTTTATTTTGGATTAAAATGTTATATAAATTATTGATTACATGTATTCACATGACAAGCCAATAATAAACAGATGGTTGTGGTTTTAAATGGATTAAGTCACAGTCTCCATTTAATGTAAAAATGGGTTATCCCTACTGCAATGGTTCTTGACAAGCAAGACTATATTGTCAAAACTTCAAACACTCATAATTTTCATGTAGCTCAGAATAAAGAAATGTGGCTGAAATTTTCAATATATTTATTGTTCATTATCTGTTTCTAAACTACATGTACGTGGATTATTTAGGAACAGCCAGCTCTTTATCTATTTCTTACATGTAGATACATGTACATGTATTAAAGCCGATTGCCGTCAGACCGTCCGTCCATCGTCCACAATTTCTTGTGAATGCTCTAGGGGCTAAAATTAATATCCGATTGACTTTAAATTTATACACAGTGTTTAAGGTCATGAGAGGAAGACCCCTATTGATTTTCAGTGATTTCCGATAATTGCTGTCAGAGTTATGGCCCTTGATCACTTCAAAAAATCTTGTGAACGCACTAGAGGCTAAAGTTAATATCTGATTGACTTTAAATTTATACACAGTGTTTAAGGTCATCAGAGAAAGTCCCCTATTGATTTTCAGCAATATCCGATAATTGCATCCAGAGTTATGGCCCTTGATCACTTTGAAAAATCTTGTGAACGCTCTAGAGCCTAAAGTTAATATCTGATTGAATTAAGATTTATACACAGTGTTTAAGGCCATGAGACGAAAAAGCCTAAGGATTTTCAGCGATATCCGATAATAACTGTCAGAGTTATGGCCCTTGATCACTTTGAAAAATCTTGTGAAAGCTCTAGAGGCTAAAGGTAATATCCGATTGAATTTAAATTTATACACAGTGTTTAAGGTCATCAGAGGAAATCCCCTATTGATTTTCAGCGATATCCGATAATTGCATCCAGAGTTATGGCACTCAATCACTTTGAAAAATCTTGTGAACGTTCTAGAGCCTAAAGGTAATATTCGATTGACTTTAAATTTATACACAGTGTTTAGGGTCATGAGACGAAGAAGCCTTTTGATTTTCAGCGATTTCCGATAATTGCTGTCAGAGTTATGGCCCTTGATCTCTTCAAAGAATCTTGTGGACGCTCCAGAGGCTAAAGTTAATAATCGATTGACTTTAAATTTATACACAGTGTTGAGGGTCATGAAACAAAGTGTTTCGTATACTAAACGTTAGCATGGAGGAGAACTATATCAAAGCCAAACAAATTCGAATGATTTTCTGATAATTACATAATGAGTTGTTACTTGTTATATGATTTTAGTGTATTATAAATGTTTCATTACTGAAAAAAGTAAAATATGCGACAACTCTTGTTGACTGCCCGGACGATTTAGCTGCTGTGGGCGTATGTTTCGTTGCCTTGCAACCTATCTTGTTGTTTTGATTACGGTACTGGTGGTGATTGGGATAAATTTCAGCTTAAGTTTGATTATTAACTAATTGAAATTTGGTTTATAGTTGAAAATGTTAATTATTAAACTTATAAGAAGCTGTATCTCAACATTGCAGAAAATTTCAAATCTAGTTTGATTTCAAGTGCACACAAATGCTTAGCTAGCAAAAACATTATCATTTTTTTTCCTTTAAATTCAAATTGAACTTAGTGTGAAAAAATCACTACAAGTTAAAGTTAGATTTTTTATTGCACATTGTCATAAAATTATAGAATTAAATTAGTAGCCTGAACTTGGATTAGTTATATCTGTTTCTTATGAAGAATTTGTATGAGATTCTCAATTTATATTTTTGTTAGCCATTTAAGTATAATTTTGATATGTACTTTATATAATGATTGTGATTTCAGAAGAATGTTCGGACAATAGCCCCAGCTCCTGCCCCTACAGGTATTTTACATCCGGGTAGTGGTGCAAATCACAATACATCAGCAGTCGGAATGTCAGCTACGGCATCAGGATTACTCTCACAGTCATTTAGAACTACTCAAAAAGGTGTGTAATAAACTTGTATTGGTGTGGTCGCATTTATTAAAATTTTGATCTATTGGAAAACTAAATAAAATTTGTTTTAGGTGTTTGGGTGGATTTAGAAACAAAAAACAAAAATTACTGGAATTTGTGTCTTGCTCTAAGTATGAAGACCTTATTTTATCATAAAAGACAATTACCTAACTGATTTTATCACTTTACTAGAGGCTACTATATGTATAAAAACTTGAAATAATGATTTATTTTTGTAGGCACCACAGAGTCAAGTCATGTTGGTAATATTGGTTCTGGGTTAGTTGTCGGACCTCACCCGGGACCAGTCTCGATACCCCAGTCTAACCTTGTACAGATGACGCCAGTAATATCGACACAGGCAGTGGCTCCCTCTGTAATTGCCACATCTTTACCAGTAAAATTAATCCAACAACAACCTTCCAAGTTTCCTTCACATTTACCCAGAGGTAAGTATTGCCCGTTGTTGGTCGCAAAAAACATGTCTAATTGACACAAAAAAAACAGTAAACATTTATACTTATTCTTGTCGTGTGCATATTTTATTAATAGTTTTAAGTTTAATAAAAGAGACTTTTTTTTAAATTTGTGAAAATCATTTGATGATCAATTTAAACAAATTACCCATTCTATTTCTTACCTTTGGAACTTTTGTGTTATTTTAAAAGGGTGGTTTAATACATGCGCACTGTATCATAAAGCCTGTCATTGAGTCAACTGCCGTGATTTTGAATTCCCGGTTGTACGTCACGAAGAGTAGGGTCACCTTCCAACCTCGTGGGTTTTCTTTGGGTCCTCAGCTTTCCTCCCATTGCTAAAGACCCCTCACACAAGCGAATTATTGAATTAAAAAAATTAAACCACATGTTAGTCCCGAAATGACCTAGTTTGTGTGGACGTTAAACCTCATTTCTCTCTCTCTCTTTCAATAGGTCCAGTAGCTGCCTCTGCTTTATCACTGACAAAAACAGGCCCAACAATGGCTGCTGGTTCTGCCATTTTACGCCCACAAGCAGCAGCAGTTCAGATCCCCATGTCAACAGCACAAGTAATACCAACGCTTTTACAGACAAACAGACCCTCGTTAATTTCTAGTATAAAGCCTGGAACTCCCCCGATTGTACGCTCTGCTACACCATCCATAGGTATTTCCATGCCAACTGGAAAACTTGCAGAACAACTTAGGTAAGTTTTTTTTTTCTGTTGTTGCAGTTTTTTTTTAAATGGATAGTTGAGGAATTTTAAAGAATTTGTCATAATCACATTTTTGAAGAATATGAATGATATATCTAACTTTCCTATTTTTAAAAATTAGTTATCTATCAGGTAATTAATTTTGAATCCTCTGCAAACTTTCCCAATTTTGAATCCCCTACAAACTACAATATTGGGAAGTTGATTGTTTGAAAGGTATATAAGTCCAAAAGATACATTAGTTAAGAGTTGGTCACTCTTGCAATTATAATTTAAAAATAGATGATAAAAAAGAAAATATTTAAAATTTCATTCAAATTGCTTCATTGTGAGTCAGGGGGGATAACAGTGGCTAAGTGGGTAAGACGCTGCCTCGCTAGCCTGTAAGTCGAGTGAACGATCCCTGCATTGGTCAAGAAAGTTCATCCAGATTTTCCGGCATGGTTTTCACTTGTCAGTGATGCAGGGCAGAGGGTATGACAAGGACAGCTGTCTAGTTGTTTGGATAGTAAGGAAAACCCAAGGTCCCAAGTACACATAAAAGATCCCCTGGCAGTTGTAATTCGATATAAGGGTTGGACGTAGAAAAATATTCTTCATATCACACTGTATGTCTTCATTAGCTCAGTTTAGGAGCAGAACAGTACGACATTAAACCCCATTTCATTGTTTGCCAAATTATCATTGTCACATTCTGACAAGATGTGTGGTGAATGTCTCCAAAGTGCAAATACTTCTTTACCTAACTGTTACTTTTAAATACAGAATTTCATGAACATACTATTTTTGATTTCAGACCCAATTATCAGTTTCACCCTGGCTCTGTGACACCCGTTTCTAATACGGGCATTCAGATTACTCTGCGTAACACGGGTTCCGAGTCGACAGCTAAACAACCTATTATAACACATACTGGTCACAATCTAACAAAACCAGTCCAGTTATCACAACAACAACATTCAGTCATACCACAGTCAAAAATAATAGTATCTCAGTCTAATCCAGTTTTAGCTTCATCATTAGTCAATCCAACAAAAACAGGTTTGTAATAAGAACAAAAATTATTTTATTTCCACTAACCAGGAGGTTCGGTGTTTGATCCCGGTGTTGGTTTTGAAAGTGTCTAGTTGTTTGTATGGGATGATAAGAAGTCATGTGCGTGTAGAAGTTGAAATCGAGGAAGAGTAGGCAGAAACACCACTGTCTGGGCTTAATTCCCCTCATGATACAATGCATGGTTTATGCATGTTTTCGTTAGCTCATTTGGCATTTGGCACAGACAAATAGGATGTTAAACCTCCAATTTATACTTCAACATTGAAAAAGCTTATTCATTTCCAACAATTTCTGATAATTACTTCCAGAGTTATGGCCCTTGATAAATTTGACAAAAAATCTTGTGTATGCTCTAGAGGCTGAAATTAGTATCCAATTGACTTTAAATTGATACATTCGACGATTTCTAGTACTAACTGCCAGAGTTATGGCCCTGGATGAGTTTAAATAATCTTGTGATGCTCTAGAGGCTAAAATTGATATATGATTGACTTTAAGTTTAAACACAGAGTTTAAGGTCATGATACACAAAATCTTATTGATTTTCAACGATTTATGATCCTTGATCACTTTGAAAAATATCTTGTGGAAAGTCTAGTGGCTAATTTTAATCTCCAATTGACTTTAAATTCATGCACAATATTGATTTTCAAGGATTTCCAACAGTTACTGCCAGAGTTATGGCCCTTGACTTTAAATTCATGCACAATATTAAAGGTCATAGAACAAAGCATCCTATTGCCAGAGTTATGGCCCTTGGTCACTTTGATTTCTGAACAAAAAGCAAGGTTTTGCAATTCACCATATAAGACAAGTCATAAACTGATAATGTTACCAATTTTGATTTAGCCAAAATTTGATTATATACCTTGAAACCAATTCATTCAAGCAACTAACAATCAATCCCAAAATACCGTTTCTTGATTTTAAAAATTCCTCTGTGAAGACATTCATGTATCTTTTTTTTTTCAGCAAAAATAACTGCACAAAGAGCCCCACCAGTTCAAACCTTGCTACCATCATCAGTGACAGAAGTAAGTCGTCCTGAGCAGACGCCACATCATACGTTTTTCCCAAATCAGCATCGTGGAATTGTAACAACATCTAGTTCTGTATCCGTTCCGGTCACGATATCCCAGTCAGTTCATCAAACAGATTCAAGGCATGACAACAGGTAACACTGTCTTTTAACCCTCTCATAACCACATGCACTTAGCCCTGTCTGGTCTTAGACTACCAGACAATCACAACATGGCTGTCATATTTTGATATGTCTCATAAAAACATGTGTAACTCGAAAACAATTGAATATTTACTATTACAAGTTTGTTTTATTTTGAAGAAAAATAACATACCAATCTTCATACGCAAATTTGGTTGTCTTTCAATAATAAATGGATAATTGAAGTGAAAGTTATATTACAACACACAAAAAAAATTAAAAAGTCCCTCGGTAAATCCATTTCGGAAAAAATATCCATATCAGATTCCACATTTCGTCATTTGAATTATATTTCTACGCGGTTGATTATTTTCAATGTCTGTCGATGTATAACCTTCAAATTCTTCATCAGAAGTTGTGAAATTATCACCAAAATCGTCAATAGATTCATCGAAAATATAGGCAGTCATTACTCGAAAATATGTATCGAAGATAGCCGACTTCAAAATAAAAATATCTCTATAAACCTCAATAGCAAACTTGTCAATGTGACACGCCATTTTATAGCTTATTTACACAGGAAGTTAGTCGATGTCTCATTTTGCCGATACGAGAACGTGATTTCCAATAAAATGGCGAAATATGAATGTGGTATGTATCTGACGGTTTCGGGCGGTTCAGGGCCATAGAGCAGCCAAAATGACGGGCGGTTTCGGGCGGTCCGGTTATGAGGGGGTTAAACATTGAATTATTGCTAAATGAGGAGAGATAAATATTTTGAAATTTAAAAATGGAGACTCATTTTCTTACAGAATTAATTCATTGGTTTTAATTTTTTGCTGAACAATTTGCTTGAAATTTAAAAATATGGACTAATTTCTTACAGAATTAAATAATTGATTTTAATTTTATAATATGCACTGTAGATCTTAAGGTCTTCCGTGATCAGGAGTAGGATCACCAGCTGTCCAAGGGCATGGGTTTTCTCTGGGTCCTCTGGTTTCCTCCCACTTTCAAAAACCCATATATTAGTCCTGAAAAGAACCTACTTTGTGTCAAGTGGACCTTAAGGAGGGTGGCTCCGATTCAATGAGAAAATATTAAATAAATTTGACATTTATTTAATTACTTGTTTCTCATACAGCTTATGACATTCAAATATAGATAATTATGTTCCTTGGTGTTTTAGCTTTACTAGGATATATAACAATCTATATTTTATCAAGCAGGTTTTTTTTAACGCTTTTCCTCAATGGCATGGGGTGGCCATCCTGGATTATGGAAAATCGGCGTGGTCCAGGTTCCGAAATGCAAATTTTTCAAAAACTTGTGTGATAACGATGAAGTCCTGAAAATTTCAGAGCATTAGCTTTAATAGTTGACAGTGCAATTTAAAAAACAAATATTTTCTCATTGAATTGGAGCCACCCCCCTTAAATCTCATTTCTCTCTCTTTCCGTGATCAGGAGTAGGGATCACCTAACCAACATCTTGGTTTTTCCCAGGGTCTTCTGGTTTCCTCCCACATCTGAAGACCCCGTCCGACTGGAATGCGAATTTTTGAAAGTGTCCTGGTTTGTTTCTCTCTCTCTCTCTCTCTCTGTTATTTATCATTGACAACCAGGGGCCTGTTTCACAAAATTTTAACTAAGATAAAATCCAAATTTTAGTAATTTGATTGGATAACATAAGATTGATTTTAGTGCTTATCCAATTAAAATTGAAGTATCTACTTAAATTTGGATTTTATCTTTAGTTATGATCTCGAGAAACACGGGCCCTTTTTCTAGTGTGCGACAATTAAGTCTTATATTTTTGTTTATCTTTCAGACCCAATATTTCTACTCTTCCGTATGAGTCATCAGTGTATAATATGTATAATCACGTGCCAAATTATTTGATGTATCATAATGTTCAAAATCCTGCATCTTTACCGCAAAATGCTGTACGTCCTTCTGGTATCAACTTTCTGTTATCCAGTCCTCGAACTAATTTAGACCAATCAGGTAAGGGTCCCCATAATAAGAATATATATTATTTAATGAGACAATGAAAACTTATATGACTGGAAATGCTAATGAAATGTGATTTTTGCCATAACAACGTGCGTGCGTGCTGTATCATAAAACCTGTCATTGAGTCAACTGGCGTGGTTTAGAAACCCCCGATTGTACCCGACAAGGAGGAGGGTCGCCTGTCTAACCTCGTGGGTTTTCTCCAGGTCCTCCAGTTTCCTCCCACTGCTAAAGACCCCTATGCGCAAGGGAATTATTGAAATAATATCAAACCATATGTTAGTCCCAAAATGACCTAGTTTGTGTCAAGTGGACATTAAACCCCATTTCTCTCTCTCTCTCTTCATAACAATATGCTAATCTCAAAATGATCTAAGCAATGTGTTGATGAAATTATCGAATCAGTGGATTTTTCTAATAATTTTATGCCATACATCTCTATTATCCATAATTAAACCTATTTTTAACAATATGCATTTGCTGTAATTTTTAATTTTTGTGCAAAACTTTATGCCATGCATCTCTATCATCCATAATTCAAAAACATAGATCCATAATTATACCTCAACTTGTGTGGTTTTGAATCCGTGGTTGTACGTGACGAGTGGGGTAGCCTCTCCAACCTCATGGTTTTTCTCTGGGTTTCCTTCCACTGCTTAAGATCCCTACACACAAGGGAATTATTGAAATAAAATTAAACCATATGTTAGTCACGAAGTGACCCAGTTTGTGCCGAGTGGACATTAAAGCCCATTTCTCTCTCTCTCTCCATAATTATACTTTTTAAAACATATTTTGTGGTATTTTTAGTTACAGTAACGAATCCAGTACCTAATTTATCAGCACCACTGCAGAATCATCCAATGACAATGGCGTCCTCATCAAACGTGCGATTTAATCCTATTATGATCGACCAGAATCGTCACACGTTACCAGTAGCATCATACAGTTCATCTTCAGCATCTATATCCTCATCTCTTGAAAAAACAGGTAATGGATTGTGGCCCCGATGTTGCACCATCCTTTCAAAGTTTATTTCTCAAAATCTCTTTAAACAGTAGCATGGCTGTTGTTCAATAGCTTTATTATAATTCAGTGACTGAAATTTACCATGTAAATATCCAAAGTTTTTTTTGCCAAAGGTTATCATATTACTGTGCAAACTGATGTACAAAGTGTTTATGAGAAGTCTTGTTTGTTTGGGACAGCTAATTAATTATAGGATTGATCGAAAGGGAATGAGTTAAAACGTTTATTTGTTTTTGGTACAGGTAATTATCTAGGAAGCAGTTTATCTGATAGTGGAATAATGTCAAGTCTGGCGTCGGTGGCTACAGTAGCCAGCAGTATATATGCCTCTACAACGGGTAATCAACACCATCAACCAGTCTCTTCTAGTTCATCTAACCCCAGTGCTTCTCCTCGACCTACTATACTCAGAAAACGTACCAGTGAAAAGTAAGTTTAGCAGCTCCTAGATTTTTTAATTATTTTATTTCTGTCCTGCCCGTCATGTTAAGCAGATCCTGGAATCTTTAATTATTTCATTTCTGTCATGCCTGTCATGTTGTACTGTACAATCTGTTCAGTCAATTTACATTTTGCTTTTTCATCCTGCTTGGTGAGCCAGCGTCCTACTCACCAAGCCATTATAGCTTATGGTTCCTATAATAAATAGTTTTTCTGCGTTGAGAAAATGTTTTGATAAAAATATAAAAATCATATATTTTCTTTTTGTTTTTTTAGTGTGAATAGTGTGAAGAGAGCTTTAACTTTAATGCCTGATAATCACAGTCCACGACCCGAAACCTTGTCGAGCCAACCACAATCAAATACAAGTTCACCTAAAACACCAGCAGGGTATGTACACGTCAATATACACTGGAAACTTTATATGGTTTATCTTGGTGTATATAGCCCTTATTTCTCTTCTGTGTTAAATTATTCATAACTATAGTTTAATTTCGGCTAATAGTGTACAATTTAAATCATACTGTTTAAATTTGATTACCAAGCTTCTAATTACCTAGTGAATATACACCAAGCTAAACCATATCAATTTTCCAGTGATAGTATTGAGATAGTTGTAGAATTTTTACTATGAAATTTGGTATTATAACTTTCAAGTTCTGTTTCCTTGAGTTTCGGTAAAATTAACCTAATTTGGACTATTGAAAATATGGACGGAATTCAGTTGAGGCTTTTCTGTTACCTAACGACTTGGCAATGAATTATCTGAAAAGATTTCTAATATTTTAAACGGTTTGTAAGAACCCCTTTCTATAATTTTGTACTAATTTATTGTTTTTAGAGAGAATAGCCAGTCATCAACAGATACAGCCCTTTCATCAAATGATGCAGCAACACCAACACAAAATTCAGTTCCAGATATACGAGTTAAACAAGAACCTGGGGAAGTTTTAGAAAATGGTTAGTTACAAATAATGGCTTTGTTTTTTCTTTTTATTTGGTTATTTGGTTCCAAGCTGACCCTGTCTTCATTAGCCCAGTATGTAGCAGAACAGTAGGACGTTAAATCCTATTTCATTTCCAAGCTGACTGTTTTTATTTAAGCATTAAAACTCTAAAATATTAGGCATACTTAAAAAATGTATTTGAACATCTTTCTGACATGAAATGATCGTAAATATTATGTGTATGACTTTAATTTGAACCAGGAACCAGCAATTTGGTCTTCTTTTGAAGATCATCACTCCAAGAAAACACAATTACCAATTGTTTAGAACCAATTCCTGGATAAAGTTCATAATTCAACATTCTCCAAGAAATTGTAAAGTTTTAATTTCATGTCCTGTGTTCTAATGAATGACTCAGTAGGACAAATAAGATCAATTTTTGGGCAATTCGATTGATGAATGTTATAGAGAATATATATATTATATTTGTAGGTTTAGCTGTATTAACTAGTGTTATAGCATCTCAAGCTCCCAGTAGTATTTCCTGTAATTCAGTTGAAGCTTCTCCCAGGAAAAAACCAAGAAAACAGCTTTTGTAAGTTATTCTTTTCTTTTAGCAAGGGGTCCTGGGTTGATCAAGAATATTCCTCATGGTTTTCCAACCTCAATTATCAATATCAAAGGTCAGGACGAGGATAGGCCCTGGCAAGAAAAAAGGTTCTGGTTGCTTATATGAACAGAACACCTGAGGTCCAACCGTCTACGGATTGACGTGTCCATAAAAGAACCCTTGACAGTTAGAATTTGATTGGAGGTTGGGATGGCCTTGTGGTCTAGAGTGGCATGCTTCAACCTCCAGCTGGCCGATCACCTCTGGCTTACGGTTGTGGTCTGATCTCTGGTGTCTTGGGGATAGAGGCGCTTATCAACCTTGTAGGTTTACTCTGCAAAAAAAAAAACCTGTGTGTGCACTAAGACAATAAAAATGAAAAATAAGGCTTGTCTGCGATATCTCCTTCAGTGGAAGCGGACATTAAACACTAATGTTTGTCTTCATTAGCCCAGTTGGTGCAGCTAAGTAGGATGTTTAACTTAATTTCTTTATTTGGTCATGATCGATCTTGTGACTCTCAGTGACCAACCTGTTTGATTTTGGATTACCGTACTTCAAACATCATTAGGTGGTTACACAGCACATTTCTGTGGAATACGATTGCTGATTATTACTGAGAAACTTTCAACAATGTTTCTCTTGTCTGTATGAAGCTATGATAATATATATATATATATGTAAAAACATCACCAACAAATTAATTAGCTGATAATGACTCACTAATTACCTTGATGGAGAGATCTAGATTAATTGATATAAATATATGATGGAGATGATCAGACAATAACTTGTTAAGTGGTGATAATGATTGATAACATATTGTTAATAACTAATCCACTAGAATACAGACTACCAGTAAAGTTATTTACTATTTGTACTTTATTACCATGTATATATTGTGTTTGTGTGTATGTAATTTTAATGTTTGTATTCACTTGCCATGTATAAATTGTATGTAATTATAATATTTGTGTATATATGTTATATGATTAGGAGACTTAAAGAACTATTGAATTTAACTTAATTACAGGTAAACCGGTAGAATTAGTTGTCTTACATAATTTAACAGTTTGATAATTGGATAATTTGTTTATTTTCCAATAATTGGATAATTTGTTTATTTTCAGACATGCTAACGAAGAATTAAAAGATAATACATCATCAGATGATGAAGTTGAATGTTTAACTGAGATTAAAAAAGAAAAATTACCAAAATTTAGAGAAGAAAAAACAGGTATGTTTTGTTTATTTGTTTTATTTAGCCATTGAAAATTGATATGCTATTTAAAATTGTTAAACATAAACAAGTGACGTCAAAACATAGACATGTAACGTCAAAACATAAACATGTGACATCAAAACATAGACATGTGACATCAACACATAAACAAGTGACATCAAAACATAAACATGTGACATCAAAACATAAACAAGTGACATCAACACATAAACAAGTGACATCAAAACATAAACATGTGACATCAAAACATAAACAAGTGACATCAACACATAAACATGTGGTGTCAATACATCAAAACAAACAAGTGACATCAAAACACAAACAAGTGACATCAAAACATAAAACAAGTGACGTCAAAACATAACAAGTAACGTCAAAACATAAACATGTGACATCAAAACATAAACAAGTGATGTCAAAACATAAACATGTGACATCAAAACATAAACATGTGACATCAAAACATAAACAAGTGACATCAAAACATAAACAAGTGACATCAACACATAAACATGTGGTGTCAATACATCAAAACAAACAAGTGACATCAAAACACAAACAAGTGACATCAAAACATAAAACAAGTGACGTCAAAACATAACAAGTGACGTCAAAACATAACAAGTGACATCAAAACATAACAAGTGACGTCAGAACATAACAAGTGACGTCAGAACATAACAAGTGACGTCAGAACATAAACATGTGACGTTAAAACATAAACAAGTGATGTTTGCAGCTGTAAAATCACTTGACTGTATTTGTGGTACTAAAACATTACAAATTGAAATCCGGCCACTCGAAGGATTAAGCTTATATATTTAACGTTTGCCATGATATGTCACTTGATTGTAATTCTGTCAATTCAGAAAGTTTCGAACTCCAAATCCAGCATCCCATTGGATTTCTTTTAGGACAATATCTTTTAAAGTTAAGAAAAATACTTATCTTTTAGTTTAAATGTTTATATTTCATTTAATTTATCCCTTTATTGGAACGTTTTCAGATTTTGTAGATGAAGATGGAGTCCGATGGACGACAGATCGATGTAAACCAAATATTTCTTTACTCAACTTTTATAATATTACGTGGAAAGCCAGAAATAATCATTTTCAAAAAGCAACTGATGTCAAGCAAAAAGGTATAGCGATACTATAGATTTTTATGCTATCTATTGTTGGCTTTCACTGCTTACATTTAGGGGTCAGTGCGTAAGATGTTGGCTTGCTAACCTGGAGGTCTCCTGTTTGATCCATTTGTTGAAGGAAAAAGTTCATCAGGATTTTCAGAAGTGATTCCTCCTTGTCATTGTCAGTGGTGCAGAACCCGGCAAGGAACAGTTTGTAGTTGTTTGGATTGTAAAAAAAAACAAAACCTGATGACATTGGCTCGCATATAAAAGATCCCTTGGCAGTTGGAATGTGATATTAGAGAAGACTGGAGCGTTGTCGGGACAAAATTTCTCTCATAGCACACTGTATGGGGTATGCCCTTCTTCATTAGCCCAGCTGGGGTAGAACAGTAGGATGTTAAACCCCATTTCATTTTATGCTGTGTTGTGGGGGCTGTGGTAGTTTAGCATAGAATCCTGACATGCCGAGAAGAATTGTCAGGGTTTTTCAAGGGTGTCTAGTCATTCTCATATAATGAAAAACTAGGGTCCACCTGCAATGGTTGGTATTCAAAGAAGATTAGGTGGAAAATCTATCATTTCTCAAATTGCTCCAAGCATAGTATTGACAAGTTGACACCACATTAAACCCCATTCCGTTAGATTATATTGTGTTATTGCCATTTCACAGATTATAATTAATGATATGTTCTTTAATTAGAGGAGAGAAGATTAACGGTGAATGAATTATCCAATCAAAAGGGTATATTACAGAAATCCAGTGGATGGAAGTTATATCATATGGCAGCACAGTTAGAAGATCTGGTAGGTTAAAGTATTGATTATAGATACATAGCCATTCAGCCATATGTAACTTCAGTTATATCCGTATGTCAAATTTATATTTAAACTTTTTTTATTCTTAGTTGCTTATCAATTGCATTTTTTGGAATTTCCAATTTTCCGCGTCTTAATATTCGCTAAAATGTACTCATGATCGTCGAACATTTAATTTTTCGATTTAAATGTATGTATTTATTTTTAACCAGGTGGAGTTAGAGAAAGAATTATGTGATAGAGTTAGTAAATTTCAACAGATATTTGAACCCAAGTTTTCTAGTAATAAACTAGAAGAGGAATATAATATACCTTATGAAATGGCACAGGTAAGTTAAATGTCAATTTGGTTTAGTTATTTAATATAGTTTTGTGTTTTGAGAAATTTGATCTGTGGTAGATTTATGGAATCTCGGAAATATCATTCTCACAATTTATGGATGTGATCTAATGTTTAATCTAGACTTACAACATTAAAGTGTGGGTTTCATGGAAGATTTACATTTATTCATTGATAAAAATTCGCATTATATACTAGTAGTTGCGCCTTTTACTGATTAGAAATGTCTTTAGATTTAAATTTGACTTAGGTTTTGGTATACAACTGTGTAGAATGTCGATGACTTAAATCTTCTTGTTATAAGTCTTTTAAGATCAGTTTGATTTGTTATTTTTCAGGCAAATATCCAGCGATGCCAGTTATTGGTTGATCAATTAACGGAAGCCAAGTCAGCCATGTTAAAAGTTTTAGATCATAAACCAAAAATACAAGAAATCGTCAACAAACACATGAGCAAACGACCGATCAAAAAGAAAGAAAGAGCGTAGCATAGAATATCAGCAATATTTTATGCAAATTCATTTTGTAATTATAATGCATATTCATTTTTTCATAGAATTCATTCATAATTATTTAACTTTTTATTTGACTTTATATGGTCAAAAAGTGCTTTATTCATTTCAGTAATTTATTCTCATTCTCATGATTTTATAGTTGTTGAATTAAGGGTAAAACCATTCTCGGAAATATTGTCGTCTCGGTCTTCTCTGGAACTTTGTCATTTCATGGAAATGATGAAGGAACTAAATAGTTTTTCTCATTATTTTCTGGAATATTGTTGTTTCATTGAGAGTTATTAGTGAACAAAATACTAGAACTTTGTCCTTTCTTGAAAAGTAACAGGTGAACCAAATAGTTGCAGAGCTTTGAAAAACCAAAAAATACCTAACACTGCTGTAAAGGTAAAAAAATAATCATAACAGAGAAAGAATTCTATTCAATTTTAAAATAAAACATTCCTTCTGTTACCCAGGCATACATACACTGACTCAAATGGCGAACTAAAACATTATGTCTTACATGTTCGAAATTCTTTCTCAAATTTGTTATTGTACTCGTGTACTTCATAAAAATGATATGTGGAACATGTTTATGTATCCTGGCGGCAGCACAAAGTTTTTATTCAATCGCAAAAAGAACTGTGTATTATAAACATCAATTAATGAATGCTGGCATCAAATACAGATGATACATGTTCTCAGCTGATTTTCCATGTTATTAATATGCTGAAAGGCTGGAAATAACAAGTCACCTTGCTTGATCCAAAGGGGTTTTCCCAAACTAGAATTAATTCCCATTACTGTGGAAGTCTTAAATGATAATTAGTATTTAAACTCAACTACAGGTTTGAATGACTAAATACAACTTTGAATGTCTTGACTATTTTACTACATGATTGAATGACTTTACTAGAGATTTGAATGATTTTACTACATATTTGAATGACTTTACTACATATAAGTTTGAGTGCATATACTACATGTTTGAATGACTTACTACAGGTTTGAATGACTTAACAACATTTAACGACTTTGCTACAATTTTGAATGACCACTGCCATATTGAATTTTACCACTTTACTACATGTTTGAATGACTTTACTACATGTTTGAATGACTTTACTACAGGTTGAATGACTTTACTACAGGTTTGAATGACTTTACTACAGGTTTGAATGACTTTACTACAGGTTTGAATGACTTACTACAGGTTTGAATGACTTACTACATGTTTGAATGACTTAACAACATTTATTGACTCTGCTACAATTTTGAATGACTACTGCCAAGCTTCAATGACTTTACCACAAGTTTTAAGGAATGAACTAACTGTTTGAATAAATGAACTAGCTGTTTGAATAAATGAACTATAGTTTTGAATGATTAAAATACAGGGTTAAATGCAAGACCTTAAATGGTCGGTGGCAGACTTCGTTATCCAACTCAAGCTTGGTTATTAGTTATTTCAAGCCTTTTATTTTTCCTATTTATGGAGTGTTAGTGGTATTATGAAGGAAAAACAGTCTCTAGACCAGTACACATGTAACTGGACGTTGTGAATACATGAATATCTGCTCAAGAGATACCCTTTATCTCATCTACCGGTATATCTATATATATATCCGATATTATAAAGCATGAAATTTTATGATGTAACAAGTACTTGACTGTTGAACATATACTCCATAGAATATAAATACAGATGAAAGGAACACTAGGCTGTTGGGGTAATTTTAAGGACTTAAATTGTCTTCTTTTAATATTTGAAAGATAAGTATTCAATACAACATCTAAATGTTCAAGAGAAATGCCATGATATGGCTGTTGCCTCTTGTTCCTATAAATTGGTATTGGTATTCCAATGGGATTTTTTTTTCAGTCTTCTGTTACATGTTGAAATAATCCTTTAGTGATCATTGTGTTTTTAATGTTAAAATAATATTTTTTATTATTATAATGGTCATGTGTACCAAATACTATACACATCAAATATTGATGTTGATATAAATGAAATTGGCGATGAATAAGTACTTTATATAAAGTATTGTAATTCCACAAAATTCTCATGCACAAACTATGAATTTAAAATTAAGAACGTTTAACTCATTAGGGCAGACTTCAGAAGAAATATTAGTGTTGCATAGGTCACGAAGTGTAGATTAAAACACCACAAGTTATATTTAGATTAGAACATACCGGACGTCGTCAAATTGTAGGCATAAAAAGGTTTTTAGATTTGAGCTCAGTTGATAAAATTTTTCTTGGACTGCTACTACTGCCATATGCAATCTGATTAAAATACAGATCTATATTCCGTTAACTTTTGCTGACTGACACTCCCTGGTGAAGTGAAGGCAAGTAAAATGAAATTTTGAACTATTATTAAAAAAAACGAAATTGAATCTGTGTTATAATCAGATTGCGACCATACGCTGAGATTTTCTTTCAGAAAAGCTTTGTTTTCAGTTTAAAAAGAATTTTTGATTATGATGAAATACACCTATTATATGTTACACTATTAGAAGATTATGCACAAGAAATGAATTAATTATTCGATTAGATGTAAGATATTTACGGAATCTGTTATTTTTGTGTGTTTTATACCATGTATATAATATATATATATATAATATAATAATAATGTTCATAATGTAAAATTAGAATGTACATAATATATGTTTTAACACAGAAACATTGTAAATATACTAATAACTTACTTATACACCTGTTTATTAGTATTAGGGTGGTCCTTATTTTGCAAAATTTTGAAAAGTTAAGGGGCTACCCTCCATTTCACGTTTTGTTTGAACTTTTTATTCTTTTATTTATTTATTTTCATTTTTTTCTCATCAATTCCAACATAAATGGAGAGTAGCCCTTTAACTTTTCAAAATTTTGCAAAAAAAGGACTACCCTAGCTACTGTTTATGTGTATATTGTCAATGTTTTCAATCTCTTCTAGATCACACTAGTACAGTTAAAGCCTACTGCACACCTTTGTAATTTGATGCAAATGATAGATATTTGTGTAATTATGTAATTTATCAACCATGAAGCTGTTATTTTCAAACAAGGATGTTCTTTAAATTGTATTAAAGAATATATCTATATTATTAAAGGAATTAACTTTCTTTGTTAACTAAGTATTGTTTAATGGTCGAGAGTGAGACATTAAGTAATGTATTGTAACAACAAGAGGACCGTGAGGTAAGAGTGTTTTTACAATATATTAAGCAATGTCTTAAGTCCGAGACCATTAAATAACTTGAAATTAAGACACTTCGCACATGCATTTACGATTGGCATGTTGCCCGTACGATTATTTGAAATAATGGTAGGCCAACATCAAAGGGTGACCTCACATCTGTATTTTAAATAGTGAGATGCAGTGACACGGGATAATACTAATTTATGATCTGTTCCTTCGCTGTGAAATCCTTTTGGCACCTTCCTTTGGACATCATTTGACAGATTGTGAATCCGTAGCAAACTGTAATATTTGAAAGTTGAATCTCTAAAAGAAATACCATTCCAAAAATGATTCAATTGAATTCAGTATTTACGAAGATATAAATGGATATAGGGTAGTCAATAGAAGCCAGCGTCACATAGGATTTTTACTGAAATCTTTCTAAATCGAATGAGTCCATGCCTTTGGTATTTTGATTTCATATTTAAATGTTCAATAATCAATTTAATTAGCATGGAATAAGCCACGTGATTTTTGACCTAATTTTCTGAAAAGTATATATTATAAAACCAAGACTTCCAGACATTAATTAATACATACATGTAAGTTCAATAAAGGTGCACAGGAAGGAATATGTCCAATTTGTGTACGGTATGTATGTTTTGTGCATTGGTTCCCTTATTCATTAGCACAGTAATCTGTTAATGGCAACTTTGTTAATCAGTGGTCTGCTTCCACAGTTTTATTAATGGTGGTCTGATTAACAGATTGAACTATACTGTGGTGTTGTATAAAAAAATATAGATAGTGTATATAATATTATTATATGTATGTGGATAGAATTGTAAAATATATGTGTAGGATATTTCTACACAGCATTAAAACTACAAATATTATTCCACTTGTTTGTTTATTTGTCATCAAATACAGAAATGGGTTGTTACTATTGAAAATCAATAGACTGGTTGTTGGGTAATTTTTTTGGCAGGTGATTATTTGCAAGTCATGGTGTGTTTTGGGAGTTATACTTGTTGATAAAGATTAGTGAAATGAAACAGGAGTTTAACGTCCTACTGTTCGGCTCCATCTGGGCTAATGAAGATGGGAATACATCATACAGTTTCCCCAGACAACGACATACTCTTATATCAAATTCCTTTTGTCAAGTGTTCTTTTACAAGCACGCCAGGAATTCATAAATGTATCATTTGTACACGGTGTGGCTCTCCGATGTTGTTAAAGAATTCATGGGTTTCCTTTTGTCGGTGGCATGCACAATACTAGATCTTTTTTATCTGAGAAATATCTTTCCCTAGGGTTAGGGTCCAGTTTTTAAACTACATATTCTGAAGGGTTAGGGTTAGAATTGTGGGGAAAAACAAGATCTAGTATCGTGCCAGTTGCATTGGAAAGGAACTGCGCTTAGTCATTTGGATGGGACAAAAACATGAGACTCCGTGTACATGATGACATACATGTAAAAGAACTTGTGATAGTTGGAATTCAATTGTTGTCCGGGCAGATTTTCACTCATTGCACATATGGGCCCAGACTGTACAGCGCAGTGGACGCTTACGGCTGACCCCCGGATCCATTTATTATTATAAGCAATATTTTATTCAGATTTGTATCTGAATAGGGATTGGAGAACAGGCATAGCCTATATTTGTGTATTTTTTTACAATGTCTATTTTCTGTCTTGTCCCCAGATTTATCTTGTAGATTTTTGTTTTGCATGTAGTGCGGTCCTCCTGCACTTACTATTAGTGCAGAAAAACTAGACTGTTTAAGTCTCATTACATCCATTCATTCCAAAAAATCTGATAAAAAAAATCTCTAAATTCAAAAGAGTCTTTATATTAAATACTTGGTTATTTCGATATACATACAAACATATACATGGGTTGGTTATTTTACAGATTGCATTGACAGCATTGCTCATTTTTATTCATAATATTTATAGTTTTCTCAACTTTAACCTGAGTTATATGAAAATAAAAAACGATATTCTAAATAATCTTAACGATAATTCATAATATATATTCTAATGATGGTAAAAATATTCACATCAATATATGTTAGAAAATAACAAAATATGCAATAGATAAACTATTGAAAATAAAAAATGTCGGCTAACAATTGGATTGTAAATTGAAACAATGAGCTACAAGAATCTTAAATGACAAGTTTGAAAAGGTCATCAACTGATCTTTAAATTTTTAACAAAATGGTCTTCATAATATATCTTTAACTCACCTAATAATGCCCTTAATAATCAAGACAAGTTTGAAAAGGTCATCAAATGATCTTTGAAATTTTAACAAAATGCATTGATGTGTTTTGTATAGTAAGTGCCCTATTCCAGAGGTGTGATCAGTAGTAAAGTAACCGAAGATGCATGTTCTGTCTTCCGTGCTATTTTTACTGAACACACTGGTTACGATCCGGTACTAATAATATCTATTGATTTGTCTTTCTTGCATCAGTTTCTGACTTTCTTTTTCTTAGGCTGCGGTAGAAATCAAAGCCTGGTTGGAGCCTTCAATAATTTATTGATAAGCTCACTGTGCTAACAATGTGTCATTTACCAGTATATAAAGCTTCTCCACATGTGACAAGAGACTACCTGTTTATTTTTGTTTAACCAACAAGGGCTGTCATACTATTAGTCCTACAAATCAACCTAACGAATGCTTTCAACCAGATCTTGATGGTAAAAACCCATAGCTGTTCGAATGTTACAGTCCTTAGCTTCTTATGGTTCTGAGTGAACATAAAAAAAAATGAAAATGAAACGGAGCATTAGTATTACACCAAATTACTGTATACAGGGTAATTGCTGTGAATATTAGTTTTTTTGTTTTCATAAATTTGTGATTTATCAAGTGTCAAGTATATATAATATACACAACAATATATAAACATTTAATTAAGGTAGTGGGTATAAATATAAATACAATATGTCATTCACCAATCTTAAATATGCCCTTTAAATGTGTTAATAGCTTTATTTTATGTCCGGGAAGTGATTTTAACATGATAATGAGTAGTAATGCAACTAGAAGCTATTCAACAGGTAGAAAAATGTCATGCTTTATTTAAATGCAACATGTATATAGATGTCTATTTACATTATACATTATGTATTTTATATCTTATCACAGAAAAGCTACATTTATCATATTCACAACTTTCAATAAATCAACAATTAAAATGAAAATAGTTATTATCAAATGAATCAGAATTTATGCATAAAGAAATAATTTCAAATAATCAAGCTTTATAAATTTCATGTACAAAGCAGGTGCATAACAGTAGGCATTAAACCCCATTTCATTTTATTTCATTTCATTTTAATGTACAAAGCAAGGAATTCGTTCTGGCTAATATATACATGTACCATCATTATTTATCATGAAGGAAATAAGCTTTTAATAAATAATATAAAGGTTGCATCAATTTAAAGGTGTTTTATCTTTCTGTGAATGTAAATAATTTAATACAGGTAATTTCATAAATGTAGCCGTTTAAATATTATAAATAACTAATCAGATACAACTTCGCCTAAACTCCCATTTCATCTATATACCGACATCACTCTTTTATTCAGTGGAACTAGACTACAAAAGTATTAGCGTAAAGAACACCGCTGACAATACCGGTAGCTCTAAAAATGTTTCTAGATTTATATCTTCTATAAATATCTAATATTCACAACTAATATAGATATGTTAACTGCTTCTCCCACACAAAACACACACACACACTATAATCAGTTATCTCCCTTTTGTTCTTTTTTTATTAATAAATTCATTAATTTGCTAAGTTTCTTTTAAAATCCTAGAGGATGTTGTTGATAGAGTCCTCCATTACTGACAACGTCACGTGAAATTTGAGCAAGTTTATCGTAATTTTTTAGATTTCCTGAATCTTTGATATCACTTAAATTTGTATTTATCCTAGTGGCAGCCTGTAAAACAGAAAGAAAGACAATTAGCATTTACAATAAATGAATGAATGAATGAATGAAATAAGGTTTATCATTATGCACCTAACCTGGTCTAATGGAAGATGGGCATATGCCATACAGTGTGCTATGAGGGAAAATTTGCCCGGGCAGTGGTGCTACGGCCTACTCTTACATCGAATTCCAACTGCCAAGGGATCTTTTATGTGCACTCCAATGTGTTCACGGGACCTTGGTTTTTCCGTCCCATCCGAACAACTGTGCAGCTGAAATCACGCCTGAATCTAGATGAACTTTCTAGGCCAATGCAGGGATGGAACACCCAACCTCCAGGTTAGCAAACCAGCGCCTTGTCTATTTAGCCACCATGATCCCCTATTTACAATGAGAGAGTGAGAAAAACTTGTTCATTGCAAGGACAATTTTATTACAGTAAATGCTTGCATGTAGGGGTATTTAGCAGTTGCAGGAAATCAGGGAGATGACCCTACTTTTTTGTCAGATACAAGCTTGATATCGAAACCATATGTCACTAGACAGAAACAGTGAGTGTCAGGGAACACTTACATTTTCCAGAACACTCCATAACACTTCCCTAATTGGATTGTCTGTTGTTTAAGACCTTTGAAGTGACTTTTTTTAATTACAGGAGATGTGATATTTAACGCAAAGATCCCTTTAAATTTGAAGAAACTTTTTAAAAAAGTCTACATATATTTACCTCATCACACCAGATATTGGCAATGTCGGTTTCATGTTGGGCAGATGGATGTTTTTCACTTAAACTTCTAGATGTTCGAGATAATACACACACCATAGAGTAAATATCAATGGCAGAGTTGGCTAATCTGTTTAATAAAAACTGTTCATCTGAAAACATAAAAAAACATTGTAATTTGTAAGTGCTATTTTTCAGTAATTCAATCCTTCTTCCAAATATGGATAACTGATATGGACATTACAGTATCAGTCTCTAATTTGTACAACAGTGCTAAGATTTTGAGCCAATGTTTTTTTAAAGGAATAAAGTATTTAAGTGAGTTTGAACATGATTGAATTGCTATTTTAGTCACCAGGGTTAGGTCTAACCTCTAACCTTAAAACCACAATTGAATTAAACTACAACATTGTGAAAGTTAAATCTGTTATGTAATTATTGTGCAAAGCCATACCAGCATATCTTGTATAAAACTAAAAGGAAAATTAAATTTCTTACCTATAATCTTTTTATTATACTTGATTAACAGGTATTCAACTGTAGCTCCAAATTCTTCAATAGCTTTAGATGCCTGAAGAATAAATCATAAATTACAATAAATATTTCATTCATTTATAAACTAAACTTATCTAGATTATGGATAATAGCAATATCTATAAATATAAATCATTTTGACAACCCAAACTCAGTAAAATATGCATTCAGTTAAATTTTGTCCGGAGCTGAGTATTTGATAAACTAAGTTATTTTATAAGAAGTTATTCAGGAGAACTTCAGGAGAAGTCTATCACAAAGGCGTAATCCATACCGTCTCTTCATCTACCGTTGGGTTAGATGGCTGAATGGTAAGCATGTGTAAACTGTATCGTAAGGTCTGTCATTGAGTCAACTGGCGTGGTTTCGATTCCCCTGATGTACGTGACAAGAAGTATGGTCGCCTGTCCAACTGCATGGGTTTTCTCACTGTTAAAGACCCCCACACGCAAGCGAATTATTGAAATCAAAATTGAACCATGTGTAAGTCAAAAAATGACCTAGTTTGTGTGGAGTGGAAATTTCTCCCATCTCTCTCCCTCAAGATCTCTCTCTCTAGATTTATTAACAAAAGTAATGAGCACTATTTGTCCTTATTTGCTATTATTCTTCATCAGACACATAGGGGTAAAGCATTAGAACATTTAAAAATACAAAATAAATAGGTGGAAAATTGTAGCTGTGCGAGTAAAATTCTCCTCTCATGAATATCACATGTAGCCATACGTATGTCTCAAAATGACGGAAATATTGTGTTGATGGACAAATTTTTGTGGAGTTACTATGGTAAGAGCAAGCAGTATGGGTAAAGAAGTTCAATATAGTAGTAACATACCTTGTTAGAAGAATCAGAGAGTTCTGGTGCTACATACTGTGATAAAGATTCACCAGTACTCATACCAACCATTCTATAATAAATCAAATAAAAAATGTCATTTATACAAACATTAAATAGAGAGAGAGAGAAATTGGGTTTAACGTCCACTCAACACAAACTAGGTCATTTCGAGACTAAAACTACAGTATCCTGCTTGATCAATTGTTTGGGTTCTTATTTTACAAAGGTTTGCCTGTCAAACCTTGTGGGTTTTCTCTGGATCCTCCAGTCTCCTTCCACTGCTAAAGACCCCTGCGCAAAAATGAATTATTGTGATAAGATTGAATAATATGTTAGTCCCGATATGACACAAAAGTCTAGTAGACGTTTAAACAACCCCCTCTCTTGCTCTCTAATATACATTTGTAAAATAATTTTCCAATCTGTATCCACATTCATTAATCTGAGATGGCTGTAGGATGTTAAACCTCATTCTATATCTGACGTCGAAAGATTTAGGTTGTGTTAATTACGACATATTTTGAGTCCCGATATCTAGCAATTTTTATCATGTGACAGGTTTTTTTTACCTCATGGCTCTCTTCGATCCAGCACCAAAGATAAGACCAAGATTAGCCGCGGGATTCTTCATGGCTTTCTGTAATTCTTTTAATGAACTTCCTGCATACTAAAAATAAATAAATACTGATTAGAAATCATATGTATCTTTAAATAAGAACTAATTTGGACATGAAGTATTTTCAATTATTAAAGGTGGTAGTAGTTTTACATTTTATCGTCTGCATGCAAATGAATTTAATGGAATTGAAAAATTACCATGTTTTTAATGAAATGACTTGGGCTATGTTTTAATGGAATATATCATATTTTCATAAAGCTTAAACTTACCTGGATTCCTGTTAATGAGACGAATAATCTAAGAATGTCATTCGTTCCCTCAAAAATACGGAAAATACGAATATCTCTCATAACACGCTCTAAACCACATTCCTGAAAAATTGTGATTAAAATAACTAATCTTTGAGAAAAAATAACTGAAATCTTTATCTAAGTTAGATCAGAACCTATAACTCCTATTTTTGGCAGAGTGTAATTTGTATTTAATTTTTTGAAGCCCACTGGTGGTATCAGAATGACACAATTATTTTTAACTGATTAAAATAACTAATCTTTGAGAAAAAATAACTGAAATCTTTATCTAAGTTAGATCAGAACCTATAACTCCTATTTTTGGCAGAGTGTAATTTGTATTTAATTTTTTGAAGCCCACTGGTGGTATCAGAATGACACAATTATTTTTAACTGACTTTAGGTTAGTGTTGCGCATTGGACTAAATAAAGATAAATTTAGGTCAAGTTTCAGGTATCATTCAATATACCTTCATGTATCCCATACCACCAAGAATCTGAATAGCTTCATCAGCACAATACCAAGCAGCTTCCTGAAAATAAATAAATACTATGAAAATACACAACCATACAATCTAGCAACAATAAATTTACTTACAGAAATTTGTCATATTACAATATAATGGTATTGTTAACCCGTTAAGCGGGACATTTTTAAAACGTTAACTACCCCCTATTATGTAATCAATTTGACAAAGTGACAAAGAACTATGTGCTATGTTCTAAGAATAGGTTTAGGAAAATACCTCCAAGGCGTTTTATTACGCCCTACACATAGTGGAGTGGCAGTAGTTCAGGACGTAATATAACGTCCTACACATGCTGCGATCATGGGGGAATTCCCAAGGGATTTCCCAAAGTGACAAACTATGTGCTAAGTATAGATTGGGGAAAATACCTCAAAGGCGCTATATAAAACCCTACACACGGTGGAGTGGCAGTCGTTCAGGACGTAATATAACGTCCTACACATGCTGCAATCATGGGGGAATTCCCAAGGGTTTTCCCAAAGTGACAAACTATGTGCTAAGAATAGATTGGGGAAAATACCTCCAAGGCGCTATATAACGCCCTACACACAATGGAGTGGCAGTTGTTCAGGACGTAATATAAAGTCCTACACATGCTGCAATCATGGGGGAATTCCCAAGGGTTTTCCCAAAGTAACAAACTATGTGCTAAGAATAGGTTGGGGAAAATAACTCCAACCCGTTAAGTGCGTAGGTCGTTATATTACGTCCTGAACAACTGACACTCACTGTGTAGGGCATAATATAACGACCTACGCACTTAACGGATTAATCAAGATGAGTGAGATCGAAGTGGATATAAGTTTTACATAGTCGTGTCATTTAGTGTTTATAAAGATTAAAAGATTATAACTTACTGAAGCAAATACTTTACTAATAGCAGCTTCAATCTGAAATTCTGTTGATCCTTGATCCATGTTACCAGATATCATATAAGCCATACACTGAAATATATATATTATACATTTAACAAACCAACATGACAATAAACATCCCAGTATAAAGTTAAAGACAAAATTTGTTAAAACACACATAAATTTAAATGCATTAAATGCTCAAATGATTACCATGAGTTCTTACAGCTCTAAGTTAATATCAGATCTGATAAATGCTAGTTCCTCAGAGTTTAGTATGCTTTAACAGAGCTGGTAAGAACACTCAATTTAAAATATTTACAATTTGGAAGAACATGATTATCATACCTCTGTAACGTATTGTAACATAGTCATTCTAGCTATCTTCTCTTGTATAGAACCAAATGAATCTATTTTCTGTCCAAACTGAGTTCTTGTAGATGCATGTTCAATCTATAAACAAAACATTATACCTAATATAACACAATGCTGATACTAATCTTCTATTTATAACAAACGTGATCAACATCTAGATTAACAAAACAATTGACTGACATTCAAGATGTGTTATATAGATTATATACAATAATAAACGACCTGACACTACATTTTGTCAAAACTTCAAACACTCATAACTTTGCACCCAATAATGAAATTTGAATAAAAGTTTTAACCATTATCTATTTATAAACTTTTATAGCAAGAATGATAAGCTCTTTATCTAATTCGGATGTAACACATTTTTACGTGTGGGAGATTATTGTATATGGTTATAGGGGTGGCTCCAATTCAATGAGAAAATATTTGTTTTTTAAATTGCACTGTCAACTATTAAGCTAATGCTCTGAAATTTTCAGGACTTTATCGTTATCACTCAGGTTTTTGAAAAATTTGCATTTCGGAACCTGGACCACGCCCATTTTCCATAATCCAGGATGGCCACCCCATGCCATTGAGGAAAAGCGTTAAAAAAAACCTGCTCGATAAAATATAGATTGTTATATATCCTAGTAAAGCTAAA
Source organism: Patella pellucida (assembly GCA_917208275.1). NCBI lineage: Eukaryota > Metazoa > Mollusca > Gastropoda > Patellidae > Patella > Patella pellucida. The sequence goes on from OU795038.1 coordinate 13,718,539, forward strand.
ACACCAAGGAACATAATTATCTATATTTGAATGTCATAAGCTGTAGTAGAAACAAGTAATTAAAATAAATGTCAAATTTATTAGATATTTTCTCATTGAATTGGAGCCACCCCCCTTAAATCATATTATTGTTTGAGATGAGATGATCATTGGTTAGATTATATTGCCTTTTATATATAACAAGAAACGACTTACAGATTTTTGTATACAATATTTCATGGTTCCAGACAGAGCAGCAGCCATACCAAATCTACCATTATTTAATATATTCATAGCAACTTTAAACCCACCTCCTTCACCTAAAATATTCAATATTTATCACATAAATACAAAATATGAGCTTCATAGGAATATATGTTGTGTTGGACAAGTATACAGGTGAATCGCAGATGCTTGAGAGAAGAAATGGCCTGGTGTAAATCATACTGCTCGCAGTGTTTCGTTTGATTAGACCTAATCCTACTTAACACTGCTGTAACGGAAGCAAATTTTTGTTCTAAATTATGACTGGTCAATAGTCTGATTAACAACCAATAGACCTAATCCTACTTAACACTGCTGTAATGGAAGCAAATTTCTGTTCTAAATTATGACTGGTCAATAGTCTGATTAACAACCAATAGACCTAATCCTACTTAACACTGCTGTAATGGAAACAAATTTCTGTTCTAAATTATGACTGGTCAATAGTCTGATTAACAACCAATAGACCTAATCCTACTTAACACTGCTGTAATGGAAGCAAATTCCTGTTCCAAATTAAGACTGGTCTATAGTCTGAGTAACAACCAATAGCAAACTGAATAACAATATCATTATGTTTTAAACAGAGCTCCACATTGGACCAAATATGTTTCCATAACGTTAAGTTATGATTCAAGATTTTATTGCGACCAATTAACCAGTGCATAACAAAATATTGCAGAAAAACTAATTGTGACAAACAAAGCTATCAAAATGGATAAAATGTAAGGAATACTATTTGGAAACGAACAATACTTTCACTGTTATTAATACCCTAAATCACTGTCCAAAGTTTTAGGGAAGAACCCAGATTAAACGAAGGTCTGTCAATGATGCTGTACTTGGGATAGATTTGATTGAACGGAAAGAATAGACACACTCCCTCTAAAACTTGTGTATCAAAAGGCAATCCAGCAATGGCCAGAGAAGGATTTCTTGGGTTATTGCTTCTTGATTATGGGATACAAGGTAAAGCTTTACTCACCAGCAAGAACATTTTCTGCTGGAATTTTAACGTCTTCAAAATATACCTCGGCTGTGTTCGAGCATTTTATACCCATCTTCTTTTCTGGTGGACCACTGAAATTATAAGATAAAAATTCAATAAACTAATTTTGGGACTAACATATTATTTTATTTTATTTCAATAATTCTCTTGCGCTTAGGGTTTTTTAGCAGTGGGGGGGGGGGGGGGGTGAATGGAGAACCCAGAGAAAATCCATGAGGTTGGACAGACAACCTTACTCCTTGTCACATATAAGCGGGGAATCGAAACCACACCAGCTGACTAAAAGACAGCGTGCAAGTGCTAACCATTCAGCCATCCAACCCCACCTCAACACAAGAACTATGGATCTTTCACCTTTGTTTTGTCTATGATCTGCAATGGATTGGCTGATCATGCATAAACATGGTTGCTGTAACATGTTGTCATGTTATAAGAATATTTTGGATATAATTTTTGAATAACAAAAAAATACCTAGTAACACCACCAAATGATCGTTCTACAATAAACGCTGTGACTTTATCTTTAGTTTCACCAGTTTTAGCATCTTTCACTGGGGTCTGTAATAAAACAATACAAACAGAATATTTAAATATGAGGAATATCTGATCTTAATCCATTCACAAACGCAAGAAATATATGAAAAGTAAGTTTTTAAAACATAATAGATACTCAAGAATTATATTACAAAATAAGTAATAGTTTGTGATCACTATCGATGAAAAGTGACATCTAAATGAAACAATTGATGTCTAAATTATTGAGTCAGGGAATTACAAAATGATATTAAAAAAAGAAAGATAAAAAAAAATAAATTTAAAAGCCAAAAAGTCCTTCAATTTCACTTATAAATAAACAACACAATTACGGTACCAAATACAGACAAATAATCTATTTGTTTTTACCTGAGCAAAGACAGTAAATATTTCTGATAAGCCACCGTTACTGATCCAGATCTTAGAACCATTTAAAACGTAATGTTTACCATCATCTGATAATACAGCTCGGCATCTGATTGACTACAAATATATAATACATGTTTTTATATGAATACTGTACACAAAACATAATATTCATTTAAAGGGACAATAACACTCTTGCTGGCTTGACAGGTCCAGAAAAAAAATGAGCCCTTTTCTAACTACAAGATGTTTAAGTGTCCTACCTGTTGTGTAAATTATCCATTACATCCTATTTTACTTGTCCAGAGGGTTCGAAAATATGTTTAAATCCAAGTTGCATTTGAAAGTGCTTATGTAAGGCTTTTCAAACCATGTTACGGTATGTAGTTGAATTTTTCCAATTTTTTAAATTAGGTGTGTTAAGATGAAATTTGTATCATTTTTTAATTGAAATATTGTAAAATAGTAGAAATTGTTGACCAGAATAAAGATTGGAACATATTAGTCAGTTACAACAAGAGTGGTATTGGGGCTTTAAAGATATACTCCTCAAGATTAACATTTGAATTAAGACTCAAAACTTATGATGCTATAATGGAGAGGAGAGAGAGAGAGAAATGGGGTTTAACGTCAACTCAACACAATTAGGTCATTTTGAGACTTGCGTGTGCAATATTTATATCTTTCATTCGGTAAAATGGTAGCCATTTCCATACAGCAGCAGAATTAAGTCCTGCACCTCAAATTTACCACTTTTATTTTCCGATACTGAAAAATGTCTACTTGTTTACTTTGAAGACTTTTTAACTTTAGTCCATAAATAAGTTTAATCAGGGAGTAAGGCAAATCATTTTCAACCATGGTAATCTAAATTCACTTCACGCATTTGAAGAAACATTTTTTTAAATTCTCCAAAATATTTAGCACTTACACTGGCATCAGATCCACTCTGTGGTTCAGTTAAACAGAAACAAGCCATAGTTTCTCCTGAAGCTAGTTTTGGTAAATATTTGGCTTTCTGCTCTGGTGAACCAAACAATAAAATACCTTTGAAGCCAATAGACTGAAACATAAATAAACATAAACAATACAATTTTGATCCAGGAACGGGGGAGAGAGAGAGAAAAATGGGGTTTAACGTCCACTCAACACAAACTAGGTCATTTCGGGCACTAACATATGGTTTGAATTTTATTTCAATAATTCGCTTGCTCCTTGTCACGTACAATGGGCATTCTAAACCATGCCAGTTGACTCAATGACAAGACCCCTGATGATGCAGCACAGGCCCAGGAAGAGAGCAATCACTTGCTTTAATACAAACCCACATAGATTTAATTGCTCACCTAAATTATGAAAAGAGCTCTTGTAAATCCCAAAATACAACCAAGAGATCAGATTTCAGTAATTATTATTTCTTCTTAACAATTGCATATGATGAAGCAGGGCTTTCTGTTAAAATTTTGTCCAAGAATATTTTTAATGTTTTCACAAATATGAACTATAAATTGCACCATTGAAGTATGAATACACTTGACAGGGATTCCTTTTATAAGGCCACTTAATGGATTAGTTGTACGATTTGAGTTCAGAATATATCGTTATGGTTACATCTCATACTTACACAATGTTTTGAGACTTTCAAATTAAAACAAAAACCACATCAGTTTGAGTCATACCAGTGAATTATAAAAATGTGTCTGAACAATCCTGTGTCATGAACATGCTGTTTGGATGTAATGAGTGTAGTTTAAATATTCATAATTATTATCATTGCAGTATCTAATTCTAAATCATACCTGATGGGCACCAAGAGTAATACCAACACCTAAATCATGTGCACCAACAATTTCTACTAATCTAGCATACTGTGTATTACATAAACCAAGTCCACCTGTTTTAATACAAAGAAAAGAAATTAAAAACAACTTTGTGAAAGAGAGAGAAAAGGGGTTTAATGTTCAATCGACATAAACTACCATGTAGATCATTTCGGGACTAACATGGTTCAATTTTATTTAAACAGTTCTTTAGCAGTGGGAGAAAACCTGAGGACCTGGAGAAAACCCACGAGGTTGGATAGGCAGCCCTACTCCTTATCACATACAACTAGGAAAATCGAAACCACACCAGTTGACTCAATGACAAACCTTATGATACAGTGCGCACATGCTAACCATTCGGCCATCCAATCCCTCCCAACTCAAAAACAAACCTTAAAATCTAAACTGCACGCATTTGACCACTAGACTACCCATCACCAAAATATGTCGTAGTGTGGATAAAGAGTATCATATCAGGGCCGTATGTATGATTTTAAAAGTGGGGGTGCAGCAGAGAGTTGGGGTGCCATAGCCTCCACATAGCTGAAGGGCGCCCTTATAACCGACCGACTTATCAGTGTCTTAAGATCATTACTGTGTGATCATCATCATTTCTCGGGTGCCTTATTTTTCGGGGGGTGCTAAATACGACCCTGAACCATACACATTATTATTATGTAACATACCTAGATCCTGGGGAACCTGTAAACCAAATGCTCCCATTGCTTTTAATCCTTCCATAGATACATCATCAACTTTCTCTATAGAATCATTTTTCAATGCATCATTTTGTTCCTGAAATAATCAAAAGAATTAAGAGTTACTTTAAAATTAGATAAAGAGCTGGCAGTTCTCACTATCATAACAGTTAAAAACTAGATAATGTAAAAGGAATGTGCTGAAAACTTTGGTCAAATTGATCCACTCTGAACCGAGAATATAGCGACTGAATTCTAGGCCTAGCCTCCATGGGCGTGGATTTAGGGGGGGGGGGAACGAATATGTCTCTGTCCCCCCCATAATTTTGATCGCCAAGACAAATTTTTATTTAGTCTACTTGGAAAAATAAAGTGCATGAAATCTAATAAAACACCAATTTTTACGGGCTGGAATAGCATTAACACACATTTGTGTCAAATATTCCAAAATTTTGTTGCGGGTTCCATACAAGGTTAGCTCCTCTTATTCGTCTCTAAAAGAAACCCGAAGCCGCTGTCTGTAAACCTGAATTTTTTGGGGGGCAATACTAGTTTTACTTCCCTAACTGTGATCGGATCGTAACAAAACAGTAATTTTACTTTTCTTTTAATTGATTACCACTTATTTGTACTGAGTTGACGAAGGATTTAAACATTTTGTATGGATCCACTCTATTTTGTGCAACATTTTTCGGGCATCCATTATTATTTGTGAATGCAGCTGTAACAATCTGATTGGATGGTTGGAATTCATAGTGGGATTTCGGTTACAAAACCATTGGATACTTTTGGAGTTGCTTACACAGGCTAGAACAGAAGAAAACGCCTTTGCGCTGGTTAAATTTTCCCCAGAGGGTCAGGCCCCCCATATACAGCTACGATTGATTGGTTGGTATTTTTATTTAATAGTAAATAGTTTATTTGCAAATACATATATAGTAGCATATGTGTAAATACAAACAGGATCAGAAGAAATTATACAATTTAAAAGTCTTCTCCCAGTATAATGTAAAATATATATAAATACCACTGAAATTTTTAATCAGTCTGGTTGTTTATTATGTAATGAAACATCCAATTGATCTGAACATCAATGTTAATTCCCTTTATCTTGCATGTAACTCTTTGTATGCAAGCCTGGAAATAAGGCACCTGTCACTGTCAGGCACAAAACCTCTGGTGTCTGTCATTTTGTCCGGCACTGATTTGTCTTTTTTATTGATATTATTAATACATATCCGGTACTGAGTTGAAAATGTCAAGTACTATTTTATTAGTGCCTGGCATTTTGTCAGGTACATTTAAAACCATTATTTCCAGGCCTGTTTGTATGGAGTGTACATATTGCAATTGTATTTTGTATTATAATTATCAATAAGGAGACAGATTAATATAAGCCTTTGGCCTGCTTTTGAAAGTTACATTTTTGACAATGTATGAACACATGTATTAAACATGAATCTTCTTATTTGAATATAATATTATTCAAATCAATTTTGTCTCACCTCGAAAAATTTAGCGACAGGATCAACCAACTCACGAAGGAACTGTCTTTGATCTTCATTCAAAACTGAAAATAATTTTCAAAGATCATATTCTGAGAAAATACAATTCAATAAACAGTGATAGCACTTATTAATGTACATTATCTTTAATCTTGGTCTAAATAGAAAATGCTAATGATCGAACTCGGTCAATGTAGGTATTCACCTAACAAACACTAAACATCAACTTTGAGAGAGAGAGAGAGAGAGAGAGAGAGAGAGAGAGAGAGAGAGAGAGAGAGAGAGAGAGAGAGAGAGAGAGAGAGGTGGGGTTTAACATCCTAGGTCATTTTGGGACTAACATATGGTTTCAATGACTGGCTTTATGATAGTGTGCACATGCTAATCATTCTGCCACCCAACCCCCTATATCAACTCGTACATTCTACCTCAATTAAAAGCAGATTTATTGTGTTCCAAAAAGTGTGTCAGATAGATAGATGGATGAATGACAAGCCTATTTTAATTTTAATAGTCAGTCACCTGTTTTCCTTGAAAGGCAGGAGAAAACAGAGAGAATACACAAGGACGGACTGGTGATTCTACATTTGATCACATACCGGTATTTGTTGTTGCATTCCCACACTCACAGTCACAAGCATAAGGTCTGCAGTGCAGCTCATATTACAAATATTTTACCCAAAACAATTAATTACCTTCAGGAAATGGAAATACTTGATCTGTGGCTATCTGACCTCGAAATAAATTCATTCCAAAAGATTTAGTTTCCTGAAGAAAAGAAAAGTATGCATGCATGCCATCATAGTCCATAGATGATAAGCATGTTCAAACTAATTGGACAATAGATTCTTTCAAATAAATAAATTTTAAATGCATTCATATGGAGTGCTAATCTTTGGGCTGCAAGTATTTGTATCCTTATCTCTAGACCCTGACATTCTGCTTTTAATCACATTTCTTTCTAACTTGTTTCCTGGTACCGGTACTGATGAGATCAGATTTTAATATTTCAGACAATTGAAACTTTAATAGAAGAAAGCGCATTTAATGTGAGTGCATAAAATTATTTCATTAATATATGATGTAAGCTTGACAACAAAAAAAAAATTTATTTAAAAAAAAAGAAAGAAGTTAAAATCAAATATAAATGAGACCGAATGAATGAAAGTAAGAATACTTCCTAAAATTCATGCAGGCTTATAATTATGCAATAAACTCACTGGAATGTATAAAGCTGACCTTTAATTTGACATAAATATTATAACCTGCCCTTTATTACTATTATTAGTTATATGTCAGCCAGCCATGGCCAGTCATTAACAATTCAGTCAACTGGAACAGTTTCATAAAAGAGGAGATTAATGACTAACCTATATTTACAGGTAATTAGGGATATGAACTTTAGACTTTTTATAAAAAGGGTATAGTTCACAAAAAGTTATCTCCTGACCTGTCACTACTGATTTATAGAAACTGTCATATATTGTTACTCATATTTATATTTAATTCATTTGCTAAAGTAATAAGAATCAGTCTTTAATTAAGTTTAAAAGCTGGTAACAAAAAACGGTAAATAGTACTGGCACTGGTACCAGTATTTTGCATAAACGTCAGATGAACAATTTTTAAATGTGGGCACAATTATGTGTTCATTATACTTTTTTTTCTATGAAAACTGACTGATTATTTTCCCTATCCTTACCTTCTCAGTGCTTGCATAACGCTTGGAATTCACCAAACTGCTACAAATGCTGTAAAATGAACATAATAAACATAGTTTAGAATAATAATGCTATTCAACTAAAAATAATTAAATATGTTGTTTTTTATTTGGTTTGAATTTGATTCAAATGGATTCACACGTTTCATAATGTCATTTTATTGAAAGAGTCCAAAGTCCACAATTTATTGTTGAGCCGACTTTTTGACGAGTTGTTTACGTTCATGTTTTCAATGAAACATTGAATTGATACAATCCATATTTACCCAGTAATTCGATGTTGATTTTCTCTACCAGCAATAGTAACCAGCTTCGACAAAAATTTGGTTGACCGCAACATTTTTGAAGGTGTTTATTGCCTAAACGTAGCAACACTGTGGAGTCTAACTTTCTTCTGTCTTCTGCTTGACCTTAGGGGTTACTGCGCACGCGCATTTCTGGTCAGTTTCGTACAAAATTATCGACTTAAAAAAATTGAATTTGTTCTCGTATCTTAGAAAATATGTAGCCAAAAAACATAAGTTGAATGGTAAATGAAAATCAATAGATTCTAGCTTGATAAGCAAATTAGCCCAGTTATGCCTTGTATATTTAAATATTATAACGTCTTCGCGCACTCGGCAAACTTCGGCAGAATCAGTTGGGGTTTGCCGAATGCGTCTTCCAGGTGCAAACCGTAGCGCCGCCTATCTATACATCTCGCGAATATCTGGATCTGTATTTTGTGAAAACAGAGAACAACGGGAAAATGACTGCACGGAACTTCGAGACAACGTCAAAAATGGCAACTTCGGGGCCGAGAGATCGAATGATGACTTTAGAACGTTTAGAAACACACATATTTGCTGCAATAAATAGCGCAGGTTAATCTTCGAATACTACTACTAGAGAGTTCTTCCCCTTTTGCGATTTATGTCTAGCCCTAGCTATAGGGCCTAGGCCTAATTTCGACTCCTATTTGTAGGCCTATCTTTTTTTTTATTATGCCTGCCTAAAACAGTAAAAGTAAAACTAAAAGTATGAACTCTTAACTTCAAACTAAACTTGTTATTGTTGCAGGAGGGTTGGCTGGCCCAATGGTTTAATATTTAATAACTGTGCGTGTGTTAGATCACAGTTATGTGAGTCAAGTGGCGTGGTTTCGAATCCCCCACTTTTAATATGTGACAAGGAGTAGAGTTGCTACCGCATGGGTTTTCTCAGGGTCTCTCAGGTTTTCTCCCATAGCTTAAAAGGACAATCCCGAATTAAACAGAGGCTCAAAAATAAAAGTCTTAAGAATGTATGAAAATAAAACGACAAAATATAGGGGAATGGTGAATTTTGAGTCGTTTGGATGTGAACGCCAAAACTGCTTATCAGACAAACGTAACCCTTGTAAGATATCAGGTCAATTGTTTCGTTGGGTGACCTTAAAATCGATTACGGTTACTTGAGAGGGTTATGCAGTGAATAACCCATGTGCCGTACTTGATAAAGAAAGGCGAATTTCAACTGCACATTATTTCTATAAAAAAAATGGTTGGTTTTATCCAGATACCACAAAATACACCTTGGGGCACCAGTCTCAAATTCCAGATGAAGACTGACAGATTTAAGTCGTTTGAAAACGTATCATAAATACTGAAGTAGTTGCTCGGCCCTTGACTCGAATATTTTAAGGGATTTTAACACAAAATTAAGCAGTTTTATTGCCAAAACAAATATCGGGATTAGCCCTTAAAGACACCTTTGCGGAAGCAAATTATTGAAACAAAATTGAACCATGTTATTGTTAGTCCCAAAATGAACTAGTTTTTGATGTTACCTGAATAACAGTCGCACGGAAATTGTGACTGACATGTACATTCCAGTTTCAGTGTTTGCCCCAATTGCAGTAACCCACTGCCTTTCAATAACAATATTGTAAGAAATGCAGTCTTAAGTTTATGGCTTCAAATAGCATAATATGTGGTTCATATCTGAAGGAATCTCAAATCTACGTTTATTACGTTTGACAACTTTTATGTCGTCTTTTATGCTAGAATGTGTAATCCCATAAAAATAATCAAAAAATTTCTATGTAGTTTCAGAACACAGAACCTGCTTAGGTCAGAATCCAACTGAATGGCAGCAGTGACAAGGACAGCTGTCTAGTCGTTCAAATGGGACGGAAAACTGAGGTCCTGTGTACACATTGGCTTGTACGTAAAAGATCCCTTGGCAGTTGGAATTCGATATAAGAGTAGACCGTAGCGTCGCTGCCCGGGCAAAATTTACCTCACAGCACACTGTATGGTGTATGCCCGTCTTCCATTAGCCCAGGTTAGGTGCAGTTGTAAGAGGAAGACATTAAACCCCATTCCATTCATTTATTCATTTGAATCATAAACGCTTGAAATGTAAAATACTCTCATTGAATGTAAATTTTATATATTCAGGTCATGCTATTCAAGAATTGTCTAAAGACAAACCAGTATCGAAACAAGTTGAGCAACATACAACAGCATTCTTAAAAACATTACAAGAAATTGATACTGGACTTACCTTACAGATAAACTATCTTACTCAAGTTTCTACAGGTTTATTGTCTTCAATAATTATTTGCAAACCCTTGATTCTTTTGCCATCGCCTATGTCTATCCGTTTTCTACAGTTTTTTGGGAATACCCTACAGACTGCATTTATCCCCTGGAATTTATATGCATCATTTAGATCAGTGAAACGAAGAAGCCAATTTAATTTCAGCAATTTCCAAAAATTACTTTTATAGGGTTATTGACCTTGTTTACCTTGTGAACACTCGAATGACAAAAGTTATCATCCGATTTATATGCATTATTTAAATGAATGAGTATATCAAAAAGATATTACCAAACAATGCAAATGGCCATCAGCAGCTTTAACTCCATATAATTACTACCACAAAAAGTTCAAAGTACATAGTAAGGGGGAAGATGGCTGAATGGTTAGCACGTATGCTCTGTATCACAAAGCCTGTCATTGAGTCAATTGCTATTGTTGTATACATGTGAAAATAGTATAGTAGGGTCGCCTGTCTGGTCGCCTGAGATTCCTCTTGGTTTCCTCCCACTGCTAAAGACCCCTATGCGCAAGCGAATTATTTAAATAAAATTAAACCATATGTAAGTCCTAAATAACCTAGTTTTTGTCAACTGTGGCTTTACCCAATTTCTCTCTCTTTCTCAAGGTGCATACATGGCACCGCTTAACCCATTTTTTTTTTAGAAAATAATAATCAGACAAGAAACAAGTCTGGCCCAAAAGATCACCACATTTTTTTGTAATTGTTTTTTTCAATTTTTATTTTAGGTCAACCACATGAGGGATCTTGTTACGCTGCCCAAAAGGATTTACAGATGGCATTCCACAGATTAGAACATGTAAAAAGTCGCTTAGGAGAACTTGAAAAACTTAAAACCGAACATTTACGTATCAGACAAGCTCAGGGACAGCCCATGATACGAAGTTATTCATTACCTGAGCAATCTCATATATAAACTTATTTATATGGATGTGAAATTGTGAAGGGGTGTTTGTTGGCCGATTGGTCTAACGCACGTGCTTTAGATCGTAAGGTCTGTTATGTATTCATCTGGCATGGTTAAACGTGACAAGGAGTAGGGTCGCCTCCCATTGCTAAACCTGAATTTAAGCCTGAATGTAACTAGTGTGTGATGGACTTGTTAATATTTGTAGGCAGGAATTGTTGTCAGTTGAGAGTAAACTCCTCTTAACTGTATATCAGGCATACCTCAAAGATTAATAAAATTTGAAGCATGTTCTATTGTTCTAAAGACAACAAACTGATTGTATTAAAATAAAACTTTAAAGATGCATTATGTAAGATTCAGGTGAAGAACAATAGGCAGATTTATTTCTTATATAATTTGGCGCAATATAGCCCAGTTGATGCTGACATGCCATAAAACCACATTTCATTCATTCAGTCATCTCTTGCATAATGCATCTTTAACTAAAAATTGCTGATCATCATGAGCAACTTTGAATCCCTTGCAACCTACAATTTTGTGAAAATTGAATCTCTGAAAGGCATATCAGTCAAAAAAATTAGAACAGCTCCATTCAGTATTCAAAGAGATAGGATGGATTTAGCAACAACTTTAAGAGATATGTGCTCAATTACTATTACTTAACCTGCATTTATTTTTCATTCAGCTTTACATTACATCACTGCTACAATGTGGTACATCACTGGCTATCATCATTAAAATCAAATTTATCAAACATGTTCAATTTTATCATACATATTATTTTGTATACATCGGACACATTTGTTATATATATATATATATCTCTGACTAAAAGGTCAAATAATAAATGTAATAATAAACAGTTTTGATTTTTATACCCACATTTAAAGTTGCATTTTGTAAAATTTAGATAAAAGAGCTGACTGTTCTTCTATAATAGTTCAAAAATAGATAATTGGATTATTTAAAAATTGTTCAGCATAATTTGTTGACAAAGGATTTAGACCTAGCAATAGCATGAACAGACTTTCTGCTGGTGAGTTTATTAGTTGACTTCGGTTTCCATTCCATCCAAAACAACCAGATACATTTTCTTGCCAGGCCCATGATCCTGCACCACTGACCAGGCTGTAACTTTCAGAGGAAGTTTGTCGACCAAAAGAGATGCTTAGGAATTGACTGCCTGTTTTTACATAGTCAAGTACATGCAAAGTAAAGTGCCTACATACAATCTTTAAAGTATACTGTACTTCAGAATTCACAATAGAAATCAAACCAGAAATCTAATTTATTTATTTGGGAGACTAAAGGGGGATAACTCTGCACAAAGAACCCTAAAGTCATATTATCTCCCCTTAGACCACAAATCGAACAAATTTCGAGGTTTAATAGATCAAATAATGAATAATCAACAAAATGAAAGTGTTTTATTATGTAGTTATCTCACTGTTAATTTTCACACTTATGAGTTATTGTGAATTCAATACAGGAGAGTTTTTGATGTGATTGTGCAATGTGGTACCGGTATGTGGAAGAAGTTAAAACTTTGAACGCGTTTTGCATGGTTGGTTGTCTTTCCAGTCTTACTTTGTGAAAGACAAAACTTTAAATAGAACTTTGTCAAATTTGTTTGGAATGTTCATTACAGCATATAAGGTGAATCCCTTTTTTAAAATTATGAGTTTAACCTTTTTTAAAATCTGTTCAGCAAAATGATTTTAGACCTGGCATGAACAACTTTGCTGCTGATGGGCATTCGACTTCGTTTTTATTTTCTGGTCCAAACAACTAGATACTTTTCCTTGCCAGATCCTTCAACTTGCACCACTGACAAGGTGAAATCAGAGTGGTTAGTGAGAGATTGTCATAATTGCTCAGCCACATATGTTAATGATGATTCCATTTACCGATACTAGTTAATAGTATCAGATAATAAAAAAAGATACATGTTTTCTCTATTGTCTAAATATCGCATCCGGAAGACTGGAGATATTTTGCCAGTTGATATTTATGTGGTTTGAAACAAGTGGATCTCTTTAGATAAGGAAAAGTGCATTTGGCAGTATCACTGCCTATCAGCCACACTCTGAAAAGGGAACTTCCAATCGCAAGTAAAGGACAATTTTGAATTTGTATACATGTGGTTGGGAAATGATTACCCAATTGTACATGCAGAGTATTGATGTTCAGTATTTTCCAAAAGAGCCTGTATTAAAATAACTGCATATATTTACAATGCATTCTTCAAAGTATACTGCACTTCAAAATTTAGAACTTTGACAAACTAAATGATTCTCTTGCAGAATAAGAGTGTGGGATCAAAGGGAGATAACTCTGCACACAGAACCCTAAAGCCATATTATCTCCCCTTAGACAACAAATTTGCAGGATGAACCAAATAATAAACAAACAAATTTCATCAACAAAATGAAAATGTTTTATTTTTCATTAATAAATTTACATAATCTTTATATGAAAACTATCTTGGTTAATAAAAAATAAGCCTTAATGTGAAAACAATAATGAAGATATACAATTTTTAATTAAAAAGTTATTAGATTTGTTGTTTGTGGTGTGACAATTCAAGGATGGAGGAAAGTCAACATGTCAAATTTATATTAAAGTTTGTAAACACAGTCTGGGCTGAACAATGATTATCTTTGAAGAGGCAAAGAATACTGCGACACCAGTTGATATCAACTGACCTCTGTTTGCTGTTCAAAAAAGACTTGAACCTAATAACAGTTGATATTAAAATCTCTTTTACGCAGGAAGGAAGAAAAAAAAAGAAGCCATAAAGTACGTCCATCCCTAGGGATGATTATTTAAATGCAAATGCATGGTTAACAAATCCTTAGCGTACTTACAAATAGATAAATATGAGATCAGATTTGGGTAAATTATATTTTACAATTATTGAACATCCTGTAATATTTATATAATTTTAAACACAGCATTTATTTCACCATTTCTTCACATGGGGCTAGGTTATCAAACATTACATAAACTTACTGGGTTCTGTTCTATTATTATAATAAGGCATTCTTGCTTTAAGGGCTGAAGCCAGGTGTTAAGGTCCTCCAGAGACCAGAGATTAAGTGAGAATTAAATTTATTTATGAATGCAGACTCAAAATATAAACTACTTTAAATTATCTAAATACAAAAACAGTTTCAATTAATATACATGTATATGTTTGTAGTTAAACAACATGGCCAAGTGATAAACTGTACTGTATGTACTATAGTAAGCTGGTGACGAGTAGCGAAAAGATTAAACATACAATTTATTTTAATAATATGTACATGTATGTTGCTCTAATGATACAATAAAAAATCTTATGTTAATTGTCTTATCTGGTACTGCATAGTACCTGTAGCTTGACCAGTAGAAAAAGGGTTAAATATACAATTGTATATCTGGGACTGCAGAGTACCTGTAGCTTGTTGACCATAGGAACCAGTAGCAAAAGGGTTAAATATACAATTGTATATCTGGGACTGCAGAGTACCTGTAGCTTGTTGACAAAATGGAACCAGTAGCAAAAGGGTTAAATATACAATTGTATATCTGGGACTGCAGAGTACCTGTAGATTGTTGACCATACTCGGCATAGGAACCAGTAGCAAAAGGGTTAAATATACAATTTACTGTAATAAGCACTGTACTTTATGCTAGCTTCCCACTGTCATGTGATGCTTTATGATACGATTGTCCCTTTTGAGTCCACAATCTGGTATGTGGGGATACGTTTGGATATATTTCGATACTATCAACACAATTGCTACGACTAACTTCAATATGTGATAAGACCTGATGGGATCACCATGGTTTCTTCCCAATTATAATTGTAGCGCAACACGTACGTGATAGTGGGAACCTAGGATTAAATAAAACATAAAAAATCATGGCTATAATAAAACAAAATCAGGGCTGTACAAAAAGAACACATTTTGCCCACATTAACTTATTATTTAAATAAGCACATCTAGGAGAAATTTGCACCAATTAGGAATGTAACACAACACAAAAATTAACAAAGTTTATAATATATGAACCACATTTAACGGTATCATCTATAATATTTTTTTTTCTTTATATGAGATTCGTTAAAGCGACACTGTTGCATCCTCCTCATCCAAGGACATTTATACATACAATTAATTAGTAGTTTACAAAATTATTAACAACATGTCGCTCCATGTAGGTGAAAACCAAACAACTGAAACAGCATATTATGGCTAGACATTAGGAACAGGGGCCCGTTTCACGAAATGTTAACTAAGATAAAATCAAATTTTTGTAATTTGATTGGATGGTATTATATATTGATTTTAGTGCTTAGCCAATCAAAATTCTAGTATCTACTTAAATTTGGATTTTATCTTTAATTAAGATTTGAGAAACAGGCCCCAGTCCATCCATCATACAAACTGTGTGTTGCATGTGTAGTGAACAAGGGTTTGGGTTCAGGTAAGGTATATAGCTACAAGCAAAAACAAAATGGTGGACAGATTCTGAATCTCTCCTTTATTTCTAACATGAAAAACAAATCTATATCAAAAACCCATCTTCACATTTACAAGGGTATGTAACACTTTTCACACTTGTAAATTGTGAACATGATCAAAAAACAGTATTCATTCATTTACTGTCTCACTCACGTCATCATTCAAAAATAGCTTCAGCTATCAGACAGGGGCCTTCTTCAAATAATTTTAAACTAAAATATCTTAAGGAGCAAGCCTTTTCATTGGTTGTGAGTTTAATTTTGAACTTTTGACCAATGAAATGGCATCAATCATGTGAACAAGGTCCAAGTCAGATGAGCAGCTCCACATTATTGCTAATTTTGTCATGATTAAATTTAAAATCTACTATAAAGTTAATACAACAGTATTTTATGACATAATAGTTATTTAACCTTATAATAAAGTTAATACCCTCATATATAAACATATATTTATAATTACATCTTATATTAATTACATATTATTATACATAGCATGTTATTCCAATGTGTTTTATTTTATATTACATGTTAAACATACATTATGCAAGAGCTAAATCTGCCAATTGCATGTCTTTCTTTGGGCCTGAACTGTTGTATAAACTATTAATTGGACATTAATTAACTGATCCAGGCCATAATCAGTTCTATTTGGCATCGGATTTCTCCAATATTTTAATAGATTAGAACAGTTCAGCCATATTTTGATTTAATTTAAAAATGGAGGAGTGACACTTAGGTTCATACGACCAGTGCAGTAGTTAAAATTATTGCACACATCTTGTCGAACCTTCAAATGCTAATATCTTTGCTCGCAATAGAGTAATTTGAATAAAATTTTCAAATTATTCATTTTATATCATCTATTTTCTAACTATTTCACTTTTCTATTCTTGTCAGACAAAGTTAAATTATATTAAATTTTAAGTTGAATATCCCTTAGAAGCCTCTTTCTTAAAGACTATAATGCTATTATAATGCTATATGGCTGACTATGCAAGAAAGGGCTGCCTCTTACCTTGCCATTTGGCCGAGAATTCCCAACTTTGGTACCAGGTATTTATTTAATGCAGATAAAAAATGATGGTTTTGCAGAAATTGCATGTAATTAATACTGGTCTATTTTATTTTACAATCCAATATACTTCATTATAATCTATTTAATTGAAAGACTAAATAATCACAGCTATATATACTATTTGCCACAATAATTAATTTTATTATACACTATACAGAAGATAGGTTGCCAGGCAACAAAACATACGCCCACAGCAGCTAAATCGTCCGGGCAGTCAACAAGAGTTGTCGCATATTTTAACTTTTTTCGGTAATGAAACATTTATAATACACTAAAATTTGATTAAGAGTAACAACTCATTAAGTAATTATCAGAAAATCATTACAATTTGTTTGGCTTTGATAAAGTTCTCCTCCATGCTAACGTTTAGTATATGAAACATTTCATATCATGGATTTAGCTGTTTAAGTTATCAAAATTCATTAAAAATCTATATAATTGTTCGTCGCAAGCAAGACCTTAAACTCTGTGTTTCAATCTAAAGTGAATCGAATGTAAACTTTAGCTTCCAATAGTGTCCACAAGACGTTTTGAAGTGATCAAGGGCCATAAAAGTAATTTTAGAAAATCGCTGAAAATCAATAGGATTTTTCGTCTCATGACCTTCAACACTGTGTATAAATTTCAAGTCAATCGGATATTAACTTTAGCCGTTAGAGCGTTCAAAAGATATTTCAAAGTGATCAAGGGCCATAACTCTGGCAGTAATTATAAGAAATTGGTGAAAATTAATAGGCGTCTTCGTCTCATGACCTTTAATACCCTGTATAAATTTTAAGTCAATCTGATATTAACTTTGGTCTCTAGATCATCCACAAGATTTGTTGAAGTGATCAAGGTCCATAACTCTAGGGGTAATTATCGGATATCGCTGAAAATCAATAGGCTTTTTCGTCTCATGACCTTTAACACTGTGTATAAATTTAAAGTCAATCGTGATTTGAAGTGATCAAGGGCCATAACTCTGACAGTAATTATCGGAAATCGCTGAAAATCAATAGGCATCTTCGTGTCATGACCATAAACACTGTGTATAAATTTAAAATCAATCTGTTATTAACTTTAGCCTCTAGAGCGTCCACAAGATATTTTGAAGTGATCAAGGGCCATAACTCTGACAGTAATTATCGGAAATCCCTGAAAATCAATAGGCTTCTTCGTTGCATGACCTTAAACACTGTGTATAAATTTAAAGTCAATCGGTTATTAACTTTAGCTTCGAGAGCGTCCACAAGATTTTTTAAAGTGATCAAGGGCCATAACTCTGACAGTAATTATCTGAAATCGCTGAAAATCAATAGGCTTCTTCGTCTCATGACCTTAAACAATATATATTGAGCGTCCACAAGATTATTTGAAGTGATCAAGGGCCATAACTCTGACAGTAATTATCGGAAATCGCTGAAAATCAATAGGCATCTTCATGTCATGACCATAAACACTGTGTATAAATTTAAAATCAATCGGTTATTAACTTTAGCCTCTAGAGCGTCCACAAGATATTTTGAAGTGATCAAGGGCCATAACTCTGACAGTAATTATCGGAAATCCCTGAAAATCAATAGGCTTCTTCGTCGCATGACCTTAAACACTGTGTATAAATTTAAAGTCAATCGGTTATTAACTTTAGCCTCAAGAGCATCCACAAGATTTTTTAAAGTGATCAAGGGCCATAACTCAGACAGTAATTATCGGAAATCGCTGAAAATCAATAGGCTTCTTCGTCTCATGACCTTAAACAATATATATCAATTTCAAAACAATCAGGTGATAAATGTAGTCTGTAGAGTGTTCACAAGAAAATTGTGGACGACGTACGGACGTACGGACAGACGTACGTACGTACGTACGTACGGATCGGGTGACGCCAATATACGACCACATTTCAATGTGAGCGTATAAAAAATAAGTACTTCATTAAGTAACCATTCAGACATCTTAGCTTAGCCAGAGTTGGGAGGTTGGATGGTCGAATGGTTAACACATGCGTGCTGTACCATAAAGCCTGTCATTGAGTCAACTGGTGTGGTTTCGAATCCTGGTTGTATGTGACAAGGAGTAGGGTCACCCGCCAACCTCATGGGTTTTTGCCAGGTTTCCCACTGCTAAAGACCGCTATGCGCAAGAGAATTATTGAAATAAAATTAAACATATGTTAGTCCCAAAAAGACTTAGTTTGTGTCGAGTGGAGGTTAAACCCCATTTCTCTCTCTCTTACCCTGAGTCAGGGGGGCTCGGTGGCTGAATGGTTAACGCGTGCACATTGAATCAGAAGGTCAGTAGTATCAAATAGAATGTTTTTTTTCTGGGTTGTCTGGTTTCCTCTAAAGACCCCTACTTGCCAGCTAATTATTGAAATCCAATTAAAAAACATATGTTAGTCCCAAAATGACCTAGTTTGTGTCAAGTGGACATTAAACCCCATTTATCTCTCTCTCTGAAGGGTTCAATGGTTGTGTTAGTGCAACATTTATATTTGATAAAAAATCCCTTTTTTTTCAATGATATGAGAAAAACAGAGCTAAGCCAAGATGAACTAAAAGGGTTTATAAATCAATTTGACAGTAAACTACAGTAAATATTTATATAATATATACAATTCTCCACTATGCATAAAGTCAAATCCAATAAATTTATTTAGAAATTCTTAACAACGACAATATTTTTACAAATATTAAACAACAAACTATTTTTTTAAAAAAACACTCTCTGATCGAAGCCTAATGGAGGGCCTAACAAGGACAGCTGTCTACACATTGGCAAGCATGTAAAAGATCCCTTGACAGTTGGAATTTGATTAAAGAGTAGGCCGTAGCTCTGCTGTCCTGACAAAATTTCCTTCATAGCACACTGTATGACATATGCCTGTCAGTCGGAGCAGAACAGTAGGACCGGCATTTGGGCCAAACCAGGTCGATTGGGTAATAATTGGGCTGGTGGGCTGGATAAAAGCACTGCTGAAAACAATTAATAAATACTTGGCCAACCTGATAGTTGATGGATGCCCAAACTCAAAGAGGTCTCATCCCTTGTAATTTTGTCAAAATATGTAACCATTTCCTCAATCACTTTGTATTTAGAAATTCAAAGGTAATTTTGGGACTATACATTCTTAAACATGAATATATTAAAATATATAATTTCAATGTGAGTTATTGAGCCAAGGGAAAAAGCACAACCATTGTTTAATATTGCTACAAATATTTTTAAAAAAATATTTAAAAAATAATCTGAACATTTTTGACATGAATACTTTAATGGTAAGGATGGCATCTGTTCAGGGTTCAATTATTTTGGATCCAAATACCAAATTCTGTATGGCAAATTATTTAGATTTTGTCATATATTTAATAAATTTGTTTGTGGAGTAAATCTCATTAACTGTTCAATATATCTTTTTGAAACTTTTTACACACACTAACGAGATATATTGGTTTGGCCTTACGAGATATATCGAGATATATTGGTTTGGCTTTACTAGATATATCCAGATATATTGGTTTGGCCTTACGAGATATATTGAGATATATTGGTTTGGCTTTACTAGATATTGAGATATATTGGTTTGGCCTTACGAGATATATTGGTTTGGCCTTACGAGATATATTGGTTCGGCCTTACGAGATATATCGGTTCGGCCTTACAAGATATATTGGTTTGGCTTTACAAGATATATATTGGTTTGGCCTTACAAGATATATATCAGTTCGGCCTTACGAGATATATTGGTTTGGCCTTACGAGATATATCTCTATATATTGGTTTACGAGATATATTGGTTTGGCCTTCCTAGATATATTGGTTTGGCCTTCCTAGATGTATTGGTTTGGCCTTACTAGATGTATTGGTTTGGCCTTACAAGGAAAAAAGGTTTTAATCTCATTTATTATCATATCTTGATAGTGAAATCTCCAGAATTGAAATACCAACACTAAACGTCTTTATTCTTCATTTCTTGTATACTTTGTAAGATTCTATTCCAATGATCAGTGTTATATATTCCTAGTTTAAGGAGATCTGTAGTGTTCAAGTCTATAACTTTAGACACCGTTTCCCAGCCTTTCCTTTGGAATGATTTGAAATATTCTTCAAGTCCCAAACCACACAGCCATTCGTAGGTGGTTTTAGGTTTCATTAATTCAGCATACGCTGGCTTCTTCTCTAATTTATCAATCTACAAAAAAAATTAAAACGATATAAGTTACTGAATAACAACAAGAGGGAGGGAGGAAGGGAGGGAGAGAGAGAGAGAGAGATAGAGACAGAAAGATTGGGCTTAGCCTCCACTGACACAAACTAGGTCATTTCGGGACTAACTTATGCTTCAATTTTATTACATGTAGGGTTTTTTAGCAGTGGGAGGAAACTGGAGGACAGGAAGAAAAGCCAACAAGGATCGACAGGAAACCCTACTCCTTGTCACATACAACTGGGGAAACAAAACCACACCAGCATGACTCAATGACAGACCTTATGATACAGCATGCATGCCCTAACCAGTCCGTTATCAAACCCCCAATATATGCATTGGAGAATACTACTAGGGCTGCAAATAAATTCCAACTGCCAAGGGACCGTTAACAGATTTAGGTTTGTGTACCAAGTTGATCAGTAACAGTGACATGTAAGGAAGCGATTTTATATACCGGGTAAGCTGATAATTTTGTAAATTTAAATGAATAAAATATTGTTTAAATAAATAACAGTGACATGTATTACTGGAATGACATCACTATTAATGAACTGCCAGGGGATAGACGGTGTGTGCATTGATCTGATTGGTTAACAAGATAAATGTTTTCCCAATCTCTTTTTCATTGACAGGTGTTTAAATCTGTTAACTGATGAAATGTGAAATAAATCTAACTTGAGACCTAGAAATTGACAATGTTGATTTAAATTGTCAAATAATTTGTGTTTTCTATGTTGAAGACTGTGGATGATACTGAGTTAGAAACTTAGTTACTTTAAAGTACATGCTTTCTGGAAAATAATAATACATTTTCTAATAAAAGAATAGGAACTTACTATGGAAGGTTTTGTTTTTCGTGGAAGTGGTGGAGGTATCCCAGTAGGACAGTTAATGTAATTTGGTGCTCCTCCAGCAGGACTTGCAGTATTTAATACACCACCCAATAAAATGGGTTCCGTTGATTTTAGAGCTCCAGAATTCGACGTCGTGGCTACAACTGGCATCACTTGTCTTTGTGCAGCCTGCAAACTAGATTGACCCATAATGGGTTTTGGCCGTCTTGACATTGACACAGGGCTATTAGAACCAGTCACTCCATTGGCTGATTTAGCCATTGCTCCATTATTTGACCAATGAGAATCGCTATCACTTCCACTGTTTGATAATATATTGTTGACTAATAGTTCGTCGGCACTTACAACATTTTTTCGAGGTGTTGCCATAGGGGAAAATGTACGATTTGAAACAACTTTAAGCGACGATTCTTGCCGTCTCTCAAAAAATGGTGCATTAGGTAGCCATTCTTCAGGATCATGATATTCTGTATCCAAGGCAACAAGTTCTGTAAATAGAGACAGTTATCATACTTTAATCTGTATGTATTTTTTCAGACAATATTTAATTTTTAACTGCCTCATCCCTGGTTTAATGAAGTCCAACTGATAATTTAACATTAAATCAACGAAAAAAATAATAATATTAGCAGATAATCTTCCGATTAGGATACAATCAGATTATAAATAAATACACTTATAGGTGGCACTGGCTTGTTTATATCTTCTTCTGAACAAGCCAAAATATTGAGACATTCTGGTAGACATTCAAGGAAAAGGAAACTTTCAGTTTTCATGTTGGTTAGGCATATCATAATTAGGAAGTATTTAAAATGATAAACCTACCATAGGATTTCTTAGATTTATGAGATCTGTATGGAGAAGCTACAGTTATGAACATTTCACCTCTACAATGTTAAGATAAAAAATGTATTATCATCATAAATAATATTAAATACTTTACAACTAATCAGAGAATGTGACTAAAATCAAACTGGGCATGTAAATATCACAGGCCCATTTCATCATTTTGGGGTGTTGTTTAAAGCCTGCCACCCCATTCCCCAAATTATTTACAAGTATTTGTTCCTCAGTTTAAAAACCTTTGGAACTTAATTATAGCTTGCTATACTGACAGAATATTGTTTCCTTTATATATCTGTTGACACTGTGGTTGTTCTGTCTTCTGTTGTCTCAAGTTGTCTCAGTTAGTAGAGGTGAGAGAGAGAGAAATAGGGTTTAACATCCACTATGGCATTTTAGGACTAACATATGGTTTCATATCAATAATTTGTTTATGCGTAGGGGTCGTTAGCAGTGGGAGGAAATTAGGGGACCTGGAAAAAAACCATGAGGTTGGACAGATGACGGTTTTTCTTGTCACGTACAAGCGGGGAAACAAAACCACACCAGTTGACTCAGTGATGGCCATCTAACTCCCCCATTAGTAGAGGTGTACGTATTCCTTACCTAAAGGTCGTAAGTTGGCTCAGGCAGTAGAGGTATATAAATTCCTTACCTAAAAGTTGTGAATTTACTGAGGCAGTAGAGGTGTATGGATACCTTACCTAGAGAATGTGAGTTGGCTCAGCCAGTAGAGGTGTATGAATTCCTTACCTTAAGGTCATTAGTTTGATTTTGGTCAGAATCAATTGTCCACATACGATACAGGCTTGATATTATAAACAAGATTAATGTCAGTTGTTGAGATTTAAATAAACGTACCTCATTCTTCCTGTTTCTTCACCATTATGTGTTAAAACAGAATCAAACGTATGTGGTTCATTGTCAAACATATTCTTTAACGATATAACGCACTCTCCTGTAGATATAAATAATCAAATAAAATAAAAGTCTGTAACATCCTACTTTTCAGTATAAGTCGAGTTAATGGAGATGGGCATACACTATATATGCAGTCTGCTGTGAGGGAAATTTTACTCAGATATGGTATGAAAAAAATCAACAAAAATACCGAAAAAAAGACAAATCTATGGTTAGATTTGTGACTGACATATTGTAATTGACATATGTCTTATTCCCAAGTTTGTAAATAATATTCAATAGTCACACAGTAAATATGTTGATCTATTAATTACTCCAGCCTATTATACACTCAGTATACTATATTAATTTGGGAGCGAGAGAGAAATGGGGTTTAACGGCCACTCCACGGGGATCTTTAGCAGTGGGAGGAAACCGGAGCACCGCAAGTAAACCCACGAGGTTGGACAGGAAATCCTACTCCTCACTGCAATAGACTGTTCTGACTCACCATAAGATTCATTATCAGCACCAATACTTTTAACAGCTATCAATATATGTTGTTCCTCTAAATAATCCTGATCACTAAATAATGGTCGCAGCTAAAACAAATGAACAATATTCTATAGTATAATATATAGCAAATAAACAATGTTCACTAAAAATTATGTTATACAGTCTAATATAACAACAATGAACAAAGTTTACTAGAAATTGCGTTGTTATACAGTATAATGTATCGGTAATGAAATGTGGTTTGCAACTAGAAGCAATTGCATGTGTGTTCATGTCGATCAAATCAGCAACAGAGGGCAACAGAAAGCAAATGCATTCAGAGTATTCATGCAACTTGCAACTAATAGAGACTACATTTATCAAATAATCAACTAAATGGTGAATATGTAAATCATTTTAGTGAAGCTTGTACCAAGACAGGCCCGGGACTGTACAGCGCAGTGGACGCTTACGGCTGGCCCTCGGATCCATTCACTTGATTTTATAATTGTTTAGTTCTTGCAATGTCTATTTTCTGTCTTGTCCGCAGGTTTATCTTGTAGATTTTTTTGTTTGTTTTGCGTGTAGTGCAGTCCTCCTGCATTTACTATTAGAAGAAGAACACCAAAGGCATGGTCGGTCTCTCATGAGAAATTTTGCCCGGAATGGCCTACTCTTTAGTCAAATTCCAACTGTCAAGGGATCTTTTTGACATGCCTGCCAATGTGTACACATAATCTCAGATTTTCATACTATCTGAATGACTAGTCAGCGGTCTTTTTCAGGCCCTCCGTCCTGCAACACTGACAAGGGGAAACCACAAACTTTCTCGGCTAACACAGGGAGCGAACCTGCGACCTCCAGTATGTGTATGTGTTATAAAATATCCTACCTCAGGTAACTGGTCACTAGACCATGTAGGACATGTATTAAAGCCAGTTCTATCCTCTTTAAAATTCTTATTAGATTCACAACATATTATATCTGAAAAATCACAACAATTAAATACAGATTTATTTTTCATCTCCGTTTATAATTGCTCACTAGAATTAAAGTCTGTTCTATATATATTAAGTCTGTCCTATCTTTATTAGATTCATAACATTTAATATCTAAAAAGTCACATTAATCAAGTATGTCATGAAATCATCCTTGCGAGTTACAAAGTTTCAAGTACACAAGAGAGAAAGTCAGATAA
The DNA here is from genome assembly GCA_917208275.1 of Patella pellucida. Lineage (NCBI taxonomy): Eukaryota > Metazoa > Mollusca > Gastropoda > Patellidae > Patella > Patella pellucida. The sequence goes on from OU795038.1 coordinate 13,744,001, forward strand.
TGAATAATGACTGGAAACGATCATATAACTACAGTGCCGGACTGAGCCCACCTGTGCAATATTTGGTACCATTTCCCACACGTTTGTTTACTTGCCAGATTAAACATCTTTGGCACCATTCACTACCAACTAGCGTGATATTCTAAAGAAATTACCTGCCAGACAACCTGAGTAAAATTCTAGAATAAAATACTGTTTACAGCACGTCTTCACCTGTAAATATAAGAAATTATCATTACATCCCACAGTAAATTATTTATCACACCCCAGACAATAAATTATCATTACACACCAGATGATAAATCATCTTCACACCCAAGACATTAAATTATCATTACATCCTGGACAATAAATTATTATTACACCCCCAGATAATAAAATATCATCACACCCCAGAAATAAATTATCATCCCACCCCAGATATTAAATGATCATCCCACCCCAGATATTAAATTATCATCCCACCCCAGATATTAAATTATCATCACACCCCAGACAATAAATTATCATTACACCCAAGGGAAATAAATACGGAAATGGAAGAACTAAATAGATGTTTACAGAAATGAAAAAATGTTGAATGTCTTATTTTTGTGCGCCAACTGGACCAATTGAAGATGGGTATATGCCTATGCCATACAATGTGTAATGATGATAATTTTTCCCAGCGAGCTCTGTTTCTGCCTACTTTTTGTCTAATTCCCATCATTAAAAGTTCTTGGAACTTTATCGACCAACAATGGGATTGACCACTGGACTTAAGTAAATAATTTAGTCAAACTTGTAAACATGAGATCCCAACCCACCTGAGCTTCAATCCTATTAAATCTAATTTTACACGACACATCATCAGTGAGTGAAACTCTACTCTGTACAAACTGTGAGGCCACACCGACTGTAAATGACGCAAATACTGGACGATGGTCACTATTTAATAAATTCTCTGCACAACCTGGAAAAAAAGGTTTATTTAATATGCGAATACTCTCAAGAATAAAATGACACTATACCACCATGGGTTAAACGGTGGTTTAGTAGGTAGATCATGTGTCTTATCAATGCATTGGCTGAGAAAGTTCTTTTCATGATTATCAAACTTGGTTTCCCCTTGTCAGTGGTGCAGGATGGAGGACCTAACAATGTTAGCTGTCTAGACATTCGGATGGGTCAAAACCGAGGTACCACATATACATTAGCTTGCACGTAACAGATGAAGTAGGTCATAGTGCCACGGTCCAGGCAAAATGATTCATAGCACATTGTATGCATGTTTTATTTTATTTTACAATAATAATCAAGCCTTCTAATCCTAATATTTCTTTTTAGAGTCCAGGATTATAAGCAGAGTTGCTCAGATTGATGACTTGATTTAATTTATAAAACATGATTTTTTTCTACTGTTAAATGACTTTTACAATACAATTTCTTTTTTTCAATACATTTCATGATTTTAATACGTTGCATAAAGTAGACATACCATAAGCAGTATTTTCTATGAAAGTACCAGGGAGGGAATGCCATAATATTCTATCACACCAAGATGGGGCGTTGATACGCTCCTGAAATCAAAACAATAAAAATCTAAATTCTGTGGGGAAAAGTATAAAAGCACATAATAGCTTAAGGGAAAGAAATCCAATCAAAATAGGTCATTCTTGTGTCTTAAAGATAAAGTGCCTTAATTCTGGTAGACAGAACTAAATGGGGTTAGTGTCTAACTTTTCTGCACTAATGGGTGTTATCAGGTGAATTTTGTCCAGACAACACCGTAATTTTGGAGTTGAAGAGTGAGAGAGAGAGAAGGGGGCTTTAGCAGGGGAAGGAAACTGGAGGTCCGGGAGAAAACCCTACTCCTCGTCACGTACAACCAGGAAATCGAAACCATGCCATTTGACTCAATGACAGACCATTGAGCCATCCACCCTTCCTTGTTATAGACCGAAGACAAACAGAGGTAATGAATGTATTTATTAAAGACTAGATTAGGAAATAGAATAAAATATAACTTACGCTAGTTTTCTTTATTTTCTTCCAGTCATAACTATAACCAGGTCGATATCTGTCAAGTTTATATGTTGGCATAAAACTTATCTCAGATTCATCTGAAACAAATTAACAAAGATATTAACATTTATTACAAGCCTAACACATATATTTATACTAGTAGACCAGATGATAAAATATAAACTGACGATTAGAATGACATTTCTTCTAAAGAATGTGACAAGTCTGAGCATTGTCATAATTTTAATAAGAGTTTGAAGTGTTTCTAGACAAAAAAGTAAATAAATCTAAATGTATTTAAAATTTAAGGTTAAAAACTATGAAATTCTGATATTGTGGCATGCATATTGCCTGACAATTAAGTTCTTCAGTGGGTTGATTCCACTACCACAGCGAATATGATTAAAATAAAAGCCCTGTAACAGACACAAGATCTTAAACTGACTTCAGTACTGGCCAATGAAAAAGTAGGATTCTAATAAAATACACTGAATGATTGGGATCTGGTTTGTGTCAAAGGACCTAAACTAGGTCATTTTGAACTAACATATAGATAAATTTGATTTCAAGTAGGATCTTGAAGTGGGAGGACCTGGGGAAAACCCATGTGGTTGGACAGGTGACCCTACTCCTTATCAAAACCACGCAATGACAGCCCTTATGATGACCGCGGCCATTGGACCCCCCTCCCCTCTTGTGTCAAAGGTTATTAATTATACTCTAAACATTCTCTAAACATATAGATAACTTACTGAATGTATAGAAGGCCTTTTTATCAAACTGAACTTTACGTAGTTGATCCTTTTCTAACAGATAGGCAATATCACGATTCTCTGCTTTCTTTAATATAACCTATAAAATCAATATCAATTTTAATTTAACCTACAAAATCAATATCAATTTTCATATTAGCTACAAAATCAATATCAATTTTAATATAACCTATAAAATCAATATCAATTTTAATTTAACCTACAAAATCAATATTAATCTTAATATTAGCTACAAAAAATCAATATCAATTTTAATATAACCTACAAAATCATTATCAATTTTAACATAACCTACAAAATAAATATTAATTTAACCTACAAAATCAATATCAATTTTAACATAACCTACAAAATCAATATCAAATTTAATATACCCCCCCCCCCTTTTTTTTGGGGGGGGGGGGGGTAAAACAATACAAAAACAAAGAGAAAGACTTACATCTATTTTATCGGACACTCTATAGTTTAAATCACCAAAGAAAAATACATGATGAAATTTATGCGTTATGTCAAACGAATCCATGTTCTTTGGTCCAAGATTTAAGCCTTTCAATATATCACGGAAATTTTGATTTCTCCTGAAAACAAAATGAAGAATTATGTCATGTATTTGTGCCGAAGATAATGTATGCAACTAAAGTGACGAGAAGTTAATGATCATCATTATTTAGCAGTGGAGCATTGCTGTTTAACCCATTAGCATCTGAATCGCTGGAAGCTACAGCTGCATTAAGAGAGAGAGAGAGAGATGGGGTTTAATGTCCACTCAACACAAACTAAGTCATTTATGGACTAACCTTTAGTTTAATTTCATTTCTATAATTCGCTTGCGCGTAGGGTCTTTAGCATTTGGAGGAAACAGGAGGACCTGGAGAAAATCCACGAGGGTGGACAAGCAACCCTACTCCTTGTCATGTACAACCGGTATAATAATAATGAAGATTACCGTGAACATCTCTCTTCACCAGACGTCAAGTGAGCATTAACAAAAGAAAATGGTGTTCCATTTATCTGGAATGATATTCCTACAGCGCCTTTATTACCTGTAAATATATTCAAAATATTAACATTCAATATGTAGTAAATATATTCAAAATATTAACATTCAATATGTAGTAAATAAATTCAAAATATTAACATTCAATATGTAGTAAATAAATTCAAAATATTAACATTCAATATGTAGTAAATAAATTTTCACATATCATAACAAATTTTCATGTCTTCACATATCTTTCACAAATGACAATAAATTTGTATCCAAAATATAGCTACATTATAATATATTATGTACACTTAAAAAGTTATTACATTATTTAAATTCATTTTATACAGATAGAAATAAGATGGACTTGGGTTTAATGTCTTATTTTTCTTTTCAAGACCAACTGAACTAGATCTTTTTCCCTCCCAGGCCTGCATCCCTGACAAAGGTAAATTAATCTGAAAAATTTGAACCCAGGAACTCCTGTGAGCCAATGCCTTCGTAATGAGCCACAGTAATTGTAAAAGAATTGGAAATATGAAAATAGAATATCAAATTGCTTCTGTCTGTTCACTGATATGAAATATTAGTATATTTACCTAATTTGATTAAAACACAGATCCAATTTCGTTTCGTTTTTTATACTTCAAAATTTTGTTTTGCTTGTCTTTACTACACTCTAGGATCTGGAAGGTTTGTTATTTAACTCGTGTTCAGCTTGAAATGAGGGGTCAGCCAATCAAATTGTCTGTCAAATAGGGGGTTTGACCTCTCTTGCACGGAACTGTGGGTAGACATGAACTCCGACATATATCAAAACAATGCAAAAGTAGATAAAAAAATATCCACTTGCAACAACGATTCTGATTGGTTAATCGAATGACTGACCTTATAGGGTCAAATGTCGTTTTCTAGGTCATAGAACGTGACCTCCCACTATAAGTTGTTAGATCTACATGTAGCGAGGCCATCGAAAGTATAAAAAAAACGAAACGAAATATAGATCTCTATTTTAATTAGATTGTATATTTACCTAGCTTATTGGCTATACCGGTTCTAACTGTAGATTTCTGTACATGACTGATTATATTTCTATACTGGGGATCTATTAATATCACCATTCTTATACCCCATAACGTACAGGTCTCTAACTGTAAAACACACATAAAATATAATATAGCACATAATGTACATGTCTCTAACTGTAAAACACACATAAAATATAATATAGCACATAATGTACATGTCTCTAACTATAAAATATAATATAGCACATAATGTACATGTCTCTAACTATAAAATATAATATAGCACATAATGTACATGTCTCTAACTATAAAAATATACAGTATACCACATACTTGCAATGTACATGTAACTAACTGTAAAAATATATAATATACAGTATATAAGCAAGCCTGGAAATAAGGTGCCTGTCACTGACAATGTCAGGCACAAATTCAGGCTTTGTCAGTCACTAAACCTGTGGCGCCTGTCATTTTGTCCGGCACTGATTTGTCTTTTTTAATGATATTATTAATACATGTCTGGCACTAAGTTGAAATTGTCAGGTAGTATTTCATTAGTGCCTGACATTTTGTCAGATACATCTAAAACCGTTATTTCCAGGCCTGTATATAATACAGCTTATTGAACAACAGATATAAGTAGAAAATCTCCAGAAGATCCAGAGCCTTGTGTTATATATAGAATTTTAAAAATATATATAATATACCTCATAATGTGCAGAGTATAATATACCTTTTTTAAACTGAGTTCTAAATTTTTTTATTAATGCCTTTTATTAACTAGTATCATGATCACAATATATGGGGATGCTTGATTGTCATTCCAGAATGGCTATCTAGTGACGCAGAATTCAGTCCTGTCACAGTTCTGTCAGTCCCGACGACGGAGGTGGTGTGAGTAAAATCGTGACGTAATTAAACACAATGAATATGTTTTGGCTGCATGGTGGGTTGAGATATTTTATTATTCAGTCGACACATTCGGTGTTGCCCGAAATACCCTTTTCACTCATTTGTCACTAATTTTGGGATTGAGAGAATTATGTTCCAGAACATCCAATAGAGTTACCTCGAGCTCTCATAAGTTGGAACATAAGCTGGGAGACAACTCAGTGATTTGCAATCAAATAAAAATTCTTAATTTTTTATGATCAAATGTAGACAAAATACAGAGAGATGTAGAGAGAAATGGAGTTTTAGCATCCACTCGACACAAACTAGGTCATTTCGGAACCAACTTATGGTTTAATTTTATTTCATTAATTCGCTTGCACGTATGGGTCTTTAGCAGTTGGAGGATACCGGAGAAAACCCACAAGGTTGGACAGGCGGACAAAATACAGATTGGTATCTTACCACATCGACATCAGCCATCAGTGTAGCTTTTAGACTGGCTTTTAATGTATTGGTCCAATCTTTATCATTCAGTCCACTCTCTTGGGTACCAATAACATAAATACCATGAGGAATCTTTGACAATACTCTATCTAATGGTTTACCAGCACCATTACATTTTAACCATTGCTTCAGAGAATTACTTGGACCAGATTTAGCTAAAGAGAAAAAAATAAAATCAACAATGAAGTTTGAATAAAGTGCATGTGTTAAATTGTTTACATGCATTCTGTTTTAAAGATACATTATAGCAGATTAGATAAAGAGTTGAAAGTTCTCACTATAATAGTTAAAAACTAGATAATGCAAAAGGAATATGCTGAAAATTTCAGTCAAATTGCTCCACTCTAAACCGGGATATTATCTTTTGATTCAAATCCAGTGAAAATCAGACACACAAGATGGCATCAGAGTTGATTATGGTCTTGCATAATGTATGTTTAAGTTTATTAACTTTCGTGGCCTACACCAGGATCAAACCCTGCAACTTCTGGTTAGTGAGCTCGCGCCTTACTCACTGAGCCACTCTTTAACTCCATCAGTAATAAAAATCATCTAATACTCACCCATATTCCATGTTCCAATAAATATAGACATTTGGTCGACTTCTTTCTCTGTGGAATGCATGCTCTTCATTTGTCGGATCTGTAGACAGAAGTTCTCCCGGGCATGTGCACTCTCAAATTGATATGTATATTTTTTCTTGCCTTCGATGACGATGTCTAGTTTACTACTATCAGTCGTATTTTTTACTAGCTGTAAAACTGAAATACAAAATTACATATGGTTCTATTTTATTTCAATAATTCGCTTGCGCATAGGGGTCTTTAGCAGTGGGAGGAAACCGGAGGACACCGAGAAAACCCACAAAGTCGGACAGGTGACCCTACTCCCTTTCACATACAACCGGGGATTCGAAACCACGCCAGTTGACTCAATAACAGGCTTTAAGATACAGCACGCACATGATAACCATTCGGCCATCCAACCCCACCGTTATGATGATAACTTCATTTCATTTATTACTCCTTAAAAGGCTTTTTCTTCTAACATTTGACCAGAAGAATATGACAGGTAATCTCTCTGCCAGTCATTCAAATATAAGAGAGATGGGTTTGATGGCCAAATCTACTTGTGGGGCTATAATATATACTGGAAAACACCGGAAAGCAACCGTAAAACAATGGGAAAATACCGGAAAACACAGGAAAACAATAAATACCGGTATTTAGTGGGTTTTCCGATGTTTTCCGATATTCATTATAAATGGTGTTTTCCGGTTGTTTTCCGGTCTTTCCCAGTATATAGTGTTGTAGCATGTGTTATCTTTATTGCCTCCAGATTCCAATTTAACCAAAATATTTTACTTACTTTTATCATGGTTAAAGGTGTTACTGGAATCAAGGAAGTCTTTGGACGGTTTCACAGCAAAAAATCGACCTGCTCGGATATCTATTGTTAATGTCATCTTAGAGGCAAATTTTCCAGATTTTGATACTTTCACCTGCAAGTAAAAGCAAATCATTGTGAAACAGGCAACTGATAGGTTGATATGAACGCATGTACGACTTTCGTTACTAACTCTATTGAAAGTAATATATATACTCTCCCAAACAAGAAACGCAACGTGACATTTCGTCGTTGGTATACCCTCGCTCTACCATCGCCTTGTCGCAACAGGAACCGCGACACTTCGCTGAACCAAACTGCTCTCCAGTGCAACTGTGGCCATACCCCAGTCTCTGAACCCACTGAAGTTGATTTTCGCGGTGTCGGTGTATTTCAAAACAGAATCTCTATCGGGGACGTCTGGCTTGTAATCTGGTTTCAGTAGGCGTTTACCGACTGCCTAATCTGAGATTCTATGTCGTCCGACAAATGTTGTTGCAGTAGAGGTTGTTGTTGAGAATTGCTTCCGCCAATGACGTAACCGGAAGTGACGATCCAGGACAGGTGGGGTCACTCTTGTTTGGCCTGAGCTTGTGCGGTCACGTGTTGAACTTTGCTGTCGGTACCTATCTCAAAGGCGAGAAATGGAACTTAAGAGAAACATTCAGCAGCCTGGTTTCATCTGTCTGAGATTCGCCTGATTGTAATCGACCAATAACGTTGTTGTGTTGGTCTCCGCGCAGATGTGGCATCACTTGGTTCGCTGAATGTGTACATGTGCAACTGATTTGAAAACCGTGAACCCCAGAATTTTAAAGGCCTTAGATTTAGGTTCAGTGCGGAAAACTCGCGAAGTTGTTAAATTCATGTGTCTTGATGCACTCAAGCGACAAGAAATTTCGTCAAAAAGGATGACCAGTCACAATTGGTGACCCTACATTTAAAACCAATAATGAATTTCTTTTGTTCTTACATAATGACATTAAAAACAATTAACATTTATGGAAATAACACCCTCGTTCAAATAAAAAAAATTCTGAAAAAAGCGCTTTGCGTTTCTTTTCTTTGAGTAGTATATATACATGTATATAGAGAAATGGGGTTTCATGTCCACTCAACACAAATTAGGTCATTTCAGGACTAAATATGGTTGAATTTTACTTCAATGGAGGAAACCAGAGGTTCCAGAGAAAACTCATAAGGTTAGACAGGCAATCCTACTCCTTGTCACTTACAACCGCGGAATCAAAACCATGCCAGTTAACTCAATGACAGACCATATGATACAGCGCACATGCTAACCATATAGCAATCTAGCCCCCACAATACAGTCTCTTTAGGTTCAATTTAATTTTGGCTATAAACATAACAAACGAAATACAATAAAATGGGGTTTAATGTCCTACTTTTCTGCTCTGAACTGGGCTACTGAAAACGAGCATACGCCATACAGTGTGCTATGAGGGAAATTTTGCCCGGACAGTGGCACTACGGCCTACTCTTATATCGAATCCCAACTATCAATGGATCTTTTACGTACGCGCCAATGTGTTCACAGGACATCAATTTTTTGGCCCATCCAAACGACTAGACAGCTGTGCTTGTCAGGCCCTCAGTCCTGCATTACTGACAAGAGGGAACCCTGCTGGAAAATCGAATGAACTTTCTTGGACAATGCATGGATCGAACAACCGACCTCTCTGCTAACAAGCCAGCGTCTTACCCACTTAGCCACCGTGACCCCAAAGCATAACATACATATCTAATAACCTTTTTTTGGACATACCTTTACACAAATCATAAATTAGAAACACAAAGACGGGTACGGCAACACTCCCTTATAAAGTGATTAAAGCTGGACAGGCTGATACATCTGTGTGGACACTGGATCAAAACATGATGCCGGCGGGACGGAGTAGTAGAATATGACAAATTTAAGAGAGAGAGAGAGAGTGGGGTTAAACGTCCACTCAACACAACTAGGTCATTTCGGGACTAACCTATGGTTTTACTTTTATTTCAATAATTCGCTTACGCGTAGGGGTCTTTAGCCGTGGGAGGAAACCGGAGTGCCCGTGGGAAACCCACGAGGTTGAGAAGGCGCCCCTATCTCCATGCCACATACGCTCACACCAGGGTTCGAAACTACAGCCGGAAGCCAGAGGTGACTGGCCAGCTAGAGGTCGAAGCGCGACACTCTAGACCACTAGGCCATCCCAACCCCCCAACAAATTTAAGAACCACGAACAGACTTGCTTGTAGAGTATAACGATCTTTATACTCTGCAAGTCTGTTCGTGGTTCTGGGGCCTGTTTCATGAAATTTTAGCGAAGATAAAATCAAAATGTTTGTAATTTGATTGGATAAAATTGGATTGATTTTAGTGCTTAGCCAATCAAAATTGAAGTATTTACTAAAATTTGGATTTTTATCTTTAGTTAAGATTTTGTGAAACAGGGCCCTGTTTGGCAGGGATTCATAAATTTAAATCATAAATTATTCGGAAATCTCTTACCTCAAAAGTAGACAATGGAATGAGACTGGATTTTTTATTGGATGGTGACAAACCGAGTGTTCCATCTGGGCTAGTAGAACCTGATGCATGGTCAAATCCATTTCCAGCTTCTTGTGGTATATCTCTTATCACTTCCAATGCCTGTAAAGGATGCTTTAATTTAAATTTCTTCTTTCTTCTCTTAAACATATTTACACAAACAAATATCTCCTACATATTTATTTTACTTTAAATCCTTTCAAAAATTGTTTTAACGCACAATTGAACATAATCCACCTAGTAAGCACATAATCTAAATTAATATTTAATAATTTTCCATATCAATTCACTGGTGTTTAAAATCCCACAAAAGATGGTTTGATACATAGATAATATAGTCGGAGAAGATCAATTAATTAAATGAACTTCTTTCAGTGAGTGTCTTCTTTAAAATAAGATAAAAAGACATTAGATTTCTCTCTCAGTATCCTTTAAAGTTCTGAACACTACAACAAATATGATGTCATGTTTGCTATGTATCATAAAGTCAAGTTCCTATCCATCCTTTCAAACAATTAAGCAAAGATCCACCTGCTTTGGTATTTGGCAAATTAAACATTATTTAGCCTCCCGAACAGATATGTCAACTACATCCAAAAAGTCAAGTTCATAAATACACAAAATATAAATCTGAAGAATTTCAAGTCTCTATTAATGTAATCGAATAACACACTTTTTATAGGATAACATTTACTATGCAATATGGTTTATTTCACTGCGTCGTCTTAACAAGATGTTATCAACCATATAACACAAATAAATGTATCATATTAATTAGATGAGAGAGAAAAAGTCAAGTCCACAAATACGTAAAATATAAATCTAATGAATTTCAAGTCTCTCTATCAATGGTATCATATTAATTAGGTGGAGCAGCAAATGATTTTTCAATTAACTCATTGGCTATAAATAGATTGGATTATAACTCATCTTATATACCTATAGTTAACTTACAGCAGACTGGCCATTAAGATTAAAATTGTTCAAATCAATCAATCAATTGATGAACTACCTCTAGGCCAATTAAATATTGCCTACATTAATTAATCAATCAGATTTTTTAAAAAATCTTATTCACTAATACTACATTTAAGCCAATCTTGAACTTGTGGTCAAAATGTATTTTTAGGTAAATTAATAATATTTTATAGTATACCAATTATATTCTTACCTTTTTCTCTAAGTTAAAAACTTCTGTCTTACAAGTTGATAGTTTTCTGGACAAATAGTCAAAGATTGAGGTAGATGCCTGAAAAATATTTAATTATTTGTTTGCAGTCACTGATATAATGATAAGAGCATTTCAGTTTCCAGATGAAAATGTGTGTGTCAAAAGGATTAAAATAACAAGCTGTATTCAGACTGTGACCTCTGGCTATCAAACTGGAACAATAACCAAGCTATTGGCTATCAACACTTTCTTAATTTCGATAGTGTCCAGTCTCGTAACATAAAGGGTATATCCATCCTCATAACATAATAGAGTACATTCTCATATAATATAAAAGGTCCATCCTTATAACATAAAAGTGTACATCTTTATAACATAATATTGTCCATCCTCATAACATAAAAGGTCCATCCTCATAACATAATAGGGTCCATCCTTATAACATAAAAGGTCCATCCTCATAACATAAAAGGTCCATCCTCATAACATAAAAGGTCAATTATTATAACATAAAAGGTCCATCCTCATAACATAAAAGGTCCATCCTCATAACATAAAAGATAAAAGGTCCATCCTCATAACATAAAAGGTCCATCCTTATAACATAAAAGGTCCATCCTTATAACATAAAAGGTCCATCCTCATAACATAAAAGGTCCATCCTCATAGAACATAAAAGGTCCATCCTCATATAACATAAAAGTGTCCATCCTCATAAAATAAAAAGTTCATCCTTGTAACCTAATAAGGTCCTCATAATATAACAATAGAGTCCATCCTCATATACCCCAAAAGTTATCCTCATAGAATAATACAGTCTATCCCTTATAACTAGTCATAACATAATACGGTCCATCCTCATAACCCAATAGGGTTTATCCTCATAGCCTATAGGGTCTATCACACATAATTTAATAGGGTGTATCCTCATAACATAATAAGGGCCATTGTCATAACATAATAGGGGTCATCCTCAAAACCAAATGGGGTTTATTCTCGTAGCCTAATACAGTCTATCCCTCATAACTAGTCATAACCTAATAGGGTCTATCCTTATAAACTAATAGGGTTCATCCCGATATGATCTATCCTCATAACCCAATAGGGTCTCATCTCGTAAAATAATAGGGCCCATCCTCTTTACCTAATAAGGTCTATCCCTTAACTTAATAGGATCTTTCCTCATAACCTAATAGGGTCTATCCCTTAACCTAATAGGATCTATCCTCATAACCTAATAGGGTCTATCCCTTAACCTAATAGGATCTATCCTCATAACCTAATAGGGTCTATCCCTTAACCTAATATGATCTATCCTCATAACCTAATAGGGTCTATCCCTTAACCTAATAGGATCTATCCTCATAACCTAATAGGGTCTATCCCTTAACCTAATAGGATCTATCCTCATAACCTAATAGGGTCTATCCCTTAACCTAATAGGATATATCCTCATAACCTAATAGGGTCTATCCCTTAACCTAATAGGATCTATCCTCATAACCTAATAGGGTCTATCCCTTAACCTAATAGGATCTATCCTCATAACCTAACAGGGTATATCCCTTAACCTAATAGGATCTATCCTCATAACCTAATAGGGTATATCCCTTAACCTAATAGGATCTATCCTCATAACCTAATAGGGTCTATCCCTTAACCTAATAGGGTCTATCCCTTAACCTAATAGGATCTATCCTCATAACCTAATAGGATATATCCTAATCTAATAGGATCTATCCTCATAACCTAATAGGGTCTATCCCTTAACCTAATAGGATCTATCCTCATAACCTAATAGGGTCTATTTAACCTAAAAAATCTAATGCAATCGTCCCTGGCTAAGATCTGTGATATGATTTTTTGCTCTGTTTTCCAAAAAAAATGATGTCCATATCAATAAATCTAAATGTCAATCAAAAGATTACTACTCACATCATCAGCACCATTTATCACAGATCGTTTTGGTCCGTCTTCTTCATTCTGTGTCAACAAATCATGACATAACGACATCTTTAATAAAAATACATCCAATTCCCTGCAAAAACATTTTCATTGTATATAGAGTTGAAAATATGGTTTGATTTTATTTCAATAATTCGCTTATAAACTGGAAGACCCGAAGAAAACTGACTACTCCTTGTCATGTACAACCGGAAAATTAAAACCACACCATTTGACTCAATGATAGATCTTATGAAATGGTACTGTTCATTATTGTTAGAACTTTATGTTGCAACTATTACATCACAACCTGGAGGTTGAGTGTTCGATCCCTGCATTGGCCGAGAAAGTTCATCTCGATTTTCCGGCGTGATTTCCCCTTGTCAGTGATGCAGAAGGAGGGCCTGACAAGGACAGCTGCCTAGTTGTTCGGATGGGACGAAAAACCGAGGTTCCGTGTACAAATTGGAGTGCACGTAAAAGATCCCTTGGCAGTTGGAATTCGATATAAGAGTAGGCCGTAGCGCCGCTGCCCGGGTAAAATTTCCCTCATTGCACACTGTGGCGTATGCCCGTCTTCAATTAGCCCAGGTACGGTGCTTAAGCGTAGGACGTTAAACCCCATTTCATTCATTCATTCATTACATCACAAAATCTTCACACACCTTTGAAGGCCTTTAGCCGCTGAGTGCACTAATTTTTCAAAGTCTGGCATTCTTCCTGGTTTTGTCCTGATATTAATGGCATCTTTCTCCATTCCTGTATCAGTATACCGCTTCAATTCTTCCACGAACTCTCCATCACAGCTATATGCAGAGAGAAAAACAATTAGTTTAACTCATCACAGTTATTCATATGAGAGAGAGAGAGAGAAATAGGGTTTAATGTTTACTCGACACAAACTAGGTCATTTCGGACATCCAACCTCCCTTATTTCCAATAAAAATATGGCAATTTTGGTATAGATGGCAAGTAGAAACATTCAATCTTATTAGGGAAATACCAGATTCCCTGAAAAACACTCATGGAACACATACGGGACAAAAATGTAAGGGTTTCCCTAACTGCCAACCCGATTTCCCGGGAAGGTATCTTTAAAACAACCTGCTCACATGCTCGACGGAAACGGTGCTCTGTCTCAGACAAATCGACGTGAAGTTTCGAAACAGTTTCCATTTTTAGTTGTTGGGAGTCTAAAATCAAGTCAAAACTAATATTCAATGTATGAGTCATGTAAACAAAGCTAAACAGCTAAACAATAGTTCAGGTCAAAGTGTGACTAATTAAGAAAATCCCCAGTGCTTAAAACAAATTTCTACAACATATTATATTTGACATTGATCCCAATACATTTATGACAATCACAACTGTTTTATGGAAAACAATTACAATGCTTCTTGAAAATGACACACATTTCAACGACACGAGCATCATTGTATGATCCTTGCTTCATTTAAAATACAGAATTGTTTCCATAGAGCTCTTGTGATTATCTTAATGGTATTTAAACATGTATGACACATTTAAGGCTAATACATTATATCGGGGATGTCATATAAAGTGTCACACGTATATATCAGACCTGGAAATTATGGTTTTAGACATGTACCTGATATTTTCAACATAGTGTAAGACATGTATTAATAATATCAACAAAAAAAGACAAATCAGTGGCAGAAAAAATGACAGGCACCAGAGGCTGAATCTGTGCCTGACATTGTCTGTGACAGGTGCCTTATTTCCAGGCTTGGTAAATATATAGATGATAATCTTACCAAGATAAATCCAATCGTGCAAAATTACTCAGGAAGCCATACTTAAAACTTTTGTTCGTTTGATTATCTGTATCAGTTTCAGCATCAAGAGCTGCAAAATGTTCATCCAGACTCGTGTCCAAAAAACATTCTTCATCTTCTGTAAATTATAAAATTACATGATAAATAGGTGGGTTGATATAATAATAGTCATATACAGCATCTAGCCTTTAAATAGACATATACAGCATCTATCCTTTAAATAGACATATACAGCATATATCCTTTAAATAGACATATACAGCATCTAGCCTTTAAATAGACATATACAACATCTATCCTTTAAATAGACATATACAGCATCTGTGCATAAAGTTGCATACAGAATATAGCCGTATATCATATACTGCATCCAAACTTGTAGTAGTCCTGTCAAAACCCAAAGGTCTTACAGTCACATGCAGTATGCAGAGACTTATAATTACTATAGCCATATACAGGATCTAGACTTATTATAGTCATATACAGTATGCAGACTTATAATCATAGAAAGCACCTAGACTTAATGTAGTCATTTACAGCAACCATATACATGTACTGCATTTAGACTTTGACTGGAAATTAAAAGCATAAAGAATGTTTATTAAATGGCCAGAAAAAATTGGATGTGTTACCTGGGCATTTACAGAATAAAGAATGTTTATTAAAGAGGTGTGTTACCTGAATCATCCATGTCTGTATTTTCCACACCATCTGTGGTGGGTACAGGCTTTTTGAGGGCGTAAACCAAGCCATTAGAGCTGTCTCGTAATAAATACGCTTGAATTAAGTCAGCCAATGTGTTAAATTTTAATGGCTGTACGTCGCCTTCAGACTACAAATAAACAAATGAAGAATATCATAAATATGTGACCTGTGACAGAAAAATGGATCGGAATTCTCAAGTCATTGTTTTATGAGAGAGAGAGATGGGTTTTACGTCAACTCAACACAAACAAGGCCGTTTCAGGACTAACATATAGTTAAATTTTATTTCAATAATACGCTTGTGCGTACAGGTCTTTAGCAGTGGGAGGGAACCGGATGACCCGGAGACAACTCACAAGGTTGGACAGGCGACACTACTCCTTGTCACGTACAATTGGGGATTCGAAACTACACCAGTTGATTCAATGACAGGCTTTATGATACAACGCGCACGCTAACCATTCAGTCATCAAAACCCCCAAATGGATCGGTAGTCTCATGTCATTGTTTATATGATATTAACAGAAACAACAAAACAGGCTAAATATAACATTTCTTTTTTTTAGTTTCCTTTTATCTGCTCCACAAAAAACTTTTACCATTGATGTTATATCATTCAAAATGATATGATTAGCCTGTTTGATTTTACAGCAAAGACTTGTGACTTCCGATTCACTTTTGGTCATGGGTCATTATTATTTCACAGTTAAATCAATGTTCTGAACACAACATGGTGATAAGAAACCAAACATAAATCAAATCATAATCCTGTCTTTTATAACATATCTTCAATCAGCTAGATAAACAATTGTGAATGGATATTTGTTTAATTAAAGGTCATGTATCTGTTCTTTCAAGAATGGCAATCACACAAAAAATGAAGCATTTTTTTTTTCAAAGTTTATTTTTGCTAAACAAAGAAAATTATCCATGATCACATCAATGGTTTTACACAAAGAGCTAAACATCAATTTATTTCAAGCATGATGATTACTTGTCTATAATGAATGAATTTTAAAAGATGAATGGAGAGAGAGAAAGAGAGAGAAATGGGATTTGACGTCCACTCGACCCAAACTAGATCATTTTGGGACTAACATATGGTTTTAATTTTATTTCAATAATTTGCTTGTGCGTAGGGATCTTTAGCAGTAAGAGGAAACCGGAGGACCTGAAGAAAACCTACGACCCTACTCCTTGTCACATAAAACCAGGGATTCGCAACCACACCAGTGAACTTAATGACAGGCTTTATGATACAGCGAGCATGCTTAACATTTGGCCATCCAATCACCCTTCAAGCATGTAGATTACTTGTCTATAATGAATGAATATCAGAAGATGAATGGAGTGAGGTCAATGCAAATATCCTAGTCAGATGTTGTTTATTTTCAGTAACAATATGTGCAATGCAATAGAGGAACATGTTGCCTGGAAAGTAACATGACTGCATACTCTTTAAATTATAACTGCCAAGGGATCTATTTCAAGCACTCAGTCTCACAAAAATTACCCGCCAACCAGCTTGGAAATGTTCTAACAGTTCTTTTCGGGTTGTACCAGAAGAGAGAGAGAGAAAAATTGTGTTTAATGTCCACTGAACACAAACTAGTTTATTTTGGAACAAACACACAATACATCTTTATTTGTGTACTTGTGTGTTACGGTCTTTAATTAGCAGTGGGAGGAAAATGAGGACCAAGAGAAAAACCCATGAGGTTATACAGCCGATCCTTCGAAACCAAGCCACTTGACTCAATGACACCCCTCATGATCTAAAGCACAATTCAGAAATAAAATGTTTACCTGAACTGATAGTTTGCCATCTTTATCAGGTAAAATTCTGTATTGATGAACTCTCGACTGATATCTAAAATTCAAAAATAAAATTTATAAATTAAAGAGTATAAGACGTATGACATACGACAGAGATGAAGGTTTCTCCTCACAAAACAGAGTAACATATCATATTTCATACATTTCATACATTTCAACCTGAAAAAGAATACGATGAAACCCAATGACATGCATAGAAAAGTCTTTGATAACGAAAATTAGACTTTTATTTCTGGTCTCACTTATTATCTTGCTCAAAAAATATTCGTTCCCTTATGTTGGGAAACTAGATCCGATTTGAAGCCTTGTACTTCCACATCAATCTACATGTAGATGACGTAAATATAGTTATGATTTCAGCTATGACACTAATCATTGTGTCATAGTGTAAAATACTGTTTGAATTCTAACTTAAGGGCGTTGCCATGTCTAAGATTCGCACTAACTTTTCAAACTATTTCTCGGTGATACTTTAGTACCTGTCTCCTTTTCCCCTAAAAACATAAATTATCAAAAGAAAGTAGCTATTACTTCGCGGGATAGGTCAGGATTGTCAGTCAAAGGGAGGGAATCCCTCGGGAATCCCTGACCTTGGTTGATCTAAAAATAGCACCCGAATTTGATTTGATCGTTACAATGAGTAAAGTAGCTCGACTTTCTTGTTTCTTCATAGAAATATGCTTCTGTAGCCTGGTTTTGGTCATTTCTGACACACAGAATCTTAACTAAGGGGAATTTATTCTATCTCAAATAACTAGTCTTTTTGACAGATGCCAATAACGAGAAAATGTCTCCATTCGTTTTCTTTTATTTGTCCATCGAAGATATCGTATCATTTTTCATAAACTACACAGACAAGAGCGGCAAAGTCTACTCATTGCTAATTCACGATAATGTGTCCATGTTTTTACACATAGCATTAATTATTACACGATGACGTCACGATTCAAAAGAAGCCTTTTTGTAACCATGGAAAACGACGATAAAAATACAAGTTCTACTCAACCGATTTTAACGAACTTGGCATCAACTTGAAGCTTACATTCAGGGGAACATTTCTATGGGACCAACTTTGATTATATGAAATATATTTGATTTCAGAACAGTTTACGTAACGAACTATGAATTTTTTTGATTTTCTGGAATTTTGGCATTATTATTGGCACCATAAAAAAAAACTCCCGTAATTTTATTTAACACTAGCTTAGCTAGTTACATGCCAAAAATTATTTCATTCGGATCAGGCATGACTGAGAACGGTTTAGATTTATGCCGAAAATGTATCATTTTTAAGACGATTTCAAAATTTAATATCTTTAAAACCACAAGAGATATGTGCCCAAACTATGACTTAAATCACAGCTTCATATGTCTATTTAATGATCATACCAAATTTATGTGAAACAGACTTTGAAAAATAATATAAAACTAATTGTGAAAATTTCGTAGGTTAGACATGGCAACGCCCTTAAATCAACAGAATTACCACCACATTGCTTAAAATCTACACGTATGATCGTCATTTGAATGATTTTTAATCCATTGAAAACTACAATAAACCTCGGTACTCGGGTCACTAGGCGGCGTTCTGAAGCCAAAAGCCAGGGAATTTTTTGTTCTCAAGGGCACTTTAAAAGTTAGCCTTAAAATGTAGCAAAGATTAAGTTTGTCCACAAAAACTTGAATTAAATCAACCAACGATTTTGGGGATGGTGCCTCTGTTGGGCATAGTGCCAATTTTGTCCGCCAGTTTAGGAATAACGGTCAGCTAGCTCCTCTACTATAAG
Organism: Patella pellucida; assembly: GCA_917208275.1. Taxonomy (NCBI): domain Eukaryota; kingdom Metazoa; phylum Mollusca; class Gastropoda; family Patellidae; genus Patella; species Patella pellucida. The sequence continues at coordinate 13,763,368 of OU795038.1, forward strand.
GTGACAGTTGCATCTCTAAAAAGAATATGAGTTCAAAAATGGTTAAATTCCCGTCAACGTTCACAAAGATATGAAGAATTGATAATTTGTCAACATTTAGCTTAAAATTTATGATTTTCCTTACAAACATAATATTGTAAAAGTTGAATCTCTGAAACGAATATCAGTCCAAATATTTTTAATTTGGTTTAGTATTTTCAAAGATATGAAGAACTGAAAATTTGTCAACATTAGGAATCCTCAGCCGACGATACAACCAGGTTTATCGTCAAAACCAACAGCACCCAGCACCATCTATAATTTACTCAAAACCTTTTGATGGATCTCAATTAAATCTGACTGAATCAAAGTCAAGAGACCATCTACTTTTGATATATTGGCATTGGAGTATTTTTTCTTAATTAAATGTTAAATAATCAATCCTTTTTAATTAAATAATCAATCCATGTTGAATAATCCATGTAAAAGGAGCGAAATCACTAACATTTGGGACCTAGAAATTGACAAAAGTGGGTCGCAACGCATATAATAATGTAATATGAAGGTATATAAACTGATTTACATTTAATGGTTTCCGTTTTTACTCAAATTTCAAATCAGTTATGTTCGGCAGAATAAGCCAGCAGTCTCAATCGAGTGCATATGTTTAGCGTCTGGTTAATCCAGTAAGCATATGGCCTTTAGATTTGATGCAATGTGTCTAGCTTCGTCCCTCAAGTCCATTGATACAACTGGGGCTGAAGCTCATTATGGTACACGATTCGTGTAACAATGGTAAAATGTTTATTTTGTCTTAAATATCGGATATCAGAAGCTCATCTTTTCCCGGTAAGATCACAACATCAATGTTGATTGAATTTGAAAAATAAATTGTGTTTTCAATGTTGAAGATTTTGGATGACTTAGCTACTTTAAATACTTAGCTACTTTAAATATTCCATGCTAAGAAAATTTAATCCATGTTAATTAATCAATCCGTGTTAAATATTAACAAAGCCCGAGCAGAGTTTAACAGGGAATAAGTCATGAAAAATCAATTACTGTTTTAAAAAATGCAAATGTCAATCAGTGCCTTTCATTCCAGTCAAACCAGATCTTTTAATGTAGCCATCTTGAACACTCAATTAGTCCTGGAATTCAGATATTTAACTTAATAAACCTTAAAATGTCTGGACCTTTAAAAGTGTTGATCTAATTAAACTTGATGTCTTGATTCCTTTCTGTGAATCGGTATCTGGCTTTATATTTCAAACTGGTGTTGACACAGCTTCATTGCCAAATGATCATTGAAATGTTTTGTTCTTGCACCAAATGTAGTCTTTATTATAATCAAGATATCTAAAAGACTATACATCAGAGTAATCAAGAATGAAAATGAAATAAAATGATTTTTAAGGTCCTACTGTTATGCTCTTACTGTTCTAATGAAGATAGCATATGCCATACAGTTTCCTAAAGGGGACATTTTGCCTGAAAAGCGACTCTATGACCTACTCTTACATGTATATCGAATTCCAACACAGGACCTCGGTTTTAAGAACGACTAGAAAGCTGTCCTTGCCAGGCCCTTCGTCCTGCAACATTGACAATAGGAAACCACCCAAGAATTGAAAGGTAATGAGAGTACAATTAAAATCCTGGATGAAACATTTTCCACTTAATGATTCTGAAGCTAGTTTTGACTGGGATTCACATGGTTTCTGAATGGTATTGGTAACAGTTCACCACATGAACCCTGGATGTGTTTTTATCCACAGTGAAAATACTGCTACTGTTTGGATGAAATTGATTGGCCTAAAATATATTTCCCATCAATGTGGTTTGTCCTACTATAAATAAGTATTCCAGACTAAACAGCAAATTCAGACCGCCAGACGACACACAATAATAAGTGGTCTTTCAAAAAGTACTGGCAAAAAGTTATCAAAATCAAACTATGTTTATAAAAATTATTTCACACTTATCTGATGACAGAATGGAAGCCATGGTCGTTAATTGAATATACCGGTAGTACTTGTATTCTTAACATAACTAAAATACTATAATTATACTTATATCATATATAACTTTAAATTGTACATATAGTTTGGCTGAAGAAATAAGGAAATAAATTGGGACATGAAAATGGTGTCGGATGTAACATAGATCTGGAGTGATCAGAAGTCGGATGTGACAGAGTGCACTGTATTATACACTCTACACACAAGGAAGCAAATTAATATAAGCCTACTTGGCTTGGTTTCCTATCCTATTTTTATATGCCTTTAAATTGTACAATATTTTCTTCCAAATAAATACTGTTTAAAGAGACTGTCCCAAATTGGACAGATTCTCAAAAATAAAATTCCAGGTACTATGAAATTTAAGCGCCGAAATATAGAGGAGTTGGGGAATTTACCTTGTCTTAAAATTTCAGCTCAAAATATTAAATCGTTTGGACGCAAACATCAATACGGCTTATCCGGCCAGACACGTTACTGTTTTAAGATTTTACGTCATTTTCTATGTTGGGTGACCTGATAATTGATTCCAGTTCCTTTAGAGGTCTATACAGTGAATGGCACATATGCTGTACTTGAAAACGAAAGGTAAATTCTACCGATACATTACTGTTTTAAGATTTCAGGTCATTTTCTATGTTGGGTGACCTGATAATTGATTCCAGTTCCTTTAGAGGTCTATACAGTTAATGGCCCATATGCTGTACTTGAAAACGAAAGGTAAATTCTACCGATACATTATTTTTATCGAGATGCAGCATAATACAGGTTGGGACGTCAGTGTCCATTTCAAGGTGACGACTGATGGGTTTAAGTTGTTTGAAAACGTATAACGTACATTGAGTTAGATGCTCGGCCCTAGGGTAGGGGATTTTAAGGGATTTTAACATAAAATTAAGCAGTTTTATTCTTCAAAATATTATCGGGATGTTCCCTTAAACAAAGCAGGGATTTAATTTAAGAAATGTCAGCCAATCAATTTTTGACGTATTTTATTTACCTAAGATCAGCAAGATTTGTAGCCTAATCCCAATATTCTATTCTTATATAAAATTGTGTTTTTACAATTCAACTTTTTTAAATTGTGTTTTAAGATTAAATTATTTGAAATTGAAATCTTATCACAGGTATGTCCTCCAGTTGGGCATTTCCCCGACAGCCAGTCTTGGGGCCTGTTTCATAAGATTTTAACTGAAACAAAATCCAATTTTAGTATTTTGATTGGATAATATTAGATGATGTTAATGTTTAGCCAAACAAAATGGAAGCATCTTCAAAAAATGTGAATTTTATCTTTAGTTAAAATTTTGAGAGAAACAGGGCCCTGACCGACAAATATGATTGATTCGAGAGCCCTGGTCTCCAGTGCTGTTTATCCGTTGGTTTAATAAGCTTCCTGAACATCAATCAAACCGACCACCAGAGTCTTTAATTACCAATCACATCAAACATACAATATTGGAAGCAGAATGACTGAAGTAATTGTGTTACCACTACAGTTATCACATTACCATAATACCAAGTGTCAAGAGTTCACTATTGTCCACCACCCAACCAGGTTATTATACACACTAATAAACATATTAACTCTACATCTGTGGTCAGTCTCATTCACTATTTAAATTAACACACATCAAGCAAATCAAACCGTGTTATTGTCTGCTAACAAATGCATTAGGATAACAATATGGACATGAATTGAAGTGAAATGGGGTTTTTAACGTCATACATTTATGTACATGTCACCTCATTTTTTTGTCTCATCCAAACAACTAGAAGCTGTTCCTTGCCAGGCCTAAGGCAGAACTGGAAAATCCCTAAAACTCCTGGTCCGTGAGCTAGCGCTTATTGGCTATTCAAATAATCAATCAATGCGCAGTTGTACAAAGAACATGCCAAACTGATCCCGCAGTGAATATTCGCTTGGCTGCTAGTATCACTGATAAAGATGACATCTATGCGGCAAAATATTAACTTTTTTCCTCCGACAAAATAAATTCTAAAACATTTTTTTGAAGTATAAGAAAAAAATAATAAAGAGGTTTGAAGTATCTGTAGTTTAAAAATATTTCCTACTTAGTGTAAATGGGTATTTTGCCCGAAGCAGGTACCTGTTATGTAAACAACGCACTGGCGGTTGAGCCAATGAAGTCAATGCACGTGTTGAAGACAGTCATCTGTGACAGAGATAATTCGTATGTAATTCTCTGTAAAACAGACTGAGAACATGCATGCATGGTGTCATGTTGATAAAACTTGAACTGTTGAATCTCTAGCCTTTTTGTAAAGAGCATTTCCCAGAGAGAGAGAGAGAGAGAGAGAGAGAGAGAGAGAGAGAAATGGGGTTTAACATCCACGACACAAAAAAAGTCATTTCGGGACTAACATATGGTGAATACTTAGCCTTTTTTTAAAAAAAAAAAATTCCCACAGAACAATCTGAAGAAGATTACTAATGTATGGAACCATGTCCTGCTTCCCAAATTCACATTGTAATAAGTTATCAATATTACAGCCTCGGTTAACTGTTTATAGTTGTGAACAAACATACCGTATTTCCTCGAATACAACCTCGGCCTCGATTACAACCCGGGCCTCGAATAACCCGGGGGTAAGGGGGTGTTGAGATAAATACAACCCGGGTCTCGAATACAACCCGGCCGGGTCTCTAATATAACCCGGGTCTAACGTAAAAACTGAATACTCCCTGTGGCTGTCTGCTTGTTTTACTTGTCCAAAATGTCACTCCTATAGAAGATTTTGAAGCATTAATTCGGTTCTGAACAAATACAACCCGGCCTCGATTATAACCCGGGCCTCGAATAGAACCCGGGGGTCAGGGGGTGCTGAACGAAATAGAACCCCGGGGTTGTATTCGAGGAAATACGGTACTTTAATTTCATATCAATAATTTGTAGAGTTCTTTATAGCAGTGGAAAGAAACAGGACCTGGAGAAACCCCACAATGTTGGAAAGGCAACATTACTCCTTGTCATGTACAAGCAGGGACTTAAAACTATAATACTTTATATATATTATGCAAGAGTTGCCAAAGAAAATGATAAACTTACAGTAAACATAGGACATATGCTCCCGGTAGGGACTCACTGTCCCGCACCAAGAAACTCCCATCATCCTTTGCAGCAAGTAATAGCTCCTCTGTTTGTAGTCGAGAAATACCTTTATGAAAGAACTGTGCACACATCCTAATATGGATGTTCCTTAATGTTACGGAACCATTGCTTCTGTAAAATAAAAAAAAGAACAAAATTAGGTTGCCAGTCAATGAAACATGTGTTAACCAGCAGCCAAGTTCACCAAGCAGTTTTAAGGGAAATAACTCATAACATTTTTAAAAAGGTTGGGTCATAATAATTGCATTCTACCTTTACATAGGATAAATAAATAACCACTATAAATTTCCGAAACATTGGTTAACAATTTTATCCATCATCCGATCAATGATGTTATTTTGACCAACGCCTTAATTGGTAATATAAAATCCCACCCTGTTTTCTTACTCAACTACTGTTCACACCGTCAACACACAATGATCTAATCAGATAAACTATCGAGTTAACCATAAAATATTTGTTATCTATGTTTACATTGGTGACCAAGAAACCACCTGATAAATAAATCACACCTTGACTCAAATAAACGAATACATAACATGTACAGGTTGCACTTTCTTTATCAGATCTGATTGTCTAGACGTACACAGTGGGATTAGGGAGGGGGTTGAATGGCTGAATGGTTAGTGCGCACGCTGTATCATAAAGCCTGTCATTGGCAAGGAGTAGGGTCGCCTTTCCAAATTGAACCATGTTAGTCCCGAAATGACTTTTGCGTCAAGTGGATGTTAATTCCTATTTCTCTCTCTCTCACAGAGTGGGATTAGAAAAAAAGAGAGTGATTAACATGACACAGACCAGGTTTTTTTGGGACTAACCCATAGTTCAATTTTATTTCAATAAATCAATTGTGCATAGTGATGTTTAGCTGTGGGAGGAAACCAATGACCCGGAGAAAACCCACAAGGTTAGAGAGGCAAGGCAACCCAACCTTTTAATCATGTAGGGTCCAGTACGATGATGATATGATTTTTACACTGTTTTTCTGTACATGATTTAATTTTAAATGATTATTCTGTATTCATACACATATTCGAACAAGTGAATTTCTGGTTCTGGGACATACAGATTATAACAATATAGGCGGGTCAAACGACGGCTAAATGATGTCGAACGTAGAACAAATTGCAACAAAAGGTTTTTTGTTTTCTATTGACTCGTTATGATGTCCCAAATAAGGAAAAAAAAGTTTACCAAAATCGGAGACCAAATAAGGACAGGGGGCGTGGTCAAATCCAAGATGGCGGCTTTCAATCAAAAATTGCAAATATCTCTAAAACTATTGGATTTAGACACCATAAATGTATTGCGAACAGATAGGAAGTCGGTATCAGCGAGTCCAAAAATTGCGACATTATGTCTCTATGACGTCATGACGTTGCCGTGACGTCACAATGGCATGTCAGACGTCGCATTTCTTCCAAAATTTACAAAACTTAACAGAATGCTGGTGCAGAATAGAGTACATGCCCATTCTGTTGGGTTGACAAAGAAGAACAATGTGTTAGGCCTACATGTACATTCACAGAGAAATTGCCACATTGTCGATAGTTAATACTATTTAGAATAGCTGCAGTAACACGGATTCATTGCAATTGTTTAGTGGAAAAGTAGTGAATGACTGGGGCTGACAAATTTTGACATTTAGCCCAAAAACCACCAGAAAGATTTATTTTTTGACACCAACTTTCGCGGTAATGTGAACAGCAGCCTCTGGTGGTGTTCCCAAAAGCATTACATTACAGTGGCGTTTTGCGGGTCCAGAACATAAGTGGACAGATGAGAACTCAATACCAGGGAGTGCAAAAAGGTAAAAATCGGTCGGCCCTGTCCATGGGTGTCAAACAATGAGTCGCTGAGCTGCTTAATGTCTCTTGTTTTTATCCATTTGCCCCCGACACCCCCACCCACCCTCAAAGGGCCGGTAAATTCCACAGGGAAGCCAAATTCAAAATGGGACCCATTTTTGAGAAAAAATCATAACGTTCTCTGTATAGTTTTTCGTGGTCCCTTAATTCAGGTATAAACATAAAATACATATATGTTCCACCCATACATATTAAAATATGACCACTATATTCGCAGTGGCGGTCACGATTGGCGGGACAGTTCTGTCCCAACTTGGATAATGCAGCCGGAGGGACATTTCGATGTTAATTGCAGTCATGTGATGCTGTGTTACATTAAACTGAAGGTCGCCGAATTCATAGCTGAACTGCTAAATGTACTATTTTCTTCCATGGTCTGCTGAACTTTTTGTTGAATTTTAGTACCATATTGGTGTTTTTTTCAGTCATGACACATTTTGCCTAATTAATTTGCCTACCCCGAAAACCTACTATTTTACTTATTATGCCATTACATTGCTAACATTGAAATTTCCCGCCAAATGTTTTGAATATAGTCGTCATATTGGAATATTAACTTGTATTGGCATCATCTGGATTTTGAATCGACACATATTAAAAATATATAATCCATCGAACCACGTTAGGTGGACCTTATTTCATAGCCTTCGATAGCGACATCCAGGCCCTGGGACAAGCAACTCGGCGAAACGTCTTGAAAGACAAATAGTATCACTTGGTGTATATCTAGGGTAACTGGAGGTCACTTTGCTAAAACACATTTGTCGGATAAAGGTCAACAATTGACAAAAATATTGAAAGCTTGGAGGTTTTTAGCGATAATTCATTCATTGTAGCATTCTTCGGGTCCAGATGCCCTGGCGATGACGATAGCATCAAACGTAACGAGAAAGGGCCGGTGCATCTGCCCCCCCCCACTCTCCTCTTACGGTTCCCGCTTTATTTCCATCACAAAGCTTAACCTGGTGTTTGACTACCGGACTAGTACCATTAGCCTTGCCCATCAGGAAAAACATCCAAACAGATTTTCAGCTAAAGCCAGTGGCAAAACGTAAAAAGACGGGTAGACCCGTTTTCATCTTTTTGGTATTGACTTTCTGTCTGTCCAAATGAACGGGTCCCCAAAATGTAACTCTTTAAATGATGCTTTGAGGAACACTACCGGGGGCGCCGTTCGCATTACAGCCAAATTTATTTGGGATTTTTTGTAACACAACTCGAGTACACCTGTGTCAAAATATAAATCTTTATGGTGATTTTGGGGATTAACCTACGTCTGAGTGGCCAAAATGTCAAAATTGGTCAGCCTCGTCCATTAAACCTTTAATGCACTTCCCCAGTAAACGAACCCTTTGCAGTTGGAATTGGATATACGAGTGTCTTTGTGCCACTGCATCGCAAAGTTCCCCTCATGGCACACTGATGTAGCCCAGTTGGAGTAGAACATATATGTATCACCCATTTCATTTCTTGATGTAGGCTATTTTTGTCAACAAATGAATCTTTGTTTCTACAGCTACTGTAGTATCACCTTACGACAATGCAGTAATATTTGTAAACTTTAGCTTCCTTCTACGTTATTTATTGTATCACATTGTTCTGTTTATCAATCTATAATGGGCATACCCCCTCTCTTAATCAGCATTCGTTTCAACTGCTAACATACACAAATTGACTAATTTTGGAAGAAATGCGACGTCTGATATGCCCTTGTGATGTCTCAGCAGAACAATAGCATATATAACCTCATTTTATTTCATTTCATTTCTTCAACAATTGCAATAAATCCGTGTTACTGCAGCTACTCTAATAGTATTACCTATCGGCAAATTTCTCTGTGAATGGTGTAACACATTATTCTTCTTTATCAACCCAACATAATTGGCATGTACTCTTTTCTGCTTCAGCATTCATTTCTGCTATTAAGATGTGTAAATGGACTAATTTTAGAAGAAATGCGACGTCTGATATGCCGTTGTGACGTCACAGCAACGTCATGACGTCATAGAGACAAAACGTCGCAATTTTTAGACTCGCTGATACTGACTTCCTATCTGCCCGCTATACATTTATGGTGTCTAAATCCAATAGTTTTAGAGATATTTGCAATTTTTGATCTACAGCCGCCATCTTGGATTTGGCCACGCCCCCTGTCCTTATTTGGACTCCGATTTTGTTAAACTTTCTTTTCCTTACTGAGGACATCATAATGAGTCAATAGAAATCAAAAAACCTTTTGTTGCAATTTGTTCTACGTCAAATGTTAGTTTGACCCGCCTAATACCACAAAATGAAATGTGAGTCTGAATTATGCAAATTAACTAAAAGAAACTGAAAATAATTTACTGAACCTGAAACTTTTCCCAGCCTTATCCAAACCTTGCACGGTAACAAATTTCTTCATGATAATAATTCACACATTAAATTCCTTTACCATAAATGTTCAAACTGATCCAAATAAGTAATTTTTTATTTTGAGTTTGAACTTAAGATTTTCCATGTAATGATTACTACACATTATGACAGCACTATTGAGAAAATAATTCCTTTGCTGATTTCATATACTTCTGTCTTTTTATTAAAGATATATCAAGTCACAATTTTTAACTTTCAATGTTGTTTTTTTATACTTCTGTCTTTTTAGTCCAGAAATATTTAGACAGAATTTTTAACTTTCAATGCTGATTTTTTACACTTTTGTCTTTTTATTCCAGAAATATTGTCATTCTTTTTATTCCAGAAATATTAAATCACAATTTTTAACTTTCAATGCTGATTTTTTTTACTTTTGTCTTTTTATTTCAGAAATATTGTCACAATTTTTAAATTTCAATAAACAAATTATCCAAATAAACTCGATTCAAAAAGTTAAATATTGAATCCCATTGAAAATAAACAGAGCAGTTGATCACATAAAATATTCCATTCTTATATTTAAATAGGTCACATATTTAATTAAAACATGTTTAACAGTATTCACTGCATGTAGCTAGCTCATAATGAAAATATCTGCTACTTAAAATTCTTCAATTAGGAATTATGAAATGCATACTGTGGTGTGTCAAATAACATTGAATCTCAATTAACTAATCGTTCATTTACCATTTTGACACAATATGTCTTTTAAAATATACTTCACAAGACCGAGATAATAAATGATTTCAATAGTGCCCAACAAAAAGCTGTGTCATGCTTTAGTTTAAATAAGTGCATCCATTTATCATTATTTTCCAGATAAGCACCATTTTCCTTGTTTCCAGAATGTACAAATAGTGACAAGTAAATATTTGATATATTGCATTTTAGACATTATTACAATTGTTTTCCCTGATTGCGTAACTGGTAAAATAAATATATAAACAAACAATGCTGATTTTCCTTGATAATAGATATTTAACCACAACTTATCAGTGACACGAGATATTCATTCCCGTTAGATATATCCCAACAAAAATTATATTCCTTGTTTTAAGCACACGGTTTCCTCGTCTCATGAGATTAATTAACAATATTCATTACATAAAATCTGCTGAACATAAACTGAAATCTGTCATTATTTTCCGAAATTACAGTTTGTGTATACATACACAATCAGATAATTATTACTGAAATATTATTAATACAATTAAATTTGTTCACTCCGTGGACTCATCCCACTGACATAGCCTACTTATTCCATTTCCTGAATAGAATAAAAATAGTAGCACTTCAAACTAAGTTCAAACTAACTTATCAACATCTGTTGTTAAACAGAATCTAATTTTTATTGTTGATCCTTTAAGTACCAGCATATAATATTTCCTATCTCCAAATAACTGATTTTTCACCCCAAAAAACACCAATACAAATTTTTGGTACTTCTGACAGGGGAGATGAAGAAGCTGGAAAGGATGGGGTTGGTGATGCAATAAAGTTTAAACCGAATATATATGATGTACTGTTTCAGTTGACAAAAAAGCATTGTTGTCAGAACACTCCTTTAATTGTTTTCTGGAGCTTTTCGTCAACCATTTTCTTAAGATTAAAAACAATCAAATCACCGCCTGCACATATTAGAAAAACATCCATGACCATAATATTTTCCAATGAAAGGAATATTACTTTCTGTACATCATTTAAAACATAGGCCTAATTATCAAATAATATTTCATCAGAAGACGCTGTATTGATCTCTTTTCTATTGTATCTTGTTTTGTTAATAAAAACCAAGTTGAACTATTTTAAACCATTTTACATGATGACAAAAAATATTCTGCGTTTTCACAGAACTTCTTTTTTTTTTTGGATTTGATTTTCCGTCTGATCTTATGACAATACAAGAATAGAAATGTACGTCATTTTACACTTGTGATTTTTTTATTTCAAATGGAATGAGATTTTTATGTCTTAAACGTCACTCGATCTCTTGGGATATTTCAAACATTTACAAAACACTTTCTTTTGTCTTGAGAATAAAGCACTTATCCATTTCTCTAATATTTATACTTCTAGCAACAATTTTTCATTTGTGTTGTGGAAATATTTTCCCAATTCCAGAAATCCAAACACTCATGACCATGGGTAGGCGTCAGTCCACATATTATACCAACCATTTGCACAATTTTGATCAATACTATAAGAATTTAAAAACCTCAGACACAATATTAAACAATTAAATTTCCAGATCTTAGAAGATTAATCTGCCACATTTTCCAGATGTTCATGTTAAATATGGATGCTTTGTTGAATTTTCCCATATGAATCAGTATCACAAGACTTGAAACATATCCTTTAAAAACGTTACAAATATCGTAAGGCTGCATTACATGAAGTTCATGACAAATTATAATAACGCTATGATTTGCTTCTGGGAGCAATACAAAATATAAGTCTTCTCCCCCAAAATTTATACTCTTATTTAACAGTCACGTCAATTACATGCAGGGTTCACATTCCTCCAGATGTATGCACATGTAAATAGAAGCATGCACCATATGATGTACACACGCACATACACACATACGTTAAATAACAACAATACTTCACTTTTTACTCACATATTTTTTAATAAAAGGTTAAAGTTAAAGTTACATTAGTTAAGAGCTAAATCTGCCTATAGCAGGCCTTTCTTTGGGCCTGAAATGTTTTCTAAAGTATTAATTAGACATTAATTAACTGATCCAGGCCTTAATCAACTTTGGATGGCATCAGATTGCTCCGATATTAAACAGATTAAAACTTTTCAGTGATACTTCGATTTAATCAAATATGGCGGACCCAGACGGTTCGAGGCTTAGCTTCGATCAACCAGGACCGTGGTTGAAATTATTGCACACGTCTGCCAAATCTTCAAATGGCAATATCTTTGCTTGCAATAGAGTAATTTGAATGAAATTTTTAAAATATTCATTTTACATCATTTACTTTCGAACTATTATTGCAAGAATGGCTAGTTCTTATCTTTATCTTGAATAATGTAACTTTAAAGGTATACTTTCCTATAACAAAATATGTAACAATTTGAGAAAGAAAGAAGGACATGGGGTTTATCGCCACTCGACACAAACTAGGTCATTTCAGGACTAACATATGGTTTAATTTTATTTCAATAACTCACTTGCGCATTGGGGTCTTTAGCAGTGGGAGGAAACTGGAGGACCCGGAGAAAACACACGAGGTTGTACAGGTGACCCTACTCCTTGCCACGTACAACCGTACTAACATACAGTACAAATTTATTAATTTGCTTGTGCTTAAGGATCTTTAGTAGTGGGTTGAAACCAGAGAACCAGGATAAAACCCTATGAATGATTACTCTTTGTCACGTACATGTGTGGGATCAAAACCACGCCACTTGACTAAATGGCAGACATTATGGGGGGATCACGATGGCTAAGTGTTGGGGGGATCACGCTGGCTCGCTAGCCTGGAGGTCGGGTGTTCGATCCCTGCATTGGCCAAGAAAGTTCATCCAGATTTTCGGGCATTGTTTACCCTTGTTAGTGATGCAGGACAGAGGGCCCGACAAGGGCAGCTGTCTAGTCGCTCAGATGGGATGTAAAACCGAGGTCCTGTGTACACATTGGCGTGCACTTAAAAGATCCCTTGGTAGTTGGAATTCGATATAAGAGTAGGCCGTAGCACCGCTGCCCATGCAAAAATGGCCCTCATAGCACACTGTATGGCATATGCCTGTCTTCATAAGCCCAGTTTAGGAGTAGAACAGTAGGACGTTAAACTCCATTTCATTTCACTTTGACAGACATTATGATCAAAACTGAATGAGTTAGACCATACAGCTACCAAACCGTGCAGCTCCAATCACCAGGAATGATTTGAATGTTAGAGCAATATTGTTAGGATCTAGAGGCTGATAGTGTGCTTCAAAATATGTCAGTCAATCAATTTCTGACATGGATTATTATAAGCTAGAAGTTTTTCCAAACAATGTGACAATGTCTACCACTATCCTAACTTTTACTTTTGTTATTGTGTTGTATGTTTGAAATGTAAATTGATTGACTGATACATATTCTAGTAGGTCAATTTTACTGGTAGTTTGAACTTTGAAATGAACAGAGAGAGAGGGGATTTAACATCCAATCAACAGAAATTAGGTCATTTCAGGACTTACACATGGTTCAATTGTATTTCAATAATTTGCTTGGCCGTAGGGGTCTTTAACAGTGGGAGGAAACTGAAGAACCCAGAGAAACCCATGAGGTTGGACAGGCGACCCTACTACTTGTCAAATACAACCTGGGAATCAAAAATCAGTTGACTCAATGACAGAGCTTATGATACCGCGTGCGGAATCAATAGAAAGTAATGGTACTTTTGATGGCCGTAACTGATCAATTTTAATATTTTTTTTAACAATATGTTTTTCGGCGAGACTACTTTTTATTCTGTAAGTTTATATTTGCCATTTAATCTGGAAACTTTAATCTATAATACCTTTATTTGAAACACTGTGCATGAGTCAATAACTGTAAGTAAACTATAGATAAAAAATTCCCAGTACAAGTCCTTGTATATGAGAAACTCTAAATAGTTTAAACACCTCATTTACCTGTGAAACATATACCTGTATGTTGAGTTAATGCAATTCAAGTTGATGTTAATTAATTCCAGCCATGTAAATTGAAAAGATGCTGACATTTGAGCAGTTCTACCGAAAGAAGTTTTCTTTTTTTTTAAATTAACGGTATAAGAAATCTTAGCACCTACAAAAATAAATTCTGAGTAAATTGCTACGTGTGTTAGCTTTCAATACTTTTCAGTGGTGTTATAATTCTAAAACTAGGTACAAGGCATCAGTAAATGACTGTTGTACATATAAGTCAGGGCACACTAACTTTGTAGAACATCTTATATCACTTATAATTGAAGGGGTGCACACAGCCTTTTTTGTACATTTGAATTTCTTCATTTGTTCTTGTTTTTGAGAGAGAGAGAGAGAAATGGGGTTTAACTTCCACTCGACACAAACTAGGTCATTTTGGGACTAACATATGGTTTAATTTTATTTCAATAATTTGCTTGTGCGTCTTTAGCAGTGGGGGGCAACTGGAGGACTCCGAGAAAACCCACAAGGTTAGACAGGCACCCCTACACCTTGTCACGTAAAGCTGGAGATTCGCAACCACGCCAGTTGACTCAATGACAGGCTTTATGATACAGCATGCACATGCTAACCATTTGGCCATCCAACCGCCCTGTTGTAAATAAGTCAGGGCATACTAAATTTGTAGAAAATCTTATACCACTTATAATTGAAGGGGTTCACACAGCTTTTTTGTACTTGTAGTTTCTTACTTTGTTTTTGTTTTTTTCAGATCTTTGAATGAACTGATGTTGGCAAACAAACCAACAAATTTTAACTTTGATTACTGCTTCCCTTTAAAAGCGAGTCAGGTGCGCCGAGTACAAAATAATATCCTGATTCCGGTTTTTCTCTACCTGTCAGGAAGAGTAAGATGAGATATCTACATGATATATATTTAGACACGATAAAATGTTTAAAAACTCAACTCCAGATTTTATCTTAAAGGAGCAATCTGACATTACACTTTGTTGTTTTCTTTTCAGTAACCTACATGTACACCCCCACCCAACTCAAACCCTCTACAGTGCTGCACCATTTAAAGCTACCATTTAAAATTTTTAAGTTATATTTTTAAAATTCATTAAAATAAAGCCTTAAAATAGATGGTATCCATAAACAGTCCTACTTTGTTAAAGAATAATCCTATTATTGGCAACTTCAAATTCCAACGGTTGAACATGGCCGTTCATGTTGTCAATAGTAAAACAAGGGAGGTAATTTTGTTGTTATTTCCTGTGTCAGTGATTTTTAAGGGTGTTGATAAACCAATGGAGCAAAAGACAGAGATAATTATGTTTTGACTTTCTTCAAAAATTTTATAATTCTCGCTTTAAGCCATTATACTTGTGATTAACTGCTGTGCTGACAAAATAATTAGATTTCTGTAGATTCTTTAAATCATACATAGGTTACAGTTTTATGGAATACAATTACTATTTATTACTGAGAAAAATTTGATCAAGACAAGAGAAGCCTAGTCGAATCATCCCTCAGTAATAAGCAATAATATATAGTGCCATTGAAATAATATTTAAATCATATTTCCGTTGTTTATAACAAGTACCACGCATTATTACTTAACTCTTTTATGTATATATATATATATATATACTTCAGGTCAATCCTGATTTCTGACACTTAATAAATGCTTTGAACAATCAACTAATGGCAATTAGTATTTGGGTACTTTCCATGGGATTAACCACTGGCATTATGGTACTTTCTACAGTTTTAACCACTGCCATTTGGGTACTTTTAACAGGTTTAACCATTGCCATTGGGGTAATTTCCATGGGTTTAACCCCAGGCATTAGGGTACTTTAAACAGGTTTAACCACTGTCAATGGGGTACTTTTAACAGGCTTTATGATAGAGCGTGCATGTGCTACCGCCCCTCTGGCATTGGGGTACTTTAAACAGGTTTAAACTATTACATTCATTGACTAAAACACCTGATACTGCACCTAATTTATTAGGGATATTCACAAAGCTAACAATAACTGTTACCATTTTTTCCACATATTATATTCATTTATCTTTGTCCTGTTTTGTTGTCAACTCGATTGACGTTATTTGACCTTAACAACTTCCTCAACCATCGTTTAAAGTCCTGAATATAATAACCTACTTCCTCCATCCTAGTTTCTCAAATAACACCACTCAATATTTCTTTATCTTTTTAAATATACCATAATAAAGTGTGGGAAAGGGAGAGAGAGAGAAATGGGGTTTAACGTCCACTCGACACAAACCAGATCATTTCAGGACTAACATGTGGTTTAATTTTTATTTTTAAAATTTCGCTTGTATGTAGGGGTTATTAGCAGTGGGAGGAAACTGGAGGACCCGGAGGAAACCCACAAGGTTGGACAGGCAACCCTATTCCTTGTCACGTAAAACCGGGGATTCAAAACCACGCCAGTTGACTCAATGACAGGCTTTATGATACAGTGCACGCAGGCTAACCATTTAGCCATCCAATCCCCCATGTGGGAAAGGGGGGGAGGGAACCTTATTAAATTGAGATGCAAAAATATATTTTCTTTTATATGTTCACTAGCATTTGGATAATTCGATTAGTCATAAAGAGAGAGAGGAACTCTAGTCTAGAAAACTTTTGAAAGCCATCCTTGAAAAGAGAAAGAGAGAGAAAATGAAGTTTAACATCCACTTGACGCTTAATATGGTTCAATTTATTTCATAAATATGCTTGCGAGTATGGGTCTTTAGCAGTTGGAGGAAACAGGTGGACCATAAGAAGGTTTGAGAGGCGAGTACAAATTTGTGCTTAAAACCATGCCACTTTACTAAAGCTATGATTTAAAGGGCACACTTTTGATCAATCAACCACCCATCCGTCAGAAATACTAGCAAATTTGTGAAAACCTTTTAAAAGGTTGCTGGCATGAATGCATATTGGATCTCGATCATACAGAATAATAACAATGAAGTCTAAATGAGTTCAGAAAATTAGATCATTGTTAGAACAGAAAATTAATCACCATTGATTCATCTAACAACATATTCATATTTAAATTAGCGCTATATGTCATGTCAAATGTTACAGAGTTTATGAAGGTGCAGAGAGAGAGAGAGACAGAGAAGAGAGAGAGACAGAGAGAAAGAGAGAGAGATGGAGATTAATGTCCACTGACACAAACTATGTCAATTAGGGACTAACATATTGTTGAATTTTATTTCAATAATTCGCTAGCGCATAGGGGTCATTGGCAGTGGGAGTAAACCAGAGGACCCAGAGAAAACCCACGAGATTTGACAGGTGACCCTACTCCTTGTAACGTACATGCAGGGAATAGAAACCGCGCCAGTTTACTTAGATTGTAAAAGTCTGGCTGTTCAGTATTCTGCGCATGTATATGAGGTGTAAACAATGGGCCAAGATTCTTTATCAGAGTTATGTAATCCTCTTCACCAATATCCGATTCATTCTTACACAAATCTAAAATTACAATCTTACAATCATAATTAGGTATCATGCCTTTTTTTTTAGAATTTTACTCTGCTGAAAACAAATGTTGGTGAGATACTGTGCTAATTACATTTATCAATCTTAATCTTAAAATCTAAAACAATCTGGAAAACGTTTGGTAAAAGAAAAAGAAAAACACAAATAATGGGTTTATGATAATGAAATCTAGTCAATCTAACAAATATTTATAAGGGTAATTTCCCGGCAAATTTACTGTATAAATAAAATAAAACCAAGTACGAACAGTCCAAATCATTAGACAAAATTCAAAGTCATAAAAAAACAGTATAGGCAAATGTATATGACTTCTATATATTTCATCCAAATTAGAACGTGGACTTTCGTCCAATCAATATAATGTCTTGCTGGATTTGAATCTGAGAAATTATTTTACATGTATTCAGTGTGACTCCTAACCACACATCTTGTGCAGATCTTGGAGAGAACTTCTATAGGCCTGTGCCTGTTGTTTAATCCATTTCAGTTTATTGTTTGAACTAAACTAGATCTTGTGCAGATCTCAAGCCACATGCTAACATGGATAAGGCGCTGGCTCACTAACCGGGAGGTCCCATGTTCAATCCTGGCGTTGACTAAGAAAAGTACCCTGTGCATGATAGAGATCCTGGCAAGCAACAATACCTAATCTCTTGAATGTGACAAAAAAATAACAAAGAAAAGCTAGACAGCTGGAATTTGAGTAGGTAGTATTAGTACTATCCAGACAAAATTTCCCTTCATAGAACACACTGCATGGTGATTGCCCATCTTCAACAGCACTGTTGGTGCAGTAAAAAAGGATGTTAGACTTCATATCATTTTATAAAGGGACAATAACACTCTTGCTGGCTTGACAGCCCCAGAAAAAAAATAATAGCCTTATTCTAAGTACTAGATGTTTAAGTGTGTAAATTATCTGTTACATCCTTTTTTACTTGTTCAGAGGGTTCAAAAATATTTTAAATCCAAGTCACATTTGAAAGGGTTTACCTAAGGCTATTTAAATCATACAGTTGAATTTTTCCATTTTTTTTCAATTAGGTGTGTTAAGATGAAATTAATATCACCAATTAATTGGAATATTGTAAAATAGTACAATTTGTTGAGCAGAATAAAGATTGGGACATTTATTCAGTTACAACAAGAGTGGTATTGGGCCTTTAATCTGAATCTTCAGACCTACTGCAACTCTCTAAAAGATGTTAAATGATCAATAAAGACAGATTGTTTTCAATAAAACCAAGGGTACAGGTGCAAAGTAGCACTATTACTTACTTTTTCACCCTTTCAGTTCCGATGCAAAAAAAAACCCATGAAGAAATATCTTGGCGTTAAAAGCATGTAAAAATGAAAATGTTTTGATATGTACTCAATGGCTTTGTTCCTATTATTTGTAAATCGTCTGCATGTGGGAATTTTTCACATACAAAAATACACCACTTCTGGGGGTTGTTTTTATTCCAAACCATTCACAGACACCATAAATCATAGCAACTGTTTCTATGGAATTTCCCAGTATATTTACCATATTTTTGTAGTTTGTAAAAGCGTTTGATGTGAAGCAGCAAGACGACTAATACAAAGGAGAAAATGTTATAATCAGATGTGTACCATGTTAAGTTTGTTTACACTGTTTTGTCTACTCTAATTATCGACTTGCATTATGGCCATAAAACTAAAATAAAAATACCTTCATTTTAAGCTGTATTTTATTTCAATTTTCACTTTTAATGTTGTCTTCTGATTTGTTATGAAATTGTGATTATTATGTAAAATCAAGAGGCTGTACTGTATTATACAACAAGGGCCCTGTTTCTAGAAATCTTACCTAAAAATAAAATCCAAATTTTAGTAGATACTTCAATTTTGATTGGTAAGCACTAAAATCAATCTAATGTTATCCAATTACTAAAATTTGGATTTTATCTTAGTTAATATTTTGTGATGTGAAACAGGCCCCAGGTGTGTAGGGCGTGAAGGGAAAGTATTTTAGTCTCCATTATTAAAACCAAAAGTAAACTGAACAAAATTGAGGTAAACACCCTACTTTCTGCACCAACCTGACTAATGCAGTGTGTTAAGCAGGAAATTTTCACCGGACAACTGACTTCCTGTTTCCTATTCATTGAGATGTGGTTGCATATTCGCTGCCTGGCAACCGATATTGAAGGAAGTTCCATATCAATTAACTACCTAGATTATCTTAAGTTAAATATTATAGTTCCTGTCATTGAGTCAATTGACGTGATTTCAAATCCCCGGTTGTACGTGGCAAGAAGTAGGGTTGCCTTTCCAACCTCCGGTTTCCTCCCACTATTAAAGATCCCTACGCGCAAGCGAATTATTTAAATAAAATTAAAACATATGTTAGTCCAGAAATGACCTAGTTTGTGTCAAGAGGACATTAATCCCCATTTCTCTCTTTTCTCTCTAAACAGTTCCTTAACGGGCTCTAAGGAAAATGACTTGGTAAAGGCAGCACCAGATAGTCAATAAATCAAAGGTCAAGTACAGCAAAAGTTTGTGAAACCTTACACCACCATGCTGATATTTCAGCACTGATTATTTTTCTCTTCATTTTCTACCACACAGAGAGGATGGAGGAGAAAAAAGTGATCATAATCCATCATAATTTGTGAAACACTTGTCGATGCTAATTACCTCCTTGCTACGTGGGTGATAGGGGAAACTACCAAAGAAGCCATCTGTTTTATAAATTAATCATCATATAGTGGCCATCAACAACCTACCATGGGATGTTTGTTTGTACTGTATGTGCATAGAGAGAGAGAGAGAGAGAGAGAGAGAGAGAGAGAGGTTTAACTCCTAGATCATTTAAGGACTAAGTTTATTTCAATAATTAACTTGTGCGGAAGGGTCTTTAGAAGTTGGAGGAAATCAGAGGACCTAGAGAAAACCCACAAGGTTGACCAGGGACCCTAATCCTTGTCAGTACAACCCCTGTATCAAAGCCATGCCAGTTGGAGAGAGAGTGAGACAGAGAGAAAAAAAGAGAGAGAGAGTGTGTATGTGTAGATTGGAACAAGAGACTCTGAGATGTTGTTATCCAGCAATTCTATCTGGAAGACATGTCACTAGATCATGTTGTGAGTGTTTATTTTAGATGTTAAGATATGAGAAATATTCGTGTTAAAATGTTGTTTTGCACAGGTCCTGTCTTGGTTATAATGAAGCTATTGATATTCATTGACTGTGTTTATTATATCTACTGTTCTTAAGATAATAAATAAAACACATATAAACACACACACACAGATATCTCCCAAGTAAAAAGACCTTCATTCACAGATCTTGAAAATCAAAAAAACATACAGATATCTCCCGAGTAAAAAGAGCATCATTCACATATCTTGAAAATCAAAAAACATACCAGTAAATACATGTATTATAGAAATTTGCTCAATAACACGTATTGCTTATACCATTTGATTAAGCCAAAGTACTTTTCAGATTCCATTTGTGATAAAAGACATAGCCTCTCTCATCTTCTGAATTATGTATTGTTTAAAATTTCAAAGCATAAAAATTTGTAACCAAAAACATAAGTTTTTCCCCTGAAGAAAAGGAAACCAAATTTTTAATGGGTATTCCCGATAAACTAGACACGTTCTTTGCCAGTTCTGCACCACTGACAAGGCGATACCCAAATTCAAATCCTTCTCATCCAATGCCATATTCACAACCTGGCCACTGTGGCTCCCGAATCTTGCTCCAACAATTAAACACACTTTAACATGTTTATTGCAGATACCCTGTGAAATTTGAGAGTGCTGCTTTGAATTTTCGATTTTGTCTTTTATAATAATAAATTCTGAGATTTTGTATTTTATAATAATAAATTCTGAGATAGATAACTGTTATCTTATAATATAATAATAATTCTTCTTCCTGTGTTCAATATCAACATGTACATCTGGCTACACATCATCTGTAAACATGCATGTGCATCAACACATGAGATCTGGCGATTAAATGGGAGTTAAGGAGTCAAAGAATGATTCTTAATAGGTGTATCTGGTCCTGGTTAATGGTTTGATTTATGAGATATAAATCGTTTCAGGATACACTTACTTACCTATTAACTTTTCTATATACAATTACAACTTGAAACAGATATATGTATACAAGAGGGGGGGGGGATCTTTCAGGTATGCTCATAGAAAAAACTTGGAACAGATACATGTATACAAGAGGGGGGAGGGGATCTTTATCATAGAATAAAACTTGAAACAGATACATGTATACAAGAAAGGGGGGGGGGAATTTAATGGTATGCTTTTTATCATAGAATAAAATTTGAAACAGAGACATGTATACAAGAGGGGGGAGGGGATCTTTATCATAGAATAAAACTTGAAACAGATACATGTATACAAGAGGGGGGGGGGGATTTTAATGGTATGCTCTTTATCATGGAATAAAAAAAGTATATCAGCTTTGTTGATATTAATATTTTAAAACTTTGTGACGCCTTAAATAATCGACTCACGATACAAGAATATGTTGAATGATTGAATTAAATGGGGTTTAACATGCTACTTTTTGCACCTACTAGACTAATGAAGACAGTCGTACGCCAGACAGTTTGCGAGGACAGATGGGGGTTTAACATCCAATCGACTCAAACTAGGTCATATGGTTAAAATTTTAATAATTCGTCTGCCCGTAGGGATCTGTATCAGTAGGAGGAAACCGGAGAACACAGAGAAAACCTACTAAGTTGTCATGTACAACCAGGAATTCAAAACCACACCATTTGACTTAATGACAGACCCTATAATATGACACAGCATGCACATGCAAACTATTCTGCCACCCCCCTCCCCCATAATGATTGAAATTGAAGTAAAATTTTATTTAAGTCAATTTATACCTGATGTAATAAGTATGGTAATAGATTACATGTATCATAACAACATATGTGTACCTTGGTAACAACCCAAATTGTAGTATATTATAACACCACAGGAGGTAGATATTAACACATATCTAATCCAGCTTATATTCTCTATAATTTTTATAACATATATCAAGGTATATCATAATAACTCATAATAAATTCTGGTTAGATGCCAAAATTTTGAGCGTGAAAAGTCTGTAAATGAGAAGAATAGTTTGTTAGTAAACTCTAATAATGGATTAATTTCACTCCCTACACCATGGTCATTGTAAGCAGTAAGATGAACTGGTACTATGCTTTCGATCACAAATATTCCTGACAATCTTGTACTGTTTTACCATTCTCTTTAACTGACAACATAACTCTAGGGTGTAAGAACAGAGTTACTATCAATAGCAGTAATCCAGTAGACATGGTACAAGGGTTAATCAGCGAAATGGATGTATGAAATGTATTGTTGATGTATTATGAATGGTTAGAGTGGCTGTGGAGTTACGGTGCCGCCACCGTAACACCACAGCTTTATGATTTGTTAGACAGGAGTAATAAGTCCGACAATAATAAATGACATATTTCTGATTTTATTGTCGTCTTTTCCCACTTGCACTGGTTGTACGCCATTTTGAAACTAACTGACGAAGCGATTGTTCAACTCCGTGCTGCTCTGTCAGTATCTAACAAACGCATTTAGTTCGCGTACAACTTTTAAAAACCGAATGTCAGTATGGTATTTCTCACATAATTGGTTATCGCAAAAACAGAGTCAACTGAAGCGAGAAATCTCGACTTAAAACTATAGTCTATACCCTTCTTACTACACTCGTCACTAGGCTTCTTATACATATTATAATATTCCATTTACACCCTTGTTAATTAACACACCTTATCTAGAGTTATAATCCGAATGTTACTTTTTTTATCGAGATCCGTAGGTATTTACCATTTTGCTAAATTTTTATAAGGCAAACGTATGTTTTAACCTTGACCTATTACTCAGTGATAAGCCTCCGCCGCAAAAAGATTTCTCGCCTTTTATTATTAGTATAATGACTTCCTCATGTGCGGCAGGTTAGTTTGTTTCTAAAATCACTGTTTTCCGTTCCAAAAAATACAAAAGTAATTTGCTACCAGACAACCATGGTTCTATTCACCGAGACTATATAATTTCTCTCGGTGTAAGGATATTATCGCTATGGATAAGTTCATACATTGTTGAGAAAATAATCCCATTGGTTTGCTTAGCAACAAATCGAGCGTGAATCAACTCTGTACTGAAAATTTTGTGCATGATATATATGAACTGTCTTCACACATTCGGTTCATAATTAGCGATACACAGGTACAGTGGAAAGTGTTCTACTTCACCTCAAAAGTACCTCCGCGCGAAAACCCAGATTTTGGTACATGTAAAAGAAAAATAAATAGTGCCTGTGCCAGTAATAGAAAAATGCACGAACGTACCAGGCGCGAGGTCATCTAAAAATCTGGCTGATACTGAGTTCTGGTCAACTTAATGAAATCAAATGGGGTTTAACGTCCTACTGTTCTGCTCTGAACTGGGCTAATGAAGACGGGCATACACCATACAGTGTGCTATGAGGAATACACTGGTATTGAATTCCAACTGACAAGGGATTTTTAGGTGCACGCTAATGTGTACACGGGACCTTGGTTTTTCCTAACATCCGAACAACTAGACAGCAAAATGACCCTCCTTGTCAACTTTGTAGAAGATACAACAGAGGTGCGGCCATGATTGAATAAAGGAACTGAGACGATGATAAGGTAGATGATGATGATGATGAAGATGATGTTGATGATGACTAACAAAGAATAAAAGCATGCTAAAATATTAAAATATCTTACTGTGATCGAGTGCATCCTCGTATTCGGCTACATTCCGAGTGAAATCCATTCGGTGGAAGAGAACGGAATTTAATATTATAATAATCCACTTTCTGGCCATGAATACTACAATCAGCCATTTTGCTCTTGTTATGTAATGTGTTGACTAATTCCCGGAAATCGGAACAAAATTAAAATCGGATAACACAAGTTCAAAATAATCCCCAAATAGGTTTCCAAAACTTCAGCTTATTTCAGATAATGTCATTCTGTAGGTTTATAACCGATAATGTCATCAGTAAATGTGTGTACTGGTAATATATCTCCTCATTGTGTAGGTTTTATAATAAACAGAATAATTCTGTAAATGTTTCCCACTAAACTCAATAAATCTTTCTACTAATGTCAGACTATGTATAAATGTTTCTATATTTAGTTCTACATGATTTTCAAGTCATTTTTCAAAGAACAAAAAACATTTTCAAAGGTATATAGCACTAAGTTCACATTTGATAATAATATTCATCCATCATTTATTTCCACACATTAATACTGGCCACAATTTTTCGGTCAATCATTTTTTAAAATATATTCCTCCTCGAGCACATCATAATGATCATAAATCATTTTATTACATTAAAACCCACTTTTCTACCCTCACATTTTATTTCCATCAAGTCATGTGATTATGCCTCTAATCCCTCCGAGACGTTTCACATTTCATAAATACCATAACTTCAGGCTCATACTTGTCCTTGTTATTTTTTCATGTGTGTGAGTTTTTGAAATATTCCCATTACATACATGAAGACATGTTATTGACTTGAGCATTTGGAAAAGATAATCCATTTAGCAGATCACTGCAAGTTTCTGTTTAATTTTTTTTATATTATAATATACGGTCATATTTTTCTTTCTATAAACAGTTTTTGGTTAAATCCTGTAACAATAAACATAAAATAGAATCAACTTTATGAAAATATCAATGCTGCCTCTAACACCTTGATGAATTTAATTGAATTATTTCTATCATACAATACGGGGATAGATTTTTGCCTTTAGCTTTATCTCTCTATTAGATAACAAATCTAACAATAATAAAAAGAAACCAAGTTAAACCAAGATCAAAATAAAATATTTGCCTTAATCTTCCCTTCAAAGTGAAATCTACCACGCCATAAAAATTAACTAAATTTTCCTATAATATAAGTGGACAGCTTTATTGACTATCCTTCCAATTTATGACACTCAGAATAAATATGAAAATAAAAACTACATAATCAAACTAAGACCAAAGAGAAAATATTCCCAAACTGCCCGAACCTTCAAGCACCTCCAGAAACTAACTAAATATCAGAAGATCCTGGGGAAAATTCTTTGATAGTTATTCCTCTAAATTGTCGCATTTAAAACAATTAACAAAAATCCAACATAATCAACAAAGATTAAAGTAAAAATATTCCCAAACAGCCTGATTCTTCTGTTGGAGTAAACTGTACCACGACCTCCTGAAGCTAACTGACTGTTCGTTATGTGAGTCAATAGCCATCTGTAATGCTAACAAGTTCTGACAGAATACAAATCCACATTTTATGATACAATAAACAAGACACCCAAATATACAAAGACATATGTTACATCACCTCGTTACAATATTAAAGGCTTAATACCACTCTTTTTGTAACTGAATAATATGTCCCAATCTTTATTCTCGTCAACAAATTGTGCTATTTTACAATATTCCAATTAATTGATGATACAAATTTCTTCTTAACACACCTTATTTAAAAAGTTGGAAAATTTCAACTTAATGATTTGAAAAGCCTACGTAAACCTTTTCAAATGTAACTTGGTTTTAAAATATTTCCGAACCCCCTGGACAAGTTAAATAGAATGTAATGAATAATTTACTACAGGTAGGACACTCAAACATCTAGTACTTAAAATAAGGTTATTATTTTTTTTCTGGAGCTTGCAAGCCAAGAGTGGTATGGTCCCTTTAATATCAACTGATATCATGACATTATACCTTTGTAACTTGAAGAAAATTTAATTGAACATACACCTGCATGATAAATCATAAATGACACGCCCAATTGCACGTGTGTCTGATCAACCCCACCCCATCAACACAAGTTATACACAACATATGCAGTGCAAAAAGTATATAGCCGATGATTTTAAAATGTAATCCATTATAAAAAATAAAGAATACAAATCAAGAGCTAACCATGTGTAAACTATCAAATTGCCTAATCAAGCTGTCAACCCCCATTATTGTTCAATTTGTGTCAAGAATACAAGAACGGTTTGAATTATCTGTTTTGCTCCTTCGGTTAACATTATACATTTATGTATATCTGTTATTACAAAGTTATTTACGGTTCACATTTCAGAATAAAATAAGGTTCATTGTGCTTGAATTTGATTTTGACCTGATAACAGAAATGAAATAGGGTTTAACATCCTACTTTTCTGCATCATAAAGATGGATATACTGCATCCAGTGTGCTATGAGGGACATTTTGCTCAGGCAGTGGTGCTCTAGCTTACAACATGCAAAGCGCAATTAGTGGCATTTTGCTTGAAAAGCTGTGATCATGCCTAATTTTATTTCAAATTCCAATTGCCAATTGGATCTTTTACGTGTACTACATGTACCAATCTGTTCACAGGATCTAGAATTTTTATACCATCCGAACAAATTGTTGTTTTTTATTGGCATCCCTTTACATTTTAGAACATAGTTTTTACCAAGGTTAATTGTTATTGATTTTAATTTTTACTTTATAAGGAGGGTTGGAAGGCTGATTGGTTAGCGTGAGCGCGCTGTATCAGAAAGCCTGTCATTGAGTAAACTGGTGTGGTTTCGAATCCCGGCCTGTCCAACCTTGGGGTATTCTCAGGGTCTTCAGGTTTCCAGTCACTGCTAAAGACCCTTACGCGCAAGCGAATTATTGAAATAAAATTAAACCATACGTTAGTCCCGAAATGACCTAGTTTGTGTCAAGTGGACGTTAAAACGCATTTCTCTCTCTCTCTCTTTACTTTATAAACACAATTTCTTGAAACAGTAAATGCATAGAGTAATTTCTCAATTTTATCATTCCGATTTAACAGATCGACAAAAATTCCAACACAACTTAATAAAACATTTAAAGAAATCCTATAATTACTATTGACTCGGGTATTAATCAATTTAGTAGCAGAGAAACTTGATCTTTTATCTGAGTCCACAGTTGACTTACCGTACTAAAATATACCCAACATAATCAATTATAAATCAATCAGAACGTAAAAATATAGTTCATATCAATAATCAGCCATGAGACCATTCCAATCAATAGTGGAAGGGAAATAAATGGGATTTAACATGCACCTTTATAACCCTTTGAAGGTCAACTAAATTTAACCATCCACCCTACTTCAAACAAAAACATGTTTTAAATATTAATACAATCAAAATCCTTATTGTTCCACTAATCGAAATAACATAATCTTTAACTATTTTCATGATAACATGCACATTTATAGCCTTTCGAATGTCAACTAAATTTATCAATTTATGGATAAATATATTAATTATTGAGATTCAATTATCGCAATATTGTTTTTTGCAAGGCATTCAAAATCTATTGAACATGTTTCAAATATGATTACAATCAAAATCCTTCTTGTTCCACCAATCTAAATAACATATTTATGATAAATTGTAACTATTTTCAAGATAGCATGCACCTTTAAAGCTCTCCGGATGTCAACTAAATTTATTCATTTTTGGATTGATATTCATTATTGAGATTCAAGTTTTGCAATATTGTTTTTTGCCAGGCATACAAAGTCTACTGAACGACCATCAACTGCTTTAAAACAAATACGTTTTTCGGATAATTGTAAAGCAAGATATAAATTTTGCTTAACCAGTGGCATTTCTACATATTCTTAAGCAAATTAACAATTCTTTTCCTTGACACTAACAAATACTCTGGGTGGTTGACCTAGGTTTTCCATACCATCTGAACAACCAGCCCTCCGTCATGCACCACTGACAAGAGGAGACCAGGTTAGATAATCTTGAAAAACCGATATGGCGATCGAACCCCAGGCCACCTCTTTAGTGAACCAGCGCCATACTCACAGAAACACAGGTTTCTCCAAAATATCCTGATACACAAGTGATAAAATAAACTCAAATTTACCATATGGCATGCCATGGTCAAGTTAGGTTAATTTCCCCATTTCATGTTTTCAGACCAAAATTTGGCATTCAGTAATCTATAATTACAAATCTTTCAGCTATACAACCATCAATTTCATCACTAACATTAGTATTGTTATGTCGACTACGAACAATGAGAACCCGAAGACAAGTTCAACACAAATTAACAAAATAAATAATAAAATTCAATTGCACATAATCACATGTAAATTGCATTTTGCCGATACAATAAAAATTGCACAAATTACCTCCGATTAATCCCAAACCAAAGCTGAATTCTACAAAAGCTAACAGAGTTCCATAATCAGTGAAATTGATCTTCCCCTGCTGTATTTCACACCATGTATTCATACACACCATACGGACATCGTGGGGAATTCAAATTAACGTACCATAACACACCCCCCCCCATGAAATATGAATTTAATTTGAGTTCTGTATGTTATCATAAATGACCGATGGTCAACATTTTGACGAGGAAGCGCTGATGTAATAAATATTAAAAGCACAGAACATCTTTAAAAGTACTAAATTACAATATTAAACATAAACAAAAAGTTTCCTTCAATGAAAATTACACTCTCAATTAGAAAATGATTCCTTCAGTAAAATGTTTCCTTCCACAAAATTCATGACCAGAAAACATATCACAACATGATATCGAAATGGAAAGCACGAAACATCCTACGAGTACTAAATCACAAAAGTAATTGTTAAATAAATTGTTTCCTTCAACAAAATTATATACAAAATTCAAACCACAAAATGAAAATACTAAATCATCTCTGAGTACTTAATCACAAAAATCATACCGTGAAATGTAATCTAAATAGAAAGCACAAAATATTCCTTGAGTATTAAAACACAAGATTAATCCTTCAATAAAATTTTCACTTTACTTTAACAAATTTTAGTATGGAGAGCATACCACAAAATGTCATGAAAATGGAAAGAACGAAACATTTTCCCATACCAAAATCAAAGCACAAAATTAATCCTTGTAACAATAATCAAATACAGAGAACATACGACAATAATATTTCACTTTACTTTAACAAATTTTAGTATGGAGAGCATACCACAAAATGTCATGAAAATGGAAAGCACAAAACATTTCCCGTACCGAAATCAAACCACAAAATGGTAAGCACAAAACATTTCACGGGAGTACTAAAATCACAAAATTAATCCTTGTAACAATAATCAAATACAGAGAACATACGACAATAATATTTCACTTCACTTTAACAAATTTTAGTACGGAGAGCATACAACAAATGTAATCAAAATGGAAAGCACAAAACATTTCCCGTACCGAAATCAAACCACAAAATGGTAAGCACAAAACATTTCACGGGAGTACTAAAATCACAAAATTAATCCTTCAACAATAATTAAATACAGAGAACATACAACAAGTTACTCTCTCTCGTACCTCAACAAAGTTATTCAACTGTAGAAATAAATATGAGTTTGCCTGAAGGTAAGCTGAACCGATATACTTTATATAGATGAGTAAACTTTGCGATCAATATAGGCTCCCATTTACCTTGGTATCCAGATCAATATACGACTATATTATACTAATAAATATTATTAATTAATGAAAGATTCCATAAAATAGAAATAACATGAAAATTAATTTGGGGATACATGTATAACTCATAAAATTCCTGTGATTGTTGTTGTACACAATACAGTGTATGTTTATTCTAAATATTCTATCCAGAGTTATTATATAAAAAAATATCACCTATTCAAATTTTAATAAATAAGGTTTAAAACACAAGTGAATGGTGTTGTACACAATGCAGTGTTTGCTTATTTTAAATTTCTATTGTACTACAGTGTACATGTATAACTACTTTAGTGATTTATAATATGAAAGGTCACTGGTTCAAATTAAAATAACTCTTGTATGAGAGATCTTAAAACCTAGTGACTAGTGTTGTACACAATACAGTGTATGCTTATTCTAAATATTTTTTCAAACATAATACCACTTTTTCTTGTACTTCTGCATGATTGCATCTTTGCAGTTGATTATATATAGAACACAATTCTCCACTTAGTTTAACATATCCACACTGGATAATTCACAAAAAAAACGTAAATTTGAAATAAATTGAAGGTACCGAATAACACTATTTCAAATCTGAATTCTGAGTAGATAAACCGGATAGTCAGTATTAAACGTTATTTTGATTGAGACCAGATATAAGTATATATAAACGTCATATTAACCTGATATAATCTGACAGTTGTAAATGCTTATAATAACGAGTCCATGACTTTCAATATACCACGGTCTCTGATCACTTAATTACAATTTCCTGTTAGGATAAAAAACCTAACATTTATATATAAAATAATTTTCCCAAGGCATACTAAGTCAAAAAATGTAAGGCCAACATACACCTCAAAATTTCTGTTCTAAACAGCCGTAATGTATTAATTGAAATTATGATACACTGAACCGTAGTGAGAACTTAAGATTATCAGTATCGTAGATGAAATCATTTAGGTTTTATAACTTAGCTTAATCTCTTGTATTACTTTGCTTAACTTCATGTATTACTCCGGTTCAAGTATTAGTTCAACTTAATGTAATATTTAGCTTTACTTAGCTTAACCTCATGAATATTAGCTCAATCATGTGTATTACTCAACTCAACCATGGGTATAACTTAACTCAACCATGTGTTTTACTTAACTCAACCATGTGTTTTACTTAACTCAACCATGTGAATTACTTACCTCAACCATGTGTATGACTTAATTCAACCATGTGAATTACTTCACTTAACCATGTGTATTACTTCACTTAACCATGTGTATTACTTCACTTAACCATGTGTATTACTTCACTTAACCATGTGTATTACTTCACTCAACCATGTGTTTTACTTAACTCAACCATGTGTTTTACTTAACTCAACCATGTGAATTACTTCACTCAACCATGTGTTTTACTTAACTCAACCATGTGAATTACTTCATTCAACCATGTGTTTTACTTAACTCAACCATGTGTATTACTTAACTCAACCATGTGAATTACTTCACTCAACCATGTGTATTACTTCACTCCACCATGTGTTTTACTCAACTCAACCATGTGTTTTACTTAACTAAACCATGTGTATTACTTAAACCATCTTGTGTGTTACTTAGTTCAACCTTGTGTGTTACTGAACTCAAAATTGTGTATTACTTAATTCAACCTTGTGCATTATTCAGCTGAACCTCATATATATTACTTAGCTCAACGTCTTGTACTACTTAAATTATGTGTCGAGTGGACGTTAAACCCCATCTCTCTCTCTATACCGGTACTTAAATTAGGTTAATTTGTAATATTACTTAGCTAACACCTCATGTATCACAATCACATCAATATTCTAGCTCAAACAAAAGTATTATTTACTTAACACTGTACAATAGCCAGTGTGATATAAAACTAGACATTAGGTGTGCCTTTACTCACTGTCACCATGGTTTTGAACTTTACATAAATTAATATAACAATAATAATTATTATATCAACTCATATGATATAATTACTGGTATAATATATTTGATATTTACTTAGTAGATATAATGAGATGATACACCTTCAATAATTAGAGTTGCTAAATAGTGAACAACTTTTAGATTATTACCCATTGTTTCTCTGGGAGATCTCGGACAATAACAAACTGGACATCACTTTTTTAGAAAGACACATTTTCGTATTTAAAACATTTACAAGTTTTGTGGCTTAAATCCTTCATTAAATAAGGATGCACGCAAATTTTTAGCTGTGTGACATTCTCTAAAAAAAGATAAGAAATGGTATCAGGTGTTTTAAAACACAGTAAGCATAATCTGCCTCCTTTACATGACTGTAATCACTACTTGAAGCTTATTGTAAAAAAGCAATCAATGAACAAAATGGGGTTTAAGAGCAGTCAGCACCAGCGAGATTACCTGAATAGGCCTTCTAGAAAACAATAAAAACATGTATATCTTGCTATATTAAATACAATTAATATAGATTTAAGCCCCTGGCTGGATGTTTGGTCTTTTACAACGTCCTTTTAAACTTGTAGTTTCCAATAATTGTCCATTACTGCATATAATCCTGAGTATTTCATGTTCTACGATTTATGTCCAGAAGCAAAATAGTCTTGTTGAAAACAACCAATTATATCTTCCATACACATGTATAATCAAAGCATAATCAACCATACTTAACCAATAAATTGAGGTTCTATAGCTTTAAGCAACCCACACTCCTTAGACAGTGGTCCATGCATAATTCCATGATGTTAACAAAAAACAAATTCAAAGGATGGTTGAAAGCAATTTGGATAATTTTGGCAATCAGAAAGATAACATATATATATATATAAAAAAAAATACCCTAGTTTACCCACACCCAATTTCTTTTTTTGCCAAAATGGTGGAGTGTAAAATGTTTTCTCTCATTTCCCACCCAGGCCCCATAACTCCGCCTTGGCATGGTTTTCTCTACACTCAAATATCAGAATTATTTTCAAGAACATTACTTAGTTATTAAGAAACAACAAAAAAAAAAAAAAAAAATTCTGACAGACCATCCATCTTTTTGCGATCCAAGTAATTTAAACACAGGTTTCTTTTTTTAAACAAATGTTACAAATCTCTGCCAACCACTATCTGAGAATTTGCATATATATAAATACACATAAAGCAAAGAAAAATGTCCAACTTAATATGAATAAATCTAGTCATAAAACTAAAAGAATCAAACCAATTTACCACCTAGGTTGGTCAACGGGTACACACTCAATTTGAATTCAACATATAAACTAGAGCATCATTAACTGAACATGCAACACACTGAAACAATAGCACACACAAGAATTTATCATCAAACCAATGTCACCAAATCTGATGTTTAAAATGTCCTACCAGAATAGAAACTGATTCATAATAGATCCAACTGAAAATACAAATTAAAACCATAGAATTTATCATCCAACTTATAACATTGCATAAACCAATGTTACCATATCTTAGCAGATGATTTAAAATATCGGACAAGAACACAAATGGATTTGTATTAAATCCAACCTTAATATAAACTAAAACAATAGCATGCACAATAATTTACCATCAAACCATTATTTCATAAACCAATGTCATCATTTCTGAGCACATGTAATTTAAAATTTCCTGACAAAATATGAACTGATCATATAAATCCAACCTTAATATAAACTAAAACAATAGCATGCACAAAAATTTACCATCAAACTATTATTTCATAAACCAATGTCATCACATCTGGGCAAATAATTTAAAATTCCCTACCAAAATATGAACTGATCTTATAAATCCAACCTTAATACAAACTGAAATAATAGTACAAACACGAACCGCGAATTTTATAAACCAATGTCCCCACATCTGGGCATATGATTTAAAATGTCTTACAACAATGATAGAGAAAAAACATCCCTGACCTTTACTTTGCATAACGATATAATCATCTGTCAGCATGCTATAGCTATCCTTATACACATTTTCAACAAAGGCATATTTTTATTTCAAATCAAACAAGGAAATTTCCTGTGATTGCACGCTAACTTTATAATTATTAACAACTTGAAGTAAAAAGTTATTCTTTCTTAAAGAAGCATTCAATCACGCAAGGATTTCAATTCAGAATTTCCATTAATACATAAATGATGAATTTATTTATTTTTTATATCGAACCTGTTCTTCTCTTCAAATTTTATGTGATTAAACATTCATGTCATAATGAAGATGTCCATATACATGTATATGCAATACAGTGTGATACGAGGGACATTTTGCCCAGACAGCAGCTCTTCTTTTAGAATTCCAGTTGTATAATGCTCTTTTACACAGGACCTTTTGTCAAATATTAATCTGAATGACTACACACTTATCAGGCTTTCAATTTGGGCCAGTGCTAGTAATCGAGTACCATATACATTGAACCACCAGTATAAGGTTGGATTATAGACCATCTACTACTTCCAACTATGAAATTCAAGTCTGGTTTCCCCATATATATGTGTGGTGCAGGATGGAGGACCTGGCAGAGGACAGTGTCTAGTCATTTGGATGGAATAAAAAAAACAGGTTGGAATTTGAAATAGAAGTAGGCTGAGGCACAGCTGTTCAGGTAAAATTTCCTCATAGCACACTGTAAGGATTAAGTCCATCTTCATTAACCCAGATGGTTCAGAAAACCCATTCAGTTCATTTCCAAATAGTGAGTTCCAATCATAATCCACACACAAGATATCCAACTACAAGTTAAATTCTGTTTATGGACTCTACATCAAGTAATCAAAAATAGTTCATTCCTACATGATTTTCAAAATATATATAAATGCATACACACATACAACTATTTCTAATTCCCACATTTGTTTCACAATTTTTTTAACTTCCAACCAAATTGAAATAGCAGTCATTCAACAAATCTTAAACCAACTCTTGTGCTATACTTAATAACCAGATAATAACACCTCAAATTTTACATCTATTTTCAGTTCACAGAAAAAATACACCTTGCTCTAAAAGTTCAAACAATTTATTCACAAATTCTAAAAGGTCAAATTCACGACCCACATTGACAACAGCTGACAAGTCAAAAATAAACCTCAAGGCTCCATATGCCTGCCATCACTGCACAAATAACATGTTAACCTGATATAACTAAGTCTCTCTTGTTTAATAATCATGTTGCATTATACTTACCGGTGCTAATAAAGTTTTTGAGTGTTTTTTTTACGATGAATGTTTAATCCAATCTAATTAAAATATAGATCTATATTTTGTTTCGTTATACTTTTGATAGCCTACACTACATGTAGATCTAACAAGTTATAGTGGGAGTTTGCGTTGTATGACGCCAGGTGCCAAGCAAGCGACGATTGACTCGCTAACGCCAGTCATTCGATAACCAATTAGCGACCGCCATGCTTTTTTAAATCTACTTTTGCTGTGTTTTGATTTCTATCGCTGGTAATATCTACCCACAGTTTCGCGCAAAAAAGGTAAAAAGCTCAATTCGACAGACCATTTGATTGGCTGACCCCTCATTTCAATCGGAACACAAGTTAAATAACAAGTCTTCAAGATCCTAGTGTAGAAAAGACAAGTAAAATGAAATTTTGAACTATAAAAAAACGAAACGAAATTGGATCTGTGTTTGAATCAGATTGTGTTTAATCCTACTTCTAGATGTCATTCCACCGGATTGTAGTTGATTTTTGATACATATACAATCATTATACATTATTTAAACAGAAAACAGATCCTCCAAATACAAGATCACAAGTTTGCAGTGTTGCACTGTTCAATAAAACCCGACAACAGAAAACAAGTCCTTTCAAATTTCAATACAAAATCACAAGTTTGCATAATTCAATGAAACCAAACATCAAAAAAGTCCTTCCAATACAAGATCACATATTGCCCAATTCAACAAATATCATCAACACAAAATGCACACTTGAGAAACAGTAAAACACACTTCACATCTAATCTTACAGCATAAACAACTCACTTCACAAAAACTTAACTGCCAATCCAACATGTGTATTTTCTAAATTTGTCAAGAAACAGTCAAATACAAAAATAAATACAAAACTCCCACTTGCAGTTCGTAAAAGAAAAAAATGATACTTCACTTCAAAAGGTTTGTCAGAAATTTGTCGTTAAAAATAACCAAGCGCAAAATAAACACAGGACCACTCGCAACAGAATTCCAGTCCATAATTTCATTAACAATCTACATAAGAAAACCTTGAAATTTTCAAAAAATGTCCTCTAGATAGGTCTGGTATAAGCAAGAATAACCTTCCACAAATAAACTGCTGTGTTAATGTCAACAAACAGCTCAAATTAACATGTAAAATTTCACCAGATATTCAGTATTTTATCTGCACATTAGAACATGTCTTTTCAATTATAGAGCATATTTCTCTTGTAACAGTTAACATTTAAACAATAGATGTTTAAACATTCGCTCGCATATATTTAGAAATGTTTGTCATTTAATAACTGCCTCATAATGCTATAAGTTGAAACTGTGATCATTAAATGCTTCATGATTATGAACAGATTTCTTCTCTTTGAAATATAATTTTTTTAAAAGTACAAATACTTGAAAGATGCTAAGCTGATAATTGTCATTCGAGGGCAATTTCATCCCTTGCCAAATACAATATCATAAAAGTAAATCACCTAAATGAATATCTGTCCAACTATATGGTTTAATTCCACATATCATTTTTACTTTGGTTATTTTTTTTCTTAATTAAACGTTAAATAATTAATCTTAGAGTGGATTAGGCTGTCAAAAGTTAGATATCGTCCTATAAATAATAAAAAAAAAGATCAGCATCTTTAAGATTTATTAGGTTTAAACAAATATAACTGGAAGTGAAATCCATAAAAGGTCCCTAGACATGTCAAATTCAATTCTGGCATCCTTTTAAAGTTATACCTGACATATATAGCTCAGATAATGAAACCTATCTTGAATTGATCTCTTAATAATTAACATTTTTAGAAAATTAATTTCTAGGAAACTTATAAATCCTAATTG
The DNA here is from genome assembly GCA_917208275.1 of Patella pellucida. NCBI lineage: Eukaryota > Metazoa > Mollusca > Gastropoda > Patellidae > Patella > Patella pellucida. The sequence goes on from OU795038.1 coordinate 13,800,546, forward strand.
TGTCTTAATGTACAAGGACTATCAACATAGGCTACCCCACATTACCGCAAATAAACAAAAAGTAACCATTAAATGTCAGTAGTACTTTCATTGTATTTTATCCGTTTTGCCTCTAACCTCTTTCGTAACACCCACCCATGATTAAACTTATCTTGAATTGATCTCATAATTAACATTTTTAAATAATAAATTTCTAGGGAACTGGTAAATCATAATTGTTGCCTAATGTACAAGGACTATCAACACACCTCACATTACCCAAAATAAACAAAAAGTTACCATTAAATGTCAGTAGTACTTTCATTGTATTTTATCTGTTTTGCCTCTAACCTCTTTCGTAACACCCACCCATAATATCTTGAATTGATCTCATAATTAACATTTTTAAATAACTAATTTCCAATAATTCCTAATTGTTCCTTAATATACAAGGACTAATCAATATCTCACATTACCAAGAATAAACAAAAAGTTACCATTAAATGTCAGTAGTACTATCGTTGTGTTTTATTCGTATCGCCTCTAACCTCTTTGACTCTCGTTACACCCACCCATTATTAAACCTATCTTGAATTGATCTCTGATGATTAACACTTTTAAATAACTAATTTCTAGGAAACTAGTAAATCCTATTTGTTCCTTAATGTACAAGGACTATCAACACAACCAAAATAAACAAAAAGTTACTATTAAATGTCAGTAGTACTATCGTTGTATTTTATCCGTTTCGCCTCCAACCTCTTTGGTAACACCCACACTACACTTGTTTCATGATTCACTGTAGAACAACAACAAACTTTTTACCCAGTAGAAAAATATACGACTCGATCATATTCCAAGGTGAAAAAATAATCAAAACTTTCCTCCTTGATTTCTCAATAAACACCAACCATCTATAAATACCACCCACACTATTAGTAATGCGACAAGGGCATGATCTAAAAAGGCTTCAGCCGGCCAGTGGCCTTCAACAGCTTGAGCGCTTCAAGAACTTAAAGAAATATTATGCCATAGGTAATTCTTTCTAATAAAGGCTGATTTTCGAGCCTCAAACGTTATTTAAATATACCTATTGCAGGACTTTCTTTAGACCTGAAATGTCATATAAATTTTAGTGGCAGCTGATTGAAGAACTGAATATTGAGACTTTGATATTCATTTTAACAATGGAAGTACTATTAGTAATTGACAATCAAGAATATGAGCTGTCAGTATCCATCGACGGACACAATTTGGGCTATTTCTTATCAAAACTTCAAAGATTTAAAACTTCGCTCTTAATCTGTCTCATCACGTAAAAGACATATATTAAAGTCATAATAACTACTGTACTGAAGTTATTAAAATATCAACAAAAAAGCAGAAAAAAAGACAAACCAATAACAGACAGCAGAGAGGAATTGTGACATTTGTAAGCTTGCCCATTGTAAAATTTTCAATTCATCAACAAATTTTCAATAGATCAGCATATTTTCACAATTTGTTTCCGTGAGTTAGCTCTTTAACTGGCAGATGATGAATTCGGAATGGAAGACCACTTAAATAATAGATTTGTGGTCTATAGTATAGATAAGAGGCTGTTATTGGCAGGCTAATTGGCACAGATAATCGTTTTTTCATGGCCAGATTCTCTTAAGACCATCATTTAACTAGCAATATACTACTAAAACTAGAACCATGGCAAGATATATAACACTCTTAACATCTATAGAATGATAACCTAGTCTTTACTATAACATACTTGTCCTATCTCTGATTTCAGGGAGCTGTGAGTAACCTGAAGGTCCTGTGTTCGATCCTCGTGTCAGCCAATAAAGTTCATCCAACCTTTCCGGCATGGTTCCCCCTTGTCGGGAATGCAGGACAGGGGCCTACAAGGGACAGCATATAAATCTCATTACTTAAACCAAGGTTTATCAATTCTTGGCAGTTTCAATTCCATATAAGAGTAGTCAGTGATGCAGAAGGAGGGCCTGACAAGGGCAGCTGCCTAGTCGTTCAGATGGGATGAAAAACTGAGGTTCCCTGTACACATTGGAGTGAACGTAAAAGATCCCTTGGCAGTTGGAATTCGATATATAAGCAGCATCGCTGCCCGGACAAAATGCCCATCTTCCATTAGCTCAGGTTAGGTGCATAATTGTAGGACGTTAAACCCCATTTCATTCATTCATATATAAGAGTAGGCTGTAGTGTTGCTGATTATATATATCTTCAGGCCTGGAAATAAGCTACCTGTCACTGACAAAATTCAATTAAAAACAACCCAATAATTTGATCATTTTTGATGCATTTCAATATTTCTAGAAATTATTCATCCTTAGAAATAACATAGTTTACTTTTTTCATTTTCTTTTGTAGACAAACAAGCTCAAATTAGATTTAAATAGTTTCAATTGACATTCAATAATGAATACTAAAAATCAGTTATAGAATAAGGTATTCTGATTTGGTTGAGCCAAAGCAAAAGTTTCTATTTATTCACGATGCCAGACAAATAAGACATAAATACCTGACCTTCATCAAACTCTCAACAGGTTTTCAAAAAATACATACCAATGCATATGATACATGTGTTATTAAAAACAAAATCATGGCAATAAAATAATTCTGTCTTGAAAAGAAATGATGATAATTGCATTTTCAACATAATGATTTAATGAAAACGATATGATACCTGATAAAAATGTATTCATGTATCTATGCCAAGATCCAGAAATTCCGCATTCTTATATCTGCATTAAGAATTCTTTTCATGTTAAGCTTTATCAATTTGATCGCTTCGCTTCAATCATAAAACTTGATACCACTTTTTACTCAAATAAATTATCGTCTTTTTATGCTTCTAACAAATTCTCAAGATAAAGTACCTGTTACCTAAGCATAGCTCAACATATCACAAATATTATTGCATTTTAAGTGAATTTTGTACATCTATCAGAAATTATTCCTGTAACTGTTTTATCAGCAAAATCCAGGGCACGCTCTCTCTCTGTCTCACTTAAAATTCTGCTAAAAGACATTAAAATTAAATCTATTTGATAGATATAGACTATATTTCATGTATTTAGAGCGCCAACCTGCCAGAATAAAAGTTAAATATAGAGTTTCTAACCATAAACAATCAAACATACTTTTATTAAAATTATTCAAATCGATCAATTCTAACTCGATTTATGGTGATAACTGGTAATTAACTACCTATATTTAAATTTCCAGATATGCTAATTTACTGATAACAATGACATAAAGAAGAACCCCGACACATTTAACTATCTATTTCATATTCTTTATAACAGCAACATAAATAATTTCTCAGAAGCAATCTTTTTTTTGTCTATCACAAATAGAAAATCATATTTTACGAAATCCTGTACCTGCTGATCATATAGCAGTTAAAAAATTGTTGTTGCGTGCATATTAACAATATTAACTATTAATGCATTCTGGTGATTTTTTCAATTGTAAGGCCACTTAAATTTAAATTGCTGTTCTTTGTTAATACTTTGCTTCTTATTTCTTGGGGGAAAAAAATAATAATTAAAAAATCAACTAAATACTTGGTTGCTCTTTTATACAATAGCTTTTAGTTCAATTTTTTTTAAGTTTTCAAATTTTAAACATTTACATTGTTCCAAAAAAGTAATTAAATGGATATTTATTTATCAGAAAGGGGGGATGGAAGGGCGAATGATTTGCACGTGACAAGGAGTAGGATCGCCTGCCTAATCTCGTGGGTTTTCTCCGGGTCCCCTGATTTCCTCTTGCTGCTAAAGACTCCTATGCGCAAGCGAATTATTGAAATAAAATTAAACCATATGTTGGTCCCGAAAGGACCTACTTTGTGTCGAGTGGACCTTAAACCCATTTCTCTCTCTCTCTCTCTCTCTCTCTCTCTCTCTCTCTCTCTCTATCTAACAGCAACCTGGAGAAATAGAAACAAAATTACTTTGGCCTAATGCATTAACTCGCAAAAGATGTAATTAAGTGTTTATTGAGTATGGAAACGTTAACAGTACTAGCATCAGGCATTGTTGAGGTTATCAACTTTACGATCTTTACAACCACGAATATTTTGAGGATTTTTTTTTAAAGATTCTTCGTAAGGATTATATTTATTTTGTTTTTTCGACATTTCTAGCATATTTGATGAGTAGGTGCATGATTTTTTCGAGCGATATACAATATGTACGATAGATCATAGATTGTGGTTATACCTGAGGTAAAGAAAATAATCTTTGTACCTGCGCATTTGTAATTCTTTTCATATCAATCTATACTTTAGTGTTATCAAATTATCAATTCTAAATATTGACGCAGACATAAATCTGGCACATCTATGTAACTTGAGAGTCTGATCGCATTTTTTGGGGAAATTTTCACCTGACGTAGACAATTTTCTTGAAATACTATAATATATTCAATTAGACTTTGATCAATATCACAAGTATCACAACATATTAATATTTTTAAAAATGATTCCCCGGGGATATACTGACTTCTTTGATTTGATAAACTATCGAAGTTTTCCTTCAATGAAATGTTGATTGTCTTTTTTTAAAATATGATCGTCTTTCTACATTAAAAATTCAACATCTGGAGGGTGACCTATTGATAGTAAACAGAACGTCTTATGTGTTTTATATCAAAACCATGGGCGTATGTGGTGTATGAGCCAGGGGGGGTAACTGCCCCCCACCCTCATAACTTTTGGTCAATCCAACTGGAGGTGTCTCTACTCGCTGCTTGTAACCCAAATTTCTTTCAGCACTCAGGTTCTGCCCTCCATCCCCTAACATTTATTGAACCCTTACACCTACGATCAAAATAGCAATGAATAAATGTAAACAGCTTGCAATATCTGTAAACAGCCATTGTTTTTATAAGGCTCTCCTTAAGTGCCATTGAGCATCTGAATTCTGATCCAGGAGAGTATTTTGTCAAGCACCTTACAGTTGAAAATGGCTCACGTTATTGGCATTTTTTTTGCTAAAATATAAAAGATCTTCACAGCTTAATCTATGCTCATATGTAACCAGAATGATTCTTTAATTCAAAATACAAATCCAGCATACCAACGCTAGATAATGTCTCTCTTTAAAACTTGCCTATCAATAAATATTCACAGAAAACAAAATGGCACAGACTTAGTAAATACAAACAGCATAGATCAATAAAATTTCGATTCCATATATATCTTTATACATACTGAACGGAATTGACTGATATTCCTATCAGAGATTCTTCTTTTACAGTCTTGTAGGTTTCAAGTGAATCTATAGCACTAATTAAATAATACATCAAGACTTTTCAACTTTTGAAAGATGAACATAAAATCTCAAATTTTTATATGTAGACACCCACTTCACAAAACAAATCAATACACTAACTCACCATTTCACTTTGTCATAAAATTGCATTTTCACACAAATGAAATATTGTCGGAGTTGACCCACCTTATCCCTAAGATTTGATTCATGTACAATACTTGTCAAAAATAAATCTCCAATAATTCCATGTTTAATATAAAGAGAATCCAGTAATTACAATTCCATGAATAAGATCTGATTATTCCACGATAACGACCCTCGACTAGAAGTAATGACATCACAAGATCAGTCTGACCAATACCTAAATGCACCAATATGCATGTATTACTTCCACATCCTGTCTATGACATGGTCTACAAGGGGGCTGGGATAGCCTAGTGGTCTAGAGTGCCGCACTTCGACCTCTAGCTGGCCGGTCACCTCTGGCTTTTGGCTGTGGTTTCAAGCCCTAGTGTGAGCGTATGTGACATGGAGATAGGGACGCCTTCTCAACCTCGTGGGTTTCCTCCCGGCACTCCGGTTTCCTCCCACTGCTAAAGACCTCCTAGCCCAAGCGAATTAATAAAAATTAAAAACCCTATGCTAGTCCCAAAATGACCTAGTTTGTCTTTCTCTCTCTCAGTCACATGGTCAATTGTGAAAATTACTACAGTGTGCACACCCTTGACAGCTTTTTACCTAAAACCTACAAGGTGTAACCAATAATAATTATACTAAACAGCATGTACAATTGATCTGGACTAAACAGAAGGCAAATTCTGAATCAGCAAGTGGAATTGCCACACAAGAAATTTTTTAAAGGTTGCCACGTGTGTGCTTATCACTTTCCACCAGGGAAATTGGGCCTTAATAAATGATATATAAAATAATTAGAGACCATAATCAACTCTTGATACCATATGATTTAAAGTCGATTAGAACGGTTTGACCATTTCAAATTTAAAAATGGAGAAGCAAGGCTAAGACTGGAATGAACAGTACGGTGGTTACGATCCATGCACACATCTTGTCAAAACTACAACCACTAATAACATCGCTCAAAATAATGGAATTTTCAATATATTCATTTTGCATTATCTATTTTTGTAAAAAAAAAGCAAGTTCCTTACCTAAATCTTACATAATGCCCCTTCAAGCAAAATTACAAATTTCTATGTACAGAAGAAAAAAAGGCACTGAATGATCTCAAATAATTACACAAACACTTCGAAAAAACATGAAGCAACTTTGAATGAATTCCTCCTCTCTTTCGTTTCATCAATAACTGTAAACCCTATAAACTCCAAGAACCAAGAACTGTAGAAATCATAGAACCTGCCAATCACAATATGTGTGAGTAACTGACTTGTATAAATCACAGTGCTACACTTGGTTTCATTAGGAATTTACCACTGGTTCCATTCCCTCTCCATGGCTTTTTTTATTAAAGGCCCAATAACTGAATAATATATTCCAATCTTTATTCTGGTCAACAATTTGTACTATTTTACAATATTTCAATTAAAAAATGATACAAATTTCATCTTAACACACCTAATCTTAAAAATTGGAAAAATTCAACTATATGCCGTAACATGGTTTGAAAAGCCTTACGTAAGACCTTTCAAATGCAACTTGGATTTAAACATATTTTCGAACCCTCTGGACAAGTAAGATAGGTTGTAATGGATAATTTACACAACAGGTAGGACACTTAAACATCTTGTAGTTAGAATAAGGCTAATTTTTTTTTCTGGACCTGTCAAGCCAGCAAGAGTGTTATTGTCCCTTTAAACTTCTGAGATTTCCTTCCTCGTTAAAAACATAAAAAACGCCTAAAATTTGTTTTAGAATTTTTAAAGAACTTAAGAAATCAGTATCTTTAACTCACTTTATCGACTTACTGTCTCCTCACGACACCTTAAATATTTCAATTGTATATTTAAATATTCACTTCTGACATTAATTGCTCTTTCAAACTGTGAATCCATACACATTGAGTTGCCATTATTTTGTAAAAGCTTTCATTTCTCACAAAGTTAAACTTTTACTGCATCCTCTGTATTAGTATTAACTCTTTCAAAGTGTATATCCATAGAACAAGTTACATTGAGCTTCCAAAAAAAACTAGCAAAAGATCTCAGTTCTTCTAGTTAAAACTTTCACCATTCCCCTAATGTATAAACTTGAGTTATAACACACAGTAAGAATGCTAGAGTATAGAATAGAGCAGGTATGTTCTGTGTATGGTTTTAATAGAGTCTATAGTACCACTGCCAGACTACCAGGCATTCTCTGCTATTTGTCTACAAGGAAATTTATGTTTCCTTTGATATGATTACCACAATTACTGACATCAATACATAACACAGTTCTATAAGCCTGCTACATATCTTTACAAAAACATTTTGGTCCGGTAAATAAATCGTATTAGAGGCCTTTTCTTTGGTGTTAATTTCCATTTCTTATATACCAGTCAAAACAGCTGATTTCATTACATGTCTATATGAATAGAACTAAAATATTTAAAATTATTGGCAGATTGGCTGGTTTCATCTGCTGAATGCAAACACATAAATCTGTTATGTGACCACTTATCATGAATAGAAATCATTTTAATTCGAAATCATTTTAATTCAAGGACTGCATGCTCTATGCATTTATATTTTTATTCTGATTTTAACAAACAAAAATGTCAGTGTAACCAACATTAAATTTTTTTGGGACAGTTGATTGATTGAAAAGAAATTGATTGACTGTGAGATTTATGATCAGAATGAATGGAAGTGTCAATGTGTTTTCATCATTGAAATAATTCATATCATTATATCATGAAAATTAGACGTTACACTTGAAGATTTTGCATGCAATGATTGTGAAGCTTGGCGGAAATTGACTGAGCAGGCATCCAAATTGGAGTCTTCATTTTATAACACAGTTAATAGACAATCAGTTAGGGAGCTGGGGGTAGGGGAGGGGGATCCCCCATAAAATATATAAGTGAGGAATGAATTTATATCATGATATCTAGAAAATTTGAAGTTATCCTTGAAGCTTGATAGACATTGATTGAGCAGAAATCTACGTTGAACATCTTAATATTGTAAATGTGAACCTTGGTGAAAATCGGCCTGTTGTAAATGTGAAGCTTATTGGAGATCGGCATGTTGTAAATGTAAAGCCTCGTAGAGATCGGCCAGTTGTTGTAAATGTAATGCTTAATGGAGATGTAAAGCTTAGTGGAGATCGGCCAGTTTTAAATGTAACGCTTGGTGGAGATCGGCCAGTTGTTGTAAATGTAAAGCTTGGTGGAGATCGGCCAGTTGTAAATCAATGCTTAGTGGAGATGTAAAGCTTATTGGAGATCAGCCAGTTTTAAATGTAACGCTTAGTGGAGATCGGCCTGTTGTAAATGTAACGCTTAGTGGAGATCGGCCTGTTGTAAATGTAACGCTTAGTGGAGATCGACCAGTTGTAAATGTAATGCTTAGTGGAGATGTAAAGCTTAGTGGAGATCAGCCAGTTTTAAATGTAACGCTTAGTGGAGATCGGTCTGTTGTAAATGTAACGCTTAGTGGAGATCGGCCTGTTGTAAATGTAACGCTTAGTGGAGATCGGCCAGTTGTAAATGTAACGCTTAGTGGAGATCGGCCAGTTGTAAATGTAATGCTTGGTGGAGATGTAAAGCTTGGTGGAGATCGGCCAGTTGTAAATCAATGCTTAGTGGAGATGTAAAGCTTATTGGAGATCAGCCAGTTTTAAATGTAACGCTTAGTGGAGATCGGCCTGTTGTAAATGTAACGCTTAGTGGAGATCGGCCTGTTGTAAATGTAACGCTTAGTGGAGATCGACCAGTTGTAAATGTAATGCTTAGTGGAGATGTAAAGCTTAGTGGAGATCAGCCAGTTTTAAATGTAACGCTTAGTGGAGATCAGCCTGTTGTAAATGTAACGCTTAGTTGAGATCGGCCAGTTGTAAATGTAATGCTTGGTGGAGATGTAAAGCTTAGTGGAGATCAGCACTGTGTAAATGTAAAGCTTGGTGGAGATGTAAAGCTTGATGGAGATTGGCCTGTTGTAAATGTAAAGCTTAGTGGAGATTGGCCAGTTGTAAATGCATCCCTGGGTGGAGCTCAGCCTTGATGGAGATAAGCCAGCTGTGAATGTCATGAGGTTTAACATTTCTCTTTTATAAATAATGTGAAGATAAAACATTGAACTACATTGTTCAGATCACTTCTGTTAATTGTAAAACCATTTTCTGGTGTTTAATTTGACAACAGTATCTATATAGATAACCTTCAGTCAGTTTACTTTTAAAGGAACGTGATAGTACTGTATATATTTGTTTCAGAAAATATCAAATTTGCCATGGTTAATCCAATCTGTTTCACAGAAGTATATCGTGCAAGCCTTCTTTTACCTCTGTATTAGATGACTTCCTTTACACCTTCAAGTATGCCTTCTACAGATGATGTCATATCACAGGGTGTCCATTATTGGCTCTATGGAGCATGCATTGTTTACTGGTCCAGGCAAAATGGTGCCCTTATACATTTTATATAACTATTTACACTAAATAGGAAATATTTTTTAATCTAGATATACTTTAAACACCTTTATTTATTTTTCTTATACTTAAAATAAAATGTAATGGAATTTAATTTACAGTTGGAAATAAGTTAATATCATGAGTGCGACACGGATGTCACCCTTCTCAGAGATTGTAGTGACCTAGCCAATATTCACTGTGGATCTGTGTGGGTTTAATCCACTCTAAAATGCACTCCAATTGATTATTAATTGTAGATACATCATGGCGGCTAGAATTCAATCAGATTAAAACGAGGTCAATCGAAGGATGTTGACAAATGTTCATTTCATATCTTTGTGAATGGAACTAAATCATTTTTTATTTGACATTGGTTAAATTTTTACAATGTTGTATATTGCAAGGGATTAATAAATGCCAATCTCAGACTTTAACTAAGGAATATATTTTTAGGAAAATTATGTTTTATCATTTCTTCAGAAAAGTAGTTATAACACATTAAAATATTTATATGTGGTCTCTAAAAGTCTATATCGACATAATCCTAAAGTTATTTTAACATCTAATCTAAACAGTTTTATTTTCTTATGAACTTTTGAACTTCAAAGACTATAAATTCCCTAAAAAAAAAATACAGCCTCAGCAGGTCTCCAGTAGATAATTTGTAAAATATCTACAGTAGATAGCAAAATATTGTATATCATAATTCAGTAATAAAAATAGAGAGACAGAGAAATGGGGTTAATTGTCCACTTGACACAAACTAAGTCATTTCGGGACTTAAATATGGTTTTAATTTTATTTCAATAATTCGCTTGGGCGAACCTACTCCTTGTCATGTACAACCGGGGATTCGAAACCACACCAGTTGACTCCAAACAGGCCGCATGATATAGCAAGCACGTGCTAACCATTAGGCCATCCAACCCCCTGTAATTAAAATAACAAAATATTGTATATCATTATTCAGTAATAAAATCATAAAACTTCCATAACTAAACATTGACCACTCAGACAACAGGATTACTACCTGCTGAGTGGATAATCTATGTTGGGCTAGTAAAGTACAAGTCGCAAACATGATTAGTAAATGATGTCAAGGTCGAAAAGAAAATTCTTGGGAAACTATTGGGAACTTAACTGTAGTAGTGGCTTCATCCAGGAGGCAGAGTATGCCACGGCAGTTGCCCCCCCCCCCCAATATTCTACGCTCCAATTGGCCTTTACCGCAAATACCAATAGCTGCAAAAAAATTCATGCAGATGCCCATGCTAGTTTGCCCTCCCGATAACATCTTTGCCCCCCCAAAAACAACTTCCTGGCTACGGGCCTGGAGTATGCTAATTTTTTTTTTAGAATAATGTCAAGGTCTGAAGGAAAATTCTTGGGAAATTCTTGGGAACTTACTTTTAACTGTAGTCCTTGCTTCATCCAGGAGGCAGAGTATGCTAATTCTTTTAAGTTTCAGAATACAATACATCTCCTGTATTTAGATACCGGTACCTCATTCTCTACTTGTCAAGGCCAGATCAGGACCCCATTGAAAAAGGCAAACAGCGCTTGTCGTAAATTGTTCTATTTACATGTTTAACAGGGCTTGTGCCTTGGTCAGTTGATTGATTGTGGAGATTTCTATGAGAAAGTAAACAGTTTTTGATTGTGGAGATTTCTATTAGAGAGTAAACAGTTTTTCTAGTTATTACATTCTGTTTGATTTACTTTCTAGAAAAGCAGAAGACTGGGCAAATATTGGAAGATAAACTGCTGAATAAGCAGGGCGATTCTGTATAGCAGCTGATGCAGAAACAAATAGATGAAGAGACATTTTCCAATAATCTGTAATGAAAACAATCTGAACTTGCCTATTTTCAGCGTTTTTAAATAACTTTCGCTGTTGAATTCAGTGATTTCAGCATTTTGTCTTTTAGTATTTTCAACTACAAAAAAAGAACTTCCAGGTTTTGACCCCAAAAAATATCCTGCAGACTTCAGTTTATTACATTATTTCTAATATTACAATGCAAGTCCTCCACCAAGTTTGGCATTTAGTCAATTTTTATTAGGTATTATGAGATAATTTGATAAAATGCTGGAAGATTGACTGGTGCCAGACGACAGATAACAGATTGATGAGGTATAATGGTGTAATACCATGATTCGATCACTTATGCCACATGTTGTTCAATAATAACACTGTCATCCTTTGACTAACCAAAATATGTGATAAGTACCATGAAATGGAATTCATGTAACAAAATGAAGAAGGCCCAATCTTTTCTATAAGTAAAATAGGCTGGCATTATCATTTTTTCAATGTAATGCATGGCTTCATCCCCTGTCGAAAAAAAAATATCTTTTCATTTCAATCTGAGTCTAACAAAACCCAGTGGAAGGTATCCAAGCAGAAACATCACTTTACATTGTAAGCGTAGCTTACTGATATGATAAACAATGTGTCTCTGTCAGATTAGAAATCCTGGGACCAAGGTTTATCGGTGGCGCTGTCAATTTGGTACCTGTACATGTATGTCCCCACTTTAAATACAGCAGCCATCCAACGACCAAAGTTTATAGATGAACAAATTCTTTTTCCCTGAGTAGAAATAATAGGACGTAGGACCAAGGTTTCATGTAGTTGAACACTGTCAGATTAGTATCCCCCACTTTAAATACAGCATTAGTCCAACAACCAAAGTTTACAGGTGGACAGATTCATATGCCTGGAGTAGAAATCCTTGGACCAAGTTTTCATGTAGGTCGACATTGGCAGATTAAATACAGTAGCCATCCAAGGACCAAAGTTTATAGATGGACAGATTCATATGCCCCGAGTAGAAATCCTAGGTTGAGGTTTTATACATGTAGGTCGCCACTGTCAGATTGGTATTTCCATACAGCAGTAGTCCAAAAAATGAGGTTTATAGGTGGACAGACTGTCAAATTGTTGTTGTTCTTCTTGTCTTAGCCACATACGCTCACACCAGGTATCAAAACCACAGCCGCAAGCCAGAGTTGACCCGCCAGCTAGAGGTCGAAGCACGGCACTCTACACCACTAGGCTATCCAACCCCACCCCTGTCAGATTGATATGCCCCCCACTTTAAATACAGCAGAGCAGCCGTCCAAGGACGAAGGTTTATAAGGAAATCAGTTCTTTGATTAAATATGATTATATCCATCTTATTCTTGACACTCTACCATATCAACATTAACCAATATCATATTTGATAGACAGAATCATCTTCTTAATAAAGTGATGTCAATCCTAATCTTTTCTTCTTTTCATAGAGGATGGTGGTCTTTTATTGGTTTACCAAAAGATATGATCAGTTGTGCAAAAACTTCTCATAGCAAGAACAGATCAAGATGCAATTAAGTAATTCGATAATCATTGCATTAGGGAATCTTGAGATCAAGCGGCCTAAAATATACCCTTCTCGCATAATACAGACAATATAAAAAAGATATTCTTAATAATAAATATGTCCAAGATTCTATCCCACATAGGACAAAAAATGAGGTCATGTAAAGATCCCCTGACAGTTGAAAATCGAAATATAAATTGGCCAAGGGAAATATCCCTCATAATGAATTGGGTTGATAAGTGTAGAATAATAAAGTAACACAATAACCCTATTTAACAGCATTTTATCTTTACTTGTTTGTGACTGTCAGATATATGTTCAGGGTTTACAGCTATACTGGGCTGATATCGGGCTGAAATTTGGTGTATAGGAGTTGCTCAGACCAGGGAGTAGTATAATAGGCCTGGTGGTGTTGGCCTACCGCTTCCGACTGCATAGTTATACTACTTTTAACCTGTGCAACGTCCGGTCAACCGCGAGTAATACATGTAACTAATACCAATTGAGCAAGAGCGACACTTGGAAAAAAGGTTTAATCATCTTTTATATTTATAGCTAAATCTCCAACCTCATGGGTTTTCTCTTGGTCCTCCGGTTTCCTCCCACTGCTAAAGGCCCTATGCGCTAGCGAATTATTGAAATGAAATTCAAACATATGTTAGTCTCGAAAGTGTCAAGTGGACGTTAAACCACATTTCTCTCTCTCTCTATAAAATGTACCAGATCATGACGTGATTAGGTCAACTTATTACCGTATCCTATCGGAATTCATATCATGATAATTTATAACCGATATCTCACTGGTAGTGGTACCCGACCAGATTATTTATTCTGATAATCACAAGCTGGCATAACACATCAGAAATATTCTGAGACAGATTGTCTTCTAGTTTAGTATGCATTAAGACAAGAATGATTACGGCCATTCTTGGCGACTATCATTAATAATACAATGGGATTCCCTCCTTCATTAGCTCTAATAGTTCACACCATAACATAAAATTACACCAATTTAACATTGTACATTATTATTCTATGGATCTGAATACAAAAACTCCATGTTTTATCACACAAAATTAAAGATAAATCACCACAATATGTGTATGTGTATGTGATTTACACATGTGATCCAACATTGGTGTATATTTGTGAGATGAGATACCCATGGGACAAATCCGATTAAAATACAGATCTGTATTTCGTTTTGTTTTTTTTATACGCTCGATGGCCTACACTACATGAAGATCTGACAAGTTACAGTTAACTTCTGGGGTCAAACGAGCAGCTTTTGACCCTATGACGTGAGATATATTGATTAATCAATCAGGTTTGACGCTTCTAGTGGATCAATGCCATTCTTGTTTAAAATAACTATTAGATATTAGACAAAAAAATAAATGTATACCGTATCGTATACAAAAAAGCCTTGGTCTTTAAAAAAAAAAGAAATAAAAGTTATGATAAACATGATTTTTAATCACCAGTTTGTTAGAATGACAGACTAAAACCATAAGCATATAGATTACCAAATTGATGGACTTTGATATTGCTAAACCTTTAAAAGTACATGTATTACATTTTCACATCCATAAAGGATCTGTTTCGATGGTAGATTTTAAAGAACATAAATCCTTTATTGATCTACATACATTATGGTCTAGTAGTCCTAATTCCATACTAATTCATAAAACATTCACTCACACAACATTGACTTAAAAATATTTACTTATTGAAATCAGATTATCAGGGAATTTTATATCCACTTCCAACCATTAACGATAATGTGTTTGTGAGTTGGGTTAGTTTTCACAGTTTTTACTATTGATTCAGAGTTATTCCAACTCATGACTTTCACCAAACCCAATACACACAGCATATACACATGTCAAATTTGGGGAGAGGGATTATATAGGCTTTGCCTGTTTCCTAATCCTAATATTCAATAAAATATTGCTTAGAAAATAAATAATATCTGATTCATCTGCAAACTAGTTAATGAAATAAAACCAAGTACGAACAATCAAAACCATTAGACAAAATTCGAAGTCCTAAAAAACGGATTAAGCAAAATAGTGTAACTAGTTAACAAATTACCAACAGCACTTTGTGTGTCTCTTACACTATTTGATACAGCTATACGATAATACATCATAACATCATGCACAAATTCCATATTTTAAACATGACCAAATAAATTTGCTGAACAAACATAATATTTTCAAGCGTGTATGCACCGCAATTAAACTTTTTGGCTTGACTTTAGAATCTGTCCACCATTAAATTCAGATTAAGATCCAATTAAGAGATCAGACCGGTTGCACTGTCAAATTGGACTGACTCTGTAATTTCTTGAACTTTTTGTATGTTTAATGTTTAATTTTTTTCTTTTTATAAACAAAATTTTATTGAGTTTTAGGATTGTGAAACAGACAAAGCCTAATGATCCCTCTCCCCTAAATGTTTAATGTTATAATATTATCAGACAGGATGCCCCATTCAACGTTCATTTAGATACCATGTTTTCCAGTGTACAAGATTATACAACCTAATCAAAATAAAACAAAACAGGGCTTAACGTCCTATTGTTATTCACTGACCTACCTAGCTTTTACATCCCATTAGAATAACTAGAAACTATTCCTTGTCAGGCCCTCTGTAGTGCACTTTTAACAAGGAGAAAACACAAAAGGAGAAACCACAAAGCAAAATCTTGAAGAATTTTCTCTGTCATAGTGTCTCCCAACCAAATCAAACCCTTTGTTTTGTTTTTTAATAAAATTACCACATCCCCACATACAAATCTTAACTACTTGTATTCTAAATCAAAAATTTAAAACAAATGGCCGTTTTAAACAAATAAAAACCTTTTTTTATACCTATAAAGAATTAGGGGGCCCTTCGGAACTAAATCTTATAAAATTGTATAGTTGTCTTATGCAAAATCTTTAAAATGTAAATCCATTTTGATTAAATATGGTTCAAAGAATATCCTGCAACGTGACATATTATTTATGTCTCAGTCGGGATCATTTATACATTAAATGTGAATTTGCCTCAACTATCAGTTGGATATTTATTGTTCTAGAAGAGAGCATGAATTTCATTCAAAAGCAGAAGCGTGTTCCAATATATTCACAGTCATAAAATTAAATGAAATTGGGTTTAACGACCTACTATTCTGCTCCTATACTGGGCTAATGAAAATGGGTTGACAGTCATAACTTGAGGTCTACAGTTTTGCTCATTTAGACGACGATCAGAACCATAATTTGAAGAGGATGATATAATTTGCCGTTATATAATTCACTTGGTATGACTATCAACCAGCTAATCAATGACGTGGTAACTTACTTATCAAAAACATCCATTATGTGGGAAAATCAGCGAGACTATTAATCAAACGTCTAATACTAAGAGACATGAATATAAAATGTAATCCAACCATATGTTAGATTTAGAGATAGTCGATATCAAATACATGCAAAGAAAGTTCAGATGCTCACAAACAGGGCTTTCACTTCAAAAATTTGCCGGTCAGTCAAGTTTGGACATAATTTTTTTGTGTAGCTAAGTTTCTGCACCGACTGGACTAATGAAGACAGGCATATGCCATACAGTGTGCTATGAAGGAAATTTAGCCTTTACAGCTGCGTAAGAGTTTAGACTCTTTTTCGAACTCCAATTCTAAGCAGTAGTGTACCCAATTTTTTAAAATATTCGACGGTCTTACTTAAAGGGGATTAACCTCTTTGATAAGAGGTAAAAAAATGTAGCTTACCAATTCTTAATCTGGCTAACGTGACATGTAATTTGTATTCGAGATAGAGAGCTTTCCTGTATGTGATTAAAAAATTTGTTTCGAAAAAAAATAAAAAATTATGCGGAACATGGTTTGTTTACTTATTCTAACTTGGCTTACTATATGTGTCAACAAGGTAGAATAGTATCGGCTGTATCTGGCTTTATCTATTGATATAATGTTTTCACCAAAGATGGATTGTTATCCCACAAAACAAATAACATTTAAATCAAAAGACTTTGGTAGATATTTTTATTCTTGAGTTAATTTACTTTTGCTTGGTTTTTAAAGAAAAAGCCCAGAAATGACGTCTTACTCTGACAAACCACTTAAAAGTCTAAATCATCATAAACCCATCAGCATTAATTACGATTGATTTTCCTTACGGCTGCAAAGAGCTCAATGTTTGGTTTAGGTTCACGGCTTGTTTTCAATTCACCGGTTCGTAACAATTACAAATGGCAGTATTTTCCTAATCTCCTCAGTCGACTAAAAGCTTTTGTGACTTGGGGAATAATTTGCTACAGCAAATGACGTTCATTTTTTTTGTTGAACTTGCAAATTAGTTTTGAACTGAACCTCGCTGTAATTCAGAATTCAATTTTTGCCACCATTTTAACTCTTAACACAGCCACTTTGTCCTTTCATGTGACATTAATGTTTATAAAATGTTTAGACAAATTGAAGGAATTTTCCAGTTGTATGCTTTTCTTGAAAATTTAATAAAAGAATTACATGAAAATTGAATACAACGAACAATTGTTCTGCTCAAATTGCATTTCCCCATTTTAACTATTAACACATTTACTATTTCTTTTCATCTGACATTAATGTTTTATATATCTAAACAAAATGAAGGAATTTTTCCATATGTTTGCTTTTCTTAAATTTAATTATCAAATTATATGAATCCTGAATACTATATGTCCAAATATGCCCAAGTCAAGGCTTTTAAGTTTTTCAAATTTGCTTGACCCCCCCATCCACAATACAATCCAAAATCTGATCTCTATTAAGTATTTGAATCAAAATGTACAGATATTAGTGTAGAAGCTCTCACTTTAAAAATAAATTGGAGTTTTACATCAAAGTTTCTTGCACCAATTGGGCCATGAGGGAAATTCTGCTTGGACAGCGTTGCAGCTGCCTACTCTTATATGCAATGCCAATGTGAACATGAACATTTGTAGTTCCATCACATCCTGCACCATTGACAGGGAGAAATCATGCAGGAACTCTTGGGGAACTGGTGTTTTACTCACCGAGCCACTGTGGCTTCCATTTCACTTTAAATTACACAATATTTACATTGTTTTCAACAGTTAATTATTAAATGCCAAGATGCTATAAACATTCTAATTCACTTTGTTTTTTAACAGTTAATTATTAAATGCCATAGTGCATCAACCAAGCCACTCAAACAATGTGAATCTTCAAAAATAATTATTTTTAAAGATGATTTAATTAAAGAAATTCTTTAGTACTTCTTCATGTTGTTAACCACTTCAACCACTACAACTTTCTTCTTCGTATAACAGCTTTAAAAAAAATTGTGTCCTTTAAGATTGGGGTTAACAGGTTGTATTTTTTTTTCTAATCTAATCAAGTGGATTGAAGCTATAAGTTTCAGAAGATAAATTGGCTTTTGAGTAACATCATTAGGAATTCTTACTGACTGTTCAAGGACCTGAAATAATTTTGGTTTCACCACAGAAAATTGCAATGGGTTTTTCAGGTCAAGCATATTCAATATTCGTTTAGATAATTAATTGCAATTTTACATCTCTATGTCTCTATAACAGATGTGCGTCAAAGTGTGAGAGCTTGTGGTTCCTAAAAAAAAACAAGTGTCAGTCTCAGACGGCAAAGCATCCAATACCAATATTGGCAAAGCATTAAAATAAAATCCCATTTATTTCCTTTCAGTTTATTTGAAGTTTCGTATTATCTTGTGAATGCTGGAAATGGACCATCGCCCCCATTCATTTCCTTTCAGTTTATTTGAAGTTTTGTATTATCTTGTGAATGCTGGAAATGGACCATCGCCTTTTTTCATCTTCAGAGGTTTTATTATCGCGATTAAACGCTGGCGTATTGATTGTGACATCTACTATTGGCTTTATTAGATAAATTTATTTATGGAGTAATATTAGTTTCGTGAGACGGTCGAATGTAAACACATATCGGACATTAGCGTGTTGGACAACATTAAACCAATCAATGTTGCCCTCAGAACTATCAATGTAAAAGCTATAACACTGCCCAGTTTCTTTGGTAATGGTGTCAGAAATAAACGAAAGGCCTAGAGGCCAAGTAAGGAGATCACATTAGAAAAACTTGAGATACCCAATGCTTAAAGAGGCATTACCACTTTCATTAAGCAAATATATATTCTATAACTACATGCAAATACAAGAAAATATCAGCCATTGAGTAATCTCTAGTTGTATTTAATAGATTGTAAACATACTTCTTTTGTCCAGAATCAAGTCCAACGCTAATGACGTCACCACCAGGAAGTCAAATTTTTTGTAAAAAGGAAAGAAAAAAGGGCGGAACCGCCAGAACCTATGATAAATTTTAATGTTATTGGTAATTCTATTTTTGATAATCTGGATAGTACATTATCACTTTCATCAAGCAAATCAATAAATATCTTACTATATAAAAAATAGCCCAAGATAGAGATGAGCAATAATTAGATAATATCCATATCAGTATCATGACTTTCAGATTTTGGTATCAATATAGAAATCTATATATCAGTATCCTGATTTTCAGTTTATAAAGCCTGATACATGTATATCGTATTTGATATATGAATATTCACTGGTATCGGTATAGAAATCTATATCAGTATAACCATTTTCATTTTTTTACAGATTTATATATTTTTAATTTACTAAGATAGAGGTGGGCATAGTTTCGAAATTGAATATATAATGTTTATCTTATATATATTTAAGATTATCATGGCAGATGATTTATCGTCTGTATTCTCTCTTATCGTACTGTATTCCACGTTAGAGTATTCCTTTTTATTATAATGTACATGTACATGTATTTAAACTTGTAACAATTTCTCTTGACTCAATTCTGTTACCCCAACAAAAGATGTCAGGTAAAATTTAGCAGGCAAAACAAGGGTCAACATTTATTTCTGAAAAGTAAATAGCCACAAAAGTCTTGGAATGGTTTTTTGCTTACAATTTTTTAAAATTTGAACTTAATTGCTTTGAGAAGTATTTTTGGTTTTCAAATTCATTTTCTCCCCCAATTAAACAGGAAGCAAATTTAAATAGCGATTTCCAAAGATCCAAAATTCACAGTGATATGGCTTGCGGGATCTGATTAAAGCAATATCAGCCAATTTGAAATAGTTTGTTGAGTAAAATAAAATAAAACCAAGTACGAACAATCCAAACCATTAGACAAAATTGGAAGTCCTAAAAAAACGGTATAGGCAGCATAGTGTAATCAGGAAAAATAGTGTAATCAGACTTTAAGATACCTCTACACCTTGAGGTCAAGAGCAGATTGGAACTTGGAGGTACCATTTATTTAAACATGTACAGTTTGATTGAACCTGCAACAAGCATGAAAACATCAGAAATAGAAAAGATAAAAGTCATCTTATCTAAACCTCAAAGGCTGCTGATATGAGCATCTCAGAAAAAAAATTATTCTTCAGGCTATGATGAGCTTGAAGCTAATCACATTGGGAAAATTGAGAAAAGGCTGCGTTGTGAACTTGTTTAAGCTCACTATTAACTTTTAAATTGACAACCAACATGTTCCAAGACTTCAAAGCAACACAAAAACTGTCAAACAATCAAAATAACCACTGATTCCAAGAACGGTGAAACTCTTTCAATTTATCTAAGTTGCTCCAAGTATTACTGAATGGAAGAGGTCAATGATTCGATCTGTATTAATACATCCTATGATCAATAGACTATACCACAAGATTCTGCCGAAGTTCTTAAAGAGGCACTGACGTATAAAATTAAAACATTAATAAGGTGAACATTAAATATGCAAATACCAAATAGGTTGCAAAAACATAAATCTGCCACTCATGACAAATATCTAGGATAAACTCCTATAGTAGTAAGTGCAGGGGGACTGCACCACATATGATTTACACAAAAGACATACATAACGACAAGACACCATACTCAAAAAACAACAAACAAACAATTCAAAAAGAGCGAATGGATCCGGGGGCTAGCCGTAAGCGTCCACTGCGCTGTACACAGTGTACAGTCCCGGGTCTGCGGTGACACAGACTTCACTCATATTTGAAAACAACTGGGAATGCAACCCAAAGAAATAATTATATAGTGTCAGCATGAGTCATGATCTATTATATGTTGTAAGAATTACGAATGCAAGCATGTTGTATAAATTCCGCTACACAAGTAACCACATAGTTAAATGTATCAGAAGTAGGCCTAGTTCAAAACTAAATCAATAAAAGGATTGAAGTATATTAAATGCATTTAGGACACACATTACAACCGTCACAGAAACAAAAACAAAACTGAATACAAAGAAGCAAAGGAATATAGACTATCTAGGGAGACAGTCGAGCCGTCTGCTGACGTCGTGGTTTAGAAGGTGCAATTTCCCGATAAAAGGGCGATAATCTAGATAAACTAACTATTAGTTTTTAAGACCAAGCAATTGTACAAACCATAGTATAATTATTATATAATGTCCCACGTAAGAAATGCAAAACAGGAATGCTAAAGAAATCGTAAGTTATTAGTGTATTCATAAAGGCATAATAATAAGGGCGATAATCCAGATAGGACTAGACATCTAGAAGCAATTTATATAGAATCATTATCCAATATGTAGTCAGTAATATCGTTATAAGAAATGTCAAACTTATTATGTTGAAGAAATGGAAGTTTTGAAATTTCTTTCAAAATGCGTAATTGTGTACCACCTTTGGCCGTGCACTTAAACTTAAAATATTGAGTCCTTTGGGTGTGAGTGTCAAAAATGCTTATCCGGACACGTAAGTCAATTTTTTTGTTGGGTGACCTGAAAATCGATTCCAGTTCTGTCAGACGTCTATAAATTGTTTGACCCATGTGCTGTACTTAATATTGAAAGGTAAATTTCACCTACATATTATTTTTATAAAATAAAAGTCAGGTTTTATCCAGAAACCGCATTATACAGCTTGGGACACCAGTCTCCATTTCCAGATGAAGACTGGCGGGTTGAGGTTGTTTGAAAATGTATATCATATGTTGAGTTAGTTGCTTGGCCACAAGGAAGAGGATTTTAAGGGAGTTTAACATAAAATTAAGCAGTTTTATTCTCCAAAATATTATCGGGATTGGCCCTTTAACAAACACTGTGAAGATATTCTAGCAGATTAAACTTAACACTTGTTGATTTAAAAAAAAAAAATTTGTAAACAATATTTTGATTCAGGTTGTCTGAATAGGATTGTTAACACTTGTGCAACCAAAACATTGCTTATGAATCACACTCAAGTCTAAAATAAGAGTTAAACCTCTAACTCAATATTATCAATAATATTTAAAATTAAAAATGTGACTTAGAATTAAATATTGGTCCATTTCCATCAATATTGATGTTTATCTTATCATGAAAATATTGGAACCTAATTATATCCAATATTTAAGACACAATGAAACATTTTAAAATCAGTACACAACCTCATCTACTCTGATTATAGATCTGCACAAAATAAAACTATAAAATTGGATTTTTATTTGTATGCTCATTGTAAAAACAAAACATTAATCATAACCCAAATCAAAACCTACGCTACTTTTGCCAAACATGATCAAAGCCAGAAAAACAACACAGAATTTCTTATAAAGTCTATGATTCCAACAACCACGAAATAATTCTCATAACGATATCATCAAACACCTGTTATTTCTTTCATCATCATCATCTATATCCCATAAAAAAAATTGGCAGTTATCTTACAATCTTTACATTTTTCTGTTTATTTGACGGCTGACTTCTCTCACCTCCTACACCCAGGAGAGTATATTAAGAAACAATGCTTGGATCATGATTACTATAAGTTGGTAAGGGGTGGGGTATAAGATGTGTTTTCACCATATGGTAATACTACAAACAAATCTAATGGTTTCTCTAGTACCAGCGATTTTATACATTATGGTGGTTGTAGTAGTTAAAGATTGGCGCCGTTGCAATACAATTAACTTCCTTCCATATTCTATAGGATTTTTCATTGTTGCTTCTATATTTACGCACATAAATATTCATGGTTATTGCTTTCCTTGATCCTTCATACAGTTACATGATTTAGCATATGCTTAAGACCACATAATCCAGATTTTGCAATCAGAAAATCAAGAAAATAGCTATTTTAATATCAGCATATTATTATGTTGGTTTTGCTAAGTTTCAAAAGACACAAAATTATGTAACGGTTTAGCATTGTGTTTATTTTGAATTTTATATACAAAACTTGTTTTACTAAGAGACACATGGAATATCGAAAGGATATAATCACTTGCTTAACATACAAAAAAATAAGTAAGCCTACATGTATGTTAATGCTTACAAGGTGTCAACCACTGTTCGAAACATTGCTATGTTGGTGTTAGCAGTTCTATTACTAAACTTTGCATGGTAGCATCAGTCTTCATCTATTCAATGCTATACGCTTATGTACCATACAATGGCAACTATTGAGATTGGTAAATTGTAAAATGGCAAAAATGTATGTCACTAGAATTATCTTAACAGATTTGTGATTCATTTGTCAAATATATTTATACCAGTAGTTTAAAGCGAGAATTTCATATTTTTATTTTACATTTTAAAAATGTATTAAAATAAAGCCTTGAAATAGATGGTATTTATAAACAGTCCTACCTTGTTAAAGAATAAACCTATTAATGCTATAATTCACTATTGCTAGTTGAGAAATTAGCAAAAATATCATTTTCAACTTCAAATTCAAATGTTTCAAGATAGCTATTTCATGGTGGGGAATATAAAAACAAGGGATTTTAAATGGGTTTTAAGTGTGAGAATGACATCTATGATCATATAATAGTGAGTTGACAACTTATTGAGCAAAAGACATAGAAATAATTATGTTTTGACTTTCTTAGAAAATATGAAATTCTCACTTTAACCAATGGGGGTATGCATCTTTAATAATGAAAGTCAGACACAGACACTTAAACAATATCAAACTAATCAAATTACACTAAGGTTAAAAAAAACACACATCTGATTGCATAACGATGTGTAAAACCTCACAATTAATTAAAAAAAAATAATTTGTGAGTAACTGAAACCATCAGGTAATGCCGACACCTGTTAACAAACAACATGTCAAAATTAACTGCGTTGTAGGTTTTTTTTGTATAGCAGCAGGATATCAGTTTTGATTTAACTGAAGAAGCAGGATTTAGTATCACATTTTTAAATGAGCAAAATAAGATTTTGGTCTCACATTTTTAAAGCCCCAATACCACTCTTGTTGTAACTGATTAATATTTCCGAAACTTGTCAACAAATTGTTCTATTTTACAATATTCCAATTACCGGTAATAAATGATACAAATTTCATCTTAACACACCTAATTTTAAAAATTGGAAAAATTCAACTATATGCTGTAACATGGTTTGAAAAGCTTTACGTAAACACTTTCAAATGCAACTTGGATTTAAACATATTGTCGAACCCTCTGGACAAGTAAGATAGGTTGTAATGGATAATTTACACAACAGGTAGGACAATTAAACATCTAGTACATGTAGTCAAAATAAGGCTCTTTTTTTTCTGGACCTGTCAAGCCAGCAAGTGAAATAAGATTTTGGTTCATATTTTAATTGAGTGAAATAAGATTTGGGTATCATATTTTAAATGAGTTAAGAGTTAATAAGAATTTGGTATCATATTTTAAATGAGTTAAAGAAGATTTAGGTCTCACATTTCTAAAAGAGTGAAATAAGGTTTAGGTATCATATTTTAAATGAGTGACATAAGATTTCATTATCACATTCTAAATGAAAGTTAATATTTCTTTGAAAAGAAATATTACTAGGGGTGAGTTTAACAACAGTCCTTACCGAAAACTTACCAGTTTTACTTTTAAAGTTACATTATTCAAGATATAGATAAGAACTTGCCATTCTTGCTATACTAGTTCTAAAGTAGATGACGAAAAATGAATAATTTGAAAATTTCATTCAAATTACTCTATTACAAGCGAAGATATTGGCATTTCAAGATTTGGCCGACCTGTGCAATAATTTCCACCACGGTCCTGGTTGATCAAAGCTGAGACTCGAAGCGTCTATTTGATTTATCACTGAAACGTTTTAATCTGTTTAATATCGGAGCAATCTGATGCCATCCAAAGTTGATTAAGGCTTGGATCAGTTAATTAATGTCTAATTAATACTTTAGAAAACATTTCATGCCCAAATAAAGACCAGCACTAGGCAGATTTAGCTCTTGAATAATGCATGTTTAAGACACACCTGGGACTGCTCCTACTGTTTCTCTGTAATATGATTTAATACATGTTATAGGCCTTTGAGTTCAGTCTACTTAGGCACATATGGGTAGTTGACATGGTTGTCAAGGCATTTATATAATTATATAGCATGAAATTTGGGGATTTATGGTTGACCTTATACTTAAATATAGAAAAGTTCAAATTTTAAAAAAAGATGTATCACTGCATGGGCTTCAAATAGTTGCACATGAGTAAGATAAAGGCTATTAGAGTCTTTTACCCTGTTCGTTCGTATCTGGGGTTTAACGTCCACTTCCACCTAGGGTTATATCGTAGACAAACTTTTACCCTGAATTTTAACCCACTTTTATTCACTAAAATATATCCGAGACTAAACCTATCCTAATTTAATCTAATTGTTTCTCTGTGATCTCTTTAATTACCTGTAAAAAAAATATGAAAAGAGTTCAAAGTGTACCTACCTTTATAACCCTCTGATGTAAAACTGACTATAAAAGATCTATATTGTACAGTCTTTATATTTCAGTATTCAATGAACACGGAAGAAGTATGTATAAAAGTTGACATCATTGTTTATTGTACCTACTTATATTATACTGTATTTGTATATACACCTTGAAGATCTATATATGACATGCATCACTGATCTACTGGCCTCAGAGAGAGAGAGATAGAGAGAGAGGGAGAAATGGGGTTTAACATCCACTTGACACAAACTTGGTCATTTAGAGACTTAACATTATATACGGTTTAATTTTATTTCAATAATTCACTTGCAAGTAAGGGTTTTGCAAGGGGAGGGGGAAGTAGAAAAAACCTATGAGGTTGGACAGGTGACTCAATTCCTTGTCACATGCAAGTGGATAATCAAAATTACGACACTGGACTCAATGACAGAACTTGTCACATGCAAGTGAATAATCAAAATTACGACACTGTATGATATCATGAGCTGTCGTTAAACCACTACACAATCCACTTCAACCCCACTTACCCACCCCCACTAGGCAGTCTGTATATTTTATTAATTATTTTAAAGAGGAAGATATAATTTTAACAATACATTCCCTTATAAAACATAAACACAGTAATTCTTGAGTCCCAAATCCAAAATTTTCTGAATAAAATATTGTTTAAATTTTTTTTTTTTTACAGTGGAGTACATAAAAATAAAAACACAATTGATATAGAAAAACTATCACTGGTTTGTACACATAAAGCACAACATTTCCACAAGTGTTTTCTTATTGTTATCAAACACATATCAATGCAACATATTTGTGTTTGACCAAAAAGTGTTGTCTGGTTTGTGTTTCCAGATATATATGTACACACATAAGAAAGATTGTATTAGTAAAAGTTAGGCCAACCACAAAGTTTGTTTTTTCAGACCTACATGTATGTAAAAAAAATTTATAAGATTTTATTGTTGCACTGCAATGATCTGCCGATCATGCACAGAACATGACATGTAGAATGAGAGAGAGAGAGAGAGAGAGAGAGAGATGGGGTTTAATGTCCACTCGACACAAACTAGGGACTAACATGTAGAATGAGGACGGTCTGTAGGTACAGTAACACAAAAATTGACCATGTGAGAGAGAGAACTGGAGTTTAATGTCCACTCGACACAAACTAGGTCATTTCGGGACTAACATGTAGAATGAGGACGGTCTGTAGGTACAGTAACACAAAAATTGACCAAGACTACTAACCTAATATTCACCAAACCAACAGAATATTCCGACATGCTTGACTTGATACACAATATTAAATACTTGCATAAGTTCAATTAATCATCAAGACCTAACTTTACAATCGGCATCAAAATTCCAAATAATATTCTGTCATCATAAAACACTGTAACCCAGTTATCATTTAGTCCTGTGTATCTGGCACTAATTTCTTTCACATTTGTTTAATATCAAATCTTTGTTCAAAAATTCGTAAAAATAACGTTTAAAATCACCATAAATCATTTAATTAGTACTTGAATGGTCAGCTTTAAACTCAACACTAGTACAAATTAAACGATTTATGGTGATTTTAAACAGTTTTAACAAATTTCAAAACAAAGATTTGATGAAGGCCCTACCACAATTTATACTATAGCTAGTCCATGCTTCCTTCGATGCAAAATGCTATGCCACCACGATATGTTACACTACATGTATAAAAATGTGTTTTATGCCCTCAGTGTGTAGAACAATTGAAATGTGTTACATTGAAAGAAAATTGGCAGCGATAAAGGAAGGGGGAACAATAGTCTTCAACTAAAATCAATACAGGATCTTGAACATCTTAACCAAACTGTCTTGACCAATCTATTTCTCAAGATATCATTAAACTCCAGTACTGCGAGTAGAAAATTCAGCTGTTAAAATACTAAAACTGATACAGCTATATTGGAATTTCTGAATTCTGGGAAATGGAATAGAAATAAAATGGGGCTCACTGTTGTACTACTTTTCTGCACCGACTGGATTAATGAAGATGGATTTACGCCATACAGTGTACTATGAGAAGTATGAGGGAAATTTTGCCTAAACAGCAGCACTGCAACTTACTCTTATTTCGAATGACAATTGTCCAGGGTTTTATTATGTGCACCACTGACAAGGGACATTTACACTGAATAAATACTGAAGGACTATCTCTGCCAACCTCAGGATTCAAACCAGGACATGCAGGTTAGGGAGGCAGTGTCTTAACCACTAGGCCAACCTGATCTCTGAATGGAATAAAATGGTGTTTGATGTTTCGCTTATCTTAACGATGCAATTTCAAATTTTTAAGTTATATTTTTAAAATTTATTGAAATAAAGCCTAACAATAGATGGTATCCATAAACAGTCCTACCTTGTTAAAGAATAATCCTATTTATCCTATAATTCACTATTGCTAGCTGAGAAATTGTCAAAAATATCATTTTCAACTTCAAATTCCAACGTTGGAAAATGACTGCCCCATATGTTGTCAATAGCAAAACAGGGGAGGAAAATTGTGTTGTTATTTCCTGTGTCATAGATTTTTAAGGGTAGGAAATAATGCCCATGATCATATAATAGTGAGTTGGTTACCTATTAAGCAAAAGACATAGAAATAATTATGTTTTGACTTTCTTAGAAAATTTGAAATTCTCGCTTTAAGACCGACTGACATGCATTACAATTGATTTCCCTTATGAGTTACAAATGCAATTCAAGGGGGAGAATTTTTCCCTTTTGACAATGTATGTACCTACTATATTTAGGTGGCTAAATTCCAGTAGTTATTTTACCTTCACACCAGTGTGTACAAGGGTCCACCTTATTTTTTTTTGTCCCATCCGAATGCTATGGAATGGTATTTAAGTCTCACCAATATAATACGGTAATTTTGACTTCCAATAAAGTGTCCAGCAAAAAGGTAGATAATGTGACCTTGTTTTTTCCAACCATAGATAAAATTACAAATAAATCTTGTGTTACACCAATAAATTTCAGTACTGTGTCAACTTCATGCATTTCGATTACTCTATGCATTTCAATTACTCCAAGAGTTTTAAAAATCGACGACTGAATAGTAAATAGTGCATCTAAATATATAATATATGGGAGATAACTCCTAATGTGTACCAGAAAAATACTGATCTGTGATCTGCAGTGAGAATTGTTTAATTAATGGTCGAGAGCATGACATTAAGTTATATATTGTAACAACAATGTTTTAAGCTCAAGGCCATTAACAACTTAAAATACAGACACTTACATGTGTGTTTACAGTGAAATACGTCACTCGAGTCTAATATTTCCCAAGGTACGATTGGCAAGTTGCCCGTACGACTATTTGAAATAATGGTACGCCAACATCAAAGGGCGACGTCACATCTGCCTTGTTAGTATGATATCTTGGTTTCATTAAATATTTCATTCTATTTACTCCAATTCAAATCAAAATAAACTTCTATAGTACGGTATAAAATAGGTATTAATCAATATAAGGTTTTATTTATTGGTTAAAATTTGAAATCGTTCCAGAGTTTGTAGTTTGACAATAGATTGTCTGTTGTCTGATCATAAGATAAAATTAGTTTGGCAATCGATTGTGCGATAAAATTAGTTTCCAGTTCATCAGTTGAATACAAGTCTTGGCAATCCTGTTAAACAAACACAATATTTTTTGTATGGTTTAATTTAAATTTCCTTTGAGCACCAAATTTCTATGTGAAGCAATAAATATATCATAAGAATAGTCTATAGTTCTATATATATATATAGGTACTTAAAATATTTCCTTGTAAAGCTTAAAGCTATATTTGTATTGCAAACAATGTTGTTATTATAATACCATATGACTTTATTTTTCACTTTAATATTTAAGCTTACAAGTAAACTTTTATATTTTTATCCTTTTTATATAGAAGATACATTTTAAAGTGATACATTTTAAAGTGATGACAGCAAAAAGTTATTATGAGAATGGGACATTATCTGAGTCACTAGTAACCTATTTATATCTTACATAATGTCCCGTTAAGCTCTTTAAATATCATATTTAATTAAAAGATCCGACTGTGTAATTAATGCATATTATAAATTTAATGGTAAAAGTCTTTTTCTTGTAAATAATGCCCTGATTTTTAGGAGATACATAAATACCTTTAATTGAGAAATAAAAGGTAAACATAAATTAGAAGAACCTGTCAGATCAACGAAAACCTGTCATGCATCAATGTAAAATAAAACCTGAAGCATGATAATGTCTCACGATAAAAACTTTGGGTGACGTAATTAGATATATCCTGAACGTGACAAGACCACTATTTTTTTATAGATCATTAAAATAAATTAAATAGAAAACAAACACGAAACACTTTCAGATAAGAACTGATAATTCAATTTTATCTATTAAAGATATCATAAAACTCATAGTTTCTGTCTGATTGCCTAATCTTTATTTGTTTTATGATTTGTTTAAAATTATTGCTAATTCAGCCTAAAAATAAAAATGAACTATGGTAGGCCCTACCAATGGAAATGAATTAGGTTATATTATAATGTCCTACTTTCTGCACGAAATGGGTTAATGAAGATGGGAATACATGCATATAAATATATGCCATGCATTTGTAGGGCACAAAACCACCAATATTTGCACTTTATTTGCAAAATGGGTGCAGATATTTCAAAATCTGCCCACAAAAATATATTTTTTTGAACAGCAACTGAGATAATGTACATATATGCGGAAAAATTCTGATCTACATTTACCCCCACTTGAATTCTTTCCCACCCTTATAATACTTTGATCCCTATTGTTTGACTACTATATATACATGTACATGTAAGCCTTTTAATTTTACTTGGCTTTTTACTACATTTCACAAAAATGGTTACTTTTTAAAAAAATTCCCTTCAGTGTACCAACATTTAGATTTCAAATACTGGTAGCACATAGCTGATCATGTCTGACACTAGTATAATGCAATGTTTGGGAAATATTTCCTTATTTCTTGTATGTATATCACACAATTCGACAACCCAGTCCAGTTATCCAAATAATTCCCACTTGTTTATATTACTTTAAACGACAAAGTCGAATGGGTTGGGAGCCTTAGAGTCTATGCAAATAAGCATTTTATAACCACAAATGAACAAAACTAGTAGCTTCATGAGATAAATCTTGGACGGCGACTCGCCACTCATAGATTTCTAATTCCCTTATTGTCAGTTTGTTTTCATTTTAAGTGAAGTCTGCAGAGTGGACGCCCCCGGATCCTTTCATTTGATCTGATATGTTAATTGATTGTTGTCTGTGATGTCTGGTTATTGAATTGGGTCCTGTCCGTATGTTTGTCTTGGGTAATTGTTTGTGTGTAGTGCAGTCCCTTTGCAATTAGCCTACTATATTTACATAGACTATTCAAATTTCTGATCTAGAACATATGTACGTACATGTACCCAATAATTTAACTATAGGCCACACCCACTCATCTATCTTTAGAATAGTAAAATTCTGATCTATATTATATATTTACCCACTGATTTAACTAATAAATAAGTGCAGTCTGTCCTTTTGCAGTATATATTGAAGGGGAATGCCACTGCAAAAAGATGTTTTAATAACTTTTTATATGAAACTTCGAACTAATTTTTTTCAGAACTAGAAAATTGTTACATAGAATTTTATAAAGGGAATTTTTGTGCTCCGGTCCCCAAAGACCACATAAAGGGAACATCCGCACAATTTCGTTTAAGCCTGATGAGTTCAAAATGAACGGAAGAAACTAGTAGCATCTTGAGATAAATCTGGGACTGTTACTCGCCACTCTTAGATTTCTAATTTAGTTCATTCTGTGTTGAGTCAACGATATGGGATTAACCTGTGAACCAGTCTGTTCAGTCAAGCTTTATTATGTGAGGCATACATAATTTTCTAAGGGATACCCCCCAGCAAAGTGGTAGTGAACAAAAGAGACCAAAGATAGGTTGCCAGGCAACAAAACATACGCCCACAGCAGCTAAATCGTCCGGGCCGTGAACAAGAGTTGTCGCATATTTTACTTTTTTCGGTAATGAAAGATTTATAATAGCCTACACTAAAATCTGATAAAAAGTAACAACACATTATGTAATTATCAGAAAATCATTTGAATTTGTTAGGCTTTGATAAAGTTCTCCTCTGTGCTGTTCAAGTTACCAAAATTCATTGAAACTTAATAGTCTCATGACCTTCAACACTGTGTATACGTTTAAAGTCAATTGGTTATTAACTTTAGCCTCTAGAGCATCCACAAGATTTTTTGAAGTGATCAAGGGCCATAACTCTGACAGTAATTATCGGAAATTGCTGAAAATCTATAGGCTTCTTCATCTTATGACCTCAAAAACTGTGTAAAAATTTAAGGTCAATCGGTTATTAACTTTAGCCTCTAGAACATCCACAAGATGTTTTGAAGTGATCAAGGGCTATAACTCTGACAGTAATTATCGGAAATTGCTGAAAATCAATAGGCTTCTTCATCTCACTAATGTAAACATATATATCAATTTCAAAACAATCAGGTGATAAATGTAGTCTGTAGAGTGTTCACAAGAAATTGTGGACGACCGGGCCGGGCGTGATCTATCACATGAAAATATGATGATGCATTTGAAAATGTTAAAATTTATTTGACGAAACTAGTCAGGATAGTGGACATGTATTATGATGGTTTTAAATGGCAATTTTATATATTTTTGACACTACACTCTATGCTGTTTTTGTATCCAGTTACAATTGTGATCCCATCAGAAATTTGTTGGAAGAATTGGTTTGAGGATGCCTACTGTGTATAATTTGTGGATTTTCACATTTCAATGTGGGCGTATAAAAATTAAATAAATAGTTACCGGTACATGTAATATTCACTTAAATGACAAGTGAAGTGACCACCCGCACACCTCCCATACAACAGGTTCAATCTATATGCCCTGGCCTATTCTGAGAGAGAGAGAGAGAGAGAGAGAGAAAGAGGGAGAGAGAAATAGGGTATAATATCCTCTCGACACAAACTAGGTCATTTTGGGACTAACATATGGTTTAATTTTATTTCAATAATTCACTTGTGCGTAGGGGATTAGGAGTGGGAGGAAACCAGAGGACCCGGAGAAAACCAACAAGGTTGGACAGGTGACCTTACTCCTTGTCACGTACAACTGGGAATTCGAAACCACGCCAGTTGACTCAATGACAGTCTTTATGATAAAGCCTGCGCACGCTAAGCATTTAGCCATCCAACCCCCCCACCAGAGTTTGTTAAACTCATTGCAACTATACATGTATGTACAATTAATACCTCAACTATTTTATTGAAATTGTCTGATATACGCTGATAAGCTCAAAGTTTTACTTACAATTATAAACACCAAATTAGTGATCTAAAATACTGCTGAGGACAGAAAACCCCTGTGGAAAGTCAGGGGCCGCGGAGCGGGTCCGATTTCGGGGGGGCTACTGACCATACCCCCCCCCCCCATAACCTTTTTTCTTTTTTTTTGAGCTTTTGGTGACATTTTATTTTCACTACCGGTACCGTATTAAAAATTATTGCCGGGGCTAAAGTCCCCCTAGCCCCCCCGGCTCCGCGGCCCCTGAAAGTGGCAAATGCTAGAAATCAGCACCTAGTCGAATTTCAGAAGGGACGCAACTCCATCACAATACGGGTACGGACCACAGTTAATACCTCAACTAACTTTGCCAAAAGAAAATGTTGCTTGTGGTTCAGTGTGTATTATTAGATGTTAGCTTATAAATAAGTGTAATTTACTATGCAAATGCAACTTTGAAAATTGAATTAATACAGTGCATTAAAGTTGTCAGCATTTAGTGTTCCATTAGTCATGGGAAGGAAATATAGTTGTACCTGTTACATAAAGGTATTAATTTTATTTTACAGGATTGTGTGAGTGAGCGATTAAAATATAATTTTATTATATAGATTAATAAATCATAAATACATGGAAATAAAGTTTGGTACGAAAAATAATAAATAATATTTAATTATTTAATACGGTTAGCTTCCTAAATAAATATGATCTTGATTGATAATTTTTTTTTAAATTCTTTGGAGGGGGGGGGGATATGTTCACTTTACTTTTAAAGTAGTTTATTCTTATTCTCTTCTGACTACTCTTTGTTTTGTTTTTAAATATTTTGATTATAATTGTATTATTATTGATTATGATTATGTTTAGGTTACTATTTAATTTTCTGTACCGCCATTTCAAACCTCATAAAATAAACTATTCAAGGTATGTGTCTTGTGCATATATCGCTGTGTTAATACATAAATAAGCTTAATTTTGGTTTAATAATTATGTCTCTAGCTTATTTCGTTTCTCATATATTGAGGAAACTGGTCGATTTCACTTAAAGGAGGGTCTGCCAGTTGGCGTTACTAAACGAACAGTAATTCTGCTCCGATTTTAAAAAAATAAGAGTTGTTACAATGCTGTGATTTTCAGCTTTTTGGAAATAACAAGGTTATCGACAACAAATAAATATTGAAAAAGAGCTGCTGGTAGCTAGTTCAAGTTTACATAATTATTTAATCTTCTGTACGGTTATTGCAAACATTAGAAAATAAACTCCTCGACCTATGGGTAATGTATTTGCGTGATGGTGTTAGTGCGTAAATAAGCTTTATTTTGGTAAAATAATTATGTCTCTAGGACTTTTGGATTTAGAGAAATGAAGTGGGGTTGAAAATTTACGCAAAATGGCCGATTTTGCGAACAAGGGGTCTGCCAGTTCTCGTTAATAAATGGACAATAACTCAGTCAATTCTGCTCCGATTTAGATAAACTTGGTGTTGTTACAATACTTAAATACGCAGCTTTCAGGAAATAACAAGTTTCTGGAGAATAAAATAATATTTCAAATTAGCTGCCGGTTGCTATTTATAGTGACAATAGTCTATGAATACTGTCTACGTCAATGACATTACATAATGTCATGTGTTTGTTAGATCTGTTTATGAATTTGTTATTTATTGAATAAAATGATTTACTTTGTTGTTTATTTGCTGAGAGAAACAGTGACCACGCAGAAAAACTATACTAATTAAAAATATATTATGTGTCTCGACAGTAAAACTATGTCGTATTATTATACCTAGTTCCTTTAGGAACTGTCTCTGAGCGAACGATGTCTCGCTACACAGTTCCTCACGGGCCTTATTATCAACTAGTATGAAAATAAGGCTTTTCTCCATCTCGGTTCTAAGGCTATTTTAGATCCTTACCATCTACTTTGCACCGTGATTCTTCTTTGATCGCCAAAAGAAAACATTTCCTGACACAACCGACACAAATTTATAATAATTCAACACTATTTTCACGTAGAATTCGACGTTAGAAAAAGATAAACAATATCGTTAAAATCTGGCCGCCATGTTTGTTTACTGACGTCAGCGCAGACCGGTCTTTTTCTAACATCGAATTCTACACGAAACTAGTGTTGGATTATTATAAATTTGTCTCGGTTGTGTCAGGAAATGATTTCTTTTGGTGATCCAAAAAGTTTCACGGTGCAAAATAGACGGTAAGGATCTAAAATAGCCTTAGAACCTAGATGGGGTAAAGCTTTATTTTCATACTAGTTGATAATAAGGTCCGTGAGGAACTGTGTAGCGAGACATCGTTCGCTCAGAGACAGTTCCTAAAGGAACTATATTATACCCAGAATTTACACTAAGTCGTGTGGACGACTCCACCAACAAGTGTGGACGACTCCACCAACAGGTGTGGACGACTTAACCACATTTTTCGTGTGTACGACTTTGCTTGTGGACGACTTGACTGACATTCTATGGTACAAAAAGTCATCCATAAGCAAAGTCGTCCACACCTGTCGGAGTCGTCCACAAGGCATTGGTGATGTCGTCCACAACTATCGGTGATGTCGTCCACTGGCCTTCATTTAAATGGTGATATGATTGTGAATGATATCAAATTGATACAGTGTTGCCAATGTTACTATAAATAGATTGAGTCAACAATGCATGATCAAAGGTATTTTTATAACTAACTGTCAGTCAGTGTCACATTTTATACACATGTATAATTCTTTGTGTTTGTAAACAAAGACAGTTCATGGATGAATGCAAAGTTGTCATCTCTATCTGTGTCTCTCTGTTGAAAAAATATTGAAAATTGCATGACTAAAAATCAAAATTAAATTTAACTCACCTCAGGAAACTCTATAAAAATATTCAATGAAGCAACAGTAGTCTTCGATGGACAGGGTGTATTGGATTTTTTCAACAGTGACCTTCACCTTTTTTTTTATGTCAAACAGAGCCAGTAACTGAAATATCAGAATAATCTTTACATCATTATGGTTCACTACACATCCAGATTAATCGCAATATGATAATTTAATTGTCCTATCCTGGAAACTTGCGTCAATCCTGGAATCTTGTCTCAATCTGTTAAACAATAATTACGAAACTTTGCAATTGTGTGACGAAATTTCACCAATATTCAAGATGGCAGCGCACAGTGAAAGTTTGAGTTGGAAACAGAATTTGATTTTACAGCTAAAGAATCGTAATAAAACTCAAACCCAAACTTATGCAAGCTTGATTCAATCTAGTGAGTATCCATTAAAAATTCTAGCAATATTTTATTATAATCCTTAAGAAATAGTAATATTTAGGTGGGTGGTTTCCGGCGAAATATTCAATGTTTTGGTTTTTCTTTTCTTTATTGTGATTTTGTGAGTCACAGACTAACACTAGCAGATGCCTGAAATGAAGAAATGACAGTTACTGTTTGATTCGTCCTAACTTTTAAACGGATTTTGTCGATTATGAACAACCTACTGAATAATTGTTATTAAAATCTTACCTGTGTGTTTGTAATGAACTCCCGTTAAATAAAATCCATCGCAAAACTAATTATCACAACTATAAACACAAGTTCTCTCGTGAAAAATTGAAATAAAAACTTATCCAAGACGAACACCAATTCAATATGGAAGCTGGTTACGTCACTTTGTGGTATATTTCATTTCGTATTTAGGGGTGTCAGCATAGAAAATCGAAACGCCTCTGGGTACTTTTACGACAACAAGTACATTTACGACAATTGGCTTTGAGTTTGAGCGTTCGCAAAAAACTCCCCGTATTCCTCCTGTATTTTGTTACCGTCTTTTACTTTTACATCTTCTACTCTAGTAAAATCTCTACAAATTTTAAAGCTTTACCTTTTGAAATATTTTGTTTTAATTATTTGATTATAGCGGCTCGGATGGGATAATCACGTTTCTTTGAATACACAGGCGACAAAAACAACTACCCGGTACACTCGTTTTACGGGCCTTAAATGATTATCTTTAATATGATATATAAAATGATAATATATATATATGTATATTAATATTTAACATATGTACAGGATATTTACAATTATGGGGCGATGGCGTGATAAGTATTTACAATAAATTTAAAGATGGTTAATTATGGATTATTTTATATTCACAGAATGAACAATGATATGCACCCTCCTCCACCCTATCACCAATACAAACGACATGCAACCACTCATCACACAAATCACAACCAACCCATTCCACATCCTTATCAGAATCACCCAGTGGTGGTTCCGCAGCGCCGCATACCTTACACACACTATCATCAACACATCCAGCTACATTTTCCCTTGCATCCCCAACCACATCAAGCACTCTACTCTCATCCATCTTTGTCACACTGTCATCGACACATTCAACAACCTTTTCCCTTGCACCCCCAAGCACTCTACTCTCGTCCATGTTTAACACACTGTCATTCTTATCTCCAATCAACGCACGCTCACCCACATTCTCGGCACTAACATCCATATCACTTTCACTTTCATTCACACTTTCAGAATCACTCCCTAAACAAATTATTATTGGTGAAAGTTCCTGTTGCACGCCATCGACCTCTCAAAATTTGTTTTCCACCTCATTGATGACGTGCAAGCAGGCTCTTTCCCAATCCCCCTGCGTAACCCTTTCTTTAGCCTCTTGATAAAGTTTATCCACATCTCTGATTTTGAACGTCGAGTTGTTTCTCGCCACGTAGTCTTTTTCTTGGGCTAAAAAAAATACAAAAGAAGTATAAGCCCAAATCTTTTTTTTTTTAAAAACTCAACATAATATAAACCACATATTCGAAGAGTTGCAGTCACTTTCGATAACCTCTTAAATGGAACAAATTTATTCTAAAACAAACATGACACATCATTTGTCGAGATATAAATGTATAGATCAGTTTATAGTAACGATGCGTCATTTGCAACTATCAAATTGTTCACGGCTTAACACACGGTATATTATAATATACTCAGTTTGATTAATTAACATTAAAATACCTCCCGACTTGACTCAATTGGGTTATTAAAAAAAAATTACCTCAGTTTCTGTTTGCCGACGACAGAATAGCGCCGGTCTTATTCTTACTAGCTTCACTTATGGAGTTTCAATTCCACACATCTTTGTAAATATTGCAATGTTGGCAAGACGCTGGCTCGCTTTCCTTGGGGTCAGGTGTTCGATCCCTGCATTGACCGAGAAAATTCATCCAGATCTTCCGGCGTGCCCCCCACCCCCGTCAGTAAAGCAGGACTCAGAGACTGACAAGGACATCTGTCTAGTCGTTCGGATGGGACGAAAAACCGAGGTCCCGTGAACACATTGGAGTGCACGTAAGATACCTTAACAGTTGGGATTCGATATAAGAGTAGACTGTAGTGCCGCTGTCCAGGCACAATTTCTCACATAGCACACTGTATGGCATATGCCTGTCTTAATTAGCCTATCGGAGCATAACAGTAGGACGATAAACCCCATTTCAATTTTATTTCATTTCTTTGTAAATACTGAACTAAACGGAACAATCTTTTTAAACTGATATTAGAGAAGCATCTCCACAATATTGTAATTTGCAAGGGATTGATATTGCTTAAAAAGGAAGCACCGAGACTCAATTTGTAAATAGGCTAACGAAAATGCTTTACTTTATGCAAGCTTGTGGTTTTTTTTTTTATAGTTTGTCGAGTATAATTCATGTTATTTTAGCATGATTGATAGTGGGAATATTTCTTTAGATTAAAAAGGTCACCTTGAATAAGTTCGATCGGGTTTAATTCGCAGTGGCGAACTGGCAGTCTCAAGACCAAGTGACCGTTATAATTGGCCAATCGGTCGGTTTCATATTCTTGGGCTGGCTTCTCAACTGCCACTCGTTTTAATAGTGATGCCTGTGAAAATATATAAAATAAGTGTATTTTTTAAAACGTATTGTCTTGTTCTGTAACATCGAGGTATTACCACAACCGGGTTTAGCATGTTTTCTATTTATTTATGAAACTATACCCATTACAGCGTAATTGAAAGGGGTGTTTACCTTTGTTTCGGATGGTATAAATTCTACCCCTTGATTGGTGAGCCACTGAGCTATTTCAGATTTTTTGTTGTTTGTTTTGGGGTAATATGAGGATGATGATTTAATGTTATGATATGGTGCATTGTCTAACACAATCAAAGCTGGTTCGGGAAGAGATGGCAGTAGCGTATTCTCAAACCAGTCAATGGAATATCTGAAATAAAAACAAATAATTGTGGAATAATTTATAGGAGTAGTTTTCGAATGTATGATAACACGCAAATAAAAAAATGGAGATCTACTTACTTTCCGTTCATTTCGTCGTGATAGTCGGACGATTTCGTCTTCGAGCGAAATACCCTGCCTACCTCTGGGATAAATCCCCTGTTCGATGACCCTGCGTCCAGAATTATCAGGCGACTGCCCTTTCCGGCAGGAATGCACCGCCCACATGTAGTCCGAACAATCTGGACGCAATACACCAATGGGGCCTGGAAAAATAACAATGTCCCATATTAAATATTGTTCGAATATATGTCTAAACCCAAAACATATTTTGCATTTAATTAAAATTTTGGTTTTACCTTTTCGACTCTCCGTCCAAACGCCATGTTTGCAATGATTTGCATTCAGCCAGGTTTCATCCAGATATACTACTTCATATCCCTCTTCTCTACATTAAAAAAAGAACATGAAAACATAAAATTTAATTCTAGATTTTTATCATAATGATGCTTTCTTATTAACATTTTTTGTATTTTCAAACATTACCAAGATATTTAATACTAATGGTTAAACATGCGGATAAATGCTTATATATCAAACTATTTGTGAACAAAACGACATTCAGGTTAGATCCTTTATTTTTGTATTCCGTTATTAGCCCAGTAAGTGAAAGTCTATAATACCTGTATTTGGCTACATTTCGCAAGTAATTGTGCCTGGCTGTCACAATCTCAGTTGTTTCTTTGGCGAAGCGCTTGCCATGTGAACTGTAAAACTTAAACCCGATTTCTTTTAACAGCCTTTGGAGGTGGGTTTGTGAAATTAATATATCCTTTTCTTTTAATATAGAACAGAGTCGTCTGGTTGAGAACTGGATAAAATTTAAAAATGAAACCATAATATTATGTGTTCAATCATTGAAGATTGTATTTTATTTCTTTAAAGCCCCTCTAAATTCAAACTTTCTAAAATTAATTGTCCAAAATTACATATATTTAAAATAAGATATTGGATTAACTGAGATGGTTTTTAAAAAAAATATAAAAATACACCTCGTCTAGGGTCTATACATGTATGTATGTTGTACGTCTTGTCCGCAAGTTTATCTTGTCGATTTCTGTTTTGCGGGTAGTGCGATCCTCCTGCACTTACCAATAGACATAACAAGAAATAAAGAACAATTATCAAATCTGATGAATAGATCGGGTGGCCAGTCGTAAGCATCCGTAGCGTATTTGAATAATATATCTGGAATCTAGGGAGAGAGAGGGAGGGAAATTGGGTTTAACATCCACTCAACACAACTAGGTCATTTCGTGACTAACATATGGTTTAATTTTATTTCAATAATTCGCTTGCGCGTAGGGGTCTTTAGCAGTGGGAGGAAACCGGAGTGTCCGGAGGAAACCCACGAGGTTGAGAAGGCGCCCCTATCTCCATGCCACATACGCTCACACAAGGGCTCGAAACCACAGCCGCAAGCCAGAGGTGACCGGCCAGCTAGAGGTCGAAGCGCGGCACTCTAGACCACTATAGGCCATCCCACCCCCTGGAATCTAGGACATAATTGTACTTACATATTGACCCTTTCTATACAGACTATGGATAGTTTCACTGATCACACTTCGGTCGAAACTGTCGAATCGGGAATTAGTGTTCCGCTTCTTACGGGGTCTTACGGGCTTAGTGGCATTATATACCCAGCTAATAGGCACTTTGAGTGCAGCGGCAACACGCTTAAAGATATTACGGAAGCGGTTATTATTCGATCGAAAGAATGCGATCAAATTAAAAATACACTCAGAGACGTCGGAGGTTCGCTTCATGTTCCTTGTTAAATTATTTATAACATATAGAAAATAGGATATATTTGTAGTTTATATATGACCATATTTTTTAAGAATATCCGTGCAATCAATGATATATCATTGTGAATAAAATTTGATAGACTGGCGATCAATGGTTTCAGTGCCGGACTGGGCCCACTTGCCCACTTGCCCACTTGCCAATGGCAAGTGGGCCTAAGCCGAACAAAAAATATGGGCCTAAGCCTCAAAGAAAAAAAGAAAAAAGTTAAAAAAAGAAAAAGAAAAGGTAGTAAAAGAGGGGAGGAGAGGAAACAGGGAAAGGAAAGGAAAGAAAAGCAGAATACTTGACTATGACAAATTTGATTTCTCTATTCGTATTCGAGGATGTGTGATTAAAGTGCTCGCAGGTCACCATATATCTCCATCCGCTGCTCTGGCCTGAGGTGCTTGGAAAATGGGTTTGCGGCTGTCTATTTTTCAAAATTTTCTGGGGGGAGACCTCCCTCGAGCGCCTCGCACCTGCGGCGCTCGTAGGCGGGCTTCGCTCGCCATTTGCTCGTGGGCCTTGTCACAGGTATGGCAAGTGGGCCTTCGGCCCACCAGTCCGGCACTGAATGGTTTCCATATAAATCTCTTATGTATTTGCCTTCAATTGATATTTTTCGTCGCCCAAGCGCACCTGATCAGAATGATCGCGGTATGTTTTGATTACAGCACGTGGCTGTCAAACTACCTGTCAATGTTGACCAGGTAGATTGGATTCGTCCAACACGTGACGAGACATTGTTGACATTTCTACTCAGTCGAAATTACAAGTAAATAGTCTAATTTTTCACGAGAGAACTTGTTGTTCATAGTTGTGATAATTAGTTGTGCGATGGATTTTATTTAACGGGAGTTCATTACAAACACACAGGTAAGATTTTAATAACAATTATTCAGTAGGTTGTTCATAATCGACAAAATCCGTTTAAAAGTTAGGACGAATCAAACAGTAGTCATCAACCGAGACTTTCTTTGGGGATGTCAGTCAATTATCATTTTAATTTGTAATATCTGACACTCTTTTTTGAGTGTTTTCATTAAACAATGAATGACTGATGGTCTTCAGCCCTAGTCAAGGCATCCTTTTTAACATTCGTCATTTAGTATTTCTGATCATTTTAACATTAAATGAGTCAAACTGCTCCACACTGGCATGCCTAATTAATTCTTTAATAGCATATTGCACAGTTCAATACTCTATGACATGCAAGGAACGCCCACTTTTTCAGAAGCTATTTTATGAAAGCCAGTCAAGTCGTCCACACAAAAAATCTGGTTAAGTTGTACACACCCGTTGCAAAAACATTGGGGAACAACAAACTAACAAAATAAACTAAAATCATAATGCCGATCTAACACCAAAACAATTATCATACGTTGATCAAACAATACGATTATTACAAAAACATAGGTGATATGATTTGGAATCAAATAACAAAGCAGTCAACAAGTAAATTGTGTACGAGTCTTATTCTTAGTTGTGGACGACATCACCAATAGTTGTGGACGACATCGCCATTGCCCTGTAGACAACTCCACCAACGGGTTTGGACGACTTTGCTGGTGGACGATATGACTGGTTTCAGCTTGGTTTCATGACTGGCACCCTATTTTATTACAAATAATATTTGGATTTTGTGTAATCAAATGAGATCATATGAACGTGCCCTACCTGTATGTAAGGTATCACGTCATTTGGGACTCGCGTCATTTGGGACTCGACATAAACGACATTTGGGACTCGGTTGACGACGTTTGGGACTTGACTGGCGTCATTTGGGACTCCACACAAACGACATTTGGGACTCGATATAAACGATAGTTGGGACTCTTAAGAATTTATGTAGAAAAAGTAATAACTTATCTTTTTTCGTTTTAGATGATGGCCGAAGACATAATTTTGAGATTATGAATAATAATAATAAAGAAATGAAAACATTATAGTTGTCTTTTATTTATATCAGCTGTCTGATTGATTTGATAAGAAAAAACACGGCTGGTACCTGTCTATCTGTACTACATGTATTTATATAAAAAAAAAAGTTGCTGATTAATTTATAAGAAATGGGCGAAAAACGAAAGAAAATATTTATTAACATGAACTACACGTGGTTAGTAAAAGGCTCAACCAAACGATAAAACATTAGTTGCACTTACGGTTCTTTGATAATCATTGTTTCCCATAAAAGTTGAAGTTGTATAAATTAAATTTTGTTAAAAACGAATAATATGCTGATGAATTTATTTGAAAATGACAAACACAAAAACAAGCCCCTTATAAATTGTTAACGATAATCCGTAAGCTACGCGTTCACTTGCATTCGTCGACAAGCTTGTAGAAGGCAATACCAATCGATAAATTTGTGCGTTCAAAGCAATTTTTTTTCAGGAAAATATAAGAAATGGCAATGATCACAGCGGGATAATTAAAGCAGATTAACTGATAATCCCGATGTTATTGTAGTATGTGCAAAGAAACTTAGCGGTGTTTTGGTGGATGAGGGAAAACGCGAGTTAACAATCATCGAGATTGTGTTGATTGTGTACCAATTACGGGGTTCTTTTTCTCAGGAAAATATAAGAAATGGCAATGACCAAGGCGGGATAATTAAAGCAGATTAACCGATTATCCCAATGTTATTGTAGTATCATAGTATGTGCAAAGAAACCTAGCGGTTCTTTGGTAGATGAGGGAAAACGTGAGTTGTCAATCATCGAGAATGGCGGCCGTGTGTTGATTGCAACTATCCAGTTTCACGAAAAACATTAGTAGTGATCGGTCAATCAAGCTCGTTTACTATTTGAGAAAGAAAAACATGGAAGTACTACTAAATATACCCGAGTCCCAAACGACGTATACCAAAGTCCCAAACGTCGTATACCCAA
Organism: Patella pellucida; assembly: GCA_917208275.1. NCBI lineage: Eukaryota > Metazoa > Mollusca > Gastropoda > Patellidae > Patella > Patella pellucida. The sequence continues at coordinate 13,844,950 of OU795038.1, forward strand.
GTCCCAAACGTCGCGGTCATATTTTTTTGAGTCCCAAATGACGCAAGTCCCAAATGACGCGAGTCCCAAATGACATGTAATCGTATGTAAGACTATAAATCATAACATGTAAACAGTCAAACCTCCATTTATTTTTAATTTAATGACTGAACATCTAAAGCACAAATACCTCTTTGAATTTACTGTGAAAAATCAAAGTGAAACACGTTTTACACAAGTCTTTAAATTTTAAACTGAAGAATACAGTATGTGTAGGACAAGAAATCTATCAAAACAACAAATGGCCAGTAGTCACGCTTCATACTTGGATCCTGCGTGAAGACTAAGAAACAAGTAAAATTTTCCAAATCTCTGTTTTGATTATGTTGTTGTGTATGATCTATGGATGTTATATGGTTGATACATGTACATAAATACTGACAACACACATGGTTTGCATCTCAAATTAAAATTTACACTTTTCCAGATAACAAACTTCAAGAACAGGTCTCAAATCTTCGATCAAAATCCGTTCATAGTCAGGTTGAGGCTGAAAGATTGAGAGAAGAAAATTTGAATCTACGTGTCAAAGTAGAAAGTGGGTAAGTAGTTTAGAAATATAAAGTAAAAGTAAAAAAGGTTAATAATTGTTGAAAGACTTTGGCAATATACCTAATCCTTTACAGCCGATCCATGCTAGGGGGGTTGGATGGCCAAATAGTTAACACGTGCGTGCTGTATAATATGGCCTGTCATTGAGTCAACTGGCATGGTTTCGAATACCATGTTGTACGTGACAAGGAGTAGGGTCACCTGTCCTGTTGAAGGGGAGTTGGATGGCCGAATGGTTAGCATGTGGGTGTTGTATCATAAAGCTGTCATTGAGTCAACTGCCGTGGTTTCGAATCCCTAGTTGTACGTGACAAGGAGTAGGGTCGCCTGTCCAGCCTTGTGGGTTTCTCCGGGTCCTCCGGTTTCCTCCTACTGCTAAAGACCCCAACACGCAAACAAATTATTGAAATAAAATTAAAGCATATGTTAGTACCAAAATTTCCTAGTTTGTATCAAGTAGATGTAAAACCCCATTTCTCTCTCTTTCTCTTTCTCTCTCCATGTTAAAATTTACTCCAATATAATTTAGGAAACAAAACCAAAATATCAACAGTAGATTGTCTCCTAACTTGGATTCAATTCAATTAAACTGAGGTCCATTAAGTAAATTGTTTAATGGTCGAGAGCGAGACATTAAGTAATATATTGTAACAACAAGAGGGCCGTGAGGTCTGAGTATTTTTACAATATATTACGCAATGTCTTAAGCCTGAGGCCTTTAAACAACTTAAAATACAGCACTCTGCATGTGCATTTACAGTGAAATACATCATGCCAGTCTAATATTTTACAATGTACAATTGGTAAGTTGTCAATACCCCAATATCAAAGATGATGCAAAATGCTGCCAAATTTTCAATTTGTCATATCGCTGTTAATGGACCTGCAATTTGGATTGAAGTTGTTCAAAAATCATATTGTACAACATGTCATGAAATGTTAATGATCTAAATATTACTTTTTGAATTATTCCACTTTCAATAGTGTCGTATATTTTTCTGGGCTACCTTATATATATTTTTGACAGTTCAATGGCCGGGAGAGTGAGAAATATTTATTGTATGCCTTAGGCTACAGATTTACACATCTGTAGTGGATGTTATATATAATAAACTAAACCCCAAACAACAGATTTCTGACGCATGCCATATAACAGATTGACATATATGATTGATCTTCCCATCTATAGCTCATATTCTGTAGTGTTACTTTAATTTCTTTGGAGAAAAGCTGTGATTTTAGGAATAAATTTTGGAATAGTATGAAAGCTATTTAATGCTTTGAGAGCTCATATTCTGTAGTGTTACTTTAACTTTTGTGGAGAAAAGCTGTGATTTTAGGAATTTAGGATAAATTTTGGAATAGTATGAAAGCTATTCAATGCTTTGAGAGCTCATATTCTGTAGTGTTACTTTAATTTCTGTGGAGAAAAGCTGTGATTTTAGGAATTCAGGATAAATTTTGGAATAGTATGAAAGCTATTTAATGCTTTGAGATTATTTAAATGTGATAATGTGCCATTTAGAATCCGATTTAAGAGTTTGGAAATTCCATTGAAGGAAACAGAAATTTGTGCATCTAACACTGGATTAAGAATTATAGACTTCTTTTTCTGTAAATATCCAGACATTAATGTGCTGGTAGTGCCTGGTAGTGGTGTACGTGCTTCAGAACCCGAAGTTCCATGCTAATTATAAATAATTTGGGATGATTACTATATTGTGATTACTATTTGCACCAATCATCCAATATATAATTTGTACTGGAAAGCTGCTGTAATTCATTTTCTTCTCTTGTATAAAGAAATATCCACCGTCCACCTTTTAACACTCGACCATAAAACTTTGTTAATCTAAAAAAAAAACACTGATATTTTTGCCAAAATTTTCAATGAAATTGTAAATTATCTTTGCATATTGCATTAGATATTTATAATTTAAAAATACATGTAAGAATGTTGGATTTATTAGCTGCACTTTTCATTTTGATTTTTATAATAATCAAGATGAAATTTTACACCTTTAGAAAGTAAGTGTTGACTGTAATATTATTATACAATATAACTTATGACAAGTAGAGGAGCAGTGATTTATCATTTCATGTCCAAGTTCATTGTCATCAATAACATCAATATGCTTGAAAATAACGTATACAGGTACCTCCCACTTCTTCATTGGTTTGTCAGCATAAAATTCATAGAAGAATTGCCGCTTTAAGACATAACCTTTTGGAATGTAGGATTTGGTTGTTTGCTGTTAAAGTTATTTCAGCTTCGGCCAGAGCTATTTAAAGATACCTTTAAGAGTTAAATTTGTTTATTTCAGGGTTTTTTTTAGTTGTAATATAAATTATGAGTTAAGACATTTATTTACATGACAAGACCATAATCAACTCTCGATGCCATTCGATGCTTAAGATTTAACTAGATTAGAACCGTTTTGACATTTACATGTAATGATTAAATTTAATATGGAGAAAACGAGGCTAAGACAATCAATGCATACATATTGTCAAAACTACAAACAGTGATAACTTAACTCAGAATAAAGTAATTTGAATGAAATTTTCAATATATTCATTTTGCGTTATCTATTTTTGAATGTCCAGTGGTAAGAGTATCCCAACCCCTCCAATTTGTAACTAAACATGCGGTTGGGTGACGGATTGGTTAACGTTGTAAGGTCTTTCAAGTTGCATGAATTTGATTCCCTGCTCGTACTTGACAAGAAGTAGGGTCGTCTGTCCAACTTCGTAGGTTTTCTCCAGCTAGTTTCCTCCCACTACTAAAAAGACCCCTGTGCACAAGCGAATTATTTAAATAACATTGAACCATATATTAGTTCCGAAATTATCTAGTTTGAGTTGAGTTAACGTTATACCACACTTCTCTCTCTCTCCCACAAAAGGGAAAAACGTGATGTGACCTAAAGCACTAGACACATTAGCCGAATCATTCAGCCGAATCCTTCAGGCGCATCAATCTGCGCCGAATTTTATTCAGCCGCATCAATCGGCGCCAAATTTTATTCGGCCGAATGGGTGGACACACCAGCCGAATCTTTCGCCTGATTCACCAGTCGATTGCATCACTTTTCACGTCACATGATTAAAAACGGCGGCGTCTATGTCTTTAAACAATCACGTGACTTTTTGATATGAGTGCTGATTGGCTAATGAATTCTACATTCGGCCGAATGCTTCGGCGAAGTGGACACACCAGGCGAATATAATTCGGGCGAATAAATCTGAATATATCAAACATGTTTGATTCGGGCGAATCATTCGGCCGATTAGAAATTCGGCCAAATGACAGTGGACACACTAGGCGAATTTTGACGGCGATTGATTCGGCCGAACGATTCGGCCCAATCATTCGGCTAGTGTGTCCACCGCTTAAGACAAACAGTTTTCATTTGGAGTATTTTTTTGATCCGAGAAAAGATTTTATAATTGTAATTGTAAATTTTATTTTATTGTACTTGTATTTTAGTGGTGGCAGTGGAAGTGGTGAAAAAACTCAGGCATTAGAACAAAAACTATACAGATTACAGGAAGAATTAACAGAATTACATAGAAAGAGAGGAGAGGTATGAAAGCTATTGTATTTTAGGGCTCTGTGGTATCTCATCCACCCAGAATCCATTTAACATAATGGCAGCCAATCTGATTAAAGAACAGATCCTATTTCGTTTCGTTTCGTTTATCAAGCAATGATAAAGAGTACTGAAACGTTGCATGTAATAAACAAAGAAGTAGTAAATCCATAAAGTAGTTGTGTTATTATGAATATTATACCTCTACTTCTAAATGTCATTTAAGGATATAAGTATGTTATTGTTGAACATGCATTATTCAAGAGCTAAATCTGCCTAGTGCAGGTCTTTATTTGGGCATGAAATGTTTTCTTAAGTATTAATTAGAAATTAATTAACTGATCCAGGCCTTAATCAACTTTGGATGGCATCAGATTACTCCGATATTAAACAGATTGAAACGTTTCAGTGATAAATCAAATATAGCGCGCCCAGACGCTTCGAGTCTTAGCTTTGATCAACCAGGACCGTGGTTGAAATTATTGCACAGGTCAGCCAAATCTTCAAATGACAATATCTTCGCTTGCAATAGAGTAATTTAAGAGCTAAATCTGTCTAGTGCAGGTCTTTATTTGGGCATGAAATGTTTTCTAAAGTATTAATTAGAAATAATTAACCGATCCAGGCCTTAATCAACTTGGGATGGCATCAGATTACTCCGATATTAAACAGATTGAAACGTTTCAGTGATAAATCAAATATGGCGCGCCCAGACGCTTTGAGTCTTAGCTTTGATCAACCAGGACCGTGGTTGAAATTATTGCACAGGTCGGCCAAATCTTCAAATGACAATATCTTCGCTTGCAATAGAGTAATTTGAATGAAATTTTCAAATTATTCATTTTACATCATCTACTTTCGAACTAGTATAGCAAGAATGGCTAGTTCTTATCTATATCTTGAATAATGTAACTTTAATAAACTTTGTATATTGTAGAATTCCCAACAGATTATAGATTTAAATAACAAAGTACAAGACAAGGAAAAAGAATTACAACATAAAGATGGTTTGTAAGTATGAATTTACTGTCCTTCTCGTTTATAAAATTGTGCAGGAGCCATTAAAAGCTCTTGATACCTTGAATATATGCAGTTTAAAAGTAAACAAAAAATGAAAGTAGTTTATTAATCTCAATATTTAGGAGAGCGATTTAGCTACCTTACAGAAGTCTTCAATGACTCCTTTGAAGGGAAGCCGATGTGCGTCGAGAGGAGCAGAAGCGAAAGCTCCCCTTAAACGTGAAGGACTGAATTGGTGGTAAATATTGATGGTTTTCTTGGAAGTCACAGTGGTTCGATCCTGATATTGGCCCGAGAAACTTCCCCAAGTTTCCCCTTTTGGTTGGTGCAGGTTGAATAAACAGGCAAGCAACAACGTCTAGTCATTTAGATCCGAAGAAAAACTAAAAAGTTCAGGGATACACGGAGGAGTGTGCGGAAAAGAACCCTTGACAGTTGGATGAAAATTAGGTAGAAATGATGCTCTCCGGGCAAAATTTCACTTCTAGCGATAGACCACTGCACATTTAATTTTCGGATATATTTTACAACTTTGGTTAGCATTTGATCAGATTTGATCGTGTTTTTGATTACAGACTTGCCGATTCCGAAGTTCGGGTCTTCGCTTTACGCACAGAACAAAAAAACTTAGAAGCAACAATATTAGAATTAGAGGCAACAAATCAGGTAAAGATAATATTTTGAGTTCTAGGAATTGTTGATGAAAGAATAATTTATACCATGCTTGTTTTGCTTATTGAGCTCACTTCTTCATATACCAGTGTTCATTTAGGCCAGGGGGATCACATGGTTAAGTCGGTAAGATGCTGGCTCGCTAGCCTGCAGATTGGATGTTCGATCCCTGCATTGACCAAGAAAGTTTATTCAGATTTTCCGGCATGGTTTTCTCATGTCAGTAATGCAGGATGGAGGGCCTGTTTAGAACAACTGTCTAGTCGTGCTAAAAATTGTCATATTTTTCGGGACAAATATTCTGCTAATCTTAAGTAAATTAAATAAGTAAAAAATTGAGAGGGCCAGAAAAGTTTTTAAGTGAAAGTCTTAGTCGTAAAAATTCTATATTTTTAGGACACTCAATGGTAAGTTTGCCATTTTTTACAACTTTTAGATTTTTTATACTGAAGTGTATATTTTTTTATTCCAGATGTTAAAAGATGAACACCAAGCATTACAATTAGCTTTTACAACAATAGAAGAAAAATATAGAAGATCCAAAGATGAAAATCGTGAACTCGTAGAAAGATGGATGCACCTAAAATCAAAAGATGCTGATAAATTAAATGAAGAAAATGATACCTTTATAAGGTAAGAAAAATGATATCTTTATAAGGGATGTAAAATGATCCTTTTAAATGTTAGAAAATCATACCTTTAGAAGGTCAGAAAGTGATACCTTTAGAAGGTAAGAAAAATGATATCTTTAAAAGAACATTGAAACCTTTAGAAGGTAAGAAAAATGAAATCTTTAAATTAGCAATGATACCTTAGAAAGTCAGTAAATAATATCTTTAAAAGGTAAGAAAAAGACGAATAATGTAGAAGTTAAACCGCTCATTCAAGTGGTCCAAAGAATTTTTATTATGAAAATATTTTTAATCTTGAGATTTTTACCTAAGTGGCACTGTGAGTAAGGCACTGGCTCATTAAACAGGTCGACCTGTGGTTGATCATGGTAATAACCGATAAAGTTCATCAAAAAAGATTCTGCAGAGGGCCTAGCAAATAAACAACCTTTAGATGTTTGTATGTGACAGAAAACTGAGGTGCTGTGTATACATTGCTGTGCATGTAGAAGAGCCCTTGGCACTATCTGTGGACAATTTCCCAAAGGACAAGGGGGGTTGGGATGGCCTAGTGGTCTAGAGTGCGGCACTTCGACCTCTAGCTGGCCGGCAACCTCTGGCTTGCGGCTGTGGTTTCGATCCCTCGTGTGAGCATATGTGGCATGGAGATAGGGGCGTATGCTCAACCTCGTGGGATTCCTCCCGGCACTCTGGTTTCCTCAAGCGAGTTATTGAAATAAAAATTAAAACCATATGTTAGTCCCGAAATGACCTAGTTGTGTTGAGTGACAGAAAACTGAGGTGCTGTGTATACATTGCTGTGCATGTAGAAGAGCCCTTGGCACTATCTGTGGACAATTTCCCAAAGGACAAGGGGGGTTGGGATGGCCTAGTGGTCTAGAGTGCGGCACTTCGACCTCTAGCTGGCCGGCAACCTCTGGCTTGCGGCTGTGGTTTCGATCCCTCGTGTGAGCATATGTGGCATGGAGATAGGGGCGTATGCTCAACCTCGTGGGATTCCTCCCGGCACTCTGGTTTCCTCAAGCGAGTTATTGAAATAAAAATTAAAACCATATGTTAGTCCCGAAATGACCTAGTTGTGTTGAGTGGACGTTAAACCCTATTTCTCTTTCTCTCTTCCAAAGAACACACTGCATGGAATATACCCCTCTTTATTTAGCCTGCTTGGTGCCAAAAAGTAGATCATTAAATCCCAGTTCATTTCATTTTCATTCATTGTTTTGATAATATACATGTATTTATCATTCAACATTTTTGATTGTTGTTATATTATTACAGACAACGTCAAGCAAAGTTAAGAAAAGAATTAGCCGAGGCTGCTAAAGAAACAATAAGTATTACAGAACAGTAAGTTGAACATATCTTATTACTGATTATAATTTCATATTCACTATATTATAGCCGTAGTCATATTGGACTAAATCTAATTAAAACACAGATCCTATTTCGTTTATTTTTTATAGTTCAAAATTTTGTTTTACTTGCCTTTATTACACTAGGATCTGGAAGACTTGTTATTTAACTAGTGTTCTGCTTGAAATGAGGGGTCAGCCAATCAAATGGTCTGTCGAATCGAGTGCTTGAACTTTTTGGGGCGTTACTGTGGTTAGACATTAGCAGCGATAGAAATCAAAACCCAGCAAAACATAGCCACTTGCAAGATTGATTCTGATTGTTAATCGAATGACTTGACATTATAGGTTTGTTTGTCGCTTACTTGACACCTGACGTGAACTCCCACTATACCTTGTTACATCTACATGTAGTGAAGGCCATCGAAAGTATAAAAAACGAAACAGAATATAATCAGGGGCCTGACTCACGAAATTTTAACTAAGATAAAATCAGATTTTAGTCATTTGATTGGATAATATTAGATTGATTTATGGCTTGGTCAATCAAATTCAAGTATCTACTAAAATTTGGATTTTATTGTTAGTTAAGATTCCGAGAAATAGGGCCCTGGTTTTTGATTAGATTGACTGTTTATTATTTTTTTTAGGGGTAAAGCCTTGTTACCGGGTATACCACCAGTTTGTTTAAGTGCGTCTGTTCCTACTAAAGCAATGTGTAAATTTGTAAGTATCATTTTGTTTAGCAAGAGGGGGTTGGATGGCTGAATATTTAGCACGTACACCCTGTATCATAAAGCCTGTCATTGAGTCAACTGGCATGGTTTCGAATCTCCGGTTTTACGGGACAAAGGAATATAGTCGTCTGTCCAGCCTTGTGGGTTTTCTCCGGTTTCATCCTGCTAAGGACCCCTACGCACCAACGAATTATAGTCCCGAAATGACCTAGTTTGTGTCAAGTGGATGTTAAACCCCATTTCTCTCTCTCTCTCTTTGTTTAGTAAGTCAAAAACTGTAATGTTATTAAAGATGCATTATGTAAGATTTAGATAAAGATCTTGCTATAGTTCAAAAATAGATAATAAAAAATGAATATTTTGAAAATCTCAGTCAGCACACAGTTTAGTATTTGACCCTCTCTGTTAGCCCATTCTTCTGCAAGTGGTATTTAGTAATTGAACAGTAACACACTAACGCTATATATTGAATAACAATTACTGGTTTATTAACATGTAACATTTTGACGATGATACTCTTGTTTTTTATCAAGCAAATGATAACGACAAGAGTATCATCGTCAAAGCGTTAAACATAAATTGTTATTCCATAGATAGTGTTAGTGTGTTAGTTAGCCCAGTTGGTGCAGAAAAGTAGGACTTTATAAAAGTCTATGTCGTTTAATATATATTTTTAAATTTTGATATTGACAGGATGCCCATGAAGGGGAGGTAAATGCTGTTCGTTTTAACCCGTCTGGTACATTATTTGCATCAGGTGGTGCTGATAGAAAAATCAAACTCTGGGAAATTAGGAATGGTAAGAAAAGATATCAAAATATGATCCGTGACAGGAAATTGAGTCACAAGTCATTTTTTACGATAATAATATGAACAAAATTGTTGAAACAGGCTAAAAATATGAAAACTTAGCGTTGTTTGTCAAATCTAAGCATTAAAAAAATATATATTTAGCGTATTTTAACAGTTTTGTTCATATCGTAAAAGACTAGGCCTTGTTAACCAGGTGAACCAAGGTTTCTGTTGCAGAGATTAAATATGTACTAAAGCTGCATTTTCTTTTTAGTACGGCTCCAGTCCGGCTGTGGTCCGGGAGCAGACATGGCACATGGCAGGTTGTGTATCCTTATATGCGTTTTTTTAATCGTATTTCGATCATTTCTTTATCTGATTCCATGAACACGTGTCCAAGAAAGGGTAAAAATTTGAATTTCCCTGCCTTTCTTTAGCTTTTTGCCGTACAGGCTACCCAAACTGTGTTTCCTTATGTGTGTTACGGACACGGTTACGCATGAGTTTCCGTACCGAATGTACATGGTCCATTTCGAAAAAAACGTACCGGACGCCGCATAGAAAACCGTATCCACACCTGGATATAAGGAAACACTCTTACTAAAATTCAATGAAAGTGTTTTTTTCTGTATCCGCCACCGGACCGGAGCCGGACGGGATCTGTACTAAAGGAAATGCAGCTAAATGGTGGTAATAAGATCTGACTGTAGAATCCAAACCATCGTACATTTGTTGACGGTGTAGTAATGGATGATTTTTGGCCGCTCTAACACTCATATTCAAGGAGATATATTTTTCTCAAGACATTGTTCATTGTTAGCCCCCAAATACCTGTGTTCATGGTTATTGATCGCTTCTATTTTTTGCCAAAATCTCTGACCTTAAACTTTCTTTTCTCCTTTTCCAGCTCCTATAAAACGGTTGTGGTGTGGATTTCTGCACTGAAATTTCGGTATTTACAACATTCTGAATCAGTATTATTTCTCAGTAATTACGCTGGTAATGCTAGGAAATCGAAATAAAACACTTTGCCTTATTTAAATATACGTTATGGAAGATAAGAGATTAGTTAAAAACAAGATAATGTAAAGGGAATATGCTAAAAAAAATTAGTCAAATTGCACCACACTTAACCGATATATTAGCGTTTGGATTTTAGGTCTAGCCTCTATTATCGGTATGTTAAAAAATGTAGTCTTGATTATCCATGTTTGGATTAAATCAGCAATAAGCTTTGACCAGCAAATCGGATTCAAATCCAGTAGTGACATTGGACACATAAGATGACATTGAGAGTTGATAAAGGTCTTTCGTGTTGATACATGTATAATTAATAGTTTATATAAAATTTCAGGTCCAAATAAAGACCTGCAATAGGCAGATTTAGCTCTTGCATAATGTATCTTTAAAGTGATATTACAACGGCTATAGAATGATGCAAATCTTGATGTAGGTTTCAGAGATTGATTTACTAGTTCAGTTAGTTCTATCTAATCTTTCCAGACAAAACCAGCGAATAAATTTTAATAGAAAGATTTTCTGACTGACTGACTCTATAATTTGTGGTCAAATAACCAGAAACACAGGTATTAGGGGTGGGGGGGGGGGGCTTATTGTAGCAGGGTTTTTTTACCTTTGGAATAGGTACATGTAACTGAAATAATTTTCAACCTAAATTCAAATTTGTTGACTGTTTGTGATAATTTTTACAGGTGAATGTGAAAATAAAGGAACATTATTAGGTAGTAATGCAGGTATTACAGCATTAGAATTTGATTTAGAGGTAAGTCTGTCATTGGGGGGGGGGACATGGTAAAGCATGTGCGCGCTGTGTCATAAAGCCTGTCATTGTGTCAACTGGTGTGGTATCGGATCCTCAGAGTAGGGATGCCTGTCCACCCTCAGGGCCTAAGTGGCTCTGTGAATTTGGAGTTCTGCGCTTCGATCCCAAGGTAGCTCGGGGAAAGTACCTCAGAATTCTCCAGCCTAGTGGTGTACATGGCAAGGAAAGAGCATCTAGTTGTTGGATGGGCAGAAAAAAAACAAGTTTCCATGTAGATATTGGTGTGAACCGAAAAGAAACCTTGTCAGTTGGTATTCAAAGAATAGATAGATAGGCCATTATCCTGGCAAAATTTTCCTATCTAGCATTGCCATCGCACATGTAACACAAAATAAAAAATTACCATGCCGCTGTCAGCTTGAAATTTCCATAGTAGCACACAGCATGGAATAAATCATATCTTCATTTGCCATTATTTGATAGAATCCCAGAAATTCAATTCAAAGACCTATTGTGATTAGTTATCTTCCATCAAAAGGCAAAACCTAGCAACTCACTTTTTTTTATCAAAATTGAGTTAGGACCAAATTTGTAGTTACTAGGGTGTGTCTTTCCTGTTGTTGTACTAGACCTTCAAATGTTTGTTTTTGTAAGCAGTTACACCCACGACACAACCTTGCAACTTCCTTCATTTTCCTAGTATGTCACATACGTTTTCCTTTGTTTTCTAAAAATAAGAACAAAGTGAGTTACTAGGTTTTGCCTTTTGACAGGAGTTATTGCCTTGTTGTCTCCTCAGGTATAAAATATAAATAATGTTTATTTCTATTTTTATAGGGTAATTTAGTTTTAGGTGCATCAAGTGATTTTGCAAGTAGAGTGTGGTCATTAACAGATCAAAGATTACGAGTATGTGTTAAAAGTTTTTTTTATTCTCTCCCAGGGCGGGGGGTTGGATGGCTGAATGGTTAGCGAGGACGTGCTGTATCATAATGGTCTTCCATTCAGTCAACTGACGGGGTTTCGATTCAACGGTTGTACGTGACAAGAAGTAGGATCGTCTGGCCAACCTTGTGGGATTTCTCCGGGTCCTCTGGTTTCCTCCCACTGTTAAAGATCCCTACGCACAAACGAATCATGGAAATAAAATTGTACCATATGTTAGTCAGAAATGACCTAGTTTGTGTCGAGTGGACATTTAAACCCGGTTTCTCTCTCACTCTCTCACAGTACATTTGACCGTCATTCAATTTCTTGATGTATTTTGATCACTTTGTGAATTAGCAAAATATTTTTTCAAAAAAATATTACAATTATTCAATATGTGACAATTTTTAAAGATACACTATGTATGACTTAGATAAAGAGCTGACTATTCACGTTACAAAAGCTAAAAAATACATAATGTAAAATGATTTATCACCCAATAATACATTTGACAGTAGATATCGCTTGTGTGATAAATTACATAATCTACTGTGATATATACACAGTGGTGATATCGCTTTACATACATTTGATTGGTCAATCAAAAAGGAACTACTTTCTTTTATTTTAAAGAAACCACTTTGTTTAAGTAAAGAGTGACTTTTTTATAAATAAAGGAAACTGCTTTTATTTAATTGACCTTGAAGGACAAAACTGGGTCAGTATATAGGACTATACAATAGCTAAACTGCTTTCAAAAAATGATGTATCACTACGCTGTAATGTAATTAGGTTCTATAAAAGTGAAATCTATACCAAAGAATTATATTTATTTATTTGTGCATGTAAGAAAGGATTGGGTGATAAATAAAATCTCCAACTCGTGTTTTTTGATACCAAAAAATATCAACACTCGTTGATAAAGTAAAAAAACTCGGCAGAGCCTCGTATTTTTTTACTTTATCAACTTGTGTTGATATTTTTTGATATCAAAAAACACTCATAGGAGATTCTCTATATATTGAAAATTTCATTCAAATTTCTTCATTCTGGTTGAAGTTATCACTGTTTGTAGTTTTTACCAGATGTGTGCATAGTGGTAACCAGGACACTGGGATACATGTATTCGAGACTTAGCCTCACTTTCCCATTTTTAAATTAAATTTTGAAATGCCGAACCATTCTAATCTAGTTCAAATCTCAAGTATCCAATGCCATCGAGAGTTGATTGTGGGATGTATTGTTAATTAATGTCTAATTAATAGGTTATACAACATTTCAAGCCTAAAGAAAGACCTGCGATAGACAGATTTAGCTCTTGCATAATGTATGTTTAAGCAGTATCCCACTTAATTTGATATAGTTTGAATTGTATTTCAACAGGGGATCACTGTGGCTAAGTGGATAAGGCGCTGGTTCGTTAGCCTGGAGGTCAGGTGTTCGATCCCTGCATTAGCCGAGAAAGTTCATCTCGATTTTCTGGCATGATTTCCCCTTGTCAGTGATGAAGAAGGAGGGTCTGACAAGGACAGCTGCCTAGTCGTTCGGATGGTACGAAAAACTGAGGTCCTGTGTACAGTTGGAATTCGATATAAGAGTAGGCCGTAGTGCCACTGCCTGGCAAAATTTCCCTCATAGCACACTGTATGGCGTATGCCTGTCTTCCATTAGCCCAGGTTAGGTGCATAATAGTAGGACGTTAAACCCCATTTCATACATTGTATTTCAACAAAAGAAAAATATTATCTTTTCAGCATACATTAACTGGACACAGTGGTAAAGTGTTTGCAGCTCGATTCCTTGGTGATTCCAATAAGGTTGTGTCAGGCAGTCATGATAGAACTTTAAAAATCTGGGATTTAAACAGTAGAGCATGTAAGATTGTTTTTATTACAGATTTTTGTTAAAGGATATGGTGTCTGTCTTTTTTTTATATTCTTAGAATAGATAGATATGGCCATACAAAATAAGGGTCGGTGGGTGGCATGGGTGTCTCAGTGACTTAACAAGCACTTCAGATCATAAGGTCTGACATTGAAACAAGGAGTAGGGTCGCCTGTCCAACCTTGTAGGTTTTCTTTGGGCCTTCAGGTTTAATTACTCCCACTGTTATAGACTCCTATATATACACCCCACCTCTCTCTCTCTCTCGCTCTCTCTCTCTCTCCATCTCTCCATACAAAAAATTATTCCTCAAATCTGATGTGTGAGGGAAGATTTAAGTTAAGTTTATCAAAGGATCTCATTATGTAGGTTATACTAATGAACACAAAACACATAATATGAAACACAATTACTATTTTAATTAAAGTGACGTTTCATTGAAAACGTTGAGAGAATCCTCAACGAAATGTCGCTTTAATTAAAATAGTAATTGTGTTCCATATTATGTGTTTTGTGTTCATTAACTATGTCAATTGCTAAATGCCACTCAAAGAAGATATAGGTTATCTAGTTTATACTAGTAATGTATAATTATCCAGTAACATTTATCCCAGTTGCATACTTGATAATTTAGCCTACGGTATACTTACGATTTCATTCAGATTTACTTCCTGTAACATCACAAATTATATTACGACTGGGGGACTGGATGGCTGAATGGTTGGCATTTGAATGCTGTATCATAAAGCCTGTCATTGGGTCAACTGGCGTGGTTTTGAATCCTGGTTGTACGTGGCAAGGTGTAGGGTGGCCTGTCTAACCTCGTGGGTTTTCTCTGGGTCCTCCGGTTTCCTCCCAATGCTAAAGACCCCTACCCGCAAGCGAAATATTGAAATAAAAATTGAAAACCATACGTTAGTGTCAAGTGGATGTTAATCCCCATTTCTCTCTCTCTTCTCACTTCCTGTAACATTACGATTTATATTACGACTGAATATAATCAACATTATTGTTCTATTGCAGGTGTAAAAACGATATTTGCGGGTTCAAGTTGTAATGATTTAGTCACATTACATGGTAATAATATAATCAGTGGACATTTTGATAAACGTCTAAGATTTTGGGATGCCCGATCAGACAGTACAGCGAATGAAATACTTCTGCAGGGAAGAGTTACCTCTCTTGATTTATCTCCAGGTAACACTACATTTGTAATCCTCAGTCTCATTGATTTTCGTTCTGTAGTCAAACGTGACAAAGTGTAGGGTCGCCTAACCAAACTCGTGGGTTTTCTCCGGGTTCTCTGTTTTCTTCCCACTGCTAAAGACCCCTATGCATAAGCGAATTATTGAGATATAATTAAACCATATGTTAGACCCGAAATAGCCTAGTTTGTGTCGAGTAGACATTAAACCTTATTTTTCTCTCTCTCTAAACTTGTCTGCATACGAATGGCATTTATGTCAGACTCTGAACGTGACTCGACTAACCATGTGACAGAGCATAGTTGTTCTAGTTACAATATGGTGCTGTCTTAATTAGCCCAAGTAGAGTAGAGCAGTAGGATGTTGAACCCCATTTCATGTCATCTCATTTTCAAGATGGTACACAAAAAAAATACGAGAGTAAATTTACTGTAAAATATCATACTATTCCTAAGTGTAGTAATAAGAAAATTCATAAAATCAATTCATCATCATCAATGAAGAACAGTTCAAAAAGTATGATAGTACTACATGTACAGTAACCTGGTTCCTATAGTTACAGTATAGTTGTACTTTTTGTATTGAACTTTGATCAAATTTCATCTGTCGATACCATAATAAACAAAATTCTTAGAATCCTTTGATTTGGCAAAAACAAATCTTCTGATCATGCAGGTACAGCATTTTTATTTGCCCACATTTTCATCTGGACATATGTTTTGTCGCCCCTGTCTGTACACATTTTGTTTGTGAACACTCTACAAGTCACAATTTTTATCCGATTTTGCTGGCACTTGAAATATAGGTTTATTTCAAAGGTTTGGTTCCTTTCGATATAGGCATTGAATCAGGCTGTAACTTCATGGATTATAGCCCCTTATTTTACAAAAAATTGCATTTTTGGCTTGTGGACGCTGTAGAGATCATAATTTTTATCTGATTTTATAAACCATACATATATATCACTGTTTCACCTTAATAATAGTTGAGTTCAAATTTCATCTAGAGGTCACAATTTTTATCCAATTTTCATGAAACTTAAAATTTATGTTTATATCCCAAAGATCTTGGTGTCTTAAGATATTCGCGCATATCAGACCATTACTTCATGAATAATGACACCTGTTTGTACGAAAAGTCACTTTTTAGCTTGTGAGCTCTCTAGAGGTCACAATTTTTTATCTGATTTTGATGAAATTTAAAATATATGTTTATAACCGAAAGGTCTTGTTTCCTTAGATATTGTAGCATGTCAGATTGTAACATACTCAATTATGGGCCCTGATTGTACAAAAAATCACTTTTTATATGCCCACATTTTCATGTGGACGTATTATGTCGTCGCCCCTGTCCGTCCGTCCGGACGTCCGTTCACAATTGTTTGTGGACCCTCTACAGGTCACAATTCTTGTCCGATTTTGACGAAACTTGAAATATAGGTTTATCCCCAAACGATCTCGGCTGCTTTCGATATTGGCACGTATCGAATCAAAACTTCATGGATTATGGCCCCTGATTGTACGAAAAATCGCGTTTTTAGCTTGTGGACCCTATAGAGGTCACAATTTTGAACCGATTTTGATGAAACTTGACATGCATGTTTATATCCCAAAGATCTTGGTTCCTTTCGATATTTGCGCCTATCGGAACGTAATTTCCTGAATTATGGCCCCTGATTGTCCGAAAAATCACCTATTTTAGCTCGTGGTACCTCTGACGGTCACAATTATTATCAGATTTGAAAAACTGTTCGATTATATCACCGTTACACCTTAAGGAAGGTTGAGTTCAAATTTCGGGAAAATCGGACCAAAATTACCATACAAAATGGCCGCCGTTCGTACGCGAATACTGTTAAAAAATGGTATATCCAGGTTGTGGACAATTTTAATTTGATTTTAATAAAACTTGAAATGCATGGTTATAACCCAAAGATCTTGGTTCCTTTCAATATTTGCGCATATCGGATCGTAACTTCCTGAATTATGGCCCCTAATTATACGCAAAATCGTCTTTGTTTAGCTTGTGGTACCTTTGGAGGTCACAATTATTATCCAATTTGAAAAAACGTTTGATTATATCACCGTTACACCCTAAGGAAGGTTGAGTTCAAATTTCGAGAAAATCGGACCAAAATTACCGTACAAAATGGCCGCCGTTCGTACGCGAATACTGTTAAAAAATGGTATATCCAGGTTGTGGACCCTGTAGAAATCACAATTTTAATTTGATTTTGATGAAACTTGAAATGCATGGTTATAACCCAAAGATCTTGGTTCCTTTCAATATTTGGGCATATCGGATTGTAACTTCCTGAATTATGGCCCCTAATTATACGCAAAATCGTCTTTGTTTAGCTTGTGGTCCCTCTGGAGGTTACAATTATTATCCGATTTAAAAAATTGTTTGATTATATCACCGTTACACCCTAAGAAAGGTTGAGTTCGAATTTCGGTAAAATTGGACCAAAATTGCCATACAAAATGGCCGCCATTCGTACGCGAATACTGTTAAAATATGGTATATCAAGGTTGTGGACCCTGTAGAGGTCACAATTTTAATTTGATTTTGATGAAATTTGAAATGCATGGTTATAACTCAAAGATCTTGGTTCATTTCGATATTTGGGCATATCGGATTGTAACTTCCTGAATTATGGCCCCTGATTATACGCAAAATCGTCTTTGTTTAGCTTGTCGTCCCTCTGGAGGTCACAATTATTATCCGATTTGAAAAATCGTTTGTTATATCACCGTTACACCCTAAGGAAGGTTGACTTCGAATATGGACAAATTCGGAACAAAATTGCCATTCAAAATGGCCGCCGCGTGTACATGATTACTGTTATAAAATGGTATATCAAGGTTGTGGACCCAGTATAGGTCACAATTTTGATTCAATTTTGATAAAACTTGAAATGCATAGTTATAACCCAAAGATCTTGGTTCCTTTCGTTATTTGCACATATCAGATCATAACTTCCTGAATTATGGCCCCTGATTGTCCGAAAAATCGCCCATGGTCCCTCTGGAGGTCACGATTATTATCTGATTTAAAAAAACGTTTGACTCTATCACCGTTAGACCATATGGAAGGCTGAGTTTGAATTTCAGAGAAATCGGACCATAATTGCCAGACAAAATGGCCACCGTTTGTACGCTAATAGTGTTAAAATATGGTATGTCAAGGTTGTGGACAATGTGGACCCAGTATAGGTCACAATTTTAATTCGATTTTGATGAAACTTGAAATGTATGTTTATAACCTAAAGATCTTGATTCTTTTCGATATTTGCGCATATCAAATTGTAATTTAATGAATTATAGCCTTTGATAATTAGGAAAACTAACTTTCGGTTTTGCTTGTTCTCTATCCATCTCTCGAAAATGTGGGCGTATCCTGCCTGGCAGCCGCTGGTTTAGCTTGTTGTCTGTCCGTCTCTTGCAAAATATTGACATATCTTGCATGGTAACCGCTTGTCTGATTTGGATTTGTTGTTTTTCAGATAGAATGAGTTTATTGTGTTCTACCAGAGATGATTCAATGAAAATTATTGATTTGAGAATGAATCAGGTTTCATCAACATTCTGGTTAGTGCTTTCTATTTGATATAGATTAATATTCAAAACACAATCCTTTGATTACTTTGGTGGTGGATGGCCGACCGAATGGTAAGCTGTATCATAAAGCCTGTCATTGAGTCAACTGGTGTGTTTTTGAATCCCATGTTGTATGTGACAAGGAGTAGGGTCGCCTGTCCAACCTCGTGGGTTTTCTCCGGGTCCTCCAGTTTCCTCCCACTTCTAAAGACCCCTACGCACAAGCAAATTTTTGAAATAAATTAAACCATTTCTCTCTCTCTCCCGGCCCTCCCACCTACCATGAGTTAGTCCCAAATCCACCGGATTGTATATGCACAATATTTCATTTACTTGTTTGAATTTGGTTCTATTTCTGTCCGTTAGTACTCTATTAGAGGCTACAGTTAAATATATACACAAGACAAGGAAGGATATTGATTTTCAGCAATTTTCAATAATTACACCCAGACATATGGCCAAAACGTCATGAGGGGATGAAACCTATTGATTTCCAGGGGCTAAAGTTGTTATCTAATTTCATACATAGAGGCCTATTTCCAATAATTAAGTTTTAGAGTTATTGCCCTTGACTGCTTTGAAAAAATGTATGTGTCGTCAATATAATTCATTTATTTTTCGATTGCCTTTCTATTTATACACATTGTTTTTAAGTTGTCATGAAATGAAGAAGCTTAGAATTACTTTCAAAATTATTACCCTTGATTATTTTTTTAAAATCTAGTGATTATCAAGTAATTTTCCAATTGATTTGAAATTAATACAGTGTTGATATGATAAAGCCTATTAATTTTCAATGATTTCTGATAACTTAAATAGCTAAATTTTTCATTGTTACTGGTACCTGTTTTGAATACCAAAATGCTTGGAACTTGAAGAACTAGAAGAAAATCAAATTTTACTGACTTTTTATAATAACTTGATAATCTTGATAAATTTTTAGAGTCTTTTCAATGCTCCCATTACATAAAAAACTCTTATGGACTGTCTAACCTCATGCGTTTTCTCTGTGTAACCAAGTTTCCTCCCACTGCTAATGACCTCTACGCGCAAGCAAAGTATTGAAATTAAAATGGAACCATGGTCAGTCCTGAAATGACCTAGTTTCTGTTGAATGGACATTAAAGTTTAATGTCCATTCGACAGAAACTACTAATGATTAAACCCATTTCGTTCTCACTTTTATGGAAAGTGCTGATGAATAAGCTTCTGCGGGCACATGTGTCATTGCCTGGCAACCTATCTTATTTAATATACGCCAACCCTGCTTTTTTAGCGGTAACTAGTGCTGCTTATTTAGACCATCCAAAACATTGTAGAACCTGTGCAAAGCTGCGGCATCCCTAGCATACGGTCCTGCAACACAAGACTTTTTCACATCCCCCCCACCCATTTTTTTGCAAGGAACTGGGGAAGTCAATATTAACATTTACCAAGTGCTAATCATGGTGTGTGGTGGTATTGTGGATGGTGCCCTAAATTAGCCCCCCCTCCCCCTATCCTATTCACAGCATCTAGATCCACTACTTTTTCACATCCCCCCCACCCATTTTTTTGCAAGGAACTGGGGAAGTCAATATTAACATTTACCAAGTGCTAATCATGGTGTGTGGTGGTATTGTGGATGGTGCCCTAAATTAGCCCCCCCTCCCCCTATCCTATTCACAGCATCTAGATCCACTACTGTCCATGTCGGTTGGTTGGCCGACGGGTTAGCATGCAGTGCTGTATCATAAAGCCTGTCATTGAGTCAACTGGCATGGTTTCAAATTCTCGGTTGTACGTGACAAGGAATAGGGTCCCTGTCCAACCTCTGGGGTTTTCTCCAGGTCTTCTGTTTTCCTCCTGCTAAAGACCCCTACGCACAAACGAATTATTGAAATTAAATTAAACCATATGTTAATCCCGAAATGACCTAGTTTGTGTTGAGTGGATGTTTAACCCCAATATCTCTATCTCAGTCTAATTTTCTGCAAGGAACTGGGTTAGTCAATATTTACATGTACTAAGTGCTAAAGGGTTAAGCACTTATTTTTTATGCACTCAAATATATTTATTCTCTTGGATTCCTGATTCTTCCTAATTATTAATACTAATTATCTCTTCCTTTTTTACACCCATATTTTCATGTGGACGTATTATTTATTGTTTACATTAGCAACAAATGACAAACATTTTGTTTTTTCCCCATTAAATTACAACAAATGGAATCGCAAATAAAATTTGTGCTAAAATAGAAAATAACATTCTTTTTGCACTGATATGATATGATTTGTACATGAACTTTGTCAATATCATGAAAAAAATGCATGCTCTTTTTGAACTTACAATATGATCGTGATATTTGGTGGAATGGTATGACGCGAAAATCTATTAAAGGGACATGGACACTCTGGCTTGACGGCTCCTGAAAATAAATAATAGCCTTATTCTCAGTACTACATGTTTAAGTGTCCTACCTGTTGTGTAAATTATCCATTACATCCTATTTTACATGTCCAGAGAGTTCGAAAACATTTGAAAAGGTTTACGTTAGTCTTTTTAAATCTTAAGTTGAATTTTTCTAATTTTTTAAATGAGGTGTGTTAAGATGAAATTTGTATCATCAATTAATTGGAATATTGTAAAATAGTACAATTTGTTGACCAGAATAAAGGTTGGGACATATTATTGATCCTTTAAAGAAAATGAAAGATCTATGGCTAAAACTTAAGAACAACCTGTCTATACCTATCGAGAATCAATTAATTTATTAATTAAAATTGCTAATCATTGATCAACATGACGCACGTGATTGATTAATTTAGTAAGTTGAATTGAGTTGATTTTCTGGTCTGGCGCCAAATTTTTACTTCCTGAGATTTCAATCAAAGACAATGGTAGATTAATAATGGTAGATAGTAATTAAATTAGCAGATTGATTGAGGGGGAGAAGAGGTGGATTTATTAATGAAGAAACAATCCCCTAATTAATTTGTTAAGTTTAATTACATGAACTATGTCTATTTTTGTAATACAATGAAAGATAGAAAAAGAAATTGTGTCAAGTGGATGTTAAACCCCATTTTTCAACTTTGCTTGCGGGACATTTTATTTGGGGTTAACAGAGGTCAGAGTGAGGTCACTAGACATCATTATTATAAGCTTCCGTTCCCTTTAATAGACTTCAATTCAACTACAAATATTTCTTATGTTTGGTAGCATATGGTCTTCTGAATAATATTTATGATTGGTACCAAAAACAAAGGTCAACCTTTCTGGTTTTCATATTTAAATCCCATACTGGCTTAAAGAAAAACAGGAGGTTAAACAGGTGACTCTAGCTACTTGTTGTCAAGTATAAGTAGGCTGTAACAAGCCTGGAAATAAGGCACCCATTGCAGACAATGTCAGGCACAGATTTAGGCTTTGTCAGGCACAAAATCTCTGGTGCCTGTCTATTTGTCCGGAACTGATATGTCTTTTTACTGATATCATTAATACATGTCCGTCACAAAGTTGAAAATGTCAGGTACTATTTCATTAGCATAATTTTCTATAACACAATTCCAATGAAGGAAGTTATCCTTGTTGGCGCCACCCCTGACATATGAGAACCATTCTTGAAAAATGTCAAAGGTTCTTTTTGTCCCATGCCATAATTCGACCTTTGCTAGTGTTCTACTCTACTACTCTATACAGTAGACTTATATATTAATTCAATAACTGATTCTATGTCTGCACATTTAGTATGGAGGTCAGTGCTCTACTGCTCTAGGGGGTTTGGATAGCCTAATGGTTAGCATGCTGTATCATAAGGTCTGTCATTGAGTCAACTAGCATGGTTTTGAATTTCCGATTTCCTCCCGTGCAAGGGAGTTATTGAAATGAAATTAAACCATCTGTTAGTCCCGAAAAAACCTAGTTTGTGTCGAGTGGACATCAAACCCCATTTCTCTCTATCTCTCTATCTTAAAAGCATTTATGTTTCTTTTTTCAGTGCTGATGGTTTCAAAGCTAGCTGTGATTGGTCAAGGGCTGTATTCAGGTATGTACCGAATAAACCTAAAACATCTATTTTTGAAAAGGGTTTTTAGGATTGTTTCTACTTTTGGTTTAACATAACAAAATCAGAGGTCTGTGTCCACCACATATAAACAGAGAGAATTTTATAATTTGTTGTTTATTTGTTTAATCCTGATAGTAAATTTATAGCCAGTGGAACATAAACATCTATTTTGATATGGATTTCGAGGATTGTTTCAATTTTTGGTTTAACATAACATAATCAGAGGTCTCAGACCACCACAAAATTTTAACTAAGATAAAATCCAAATTTTAGTAAATTGATTGGATAATATCAGATTGATTTTAGTGCTTAGCCAATCAATATTGAAGTATCTACTAAAATTGTGATTTTATCTTTAGTTAAGATTTCAAGAAACCGGACCCAGGTTATTGTGTATAATTTTTTTTTTTTTTTTTTTTTTTTTTTTTTTAGTCCTGATGGTAATTTTGTTGCCAGTGGAAGTCATGATGGTGCTCTGTATGTGTGGAATATTACAACTAAAAAAGTCGAGAAGGTGCTCAAAGACCATAAGTAAGATATTTTATTGCCAAGTTTACCTATTTAATTAAACATACATTATGCAAGAGCTAAATCTGCCTTTTGCAGATCTTTCTTTAGGCCTGAAATGTCATCTAAATTATTAGACATTAATTAACTATCCAGACCGTAATCAACTCTCGATGTCATCGTTAGCCTGCAATATTTACTGGATTAGAATCAGGTTTGCTGCTCAACTTTCATTCATGATTTAATCATGAAATGGATAATTGAGAGGACTGGTATGTTTTTTATCGTACCCACTTTAGTAATGATGATTAAGTCTAGGGCCAAAAATTCAATCGCTAAAATCTTGGTTCAATTTGACTGAAATTTTCAGCAAATTTCCTTTTCATTATCTAGTCTTTAACTATTATAGTAAGAGAGTGAGTGCGAAATGGGGTTTAACGTCCACCCAACACAACTAGGTCATTTCGGGACTAACATATGGTTTAATTTTATTTCAATAATTCGCTTGCGCACAGAGGTCTTTAGCAGTGGGAGGAAACCAGAGTGCCACACACGCTCGCACAGGGGCTCGAAACCACAGCCACAAGCCAGAGGTTATTATAGTGAGAATGGTTAGCTCTTTATCTAATCTTCCATCATGTATCTTTAACAATAGAAAATCAAAATATCACTTACAGATAATCTCTGGTATTCAATCAGACTGTGAATAGAGACACAACAAAAGAATTGAGCAATAATCGTAGGTGATGTTGACTTGTGTTGATTGGATTCTATATACATGGTCTGCAGCGGAATACCAAATATTGACAGACATTCTATTTATTATTCTTTGTAAATATACAGAATGGAATTTAATCATTGTTTGGATTAATAATCGCTTTAGAGATTCCAGTCTTCATTAACACGAATGGCAATGAAAAAGGGGTTTAACGTCCTACTGTTTTGCTCCTAATTTTTGTTAATGATGACAGGCATACGTCATACAGTGTGCTATGAGAGACATTTTTCCCAGGCAGCGGCGCTACGGTCTACTCTTATATCGAATTCCAACTGCCAAGGGATCTTTATGTGCACGCCAATTTGTTCACGGGAACTCGGTTGTCCGTCCCATCCAAAGGACTAGACAGCAGTCCTTGTCAGGCCCTTTGCCCTGCATCACTGACAAGGGAAAACCAAGCTTGAAAATCTGGATGAACTTTCTTGGCTAATGCAGGGATCGAACACCCGACCTCCAGACTAGTGAGCCACCATCTTATCCAATTAGCCACGTGAGCCCCTTCATTAACACAGTCTGAGCAGAACAGTAGGACGTTAAACCCCATTTCATTGCATGTCATGTCATGTCAAGTGTATTATAACTGACCGTATTAATTTTCTATGTTTTTCAGTCATGCAGTTATTGCTGTAACATGGAATCCATGTGGTGCTTCAATAGTCAGCTGTGAAAAATCACGTAAAGTTGTTGTTTGGTCCGATTATTAATAATAACAAACAACGCTATATTTTTATTATTTATAAAGAGATATTATATATTATCATTCACAAAATCATGACATTAGGATAGGATACAGATGTAGATTTCACAAAATCATGACTAAGGGTGTGACCCTAGCTGAGTCTTCCGATTCCTACTTGAGACAATCGCATGAGTATAACCCAGTGGTCCTCAACCTTGGAACACATAAAAAACTAGCGGCACACCCGACTTAATATATATGAAATAATATATTTGAATTTTGCAAATAAAAACATGGCAAGTCACAGATAATACATAGAATGACTCAAACTAAATAAAAGAAAAGCACAGCTTTGAACTTTCCAGTAGTCATCAGTGAAAATGCAGTTTGGATCACAAGGGTTTTCACAATTTCTTAATGTGTCATTCACAGTTTTGCGGCACACTTGGGAAGATCTTGTGCGCCAGGTTGAGAATCACTAGTATAACCATTTAAACATTTGCAAAGACTGGCAATCGTTTTTTTTTCATATTGATGAAAAAATTACGGTTCTGGGTTGGTCTGAATGAGTGTGTTATGATCTATCATAAATTGACTTGTTAGTGTCAGTTTAATGAGTGTGATATGATCTATTGCTAATTGACTTGTTAGTGTCAGTTTAATAAGTGTGAAATGATCTATCGCTAATTGACTTGTTAGTGCTAGTGTCAGTTTAATGAGTGTGATAGGAATTGTACTGATGAGTTTGATACTCGAAGTTAATAAAGATCTAAACTATCGCTAATTGACTTGTTAGTGCTAGTGTTAGTTTAATGAGTGTGATATGATCTATCGCTAATTGACTTGTTAGTGCTAGTGTCAGTTTATTGAGTGTGATATGAACTATCGCTAATTGACTTGTTAGTGCTAGTGTCAATTTAATGTGTGTGATAGGATCTATCTCTCATTGACTTGTTAGTGCTAGTGTTAGTTGAATGAGTGTGATAGGATCTATAACTATCTCTCATTGACTTGTTAGTGCTAGTGTCAGCTTAATGAGTGTGATAGGATCTATCTCTCATTGACTTGTTAGTGCTAGTGTTAGTTGAATGAGTGTGATAGGAGGATCTATCTCTCATTGACTTGTCAGTGCTAGAGTCAGTTTAATGAGTGTGGTATGATCTATCTCTCATTGACTTGTTAGTGTTAGTGTCAGTTTAATGAGTGTGATATGATCTATTGCTAATTGACTTGTTAGTGCTAGTGTTAGTTTAATTAGTGCGATAGGAATTGTACTGATGAGTTTAATACTCATAGTAAATAAAGAACTGAACTATCGCTAATTGACTTATTAGTGCTAGTGTCATTTTAATGAGTGTGATAGGATCTATCTCTCATTGACTTGTTAGTGCTAGAGTCAATTTAATGAGTGTGATAGGATCTATCTCTGATTGACTTGTTAGTGCTAGTGTCAGTTTAATGAGTGTGATATAATCTATCTCTCATTGACTTGTTAATACTAGTGCTAGTTTAATGAATGTGATATAATCCATCTCTCATTGACTTGTTAGTGCTAGAGTCAATTTAATGAGTGTGATATGATCTATCTCTCATTGACTTGTTAGTGCTATTGTTAGTTGAATGAGTGTGATAGGATCTATCTCTCATTGACTTGTAAGTGCTAGAGTCAGTTTAATGAGTGTGATATGATCTATCGCTAATTGACTTGTTAGTGTGATAGGATCTATCTCTCATTGACTTGTTAGTGCTAGTGTCAGTTTAATGAGTGTGATAGGAATTGTACTGATGAGTTTGATACTCGAAGTAAATAAAGAACTAAACTATCGCTAATTGACTTGTTAGTGCTAGAGTCAGTTTAATGAGTGTGATAGGATCTATCTCTCATTGACTTGTTAGTGCTAGAGTCAGTTTAATGAGTGTGATAGGATCTATCTCTCATTGACTTGTTAGTGCTAGTGTGTTTAATGAGTGTGATAGGATCTATCGCTAATTGACTTGTTAGTGCTAGAGTCAGTTTAATGAGTGTGATAGGATCTATCTCTCATTGACTTGTTAGTGCTAGAGTCAGTTGAATGAGTGTGATAGGATCTATCGCTAATTGACTTGTTAGTGCTAGAGTCAATTTAATGAGTGTGATAGGATCTACCTCTCATTGACTTGTTAGTGCTAGAGTCAATTTAATGAGTGTGATATGATCCATCTCATTGACTTGTTAGTGTTAGAGTCAGTTTAATGAGTGTGATAGGATCTATCTCTCATTGACTTGTTAGTGTGATAAGATCTATATGTAGGTCTTATTTATTTACCAGAACTAGAACAAAATAAATGACAATAGAAAGTAGATATATTGTATATAGAAATCAGAGTAAAAACTTAATCAGATATTAGATATAAAAATAGCAGACCTATTCATTTGTTAAAGTTACAATTTGTTCCTGATATTATCATTGTATATTATCTATCATAATTGATATTATACATACCCATGTTGTTTATTATTCATATTATCATTGTCTATTATACATACCAAAATTGGCATTGTCCATACCATAAATGACATTGTCCATACCATAAATGACATTGTCAGTACCATAAATGGTATTGTCAGTACCATAAATGGTATTGTCAGTACCATAATTTGTCGAGTTTCTCGCGAACCGACAAATCTGATATACGTTTAAGTATTGAGATAACAACAGAGTATAAATTTCTCAATACACAATTCTCGATACTTAAATATATATCGAATTCGTCAGTTTGCGAGAAACTCAACAAATAACAATCGTTACCTATATTATTTATACTATAAATGGTATGATCCATACCATAATTGGTATTGTCAGTACCATAATTGGTATTATCCATACCATAATTGGTATTATCCATACCATAATTGGTATTATCCATACCATAATTGGTGTTGTCCATACCATAATTACAATCATTACCTATATTATTCATAAATGGTATTGTCCATACTCCATACCATCATTGGTATTATCCATACCATATTTGGTATTATCCATACCATTATTGGTTTTGACCATACCATACTTGGTATTATCCATAGCATAACTGGCATTATCTATACCATCATCATCTATTATCCATACTGCAATAGGTATTATCAAATTTAATTTTTAGTTCATTTGGGTCTATCAATAAATAACCACCTGCATCTCATTCAAAATTTACAGCTTAGAAGTATAAGCTTTTCAGAAGTTCAATCAAGAATCATTATTGTTATTAAATATGCTTTCCTGTGTACAAACTGGGTAATTCGATGATATAATTGGACTATGAAGATATTGGAACTTATTAATATATCAAAAATTTGCTTTAATAAAAGGTTGTATTCACGAGAAAATACCCCAAGTTATCAAACAATCTATTTTTAGAAACCATGTGTGTCTCTTGAACTTGATAGTTGAAAGACCCATTTTCAGAATATGTTTAAAGTTACTCACTGTCCATTTACCATTCGAATTGAAGCCGAAGTAAATTCTTGGATTATCATCTCGAGGGTTTAGAGCACACTTGTGATATGTCAAAATACCTGATTTCGAGAAAATTACAATTTAAACTTTTGATTCACTACCAAAACTTCATTTATTAATATATTTTATCGATATTTCTGACACTTTGAAATGAACGATTATATTGATTTATATACCAATAGAAAGAGAATTACAAGCGCTTCATTTTAATAGAATAAAATATTTTTGGTTATTTTTGACTTATCACAATTATGTTCTAAACCCTTGACTGTCTACTTCTTTTTCCGACATTTAATTTTCGACTGTAGTACGTTAAACCCCTCGATGTTCCCAAAAGCTTCTAACCATTTGATCAAGAAATAAGAACAGCTCCCTTGGTCAAGCTTGCAGACAATAAGCTGTCAGGCTGACAGTTAACGATACCTTGACATTGCTCAGTGCTTGCCCCATGAATGTTTTCTATAATTACAGTATACCAAATTTGCCATACTTTCATTGCAAATGACTCCCTATAAATACTTTCATGAGAATGTATCTTTAAATTATTCCCAAAAAAAGAAACTGAAAATTGTTTCTACTGTTGCTTACCCTATCAAAAATGTATTTTTATACGCTGACACTAGATATATTTGGTCCTATATTGCCGTTGCCCCGCAGTCTGTCTGTCTGTCCGTCTGTCGTCCACAATTTCTTGTAAACGCTCTAGAGGCTAAAGTTTATATCCAATTGACTTTAAATTTATACACAGTGATTAAGGTCATGAGACGAAGAAGCCTATTGATTTTCAGCAACATCCGATAATTAATGACAGAGTTATGGCCCTTGATCACTTTGAAAAATCTTGTGAACGCTCTAGGGCTAGAGTTAATATTCAATTGACTATAAATTTAAACACAGTGTTTAAGGCCATGAGGCGAAGAAGTCTATTGATTTTCAGCGATTTCCAATAATTACTGCCAGAGTTATGGCCTTTGAAGACTTTGAAAAATCTTGTGAGCTCTCTAGAGGCTAAACATCCGATTGACTTTAAAATCAACATAGTGTTTAAGGCATCCTATTAAATTTCAGCGATTTACGATTATTAATGCCAGAGTTATCACTTTGAAATATCTTGCAGACTCTCTTGGGGCTAAAGTTAATATCAGATTGACTTTAAATTTATACACAGTGTTTAAGGTCATGAAACAAAGAATCAAGTGAGAGTTATGGCCCTTGATCACTTCAAAAATTCTTGTGGATGCCCTAGAGGCTAAAATCAATATCTGACTTAAAAAAAAATCTTCAACAATTTCTGATAATTACAGCCATAGTTATGGCCCTTGATCACTTTGAAATTTCTTGTCGATGAACGCCATTAGACAAAAAATCAAAACAAATCGAATCATTTCTGATAATTACTTACTACATTCTAACAGGCTACATACTCGTAATTAGATTTTCATGTGTCGTTAACGTTCTCCTTACTGACAAAAGAAAAAATATGCGACAACCCTTGTTGACTGCCAGGACGACTTAGCTGTTGTGCTGTGCCTGGCAACCTATCTTTCCTCTTGAAAATGGATTTTGTAGTATTTATTGCAATATGCTTGGCTGTATTTAACCAAGTTTTGGATCACAACACACAGCCCTATAGAAATCCAATAGGGGAGTGTGTGAAACTATTATTATCATGATTTCTATCTGTCTCTTCATAAATAATATGTCCCTTTTAAATATGCATATCAATTAATCTTCAACAGTTTCTTCTTCAAGCGTTTCCATAATCAAGGTCTAAGGGCTCACAACACACTGTGATGTTCTTACCCTCCCATTATAGGCCACACTTCTCTGCATGATACATAATTTACCTGGCACTACTGCCCTACTGGGACTGCAATACAGGAATATAGTGTTTAATTCAAAGATACACAGATTTAACACATAGCTACAGCTATAGCTTGCTTAACCACATTATTACTGCCCTCCATTATGCGTTGTTTAATGGTCGAGAGCAAGACATTAAATATTGACACAACACAAGTGGTGTTAGTCATGAATGTTGTTCAATATATTACACAATATCTTAATTTCAAGACCATTAAACAACTTAACATACAGACACTCGCACATGTTTCGCAGCGAAATACGTCGCGCAGGTCAAAAATTTCAACTAGTATATATAAGGCACGCTTGGCACATTGGCCTTACCATTATTTGAAATAATGGTACACTAACATCAAAGGATGACTTAACATCTGTATTTAAGCTATGATATTTAAAGAGTATACTAAATTATTGAAACACAATCATCCCACTTCAGAAAATGAATGTCATTTGGGAAAAAAAAATTGTTATATTTTATTAAATTATTTATTTATTTATTTGTTATTTGATTGTTGTGTTTTGAAATGAATTGAGTAGAATTGTTGTAAAATTAGATCACAGAGATCAAACTTCTCCTTACAATGACAATGTCACTTAAATAAGTCATGCAACTTGTTTTTTTTTATAGTACAGTAGAACTTGCTCGGGCAAGCACTCCTAATCAGCGAACACTTGCTTCAAGGAGCACCCAAAAAATGTTTGTGGTAGGGGTTGAGGCAATATTGGATACCTCTAGTCAAAGAGCACCTCCATTAAGCAACCATTTTTAAATTTCCCTTGGGTGCTTGCTTAATACAAGTTCTATTGTAATTACTTTTGATGAGTTAAAGATACATTATGTAAGATTTAGATAAATAGCTGGCAGTTCTTGCTATAATAGTTCAAAAATAGATAATTTAAAATGAAAATTTCATTCAAATTACTTTATTCTGAGCTATATGTTATCAATGTTGGAAGTTTTGATATAGATTGTTTATTGTCATACTAACATTGTTTGTTAATCGATACGTTGCCTCACTTCTCAATTTTTAAATAAATTATCAAATGGTGATTATATTTTAGTCCGTTTACATCTGCGTCATCCAATAGTCAAGAGCGTTGATTATAGGCTTGTCTAAAAAATAATCTATGTATCATTTGAAACCAAAATAAAAACATGTAATGGGTCGATTTACCTCTTACATAATGTGTCTTTAATTACTTTCTTAGGGACCTCCTTTATTCATTACCCTGGTTGGTGCAGATAAGTAGAATGTTGAACCTAATTTTTATTTCATTTGATAGTTGAATACAAATCACTTTACATACATGTGCTTTTAGAACCATTGTTGTCTATTTCAAGGTTAAAAAAAAAATGTTTGCAATCTGCTTGTTGTACTTATGTCATGTGACAACTTATTGCCATGTTTATTACCTTTTTTCTTATATTTTGATAATTTATTGTACTTATTGGGCGGGGGGGATGGCTATTGTATTAGCTGGTGCTGCATCAGTGATGCGAGACGCCTTTTTATCCAAATGGGGGATTCATGTATCGGACTATGCTATTCTTGTCAAAACTTCAAACATTAACAACTGCACACAGAACAAAGTAATTTGAATGAAATTTTCAATATATTCATTATTCATTATCTGTTTTGAACTGTTATTGCAAAAAATGACAGCTCTTTATCTAAATCATACATAATGCATCTTTAAATGGTTTTACTTTTTATCACGAAATATTTTTTGTTCCAATGATTTATTTGTTTGTTCTAAAGGAAAAAAAACACCTTGCGGTGAGAAAAAATTGAAGCTGAATATAAAAGGTGTTCTTTTTGTAAATCGTGTGTTAATTGTCAGGAGTTTATGTGATGCATCTATTCCCTTGAATACACAAGTCAAATTTTTAGCTTGATGAATGCATTTTGTGACTGGTAATAACAAGTGAAACCCTGGCAAACACACCATTCATAGCAATCATTAGAACTAAGTCTATTCTCTGTGAAAGTTTTTTTTAAAGAGATATATTTTTCATACAAATCATACTGAAATTGTATTTAATAAAGTTGATTGTTGTTTTAGATAATTAAAAGGTACCAGGAAGTAACGTGCGCAGGTCTGATTAAAACACAAATCCTATTTCGTTTCGTTTCTACAGTTCAAATTTTGTTTTACTTGTCTTTACTACACTAGGATCTGGAAAAGTTGTAATCATTCACATGTTCTGGATGAAGTGAGGGATTAGCCAATGAAAAAAGGTCTGTTATGGCGATCTTTTGGCCTTCTGATACACAAAAATGTGGGTATACCACTAGAAACGTCAATGCTGATTGATTAATCAATTTCTGATGTCATAGGGTCAAAAGCCGCTTGTTTTACCCTCCGACATGAACTCCAACTATAACTTGTCAGATCTTCATGTAGTGAAGGCCATGGAAAGTATGAAAAACAACAAAAGAATAACAAATGAATTTCCTCATCCTTTTATTATTACTGGTAATGTTTAGATATTGCTCGGCACTTATTATAATTTATGCAAAAATATGTTTGAATACTATGAAGAGTACTTATTTCAATGCTTAGATATGTTTGAATACTGCTTAGCACTTATTATTTATGCAAAAATATGTTTAAATATTGCGCAGTACTTATTTTAATGCTTAGATATGTTTGAATAATGCACAGACTTAGATAATTCTAATACATACTTAAGCAATGCGTGTTAATTAATGACTGTTTAGATGTGTTTGAACACTGCATGGTACCCATAATTATTTTTAATGCTTAGATATGTTTGAGTAATTATAATGCATAGTACTATGTTATGTTTAAACACTGCATGGTAACCAAAATTATTTTTAATGCTTAGATATGTTTGAGTAATGCATAACTATGGTATGTTTGAACACTGCATGGTAACCGTAATTATTTTTAATGCTTAGATATGTTTGAGTAATACATAGTACTATGATAATTTTAACAAGAACTGGAGGATGAAGAAGAGTTGAATAATTTTTCTGCAAATACTCTTTTCTCCAGATTATTGCGGCCCCTGGAACCTCACTTATTAGGACCAATAATGGGCCCCCCCCCCTCCAAATCAAGAATTGATTCCGCCGGCCCTGACTGATAGTTTTAACAAGAAGTGGAGGTGAAGTAAGAGTTGAACTGACAGGAACTATTCATCTTTCTGCCCTTGTCAGGATTAGTGTCTATTTCAGACCGTTATTTATTTAAAGCTGATGGGTGGGCATAGACAATAATATGTCTTCTATAGCATTTAATTTATCAAAAGTAATTTATCTACAGAGAATGATAATTAGCAAGCTGTGCTCTGGTCTCGGTTCACAATTTTTTTGTGTGATTTTTTAAAATTTAATATGTGTGTGTCAAAGAAGCATAAATAATATATAAGGAAAATAATGATTGATGTAATTGTTATAAAAAGTAAACCACAACATGGTTACTAATGGTTACTAATTAGCCGTTGTTATAGAATATTCATATATAATTTATACAAATTGTTGTTGTAATATTAATTATCGTTTGTGTACATAAAAATAATAAGGATAAAAATTATTCAATAAATACTATAGTTTGTTAACCTGGCCTTGGATTAAAAAAAACTAGTTGAAGAGATGCATTGGCAAGGTTGGGTGCCTATCAGAGTGCTTATGATGTGTTATGTATCTTGGGAGGGCTGGTAATCAGAATCTGGTGTAAAGAAGCAATAAAGATCAGAAGCTTATTTTTATACGCCCACATTTTCATGTGGAGTCCAACCAGGAACAAGGCAGATTACAAGAAAAAACAGAGTTTATCCGAAAGGAAACGGGGGATCACGGTGGCTAAGTGGATAAGGCGCTGGTTCGCTAGCCTGGAGGTCGAGTGTTCGATCCCTGCATTGGCCGAGAAAGTTCATCTCGATTTTCCGGCGTGATTTCCCCTTGTCAGTGATGCAGAAGGAGGGCCTGACAAGGACAGCTGCCTAGTCGTTCGGATGGGACGAAAAACCGAGGTCCCGTGTACAAATTGGAGTGCACGTAAAGATCCCTTGGCAGTTGGAATTCGATATAAGAGTAGGCCGTAGCGCCGCTGTCCGGGCAAAATTTCCCTCATAGCACACTGTATGGCGTATGCCCGTCTTCAATTGGCCCAGGTTAGGTGCTTAAGCGTAGGACGTTAAACCCCATTTCATTCATTCATTCCGAAAGGAAACGTGAGATGATGTGTTTAGGGAGTGCAATACTATTATGATCTAGAAACAGTGTTTTTGAGAGTAGGGATGCACATTCGCGGATTATCAGTGAGGCTGATGAGGCTGCAGCCTCAGACCCAAAGATTTTTTTTAAAAATTTGTTTAAACACATAGACATTGAACGTTGGGGAGATGGGGTTTAGGCCCAACGGGAATCAGCATAGGTCCTGAGCCGAAATTAATTAGGCCCATGTCATTTTAAATAGGCCCTCCAGAAACTGCCGATTCAGGGCTGCGTGGATCTTAATCCGCCACTGTGCATGCGCCTTTAACATCCTAATTTATTAGAAAAATCTCGCATTCAATCCTAAATTAAATTTAAATCATTTGTTTTTGCAGCCTGTTCCCAGCATGCCAACACATGAAAATAAAAATTTCCACATATTGTACTGGAAGCTGTTAGTTATATCTCAGTGTGGGGATCACGTGGCTAAGTGGGTAAGGTGCAGGCTCATTAGTCTGGAGGTCGGGTGTTCGATCCCTGCATTGGCTGAGAAAGTTCATCTCAATTTTTTGGCGTGGTGTCCTCTTGTCAGTAATGCAGACGGAGGGCCTGACAAGGACAGCTGCCTAGTCGTTTGGATGGACAAAAAAACGAGGTCCCATGTACACATTTGTGTACACGTAAAAGATCCCTTGGCAGTTGGAATTCAGTTGCAGCCAGGGCATAAAATTCCCTCATAGCACACTGTATGGCGTATGCCCGTCTTCAATAAGCCCAGGTTAGGTGCAGAAGCGCTGGACGTTAAACCCCATTTCATTCATTCATTTATATCTCAGTGGTTTCCTTATACACTCTTGCTGGCTTGACAGGTCCAGAAATTTTTTTAGCCTTATTCTAACTACAAGATGTTTAAGTGTCCTACCTGTTGTGTAAATTATCCATTACAACCTATCTTACTTGTCCAGAGGGTTCGAGAATATGTTTAAATCCAAGTTGCATTTGAAAGTGCTTACGTAAGGCTTTTCAAACCATGTTACGGCATGTAGTTGAATTTTTCCAAATTTTAAAATTAGCTGTGTTAAGATGAAATTTGTATAATTTTTTAATTGAAATATTGAAAATAGTACAAATTGTTGACCAGAATAAAGATTGGAACTTATTATTTAGTTACAACAAGAGTGTCATTGGGGCTTTAATACGTACATCGGATCTGTATTCGTCCGTAATGGAACTGGAGCTATAACGGCATACACATATCCTGAGAGCCAGTCTAATACGCAATTTGAACAGTTATGTCAGAGAACAAAACATAAATGTTAGAATAATAAACATCATGTGACCGTATTGATTGCTTTTATCTCTACAATTAATATAAAATTGGGTAGGCTGTGTGCTGCGTGTAATGACGGTACGCTATTATTCCGGTGTCAATCTCGCAGCGACCGAAAACCATTCGTGAATTATAAACGATCATACTATTGAAACACTGTGCGATCAAAGTAAATTGATATTCAGGGACTGTATAGATAAACAACAGCTGATATTGTAATCGTAATTTATATCCACTGGTCGGGATCCGGTCGGGATTTAGGTTTCGTTCGTCAAGCTACTATGAACATGCTCTAGTTCATTTATCGAACAATAAGAGTAGTAGGGCAAATATCGATGATGTTACAATATGCGCTTTTGGTACTATTTCGAACTGGTGACATCAAACTTGTATCTTTGTAACAGACGACACAGGCCAACGTTGATGAAACAATTCTCCGACATGCACTGTATGTCGACTACGCGACCTAACTTTTTCTGGAGGCACCCTCTTCTCTTTTTTTAAACTTCACGCAGACAAAGTCTTATGCCATCTGGACACAATTTTATCCCTGTCCTTCCACCTGTCCGCCATGCAACCCATTGCGAAGAATATCTCAGAAACCGTTCAAGCTATTTCTTTTTATGAAACTTTGTACCTATATCGATCTATTGTAATGATTTAGCTGATTAGAAATATCTTTGATTTTTAAATATGTGTTTCCATGGAAACATAATTGACTTAGTTCTTTTAAAAGTATACAAGGGTTGAATATTGATGAGTTGGGTCTTATATTTGTTTTCGAGTTTCCCTAATTTCGAGTACTCAATAAATCAAAACCACCAAGACAATTCATTTTACCGATATTTTGCTTGGGGACAAATAAATAAAAAAACACCAAAACTAGAATCCGCGATAAGGGCGGATGCAAGATTTATTTCTTTGGTGAAATGTTTCAGTGTATGCCTGTGACGAATGCTGGATTTCCGAAATATATGGTGGGGACATCATTAATTTGTGTTAGGGGCAGACTGGGGTTTCCCACTCTACAGGGCATCTAGTATGGTTCCCTTACTCCGGGCACGCATTTTATAAAGTGTGGAAAAACTGACTTGCAAATGGTGCTTATTCCGAAAATGCACAAACTGAGTGAGTAACAATCTTATCAATTTAGCAAAGACAACGTAAATTTATACCAGAACTATAAAGGGTCATCAAACTATATAAGAACATTAATCCCCACCCCCTTCCCGAGCCTAACATGCTTCTTCTAAATCCGTTCTTGGTTTGTCATACCAAACTAACGTTGTCTGTCTACTAAGTCAGCTTCGCTTGAAAACAGACACTAATTCACCTGCCCGAAAGTTTAAGCCCTAAATCAATTTTAGTTAATATAATTGATAAGGTTTAATTCGTTTTTTGTGTATGACAGTTTTGAACAGGAGTAGGACCGCATGACAAAACAGTATACTAATTGTTGAAATGGCG
This sequence comes from Patella pellucida, assembly GCA_917208275.1. Classification (NCBI taxonomy): domain Eukaryota; kingdom Metazoa; phylum Mollusca; class Gastropoda; family Patellidae; genus Patella; species Patella pellucida. Next base: position 13,882,090 of record OU795038.1, read on the forward strand.
GCCATTTAGGGCCGAGATCTATTCTCAAAGCAGAGTAGATAGTTCTCTGTGTACAAAATAAGTTTTTGAATGACCTTAAAACATGTTTTTAGGGGACAGGAAAATCTCTACGTAAATTACCCCAACCATTAAAGTTTGGTCAATTCATTCAGTTAATTGGCATGGCTGGTAGAGAGAAAAACATATTCAAATTGTGAATTAATTTGTTATGAAAAAAACACGTTTTTAAAGATCATTTTAAAGGGTCAATCCCGATAATGTTTTTGAGAATAAAACTCTTTAATTTTGTGTTAAAATCCATTAAAATCCCTTACCTTAGGGCCAAGCAACTAACTAAATATATGTGATACGTTTTCAAACAACTTAAACCCACAGTCTTCATCTTGAAATGGAGTCTGGTGTCCCAAACTGCCTTATGCGGTGATTTTAGATCAGCAGCCCAGAACACTTTGGTCAAACGAACAAGGTACCAATATCTGAGTACTGGAATGCTTACTGTGTAAACTAGCATATTCAGATATGGATGTCTGCCGGGGCTCAGTTGCTGCGTGTGGCCTTGTGGGCCCCAAAGAGGGCATCTAAAAATGAGCTCGATCAAACATTGTGGATACCACTCAGAAACAAGTTGAAATGAACAGATACATTTCCTGGAGTACAAAACAGGCCCTGCCAGAGCTGCTGTTTTGAAATATACGGACAACGTGAAATTCAACTTAAGTGGGTTAAGACCCTGAGGGTATGGCTACAGCAACACAGAGAACAGTTTGGTTCAGCAATGGTAGAGCGAGTATATACCGACGACGAAATATTGCATTGTGGGTTTTTTTTGGAGAGTATACTTTGGCTCGTGTTAATTGCTGGTGAAAAACGTTATTCGCGTTTACCACAGTACATGTAATTCCAACAGGACTTTCTAATCTACCAGGCTCTGTACAGTGGCATCAAACAAGTGGCAATATAGTCTCCATGGCAGTTATACTGATAAAATGCCTCATCATCAGAAGCCATACGGACACAGGCTTTTTCGATAGCTGTTTTTTTTCTTGCTATGATATCGAATGCTTGTTCAGTCCTTCTTTGAATATTTCCATCTACTTCACGAATAAGGCCTCTCATTAGTGTGTGTCCGTATGACATCTGATGACGACGCATTTTATGCGAGTAACTGCCACGGAGATATTATGTTGACACTGGTACAAAACCCTTACCATGAAATTGAGCAAAACAACAAAAATGAAATGAAGAAATAGACTATGCACAACACATAAAACGATTGGCAGAGATGGAACCAGAACATATGAAACACGAACTGATATCTACAGAAGAAATTACTCCGCTTAAGAAGATCAGGTCTAGACCAACTGTGAATGGATATATGAAATTGATGCTGACCTGTCCACCGATTTTCCACAAATCAAAATAGGAAATGGCCACAGAACAATGAATGGATCTCTAATGCGTTACTGGTGCAATTACAAATACTATACTGTGGATAGTAGACAAAGCACAAGAAGAAACAGACGAAGACCTCAGTAGCGACTAAGACATTTAATCTGTGACTACCTAATCAAATGACTACCTAAAGCGAAAGAGAGAATAGTGCTACATGACTTCAATAGTTACAAGTCGTAAATGCATTTCAAATTACCTTCGCAATGTGGGAGTATTTGCAAAGTTTTTCTAGTTCTGGCAGTTAGTATCAATAAAATAAAACCAAGTACGAACAATCCAAACCATTAGACAGAATTTGCAAAATAGGCAAAATAGTGTAATCAGGCAAAATAGTGTAATCAGCATATGGACTTCCTTCAAAAAATGATATTAGAGCATGGCCACCGCCTTTTGAAAAAGACTGAAACCGTTGGAGTGAGAACTATGGTATTATTATTCTAAGGTGACAACGAAAACCCTAGAACTGACATATTATTACAATACAAGCCATATCCAAGCCATATCTAAGAAAAATAAATGACGAATATCTAAAAAAATCGTCCATTTTGGGGGGCCATTTTGGAGAATTTAAAGTCAATCAGATAATAACTTGCTGAAAATCAATAGGCTTCTTTGTCTCATGAACATATACACTGCGAACAAGTCAGTTGTATATTAACGGTAGCCACTAGAGCGACCACAAGGATTTTTGAAGTGACCAAGGGCCATAATTATCGGAACTCGCTGAAAGTCAATAGGATTCTTTGTCTCATGAACTTCAACATTGCGAACAAGTCAATCGGATATTAACTTTAGCAACTAGAGCGTCTACAAGGATTTTTGAAGTGATCAAGGGCCATAACTCTGACAGTAATTATCGGAAATCAATAGGATTCTTTGTCTTGTGACCTTAAACACAGTGTATAAATTTAAAGTCAATCGGATATTAACTTTAGCCTCCAGAGAGGCCACAAGTAATTGTGGAACACGGGGGCGACGACAATATACGACCACATTTCAATGTGGGACTATAAAAAGGACGCTGCGTAGATGGTATTGTATTCCTGAAATTATTTCTGGCACAAAAATTGAGTTTAGGAAGACTGAAACCTTATTTGGTACATCTTACAAGCAATATCCACAAGAAAAGTGGCGGTTTTCCTGAAAATTCGCCATTTTGGAACCCATTTTGGCTGCCATTTTGGCCGCCATCTTGGATTTCCGCCATCTTGGATTTCCGCCATCTTGGATTTACAAAATTAATTTTTGAGACCAGAATTGAATCCAAAGACGTTGAAAGAGATATAAAATACATATTACAAGTCATATCCAGCAGAAAAAAATGGTGATTAATTGAAAATCCACCATTTTGGCCGCCATTTTGAATTTCCGCCATCTTGGATTTTCGAAATTAATTTTGGAGAACAGGATTGAATTTAGAGACCTCGAAAACCATATAAAAGACATATTAGAAGCCGTACCCGACAAAAAAAAAAGATGGTTAATTGAAAATCCGCCATTTTGACCGCCATTTTGAATTAACGCCATCTTGAATTATCGAAAGTCATTTTTGAGACAAGAATTAAATATAGATACCTCGAAAACCATACAAAAGACATATTAGAAGACAAATTTTACGAGATACTGATTAGTTATAAACGAAAATGTCATTTTTTAAAACTAATTTGGCGGCCATTTTGAATATTGGCCAGCTCCAAGTGAAAAAAATTTTTTTGGGCAAAACATTTGTGAAATTCGTTATTTTTGGTATATTTTGCCCATAAAACCACTTTACTTTTAAAGAATTTGAAAAAAAATTAAATTATTATTCCATCCCTAGTGGTTTCACAAATGTTTGATCCAGCTCATTTTCAACACGGGACCCAACTTTTGGGGGTGTCTGGCGAGGCTTTTACAGCAAAAAATTTGTCTGGCATTGAGATTTTTATACTTAGTAGGGTCTAATTGTTCATTTTAACTTTGTTTCGTATGGTACCTCCAATGTTTAATCTAGCTCAAAATTTGGGACCCTTCGGGGGCGTCTGGCGGACCCTATGCGGAGGAGAATTTGTCTGTCAGGGCCTGTTTTGTACTCCAGGAAATGTATCTGTTCATTTCAACTTGTTTCTGAGTGGTATCCACAATGTTTGATCGAGCACATTTTTTGGTGCCCTCTTTGGGGCCCACAAGGCCACACGCAGCAACTGAGCCCCGGCAGACATCCATATCTGAATATGCTAGTTTACACAGTAAGCATTCCAGTACTCAGATATTGGTACCTTGTTCGTTTGACCAAAGTGCTCTGGGCTGCCGGTCTATTTGATAAAACCAGAGTTTTATTTTATAAAAATAATGTGTCGGTGAAATTTACCTTTTGTTATCAAGTACAGCACATGGACCATCCACCGTGTAGACCCCTAAAGGAACGGGAATCGATTATCGGGTCACCCAACGAAAGAATTTACCCGAAATCTTAAAAAGGTTACGTGCCCGGATAAGCTGTTTTAACGGTCACGTCCAAACGACTCAATATTTTGAGCTGAAATTTTGAGTCAGAGTATAAACACCAGTCTTTTATATTTTGGTGTTTAAATTTCATACGTACTCGGACTTTTATTTTTGAGGCTCTGTTCTATTCGGGACTGTCCCTTTAAGATCATTGTAAGATAACTTCCCTTCTCAAAGCATTTTTTAAGGATCAGTGTCGTTTTTCCGCTATTGACTTGCTTTGGGAATATAGCCAACTTTAGTATGATATTCTGAATAATAATCAATTTAAAAAGTCTGAGTTATATTTCTACATTTTATAACCTTTTGAATATTCTCGAGATATAACACACGAAATTAAATAAACTTTGTCGATATCTGACTCACAAATTAAGTTCATTGTTCCATAATATAATTTGGTTGGTATAGTGTCAACTATTTTGATTCTATCTAGAAATGCATGGAAAAAATAATATTAAATAAACTTATTAGTTGAGTGGCAAAGCCGGAGTCTGGTTATTTTCTGGATGTGCTTATTGAATAAGGCGGGTTTCATATTGAATTTAAATTTGACGTAAACGGGTGTGTAATAATATATTAAATCAGACGCCGTGGATATTGGAATTAATCGGAGATCATAATATATTTGTAAAGATCGAGTTTGTGACTTGTAGACATTTGAGGGGGGAGGTGGCTCTAATTTTGGAATGGTAAACAAATGAAGCATAAAAAGTCGTCAAAAAATGAAACATTTAACTTGGGGTTTGATCAAATTTGAAGAATAAAAAGTCGTCAAAAAAAATGAAACATTAAAATTGGGGTTTTGAGATTATCCATTTGGAGGCCGTGAGACACATTTCTGCTCGCACCCCAGTTCCCAAAAATACCTATTCCACTTTAGCCGTACTTTGCATTGTCGCCTACACTTTCTATTTAACTTGCTTAGTAGTCCCGTGTACTCATTGACGTCCACGTAAAAGATCCATTGACAGTTGGAATTCGATTTAAGAGTAGGCCGTAGTTCCTCTGTCCGGGCAAAATTTCCCTCATAACACATTGTATGGCGTATACCCTTCTTAATAATCCCAGTTTAAGAGCAAAACAGTAGGACGTTAAACCCCATTTTATTTCATTGAACTAAGTTAAACTGGAGCAGTTAATCCTATACTGTACACAATCCGAAATACTAAATTAAAAGGGCCAACCGTCCCTCGGTTTTCGCAAGATAATCGTTAGTTTTAATTCCTCTATATTTAAGAATTCTGGTTAACAAAGACAAGCAAGAAGCGTGTTGGTAAAAGTCAATTTCAAGATCATATTTCAATCCAGAATAATAAATAACTCGGTTAACGAATACAATTCATAAAGATGGCCACGAAATCTACGCGAAATCGATATCAAAATCATTTTATTATAGGTTTTTCCGCGATTTTTTTTCAAATTCATATACGATACACGATTACATAATACATGTAGTTATGTGTTTTGCAATGTAGACATCCCGGATTTAATATTTTTGTGTTTGGGTTGGATTTTCCCGTGTTTATTATTAAATCTACTTTTTTCCCGGGTGCTCCAGTTTCCCCCGATTGCTAAAGACCCGTACGCGCAAGCGAATTATTGAAATACAATTAAAACCTATGTTTGTCCCGATACGACCTAGTTTATGTCGAGTGGTCGTTACCCCCCCCCCCTCTCTCTTTCCCTCTCTCGGGGTTCACGGTGGCTAAGTGGATACGGCGCTGGTTCGCTAGCCTGGAGGTCGAGTGTTCGATCCCTGCATTTCCGACAAGATTTCCCCTTGTCAGTGATACAGGAGGGCCTGACAAGGACAGCTGCTTAGTCGTTCGGATGGGACGAAAAAACGAGGCCCCGTGTACACAACGGAGTGCACGTAAAAGATCCCTTAGCAGTTGGAATTCGATATAAGAGCCATATTCCCGAAGCAACGGCCCGAGAAATCCCTCTCTGGCCATTGCTGGAATGGCGTCTGTTTCTTGAACTTACGCGGGAATGTGTCTATTCTTTCCATTCAATCAAATCTATCACTTACGTAAAGTAACATGACAGTCCGTCGTTTAATCTTGGGTCTTCCTTAATATTTTGGACAAAGATTTAAGGTATTAAAAATGTTGAAAGTATTTCGTTACCATACAGTAGTGTTTACTTTACGTCAATACCGATAGCCTCGTTTGTCACGCAATTAGTTTTACTGCAATATCCTGCTATGCGCTGGTTAATATAGCATAAAAAAACGTGCAGCCATGACGTAACGTTATGTAGACACAGTTGTCCTAATTAAACGTCCTGTTTTAAAGGTAACGAAGTCAGTGATTGGTCAGTAATAGGACCACTGACCAGTCATAATTAGTGACAATAATACCCAATCAGTCCAGCAGGGAGTAGTGGGATTAGCTCTAATCAAACGGAACACTGCGAGGAGGATGTATAAGAGCAGGCCGTAGAAAGGGGGTGGGTGGATGTCCGAATGGTAAGCACGTGCGCGCTGTATCATAAAGCCTGTCATTGAGTCAACTGGCGTGGGTTCGAATCCCCGGTTGTACGTGACAAGGAGTAGGGTTGCCTGTTCAACCTCGTGGGTTTTCTCTCCCCCCCCCCCCCTGCTAAAGACCCCAACGCGCAAACGAATTATTAAAATGAAATGAAACCATATGTTAGTCCCGAAATGACCTAGTTGCGTCGAAAGGAAGTTAAACCCCATTCTCTCTCTCTCTCTCTCTGGCAAGAACAATGGGTTGTTACGTGCATTAATTGAATACTGGAGTATATAACACATCACGAAGAAGAAACAAAAGCTGTTGGGTTTCCCTGAGTACAAAGAAATGATAACAAGAGAAGAAGAATTATATCAATATCCAACAACAGGTCAGACGAGGTTAGATCTCTTACATAAACCATAAACTTTAATTAAACACAACACAAAGAAACACGCAGGTCATGACGGCTTACGTCAGAGTTGTTTTAGTTTAATCATTTTAGACCGGTGGTACGCTTTTTGTTATACTTATAATGTACTTTGGAGATAGCAAAAGATGATTAAAACGTATCCGTTCGACCATCTGCCAGCCAACCCGCGCCAACCAACCTCTTTGGCATACTGCACAGTGCACACAGCGACCCAACTACGTGATACTCAGCCGGAGCTAGCAGTAGATAGGCAGCCTAAGTTTCGGATGCCTCTTTGGTACAAAATTATTATTGATTTGTTAAATGCCTTGATCAAGTTCGGGAATCAACATTTTCTGCTTAGATTAAGAATAGATATCATTTTGATTGGCGATACTTACTGTGAAATATGTATATGGGGGGGGGGGGGGAATGAAATGAATGTTGACAATCTGTGACGTCGGAGGCACGAGGCTTCCCAGCGACCGATGTAGCGCGATAGGGGGAGTGTGTGTGTGTGGGGGGGGGGGGCACGTCCATATTTTTTTTTTTAATTTCAGCTTTCTGTAAACACTGTTTTGGCATATGTTACGGGGTTAAACTAAAACATCACACCAATACATGCCTAGTAGGGGGGATTTTTATGAAATGAAACAAAACTTGATCACATAACTTTAGTTTATGAGGATGCACATTTGACTATCAACATGTTGACTACAGTACTCTATATGGGCCTATACATAAACACATTGACATTTACACGAAGGTTGTCTGGATAGATATTTAAAGTATTTTGTACATTTTGTGTACTATTAATGGATTGCAAAAAGTAAACATAAGTGTTTGTGTTTCAATATGTACATTGTTTAAGTATTATTTTTTAATTTTTTTTGGGGGGGGGGGCAAGTGTATTCAGCCCCCCCCCCCCAATATGTGACGCCCATGGTTGGAATGTTCTAATTTTGATTAACAACTTCCTGCTCGATGCCTTAAAGTAGATAAACGTGCACATAATTAATGAATGAATGAAATGGGGTTTTACGTCCTACGCTTAAGCACCTAACCTGGGCTAATTGGAGACGGGCATACGCCATACAGTGTGCTATGAGGGAAATTTTGACGGACAGCGGCGCTACGGCCTACTCCTATATCGAATTCCAACTGCCAAGGGATCTTTTAGGTGCACTCCAATGTGTACACGGGACCTAGGTTTTTCGTCCCATCCGAACGACTAGGCAGCTGTCCTTGTCAGGCCCTCCTTCTGCATCGCTGACAAGGGGAGAAATCACGCCGAAAAATCGAGATGAACTTTCTCGGCCTATGCAGGGATCGAACACTCGACCTCCAGGCTAGCGAACCAGCACCCTATCCACTTAGCCACTGTGATCTCCCCACATAATTAATGACTTTTATCTATTTATTTTGTATGCGCCGAGAATCGAGATCCCGTGTAAAGCCTCGCGTGCACGTAAAATAACTCTTTAATGACCATTGAAATTCGATGAATAGTAGACTGAAACGCAGCTGTCTGGGCGAAATTTTCAGACGGGTTCATAAAGTTAGAAAGTTTAATCTGCTTAAAATACAGATCTATAATTCGTTTTTTTTTTTTTATACTTTCGATGGCCTTCACTACATGAAGATCTGACCAGTTGTACTGAGAGGTCGCATCAGGGGTCATACGAGCGAATTTTGACCGCTTAACGTCAGACATTGATAATCAATCAGCGTTGACATTACCCACAGTTCCCTGCAGAACACGCCAATAATTCGCCATAACAAACCGCTTCACATTAACTAGAACGCATGTTATATAACAACTCTTCCAGATCCTAGTGTTGTGAAGACATGTAAAACGAAATTTCGAACTATAAAAAACGAACCAAAATAGGGTATGTGTTTTAGTCAGCTTGTAGAGGGTTAAACCCCATTTCATTTTTAATACACTTGTTCGTGACAATGAGTAGGGTCGGCAAGCGAATTATTGAAATAAGATTAATTATTATGTTAGTCCCGAAATGACCTAGTTTGTGTCGTGTGATCGTTAAACGCCACCCCCTATCTCTCTTTCTCTCTCCCCTCTCTCTCTCTCTCTCTCTCTCTCTCTCTCTCTCTCTAAAACACTCCATATGGTCACTCTGGACACTGGTCATGCTAGACACTATAGGAAAGAGATTACAAGAAAATACTTGACCCAGTATGTAACTGACATAAAGAGAGATCGTATGGCAATGATATGCCAGGCTTGAATTAATTAATGAATAGCAACTATAGGAATATCACGGGGGCATAAAACCTCTGATGTTGAAATGAAATGAAATGGGGTTTAACGTTCTCATGTTCTGCTGTGAACTGGTCTAATGAAGACGGACATACGCCATACATTGTGCTATAAGGGATATTTTTCCCGAACAGCGGTACTACGGCCTACTCTTAGGTCAAATTCCAACTGCCGAGGGATATTTTACGTGCACACCTAAGTGTACACGAGACATCGGTTTTCCGTCCCATTCCAGCGACTAGACAGCTGTTATTGTAAGGTCCTTCGTCCTGCACCACTGACAAGGAGAATCCCGATGAACTTACTAAGCCAACACCGGGAGGAGACTCGTGTTATTCAGGCTAGCCATTCAGCGTCTTACTCACTTAGCCACCGTGGCTTCCTTCAAACTGCAGACTATAGGCTTTGGCAGACCTAGTGGACCGGTCTGTCACCTATTACCTGATAAACTCTGGATACAAGTCAAAATGTCGATTGATCTCCCCTGTATGCGTTGTATCCGCCCAAAGAGTGTACAACTAAAATGGCAGAAAAAAAACACCCAGTATCATATATATAATAATGAAATGAAATGAAATGGGGTTTAACGTCCTACTGTTCTGCTCCTAACCTTGGCTAATGAAGACGGCTATAATAATGAACTAATGACTATAATAATAACAATAACAGCTTTATCACAGACGATCTGAAATCGTTTAAATAAACAAATGGTGGTCAATAAGACGAGAATGGAGATTGATCGCATAGAAATAACTGATTAACGGAGAGCTCAGACACCATGGGTGTGCTTCACTAATAAACTTCCTGTAAAGATGCATTATGTTAGAGATAAATCTGACTAGTGTAGGTCATTTTATTCTGGCTTCAGATGTCTTATAATTTATTAATTGGACATTTATTAAACATACATTATGCAAGAGCTAAATCTGCCTATTGCGGGTCTTTCTTTAGGCCTGAAATATTATCTAAATTATTGATTAGACATTATCGACGATTAGAAAAAGAACTGGCAGTGTTTACTATAATAGTTAAAAACAAGATAAAGTAAAAAAAAATTTCAGTCAAATTGATCCACTCTGTTCCGAGAAAGTCGCGAGTGAATTTTCGACCTATCCTCGATCATCATTACTAGATTCGGTCCGATAAAAAACATAGTCTCTATTATCCATTTCATGATTAAATCATGAATGAAAGTTGAACCGCAAATCGGATCCTAAATCCAGTAAATATCGCAGGCTAGCGTTGACATGTATAGTTGATTATGGAAGATTAATAGTTAAAAACTGGATAATGTAAAGGGAATATGCTGAAAATTTAAGTCCATTTTCTACCCTCTCAACCGAGATATTGGCTGAAGCCTGTGCGATGAAATCATAGTCTCGACTATCCATTTTTGGATTTTATCATCAATGAACGTTGTGCAACAAATCGGATTCAAATTCAGTGAAAATCCGACACATCAGATGGCATCCAGAGTTGATTAAGGTCTTTTCATGTTAATAAACAACTACTTAATAGCTTATAATATAACACTTCAGGCCCAAATAATGACCTGCAATGGCAGATTTAGCTCTCTTGCATATTGTGTTTAATTAAGATTATTTCCATATGCAGGGGCCATTAATAATTGTTTATAAAAAAAACAGTCGCTTTAGAAAATGGCGTTAAAGTTCACTATCTTAAAAGCTCGAGCCTTTATTTAATATGACGTCTGTTAATGTCATATGTCACATGGTACTGTCTTTTTCTCACTAATTAGCTATATTCACGCTGAGCGGAAATCTTACACCAATCGACGACCGTCCCCGCTTCTTCTAATTCTCTACTAGTTGGTCAAGATATAAATACCAATAAAGTATAAAGTATTAAAAGATTCTTTTGATTTCAATGCCGGATTTACGAATAAGCTTGGCAGACTGAAGCCTAAGGCCTCGAAATTTAGGGTGTATAATATTTTTGACACTGTATAAGCCTTTGTTACACGCACTGCAGTCATTAACATCGGCCTTCTTCAATTGCGGAGGTGAGGAATTGTGAGGGGCCTCATAATTGGAATATCCTAGGGCCTCTCTCCATGCCGAAGGAATTTGCAATATACTGGATGATATAAAAAAATATGGGCCTACACACACTGTCTATTGAATTGTTTTTGTGCTTTAAAAATGACAAGACTGTGTATAAGTTAATAATAATATATAATATTTATTGATTAAAGGATCTACACTTCGTTTCAGAGTGCTGTGCAAATATAAATAAGACAGTTTACACTTTTAAAAAACAAATTAAAACAAACGACTGACTAGACTATCAATTGCATTGTTTTTTAAAATAGAATGTTTTTAGTCCGGATTTAAAAGTCACTAGATTTGGTTATTGACGCACACTGCGTGGAAGCTCGTTCCGCAAGAACGGGGCAACCACGGAGAAAGCCCTCCAGGGGTATCTCTTGATGGTAGTTCGTGGATTTCCCTTTGTCTTCTTGTGTTCGTCCGTTCTAACAAGTGTTACATTGTTCAAGTCACCAGGTCGCAAACTGCGATTTCTGGGAACATAGCGCTCAATCAGTGAACTGAGATAATGCGGAGCATGACCACTTAGAATTTTAAAACGAATAACATAATTTCGAAATTGATACGGAATTCAACTTTTAACCAATGTAAATCGTACAGAATTGGTGAAACTTCATCGTACTTTCGTGATCTTGAGATCAACTTCTGGACAAATGTAATTTAGACAACTGATTCTGAGGAAGACCAACCAGCAAACTATTACAGTAGACTAATTCGATGAAACAAAAGCGTGAATTAGTTTTTCAGTCGTAGCATGGTCGAGAATATTCCTTATCTCACTGATTCGAAATAGAGCAAAGTAAGCAGACTTGGAACTTGCATTAACTTGCGACGTCATTAGACCGTCATCGTCAAACATGACACCCAAATTTCTAACAGACTGTGAAGGAGTGATTATACAACTGCCGACTCTGAGGCTGTCCAATTTCACTGCATCTAGTTTCAGGACTGAGGTAAAATGAACCAACTCGGTCTTGTCCTCGTTCAGGATCAGCAGATGCGACTTCATCCAGTCTCGAACCTCATCAGTACAAGCTTCGAGAGAACCAATATATGTTGTAATATAGAGCCGTGAATCATCTGCATAGAGCATAGCATTTACACCATGTTTACTGAAAATGTCTTCAAGTGGACTAGTATATAAAGTAAACAGGATTGGTCCCAATACCTATCCTTGTGGAACACCAAATTCAAGGTATAACTCGCGGTAAGCTGGCAAGAAATAAATGGAAACTCGAAAATGGCGATTTCATAAATACGAATGGAACCAATTCAGCACAGTACCAGTAAACCCAAAACGTTCTTGAAGAATATGCAGTGAAACCGTATGATCAAGCGTATCAAACGCAGCAGGCAAATAAAGCATTACAAGAACCACGTCCTTTCGATCGTTCAATGCACAATGTACATCATTCTGCTCCCGCAGAAGTGCGGTCTCGGTACTGTGGTAAGCTCTGTATGCTGACTGATACTTCATGTGCGAATCGTTTTCACTCAGGTACTTGGTAATTTGAGTCACAACGATTTTTGCAGATATTTCGACAGAACAGAAAGGTTAGAAAAAGGACGGAAATTTTTCAGAATGTTCACATCTAAACCTGCCTCTTTCCATAAAGGTCTAACAACCGCTTCCTTGAAACTATCAGGGAAAATTCCTGAAGACAGTGATACTACTGAATGAATAACGACGATACACTGCACGGATTGAGACCAGTTATTCCCCCGGAATGTCAAATCCATGACTGTAATTTCCCTGATGATCAAGATGTATTTCGTAAGTGAAGCATCTGGCTTTGTTTTTTGGCCTTAAATGTTTTATAATTATTAATTAGACGTTTATTCACGTGGCAAATACATAATTAACTCTCTAAACGATGAGGTGGTCGTGATATTGAATGAATTAAAAACGCTTATATGTGGATAATCGATACTTTGTTTATTGTCGTAGCATCAGTACCCTGGCAATAGAGACTACCGTGTCAATATATTCGTTTTTCATTATAAATTTACGAACTACTATAGCAAGAACGACCAACTCATTATCTTTTCTTTACATAATGCATCTTTATCGTTATAACCCAATATGTCACAATCATCTGATAATAAAAATGAAATGAGGTGGGATGGGATGGGTTCGTTTTCGATTTTTTTGTTCTGGTCAGTGGAGTCTATAGGATGTCGTGTCATTTTGACACGTGATTTCCCAAATGGATTCATGTTTACTCCAATCTGATTAAAAAATACATATCTATATTTCGTTTCGTTTTTTATAATTTCAATGGCCTACACTACATGTAGATCTAACAAGTTATAGTGGGAGTTCACGTTTTATGACGTCGGGTACCAATCAAGCGACATTTGACCCGATAACGACAGTCATTCAGTTAACCAATTAGCGACCGTCATGCCTTTTAAAATCTACTTTTGCTTTGTTTGGATTTCGATCGCTGGCAAAAAAGGTCAAACGCTTGATTCGGCAGACCATTTGGTTGGCTGAACCCTCATTTCATGCAGAACACGAGTTAAATAACAAGTCTTCCAGATTTAAGTGTATTAAGCCACGTAAAAACGAAATTTTGAACTATAAACAAACGAAACGAAATTTGATCTGTGTTTTAATCAGATTGACGTTTTCGTATTATCGTGAAAGTTCTAATTTTTACAGCAGAAAAAAATACGCGGGAGAAAAAAGGGAATCCAGATTCTGGGTCACAAACCTTGGATTGCGACGGCGAAGCTTTTTTCGTGGGGTCGTCGCGGCTATGTTTTCATGTCAAGCCTACAAATCTCTGATTTATAGACATACACCAGTCAACTAGCCACATTGCCAATCGTTTTCTTCTCTCACGCCCACGATTTTCTTCCTCAGTGTCCCATTGCAACATTTTCATCTAAAAATGAAACTAGAAAAGATTTAGAGGATTCCCACTCTATATATACCGAGATGTTGGTGATTTTGTAAATAATGATGGCGTTTATATTGCCCTCTGATAAGATAAAGTGACTTGCATTCAATCAGATGTTCGTATTTAACGCCTATCTAATTCAAATTGATTACCCTATCAGCGAATTTATCGACACCGATTTCCGAAGCGATTACCCCAAATCGCTAAATCACTTCCAGGTGCGATTTCGCGATTTGATCGGGTGATCACACGGGTTTCTTCCATCGACGTCCAGCCAAAAGAACTGTTTACAGTTAATCGGCGCATTTAACCATCCCGCCAAAGTAGGTTGAAATAGGTTAATGAGATCTCCTTTAAATTTAGATCGATTTGGCAAGTCGATAAAAACGCCTTAGTAGGCATAAAAGGTGACTTTGTTCTTCGAGGGGTTTCTGGAATGGCAGTGGGGGTGAATGGGTGTGTGTGGTTAGAGGAAGAGATGGGGAATTTGATCAAAGATTTCCAGACAACTGGGCTTCGGTTGTACGCCTCATCCGAAAGACTAGGCACACACCCCGCAGGCGTCACCCTGACAAGTGCGAACCTTTCTCGATAAACCCCGATGGTTCTTCCCGGCCTTGAGAACAAAGTGGTTTAATAGTCATAGCGAGGTGTGTTGTGATACGTCCAGGTCTATCTGTATGGCGGGGTATCGGGTTCAAAATGCGATCTAGAGTAAAAAGTAGAAAATCAAAAGTCAAAAGAAAAATTTCTTACTCTAAATGGAAATTTTCGTGTTGAAAACATATACCGCTATGGTTTTCAGCCTAATATGTCCACCTTTTCAACTTTAAGTCGTAAATATTATACTTTCAACAACAGGATTTCTACTTTCAATAATCAATTTTTGACATTCGACTTTCAACTTCAGATTTTCTACTCGAGATATTCTGCTCAAGATTTTCTCCATGCATATTACGGAAATAAATTTGATCACATGTGACATGACTATTTCTGCATGTCATTAAAATACGGTAGAACGAGGTCCCTTGAAAACGTTACCGTGCACGTTAGGAACTTTTGATAGTTGAAATTAGAACTAAAAGTTGGTAGAGCTCCGTTGTCAGAGCATACTTTCATTTATAGCACATTACCCGGTTGGCGCAGAAAAGTAGGACATTAAACCCCATTTCATTTCATTTCTAATCGGCCCGGGTAAATGTCGAGACGTGTTGGTCTATCTGTTTTTCTTCACGCTCTAGTAATCTCCACTATTCATTATTCAAACCAAACAAATTTTTTAATCGATTCTTAAACTCACGGGGGAAATATGTACACAATTGATTTTAGCTAAAATAAACAAAAAGTGTAACTTCTAATGTTTGCTTAAATACATCTGGTGTCCTTTCAAGGCCGTATGTAGGATTTTAAAAGTGGGGGGACAGCAGAGTGGTAGGGCGCCAATATAATGCCCAAATTACTGATATTGATCATGATCAAGTACATCATTTTATAATTGAAAGATTGTCGATTTTGCTGTGGAGAAGGGGTGGGGGCGCCATTTCTCAGGGCGCCTTATTTTTCTGGGGGTACAATGTACCCCCTGCAACCTCGCTAGATATGACCCTGTGTCCTATAGGTTAAACAAGGTAAATCAAATAGGATGCCTGATCCTCCGAGTATACGTAGGTCTTCTCAAACATTGCGGACAACCGTGTTTATAGTTAGTAGTCTTGGTTAGATCCTCAGACGAACCACGGGAAATCTTTATTATTTCTCAATCCCGTCTTCCGTATGTCTAAGGGGGGGGGGGGGTGTTGGATGACCGAATGGTTAGCACGTGCCTGTCATTGAATCAACTGACGTGGTTTCGAATCCCCGGCTGTACGTGATAAGGAGTAGGGTCGCCGGTTTCCTCCCACTGCTAAAGACCACTATCGCTTTCTATTCCGACTTCCACTTATCTGGGGAATGCGATATCGCTTTCAAACTCGACTGCCAATGTTTCGGTTTTATAGTTCAAAATTACTTTTTACTTGTATTTATTGCACTAGGATATGGAAGTGTTGTGTTCTGGCGTGTTCTGGATGATGTGAGGGATTAGCCAATGAAACGGTATGTTACAGCGAGCTCTCTGGGTAATACACAAGCAACACCACTGCTGATTGGTTAAACAAATGTCTGACGTCATACGTCCAAAGATCTCTCGTGTAGTGTAGGCCATCGAAAGTATACAAAAACGAAACGAAATATAGATCTGTATTTTAATCAGATTGATTTTGGGTGTATCTTGTGCAAGCGGGCCAGCTAATCCAGGTCGCTCGAGTTCACTGTAATGTGTGTCGTGTGTCACGAACCAGGCTATACATTATTATTATTTCTAATATACGCAATACCTATATATTCTCGCGTGCGCGCGACACATGCATCAGCATGCACGCTACTTCATCTTCCCCAACGGAAAAATATCTTTCCGTGTTATATAGCCACAATTCTAAATCTAACCCTTCAGAATAGTTTTAGATAAACCTAACCCTAGGGAAAATATTTTTGCGTTGGGGAAGATAAACCTTTATGCCATCAGCATAAAACACATGGCATCCTTCTCACTTGAGGACTGCCCATACCACACTGATCCCGCAGTGAATATTCGCTTGGCCGCTAGTCGGCTGTCTTTAACTTTGTAAACAAATTGTGCCCATACATGTAGCTACACAAGGCTTACGCATGCGTAAAGCTATTAAAACATTTATTGTAGTTTGTAAACGAAAAGATATAATCACAAGACTTAGGTTTAAACTAAACTAGCAGCGATTGACACTTTCTTGTGGGAGTGGGAGATGAAAAATGGGGTCAAACGCAAAGGATATGTGCTAATGAAGAAGAAGTGTTGATGGACACTGGCTATCTAATTGTCAGTTATCAACCCGTATTGATCTGCTATCATGGTAAAAACTAATCAGAATTTCGGGGAACCCGGGGTCATCTGACACCCTCGTTATTGCAGCTTCAGATATCGACATGTTTCTAAGTTGATAGTAGAAGAATTTTATTGATGACAAGCAAGTAAAGGCAATTAAAGTTTGTTACTACATCCGAGATGCTTTTTAGCTTCAGAGCTGATTCTTTGTTTGTTTCGTACGCTAAACAGCGGGGGTCGAAAGTAAAATGTCACATACGCGTCATAGGTAAAGGATGCCGGGGCTTCTGGTCGTCGATTTAGGGTTTTTTCACCCCCTCTGGAGATTTTGACCAAAACGTTAAGAATCTGATCAGTGATCAACCAAAATCTGTGTCGCGTGGACTTTAATAAACTGTACAACGTTTCGAAAATCTCTTGACGTCGGGGTGACGGACACCCACAACCCTGCATTTCGGGATAACGTGTAGTATAACAAAACAGAGGGGTTCGTCCCATTCGGCAAACCTCGACAGATTCCGGTACCCTCCGTAACCCTACATCTTGACTCGGATGTATGACAGTAAGTGATATGTACCTACGACCATACATTTCCGATGCGGCTAGTCGACTACCGATTTACTTTAACAGGAAAACGTGCCGCTTTTACAAAAAAGTCCCAAAATGGCAGCCATTTTATAGTTTGTTTATATAATCTCCACGGGGGCAGCCATTTTTTATCCGGGTCCTTTAAAATAGTTCCAAAATGGCGGATTTGTTATACATCCGAGTCTAGATGTAGGGTACCGGAATCTATCAAGATTTGCCGAGTGGGGTTCGTCCAACCAACCAGTCTATTAACTGAATAGTTCTTCATAATAACTGAACTTTATGGATTTACTACTTCTTAGTTTATTACATGCAACGTTTCAATACTCTTACATGTATCTTTATCAAGCAATAGTCCTTTACAATTATTTTTAGTAGAAACATGCCCACGTAGAAGATCATACTCACACATTTATCATTTGATTCAAGAGAGAGAGAGAGAGAGGGAGAGAGAGAGGGATGTGATTTAACGTCCACTCAACACAACTAGGTCATTTCGGGACTAACATATGGTTTATTTTTTTTTCAATAATTCGCTTGCGCGTAGGGTCTATTTTAGCAGTGGGAGGAAACCGGAGTGCCCGAAGGAAACCACGAGGTTGAGAAGGCGCCCCTATCTCCATGTCACATACGCTCACACTGGGGCTCGAAACCACAGCCGCAAGCCAGAAGTGACCGGCCAGCTAGAGGTAGAAGCGCGGCCCCCATTGAGAGTAAATGATAGTCGTGGGGTTGTAAGCTGAAACAGATGCTATTCACCAAATGTGGCTTCTCTTTGTTGAACTATAAGTGTTGTTTTATGTAGAGAATATATTTACACATTTATTATTTTTACTATAAAAATCATGTTATTGTCGGCGATATCACTTCGGTGGAAGCGGACGTAATATCACGGGCGTGGTGACACTTTGTATAGTACTGCCACGGATTTTGCCAGAGTGGTCGGATGCTCTCACAAGTAGAGCAGTGTCTTATCTTTCGGATGGGACGAAAAACCGAGGTGTTGTGTAGGCGTTGGCGTGCACGTAAAAGAACAGTTAGAATTGTAGACCGTAACTCCGCTGTCCGGGTAAAACTTCCATGACACTTGACGCGACCTTCCACGGTGACTGGTCAGGTCTTCGTGTATAGTGTACACCGTCGGAAGTATTAAAAAGCGAAACAAAATACAGATCTGGGTCCGTATTCAAAGGTTTTCTAAAAGTTAAGTAAAAGTTAATTTTTCCACTTAACCAAGTGTCTTACCTTAAATCGGTATCCAAAGGCTCTATTTTACATATACTTGGCTATGTGAAAACTTAACTCCACACTTAAATTGTGGAAAACTCACATTCGCCAAATATCACTATACTCTGTTAAATTCTTAGTTTACATTACTTGGAAAATGTTTGTCGAAATATTCTATCGTAACACATGAAAATAGTATGATTATGATTTGGGATAAATTATGAGAGTGTGCATCCTTTGTCGGAATGGCTGTTTTCATAGACTTTTTTTAAAATCCCATTTCAATACATTACAATAAACAGTGGTAGTATATAACGATGGATACTGTAAATTATCCATTAAATCCTATTTTACTTGTCCAGCGGGTTCGAAAATAGGTTTAAATCCAAGTTACATTTGAAAGTGTTTACGTAAAGCTTTTCAAACCATGTAGTTGAGTTTTTCCGATTTTTAAAATTCGGTGTGTTAAGATGAAATTTGTATCATCAATTAATTGGAATATTGTAAAATAGTACAATTTGTTGACCAGAATAAAGGTTGGGACATATTATTCAGTTACAACAAGACTGGTATTGGGGCTTTAAGTTAGACGACATTGTGTACATGTAACGGGGTGTTCTCATCCAGCTCAAAATATTGATTAAGGGGATTAAGGGTTTAGGGCTGGGGGATTATGGTCTGTAGCTGAAATGTGTTCACCTAATTAGATATGGATTAACCGTTTAATAAGTGGCATGTGAACTGTGTTTAATAAGTGCCATGTGAAATTGTAGTTTACTTGCCCATATGAAATATATATTTTTAATGTTGATGCTCATTTCATAGTGCTATTTAGTTAAAAAAAAAATATATATTAAGTTTTTCCATTCACATTAAAGGTGTTAAAATAAACATTTTTACTAATAAATGTTGAATAAAACATTATCAAGTAATTTTTTGTTTTACTATAAGGTTTAACCTAATGAAAATAAAAGTGCCCAATGTGAAACAGACTACAGCTAATCCTTCTTTAGAAATTCCAATTAACACCTTAGTCACGCTAACATGATTATTTAAGTTTTGAGCTGGATGAGAATGAACCCATGTAACTACCTTCATTTTAGATTTTCAAAAGCCTGGCATTGACGGTGCATTGTGTGTACGAAAGATCCATGTTGCATTATATTTTACCCGAATAAATACTACCGATTATGTATATATGGGAATCTGTTGTAAAAATAAATCATGCCTTGCTTCTAGCCGTAGTATAAATAATTTCTAAAACTTTATAAGACCATGTCATCACAAATATTATACGACAATCGTGGAAACATGATTAAGTATGTATACGAACATGATCAATGATAGATGATCGGAAAAAGATATCCTTAACTATCTAGGTGGTAATAACCCTTTACTCTATATGGCACCACAACATCAAAGCTGCCGACGAAAAAATACATTTAAGGCCAGCTACGCTCGTCGACATTGTCTTTATTTCAATCTGAATCCCCTAACTTTTAAAATCACCATTACGGGACTACTACTATTGCGTTAAAAGAAGGCATTATAATCTCACAGGTAGGCCTACCGTATTTCCTCAAATACAACCCGGGCCTCGATTAAAACCCGGGCCTCGAATAGAACCCGGGGGTAAGGGGGTGTTGAGATTAATACAACCCGGGTCTCGAATAGAACCCGGGTCTCTAATATAACCCGGGTCTAACGTAAAAACTGAATACTCTCTGTCAAAATACAAATTAATTGATGATCCCTGCACAGGAAGTAGAATTGTCCAATGTCACGCACGGAGAGTTTAGCCTTCGCAATTGCAAGACCAACCCTGTCTGCTTGTTTTACTTGTCCAAAATGTCACTCCTATAGAAGAATTTGAAGCATTAATTCGGGTCAGAAAAAATACCACCCGGCCTCGATTATAACCCGGGCCTCGAATAGAACCCGGGGGTCGGGGGGTGCTGAACAAAAGAGAACCCCGGGGTTGTATTCGAGGAAATACGGTACCTCCCATAGGTCACTTAAAGTTAAGTGGGTATTTCTGACTAAAACTGGCCTTTGAATACCACATAAAGACTAACACTTAAAAGATAAGGCAGTTTAAAGGGACTGTCCCGAATAGAACAGAGCCTCGAAAATAAAAGTCCTAGTACGTATTAAATTTAAACGCCAAAATATAGAAGACTGGTGTATATACTCTGACTCAAAATTTCAGCTCAAAATATTGAGTCGTTTGGACATGAGCGTTAAGACCGCTTATCCGGACTCGTAACTCTTTTCAGATTTTGGGTCAATTCTTTCATTTGGTGACCCGATAATCGATTCCCGTACCTTTAAAGGTCTACATGGTGAATGGTCCAGGTGCTGTACTTGATAACAAAAGGTAAATTTCACAGACGCATAATACAGTTTGAGGATTGGACTCCATTTCAAGATGGAGACTGTTGGTTTAAGTTGTTTGAAAACGTATCACATATATTGAGTTAGTTGCTCGGCCCTAAGGTAGAGGGCCCCGAGGGGATCTTAATGGATTTTAACACAAAATTAAAGAGTTTTATTCTCAAAAACATTATCGGGATTGACCCTTTAACTTTAAGGGAAAATTTATACTTAACAGTGCCCTTGAATACCACTTGAGACTTGACCTTAACTTACAGGAAGTTACGTATATTTAAGTGAAAACTAGTAGTTAAGTGACTTTCTTAGACTTAAGATATCCTTCGAATTTTTTGAATCAGATTTTTCCTGATTAGCTGCATATTCCTGAAGCACTTGCCCGAGAAATCCCTCTCTGGGATTAGCTCTAATCGAACGGAACACTGCAAGGAGTATGATGGGTTAGCCGTTGATTATCAATAACACCGAGATTGTCTATCCTGGAACCTTTCAAAATCTGTCCAGGGGCGCGGAATGTTGATGACTGGGCTTAATTGTTATTATTTATTTAGCAATTTGTTGAATACCGTGACCTTTTAAATAGTTTGAGATATCGTGGTCGTAACAATGGCGGCGTGGTATTGCCATCTATTGACTGTGGTAATGATAAGTTGATTATTCAAACTTCTCGAGGGATTATTCTAATAGGTTATCGTCAGGCCAGTGTTTGTTGATGCCTATATATATGCCATTGATACTCTTTATATATATCAATAGCATGGCCTTCGATAAATATTGGCATACTGCACACAGCGCTCCACCTACGTCATACCAGAATAGAATATTCTCAGTTGGAGCTATTTGTAGATAGGCAGCCTAAGTTTGGGATGAAATATTGGCAGCCGCGGTGACTACGGAGTAAGACAGATCAAGAAATGGGGTTTATCGTCTACTCGACACAAACTAGGTCATTTCGGGACTAACATATGGTTTAATTTTATTTCAATAATTCGCTTGCGCGTAGGGGTCTTTAGCAGTGGGAGAAAATTGGAGGACCCGGTGAAAACCCACGAGGTCAGACAGGCGACCCTACTCCTTGCCACGTACAACCGGGGATTCAAAACCACGCCAGTTTACTCAATGACAGGGCATCCAACCCCCTCACTAAGTAAGATGATTGGTCTCTAACCAGGCGGGCCCGGGTTTACTCTCGGTGTTGGAACAAAAAGTTTTCCGGACCTGACAATGAACAGTGTCTTGTCAAAAAACCATGACAATTGGAATTGGAAATAAGTTTAGGTCGTAGTACCACTGACCGGACAAAATTTCCTTCAAAGCACTGTCAGTCATTATTAGTCCAGACGGTGCAGAAAGGTGTTCTCTTCTTCTGTTTCTCTTTTTCTGGACGGTGGGTTTGTGGCCGATTGGTAAGCGAGTGCGCGCTGTATCATAAGGTTTGTCACTGAGTAAATTGGCGAAGGTTTCGATTCCCCGGTTGTACGTGGCAAGGAGAGGAGTAGCCTGTCCAACCTCGAGGGTTTTGTCTGGGTCCCCCGGCTTCCTCCTATTGTATAAGGCCCGTACGCGCATGTAAATTATGGAAATAAAATTGAATCATATGTTAGTCCCGATATGACCTAGTTTATGTCGAGTGGACACTCTCTCTCTCACTCTCTCTTTTTGTGGACAGTTCAACCGTTCAGGACCACACCTTGACGAAGCTCACTAGAAACCATGGATTGTTCTGGATGGAGTCAACTATATTATCCCCATACCGAACGAAAAACACAAGTGAACAAACTTATATTTAATTTCAAATATTTTCTGGGGTTCTTTGCGGTGACGATGAAGTTCTGCGCGACAATGATTTGGACATTGACTTAATAATTGGCCTGTTCGCAGCCCAAAACCCCACAATAGGTATGCGTTTCATCACCCCTTGGACTTATTAAGGGCAGTCCAAATCCTCAAATGGCGGTGTGGAACAGTTACAGGGGTCTACAACTCCGAAGATTGTTGAAAGCTGGTAGCAATAATGTTTTATAAATATGCCTAATGAAGCCACAGAATCGTGCTTTTTTTTAAAATTTTTTTTAAAAGTATTTAAGTTGGTTATGCATATATATATACACCCCAAATCGCGTTGGAATGGCCTAGTGGTCTTGAGTGCCGCGTTTCGACCTCTAGCTGAACGGTCACCTCTGGTTTGCGGCTGTGGTTTAGATCCCTATAGTGTGAGCGTATTAATCTTATTTAACCCAAGCTGGAGATATTCTGTGGAAAATCCGGTATTTGTTTTTCGGCCACCGTCAAGACGTCCCTGTTTTGCTACTCCCTAATTGTAGTCTAGTGAAAATACCGAAAGAGCGACCAGTAATTCCTTTAAAGTGCTTTTTGATATTTAATTGTAGAGGGCCCTCCCTTTTACATCATACTGAAAATCCACCGAAATCCGCTTATGGAATAGGGGATCCTGATAAAAAACACAGATCAAAATTTCGTTTTACTTGTATTTACTACACTAGGATCTGGAAGAGTTGTTATATTACTGGCGTTTTGGTTGATGTGAGAGATTAGCAAATAAAACGATATGTCACGGAGACTTCTTGTACGGAACTGTAGGTAACCACTAGAAACGTCAACGCTGATTGATTAATCAATGTCTGGCATCATAGGGTCAAAACTCAAAAGCCGCTCGTACGGCCCCTGACACGACCTTCAAGTCAGATCTTCATATTGTAGTGTAGGCCATTGAAAGTATACAAAATGAAACGATACATATTATATAGATCTGTATTTTAATCAGATTGGGATTTGGGAGTTGTCGACGTGACATTTTACCAGGGGTTTCTCGTTAGATTTTCAGTATGATATACAAGGGAAGTCTTCTACCATCTTCAATAGAAGGCTTGGTCTCGCCTTAACTACGTAGGGGACTACACCTTATCACGCCCTTCACGTAATAGTGTATACTTGTCGATTTCCTTTTCTGTGTGTTATGTGCCACGACCTCTGATTGGACAATGCGTATTAGTCACGTGTAAACACAACGGGCGCAACGGGAATTGTCCATGATTGAAGCAACGGTTAGATATTGTAAAACTCGCGGCCGTTGCTTCAGGAACATGATCTTCTACAAGGGTTTACTGTGGGGTTGACCCTCATATTGGCGTATGTTTACTATAGACTATTGCAGGTACCATCCGGGTCTGTTTATTAAAGTTACACATCAAATCCCTGGTAACAACTCTTCAATTTAGTTTTAAGATAATCTATCAGGAGCTTACCACGTCTGGTTTCCACGATGAAATTCAATTGTCGCTAACATCTCTATGGTATTATTAACCTCCCAAAAGGGTTAGACAAAAATCACCATGTCGTCTAACGTAGTGACAGAGATCAACGGTCCCGACTAACAGATTGTCTGATGACAAGAAGTCATTAGTTCGATAGCTTCTCGTATCAATCGCATTATCCGTATAATAAACCATGGTCTGTCTACTGATTCTCTAGCTTATTTTCTAAGATACCAAAGTTCTTTTTTTAATACGAAACAACAAAAAACACAACAAAGGTGTTTACGTCCCCAATGCCATCTTAACCTTCACACCTACAATTGTGTCCAAGATCGAGTTCCATGTTGATTAGTGAACATGTTTCGGTTTTCTATTCCTTATCACTGCGGGTTGGATGGCCGAATGGTTAGCACGCCCGCGCTGTATCATAAAGCCTACCATGAGTCAACTGGCGTGGTTTCGAATCACCGGCTGTACATGACAAGGAGAAGGGTCACCTGTCCGGCCTCGTGGGTTTTCTCCGGGTCTCCGGTTTCCTCACACTGCTAAAGGTCCCTACATGCATGCGAGTTATTGAAATAAAAATTAACCATAGTTAGTCCCGAAATGACCTAGTTTGTGTTGAGTGGACGTTAAACCCCATTTCTATCTCTCTCTCTACCTTATCACTCTCAAGAAATGAAATTGGATTTAAAGCTTAACACCGATTACAAAAACCACGGAAATAACGTCCTTAACGGTCCCTATACGCATTTTAAATTTGTAGAACAAATATGGCGACTGGCCGACTGCTGACGACTGAAGACAGCAGGGGCCGCCTTCGGCTCGTCAAAATGTTCAACCATAGTTCAACTATGTCTCGACCATGTACACCCGAACTTGAAATGGTTAGACTATAGTCGGGACCATGGTTAACACACCTTTCGAGGTCGGTTGAGGCTGGTCAAGTTAGATTCAAAATAACAGCCCGCGACAAAACATATGTTGTGTTGGAATTTTCATTTGAAGATAGAACCCAAACTACCAATGTTGCCCCAGAACCTGAGACTTATCTAAATTCATATAACATATTTAAGCAGTTTCCAGATGATATATTTTAGAGTGTATAATCATGTTTTGTCAACCAGTTTCACCAAGGCTGATGTCAGACTGAAATTGTGAAAGTGACAGTATTATAGTAAAAATATTTCATCCATTTGTCAATTTTATTTGGAAAAAACGGTTACACAAAAAACCGATATTGTTCATTAGATACAAATTATGTAACTGTAAATAAAACTGGATATTTGGTTGGTTGTTTTTCTTCTATTGTCTGGGCATAACTGGGTCACTAACTCAACTGTAAATAGATTTCTTGTAATCGTCATTTTGATATTCCAACACAAACAAACGATTTTCTTCATTAAATAAAATCAGTTTGATATACATTGTAAATATAAATTATGTAACTGTAAATAAACTCTGGATATTTGGTTGGTTTGTTTATTTTATTGTCTGAGGATAACTCCGTCACTAACTCAACTGTTAGTATATTTCTTGAAATCGTCGTTATCATATTCTACCTCTAGTACAGCTTTTTCAGCATAGTCAGAAACTTTTTTCAAACGTTCCGGGAATTTGTCTCCAAAGAATGATGTGGTCATATCAAAGTATTTATTAAGCAAACTTGCGTTTTCGTTATTAACAGGTTTTGTAGTCTCAGTCACCCAGAACCCCCTAGAGTTCAACGTACAGAGGGTGGTCGGTTCTCAATTTTTGACGAAAATTACTGGGTAATCTATCTCATAAAAAAACAAACTCCCGGTTACGCATGGGTAATGGAGCCTATTGGCTAAAGTCTCGGGAAGTGATGGATCTTACGAAGCCGGGCCAATTTTGCCAGATTCTATTGGCTAAAGTCTCGGTAAGTGATAGATCTTATGAAGCCGGGCCGTTTTTTCTAGATTCTACTAAGCGAGGTTGAAATATATCCCACAATTCACTTGGCACATCTATTATTAGAAACAAAATAGAGACGTTGGAAAAAGCATGAATTGCGATGTAGAATAAAGATGATTGTGAGAAGCCATACGTCTGATTCATGACGAGAGAAAACAAAATTTTAAAGATTGTCATTGTTGACAAGCGAGCTGTTTTGATAGAGCCAGTACGTGGTAACTTAAAAGACTGGATAATCCAGACAATGACCGACTTTCCGTCAAATTTTGCAATCTCCCAAACAGAGTTGTGTCCCCTTGCAGTCTACACTAGCGAGACTTGCGTGGAGAATGCAAATTTTGATGACCCATCCAGACTCATATTCGTAGAATATTTGTTTGGATGATAGAGACTACAGGTTTTGTAGCAGTTCATTGACGAGAACGGCGTCCATTTTGACGACTATGATCGAACTAGCTTCCGTTCGGGAGTAGTGAACTATACTCTGTCCCAAATTGCGTCTTTCGTAGAGTGTGTATACCTAAATAAGCAGAGATATTGTCCAAGGCTGATGGTTTGATAAAATTCCCCGGTAATTCCACAAACACAATGCCAAACCGCCAAACGTGACGATTGTTGATATAACATACTCTCCACATAACTCTCCATCATGGGGGCAGCCATTTTTTTGCATTCGGAACCATTAAAATAGATCAAAAATGGCGAAAATGGTCATACAGCCGAGATTAAGATTCGTAAAATCTATCGAGGTTTTGTAACATAATATACATAACTCATTGTTAAGAGGCTTAAGATTTTAATATTCGTACTGGAACATATACACGTACACAGAATAACTTATAACCTATTTACAGGTGCTGGATAACATATTTACAAATACTTCTGGCTCTCGCCACTAGGTCCGCAAAGACCTTTCTGTCCTGGGATCCAATTGGCAGACCTCCATGCCCCATGGTCCGAGGGCGAGGTCTCTACGTCTCTCTCTCTCTCTGGTCTCCGTCTGTGGTCTGCGGTCTCACTTCTGACTTTTCTAATCAGGCCTATTTATATGGGTTAGCCGGCCTAGGTACTCCGGCAAAACGAGGGACTAGCATATTCAAATACAATATTACATTTTAGATCTCAAATAATATTTTGTCACAGTTTGCCGAATGTGATATTACCAGCCTATCGAATATTTACTGCTTACTCGATGAGCCACGTCGGCTCCCCGGAACAGTATCGACACGGCAACCAGGTATATACATCGTACATGTAATTATACAGGCGTGTCACAGAGTATTAAATACTTGCAATCAATTTAACGGGTGGGCGTTACCCAATATCCAATAAAACCGCTTTAATAGCGTACAGTCCTGCCACACCCTGATCCTCTCCTTTATGCTTGACTCGCTCGTGACATGCGATTATAGGAAATATCATTAGTTGGATCATTAACAGATTGTACGAAATAGTTTTTGTACTCTATATATATTTCTTTGTTTCATTTGGATGCTGATGGTGGTACATGACAATGAAATGAAATGGATTTTATCGCCTTACTGTTCTGCTCCTAAACTGGGCTAATGAAGACGTGCACGGAAATTTTGCCCGGGCATCGGCGCTACGGCCTACTTTTACATCGAATTCCAACTGCCAAGGGATCTACTACGTGCACGCCAATGTGTATATGGGACCTCGGTTTTTAGTCCCATCCTAACGACTAGACAGCTGACAAGAGGAAACCGTAAAATCTGAATGAACTTTCTCGGCCAATGCAGGCATGATACATGACTTGCAAAACAGGTCACCACAATTAAATGGTATTGACCATAAAGCATAGATGATGGCTGCTCGGAAATTCGGTATATCTGTACGTTATAGACTGACCTTGGCGTTAATTTCCTTCCCAAATATGAAATAAGCACCCCTATTCTCCAAAAACTAAGAGGAGAACATTGCCTTGTTTGATCTATCAACCACATGTCATAAACAGATAGAATTTGATGTATATTTTGACAATGATAAGGAATTTTCCAAAATATCACGTTTTTCATACTTTCGATGGCCTACAATACATGTAAAGACAAGTAAAAACGAAATTTGGAACTATAAAACACGAAACGAAATTGGATCTGTGTTTTAATTAGATTGAGTTCACCATGGATCAGACGAGCTCGCTAACCAGGAGATGTTGGGTTTGCTCCCGGGAGAGAGAGAGAGAGAGAGAGAGAGAGAGAGAGAGAGAGAAAGAGAGAGACTAAGACATGGTTTAATTTTTATTTCAATAATTCGATTGCGCGTAGGGGTCTGTAGCAGTGGGAGGAAACCGGAGGAGCCGGAGAAAACCCACGAGGTTGGACAGGCGACCCAGCCAACCCTACTCCTTGCGACGTACAACCGGGGATTCGAAACCACGTCAGTTGACTTAATGACAGGCTTTATGATACAGCACGAATTTTCCGGCTTGGTTTCCTCTTACCAATTAAGCAGGACAGAGGGTCTGGCAAGGAATAAAAACCCGACGTCCCGTGTACACATTGACGCGCGTGTGGTGTTTGATGGGGAAGGTTGAAGAGGGGGGTTGGGGCGAAGGGTGTGGGTGAAAACGCTTTATTTAAAGCGAACATTTCATATTTTCTAAGAAAGTAAAAACATAATTATTTCTATGTCTTTTGCTCAATAGGTTGTCATCTCACTATTATACGACCATAGGTGTCAGTCATTCTCACACTTAACACTCATTTACACCGGAAATAATAACACAATTACCTCCTTATTACCTCCCTTGTTTTCCTATTACCCATCATGGAATAGCTATCTGCAAACGTTTGAATTTGAAGTTGAAAATGATATTTTTGCCAATTCTCAACTGGCAACTGGCAATAGTGAATTATATAATTAATAGGACTATTCTTTAACAAGGTAGGACTGTTTATAGATATCATCTATTTTAGGTCTTTATTTTAATGAAATTGTTACTTTAATGTCCATTACTTCCAAGGACATGTTACCGCGGACAAAACGATAGGTCTATTTGGTTAATTGATTTCTACCTGCAGGCTGGCTGTGATCTCATCAATTGTTAACATAAATGTTAAATTGATATACTGTGTGCTGCGATAAAATATTACCAATGTCAAATAACATGAATCATTTATTCGCCCGCCACCGGCTGTGGTAAATTGATATCCAGATTCCAGAACGACAACTGCACTTATTAACGATGTAACTTGTTATGTGAATATAGGATTTCGTAAAAGATGGCGTCTGTCCAGAAACAGACGGGGTTGTACGTTGAGTATGGGTATGCCCTACATGTAACTTGTTCTAATCGCGACATAGAAGAACAAACCGTCGCATCTCTAGATTCTGGATAATGTCGAGGACATCCAGTTGGGTTACAGGTAGAATCAAGCGCTATCTACAGTAACATTGGTCTGCAATCAAAACGACGTTCCGTCGCATTTTGAGATAACGGAAATTGTGGAGGACATTCGGATGCGTTATATTTGGAATCAAGCGAGAGAGAGAGAGAGAGAGAGAGGGGGAGAGGGTTTCGCGTCCACTCGACACAAACTAAATAATTTCGGGACTAACATATGGTTTAATTTTATTTTAATAATTCGCTTGCGTGTTGGGTTCTTAAGCACTTGGAGAAAACTGGAGGACCCGGAGAAAACCCACGAGGTTGGATAGGCGATCCTACTCCTTGCCATGTACAACTGGGGATTCGAAACCAAGCAAGTTGACTCAATGACAGGCTTTATGATACAACAACATAAGATCCTACGATAAATATCGAGGAGATATAGAGGTAGAATCTCTACAGCTAATCTCGAAGGATAATCCGTCGCATCTAGGGGTGGGATGGTTGGCCACCTCTGGCTTACGACTGTGGTTTCGAGCCCTGGTGTAAGCGTATGTGGCATGGAGATAGGGGCGCTTTCCCAAGCTCGTTGGTTTCCTCCGGGCACTCCGGTTTTTCCCCACTGTTAAAGACCCCTACGCACAAGCGAATTATTGAAATAAAATTAAAACCATATGTTAGTCCCGAAATGACCTAGTTGTGTTGAGTGGACGTTAAACCCCATTTCTCTCTCTCTCCGTTGCATCTGAAGATATATGAAAATGTCGAGGACATCCAGGAACGTTAGAGATTGAATCAAGCGATATATAGTAACACCAGTAAACACCAAATGATTTGTAATAATGACGACATCGAAAGACATCTTGTCGCCATCCCCGTTTTCATTAGCTCAGTCGGTACAGAGCAGTAAGAAGTTAAACCCCATTTTATTTCATTTCATTTTGACGCCATCTTGAAATTACGTAACATTCTCTGCAAATTTCAAGTCTCTGGGCTACGACCACGGGAAGCACTAGCGCCAATGAAATTAGGTAGAACAAAGTGCTACTTTCAGTGACACAACTTAGTAAAAATGTAATTCAAATCAAAAGAGCTTTTCTTTTCGAACTTCCAGGAACTAGATCTTACCACCTTAAAGAAGTTGACGACTGTCACTTAAGATCTGTAATCTTCTTATCGATCTGGTTGGTCGTTTAACCCATTAACAGCGAGTCTTCCATAAATCATCCATTCCCTTGATAACAGTTTTGTAATGGTGTTATCGAGTTTGACCCCTTTTATTTAGCTGGTCGGATAGGCAGCCGTGGCGATAGAGAGGCAGCTTCTCACCAATGCAACCAGGGTTCAATCCCAGCTCAGGGCAAGAACTTTATCGTTGTAAGTGAGAGGGATACTCAGTCTCCCGTCCGATCAGGCAGGTTCCCTCCGAGTTCTTCGGTTCCTTCCTGTATTAATGATCGAAATCATTCGCACGATCTGTGCCAAAGGCCAAATCGAAAACAGGCCTCAGGCCTAATTTGCTATAACCCTTGTAAAATGACGAGATTATTATTTCATGACGTATAATCTGCGGTGAGTGCGGTCCTGCTGATGTCTATATTAGGAAATAAAATATATAAAGCTGATCACTTCTTTTAAATCATTAACCTTATTCGTTAATCCCTATGCCTTCTTACTAGAGATATAAGCCGATGTTATCCATACCCGTATGTAGGATTTTAAAAGTGGGAGTGCAGCAGAGTGGTCGGGCACCAATATAATGCCCAAGTTACTGATATTGATCATAATCAAGTGTATTATTTATAATTGTAACATGCTAAGAATAAACCTCGCATTTTGATCGGTCAATTAGACACCCCTCTGTTTTAGTATTCTTGGGTCCTAATGATCTCAGGACATTTTTTTTTGTAACCCGACAAACTGGAACCGGATTTTAAAAATCCGGGGGTCGAACCCTGACATATACATCAGGCACTGGGGAATTTTTCAGACCATATGATATTTATTGGAGAAAAAAAAAGATCGGTCGTCTGAGCTTTCTGTATTCATTTACACTGCCACCGAAACAATCTTGTTATCATAAATGTGACCTGGGGATACAGACTATAGTTTAGCAAAAATTGCGAAATGGCGGCCTCTTAAACTCATAATGTATCACAGTAAGCGTATAGAAAATTGAATAATGGAGAAATTAAAGATCCTTGTGTTAGGACATCAAATCACGGTCTAATCGATGTCTAACCAATGGCCTGAGGGCACAAAGTTTGATTTTTGTAATAGGACAATTATCAAAGCAGACTAATCAATGTCGTGATCAAATATTAACATGCATGTTGTCTCATGTCGACTTGTCACAATATGCTGTTCACAAAACAAACGTGTATGCTTGAGGGTGAGAGGGTTGGGTTCTAGGAAAATTAAAGTATTATTTCGCTGCATAAAACAATATTTGGGAGTGGGTGGCTTGGCGTACGGTTACTAGCAGTCTTCACAGAAACTAGTCAGCACGCATTCTGAACATCTTTGACGCTACCATTTAATTTTCCTCATGTTAGTTACCCATGGTCTTAACCCTGTATCATTTCAGACTCGGGTTTGTATAGCACAGGTGACGCTTAACGACTGGGCCCCGGTCCCATTTACTTGATTTTTATTTGTTGCAATGTCTATGTATGGAGTGTGTCTTGTCCACGGGTTTGTCTTATCGGTTTTGTTTTGTGTGTAGTGCGGTCCTTCTGTACTTACACTTTCATGATCTAGCCTACAGGAAAGGAATCTTTGGGTCGTGATTCCCCCTTGTCAGTGATGCAGGACGGAGGACCTGACAAGGACAGCTGTCTAGTCGTTCGGATGGGATGAAAAACAGATTGGCGTGCATGTAAAAGATCCCATGACAATTGGAATTCGATATGAAAGTAGGCCGTAATGCCGCTGTCCAGACAAAATTTCCCTCATAGTACACTGTATGGCGTATGCCAGTCTCCATTAGCCCAGTTCGGACTAGAACAGTAGGACGTTAAACCCCTTGTGAGCATGCCTTCAGGAGTAAGATCTTCTTTAATGGGAAGGGAGAAGGGAATTTGAAAGGTAACACGGATGACTATCAAAAGCAGGGGCTACGTGAGAGGGACGCAATGACGAGCTTTGTGGTATAGTTTTGCGCCCCCTTGAGTTTTTGCGGCGCCCCTCGCAAATGGAAGAAATTACGCGGTTTCAATGCGGTTTTCAAGATTATAATTAGAATCATAATGCTCAACCAGGTGGCAAACATATACCGTGGGTCAGAAATGCTCTAAATCGACTCTAGCATGTCCCACACAGACAAATATTTCCCGGGGAACTGGGAGGAACTACCACACCACCCTCTCCTACATATAAATAGTACACGCCAGAGTACACGTCGACAAAATACGATGTGTGATGTGGGCGTGTGAATGGGGTGAACGGATGAAAATCATATGTGACATTAACTTTCACAAAGAGCAATTCTTCAGTCCACCTCCTCGCCACAAAAATCTCTAGTAAACAAGATTGAGTTATTATGTCAATCATTGAACTGGAAAAACAAATCATCATTTGTCTACTTCATCTCGTTTCACCAGTCTTATATTTATCTATTGGCAAAATCTGTTGTTGACCATCTAATCCCAACCCTATACCCGATACTGGGAGTCTGCATGGATTGATCCAGATTAAGTATAATAACGGATGAAAAGATCGCAAATTAAAAAAAATAGAACGTTAGAA
Organism: Patella pellucida; assembly: GCA_917208275.1. NCBI lineage: Eukaryota > Metazoa > Mollusca > Gastropoda > Patellidae > Patella > Patella pellucida. Next base: position 13,915,585 of record OU795038.1, read on the forward strand.
GCAAAAGAAGAACCCCCCCCCCCCAAAAAAAAAAAAAGAAAAAAAAAAAATTCAAAAAATACCAGTCTGTTTTGCTCCTAAACTCGGCTAATGAAGACGGGCACACGCCATACAGTGTGCGTTGAGGGAAATTTTGCCCGGGCAGCGGCGCTACGGGATACTCTTATATCTTATATCGAATTTCAACTGCCAAGGGATCTTTTACGTGCACGCCAATGTGTACACGGGACCTCGGTTTTTCTTCCAATCCGCACAATTAGAAGACAGCTGTCCTTGTCAGGCCCGCATTACTGACAAGGGGAAACCACGGTCTGCTTTACGTCGTTAAACCCCATTTTAGGTGTCTTGTGGCATTCAAGGAGTTCATGAGTCACTAAATAACGCGATGCACTAATCAAAAACTTAGTCATCGATGCAGGTTTCATTGTCAATAATCCCAGACAATTGCTGATAATAATTGTCTTTATTTTCTCAATATGAATAAAACACAGATCCTATTTCGTTCATTATAATTCCAAATTTCAGATTTATATTTTGTCGTCAGTTCCAGTTATACACAAACAATAATGATCAGCTATCCCTTTCTTGTGAAAATTGAATCTCTTATAACATTGCAGTTCAAAAACGGCTCCCATGTTGAATTGAAAATTCCATCGATCTATGCTGCTCCCTATTGAACCAGACGGCAGCCAACTTTATCGTTGACATTGGGGTCAACCAATATTACATTCGAAATATAATTTTAACACATAGATCTTTGCTACGGTAGATGCGTAACGAAGATTTGAGGAATTAGTGACGCAGAAAAGGGGAGAACACGAGTTATCACCCATGTAATAAATAAAACAAAAACCAAGTACGAACAATCCAAACCATAAGACAGAATTCGAAGTCCTAAAAACGTTATAGGCAAATAATGTATTCAAGTTAAATAGTGTAATCAGCAAATGGACTGCTCACCGTGTACAAAATACACGACAAGCAGTAATAACAGGTGTCCGGATGAGAAAGCTTACCCTGCCTGGCGCCACACCGCCATCGCTGCATCCAAACTATTAGGCGAAATGTCAAATGTCGGTAAAATAGCGTGATTGGCCAATGAACTATCGGAATGTTAAATGCACGCGATGAACTTTTTTTTAACGATGTAGTAGACATTATCAGGGAGATGGTAATAGTATACGTGTCAATTAAATAATAATAGTAGTAGGGTAGCCTATATGGCTACGCTCGTGCGTGCATGCGCAGACGCATGCACGTGCATGCACATGACCTTGCACGTGTTTGACCTTGATGACCCCTAGCACGTGTGTGACCCCTTGATGACCCCTTGCACGTGACCTTGCACGTGACCTTGCACGTGCAGAAAGAGAGGGCGCGCGCGGAAGAAAGAAAGAGGGAGAGAGAGAGAGAGAGAGAGAGAGAAGGGGGAAGAGGGGAGAAGAGGGAAGGGGGAAGAACTCTTTTCCATTGATTAAGTTGGCCCTGAAAAGGGCCGTTTGGTCTTCAAAATGTAACTAACAGGAGCATCTTGGATGCTCTGCCGAGTACCGTGGTACAGGTCGCTTCTGGCATTTGAGATGATGTTTAGATCTCCTATGGTAGGTGTTAGACACATCTACCCCACACCAGAAGCAGACAAGGTAATCTGCTTCTGGCCGATTACCCGTAAACATAGGGTGATATCCCCCACAAGTTGTACAGACTCTCTTATCCTTAGAATCCATTTTGTTTTTGACTTCTTTTGGCTTCGACACTCCTATTTATAGCTCGGGACGGGACGAGTCTAATGTGTTGGGGCGATACCATGTTCCACCAATCAGAATAGCATGACGTCACATGACGTCACATGACGTCACAAAAAAAACAGACACGTAATATGTTGTCGACATTTTATTGAACTTGAACACATTTACAAAGCATATTATTGAACACAAAATTGAACTTGAACCCAAAGGCATTGAACACAAAAAAACATATTTACAGAGCAAAAAAGCATCGACACCGTTGTCCCTTCTTCTGGTCTGGTTGCAAATCGGGGAAATGATCCCTGGCCCATTGTTCGACTAGTATATCGTTTACACGATACACGCGACCGAAAACGGAGAGGGCGTGTGTGGAGGGCACGTGAAATCGATGACATAGATAATACAAACAATAATGTCCGCACACAACACTGTCGAGTCCTTGAATCCATCGGGGTTGGTAGTGGAGTTGTAGATCTCGGACGAAACGTCGAAAGGCTTCTCCGTAGACATCAGGGTGACAGCCGTACGAATCGAAGAAGGTAACGTGATCTGGTCCTTCGCATACAAACACGGTCCAGTGTTTGCCGGGTTGGTCTTCGTCGTCCGTGTTGATGACGTAGGCTTTAGGGTACGAGGTCGGGCGTAGTATATCCAGATGATTACGGGCCCATGCACCCCCGAAAACGCTACCAGGGAGATGTTTTTCTAAAGTCTGTGTCAATTGTTGATTGGAGAGAGCCTCACCAATCTGTGATGACTTGTCGGTTAGCGTCGATTTCCAAGACATTGTCGTATTCGGCAAACACAACAAGACTGAGGTGATTGGTCGGGGCCGCAGCGAACTTGAGTTCCAAAGACAGGTTACCCGCCGCTTTGGGATGAAAGTAGTTACCATCGGCTCCGTGATCGTTGGTCAAATCGAAACAATACAAGGTGTACCCATTGATATAGTCGTGGAAAGGGAGGTCCAGGTCTTCTCGGGTGTTTAAGACGGCCACCCTTTTCATCAAATCCAGGTAGGGAGTGATGGCTTGTCGCTGGGGAAAGTTGACGTCGTATTCGTCTACAATTTCACCGTTCTTGGTCAATTTGATGTTTTCCAATTGATTGTGTTGGAATTCGAAGGGATTTCTGTTTTTTCTTCCATCGTAGGCCGTGTTACGTACCATACCCACGATTAATCTCTTTGGTAGGCTTTCGTTGACAAACAGATTGTCTAAGACGTGACTGGTGCGATTGTCGGGAATGACCATGTCGCGGACCACCACGCGCTTCAGGGGATACTTGGCGTTGGACGATTGAAGTTGCGCAGCCACCCGTGTGTAGGTACTGGGAGCTAGAGTGACGAACGGGATATCCAAGTAGGCTTTGGTGAACTCGACTTTGTAGTCTTCTGCATCGTTGCCTTCACCGTACATCAGAAAGAATTTCGTGGATTGCTTTTCCAATTTCAATCGCAGGTCCACACCGTCAATCAAATACCGATCTTGTAAACACATGTCCAAGTGTAGACGTGACTGCAATTCAAAGGTGCGACTGGCAGCGATGGTTTTCTGGCGTTCTTCCAATCCTTTGTTAGTCGGTGCCTGTCGTCCACCATCCCCATTGGTGGCGACGGATTTCGTGGAATTGAACTGTCCGGCGGTATCTTTTTCCCACAGGACTTGTTTCGACAGGTGGTCGTTCTTGGCTCCCTTACCGAAACTCAACAAATTCTCCAAGTAAGCCCGATAGGGATAGGTGGGCAGAGAGTTGGTGACCAAAGTTTCGGCATCCTTTCCCAGGCGTAATTTGACGTCTTTAAACAACGAATGAAACAAGTTGTTAATGGGTGCGACTTGACTATCCGCATCCAGGTCTCCCCCGTCGTTCTTGGTCACCTTCAGGGCCACGTGTAGTGTCATGTTGGCCAGATCGATGAAATCGGTGGTGGCATTGGAAATATAAAATTCGATGGGACCATCGTGGTTCAGGTCGGGTGTCAGTGGATACTTTCTAATGTGGGTCACCTTGTTTATGGCCGTCTGCGTGTCGGGTACACTGAACAAATTCTGCAATTCGTCTCGCGCGCAGGGACAGGAATCATTGCGCATTACCTGCGTAGCCATGGTCGAAGATATCTAGTTTACGTCGTTTGTGAGAGGTGACCTGTGGCTTCTTCTTCCTCTTCGGACGATGTGAAGTGGACGGGGTTCGTGAGGGGTCTTTTATAGGTTCCAGGTGGGCGACCACGTTCTTGAGTGTGTCGGACATCGTGTTTGACAACGCGGGGCGAAGCGTGTCCTGGGCGACTTTCTTCCAGTTCCATTTTTCACGACCACTGACGGCGTCGAGCACGCTTTGCCCCACTTTGGGTAACATTTGGGCCACATTCTTTTTCACGGCCTCTTTGCCCGCCGACCACAAGGTCTTCCCGACCGATTTGACGGCATTCAATAACCCCGACCATCGACCGGCACCCTGTTGTCTCAGAATTCCCCCCTTGTACACTACCAGACCATTGCCAGCCCCTCGCTGTCTGAGCACTCCACCTTTGTACACTCGAATCATCATCGGCGGCGAAAATGAAGTTGGACCACCACCTTACCGTCGAGAAATGGCACGGCTTTCCCCATTCCGTTCCTTATATAGAGACCAATGGAGTTTAGTCGACTGTACTTCAGAGGTAAGTAGTGAATCCTGGCGGGGCGGTGATACAATCGTCGACTGGGAATCACGTCCAACAAAGTAGCCTTCACGTCGCCTACGATCTGGGGTTCGATAATGTCCGTGTAGATGTAAAACAGATCGAACTGGATTTGAAGATTCGCGATGTGGTGGGCGTAGAAATACCGTAGACTTTGGCCATCTTCGCCGGTCATTTCGATTGACTGCAGGGAAATCATCATTTCGTTTCCAGTCCATCCCAACATGGACACGATGGGACCACACAGACGAAGTTCGATTTTCGGCAACACGTCCAACCAGAAAAGCGTCTGCACGTGATTGATCTTCAGATACACTTTATCGTTAGTGTTGTCTTTCTTGAAAGACACGAAGGAACCTCTTGATACGGCCCCTTGACGCATCATCTCTCGAGTTTCGTAGGCGATTTGCTGTTTCTTCTCTTCGTCGGTCATTTCCTTGTTATTGGGATCCAAACGTTCGGGTTGATGGGCCAAATGATCGTAGATGGGAGTCAGGTTCCACAAATCATCCAGTCTAGTGTTCAGGACATCCAGGATGTGTCTCAGCGACTCGTAGTCGTCACTCTTGATGTGCGTTTCCATTTCGATCGATCCCTTGATCTCACCACCCTTTACACCTTTGAAACAATTCGACGGGTCAATCCTGTGGCGGTCCCGACATATCTTTACTTCGGACGCCGTGCTCGGGGGCGACCAAGGATGAATGCGTAAGCCGAGCGTGTTGTCTCGTTGATCGATGTTTTGCCAATGGTCAGGTAACGTGATCATGGACAGACCCACTTCCCAATCCCGATGATCGACAAGAAGTGGCGGTTCCAGGTGGGTGTGATACGTGGAGACTTTGTTGTCGGGATACCACGACATGGAACTGTCACTAGGAAGCGTGAGGTAAAAGGGTCGGTCGTTGTTCATTATGTTTGGTTTTCAAGGTCGGTGAAGGTAACAGGTAACCCAAGGTACTGGAGAGCAAAGCCGTCCACAAGGTAGTCTGCGATCCGTCGGGTTTGAAGGCCAACTGGGACAAAGAAACTCCCGCCACGACGTACACTAAAATCACTTGACAGAAAAAGACAATTTCCGCTTGTGGCACACGTTTTCCCAAGAGCGACCAATTGTGGGCACTCGCGGACGTAGACGTGATTTCGTCTTGCATGTTGACTGAGGTTGACGTCTCTCGCTCCTATTTATACGTTTTGGAGACTGGTCCTGGTCACCGGGTTACTGGTTCAACAAATAAGCTTCGAAATCATGTGTCACGGTGGGCATGTTGTCTATATTCCATTGTTTGACTTTATCTTCTTTGCAATTCCACTCCGTTATGAATAAATAGGGTCTACCCATACTATCAACAATGCTAAAGTCTGCTTTCTTAGCGACCCTAACACATTCGTCTTTACACCTGTACAACACACGGGAATGGGCCAACGAGATGACTTTTCCCGCTAGTATTCCTTTGTATTCCCATCGGTAACCACCACACAAAGACCCTTTAATCATTCTCAAATAGGGGCAGTTTGGTTTATATTTAGCGTGTTCGTGGAATGGATCGTCGAATTTCTGCCAATCCTTCAATATTAATTTGCAGCTGAAACACTGCACGCGATCAGTATCACCATAATACACAAACCCTGCTTCACTTAACTTGGGGGCGGATGGATGAACATGTGTCCATCGGTTGTCAAACGTGGCTAGACGATTATCAAGACCCTTTAATCATTCTCAAATAGGGGCAGTTTGGTTTATATTTAGCGTGTTCGTGGAATGGATCGTCGAATTTCTGCCAATCCTTCAATATTAATTTGCAGCTGAAACACTGCACGCGATCAGTATCACCATAATACACAAACCCTGCTTCACTTAACTTGGGGGCGGATGGATGAACATGTGTCCATCGGTTGTCAAACGTGGCTAGACGATTATCAAATTCGATGTACTCAGACATGATCTTCTAGTAATGGTCTTGCATGTTGACTGAGGTTGACGTCTCTCACTCCTATTTATACGTTTTGGAGACTGGTCCTGTCGATCCACGAATTAAAACTCGCCGGATAGCCCAACCATTTCACCAAAACTTTGTCTTTTTTTCTTTCGAGTACTCTTTCGATGGGAAAGATCTCATCGTCGTTGACTTGGACCGCTTGCAATTCTTCGGGATAGAAGGTGCCCTGTATGGGTTCACCTCTTTCGTCCAAAAGTTTGTAGCCGGGACCGATGTTGGGTGTAACGTTAAATGTTTCCAGAGTCCAGTTTGGCCAGTAACCTTTATCAAAAGCCCCATGTTTCGGTAAAGCCAAACGTACGGTCGTGCCGGTGTCCATGGTTTTCTTTTTCTTTTTGGTGGGACGTGGAGGTGTTGTCAACATCCATTCGTGTTCGGGACGAACGTCTTTGGGTGCCATGCCAATGGTACGATGTCGTCTAGCATTATAAGCCCGAACCAATTCGTCTAGCACATCGATGTACCGTTGTGTTTGTCGATGAGTAAAGTATCGCCACATACGCTCTTTCAATGTCCGTTGAAATCGTTCCACCACACTGGCCTTGGTTTCGACGTTGTGTGTCACGAAGAAATGAATATTTTTCTTTTTCAAGTACGTTTGCATTTTTCGATTGAGGAATTCGGTACCTTTATCCGTTTGAAGTCGTAGAGGTTGTCGACTTTGAAAGATTCGACGAAAAGCGTCTACCAGACTGTCCCCCGTCTTGTTTTTGAGAGGCAACACCCATGCGTACTTGGAAAATACATCGATGACGCACAGCAACAACCTGTATCCCTCATTCTGTTGGGCCAAGGCCGACATATCGCTCAAATCTGCTTGCCATTGGTGATCTATCCCGGCCACCACCGTGGGGGACCGAGAGAATTTCTTTTTCAGTGGTTTGTGCAAGGTGTACGCCCTTTGTTGTTTCAACCATATCTTGACTTGGTCCAAAGCCACACCAGTAGCTTTGTGAAGGCCCAGGGCTCCACCGAAAGCGGCCGGGTGTTTCGGGTCGTAATATACTTTCTTCAGCTTTCGTTCCATGTTTCAATCGATTGTCATATGATCAGACTATTTATAGGTTTTGCAAAGACAGCCATCTTCTGGTAGATGTACTAGGGGTATCCGTACTGGAGATTTTCTTCTTTCTCGGACGTCGCGGCGGAGGCCGTGTGGGTGGCGTGGACAATACGTTCCATCGTTCTTGATTACCAATGGCTTCGCGCGGTACGTTCGTGGCCTTTAAACTTTGCATCACGCCAAACCATCCCATGGGGGCCTGGGTATTCTTTCGCCGACGAACCAAATCGTTCACAATGTCAATGGCATTGGTACCTGGTACGGGTACGCCATTCCGAATCAATTCCAAGTTCTCATTCCACGACCAAGGTGTCTTTTCTTTCATGTGTTTCAACAAAAGGCGAGCTCGATGTTGATAGGCTCGGGGAACCGACTCCAGAATGGGTATCTCCGACACCACGGCTGCTTCTTCTTTGTGCTCGGGTATGTTTTCGTCCGACAAGGGAATGACCTGTTTTCTTTTCTTTTGCATCGTTTGATAACGCTGTAACAACTGTCCGTACCGTTGCATTTTATTTTCGTCGCCCAGTGTTGGGTCGTTTAGCACGCGTTGCATGTCTTGGTGAACATTTTCGACGGCCTGCTGCAGTGGATCTCGATCGTACACGGGTTCGACTTGCATGACTTTGACGGGTTTGACGTCGGTGGGTCCGTCGAAGGGTACCAGTTTCATTTTCTTGGCGAATTTCATCTTTTGGAAAAGACCGAAACAACCGGGTGAAGAATCCTCCTTTTTGTTGTTTCAGAAGTCGCCGACGGGTCTTCCAAGGTGTTTTAGACGTGCCCAAACGTCGTAACAAGGGGGCGTCCTTTTTCAAACGTTTGATTTCTTTGTCGGCCACAGGAACGTTGCCACGAATTAGGTTTCCAATACACTCGCACACACCGTCGACAATGGGCTGGGTCTCGAGCAAAAGTGGGCGGTCTTTGGGTGCAGTGTTCAATAGATACCGCAGTGTCTCCATGACTGAGCTCGGGGTCGTGCACCGGTTCCCTTTTTATACCTTTCTGTCCCACGGGTTATCCACCAAATAGTTTCTTGAACTCGGCAAACCCAGCGTTCGCTCTCTCGCTCCTTCGTGTCCAGGGATGTTTACCACCCTGTTGTCCTCCCAATAGTTTAGATACCAAGGGGGCTAATGCTGGAATGGCCATAGCGAGCAAGGCACCAATAGCACCGCCTTGTTGTTTGAGAAGCCTTTTTTTGACGTTGGGCGATGTTTGTGGATTAGTCAATTTGCGAAGCAATGCTCGATGTTGATTCAACTCTTTGGCACTCAGACCCTTTCCACGCTGAGCGGTTCGTCGAACGAATTTATTTCGTTTCTTGTTTCTTTCCTCTTGCAGCCTTTCCTTCCATCGCAGCAAGATACGAATCAACACACCCCCGAAAAATCCACGTCCTCCGGGTTTCATGATCAGAGAGAGTTTTTCAGCCGTCGGCATGTTTTTCTCCGTCAATTGGGTCAACACCTGGCGATTTCGTTCCACCCATTTCTTGTGTTGTGCATGCAGGGGTTGGATGTTATCATTCAGCAAATGGTTGGCCGCCAACTTGAACCACTGCAACAATCCAATACGCGCCCTGCCCGTATTTTTGGCCAGCTGTCCATAAGCCATATCGGGAGTCAGTTGTTGTAACTTGCGAATGAACGCCTTCAATCCTTTTATAGAACTCTTCTTTTCTCTTCGTGGTCTTCGTGGTCTTCGAAAGATCGGCGAGGGAGACCGAGAAGGGGAACGTGGTGACATGGGTCGTGGGGGTGTGACTGGGGAGAAAAAGCGTGGTGGTGTGAGCGGTAAGGGAGACAACGAGGGGGGTAACCATTGGGTTCTGGGGGCCCTCATGTTCGGACGAGTGCGCCTTCGTACCGTGGGACCACGAAGGTCCGGTGCCAAGGTCGGGAACGTCGCCCGGGGAAGGGTCGGAGGTGGGTGTTTCCGCTGCGTATTCTTCGTGCGAGCCATCGTGACAAACAGAATCAATTCGAGGTACAGGTCCCCCTTTTATACTTTTTGGACGTAGACGATGGGTGGTTCCTCTTCGGGTAAAATGTTGCTTCTCAACCGCAGAGTCTCGGGTGTGTCGGGCTTCAAATCAACGAGTAAGTAACTGCGAGGGGTACTCGTCGCATCCTTGAAAGCTTCCTCCATATACTTGGTATGGGAAGGGTACATCTGACGGGCCAACGTACTAATTTGCGAGGCGTCTCGAGGATTTTTGAACAAAACCAAGTAATGGGCATTCAGGCTGATGGTACGCTGTCGCTTGTCAAACAAGTTTTGCACAATGTAAATGACACTCGTGTCGTGGTGATGACTTTTTTTCGTAAACCACTGTTGCAATATCTCCGTGTCTTCCCCCATCAAATCGTCCACGATTAAACATTGGGGCCCTTTGACTTGCCCCATCACGTCGTCAATATCCGTCAATCCTTTGACATAAGTGTATGGAAAGTGTTCGTAACTCTCTTGCCATTCTCCGTAGGCCCACACGGTGCGTTGGGGAGGGATGTCGAACAGAGACGCTTGGAGAAATTTCTGTACAAAGACCGTCTTGCCAACCCCTGTTGGACCGCTGACTAACATGGTAAAGGGGTGTTTGAACGCCACATCCATCTTGCACTGTCCCCCAATCCCCTTCTCCCCTGCCTTTTATACCTTCGCGCCCACCACAGAACAACAGACATGAAGTGAAATAAGAACAGATTTTATTTTACAAAAAATACAAAAAAGAACATTCAAAAATACATTCAATACAACATATAGTACAAAGGAAAAGAAAAAATGTTAGTTAACGCGTTCTCTCTTCAGGATCTCTTGTCTCAACCAGGGTACGTTTCTCAGGACACGAGGAATCCAATACACTTTTCCCAACAGCTTCTGCATCGTATCGTGTGGGTGCCAGTCTTCCACTTCAGCAAACGTGACGACAACGGGTACCCATTCGCTCATATCGAAACAGGGGGGATACGCCAAGACTTCGGTCATATCTCTCGGACCCGCATACTGGATGAATGCTCGGGCAAAACTTTCTGCTTCCTTCTCCGCCAACAAAATAACAGCCGGCTTCGGGGTTTCGTCAGTTTCACTCGTAGTTGGGGTAATAACTGGAGGACTGACAGGCTTCTGTTTTCTGTTTTTCTTTGTAGCGCCTGTAGAATTCGAACGCTTCTCCTGACCAGTACCAGTATCGCTGACTGCGGGTGTTGTCTCTGGGCATATCGACGTTGTTGTCGAACATGCGACTGGCAACGGCTTCAAAGTTGTTTTCTGTTTGGATTTCTTTTTCGCACTCGAGCAGGCCGTGACCAAGCTGTCCACAGTTGAGACATTTGTGGTTGTCGTCGGTGGGTCTCTTGATCCCGTAACACTTTCTTTTGACGTCTTCTTTTCTTTCTTCGTCACTTTTCGCTTTTTGGGCTTCGGCTCGTTGTCCACACTGGGGCGCCCAGTGTCCTGGTTCTCCACAGCGGTAACATTTTCCATAGGAACCATAAGCTGATCTGTCTTGTCTTGGTTGTGGATTTCGTTGCTGCTGTTGGGAACGAGCAGGGCAGTCTCTATACCAGTGTCCGACATTGTTACAGGAGAAACAAACTTGACTAGCCATTGAGAGTAGAATGAAATTTTATTCTGAGACTTGGCTTCTTATACCCTTGGTTGTGACGTCACTCTCTTTTGATTGGTTCTTTCTTTTCCTTCGTTTCTATTGGTTCGTGTCTAGTCTATGATTTCCAGGCTTTCCACGTACTTTTGCACTTCTTCCCAATCAATGACAGCTTCACTCACGTGACAGGCCTCCAACAATGTCATCAGGCTGGCTCGATTACCATGTCTTTGTCGCCACTGGTTGAACACGGTGAAAATTTGCATGCGCGCGTTGTTAGGATGACTCATCTTGGCTTGACTGATCCGTGCTTCTCTGATTCCCAGATGTCTGCCAATACATTCCCAGCCTTCGCCCAGTTTACCGGACATGACGTTGATATCCATTTGATCCAGGAACCATCGTTTCTTTTTCTCTGGTAGCTCGTCCATCCACCGACGTATGGGATTCTCTTTGGGTTCGATGAACTCGTCTTTGCGTTTGATCAACACCGTCTTAAATCCCGGAACCACACTCCAAAACTTTTTCAAGGCTTCGTCCACGTCTTCCCGCCATTGTTGCTCGTCCTCCCACGTCTTGACTCGGTCGCGTGGGTTGTCCACCATACTGCCTAACACGCTATCGACGTCTTCTGGTTTCGGCTCGTCCAACCAGAGGTAGTGATTGTAATCGTCGACAGGGTGTGAGGCTCGGCCCGTTATGGAACACACGCCCAATCCCAGACACGAATGGTATCTCTGACTGGGGTGATCGTACTTGCATCCAATACACTCCTCGTGTTGCTTTTCCTCTATGATGGGTAGGTAACACTTGCAGACCCGAAAATTGAGCCATCGTCGTCTTAGTTTCTCGATCAAATCTGTATTTTCTGTCGGTTCGTCTCCATCTCTGTTCGGTCGCCATCCTCCCGAGACACGAAAGTCAGTATCCATGGGGGTAAGTGTTGATCGGTTGGCCATTGTCATTGAATTGAACTAAACGCTTGTCGTACACGATTTTATACTTTTTGTTCTCGGGGCGTGTCCAGAGATCACGTGATCTAAAAATCTTAAACGGTTCTTCCTATTTCTGCTCATGTTGCATACGGTATTGTACAATAAAAAAACAGACATAAAACTAACAACACTGATTCGAGTCTATGATTACAGACTGTCCACATGCGGTAGCAGGTCGTCCCAAGCGATGACGGCTCCACTCGCGAGACAGGCCTCTATCAACGTCACTAGATTGGCTCGCTTAATGTTTCCCTGCATTTCTCGTACCAACAGGCCAGCTTCCTTGTCGTACATTCTTCGCCATTGGTTGAACATGTTAATGATTTGTTTCCGTGTGTCGTTTGGGTAAATCTTCTTGGCGTGACTAATATACTCTTCGCTGACCCCCAGCTGTCTGCCGAGAGATTCCCAACCTTCTATCACCATGTCAGAGATCTCTTTAACAGCCATTTCATTCAGTTCCCAATATAACTTACCCCTCGATGTCTGCTCCATCCATACGTGTATGGGGCACACTCCATTTTTGCGTTTGATCACCGTCCTCTTAAACCCAGGAACGATCTCCCAGTACTTTCTTAAGGCTTGCATGACATCTTCCTGCCAACGTTGTTCGTCTTCCCACGTCTTGACTCGATCCAGTGGATCGTCCACCATACTGTCTAATACTTTATCGACGTCTTCTGATTTCGGCTCGTCCAACCAGAGGTAGTGACTGTAATCGTCGACAGGGTGCGAGGGTTGGCCCGTTATAGAAGACACACCTAGTCCATGACACGCATGGTATCTCTGACTGGGATGATTGTGCTTGCAGCCGAAACACTCCTGGCGCTGACTTGTTTCTATTATTGGCAAATAACACTTGCTGACACGAAAGTTGAGCCATCGTTCTCTGAGTTTTTCGACCATATCCGTATTCGTTGCTGCTGATTCACCATCTTCTCTGTTTGGTCGCCACGTTCCTGACAAATGAAAGTCAGTATCCATAGGGGTAAGTGTTGATCGGTTGGCCATTGTCATTGAATTGAACTAAACGCTTGTCGTACACGATTTTATATTTTTTGTTCTCGGGGCGTGTCCAGAGACGTCGATCACGTGATCTCGAAATCTTAAACGGATTGGAGATGACAAGCGGTTCGTTTTGATTGACGTGCCGTACGTTCTCCTTCATGATGACGTAATTCAGTTGTTGGGAAGCACGATAATTCAAGGTGAATCCCCGGACTTTGCATACCGTTTTTCCATCGCTTTGCCTGTACGCATAATTCTTTGGTCCTCCGCTCACAAATTCCTTAATGGTGACGTTCTCGGGCAACTCGTTCTTCCACTGGCCTAAACTCGAACCTTCCGGGGGATTCCATGATTGAGGATTATATTGGTAGATGACGCTGTCCGTGTCAAAATAGCATACGCGCTCTCCCAACTTTTCCAAGACGGAATAGAGTTTCAAACGGGCCTGGGCCGTGACGAAGGCGGCGATAACCACATTGGTGATGGGACAGGGTGCGACATGTCCTTCTTTTTTCAACGTTTCCATCAAGACCATGTTGTCGTTGACTAACTGTACATCTCGCACGGTCTGGGTCACGTCCAACATTTTTTCAAAGAAGACGCTGGGCTCTGTGATATATTCTGTCCTGGGAAAATTGTCTTGCTGTCCGAATTTCCCCCAAGCCGTGTTTAGCTGAAGTTTACTAAACGCCCGCATCCCTTTGTTTGGTTTTATCGATGCGGGATCCAGACGAATACCTTCGGTGTCGTACACGTCGTTCACGAAGCGGATCTTGTCTTCTTCGGTGTGACAGGTGTCGGGATAGCCGCTACTTTCCATCTTCTTCTTTAGGTAGTGATTAATGTACCCCGTAAACAGACCACCCGTTTTGGCCTCGGGATCGTAGGTGCTGAATTCTTTCCAGTGCCAGACTTCGTACACTTTTAATACGCGATATCCCAGGCTCACCGCTTTCTTCAGTTCCAGAGTGACAAATGTACCCACCCAGGCTCGCTGTTCGTCGGTGTGATCACACGGTTGGTATTCTGCAATCTCCCCTTGTTGCATGTGTTCGTCGACGCAGCTTCGACACAGGGCAAACACCAGTTTCTGTTTTCGTCGAAACGGGAGCACCGGGTGGTACAGGCCACGAGGTGGTAACACGGAACACTGGATCAACCCTTCGTACTGCTGCCACTGGTCTTGATCGGGCTGTGTGACGATCGTGGGTTCCTTGATGGGAAAGGTACCGTACTTGCAGATGTAAGGGTACAGGGACACCACGTCGATGTAGCGCATCTCTTCGGCCGACTCGTTGACTAACAGTTGAATGGCATTCGTTCTTCCGCCAAAGAAAGCGTTGCGGGGCATCAGAGGTTCGGGAGCGGGCCATTGCTGATCTTCCAATCCAATCAGAAATTCGTCCATCTCGGGATCATGGCGTCGTTCTTCTTCCATCTCACACTCCCACATGACGCGAATGGTCTGCATACCGTACTGTTCCTGGAGTTGACGGTGACGTTCCTGGGTCTTCTGGTACAAGTCTCGCATACTGCGCGAGGGATCGTAGGGATGTTTATGTTGAACGTCTTGGACGGGACCCGGAAAACATTTGGGACAACCGTGAAAGGCACAGCCGTGAAACTCGTACACTGTACCCGTGGTCGTGTCCATACCATCTAAACTGTAAGGGCCGACTCGACATTCACTACCGTTGCGGGCGTGTCGAATGTTTGGTAGAGGGGTCTGGTTCCGGAAAGCGGCCATGGTCTGTCGATGTTGTTCCCATTCCAACCAACGAAGTGCTTTGTTGGACTGTTGTCGAGGCTGGAAGCGATGCCAGTCTTGACCCGATGTCGGCTCTTGCATCAGGGCTCGAGGAATGACGACGAGTGTGTCTTTCTCCAGGTAGTGTGTGCGTAGTACGCGACTGCAGGCGGAGGCCAGGGTCAGGCTCTTCTCAAAGGGATCGATGCCCGTGTCCATCAGGAATATCTCGCGAAACACACCACAACACCGACGCAAGACATCCACATCGCTCTTACAGTAGGTCAAAATTTCCTGGCGAAAATCAAAGACGTCGTGACTGTGTTGTTGGTACCACGCGTGAAACTTCTCTCGTTCCGACACACTCATGCCATCTGGATCGTAATCGGTGTTGGGAGGATAAGCGCCCACGTAATCTTCATTCTCCGGTCTGTTAAAGTGGTGAGGGAAATAACCTTTCTTCAATTCTTGCAGGTCGAAGGTTTTGGGCATGTCCCGTAAAGCCATTGGTAAAAAGTTGAGGGAATCGATGAATTTGACCGTACCAACAGTGATAGTCATCGCTTTCCCACCCTGCATTATAACTTCAGGTTGCGCCACGGAATGTTTGTGCAGCGTCTGTAAAATTAGCAGTCCATCGTAACCTTTAAAGTTGTGAGCCACGGCAATCACGGGACTCGATTCGTGACTGTCATTTTTCCGACCATCTACCACCGTACCGTGAGCAGCGAGTTGTAAAAACCATTTGCCCACATCGTCCAGTGTGTTTGGTCCTTTAAACACAATTTCTCGTTGGTGATTCCAGTACGTGTCACAGTGCTCGCAGGGTTCTTGGTTATCGATACAAAAGTGACAGCACACTTGCAGAACACATAAGTTGGGTATGTGTTCACCTGTATCTTGCTGGCATTCAAAGTCAAAGAAGACGAAACGGGTCAACGTTGTTCTCTGTTGTTTGTCGATTTGTGTCTTCCTGTCTCTGTCCATGTCGATGGGTGATTTTAACGGTTGAATGTAGCAAAACTGTTTTGCGGCCGTGTGCCACTCACGACAGATGGAGCATTTGTATTCTCCGCATCGATGTTCTTCTAAATTTCGCTTGGCTGCGATGACGTCCCACTCCTTCTGACATGTTTTACATTTCTTCCACCGATGACATATACTACCGTTAGCTCTGGAACGGGTGGCGAGATGGTTATCGAAACACTGCCGGCTCACAAACACACGATGACAACAGTAACACGTCTTTGTGTTGGGATCGGGTAGACAGGGTGGACCCACTTTCTTGCATCCTTGACACATGACGTGACACGAATGTTTCTCGGCACTATGGTATCCCACTTGACAGGTCTCACAAAAATACGACCTTTCCACAAAGGCGGGCATGGAAGTTATAACGTCATAATGTCTGCTGTGTAAATACAGGTTCAGCTGTTTTGGTGTTCCAGTGACGTGTTTTGTTCCTCGATAGATGGCCTTACCAAAGATGGCTTGAGAAAAAATGTTGAGTTGGTATCCTTGTCCTCCCAAATACTTGGCGTACAGTTCCCATGTTTCCATCCCCGTACAAGCTTCCTTGGTTCCACCGGAGGCATCGATGAGTGCTTCTGTTTTCTTCGTCTGCCACGAATGGGGTCCTGTCCTCTGTAGTCTTTTCTTCTCCCTTTCCCATTCAGGTGTGTCTTGTTTGTTCGCATAGTGACGAGCGACGACAATGGCTCGCTGGAAACACAAGTCATCGGTATTCTTTATGGTGACGAGGCATCTCTTTTTCTTTAAATATTCGTCGAAATTGGCGCTGTGTTTCTTCTTGGCGTTTGTTCCGCTACCTCTACCATCGGGAGGGGACACGTGACAAATATTCATGGACATGCGTTGATCGAGTCGAAATTCCTCATTGCTCTGTAAGACGGCAGCCACTTTCTGTAAAATATCTTCAGCTTTTAACAGACGATACTCTCGAAACGGTAACCAAATAGGTGTTTTGAGTCCCGGGTGACTGATGGCAATTCGTACGTAGTCACTTTCGCTGGCGTTCAAAGTTCGGCGAATTTCCTCAATGATGGCCTCAACGGTGTTGTGTAGTTGCTGAGGCACATCAGCGGCTGGAACGTGGGACCAATCTTCCAAAAAGTCTATGTCCACACATAGCGACTCGGTTCTAAATAAGCGACTGTATCTTCTATCGACGGGGCGTAATGTAAAACTCATCTTTCTTCGTTCGGTGATAGCTTGAAAATGCCAGAACCGCTCCCGTCGCTCGCTTTTATTCCTGTCGTGACGACGAGTCCATTCATGGACTCGTCCGACACCCCACGTGATATAACGTTGTACATACGTTGTATAACGTTGCATTACATCTATATTTAGCCTCCAACGTACACCCTACGTTGCATAACGTTGCATCACATCTATATTTAGCCTTCAACGTACACCCTACGATGCATAACGTTGCATAACGTTATCCTAAGCACTGTAACGCCACTCTATAAATGGACTCGTCCGTGACGTCATATCAAATGGATTCGTCCTAACGGTTATAAAACGACACAACATTCATCTCTCTTTGTCACAATGGCAAACGGTGCTCCGATCATTCGCCTCAGTGAAAACCCCAATGCGGACACCTTGATGTATCTCAGGGGTGATACTCTTGCCATCATCACCCCAGACGATATCTTTGTCTTACCTGACGAGGTATTAAAAACACCTCACAGGAAAAGACCTCCTCCCGAATTAGTGGAGGCTATTAGACGCAACCGACATAAAGTGCGGCGCACTCTCCAATTCTAGTCTGACTAAACGGCCCTTTTCAGGGCCAACTTAATCAATGGAAAAGAGTTCTTCCCCCTTCCCTCTTCTTCCCCTCTTCCCCCTTCTCTCTCTCTCTCTCTCTCTCTCTCTCTCTCTTTCTTCCGCGCGCGCGCCCTCTCTTTCTGGGTCATGCACGTGCAAGGTCACGTGCAAGGGGTCATCAAGGGGTCACACACGTGCTAGGGGTCATCAAGGTCAAACACGTGCAAGGTCATGTGCATGCACGTGCATGCGTCTGCGCATGCACGCACGAGCGTAGCCATATAGGCTACCCTACTACTATAATATCAAGAATAAAAGTCGAGAGAGACACGCTATATTTACCAATCAAATCAATATGAAGGCCATAAAACTTTTTAAATGTTTTAATAAGTTTAGTGCAAAAGTATCCTTGTAGTTCAAGCCTAGATGACAAATGCCTCGATCTACTTAAAAAATCAAAATAAAAGGAACAAGCTCTCGCGTAACAAATTAGCTGAGACAAAAACGACGTACACCAACAGTGTCCTTTAAGCCGTGAGAAATTTGATATCTACCGAAAACATCACGCAGTGATACTTCAAGAAAATACTTTTAGATTAGACGTTCAATATTTGGATCACGATTCGTTCGATTAAAATATAAAATAATATTTTTTCACATTCATTTGACATCCGATAATTCAGTCACTGGTCTATTTATATTTTTAAATTATACATAATCTACGTCAATCTCATTTTTTAAAAAAAATATTTTTTTCAATAAATTTACAGAAAATATATGATAAATATAGGATACGATGCAAATCAGCTTATAATTATATGCCACCACTCCCTTGAAATGAACTTTTAACAGGTTTGCAACATAATAAAAAATTACAGGTGTGCAATTTGGCTGATTATTTAGGATTTTTTTAAAGAGACACTCCCATATTATTTTATCGATAGAATTCCGAAATATGTGTCATCAGTAGAGAGGATTTGTCTATGTATTTTATTTTTGAGAAATGAAACTACTAGAACTCCGTGGGTAAAGCATTGGTTCACTTAACTGGAGTTCACGGGTTATATTCAATGTAGGCCCATTTTCATTGGCCCGGTTAGAGAGATAGAGAGAGAAATGGGGTTTAACGTCCACTTAACACAACTAGGTCATTTCGGGACTAAAGCCCGGTTGGTACAGAAAAGTAGGTTATTAAACGCTTTTTTTAATTCAGTTCCTATCCAGTCGTGTATGGTTTAGTTATTGATGGCAGGGATAGAGAAGTTCGTGTGATTGATATCCCGCCTAGACCAGTAAACTTTTCCTCGTACCGTCCGATGTCGAAGAAGATTTAGAAGAATGGGTGGGATGGGAAATGGTGACTACAACTGGCGAATATCTTACTTGAATTTATGCAGTTGATTAAGGACACCAATATGATTCATAAAGACCATGATAATTGTTACTACTTTGACATTCAGATGCATTACAAATAAATTGTCCAGTAGATGCAGACAAGTAGGACGTTAAACACCATTTCAAAAATTCATAAACATAGATGTTATCTCATGCTAGGATCCCACTATCACGATTCGTGGTTTTAATCGTCGAGTAATAGTGGGGATCCTACCAGGTGTTATCGGGGGGTACCCGTTATGCCGCCGAACCGTTATGCCGCAGTTAAGTGTAATGACATACTAGACGCGGCAAACCGCTGCCGCACGCGGGAGCGGTTAATAAAAACTCGCCAACACACGTTATCCTATGAGACCTGACAAACTAGAGAAACCGTCGTCGCGCGCGGGAGCGGTTGCCGCTGTCTGATTTTTTTGTGCCCCCGTTTTATCATATATTTAGGTCGTGATGTTGGGATCAAAACGTATCCGAACGGATATAATATCTGCAAGTTGCAGATCGTGGACTCAATCGGGAAATCCTATCGTAACGCATCGCACGATAATGGGAACCTAGTATCACCATTAATATTAGTACGCACCAGACCCGTAGACAGCTTGCTTGCGGAAGGGGGGGGGCAACTCGGCTGATACGGGGGTCGGGGGGGTATGGTCGGCAACTTTTTGTCAGGGGGGGGGGGGGGCAAGATTATTTCCGGGGGGGGGGGGGCGAAACCCTTGACTACGGGCCTGGTACGCACGCGTTTAAAAATAATTCGTCCCAAAAAACCTTTACAAAGCATAGAAATAATTCCGATTTCCTACTTAATTGATTGATAGCCGTTTTTAAGATTCATAACTATTGGCCAATGTTCCGTGGCCCGCGCGATAATGTTATTGTCTTCCAGATAATTTGAGACATTAGTATTGTTAAAACACACGATCGAATACGGGGGCCTTTTTGTGGATATGAATTATCCATGGTATTCTGAACGTTGTTGTGTGAAATGGCCAAGAGGATAAAACTAGGTTAAACAGTTTTAAATATCAGTCAATCACATCAGGACGGAGGAAATCATTAAATCCTCAACATATAGTAAAGGTTACATGTAGAGTTCAATAGATATAGGCCTACACAGTCAAAAAGTACACTTTGGTCTTAAAATTATTCAAATCAATAAGTCTAACTTACTTGTGGTGCCACCGAGGATCCGAAACAAACTGCAAAAACAAGAGACAATCTAATTAAAATACAAATCTATATTTTTTTTATACTTTCGATGGCCTACACTCCATGTAGATCTAACAAGTTATGGCGACTGTTCAAGCCAGGTGTCCATTAAACGACATAAAAATGGCCCTATATAAATTCAGTGACCCTATAACACCAGTCGTTCGATTTAATCATCGGAATCGATGTTGCAAGCATGTTCCTGAGCAACGGCCGCGTTGTTGCATAGCGACCTCAACGGAAACCTTGTCATTGGACGAACTTTTAAGTTTGGAACTCGATTATCACAGGTATACATTTTGGCTTGAAAGCGCGAAACTTGGTATTCGAGACGACCAAGGAATCTGATTGGATCATTAGCTGGACCTTTACCCAATCAAACTTAGTGTCGAAATATACAGAATGTTACGTGAAGAGCTAGATAAGAAGTGTGTAGTTAAGGCGCGAGATCAAGCCTTCTTTTGAAGATGTGTTGCAAGTGGCTATGCTTTGTTTTGTTTTCTGTCGCTGCTAATGTCTACCCAGAGTTCCGCGCAAAAGGGTTAAGCACTCGATTCCGACAGACCATCAAGACATTAACTCTAAATGATAGCCATGGCGGCGCAGTGAGTAAGGTTCTGACTCACTAACAAGGAGGTCCTGGGTTCGATCTCGGTGATAGCAGATTTTCCAGCCGCGTTCCCCCCTGTCAGTGGTATGGGACGGAAGGGGAGGGTGGGGGTCGTTACAAGGAATAGTGCTTAGTCGGCAAAGGTGACTAACGACAACCATTATTTGACAATATTTGGTGTTAGAATTTGAAATCGGTTTTGCCAAGGTTTCATCTCTGGCTTGTAGTAAAACGTTTTGATGGCGAAGTTGATGTTCTGTCATTTATTTGGCTAATACTTAAATCTTTAGTGAACCCATAAAGATATAAATATTGGGTTTATGTTTCACCGCGTAATCTTGTTCCGGGTGCAAAATCTACGGTCACCATGCCCTTGTTGGGTTACCACTTAGGATACGTGTGCACGTGATATTTTTGTGTGGCCATGATGAAATGATATGTTTCGACTATATTTCATGTAGGTGACACTTGATAGAATAGATATCTCCGATTCGGATGTTTAATATCAACTTACTACGTTCGTCATTTTGTGACAAACATATGAGTTCTATGTTTACATTCGTCGATTTCTAGTTGTCAATAATTTTTTTTTACGGGTGCGCAAAGTTGGTCCTGGTTGTTAATTCCATTCGAGAAACTAGACACTGTCCTTGGCCTTTGTTAATTCCATTCGAGAAACTAGACACTTTGACAAGTGAAGGCTAAATAATGTCATTGGAAGCCGATTTTTCTTATCATGAAAAGAAATGAAATGGGGTTTAACGTCTGAATTTTCTGCTCCGACTGGGGCAATGAAGGTGGGAATACGCCATACATTGTGCTATGTGGGAAATTGTGAACGGACAGCGCCACTATAGGGGCTAATATTTTTTCGAATTCCAACAGTCAATGGATCTTTTACGTGGATGCCAATATACATGTATACACACGACATCGGTGTTTCGTACCATCCGAACGACTATACAAGATTGCCAGGCTCAACGTCCTACACCAGGGGAACCAAGCCGGAA
This sequence comes from Patella pellucida, assembly GCA_917208275.1. Classification (NCBI taxonomy): domain Eukaryota; kingdom Metazoa; phylum Mollusca; class Gastropoda; family Patellidae; genus Patella; species Patella pellucida. Next base: position 13,937,462 of record OU795038.1, read on the forward strand.
AATCCCAATGAACTTCTCGGCCAACGCTAATATTTAAGTCCCATCCGAATAAATAGACACCTTTCCATGCCACGCCCTCTGTTTTGCATCACTTACCACTGGCAAGAGGATGCAGATCCCTTGAAACACTGCTGCTTGTCGAACGTCCGAACTCGTGCCCCTTTGGTTAATAAGCCAAAACAGACCCCTCACATAGGGGGGGGGGGGTAAAGGGGTCATATGCCCATGCCGACAGCTCTAGGGGGCGGCAAACTTTCTAAGTGCATACCCGAAATAATCAAAGGGGGACTGACCAAATCAGTTACAGTTTATATGCAGGGTTTGGGTACGAGTCACTGAAGTTTGTGGGGGCTCCTACACCACTCTGATCGACAACTCGAGCTCTGATTCATCATTATGATTAGTGGGCCAGCGCTAATTTAGTCAGTCTGGCTCAGCTGCGTAATAAAAAAAACCCGAACCTAGCACGCCTCGTCACATCTTTTGTCAAGATAAAAGAATTTAATGTAAAAATGGAGAAAAAACTCCATGCCCTATCAGATAAAAGTAAGCTAAAACGCATCAACGCGTAGCGAACTTCAATCACTTTATTGTTTAATTTAAAAAGAAACCCCAACTTATTTGACATGAGCAAACCGTTATCTGATTATCTGCTTATCTCCTGTTGTACTTATTTTACGGACCTCTGCGTAATCACACCGTTATATGATGATTACAATTAGGTCGGGATCTCCCCGTGAAATTCAGACGAGGTCTATTTAGAGCAGGTGCCCGAAGGGAAATCCCATTAATGACGTCAAAGACCGAGTAATGGAGTCAATCACGTGACCAACGACATTATCAACATCTACTTGCTAATAATCGTGGTGGATGAAAAAACCATAAATTTATCAACACTTGAGTTTTTGCAATATCCATAACTGGAATTGAGATTTGAGGCTGACGATCTAGGACACATGAATCGGAAAGAATAATCGATACGTGAAATTTGAAAGCGTGTGGGAGCTGTTTATCTAACGGTGTTGTATTCTGCTTTTATGCTGGGACCGTGGAGGGAATATCGGCAGCCATGTTCAGGTCTGAAATCTGACTGGATTCTGCGAATAGTGCCATTATAAACGCTCTTTACGACAATTTTGGCACAATCTATATAATTAGCAATAACTGTTGAGTAAATTCTATATGCATGTCTTGATGAATTCGTGTGTTTTCATCTGCATGCTGTGATAATTAGGGCGTTGAGACGTCTGAAAATTCAACAGTTTGCTGTTTCAGTGTTTGTTGTAATATCGGCATTCTATAGCCGAGTTAATTGGAATTGCGATTAGCCCATAGCCTAGTGCTGTGTCTCTACTCTATCTTGGATTACTTGAACTACAACCAATATTATAACCTCAAGTACACATCAACAAATGGCGACGAATAACGGACAAAACGGACCCATGGAAAGCAGTACAGATGACCAGTCAAAAAAGCAAGGAACCAGGTAGGCCTAGATGATAATTATAATGTTTATATTAATTTATTTCTGTGTCAGAGACCTTACAGTGATTGATTTGCATACAATCTATATTAGAGTATTAAAGGACGATATTGGTGTCAGTCATTATCACATACATGTACCATTGTCCATACATCACATGTATGTGATGGAACTGGTTAAACATGTTTCTTCAGTCAGGTTCTAAATATAATTTAAATACGGTACAGAGATCATTGTTACGATCATAGATGTCAATGTGTAATGAAAATTTCAAGAAACGGAATTGACGCAAGCAAAAGGAAAACATGATTTATCCTTCTATAACAGATACACAGGCGAACTTCTGCTCACTAATATTTCCTCAAGCGAATTATTGAAATAAAACTAAAACCATGTGTTAGTCCCGAAATGACCTAGTTGTGTTGAGTGGACGTTAAACCCCATTTCTCTCTCTCTCTCTGATGTACATGTACGTTTTTAATAGATACTATATAGTAGCCTACATGTACATGTACATGTACAACTGAACTCAGTGAACTGCATACATGTACATATGTTCATGTAGGCCTACAACTAAAATGCATACAAGTCATGTACATGTACATGTCATACACAAAATGATGGACAAAATGATAGACTTACAATATTCAGAAAATAGACAAATCAATGAACTCAGACAAAAAGACAGACACCGAAGGGAATGTGCCTGACTGACAAAGCCAGATTAGTCCATCAATGTCTGTGACATGTGCCATATTTCCAGACTGGTACCAAATAATTAAAAGATACACATGTTTTTTAAAACATGTACATACATGTACATGTAACTTTGAGTAGGACTTTCTGTAGATTGTTGATTTGTTTCAGACTCGTGGTACTGTAACTGTCTGTGCATAGTGTCAATATCGAAGATTTATACATTAACCGTACTATCAGTGGACCTGGTGTAGCACTAAATTTCAGCTTTGGGACAGCCCTTGTGTAGCTGCCGACCCTGAACATACACTTACAGACAAACAAACGACAGTCACAAATATTAGTATCAGATGAAGACTGGCTTAATAGTGAGGGGGTGGGTGGATGGCCAAATGGATAGCGTGTGCGCATTGTATCATAAGGTCTGTCAATTGTCAACTGGCGTGGTTTCGTTTCCCCGGATGTACATGACAAGGAGCACTGTACTGTAGGGTCGCCTGTCCTTCCTTATGGGTTTTCTCTGGGTCCTCTGGCTTCCTTCTACTGTTAAAGACTCACCCCATTTCTCTCTCTCTCTCCCGCTTTTAAAGTGAAAGTTCAAGTACATTACTACAACTCACAGACTATTATGTAGCCTACATACATTTTACACTTATACATGTATGTACCGAACACTATAGTTTTGATACAGTTGACAGTTGACACTGCAGTAGATGTGTTGCTGAAGGGAACTCTACATGTACATGTACATATGTACAGTACTCTGATGCTTTCACTTGATTTGATCCGGCTTTTCTAAGTTTTCTTATCTAAGGCTTGTTTGTTAAATTGTCTGAATTTTGTCTTGTCTTAATCATATAATACGCGTACATACATTTTGTGTGTTATGTGACATGAATTGTATTGTTTAAGCCTGGCGCAGACGGTCAACTTTTCGTCGCTTGTTGCTGCAATAGGCAACTACTGGCAACTCCGAGCAACTTTTAGCCGAATGTTTCCTGAATGTCGATATCACGTAATCATTCAAAATGGCGCAGTGCATACAACAACAATGTCTATGGACCATGTTAACGTTGACGTTACTGTAAGCTGCTCCATCTCGAAGTATACATGACAGTAGAGCGCTCCCTGATTGGGCAGTTAACCAATTGCTTGTTGCCTGTTGTCGCCTACCGCCGCAGACGAGCAATTTTGAAGCAACAGATGAACGATTTCTCGGCGACGAGCGATTTTCTGTGGTCGAATATCAAACATGTTTGATATTTGGCAACAAGAAGCAACTTGGAGCAACAGCAGGCAACTATTGTTGCCAGTTGGCACAGACGAGCGATTTTTTCTTTCAACGACCAGAATTCACTGTTGCCCGAGAGTTGCTCGAAAAAGTTGCCCGTCTGCGCCTGGCTTTAATGTGGTAATTTCAACATTTACAGGCTATTAGTATTAGTTTTAATTAGTGAGATCATACAAATATAAACATTGATTATTTCCACGTTTGACTATTGGGATGCTATAAGTTATAATATACTGTACATGTATGTTTGTGAATTATTGAATTGACATTCAAGAAATCGTGTCAGACAGTAGATGTATAATGTGATGAGCACAAACCGCCAAGCATTGAATTATTGATGCGTGTAACTTTCTAAATGCTCTGTCCATTTGTAACAACAGGAAATATACATAATTCTTTAATCTAGAAATAATATTGATTCATGATTGTGCACCATTTTTTTTTTTTTAGAAAAATACATTAAGCTAAATGTACTAATGTACATGTATTTGGCACCACTGAACATCATTTGATGTAAACTCTTTTGATCCATGACCTTTTATTAATCTGATTGAACCTACATGTACATGTAAAGCTACATGTGTAGGACATTAGGCCAGGGTTAAAAATATTTCAGTTTGCCCAAACCCGACGCATGATGATTAGGTACATGTATGGATAGGTACATGTACAAATGTAGGTAGGCAAATTACTTTTATTTTTGGGAGGACCAGACTTTAACGATAAATAACGAGATTTTACGAAATCTCTTGTCAAGTTTGGTGTTACTACATGTATGTATAGACATGACAGTGGCTGTTCAATCTGCCAACCGATTATTTCGCATTTGGGTGTCATTGTCAAGCTTAAAAATAATGCTGTTAAAAAAAAAAATCCTTCAAAAACGGCAATAAAAGAATTTGAGTAGGCACCTTTTTTTTTGGGTAGGTAGCATGTGGGCAAACAAACAATATATACGTGTACCATTCATATTTTAGTTATTTTCACGATAAAAGGTCGTAAAGCGCTTACTCAATGACAATATTATCCTGAGTCTTCGACGACATTACTAGCATGGATTATTGGTCCATTCCAATCAATAGTGACGTTGTTATCTTACCATGAAGATATGGTTTCCTGATATCCTATATTTAAGACACTGAACAACTTTTAAAGCAGTACACACACTGGCGTAAATGCTATGCTCTTGAGTACCATTTTCAAAGAGGTCCCTGATGAACGTCAGTGTGGAAGTGAAATCAATGTCATATCATATTTCCAATTGGAAATAAGCCTTGGCCACAATCATCATCAGACACACTCCCTCTGGTGCTGGTCTGTAGCCTGCAAGTACAAGGTACCGGTACTGTACATCCAAACAAGATTTGTCTTTTTTCGGTGCTTACTGCTTATGCGTTAGCGTATCTTTGTGTACACGAAGGATTCAAAAATAAAAGTACATGTAAGTAAAATAAAACATGTGAAACTCCTATTTGAAAATGATTTGTGACAGAAATTATACTCGTATAAGCATTGTGCTCCATATAATATAAATGTACATACATTATTAGCTTCTGGGTGCAAAATCTACATCATTAACACAAAGACTTCAGAAACAGGAAGTAACAACTTGACTTGTTATTATCTCTACTTTAACAATGAAAACGTACTTTCTGATTATCTGAATTCATGAAATACAATCTTAATCTTACACAGTTTAAAATAGTTTACATGTACATGTACCTGACAAAATGTCAGGAAATAGTACCAGACATTTTCAACTTAGTGCCAGACATGTACATTGTATTAACAATATCAATAAAAAAGACAGATCAGTGCCGAAAAAAATGAAAGGCACCAAAGGTTTAGTGCCTGACAAAGTCTGAATCTTTGTCTGACATTTATATTGTCTGTGACAGGTTCCTTTTTTCCAGGCTTACATGTACATGTATTTGTGTTATGGATACATGTACATGTAAATTATTAACATATTTTTGACCAAAGATTAGAAGTTTTATCTTAATAGACTGAAACTACCCCATTGGAACATGTACCTGGAGTGCAGACTCACTATAAGGCGTTACTTCATTCAGTCCCAGTTTAAGAAAGTTTCTTGGAAATTTCAGACTTGATTTGTCCTTGTCGGTGGTGGAGGATGGAGGCATGTTTTTATGGCTCCCGTACAATTTTATAAACTTGAAGGACTGCAAAACACGTCGTAGGTGATAGTCTGGTAATATTATTATCAGAGTATTTTTTAAAAATAATCTTTTATCACTTCCATGTACATGTACATGTATACTAATGATGTGTACCTTCATGTAATAATTACCTAATCAATCCAGCCTATCATCAACAATAAATGGGTTAAGTGGTGGTTACATGTACATGTATACATGTACATGTACATACATGTACACTCAGTAAAGCAGTACACTACATACATGTATATTAATTTTGGAATTTTGTATATTATTCACCAGGTCTTGATGTCCGATTGGGCATATTCCTGGTCGGACAATTTAGTACGTATGTACATTGTATTATTATTGTTAATCCAGTACAGATTTTAATATGGGAATAATATTAATATTTAAATGTAATACTTGTAGATGTACGTGTACGTGAATGTTTGTAGTCTACGATACATGTTAAACATATTTTTGTTAGCATTTTTTCAGAATACATTTTGTAGATATCAGGCCCTGCGGAAGCAAATCTTGATTTGGGGGGGGGGGGGCTTCCATCCTAGGTCCCAATATGCGAGGGTCCAGGGACCGCAATAACCTGGAGAAAAGAGTACTTTCCCCCAAGCCCCCTTACTCTGCCGGGCCTGAATATTTCAGTGTGCAGTGGACATGTACCGGTAGATGTTGACATCAATTGATTTTTTTTACCCTGATCTAAAATATAGAAATGTAGTGAAATTCAAATACATGTAGTATTCAGTTTGTTTAAACACATATGAATTCATACAGATTTACCTCAATACATGTAGTTACGTTTTTCATTGATCATTTTATCCGTAATTGTTTGATATTGACATGTATTGGTTGTCCGTAGTGGGTGATGAGATTTGGCCAATTGTTATGATCAAAGGGACAGATTTCATTGTTGTCAACTCAGTATTGTCTGTACACATGTATGTCTTTTTCCTTTGTAGTGTAATTAGGTGTGGTAGGGCATTACAAAATCAATTCCTTTACAAACAGGTGGCCAGGAGGAAGGCTCATTAACCACCCAAGAGAACCAGGATTTGATCGATCCCTGGCCCAAAATTTACTAACCATTCTCAGGCTTTGAGATGATACATTAAATGTATGTTAAAATTAGATACATGTAAAGGGCTGACCATTTTTGCATGTAATACATTAAGTTCTACATGTATGTACCCTGTGTCGAGTGAACGTTAAACCCCATGTACCTAAATGGTATCGTTTAATTTAAGGAGAAATATACATGTAGATCACTTTGTCACATTAAGAATTTACTCAATTTGTCTTATTTTAACTCTTTATAAAACTAATGTTGTTTTAATGTATCAAATACCTCAATAAGAAACTACATGTATGTGCAAAGTTTTGTGTTTCGGGATCAAAGATTTTCTCATAAACAGTGATTGAAAGTTGAGTAAAATCTTAAATTAAGTCTGAGAATGCTTTGTGAACTTGAGGCCTACTGTTGATCCTCAGTACATGTATTGTCTGTGATGGAGGACGGAGGTCCGGGCAAGAATCTGGGATCTGGTGAAAAGTGTGCAGTACTGCTGGCGCTATCCTGGAAAAATTTGCATAGGCTGTTTTGAAGGGGGGGCTCTTTGACGAAAATATTGAGCCGGAAATACAGTCTGGCATTGTTTCAGGCACAGATCATCGAGATAAATAGAGCTGTTTTTTAATTAGAAACGCTAAAAATTATAAGATTATAAGAACCATGCACTGCGAGCAGAAATGCATAATTCAATAACGTAGTGCAGGCTGCTATCAGAAAACCCAAGAAAAATTAATTTGATTCAAACTCTTGGTAAATCATTCCCGAATTCAAAGGAGGCCAATTCTTGAATTTGGTTATATTTTAGCGAAGCGATAGACCAGATTGTCCAGGCCCATTTACATTGCCCGCTCCCTGTGGAAACTTACATGTATTACAAGTTCAAGTTGTGGAGACGTTTGTCAACAGATATCCAATCAGAGAGGAAAGTTTCGAACGAATGGAGTGAGTGAACCAAAGTGAATTATTAGCCTACCCTGGCTGCATCGAACATACAGTGTATATCCCAAAACTATGATGATCATTAAAAGCACTTCTCAAGTGGTTCACATATTATTGTTTATAATAGGTTTAAAGCAGGGTGGGATTGGTAAGAAATCACACACACTCACAAATATTTTATTTTTTAAAATTAATTGGGGTAGGAAGGGCGGCCGAACTGCACACAGAGAGCTGACCAGATTTAAAGGGGACAAATGCCCCTCCTTGCTCCCATCTGCCACCTCTGTAAGCATACATGTATCAAAATGGATTAGGATTTACTAGTTTCTTCTGAACCAGAGTAATTGAGCTATCATACATGTACATATATATACATGTACGTAATAGCCTATGAAGTCTTTAATAACATTTACATGTGCTGTGATTTCGGCCTGGGGCCATTAAACTTTTGTTTTACTCAAATTTCAATCTTTTGTTTGCTGGCGCTCCTTGTAATAAAATATGTAATTGGAAGTAATATCGACTTTCATTTTGACATATATGCACCGATTTCACCCATGTACATGTAGGTCCGTATATAGGGGGGTTGGAATGGATGACCAAATGGTTAGCATGTGAGTGCTGTATCGTATTATCTGTCATTGAGTCATATGGTGGAGTGGTTTCAAATCCCCGATTGTACGTGACAAGGAGTAGGTCACCTGTCCAACCTTGTGGGTTTTCTCCCACTGCTAAAGACCCCTACGCACAAGCGAATTATTGAAATAAAAATAAACCTTAAACCATATGATAGTCCAAAAATGACCTAGTTTGTGTCGAGTGGACGTTAAACCCCATTTCTCTCTCTATCAGGTCCGTATATTTGTCCATGTACATGTATTACATGTAGATGCAGAGTTCAGCAGTCATCATCTACGAAAAACTCAGTACCAGCATTTTAGACACATGTTTGGCATTGTCACATCAATCATCCAAAATGTTCAAATGTATAAACAGTTAATATGCAATAATGGTTGTTATTTGAGGAACACTTTGCCAATTTCATAAAAATATTGAATTTTCCATAAATTTGAAATGACACGCAACCAGGTAGTATTTAATACAGACATTCACCCAATAAAAGGATAGACGGATTATCAATGGTCAGCTATGATAGAGATTAAAGACAATAGTAGTAATGAGATAATCCGTCTACAGTCTAAAAACATTAGTCAACTTAGTAAATGAATGAATGGATGTCACTTAAATACTACCCCTTAACAACTGTAAATATTATTAAGTTTAAATGTATTTAATTACTATGTATTATGTATTGTTTATTACTACCAAGTAACCTCTAGTATATATTAGAGGCAGATTGTAGATGATAAGGTAGTTGACCACAGGCAGGTGACAGGACATACTATAGGGCAGGTCTCTGATAAGTTACTTCTTAGATGCTGTTCCTTATTAGATTACCTAGTCTGTGGATCATTATTGTAACATATTATCATTATTAAGTATTGTACAGAATATAATAGTATACCAAGAAGAAGTGAGTTGTTGAGTTATTGTATGTTCAATCATACACCCCCACTAGATTGAACATACAACCCATCGTCGAAGGTTGGATTAACAGCAGGTCCTTAAACCCCCGATGATAGTACACTGAAACATTAATTTTAGAAAAAAAAGATTGTTTGTTTGATTTTGATTGCTGCAGGGTTTATAATAACCTACATTGAAACATGAATCAAGTACATATACTAGGTTCATTTAGAATGTGCTATTATATTGGCCTATAATGATTTTTATATCAACATTTATATTGTATGCAGCCCTCACAAGTTATTTAAAAGCGGAGAAATAAATCAATACGAGTATAATGACAGGAGGATAGCAAAACTACAGGACTAGCCTATAAATATTGTATTGTCGCTGCTACTACTGTTATATTACATGTACATAAAGTTGACAATGAATATTGTCACAATGCATACAATATTATGTGTACTACATGCATACTGTACGTGTACGTTTACATCAATGGTGGTCAATCGGTGTCAAATTGTGGACTGCAATTCCAAGTGGCACATTGCACTTAATGATAAAGATAATCTAATAACAAACCTTTGTTGTTCTCGATAAGGTATACATGTACATGTCATCAATGGTGGCACATTGCACTTCATGATAAAAATAATTTAATAACAAAACTTTGTTGTTCTTGATAAGGTGTACATGTACAATGCACATCAATGGTGGCTAATCTGTGTCACATTGTGGACTACAATTCCAGGTTGGACATTGCACTTAATGAAAGGATAAAAATAATTTAATAACAAACACCTTTGTTGTTCTTGATAAGGTGTAGATGTACAATGTACATCAATGGTGGCTAATCAGTGTCACATTGTGGACTACAATTCCAAGTGGCACATTGCACTACATGTACATGTACATGATAAAAGTGATTTGATAACGAATCTTTGTTTTCGATAACGACTGTCGAAATCCAAACAGAATCAGAAGTCTATTTGAGGTAAACATGCATCCTGTCACAAATTTTGCCAATCACAAATTCTAGCTGTGTCAGGCGCAATGTCTATTAATGTTATTACATCTGTTTTCTATTGCATGTTTGGTTTTCTCCCGGTCCTTCGTTTTCCGCTCACTGCTAAAGACCCCTACACACAAGCGAATTATTGAAATAAAATTGAAAATATGTTAGTCCTGTGTCAGACACAATGTCTCTTAATGTTATTACATCTGTTTTCTATTGCATGTTTGGTTTTCTCCCGGTCCTTCGTTTTCCGCTCACTGCTAAAGACCCCTACACACAAGCGAATTATTGAAATAAAATTGAAAAATATGTTAGTCCTGAAATGACTTAGTTTGTGTCAAGTGAAAATAAAATCCCATTTCTCTCTCTCTCTCTATCTCTCTCTCTGTCTCTATGTTGCATGTTTTATACAGTATGTACTGTACATGTACATGTATGACGTCTTTGCAAATGACCAAAAGTCAAGTTTGGTTACATGCATAGCCAATCAAAAGAGTAGTTTGGACATGACTCCTGGTGACACAAGTGACCTACGTTTATGTACAAGGGGTTTACAATGTTACTGTTCTACTCCGACAGGGCTAATGAAGACGAGCATACGCCATACAGTGTGCTATGGGGGGAACCTGTTGGACTCTCTCCGCCAATGCAGCATTCTCCACTAAAGTCTCGCTATCCAGCAGTTAGTGTGGACTGCAAGGGAAGACAACCCTGTTTGGGAGATTGCCAATGCAGGTGTACATTACAGACCATACATTAGATCTACATGTACATGTATGCCGTCATGTATACAGATTTGTATAAATTAGATGGGGCATTTTGTTAAACTTATAAAATTAATTTTAATTAATTATTCTTCATCCGTCGGAAGTGTATAATAATACATGTTTGTACTTGGTACGTTTGTATTATATTCAGGTATTCTTTATATAAATTTACCTTCCCAAAAGGTTAAATTGGTTTTTCATTTCATGTTATTTACATGTGCATAGCATAGCCTGTAGTCCTGACACCCTTAAGGCTAAAATCATTGTCTCATTGACTTTATATTTATACACACTGTTTACCGTCATACATGTACATGTAAGACAAAGAATGAATGAAATGGGGTTTAACGTCCTAATGTTATGCACTTAACCTGAGCTAATTGAAGACAGGCATACGGCAGACAGCGTGCTATGAGGGAAATTTTGCCCGGGCAGCGGCGCTACGGCCTACTCTTATATCGAATTCCAACTGCCAAGGGGTCTTTTACGTGCACTCCAATGTGTACACGGGACCTTGGTTTTTCGCACCATCCGAACGACTAGGCAGCTGTGCTTGTCAGGCCCTCCTTCTGCATTACTGACAAGGGGAAATCACGTCAGAAAATCGAGATGAACTTTCTCGGCCAATGCAGGGATCGAACACCCGACCTCCAGGCTAGCGAACCAGCACCTTGTCCACTTAGCCACCGTGATCCCCGTAAGACAAAGAACCCTATTATAATAATGTTGAAAAAATAAATGTAAAGCTACATGTACATGTACATTTATAAAGATTATAATTTTGAGGATATATGAACTGATAAAATCATATACATTGTACATGTAGGAGGCAGACCACCATTAAACTTCACCATCTCGGTAAATTGTCTATTTGTATCAATTCTCTCTGTGTCTTTTTTCTCCCCCTTGGCATGGACATTTTTGTTGATTTTTGGGTCAAGAATGAATGAAGAGGGTTTGAATTAACATTTTCTGCCAGGTTTTGGTAAATATTCATGATTTTGACGCGGATTGATAAAGGGGGCTATCAGGTTAGCTACGGTGATACATGTATGTACGGCAACTACATGTATGAACATGTTATAAGTATAATTCTTCAAGTTTGTGTATCTCAAAATTTTGGTGGTCAACCTCATACAAATTTTAGTGCAAAGACATGACTATTTGTTCCTCTGTCAGTAGTGAAAAGTATTCAGCCAAACCGAAATTTGGGAAAAAGTTGGGAGGTGGGCAAAGAGGCCAGAATTAACATTGAAGTCAATGGGGAAATTAATGGTGGTCTGCCTCCTCTATAAATTTGCAGAGTTATGGCCCATGATTACTTTGTTTATGCACAGTGTCTAAGGTCTTGAGAGAAAGAATTCTATTGATTTTTAAAATGATTTCCGACAACTTGACCAAGTAAATCTTAATGATACATGTTTCTACTAATTATTAAATGGATTGTTACTCTTAATCAGTTTCTAGTGTCTTAAACTGACAAAAGAAAACAAAGATGACACCCGTGTGGACTGCTTACAACTGTGGTCATATGTTTCGTTGCCTGGCAAACTATCTTTACAAAAGTTGATAAGGGTTATATAAACAAGTAATGATACAGATGTTTTTAACCCTAACCTGTTACATCTACATGAGTTGTACAATTAGCTCCAATTATCACCATTTAGCACCTAATTCTACATATATCATATAATAACCTGTTTGTCTCAAATAGTCCATCCACTTTATCCGATAGATATGTAGTTACATGCAGGCCGGTCGGAACGATATTGATATTGGGGGGGGGGGCTGTTCATTGCTCGTGACAGGTTCACGGGATATACGAGCAGATTATTGGGGGGGGGGGGGCTGACAGGCCTGACATGTATGTGTTTGTGTTTATTTTTGGATCAAATTTCAGTTGTTTCTTATTCTTATACAAGTATTCAATATAGTTTGTGTTGTGTTGAAGTTCAACCCAATTTTTCTCTCTCTCTCTCACTCTCTCTCTCTCTCTCTCTCTCTCTTTCAAACAGTGACTCAAGCAGTTTAAGCATTTGAATTTTTCCTGGTGCTGCAAATGGTTAACATGTCAAAGTTGCTGTAATAGTTCTTAAATAGATTTTAAAAAATATTTAAAAAGTCATAAAATGATTTTATTCTGGGCACAGTTATACTGTTTGAAGATGTCCTGTAGATTTTATTTTATCGCAGCAAGGGTATTTAACAAACTAGCCTAAGTTTTGATTCTCCATTTTTTTCTTTATTAAATTTTAAAATCTCACTGGTGTTTTCATCCATTTAAATGAATGAATGAAATGGGGTTTAACGTCCTACGCTTAAGCACCTAACCTGGGCCAATTGAAGACGGGCATACGCCAACAGTGTGCTATGAGAGAAATTTTGCCCGGGCAGCGGCGCTACGGCCTACTCTTATATCGAATTCCAACTGCCAAGGGATCTTTTACGTGCACTCCAATTTGTACACGGGACCTCGGTTTTTCGTCCCATCGAACGACTAGGCAGCTGTCCTTGTCAGGCCCTCCTTCTGCATCACTGACAAGCGGTAATCACGCCGGAAAATCGAGATGAACTTTCTCGGCCAATGCAGGGATCGAACACTCAACCTCCAGGTTAACAAACCAGCGCCTTATCCACTTAGCCACCGTGATCCCCCTCATCCATTTAAACCTCAGCCATGCGATGTTCTAGAATAAATACCTGCAATAGGCAAATTTAGCTCTTGTATACATAATGTATAAGAGAGGTAGAGAGAAATGGGGTTTAACGTCCGCTCGATACAAACTAGGTCATTTTAGGACTAAGATATGGTTAATTTTATTTCAATAATTCGCTTGCGCATAGTAGTCTTTGGCAGTGGGAGGAAACCGGAGGACCCGGAGAAAACCCACAAGGCTGGACAGGTGACCCTACTCCTTGCCTCGTACAACCAGGTTTTCGAAACACGCCAGTTGACTCAATGACAGGCTTTATGATACAGCACGCACACGCTAACCATTCCGCCATCCAACCCCCCACATAATGTATAATGTGTATGAATCTTTAAATGTAATTTTATTTACATGTATTATTCATACACTGATCATGTTGTCTTATATTTTTTTATCAGTTTTTTTATTAAACAAAAGGTGTCATTGTGTACACCTACTCTTCTGTGAAAGTTTACGCCCGTTTGAATGTCTGCTAATGTAGAATTGAATAACTATTAAATTACATTATGAATAATAAGGTTAGTCTGACTTATTGACATGCTTAATACATTGTAAGTAAGAGAGGCTGCTGGTATAATAATGGATTACTTACACATGCATATCACACATACAATGTATGTAATTAGGGAAATGAAATAAGATAGGGTTTTTTTTTTCTAACAATATTTATTCAGTAAATATTTACATAATATAAATATAATATATATAAATCTGGGATCTGAAAACAAGCCGGGGCTTATATAAATTCATCTCCCTATTTACAACAATTTAAATACAGTATTTGGAATTATAATCATAAATTTTATAACGGTTTAAATTATAATCGTAAAGATAGGTTTGACTTTGAAATGTCCTTTTTTATCAGCATCAATTGGGCTAATGCAGACGAGCGTAAGTAATGCATTGTGCTACAGGGGGGGGGGGGGATGGCTGAATGGTTAGTGTCATGGAGTCAGTTTCGAATCCTCGGTTTTACGTGGCAAGAAGTAGGGCCGTCTGGGTTTTCTTAAGGTACTCTGGTTTCCTAACACTGCTAAAGACCCCTACACGCAAGCGAATTATTGAAATAAAATTAACCCATATGTTAGTCCCGAAATGACCTAGTTTGTGTTGAGTGGACGTTAAACCCCATTTCTCTCTCAAATAAACATAAGTAGCATGGAGTGGAAGTTGCATGTACATGTACAATGTCGTGTAATTATTAAAATAGGAAACATATGCTTTCTCTCATACATTTAGGTTCGGTAGTTATTAATGTAAACAATGGCATTATAGAGATAATTTTGACTATTATAGCAGACAAAACACCCACTCAATACGTGTATTATATCCTGTATTCAGGAATTGAGCCGCGAGGGGTCCATTTTGCTTTTGAGCTTTGTAAAATTTGAATCTCTGAGACAATATTTCTGATCATGTACTTGTATAGGATTCTGGATTAGATTGGAGGGAGGCCAAAACAACAGCAATGCTTCAAATGTTTAATCGTCGTTTAGATGAATTGAAGAGAGAATAAATATGTTCTTCCCCCCTCTGGACCCCTGTCTGGTGCGTAGATTGAACTATACAGTGTATAAAACATACATGTACATGTACTTAGATGGATTGTTTTACATTTTATTAACAAACCAAATCAAAACATCAATGGAATGGGAGATAATCTCCGGGCTTGGATTCAGTCAGATTAAATATTTTACAGGTCTGAGTTCACAAGGCATTCTGAGCCTTAAGTTTAGAAATTTGCTCAACTTTCAATCACTGTTTATGAGAAATATCTTTGATGCAGAAACACAAAACTTTGCACATAGTTTCTTATTGATATATTTGATACATTAAAACAACAAAAGTTTTATAAAGGGCTATATTTTAGTTAGAATAGGGTGAACAAATTTGAGTAAATTCTCAACTTAAGTCTGGTGATGTTTAATTTTTTTAAATTTTTTATGTTTGAAACTACAAATTTAATTTTAAACTACATGTACATGTACATATACATGTACACCTGAGGCTGAGGGTCTTTTTAATATGTACATTTAGACAGGGCTAGAAATTCGTCATTTTTTGCCAGAATCTAAGAGGATTCTCATATATGCAATCTGCGCGAATCCTCCGAATCTTAATTTATAATAATGTCTGAAAAACAAAATTGTGTTATTTGTATTAATCTAAAACACCAAAATTCAACAACAATGATAAAAATAAAACAATCAGATAGAATTTTCGGTAAACACTTAAATAGTGAAAAAAGTAATATCCAGATAATGCCGTAGCCAAAATAAACTAATACGGCACCATGCTATTTGTGTATAACACAATGGTTAGTCTTTTTTCTATCACGTAACTTGCACAATTTTTTATTCATTCGTCGATGATACTATTGATAGACAAACGGTACAATGATCACGTGAAAACCAAAACTGCAATTGCTATAAAGTAAAATTCAGTAGGCCTACGACTAGGATATATCCTTTATTACAAAAATTAAGCATCTGTCAGCATGTGTATAAAATAAAATAATCAAAACGGTACACGCAAATGCAGAACTGGTTAATTGACCTAATTCCTACCAAGATGTCACGTGTTATTGGAATTCGAACACTGCGAGATTCCGTCGGAAAAATATCCACTAGTGTTACGTCACGATTATAAATTCTTGAATCGGTAAATTGGCCAGCCAAAAATCGTATCGGTGCCGATAAATCGGATACCGTATATAAATTCTATAATGTCATTGTCATGGCTAATAATGTCATTGTCTTTACTGCGTTGATATGCGTGAGCACTGAATAGCTGACGGCTACCGTTTTAACTGCTAATTAAAAATTCAATACTGGCAATAAATTACAATTCACAATTAGGCCTACAACAATTCCCGTACATAATATTTTAACATATATAGCGATAATCGTATTGACGAAAAACAACAAGAGGGCACAAGACAGTACAAATAAAAATAAAAACCACGTGTCTTTAAAAATTGGCAACGTATGTATAGGGAGGCGAATAGAAGAGCCTCCAAGCTGGTAATGTCCGATTGGGTAACGGTTTATTCGTCATCTTGGACACAGTAACGTCACATTCTGGTTGTGAATATTACAACTGGATTTAAAATCAATTTATACATGAGGAATTCTATCCCTCGTAAAAAGGCATCGCCAACTTCCCCGTCTCGTGCGGCATGCACTTAGTCCATGTATTATAAGGTCCGTGATATGTCTGTTATTGGTTGGTGTACGTGGCTGCTGACAGCTTTTTCGCGCCAAAAGCAATCTTTTTACACATTCCGTAGTAAGTCATGCCTAATATGGAAGGCGGAGAATTCCATGCGACATCGAGTCCGTGGCCGACCTTGACAGTGACAACATAGAATTGGAATGACCCAATTTAACAACTAACGGAATCAAATCGCCGTTCGAAAGGATAAAATCATGGAACCCAGAACTATTTCGTTTTAAGGTTGGCATGCTAAAGTAGTTTCTTTTATTTTTTTTAAGAAGGATTTAAATTAATAATAAGGAAACCGATAATTTTGTATCGTAACTGAAATATGCATAAATGCTCTACTTCTAAAAGTCGTCGCCGTGTCGTGATCGTGGAAGTTTCCACACAATTTATTACATAACAAAGACAATTAACGGCCAGCCTGTAACTCGTCCAAATTATAAGTTAAAAGTAAAACAAAAACACAACAATTATTTTATTTTATTATACATGTAGTATGCTATAAAGTAAGTCATACAACTTTGATTCAAAACACCATAACTGAATTTCAATAGTCGGACCCGAGATTTTTTTTTTTTTTTACAAAAGTTTTACGCGAATCCTTATAGATTCGCACGGTAAGCTCCTGCGAGAATCCTTGCGCGAATTAGATTCGGAGATTCGCGTGAATTTCTAGCCCTGTTAGATGAAGGCTAAACAAACATAAATAAAACCATTTACATATACATTTAATTAGCACTTCATTAAGTACAGTGTGACTGAATGAATACATGTACATGTATTGTCAATGTGATAATTTATCTTTGTGATAATTATTTGATTGTATTATTTAACTTTATTACTGGGATATATGTACTGGGATATATGTATATGTATTTACTGGGATACATGTACATGTATGTATACATGTATCCCACCCCACCCCTAGGGCAGTCTACAAGTCTAAATTACTATCCGATTCTATTGAAACTTGAAAAAATATGTTAATATCCAGAAGATCTCAGTTCCTATCGATATTGGCTCATAGTAACTTACTTCCTGAAATATGGCCCCATCATGTTTTTAGTTTGTTCTCTGTGCATCTCATGAAAAATGTGGGCGTACATGTATGTTGCATGGCAACCACTTGTTTATTACAGAGTTCTCGCGGTCCTTTAAAATCCTTGATTATCCTTAAATTTAAAATATCATTTTCAAGGTCTTGAATATCTCTGAATTTTGTGGAAATAGGAAAATATCCTCGAATTTCATTTGATATCCTTGAAAAACTAATAAAACAATAATAAACGTATTAATAATCGGAAAATTAACGCCAATAAACTGTACTACTTTTTATTCGTACTTTAGTTTAATCAGTTAACTGTGCTCTATGTCGATAAGGGGAATAACTCTGTTTTAAAAATGGCAGGAGTTTTTCCTTTGTGCTGAAAGTCGATCTTTAATAATATAAAAACCAGTTTATGTCTGCAATTCCTTTTAAATATGAGATTATAACGATAGTTGGTAATGTTTTGGTTATTTTTAAGATGAAAAATTGTAACTTTAGGCTAAAAAATGTCCTTGAAAGTCTTTGAATATCCTCGGAAAAATGTTTGACGAAGCTGCGGGAATCCTGTATTAGTTTGTGATATTTGTTTTTTTTATGTCTGCATGAACCGGTACCTATATTTCATTTGCCGTCACCCTGTTTGTCAGACCATTGTCCGCAATTTCTTGTGAACACTCGACAGACTACATTTATTTTCCAGTTGTTTTAAAATGGATTTATGTTGTTTGCATTAGTGAAGAAGCCTATTTAATTTGCGTTAATATCTTCTGGAATTGAGAGTTACATGGCCCTTGTTTCACTTTGTTGCACCTTGTGAATGTTCTACATGTAACTAAGGACAAAAGTTATCATCAGATCTGTATGAAATGTGTATACATCATTTGAATAAGTGAAATAAAGAAGTCGTTAGAATTTCAGCAATTTCCCTTAATTGCATCTAGAGTTATGACCCTTGTTTCACTTTGTTGAACCCTATGAACACTCAAACAACAAAAGCTATCGTTTGATCTCTTGTGTGGTAAATGCCCCCCCTCCCTGCTATCTACATTGTACATGTACATGATTTAGCTTCTGTGGGAGAATGTTTCGTTGCCTGGCTACCTATCTTTGTCTTATGTAGCACACCATACATGTACATGTACATGTATGTTTGGCGTAATATTGATTTAGCCCGATTGGTGCTGCTGATGTGCCGCTAAAGCTGATTTAATTTCATTTCCTAGGATATATGGTCAATTTACAGTGTACATAATATATGTAGGCGTACTGTATCTTTCTATATATAACTTATTCTAGATATTTATAGTATGTAATCGTATTAAAATAATCGTATATGTTTATCAAATTACATGCGTAAATTTAGAATAAATTGTTCTTAAAAGAGAATTTGAGTTAATAAAAAAGTACTTGGGCTCAAACTCCTACGAGGCCGTATTACTACTAACCTTGTGTGTGTGTGGGGAGGTGGAGGGTTGGGACAAGTGCATGAGGGGGAACTGAAATGTTTAAGGCCCAGTGCAGGTGCAAATCCCACTTTGGGGGGTGGGGGTTCCTTTTCCAGAAATATTTGAAAATTGATTCAATTAGTGCATTTTGAGGTATATTTAGCAAGTAATTAATATATACATGTACACGTAAATTCAATATTAATATTTGTATTAAAACATGTAAGATTCACACTTCAGTCAAGTTACGAATCCCAAGACGTTTGTCCCACTCTGTATATTAAATGTTTGCATGCAGCTGAACTAGTACCTAATCTAAACTAATTCAAATGATTTCTGATAAATAATTATGGCTTATTACTCTTTTAAGATTAATATCAGTAAAAGCTTTCATTATGGACAAAAAAATAAAAAAATATGTGACAACCCATGTGGACTGCTGTGGCTTGGACGACTTAGCTGCTGTAGGCGTATGTTTTCATTGCCTGGCAACCTAATGATACATGTACATAATTAGACATCAAAACTGGACTAATATATCAGATTACAGGAGAAACGTCAGGACAGTTGTCAATAACTTGTTGCGTGACTCGAGATCCTCAGCCCTAGAACACACCACAAGATATCATGTCAAAGCAGATTGTTCATAGTAGTAGATTTTATTATAATTAAGATGGCTAGAACTGTGACGTTTTTGTACTTATATTTAGTCAAATAGTTTATAAGGCACTTGAGTGGGTGTGTGGCACAGTATGGGGTGTTTTTCATTGGTTTAAAAGGTGTGTCTATTTCTGTGGGTGTTCCAAACTCAATTCAATGATTAGATTATGGAAATGTTGATAAAATAAATAGAAACTACTGTATACAGTCTAGTTTTATACCATATACATTTACATATCTTTTTCAAATTGGGGGGGTTGGATGACCGAATGGGTAACACATGCGCGCTGTATCATAAAGCCTGTCATTGAGTCAACTGGCGTGGTTTGGAATCCCCGGTTGTACTGGACAAGGAGTAGTGTCGCCTGTCCCATCTCGTGGCTTTTCTCCAGTTCCTCTGGTTTCCTCCCACTGCTAATGACCCCTACGCACAAGCGAATTATTGAAATACATGTAAAATTAACTACATATAACTACAATGTACATGAATCAGACCCGGATGCAGGATTTTTTTTCGAGGGTGGGGGGCCCATACATTGTAACAAATGGTAATCATTAGAGTGCTGCATGCATTAGTGGTTTGGTGTAATCCCCAGAGCCTTCGACGCATTGCCTGGGCAGAAACAATGCGAAAATCAGTTTATATCATCAATGAAAAAGCAGATACACCAGTCTCGATGGGGCTGAGGGGGGGGGGTGACGCCTGTGAATGATCTTGTGTAAATTAAAAACTGGTGTTATACATTGTATGGTTAAGAGTACATGTATTTCTGCCAAACATTACCGCCCGGCATGAAGATTTTTTTGGGCAAATCCCTGTGTATGGGTATCAGTTTGTTCATATTAACCAGTCTTGATTGGCTATAGCACCTTTAATAATAATAATTGTTAACCCAAAATTGAAATTGAGCAATTGTGTGGATTGACAGATAATGTATGGTCAAGGAATTAAGTGTCCAGGTGGTCTAACCAAACATAATCCGAAATCTCTTCCAAATACTCATAAAATAACAAAACTGTGATTTTTCAATAACATGTTTGGGAAAGTGTTTAAACTTATTCCCACTGTCAAACCTGCTAACTTGTTAACAAAGAGTGGTTAGCTCTTGAAATAATTGACATGACCCCTTTAATTATCTCCCGGCGTATATTGATGTGATAACCAATATTGTTAGTAGAGAATTGCATTATGGTGAAAGCCGATTCTCACAGACATTGATTTTTTTTTGCGTATATTGTAATGTTATTAGTGGGATGACAATAGAATTAATTATCATGCACCTTATATAAGACCGGCTATCTTCTCTTAATTAGCAGTGAGTAATCAGTGGGACCATTTATTGAGAATATATTTATACAAGTACATGTGAGCCATGTGTAGTTTGTCATTCTTCTATGGTGGGAGAAGGTTGTTTTGTGTGTAGTTTGTCATCAGTTTGTGTTTGGAAACAGTTGTGGTACTACTGTGGCATCATTTCAGACACAGACAGGTGCTGGTTGCTTTAGCATTTCATTTACTGTACATCTATATGTGCTGTTATCAAGAAAAATTGTGATGCAGTTTTTGTACATAATCAGTTGTTAGGTTTTATTGGTCATCAATCATTGTGACATAACATAACAGATTGCACTTTTTTGTTGTGCTTTTGTTCGATTGAGATTGGATAACAGAGGTATTGAATTGATCTGAATGCTTTAACAGAATAGATAGTAGTTCTAAGTGACCACTTGCTACACAAAACTGACAGTAATCTGCTTTATCCATATTTCTGAAATTGGAAATATTTTTGGTTTTATTGAAAAAAATAGTTTTCATAGAGTAGATGATGACCATGACAAATGGACAAAAAACAAGGTGAGTAAATTTTACGTGATGCTTAATTTCTGTAACAAAGTTACCAGTAATATCAATTTTATAAGTAATAACAATTTTATAAGTGATAATAACATTTTTATAAGTGATAACAAATGTAACTGTTTGAGCCATAGCAGTTTTTAACTCTAATCAGTTTAACGGTACATGTATCTCCTCTTAACACCAGGGGGGTTGGGATGGCCTAGTGGTCTAGAGTGCCGTGCTTCGACCTCTAGCAGGCCGGTCACTTCTGGCTTGCGACTGTGGTTTCGAGCCCTGGTGTGAGCGTATGTGGCATGGAGATAGGGGCGCCTTCTCAACCTAATGGGTTTCCTCCGGACCCCGGTTTCCTCCCACTGCTAAAGACCCCTACGCGCAAGCGAATTATTGAAATAAAATTAAAACCATATGTTAGTCCCGAAATGACCTAGTTGTGTTTAGTGGACGTTAAACCCCATTTCTCTCTCTCTCTCTCTCTTAACACCAGTTTACATCTACAGACACCATACATGTACATGTATAATACAGCTTGGGACAACGGTCTCCATTTCCAGATTAAGACAGTCATGGTTAAGTAGTTTGAAAACATATGATGTACATGTATATTGAGTTAGTTGCAGGCCTGGAAATAACGGTTTTAGATGTACAGGTACCTGACAAAATGTCAGTCACTAATGAAAATATGAAATAGTACCTGACATTTTTTTAACGTATTATATAAAATATCAATAAAAAACACAAATCAGTGCCGGACTAAATGTCAGGCACCAGAGATTTTGTGCCTGACAAATCCTGAATCTGTGCCTGACATTGTCAGTGACAGGTGCCTTATTTAGTTGAGCACTCAACCCTTAGGTACAATGTAGATGTTTTTGAGGGCTTTTCGCACAAAATTAAGCAGTATTATTCTCCAAAATATAATAAATATAATCGAGACTGGCCCTTTAACCCCTGTATTATGACACCTTGTTTTTTAATACTTTGTTGAGACAAATGTTACTTTAAATATGATATTAAACATTACCTGGAAATAACAGTTTTAATGAACAATGAAATTTGTGCCAGACTTGTAGTATAATTTATTAATATACTTAAAAAAAACCCCAAATCTGTAACAGACACCAAAGGAATTGTGCCAGAAATTTGTGGGAATACATGTACATTGATCTTTATTATTTTCCTCGTCTGAATCACTGTCAAAGTTCCACTACTATTTATCTGATTAAGAGTCGATACCGGCAAGTTTTTCCTTTTAAAAAAAACAACTTTGTCTAATGACCATTGAATATTCCTCTTTGAGCCATCATTTTGATATCACTGACCGACAGTCTGAAAAGAGACAGGAAATCGTTTGCCAAAAACAGTTTCCCATTTTCTGTGTTTTTTTTATCATTCCAGTGTTTTGCTATTTTTGAAGGAGCTTTTAGGAATTAACAAACAGTTCATGATTTTTTTATGACAAAGTTGGTCAAGTTTAACACAGTTTGCTAATTAAAAAAAGAAAATCAGAGCTCCCATTTCAGTCATATTGGGCTGACTTTATGGTGAAAATGACCAGCTGTTCTGCTTCAACTGGGCTAATGAAGACCTACATGTATGCTATGAAGCTACGGCCTTCTCTTACATCAAATTCCATCTGCAAAGAAATCTTTTACATGCACTCCATTGTGTTCACAGGAACTTGGTTTTTTGTCCCATCCAAACAATTAGACAGCTGTCCTTGTCAAGCCCTATGTCCTGCACCACTGAAGGACAAACTATGCCGAAAAATTTAAGTACAATTAAATTTATAATTTTTAGGAGGGCAAGAGCTACATTGTATAACCTGCCTTTTGTTACAAGTGCTGATAATGGTATAACAGAGAGAGAGAGAAATCGGGTTTAAAATCCACTTGACACAAACTAGGTCATTTCCGTACTAACATATGTTTTTAATTTTATTCCAATAATTTGCTTGTGCGTAGGGGTCTTTAGCAGTAAGTGGAAAACGGAGGACCCAGAGAAAACTGCTTGCCACGTTCAACCCACGATTCAAAACCATGCCAGTTGACTCAATGACAGGCATTATGATAAAGCGTGCGCACGCTGGTATAACAATGTACATGTATATTTAATAAAGCATTAAGCACCTTTCTCTTCAGTACAACATGTACTTACATGATATATAAATAATAGATATTAAAGAATTAATAATCATGATGGATATATGTATACCTATTATACATAAACTGGTAAACACATACTCATTTTATCAACAATCTAATTAATATGGAATTAAACCTACATAATACACCTGCTAACATATTATTAACTACTAGTATACATTTAATAATAATGGATTTCTATAGCGCCTCGTATCCAAAAGTTTGCTCACTGGCGCCGAGTTAGTCTGTCACATTTACGACTGTTTCCCAACATCTGCACTGAATAGGTGTGTTTTTAGCAAGGATATGAATGTAGTAAACAATTAATCAACTTCCTATACAATGTATACTCAGATTGATTTAACATTTAATTAAATATAAAGAATTAGGGGAGGGGACCCTTCAAGACTAAATCTGATAAATTTGTTTAGCAGTCTGATGCAAAAGTTCTCAAAGGTAAATTCATTTTGATTAAAAAGGCAACGTAACGTATCATTTATCATTTAAGCAAACCTCATCAAAATATCAACACTTGATAATACTGGCTTCGATTCAATCGGATTAAAAATAGGCACATCAATTAGATTTTACGAATACATGAGGGTGATTAGGGGGGGCGGGGATATAATATCATGACGTCATCTGACAAAAATAGACTTGTGATTAGGGGGGGGCGGGGATATAATATCATGACGTCATCCGACAAAAATAGACTTGTGATTAGGGGGCGGGGATATAATATCATGACGTCATCTGATAAAAATAGACTTGTGATTTGGGGGCGGGGATATAATATCATGACGTCATCTGACAAAAATAGACTTGTGATTAGGGGGGGGCGGGGATATAATATCATGACATCATCTGACAAAAATAGACTTGTGATTAGGGGGGGGGGGGGGGCGGGGGATATAATATCATGACATCATCTGACAAAAATAGACTTGTGATTAGGGGGCGGGGATATAATATCATGACATCATCTGACAAAAATAGACTTTTAATTGCAATTGGCGATCATCCTACCATTGATTGCAAAATGGCAGAAAGTTCAATAGGAATGAAATGTAGACCTGTTTTGTCAAAAGATTCTGTCAAGAAAAAAAAGCGAACAATTTTTTTTTACAAAAAGTGAAGAGTAGTAATATTGAGTGGAATTGAGCTATTTATGAACTGTTATTCCTGATATTATTAGAAAACTTTTTTTTTCTTTACAATATTGTAGTTTTTAAGGGATTCCTTTATCATTCAAATCACACTCAGAGACTGTAATCACATTTAAAGGAGCCAGTCTCAATTTTATTTGAAAGAATAAAACTGCTGAATTTTGTGTTTATAGTCCTTCAAATCTCCTACCATACCTTAGGGCCGAGCTATAACCGTAACTCAATACATGATCTGATACGTTTTCAAACAAACTTGTCATCCTTTATCTCGAAATGGGGACCGATGTCCCAAAATGTTTTACATGGTGTCTGGATAAAACCAGACTTTTATTTTATAAAAATAATGTGTAGGTAAAATTTACCTTTTGTCACTTGGGTCATGCACTGTACATGTAGACCTCCAAAGGAACGGCAATTGTTTATCGGGTCAAACAATGAAACAATTGACCCGAAATCTTAATGCCACATCTAAACAACTCAATTTTATTAGCTGAAATTTTGTGACAAGGTGAAGACAAAATTTTTTTTATTTTTTAGGGGGGTTTAAATTTCTTAGATACACAGAATTTTATAGTTGAGACTTTGTTCAAATCGGGATAGTCCCTTTAAAATAATCAACATTTATAAAATAGACAGGTTAATTGTCAGCATTGAAGTTGGTTATGGAGGGATATAGTTAGTAGTTATTAGCACACTTTCCTCAGTGGTGTATCAGTGAAGATCTGGGGCCGGTTGTTATCTTTTAACGATCCGTTAACTTTAACGGAGAAAAAGATTGTTGCTGGAAATAAAGGCCTCGAACATTCTGTGGTGCAAATTTATCCTATAGATTTATGCTAATATAAAAAAAAGGATTCTATAGTGTTTTCTGTAGTAAATTTAATGGAAACTTAACAAACAACACGTTACCAAGATATGTCCGTTAGAGTTTAACGGGTCGTTAAAATAACTTAGTTTTGAGCAACCGACCCCAGAACAGTTTTGTGATAAAACTTATAACTTTGTTTTCATTCTGCTTATTTTCAATGCTTGTATAAAAGTGTTTGTTTGTCGGAAATGAACAGTAGGCCTACTCTTTCCTGAAAGCGTTCTGTTTATTGCTGATACATGGATACTTTTTTACCTGTATTAGAAATAAACAGGTGTCAACAAGGTAGATGTGGGATGTAAAAATGGATCACATCCATCCTTCCATCTTGATCTTGTTTCAAGAGTATATCTCATAAACTGTTTAAGATATCTTCATCAAACTTTGTACTTACATGTACATACGTCAACCTATTATTGTACTTATGCATTCTGCTGATTAGAAATTTCTCAGATTTTATAATTTGGTGTTTCCATGGAAACAGATTTGACTTAGCTTTTGATATACAAGGGTGAAGGATGTTGATTGACTACATGTTGATAATTTACTGTAAAATAAAAGATGGTGCTTTTAAATTACAAGACTATGTATTTTAATCTCCAACCCAGCAATTAATTCTTAGAGGCTTTGTGTGATCTACCGCAGGTACAAAATTCACACAATAAGATTAATAACACATCATTTCCTGATTCAATCGTAAAAATAAAATCCCCTAGCAACACAATAACAAACTGTGTAGATGTGTCTTGGAAAAAACACTTACATGTATAGACCTTCTAGTTCTCCACAGTCTTGTCAGTGTAATGCTAGTGGCCGTAGTGGGGTTTGATGTTCGAATGGTTAGCACGTGCATGCTGTATCATAAAGCCTGTCATTGGGTCAACTGGTGTGGTTTCGAATCCCTGGTTGTATATGACAAGGAGTAGAGTCCCCCGGTTTTCTCCCACTGCTAAAGACTCCTACGCGCAAAAAAATTATTGAAATAAAATTAAACCCTATGTTAATCCTTGAATGATCTAGTTTGTTCGAGTGGAAGTTAAACCCAATTTCTCACTCTCTCTTTTTTTTGTTGAATATTTTCGAAGGACTGCCACCATATTGTTCATATAGTAGCATGAGATCCTTGCCGACTTTCACTGTTCTAGAGGTTCTTCCATTCACTAATTTACTTTCAGTAAGGCGTTAATTACTCCCAATCTTGGAATTATTTCCTCCGTTACTTACACGTATCACAGACAAGAAACCTGATACCCTGGCTTATTGACTTTACAATCACTGTCTTAGATGAGCGATGACAGTTCAAACCTTGACCTGACTAAAAGGTTTTGTTAACAACTGTTGATTGAAGGAGGAGTGTATGTCCATCTTCATTAGCGCAGTTTATGAGCAGAACACGAATGGCAATCTCTAGTGTCGAGTTATTCCAGTCTACACCGAATGTCCGATACATGTATTGCGCTTTTGCTCTCCCAGATAATAATATTGTGTCATTGTCAATGTTGATTTAAATTGACAAATAATTTGTGATTTCAATGTCGAAAATTTGGGATGATATTGAGTTAGAGACTTAGCTACTTTAACTGATGTCACTTCAGTTGGGATGGCCTAGTGGTCTAGATTGCCGGGCTTCGACCTCTAGCTGGCCGGTCACCTCTGGCTTGTGGCTGTGGTTTCGAGCCCTAGTGTGAGCGTATGTGACATGGAGATAGGGCCACCTTCTCAACCTCGTGGGTTTTCTCCGGGCACTCCGGTTTCCTCCCACTGCTAAAGACCCCTACGCACAATTATTGAAATAAAAAATTGAAAACCATATGTTAGTCCTAAAATGACCTAGTTTGTGTCGAGTGGACGTTAAACCCCATTTCTCTCTCTCTCTCTCTCTCTCTCTCTCTCCATGTACATGTACAAACACACTGTTTCAAGTTTGCTTGCGACCAAAAGTTGTCATTGGACTTGCAGTTGATATTGAAGAATTTCTTTCATATTGTATTTATTGTTAGTTTATTACCGGTAATCACTGATTCACTTCGCATTATAATTAAAAAAATATGTTTTCTGGTTTCCACTACATGTAGATCACCTACATGTACATTATGTATATGTAATTAGCATTGGGGGAACATGTCTTTGTGTAGTCACCATGTATCGAGAATCATTGAGATTAACTCGATCAGAGGGAACATCCATGATGAGTCTTTAAGTGTACCATGTGTATCATTGAGATTAACTTTATTGGGACATAAATTTACATGTATACATGTATCTTCAAATGAACATGAGTCTTTAATTGTACCATGTGTATTATAGAGATTAACTTCGAGCGAATTTCATGTACATGTACATGTATCTTTAAATGTACATGTCCCATGTGTATCCTTGAGATTAACTTGGAGGGAACATACATACAGTATACCAGACTAACAAACTGATAACTAATTCTTTTTAATATTTTGTATTTTTCAGAGTTTTCAAGAAGAGTAGTCCAAATGGAAAGGTAAGATCTCGGAGTTCCTAGATAAAACCAATGTGTATAACTTAACACAGTTCGAATTTCAGGGAATGTAGCTTGTCACCGTGTTTTATTTAAATATTTATTTAAGGAGCAAATAATTAACAGCAACAATTAAACAACTTATAATTAACTATATATCGGTCCTCCAACTAGTATGTTCCCTAAGCTGGTCTCCCCAACTAATATTTCATTTGTCTATTTATAAAAATCAGATAATTAAAAAGTGTTGACATAAACATATAATTATTAAAGGATTAAGACTTAAGGCAAATAAAACAATAGTTAGAATAGAAGAGACTTTACAGATCAACCACCTTAGTTGCCAATCTGTCATAATTTGACTGACAGGTTACACTGCTCTCCGCTTCTAATGACTAATCAGGCATTATTGAAACTTAAAATAAATATTTAAAATTTAAACAGAATTTAAAAATAATAAAAAACCCCAAAATAACAGTCATATGACCTAGACATCGGTCATATAACTGTGACAATTACATGTAACGCTTGCTTGATCGATTAAAAGAAAAACTATCATGGTACATTGTCATAGTACCACAACAGATAATGAGTAACAGATTAATTGACACCGAAAAAACCTATTGTAAGAATTTGAATCTCTAAAAAGAATATCGTTTCAAAATGGTTTAAATTCTGTTCAGTATTTTCACGTACATGTACAAGGATGTATTTATTTGAAAGTGGGCTGGAGGTCCGGTGTTAGATCTCTGCATTTGTCGAGAAAGTTCATCCAGATTTTCCGGCGTGGTTTCACCTTGTCAGTTATGCAGGACGTAGGGCCTGACAAGGACAGCTGTCTAGCCGACGGAAAACGAGGTACAGTACACATTGGCATTTGGAAGTCGATATAAGTGTAGGCTGCAGTCAAGCTGTCCAAAACCATTAGTTAAGTCATCCACAAGGTATTAGTTATGTCGTCCACAACTACATTTAATACATGTAATTGACTCGTCCAAGGTTTTAATTGTAATAAAGTTTCACTTATCATTTGTTTTAATATTGGTATATTTACCCAATAATCAACGAACATGATTGACCAATCACAGCCAAGATTAGTTCATCGATGTTTTTGTAATACAGAAGCCCCGTATTGTTTGTTGATCAGTGTTATGATATTAGGAATAATGAATGCAAATCATTGATATTTAAAGTGGAAATTTCAAATTTTTAAGTTAAACTTTTAAAATTTATTAAAATAAAGCCTTAAAATAGATGGTAACCATAAACAGAATAATCCTATTAATCCAATAATTCACTATTGCCAGCTGAGAAATTGGCAAAAATATCATTTTCAACTTCAAATTCCAACGTTGAAAGATGGCGGCTCAATGTTGTCAATAGCAAAACAAGGGAGGTAATTGTGTTGCTATTTCCTGTGACAATGATTTTTAAGGGTGGGAAATAATGCCCATGGTCGTATATTAGTGCGTTGATAACCTATTGAGCAAAAGACATAGAAATAATTACAGTGTATGCTATGCTTTGACTTTCTTAGAAAATTTTAAATTCTCTCTTTAATTGACGATGATATGAAATCTAAATATAAAAATATGAATTATTTGATGGATTAAGGTTGTGATAATATAAGTTAATGAGGTCTAACATGGTTTATCTTCTATCAAAAAGTGTTTTACAATTCCGTTGACAGCTTAATCACTCACCAAAAGGCATCATGTGTTGTTCTTTGTGTATATCAATTGTAAATGATGATTATTATGAAATATACATTATGCAATGACCTAAAACTGCCTATTACAGGTCTTTCTTTAGGCCTGAATTGTTAAGAAATTAATTAACTTATCCAGACCATAATCAACTTTCGATGTCAATGTTAACCTGCGATATTTACTGGATTAGGATCCGATTTGCTGCTCAACTTTCATTCATGATTTACATGTACATGTAATCATGAAATGGATAATCAAGTCTATGTTTTTTATTGTACCGACTTTAGTAATGATAATCGATGCCAGACCGAAAATTCAATCGCTAAAATCTTTGTTCAGTGTGAATCAAATTGACTGAATTTTTTTGACAAATTCCCATTACATAATCTAGTTTTGAACTATTATAGTGAGAACTGCAAGCTCTTTATCTACATGTAATCTCCCATAATGTATCTTAAATATATACATGTAGCTAAGTCAAGTGAATGGCAACATTTGTATTATTGTGCCAGTTTCGGATATCATATTACATGTACATGTACTTCCCTGGTAAATGCACTAATTGGTAGGATCCTCCTTATTTGCAACGTGGCCTATATGTACATGTACACAAATGAATCTTACTGGATCTACATGTACTGCCTATGAATATTCAGCTTGTACATGTATATACAGGATTATCAAATTTATCGTTAATCGGTTTTCAGTTGAACTGTGGCATGATGCATTGTATTTCTAAGGCATTTTGTTTATTCATTTGCCACCTTCATGTAGGCTTCCCTGTCCTGTGCACATTCAACCAATGACTTAGATGTACATGTAACTAGACTTTTTGTGAGGACGAGTTTTGTTGTGGATGACTTACATGTACTCGGTAACTGCCTTCACCTTTTCGTCCTCACTCTATTTAATAGTACATGTATAACCCTGGCTTAAATAACTGTGAAAAACATGCAGTCCGGTTAATGAAATTATTTCCCAGATTACAGATAGACTGGTAACCAAAATACATTTCATAAATAAGTTAATCTCTTGCAGCAACCATATAAATAATTTATTTATCAAATTTAATCTAAATGCCACACAGCCACATGTACAGTAGTAATGAAACAGTTTGCTTCACAAATTTGCAGTTTTGTATCCCGGTACATTGGTGTAAATTTAATAAATAGAATGTGGTTAAATATCTTAACTTTTTGCACCAACTGGGCTAATGAAAATGGGCAGTGTCAGGTATTCATGTTTGAGGAGCTCTTTTGCTCTTTTGCTCCATCGCTCACGTACATACATGTAATGTAGATATGTATTTTATTGCTCTCCCCAGTCCTTCGAAATCGCTCTCCCAATTGCGTATTTAATTTCCCCAAATACTGTAAGAAATTTTTCCAAGTTCACTTTTTTATATGCCCACATTGAAATCGTCACCCCCTTAAGACTAAAGTTAATATCCAATTGATTTTTAATTTATACACAGTGTTTAAGGTTATGAGACGAAGAAGCCTATTAATTTTCAGGTCATAAAACGAAGATCCTATTGATTTTTAACGATTTCCCATTATTTACTGTCAGAGTTATGGCCCATGATCGCTTCAAAAAATCTTGTGGATTATCTAGAGGCTAAAGGTAATATCCAATTGACTTTAAATTTATACACAGCGTTTATGGTAATAAGACGAAGAATCCTATTGATTTTCAGCTATTTCTGATAATTACTGTCCGAGTTATGACCCTTGATCTCTTTAAAAAAATCTTGTGGACACTTTAGAGGCTAAAGTTAATATCCTATTGACTTTAAATTTTCCCACAGAGTTTAAGGTTTTGAGACGAACAAGTATATTGAGTTTCAATGAACAGCTAAATCCAGGATATTATAAATGATTTGTATACTACATGTAAACGTTAACATGGAGGAGAACTTTATCAAAGCCAAACAAATTCTAATGATTTTCTGTTAATTACTTAATGAGGTGTTACTCTTAATCAAATTTTAGTGTATTATAAATGTTTCATTACCGAAAAAAGTAAAAATAAACGACAAATCTTGTTGACTGCCCGGACGATTTATCTGTTGTGGGCGTATGTTTCGTTGCCTGGCAACCTATCTTATTTACTTAACATTAGATAGCTCTGTTCTGCCGTCATTCGCGATCACACAATATTTTAATCTGTTATCATTATTCGTTTCTTAATTTAATATGTTGGTCACATATGTGGTCGCTATGGTAATATAATTTCGCAACCCGTAGAAAAATTCACTGGGCAACTAAATGTGCGTTACACGCAACTTTATACCCACCTAAAAGCGTTCCCTATTATTAGCTAAAAAACCCACCAGTTAACTCATTTTCTGTCAATCCAAAATGCACAACTTTTTTTAAGACTCCATTTTGAAATTCCCTGTGATAGCAACATTATCCTGCGATCTCACATGAAAAAAATGTACTACACATTTGATTACCATAAAAGGCACCACAGGTCTGCCATAACAGTATTTCATTACAAAAATAGTAAAATCGTTAAAGCCCCAATACCACTCTTGTTGTAACTGAATAATTTGTCCCAATCTTTATTCTGGTCAACAAATTGTACTATTTTACAATATTCCAATTAATTAATGATAAAAATTTCATGCTAACCCACCTACACATGTAATTTTAAAAATTGGAAAAATTCACCTACATGCCGTAACATGGTTTGAAAAGCCTTACGTAAGCACTTTCAAATGCAACTTGGATCTAAACATATTTTCGAACCCTCTGGACAGGTAAGATAGGTTGTAATGGATAATTTACACAACAGGAAGGACACTTAAACGTCTAGTAGTTAGCATAAGGCTAAAAAAAAATTTCTGGATCTGTCAAGCCAGCAAGAGTGTTATTGTCCCTTTAAATTTGGTATGTAAACTTCAGTCTTGATATGGGCGTGAATAACTAACAATATGTTGAAGTCACTTGCCATGCCTTTTGACAAGTCAATTTAACTATCAATAAATATTAAAATACTCTTTTATAAAAAATGTAATCGATATTTGGACCTCGTGAATTACCAGTATTTCATTTTGTATTGTATAAATAAACAAAGGTAGATTTGAACTAAAAAACAGAATTGAAATATAATAAAATAACATATATACTACATGTGGAAAGAAGTACAGATTTTCCATTTCATGTTCACGTCCTGGCTTGAAAAACATGTCAGTAATATTCCTGAATAAATTACTGTCGTTGTTTTTTGGATGGATATAAACTGAAACAACACAATAAAATGGTATTTCTTCATAACACAATTTGTAATTTTTATACGCCCCAATGAAATGTGGTCGTATATTGCCGTCGCCCCCGGCTCTAGAGGCCAAAGTTTATTTCCGATTGACTTTAAATTTATACACAATGTTTAAGGTCATGAGACGAAGAAGCCTATTGATTTTCAGCGATTTCCGATAATAACTGTCAGAGTTATTGCCCTTGATCACTTACAAAAATCTTGTGGACGCTCTAGAGGCCAAAGTTAATATCCGATTGACTTTAAATTTATACACAGTGGTTAAGGTCATGAGACAAAGAAACCTATTGATTTTCACTTCAAAATATCTTGTTGACGCTCTAAAGGCTAAAGTTAATATCCGATTGACTTTAAATTTATACACAGTGTTGAAGGTCATGAGACTAACAAGTATATCGAGTTTCAATGAATTTAGATAATTTGAACAGCATGGAGGAGAACTTTATCAAAGCCAAATAAATTCCAATGATTTTCAGATAATTACATAATGAATTGTTACTTTTAATCAGATTTTAGTGTATTATAAATGTTTCATTACTGAAAAAAGTAAAATATGCGACAACTCTTGTTGACTGCCTGGACGATTTAGCTGCTGTGGGCGTATGTTTCATTGCCTGGCAACCTATGTTTGTCTATCACGTAACTTGCAAATATGTTTTTATTCATTCCCCCATGATAAACACACACGGCACAGTAATCGTGTGAAAACCATAATTAAAATTGCTTTAAAAAAATATTCCGTACCACTCTGCCATATACATGTATATAGCTTTCAATGATAATAGCGATAATATGTTTAAAATTAAGCCTCTGTCAGCATATGTATAAAATAAAAAAAATTCTAAATAGCATCGCCGGTTTATTGACCTAGAATGGCTAGAAATTCCAACCGATGTCACATGTCTTCGCCGGATTTGACTTGTAAGAATTTGTCGGAAAAATACATTATTAATGACTGTTTCTAGGTGTATTCGGTGTTCTATCAGAGGATTATATTAAACTCAGTTTTAAATTTCATTAACATGTAGGCCCTACTGGTCAGTGAAACCATTATAAACGAATGACCCAATTCTATACAGAGCGTCGAAGAAGCTTGATCCCTGAGTGAGATGCACAATCCATGCCGCGGTATGACTGTTAATGTTATTGTAGCCAACAAGCAAGTTGATTGACTACTTGATGAAAAATTATTAATTAACACTTTAAATTTAGCCCGAAAGTAGATTAATTTATAGTTTTACAAAGCCAACAAAAAAACCACAGTTACAAATCAGAGGCTGGTTACGCAAGTCAATGTTTGGAAAAACAGCAGCTTCCGTTAAACAATAATTGTCAACTATCGGAGACACAGGGCCCAAGGGCTGCACTTTTCTACAGTTCTACCATTTCCAGATTAGTCGTATGTGGACACTAACTATGAGAGATAAGAAGGCGAAGGTCCGGCAGAAGGCCGCGGACCCGAGTGAAATAGGCAAGCAGGAGTTCTCCGATAAATCAGTCGGCCTCGGGCCTCTGGACCGACGTTTGTGTGCTGTATCATAAAGCCTGTCATTGAGTCAACTAGCGTGGCAAGGATTAGAGGCGCCTGTCCAACCTCATGGTTTTTCTCCGGGTCCTTTGGTTTCCTCCCACTGCTGAAGACCCCTAGGCGCAAGCAAATTATTGAAATAAAATTAAACTATATGTTAGTCCTGAAATGACCTAGTTTGTGTCGAGTGGATGTTAAACCCCATTTCTCTCTCTCTCTCTCTCTCTCTCTCTCTCTCTTCTTTTTAACAGAGTCTATATTTGTGTATTTTTATATTTCAGATTACGACATATTTAGGAAAAAGAGATTTTGTAGATCATTTATCGCACACAGATCCTATAGGTAAGTAACAACATGTACATAAATACATGTAGCCATTCTCGGCTCCCAGATACAGGAGAAGTTTACCATTTGTTTGTCTCTGCAAAATCTGGCCGGCCATACATTGGCCATTGGTCACATCATAAAGATTCAAAAATCAAAATGGCGACTCAAACTCCTGTTTCTTTAGAAATTTCAATGGCTGGTTAGATTTCCAACAGAGAAACGATCGGTATACTTCTCTATGGGAGCTGAGACTGACATGTACATGTACCAGGGCTGAAATACAGTCTGAATTTGGTTCATAATTTCCCTATCTCCCCCCAAGTGGCTCCCGATTTGTTAGTCCCGAAATGGCCTAGTTTCTCTTTTTCTCACCTAAGACTTAAAATAATTGGAATTCCAGATTCTATTTGGAATTTGCTATACATCCTATAAATCATTCTACACTACTTTGGGTCATACTGATACTAACCACTGACAAGATCCAATAATAACGTGTTTTTGTTAATATGGCCTAAAGTATTGCAAAATGGGACCGGCAAGGAAAGAGATATGTTACAGATAGCCATATAAGGCACATCATAACCTTATGGGTCGGAGTGTTTTTGGGTCCTCCAACTGCTATCGAGCCCTTTGCACAATCGAGTTATTAAAATAAAATTCAACCTGTATCTTAGTCTCAAAAAGCATAATTTGTGTCGAGTGGACATCAGTTCCTCTATCTTAGTGAAACAAAATAGAAAGCATCAAGATGGTTTGTTTTCCGAAGGGTTAGCTGATGTTATAAACATAACTTGACATTATTTCGCCAACAATTGCTTTCTGAGTCGCGATATTGATTTTTAAAAGCATTCTGTCGAGAAAGACATGCTGTTATTTCTGTATACTACGCTCTCGATACACAGATCTTTTTATGTCCTCTTTCCTTCACTTTTTTGTAGTAAATGGCTGATTAATTTCCCAATCCTTCGAATGAAGCTCGTAAATTGTGCGTAGGTTTTCTTGTTTTGACCGTGCTCTGACAGTAAAATGCTGTATATTATCAATTATTGATTTATAGCCATCTTTTAAATTGTGATTTATTTTGAAGACTTTCAATCTTGGCTCGAGACACTCTTTTTTAAATGTCGTACTTGGAGACTAATATGATAACTTTATTTGACATATTCTGAGGAAATCTGTCCTGCAACTCCTTTTTGGGACTAATAATAACTTTATCTGACAGAAATTGCAAGGAAATCTCTCTCAAGCCTTGTACATGTAGTAGTACAGTACATTTAGGAAACGATTCTACAGTATTTCTCTATAAATATTTATTATATTGAAATATTTATGTATTGTGAAGCAGATTATTTATTGTTAGTCAGAGTTTCTGGAAACCTGAGGTTGCCAGAGGTGTTTAAAATAGAAATTGACAAAATGTTATACATACATGTAGTTTAAATTTGCGTCTTAACTCAGGGCCAAATCTGTAAATATTTAGGTTAAGATCACAGAACTAAACAAATGATTATGGTAGTTAGGTGGTAATTGCAACATATAGCGAATCATGTAATGATAAAAACAGACCTGGTGGAATATCCCAGGTGTCTGTCTGTACGAACAAATTGCTGATTTGAAAGTATAATTCTGCAATATGTGACTAATGTTTTAAAGAATAATAGATGTTTCCTCTCTCTGTATTACAAGTAAAACACAGACTGTTCAATGGTAGAACAGATGCAATTTAGATCATAGGGTCTGTTATCAAGTCAAGTGGCATGGTTTTGATTTCCCAGCATGTACATCAGAAAGAGTAGGGATGCCTGTCCAACCTCATGGGTTTTCTCTGCACAAGACACTCAAGCACAAGCAAATTATTGAAATAAAGTTAAATGATATGTCCGTTCCAAAATTACCTAGTCTGTGCCGAGTGGATGTTATACCCCATTTCTATTTCTATCTTGTGTGAACTGGACTATCTGCAGTACTGGAAAAAAAATTCTGCTGCATCTGACAAAATGTCAGGCACTATAATTGATCGAAGTTCTATCTGACATATTAAGTTTTGTGATGGATGTGTATTAAAAAGGTTGACAAAAACGTGGTCAAAAGACAGATGTACATGTACATGTATGCCAGACAAAATGGAGGATTTGTAGCTGACATACTCTTCCACAGGTGGCATATTTCTGAGCTTAGTTGTGACCGACAAGGACCAAGAAGACAAACTAGATTTGGGCCATCTGCAACTATGTAGTCTTAGACAATTTTAAATGAATTACACATTCGACTTTTGCATCTGGCTGTAGATAGTTTTTACCCTGTCTCGGGTCACATGATTTTTTCTGGCTGTCAGATTTGATTACTACAGGGTGAGCTGCCATTAGAAGCTACATGTAGGTTACTTGTCACATGTTAATTTACTAGGAAAAACCATCATGATCAATAGGTTGGGATATACATTGTAATTGTGATCTTGTTGTTGGTGGTTATTAGTCAGATCAAACAGTCCCAAGGAGTAAGGGGGGGGGGTGGATGGCTGAATGGATAGCATAAAGTATCATAAAGTCTGTGATTGAGTCAACTGGCGTGGTTTTGATTCCCTGGTTGTACATGTACGTGACAAGGAGTAGGGTCGCTTGTCCAACCTCGTTGGTTTTCTCTGAGTTCTTTGGAAATAAAATTGAACCATATGTTAGTCCCGAAATGACCTAGTTTGTGTTGAGTGGATGTTAAACAACATCTCTCTCTCTCTTTCTCTCTCATTCTCTCTTTCTCTCTATCCCAAGGAGTTATTTTCTTTGGGTCTTTTGATTCATTCCACTGATAAAGACACCTATACACGATTGCATTATTGAAATAAAATTAAACCTTGGAGGGTTGTCTGGATGACCTGAAAAAAATTATTTTATATATAATTTTTTTATCACATGCAAAGAATTGGACCTGGTAGGCCCTCAATCCTTCATCACTGACCTAATGGAAATCTTGAGGAACTTTTTCAGTCAAAAAATCTGGATCTAATCTGATTAAAACACAGATCCTATTTTGTTTTGATTTGTTTTTTATAGTTCAATTATTATACTTGTCTTCCCAACGCTAGGATCTGGAAGAGTTGTTATATAACAGGCGTTCTAGTTG
This sequence comes from Patella pellucida, assembly GCA_917208275.1. Classification (NCBI taxonomy): domain Eukaryota; kingdom Metazoa; phylum Mollusca; class Gastropoda; family Patellidae; genus Patella; species Patella pellucida. The sequence continues at coordinate 13,976,008 of OU795038.1, forward strand.
ATGTGATGAAGTAGCCAATGAAACAGAACTGTGGGTAAACCCCCTAGAGACGTCAATGCTGATTGACTACTCAATGTCTGACGATATAGGTCAAAAGCCAGTCATATGACCCCTGACGTTACCTCCCAATACAACTGGTCAGATTTTCATGAAGTGTACATTATAGGCTATCGAAAGTATAAAAAAAACGAATCTGTATTTTAATCCGATTGCAACTGTATCAGACTGGGACCTTATGGTTACATGTAACTGGCTCCCTATTCACCGTAACCGACTGCCTCAGATCAGGGTCACCGTCACCGACTGCCTCAGATCAGGGCCGTATCTAACGCGGGTGCAGGGTGTACATTGCACCACCAGAAAAAAAATTAGGCGCCCCTAGAAATGGTCCCCCCCCCTTTCCACATACAAATTTGACAATCTTTCAATTATAAAATGATACACTTGATTATGATCAATATCAGTAACCCCCACTTTTAAAATCCTACATACAGCCCTGCCTGAGAAACCTGTAAGAGTATTTACTGGTTGATGTAACACTATTGTATGTTTTATTTTTCAGATGGAGTAGTTTTAGTGGGTCCGGAATATTTAAAAGACCGGAAAGTCTTTGTTCATGTTTTAGCAGCGTTTCGATATGGCCGAGAAGATTTGGACGTGTTGGGACTTACGTTCCGTAAAGATTTGTATTTATCGACAATGCAGGTTTTCCCACAAGTTAAAGAACAACAAAAACCCTTAACACGGCTTCAAGAACGACTCATAAAAAAACTTGGACCAAACGCTTACCCGTTCTATTTTGAAGTAAGTATGAAGAAATAAAATTTCTACCTTTCTTTTATGTCATGTGAAGGATTTTGAATCCTTTATTCACTACAATCCAACCTCGTGGGTTTTCTCCTGGTTCTCTGGTTTCCTGACACTGCTAAAGACCCCTACGCGCATGCAAATTATTGGATTAAAATCAAACCATATGTTAGTCCCCAAATTACCTAGTTTGTGTCGAGTGGACGTTAAACCCCTTTTTCTCTTTATTTACTACAATCCAACCTAGTGGATTTTCTCGGGGTCCTGTGGTTTCCTCCCACTGCTAAAGACCCCTACGCCCAAGCGAATTATTGAAGTAAAATTAAGAACCATATGATATGCCATGATATGTTAGTCCTGTTATGACCTAGTTTGTGTGTCGAGTGGACGTTAAACCCCATTTCCCTCTCTCTCTCCTCTTTAAATCGGTATTGGCATGTTTTTCTGCAGACAAATTCCAACCCTGACATATTCTGGTATGTACAACACCAGGATCAGCATATGTTTCTGTTTTTAGTCCCGAAATGACCTAGTGTATTTTGTGTCAAGTGAATGTTAACCCCCCATTTCCTTCTCCTCCCTTTTTTGCTACAAAATAGGTCAAATTCATTCAGTATTTACAATACCATCTTGTCAAGATAATCACTTCACCACAGAAATTACCTGATCTTAGTGCCATGTTCTATTTTCGAAAAACGAATCAAACACTTCCATTAGCGCCTAATAGACCATTTTTTCTGAACAATCTATTTTTTGCTTCAAGTGTCAAAGGTGTGCGTTAATATTTATTGCCATAATCACAATTTCTCAGACATTTTAAGATTGTGTCAAATGTAAAAAGAAAAGCAACAGAATTTAATGGCTGTTATATAACCAATATTTTTAATGTCAAATGCAATTTGCAAACAAATATGTTATCCCTCGGTCATATCACTGAGGCGATTCAAAGTGGACTGCACGGTTAGAGGGACTGTTCCGCACTTTCTGTCACTTGCAGTGAAATTGTCACATTTTTAGAATTTTACAGTATTTACATGTACATGTACAGATACATCTATGTGATGAATTGAAAATTTTGCAGTATTTGACATCCACTGCAGACAATATAAATAAATCAACGCTGTTTTGTTATATATTTGCCATTGATACTTTTATTTGGTTTTATTAAACATGCATTATGCAAGAGCTAAATTCGCCTATTACAGGTCTTTCTGTAGGTCTGAAATCTTATCTAAATTATTAATTAGACATTAATTAACTTATTTAGACCATAATGAACTCTTAATGTCAAGTCTAGCCTTCAATATCGATTGGATTATAATCCTATATGCTGCTAACGCTTATTGATAATTAAATCAAAACAATGGATAATCGAGACTACGCTTTTTAACCTACTAACTTTAGTAGTAATGAACAAGGCTAGGCAGAAATCCCCGAAGCTGATATCTCGGTTCATACATGTAAATGTAGTGGATCAATTTGACTGAAATTTTCAACAAATTACCTTTACATTTATCTAGTTTTTAACTATTATAGGGAGAACTGTCAGCTCTTTATCTAATCTTCCATAATGTATCTTTAATGATATTGGTTATATAACAGCCATTAAATTCTGATGCTTTTCATTTTACATTTGACACAATCAGAGAAATTGTGATTAAGGCAATAAATATCAACGCACACCTTTGACACTTGAAGCTAAAAATAGAATGCTAAGACAAAATGGTCTATTAGGCACTTATGGAACTTTGGTAAGAGCAGATAGATTGTGTGGTGATTGATATTCTTATGTTAGAATTTGATTATCTTTGATAAGATGTTTACAGGAGTTGAATGAAGAACGAGATATCTGTAGCTTCCTGCCATGAGATATAAATTCTTATTTAGTTTATAGGTTATTTTCTTATCATTGTGATAACTGAATCCTGATAGTAAACAAGAAATTGCTTTGTCATCATTTTATCATGTTTCTAGTATATTTTAAAGATTTAACTTCTTTGAAGTTAACATGAAGGCATCGTTGAAGAATAAAGATACACTGTTTCATAGATTATCAGTGTTTTAATTAAATATGTTAAAGGCCTGGTGTCGTTTGCTCAAAACTAAGTTATTTTAACGATCCTTAAACTCTTAACAGACCTATATCTTGGTAACGTGTTGTTTGTTAAATTTACTACAGAAAACACTATAGAATTATTTATTTTCCCTTTAGAAATATTAGCATAAATCTGTAGGAAAAATTTGCACCACAGAATGTTTGGGGCCTTTTTCCAGCAACAATCTTTCTCTCCGTTAAAGTTAACGGATCGTTAAAAGATAACTGAGTTTTGAGCAACCTACCCCAGTTCTTTACCTCAGATTTTTAAACTACAGTACATGTACACTATATCATCAAGCCTTGAAACCTTCAAAACTAAATTAAAATCTCATCTGTTTACTACCTATTTATGGATCGTTAGGGCCTTGAGCATGCAGACAAGAATGGAATTCTGCACGGTGTCAATGTCCATATGCTTGAAATCAGCATTGAAATTCTTCTCTAGACACGTGGGAGGTTTAAATCCCATAAAGTATGGATTTCAACTATTAATTGATTGATAGAAAGATTCCTCATTGGTTTTAGTTTACATTCTCTGTCCAATAACTGTGGCTGGCTTAAACCAAATGCTGAAGTTTAACTGTACTGCGTTGCGTTGAATCTTTGCTTTTTCTGTATGGACGAGTGTCGATCCCTCTTGCATTCACATGGACCTTACAAAAAAAACCCCCATAATATCCAAATCAACAATACTAAATTTAAATTCGGTAAGGAAAGGAGTGAAGTTTAACAGTACTTAAAAAAAAAGAATTGTTTCCAACTGCGTTGTGTTGAATCTTTGCTGTTTTTGTACGGACAAGTGTTGATCCCACTTGCATTCACGTCAATGTCAAAAAGTTGACATGGACCTTATGACCCCCCCCCCCCATAATATTTAAATCAACAATACTTAATGTAAATTTATGAATTCAGTAAGGAAAGCGATGGCGTTTTATATATTATATGTACATGTACTGGTATCTTGACAAAATATTACTTCAGTCCCATAGACATGTAGTTACTTATGTTTGTCAATTACCAAAAATGACATTTACAACATACAGTAGAACTTGCTCGGGCAGGCACTCCTAATCAGCGAACACTTGCTTCCAGGAGCACCCAAAAAATGTTTGTGGTAGGGGTTGGGGCAATATTGGATACCTCTGGTCAAAGAGCACCTCCATTAAGCAACCCTTTTTAAATTTCCCTTGGGTGCTTGCTTAATACAAGTTCTACTGTACTAGTTCTAGCATGATGACGAGAGAACAATTTATCCCATTAGTTGATTGTCTACTTAACATATTTCATAATAAGTGGATATTGTAAACTAATGAACTTCTAAGTTTATAACGTATATTTTTTTTTAGACATGATCTCAGTTATATAATGTACATGCTTGTTCATGGCTTTCTCTAGCGGCTAAACGGGGGGTCAGTATGGCCTAGTGGTCTAGAGTGCCGAGCTTCGACCTCTAGCTGGCCGGCTATCTCTGGCTTGCGGCTGTGGTTTTGAGCCCTGGTGTGAGCTTTTGTGGCATGGAGATAGGGGCGCCTTCTCAAGTGAATTATTGAAATAAAATTAAACCATATGTTAGTCCAGAAATGACCTACTTGTGTTGAGTGGAAGTTAAACCCCATTTCTCTTTCTCTCTCTCTAGCGGCTAAACAGGCTACTGACTGGAGAATTAGACATTATTTTTAAAGTGAAGTCTATCCATGCAATTGCGCAATAGATGGAGTTGTAAGTGAGTCTGTCCGAAGTGCTTAGACTCATTGTGTCTTTGAGATCTGCAAGACCTACTACAAAGGAAAATGCTGTGACCTGGCGATACCATTTTCATTCAATCAGAGCAAACCTGTGGGTACTAGTCCTCAGGTTTCCTCCCACAGCTAAATACCCCTATGTGCAAGTGAATTATTGAATGAAATGAACCATATGTTAGACTCGAAATGACCTAGCTTGTGTTAGGTGCCCGTTAAATCCCATTTCTCTTTTTACTTGTCCTTCCATTAAAAATTATCAGTGGTGTAGGATTTCATTTAGTGATTTATCTGGGTTGAGAATCCAGGTCCTGCGTATAATACATGTATGTTGGTTTGTACATAAAAGAAACCTTAACACAGTTTGATTTTAAACCCTACATGTTAAATGTAGTTTGTCTGAATTTTGAAACCGTAGAAAGTTCATGCATGTGTGTGTATATTAATCATTCAGACAGGTATGACATACATTGTACATGTACACAGAGATGAGAAGGTTTGCCAAGTTCCTGAGACAATCTATCTTTTTTAAGAGGGGGTAGAGAGTTCCGTTTTGGTTCAAGTTATCACGTAACCATGCCATGACTTTTAAACAGCTCTGTCCAGATTGGGTAGAAATTATGCCCCTGGTTGAATTTATATTACTGATAGAATACCATCTGATAATAAAGGATAAAGTGCATGTCTCGACCATGACACTTTCCTCATAAAAAAGTGGGTTGTACGCCCCAAACTTCTCCTTTGGATCCGCCCCAACCCAAACTCCTCCTTTGGATCCCCCCCCCTGATACAAATACATGTTTAGATGTGTATAGATGTTATATAAAAGTATTTAACCATTATTGACTGAAAGAGGAAATGTATAGTAAAACTAAAATAATACCAAATACTGTAAAATGAATGATACACATATATATGACAGTGTATGAATATAGACTTATTGTAGTCAGTGTGATTCTACTAGCAAAGAAATAGTTTTGAAATCATCTATACCCACAACTCAATTGATACCGTATATGTTCTATAAAATGTTTTATTTTTGTTTATTCGAGAGACAGATAACATCTGTTTTGTTAATAATGTATATGATTGTATGTTTGTTATTATTTTTTTTGTAGATGCCACCTAATGCACCTGCATCTGTTACATTACAACCAGCGCCAGGTGATACGGGAAAGGTAAGTAACTCTAATAAACATCTACAGTATTTTGGGTATTTAAGGAACAAATTCTGGTACATGTACTGCAGAATGTTCTAGTTGTTTGCTCACTACATCTGAGATTCTGTCTGGATTATCACCCTTATTGTTGAAATTTTTTGACGTTTTAACACCTGACATCAACTGGCAGACTATCGCCATTGATGAGACGACCACTGTCAAATTGGTCGCATTATTTTTGTTACGTCTTTTTTGTAAATCATTTTAGTGAAGCCTGTACCACAACAGGCCTGGGACTGTATATTTTTGTTTTGCGTGTAGTGCGGTCCTCCTGCACTTACTATTAGATACTAAAGCAGTAGTACACAGTTTTTATTTACTACTGGATGTGCTAATGATAACATCACAAATACAGAAAAAGTGATTTTGTCTGACAGTGCCAGAATTTATGCCTTATTCCCAGGCTTGTTTCAACATTAGTTGTGATTGGCAGGTTGAGTCAGAATTGGGAGTCTCTCAATCTGACAATGGTTCCAATATTAATTTTTACGTGTTCTTGACCTAATTTTCAATAATATTAAGAAAATGAAAATGAGTGGACCAAACAACTGTAACTTGATAGCCCCCATTTGTTTTCATCCAAGTAACGTGCTTTGGTGACTGAAATTAACATTTCTGTGAAGAGTATCACATGAAGCGTGCCAGAAAGGATTCTGAGTACAGTTATTTTAAACTTTAAAGTGATGTAAATGGTACAGTGTCTTGAATTTTATCTCTGCCAGGAAACGGTTCCGACCCCCCCCCCCCCTGCTTATTGTGGCCAAGTGTACACACAGCTATAAAGTATGTAGAATGTATTATAAATAACATTTTTTTAATTAATATTGACTGTTTTTATTGTAGCCATGTGGAGTTGATTATGAATTAAAAACTTTTGTAGCAGATAACGTTGATGAAAAACCACATAAAAGGTTGGTAAACTTTCAATCTTGTACATCAGTATTTTTCAGATCCGCAAACAATACAAGTGGGTATTTGGCAACATTTAGAATTTTAGGTCAGATTTAATTCCTGTACGATAGAGCAAACTTTCTTTTCTTTGTGTTTTAAATCAATGATTTTAACCTGTGTGTTTCGAATAAATGATTTTAAACTGTGTGTTTTAAAGGAATGATTTTAACCTGTGTGTTTTAAATGAATGATTTTAACCTGTGTGTTTCGAATGAATGATTTTAAACTGTGTGTTTTAAAGGAATGATTTTAACCTGTGTGTTTTAAATGAATGATTTTAACCTGTGTGTTTCGAATGAATGATTTTAAACTGTGTGTTTTAAAGGAATGATTTTAACCTGTGTGTTTTAAATGAATGATTTTAACCTGTGTGTTTCGAATGAATGATTTTATTTTGTGTTTCGAATGAATGATTTTGACCTGTGTGTTTTAAATGAATTATTCTATCATATGTGTTTCAAATGAATGATTTTAACCTGTGTGATTTAAATTTTGATTAAAATCATTTTTACCTGTGTTTTGAATGAATGATTTTGATATATGTGTTTTTCACGAATGATTTGACCTATGTGTTTTAAATGAATCATTTTAGCCTACATGTATATGTTTCAAATGAATGAATGATTTTTGCCTATGAGTTCAAATAATTTAAGAAATAATAGTAAAAACCACCCGTTTGATTTTATAAAGCTTTTTATTTGTTGTACTACAGGAACTCCGTCCGTCTGGCTATCCGTAAACTTACGTATGCCCCAGAAGAACCTGCTCCACAGCCGAGTGCTGAAAATGTGAAAGATTTTATGATGAGTCCCGGGAATATCAGACTAGAAGCATCGCTAGACAAAGAGGTATAGATATTTTAAATCTTGCGTTTATTTTCTGTATTTGGGGGTCACGGTGGCTAAGTGGATAAGGCACTGGTTTGCTAGCCTGGAGGTCGGGTGTTCGATCCCTGCATTGGCCGAGAAAGTTCATCTCGATTTGCCGACGTGATTTCCCCTTGTCAGTGATGCAGAAGGAGGGCCTGACGAGGACAGCTGCATAGTCGTTCGGATGGGACGAAAAACCGAGGTCCTGTGTACACATTGGAGTGCACGTAAAAGATCCCTTGGCAGTTGCAATTCGATATAAGAGTAGGCCGTAGCGCCGCTGCCCGGGCAAAATTTCCCTCATAGCACACTGTATGGCGTATGCCTGTCTTCAATTAGCTCAGGTTAAGTGCATAACAGTAGGACGTTAAACCCCATTTCATTCATTCTTATCTGTATTGTGTAACTTCACCAAGGAGTTGGGTGTCTGATTTATCTATTTGTGTATGTTTTAGTTCTGTCATTAATGCAAGGGCCTGAAACTAAAATATTTATAGAGATGCAGCATTTTCATTGGTTGACATTTAAAATCCTAGTACAAATTTTAGCTGTTTGCCAATGAAAGAACTAAATTCTTGGTTTCGATCACACGCTTGTACATGACAAGGAGTAGGGTCACTTACCTAAAGTTGTACATTTTAACTGGATTCTCCAGTGACCTCCCGACTGCTTAAGAGGAAAGTAAATTGTTAAAATAAAAATATACTGTGTTATGAAAAACTTTTTCTGGGCCCTTTTGACGAAAACATAAACTGAAATATTTTAAGAATGACGATTTTCATTGACTTAAAGCTTATAACTGTCAACCAATGAATAAGGCCCTGGGTCCTATCTCTGCCGCATTACTTAAAATGGTTTGCATTAACTATTTAATTCAAAGAATAAAAACGTCCTTATTTATTTCCACTCGTTCATTTTTCCTACCTGGTTAGGGGGCTGGATGGCCGAATGGTTAGCACGTGCGCGCTGTGTCATAAAGCCTGTCATTGAGTCTCACTGCTAAAGACCCCTATGCACAAGCAAATTATTGAAATGAAATTAAACCATGTTAGTCCCGAAATGACCTAGTTTGTGTCGAGTGGACATTAATCCCCATTTCTCTCTCTCTCTCCTGCCTGGTTAAAGGGAAGTAATTCCATTAAGTACTGTAGGCTCAATTATCAAGTACATATTGTTATCAGGAAATGATGAGGATCGTTTGCTTAATTCAGGGGGGTTGGATGGCCGAAAAGTTAACGATGTGCTTTGGTTCATAAGGTCTTTCATTGAGTCAAGTGGTGTGGAATCGATTGCAACCTCGTCGAGTGGACGTTAAACCCTATCTCTCTCTCTCTCTCTCTCTTTCTCTTTAAATTATTTATTATATTGAATATTTATATTTTTTTATCCAGAAATATTATCATGGAGAAAGTCTGAATGTAAATGTGCTAGTTGATAATAATACAAACAAGACAGTGAAGAAAATCAAAATTTCAGGTAAATATTTCATGTTTTTAAACAGTCAACAATGTTTAATGTAAACTTTGAATCCCTGGTTGCACGTGACAATGAGTAGGGTCGCCTGTCCAACCTTTAGGGTTTACCCAGTTTCCTCCCACTACTAAAGATCAAATTATTGAAATCAGATCAAACCATTATATGTTAGTCCCACAATGACCTAGTTTGTGTTGAGTGGACGTTAAACCCCATTTCTCTCTCTCACTTCTGTTGTTAATTATGTTTTAGGAGACCATACTCATTGCTAGAGCCTGTGTAAAGATTAGTACTCCATCTCTGGAATGTCTCTAAACATTACATAAAAAAAATTCCTTCTCTTGGTCGAAATTTTATCAGGTCTTAGGGAGAGGGGTTTAATATAGGCTATGCCTGTCCCCAATCCCTATTCAGATACAAATCTGAATAAAAATATTGCTTATAAAAAAAAAAAAGGAGGTCTTGGGATCAATCCCAGTCTTAGTTGAACAAATTCATTAGGATTTGTCGTCATGTTTTTTTACCTTCCTCATTGTGCTGGACTGAGGACTTGGCAAGGAACAGTGTCTAGGACATCGGATGGGACAGAAAATATGTATATGTACACCAACATGATCACGTTAAAGAATTTCCCTCATAGCACACTGCATGGTGTATATGCATCTTTATTAGCCCTATTGGTGCAGAGCAATGAGATGTTAAACCCCATTTCATTTCTTTTGATTTTTTAAAAAAAAACTGATTTAAAATATTTGAATTATAGTTTTACAATATAATGAAATACAGATGTATACTAATACAATGGCTCATGAATCTGTAGCTGAGGATGATGATGAGTAAGTCTAAATCTGACTGTCACCACACGACACTGCACTGTCATTTTACTGTCGTCGACAGCGACGTCACCTTCTTCACTTGTTTAAAACATGTTCAGATATCATTGTCAGTAATAAACATTTTCAGCTAGATGTTAACAGTCATGTAAATAGTAAACATGTCAATGATAAACATGTTCAGATGAACATGGTAATGTCAATGGTAAACAGGTTCAGATGTTAATAGTCATGACAATGATAAATATGTTCAGATGTAAATAGTAAACATGTCAATGATAAATATGTTCAGATGTAAATAGTCATGACAATGATAAATATGTTCAGATGAACATGGTAATGTCAATGATAAACAGGTTCAGATGTAAATAGTCATGACAATGATAAACAGGTTCAGATGTAAATAGTCATGACAATGATAAACATGTTCAGATGTTTAACAGTCCTGCTTATGATAAACATGCTCAGATCTTAACGGCCATTTCAATAATAAACCCAATGTTTTACTGAGATTTTTTAATAAGTTTAATCTGAACAATGTTACTGTATCCAGCCAGCATTTGGTGGAGTGTGTTCCGTATAGGTACATGTATCCCTCAGTAACTTATTTTTGCATTATCTATATATTGGTTGTAAGGCAACAAAAAGGTATTTTCTTATCTTGCTTGTGCAAATGGTCTCTTTAGTATAGACTTACTGCATTGTTTGGAACACACTCCTGCAAAGGTTTGCTTCAGGATACACTGTATGCACTTCCAGTATGGGATGTGGCATTGGACATTGTTTATTTTCAGTAAGCAGACCTTTTCAAATACTGTTCTGTCCAACCTCGTGGTTTTTCTCCAGGTCCTCCGGTTTCCTCCCAATGCTAAATACCCCTACGTACAAGCGAATTATTGAAATAAAATTAAAACAATATGTTAGTCCCGAAATGACCTAGTTTGTGTCGGTTGGACATTAAACCCCATTTCTCTCTCTCTCTTAAATACTGTACTTAAGGATTGTAATGACAAGCTATAGTAAGACTATGTTATTGTTGGCCCCCATCAATATTTATTTATGTCTCACTATTCACTGTATATATATATATATTACTATTTATGTTTTTCTCTCTTGTTTGTGTCTAGTGCGCCAGTTTGCGGATATATGTTTGTTTTCTACGGCACAATATAAATGTACTGTCGCAGAACTCGAAACAGAGTAAGTGTTTAGTTTTATTTGTTTGTTTGTTTGTTGAATTCGAATTAGCATACTCAGTAAAAGAAAATTGATCTCAAAACTTTCTTCTATTAATTAACCCGGTTTCCTACTGCTAAAGACCCTACGCGCAAGCAAATTATTGAAATAAAATAAAACCATATGTCCGTCCCGAAATGACCTAGAGGATGTTAAACCCCATTTCTCTCTCTCTCTCTATCTGTTAATTAAGGAATAGATCATTCACAGAGAGATAGATGTTAAAAATTTATATATTATACTGTCTGATAAACTAATTACAGACAGAAATAATGATTATCTTTGTGTCTTACAAAATGTCAGGAACTAATAATGTCGACTGAACATTATCAACTGTGTGCTCGACATTAAAGATATGAATAAAAACAGACAAAAATTAGAAAGCATTGCCAGACAAAATGACAGGCACCATAGAAATTGTGCCTGACAAAGCCTGAATTTGTATCTGACCTTGTCTGTGACAGGTGCCTTATTTCCAGTATTGCAGTCAGCCACTTGAGCCACTAAAACATTATAGTTGATTATTTCTGTTCTTGAAATTTAAAAATCGGAATTACTGAAGGATAGAAATTGGATTTGAGCGTTTACTTTAATTTATATATCTGTTAAAATACATCAGAGTTGAAGGGATATTAGTCTGTTAAAATTCAACAGATATAACTCCAATAAGTCATGGCCGCATTATTACAGTGTGTCCAATGAATTGATACATTTTATATTAAGATCTTTGAATATTTGAGGGGGATTGGATGGCTGAATGGTTAGTGTGCGCGCTGTATCATAAGGCCTGCCATTGAGTTAACTGGAATGGTTTCGAATCCCAGGTTATATGTGGCAAGGAGTAGACCATTCGCCTCGTGGGTTTCCTTCAGGTCCCCAGGTTCCCCCCCACTGCTAAAGACCCCTCTGCGCAAACGAATTATTGAAATAAAATTACACCATCAAGACCCCTCTGCGCAAACGAATTATTGAAATAAAATTACACCATCGAGTGGACATTCAACCCAATCTGTCTCTCTCTCTCTATTTAATTGAAAGTTTGAGCATGTATATTTCCGTAAGAAAGTTTTGAGTAATCTCAGGGATAACATGATTGTCATACTAACAACTTTAAATGCTCATATTTTTGTCATTTTGTCATGTTTTATTTTTGCTTCAAGATCATAATATTGTTCCCCAGTTCCTCTTACTATTGTATGTGTAAAATTGTCATAACAATTATTAACATCATATTTTTATTTTCATTGCTGTTAACTCTTTAGACACCGTCAGTAAGACTGTTCTTAAACTTTTTGATGATATTTTTTTTTCGATATTTGGTGTTAGGGACACAACTAGTTTATTGGTTTAGGTCCCTACTACACCTTTTAAGATAAAAAACTTTTTTCTGATTTTTATTATTCGATATTTGGTGTTAGGGAAATGACTAGTTTATTGGTTTAGGTCGTACTACACCTTTTTTTAAGATAAAAAACCTATAGGCCTACTTTACAGAATTCTTGATGACGGAAAGAAAATTAAACTTTTTTATGATTTATATTTTTCGATATTTGGTGTTATAGACATGACTAGTTTATTGGTTTAGGTCCTTCTACATCTTTTAAGATAAAAAACCTATACTTTACAGAATTCTTGTTGACGGAAAGAAAATTAAAACACAAAAGTTATGTCTTTTGCTGAAAATAATCCTAGTCTCTTGTCAGAATTATTGTTGACTGAAAGATTTTTAAAACAAAATTGAAGATTATTTTAGTTTTCTCTCTCTCTTGATCAATTAGCTGCTGTGAGCGTATATGTTTGGTTGCTAGGCAACCTAACTGTCATATTAATACACCATTACATGGAACCTTTTCCTAATGTTATCATGGAACTTTACATTGCATGATGTTTGAAATTATATGTAGTGAATTCTAATCTAGACCTTATCAATTTGTTTATTGTCTAATCTCTGGCTTGGAAAGTGGGATTTGCTGCTTGCAATTTTTTTTTGTCAAGGGTTCAACTCCATAAAGAATACTCTTGGATATTGGATGAAGACATTTTTGTGACGGAAAGGGAGATAACTCTAATGTGCTTCATTTACCACCACTCGCTTAGTTATTCTCACAATTGCGGACAAGATGTTAAAAATCATTAATTTCTTTCGAATTTTTAATGCAACCCACATCAGGTTTCACAATACTTCAAACTTTGAACTGCTAAAGACCCCTACAAGCAAGCGAATTATTAAAATAAAATTAAACCATGTGTTAGTCTCGAAATGGTCTAGTTTGTGTCGAGTGGACGTTCAACCCCATTTCTCTCTCTCTCTCTGTATAATGTGCATGTATGAAATTAGAAATCTCCCACCACACTTTATGTAATGATTACGAAATTTGATTGGGACTGGTTTTCTGTAGATCTGCTTGTCATCATGTTGGAGGTGTTTTCCCTATGTAAGTAGATTGCTAGACCCCAAGTATTATGCTTAGATACCACACACCTATAGTCGAGATATATAGAAATATATATATATATATAATATATTCCATAAAGCCCAAGCATGCCATATACCATAATTGCAAAACATGGAAGTACAAAAATTATTAAAGTTGATCACAAATACAAAAAATTTTATAATAGATCATAAGAAAAAAAAATTATAATTGGTCACAAGAACAAAAATTTATTATATTTGATCAGAAGAACAAAAATTATTATATTTGATCAGAAGAACAAAAATAATTATATTTGATCAGAAGTACAAAAATTATAATTTTTGATCACAAGAACAAAAATTAATATAATTGGTCACAAGTAAAATAATTATTATATTTGATCACAAGAACAAAAGTTATTATAATTGATCAGAAGTAGACAAATTATAAAAATGGATCACAAGTAAAAAAATTGTTATAATTGGTCACAAGTACAAAAATTATATAAATTGTCACAAGTACAAGAATTATCAAAATGGATCACAAGTGCAAAAATAATTATAATTGATCAGTTCCAATTAAAGTATCTCTTGATTTCATAGTCACATCTTTTTATTTCTCTCTTTAATTAAAATAATAGTTTCTTTTTTAACTTAAATTTGCTTAATATGTAAAAAAGTGTATATTTTTGGACCAACTGACATGTTGGGGCCACTAGGCTTTATTCTTGAAAACTGCGTTAATTAACCCTGATCCAAAGCTTTACCGTCAGGAAAGAATCAATGCTTATCACATATTACAAGATATACTAGAATTTTAAGTTAAAAATGTTGTAACCTTGTCTCTTAATAGGGCAAAAAATTTATTTCTCAAAGACAATTTTTATGAATAATGATAAACGACCAAGAGCTCTTTCTTTCTGAATAATCTCAATCTGTTTTTTCTCTTTAATAGTTTTGATTTGAAATGAAACAAGAACTTTTTCATATCAATTAACAATGCTTGTAGTTCTGTTTATGCTAGACTTTCATTTATCTATTTAATAATTTAATCCATATGGTACCTATTTTATCCCAGCTTGTAATTGGTTTATCCCTGTGCTTAAATTGTTTTGTTTTTTTATGAGCTTTTGCATTTAGCTTACATGTATATTAGCACCTAAATATGTTATATAGCCTATAGCACATCTTAAATGTATATATGTATGTATCATTTTAATCTTAACAAATGAGCCAGGAATATTCAATCGATGCCAATGAAATGTATTGTAAAAGAGTTATGAATGTGCATGTCGAGTTTTAATGGCCATTTAAGCTGGAGAAAATCCCTTTTGTCTCAAGCGTTAAAAGCTGAAAAGCGACATAATGTCCTGATTCTTTATTCCTCGAATAAAATGTACAATATTTGTTCATGATTATCAGCATTATTTGATGTTTTAGTGTATTTGATGTTTAATAATATTTTCTATCGCATGTTTGTCATATTGTAACGATTATTGCATAAATTGAAATATTACATAATATGTAATAAAATATCAGGCTTAATTTTATATATAAATTTTTGGGAGTTCAAAGTGTAAGTTGTTGTTCATTTCCTGTCTAATACTGGAAACATTCAAAATTAGAATACTTCGAATACCTTTGAAAGACAATTTTTGAAAGACAAAATAGCTTAGCCACATATCCAATCATTTCAGTTGAAAATGTGAGCCTAAGAATTGCAGATCGATAATTAAAATCGGCTAAATCAAAAATATCTGTGTTTATGGTTTCCTGACCCAAAACATGTTTCTCCCAGTTACCAGGTCCTTTAAATCGGTATTGGCATGGTTTTGGCATTTTGTTGAGAAGCGACACCTACGACACCTTTGTCTTGATCAATCAGTTTCAATAATGAATCAAACCATAGCCATAGTAATGGGAAATAACTCTCGTGATATATTTCAAGTTGACTCACAAAATAAAATTAAAAGATCGCAGAAAAGTGCAATAAAATGATTTAATTCTGGTTTGGTTTTAGTTAGTCTGTTGCGTTAGGCGAAACATAAATATTTTTAAGGTCAGCCTAATTAAGCTAAAATTGTTAGGAAATAAGCAATTAAGTATCCATGAAAAAGAGTCAAATCCCCACCACCCACCCTATACAAAAATAAAATTAGAGAGAGGGTAACCTGATCAACCATCACAAATAACCATAAACATTGGAATTTTTTTCATCAGGCCGCATGAAACTGTTTCTGCTGTAGTTGGAAAAAAAAGAGCTGTGAAAATTACAGATCTATCTTGTTAGTGGCAAGCTTTGCTTTGATACAAACACTCAATAAACAAGCTTGCAATATACAATGCATATCTCAAATTTATAAACTGTCAAAGATACAGGTGTGTATATTATTACTATATGTATATATGATGTGTATTTTGCAGGGAAGGATTTCCTATTCAACCAAGTCAGACAGGATTTTGTAAGGTGTACCATTTGACACCATTACTCGCTAATAATCGTGATAAACGTGGACTAGCGTTGGACGGAAAGCTCAAACATGAAGACACAAATCTAGCATCATCTACAATGTAAGTTGTGATTGTAGTATATATTCTTCATTGAATTGGTGATTAATACGTTACGGAGATGTGTTCCCCCCCCCCCCCCCCCCCACAATATTTTCAGGTTTTCTTGCCTTTGATCAAGCTTCTTTAAAATTTCAGAATAAAAACAATGAATAGCTGATAACAAAATTGTTCACAGATCAAATAATCTGTACCCTGATCAAGTTTCTTAAAGATGTCCGCCTACCGCCCCCCCCCCCCACAATATTTTCATCTTTTCTGTCCCTTGACCAATCTTTCAGGTTGTCATAACAAGCTGTGTGGAGATACCACAATCACGAACAAAAGTTACAATGTTTTTAGGTTTCTTTACCTTTGCCTCTCTGATGTGACAAGGATTAGAGTTGCTGGTTTTCTCTGGGACCTCTCTGGCCACCCCATTGCTAAAGACACCTACGCACACGCACAGGCAAATTTTTGAAATGTAACTAGTTTGAATCATATGTCAGCCCCGAAACAACCTCATGTCCTCACATCTGTTTAATTAGTGGATGTTAAACCCCATTCCCCTCTCTCTCTCTCTTTCTCTCTCTCTCTTATGCTTTGATATTTTATTCCAGTATGACAGATACAAGTCAGAAAGAAAGTCTCGGAATAGTCGTATCCTACAGAGTTAAAGTCAAACTTATTTTAGGTTTTGGATCAGGGTGAGTTGTCTTATCTTTCATTTGCTGCTAATAACAAGTTCATTTGCTACAATCGTATCAATATTTAATCTCCTGAACTTTCAAGTTACAAGCTTTCAAGGGAGAACTGACTAAAAACCCCAAGTTCTTTCTCATTTTGATAAGTTTTAAGATTGGGATATTACAGAGTTGTTGTAAATCTGTTTATGAATGTTTCAATTCTGAGATTTCAGCTTGAAAAGCTGCTGATAAGGTCACACCAATTTGAATTTAGTTCTTTGATAATAGGGGGTTGGATATCTGAATTGTTAGCACGTGCATGCTGTATCATAAAGCCTGCCATTGAGTCAACTGGCTAGGTTTCGAATCACCGGTTGTACGTGGCAAGGAGTAGGGTCGCCTGTCCAACCTTATGGGTTTTCTCCGGGTCCTCCGGTTTCCTCTCTCTCCTACCACTAAAAGAAATGAATGTTCTTCTCCGACTAAGCTAATGAAGATGGGCATATGCCATACAGTGTGCTATTAGGAAAATTTTGCCCGGACAGCGTCTCTATGGCCTCGTATTCTGAATTCCAACTGCCAAGGGATCTTTTACATACACAGGACCTTGGTTTTGTTTGTCTCATACAATCGACTATTTGTTGTACCTCTTCAGGCCCTTGGTCCTGTACCAGGTTAGCTAGCCAATGTCTTACTCCCACCACAAACAGACCCTACACATAAGTGCATTATTGAAATAAAATTGAACCACATGATGACATGGTTTGTCTCATGTGGATGTTAAACCCCATTTATCTCTCTCTTTATCAATTCATTAAAGGTAGTACATGTAACTTTCAGTAACTAACATGTGAGATTTAAGTATCTGTAATATATCTAATTCTAAATTAGAGACTTTGTTGAGATAGGTCAGTGTACATGTATATATGAGCTTAACAGGGTACATTATTTTAATTTGGAATTTATATTACAGACAAACGTTTTAAGTTTACAGTAATAGAATAGATATTTGTTGTTTATTTCTTGTGTGATGTCAATGTAGTGTGTCTTATCCACATGTTTGTCTTATCGGTTTTAGTGTGTTGTGCTGTCCTCCTGCATTTACTTATAGATAATTGTACATGGCTATAAATTATATAAAATGCATATTGTATGTTTCAGTGACTTATCAGTAGAACTCCCGTTTACCTTGACACACCCAAAACCTCCAGAGAGTCCCCCTCCTTCCAGAGCTGCCAGTCTTGTTCCAGCAGAAGGTGGCGATGCCCCTGTTGATACCAATCTTATCCAACTTGATACAAAGTAATTTTTTTAAATATATATAAACTTTAGTTAGATATATAACCTTTTTTATGTTCTGGAAGGTATTCAGTTTTTCTGAACTGCCTCGAGGAAACACTGAACCAGCAAGAAAAACAAAACAGTATTTTAAGTAAGGATTTAATGTGATTCTGTTTAGTTCAAATATGGCTGGTACAGGTCAATAGGAAATCTCACTGTTCAGATCATTTCATTTCATGTTAAAGCTGTCCATAGAGCCGTGAATACAGTGATACTTTTACTCAATGTATATTTGAATAAAAAACCGATAGCAATGAAAAGTCTCAAGTTTTTCACATTGTATTGTATTTGGTGTATAAAATAATAATAATCTTTCTAGCAATGAAAAGTCTCAAGTTTTTCACATTGTATTGTATTTTGTGTATAAAATAATAATAATCTTTCTTTGCTTTCAGCGGAGAAGCTTTCTATGGCGACAAGGATGATGATTTCATCTTTGAAGACTTTGCAAGACTTCGTCTGAAGGGTCACGAAGGAGATGACACAGAGGCCTAAAATCTGAGAGCGCAATTTGTTGTTCGTTTATATCATATTAATCCAACACTCACTGAACTCGCTCAAAGGATATTATAGAGTATAGCTTGTACGTAACTCTACCTAAATTTTACTATTTTGTTTCTTGGTGGTTCGTAACAATGACAAAATATTTTGTCCGGTTGTCTCTCCCAAAGTAAATGTGTTCCGCAGTGAATTCCTTAGTAGATGAATTTACATATTTATGTATATATATATATATATTTACAGAACAAAACACTTATTCTATTTTTGTTCAGGATTTGAGACAGTGACTGTTATCGTGATAGTTATTTTTGCAGCCAGAAAAAAAGGTTTTTAAAAATATTTTATGTAGGAAATTTGCAAATTGGTACGAGCGTGTTCTTCAGCTATATATTTGAGCCATGTTATCCAAGATGAAAAAGGAGATTATGAACACAAAGTGAGGTGCATCACAAAGAACTTAGAACAAATGAGAAAATGATCAATTTTAGAACAAAACGAATTTGCAGCGGAAGTGAGTGATCAATAATTCACCTTCGCCCAAATTCTATTTTCAAAATGTTATTCGTTCAATTGTAAACCCAGGCATCTGAGAAAGTGCCAGAAAATGTTTTTATACAATTTTGATTGATCAAGAGTAAATTGGGCATTGCTGGTCAACTGGCACTACACATTCAGTAAAGTGCTATGTCCTCTACCACGAAGCCAAAACAAATGAAATGAAAACGTAGATTTGTTTATGTTGTTCAGTTTTGATTTCATTTTATATTATTTTTACACAACAAATGTGTTATACTTAAACTTACTGTAGTGAAAGTCATGGAGTTATTGTGTTCATAAATTTGTTGTCATAATTTCAAATGATGCAAAGTGGACATACAATTTGATATGATAGACATTGCAAGGCACAAACTCAGGCTTTGTTAGGCATAATTCCTCTGGTGCCTGTTATTCTGATCTTTTGTCTATGTATTATTGATATTTTAATGTCAAGCACAAAGTTAAAAATATCTGGTACAACTTCATTAGAACCTGGTATTTTGTCCAGTACAACTAAAACCGCTATTTCCAGGCCCGCAAGTTGCATTTATTTCAACACAATTTTTAGTTAGTTTGCAATAATTTAATGTGTATAGAACATTTACTTCTTCATGTGTGTTCTCTAAATGTTTGTCTTTGTTCATTTCATTAATTTATAGGTTTATTTCAAACAATTGGAAACTTTTGGATGATGAATACCCTGCATGTATTTTTAACATTTAGTTTCATGCCAAATGCTTTCTAAATATATCCACCCTCCTTTGTATATATATATGTTCTTGCATATGTGAGCATTTTTAAATGCATTTTAAAATGCATTTGTAATGTATGCAAGTGTATTTTTGTGTGTTCATTTTAATGAAAAAAACATTATTTGTAATTGCCGGATAGATATTTATATATTGAAAGCATTTAAATTATGTATCTGTTGTATTAATATGTAAATGTTTGTATTTATTGTATTATTGGTTTTATTCGAGGTGGCCTATAATAATTGGGGGCCAATGATGTTTTATTAAAAATCCAGGAAAAATAATTGATTACCGGTAGACTTTAATTCTTACTATTTTGGAAAGATCCTATTCCCTTTAGTTATTAATGACGTTCTAGATTTTAAATTTTCCCCAAACAGAATTTAGTGGAAGTTTTGTCAACTTTGTTGTTTTGGTTTTACATTGGTTGATATACCATATGTACGGGCGAAACTGCATCAGTGATGAACATTGATATATGAGAATCTGGGTTTTTAGGATAATGTTATAACTTTTAAGTGTAGGGCAGTAAAATCCATTGTTTTTGATAATGCTATATATTTGACTATTATTGTATTATATTATTATTATTATTGATTGTATATCTATCTTATTGAACATATATCCATGTACTATTTGTAATGTATAAGTACGAAACCGGGCTGGGCCCTGGTTAATATCTACGTCATTTGATGCTCTAGTCATATGATATCTATTAAATCTTTATTTAATTTTTTCTCTCTTTAGACTTTCTTAAGGAAGTTGTGGTACCTTATGACTAGCTCACTTATCAATCAGGACCCAAATGCACCCATTGTTTTGGGCATATTTTGCAAAATTTAAAGTTTGCAGGAAGGTTGCTTAAATACAGACAGAGTTATATTTTATATCTGATATCTTTGTTTGAAGAAATATTGAAATTTTTCATAGAAATTTTATTGAATTAGTTTGTCACACTTTAATAATTGTAGATTGACAAGCTGGTTTGGTTAAAATAAGTTTGTTTTTGAGAATTGAAATTGATATTAAGGAAATTGGACTGGTTTTTATATGAATATGCAGCATGTGCGCATAAATATAATAAAGTTATTGCAGCTGTCGAACAGATGTTTAGAATGATTAATTGTTATGTGATAAATATCAAATCATAGATAATACGACTGATATCAAATCATAGATTTAAGATAGTGGATTATGAAGTTTTGCATCAATAAGGAGGAACTTGAAAAAAGGCCAGGCCACTACTAAGTCTCATTCTTCTGATATTAACAGACGTAATTAAATGATATTAAGGTGTAGGGTCAGTGGCGTAATTGGAGGTGGCTTTCATCAACGTTTTTAACTTTTCAGTTCACTGGTGCATAATATTTGAATAACACTTTGGTGCAAATGGCCGAATTGTTAGCACATGCGCGCTGTAACATTAAGTCCATCATTGAGTCAACTGCCGTGGTTTCGATTCCCCAGTTGTATTTGACAAGGAGTAGGGTCTTCCTGTCTCACTTCGTGGGTTTTCACCAGGTCCTCCAATTGCTAAGTCCCCTATGTGCAAGCAAATAATTGAAATAAAATTATACCATGTGTTAGTCCCAAAATGACCTTGTTTGTGTCGAGTGGATGTTAAACCCAATCTCTCTCTCCCTCTCCTAAATGTATATTGAATTTAAAATTATTTGCTACATGTCATGGCGCCTTTTTATGTGTAATCGCTTCCCCCTTACTTGACAGCCTGTCTTCTGCTACTGACCTCCTTAGGTTTTTTTTAAGGATCTGTACATCAATACTAAACAAAGTGGTTGATTTTGCATGGAGGGATCAGATTTCCTTTGATCAAAACTTCAATTCTGGTCTTGCCTATTTGTGATGTTTTTTTTTTGTTGCTGTTAAATTTAAAGTACATGTAATTGAGAAATCATTTGGTTGGTTTTTACTTCCAAGTCATCTTTTGATTCTGTGCCCTGAACACATACATCAAGGGAGATAATGGAAGTGTGAAACAACTGAAGGCTTCCTCCATTTACGCTCAGACTTGACAGCATGTAGAAATATTTAGATTGTTCAGAATCTCATGTATGTATTCGTTCTTGCGGTAACAGTTTTTTTGTTGTCTACCTTATAGTTTTTTTTACAGATATTGGTTTTTTTTGTAAAGTAATCTATGGAGTCACTATAAGATGTTTTTATAAAATAAATGTACTGGTACATCTGTTCAATTTGTGACTAAAAGTTTACCTCTTCAGCTTACTACTCAATCTAAATACTACATGTATATTAGTCCATGCTAATAAAATAAATGTTCCAATAAACCATCCTCAAGTTGTATTTCAAATGTTAAACCATTATCCTTTATCCATATAAGAAAACTCAGGTTCTTCTGTCAAAATTGAGATTATTTCTGCTGCCAGGTGTATCATGACTGGTCGAACATGGAAGGGAAACCACAAGCTTACACAATCCAAGGTGTGACACCATCCTAGATAACAAATCATCTCTCAACCCTCTGTGTTTCGAGATGATTTTGGCTCCCATTACAAGTAACGTTGCGACCCCCGTTCTTATTCATTACCGGGCGTTTTATACAAAATTAACAGCATTTTTCATCGAAACAAAGATTGATTATTGTTATTCATAATATTTCTGCCACACACCACTACAATTGAGGACTTTATCTTACCTGAAACGGGTACAAATCGTCGTATTTAAAATCGAGGCGTTTAGCCGTTACTAACACCACAATCTTATATTTTGATAGTCTCTATCATCCAGACAAATATTCTACGTACGTTGAAGACTAGGGGGTTCTGGGTGACCGAGACTAATGTTTTGACGGCCGCATTTTGCAACGTGAAAATGATGGGTGCCAATCGTAGCTAAAAACAAGCACATCAGTATATCTCAACGTTTTTAGCTACGTTCCCGTAGCTAACACCATCCCTGCTACACATACATTGTTTGGCCAATGATCGTCTAGGTATGACTTCCAATAAAATGTTGCACCTCTCAAATCTTGGACTTCAGGTTATTGAATTAGAGACTGCTCCACAGACTCAACAACCAAATCGTATATATATATCAGGAACGCAAGGTTCTTACAATACTTTTTATACGTCCACATTGAAATGAGTTCGTATATTGTGGACGCTCTAGAAGCTAAAGTTAGTATCCGATTGACTTTAAATGTTTAAGGTCATGTAACGAAGCCTATTGATCACTTCAAAAAATCTTGTGGATGCTCTAGAGACTAAAGTTAATATCCGACTTTATTTTATGATCAGTAGTGGAATACCGCGTTTAATCAGTGAAAAAAAAGTGTTATCTCACTGGCTAGCAGGAGTCGCATGTTGTTTTTACCTAAAATGATTGTAATATCATAAAATAAATAGATCATTTGTCGTTTTGTACCGGAAACGGTACCAGCACAGGCCGCGATACTTTTCAAGAATATGACCCGTGTACATTACTCTAAAATAACCGGTCTCAGAACCGCACCAAGCACACCAAATGTGGAACTCTTCACAGAAACCGTGCTCAGACCGGATAGAGTTTAATTTAACCGCGCCGCTCCTGGCTCGGTGCCGAGACCACCTCATTCCAATGGGCCAGATTGGCTCGGTACTCAGTACGGCACGCTTATGTTTGACCCATTTACACCACAAAAATATTAAGCGTGTCGTAGGGCCTACCAGGTACCGTTCCTGGTACGCTTAAAATTTGCAATGTAAACGGGGTTTATGTGCGCTAGATTGACAGGACCTCCGCCCTGCATCAAAGAGAGTCATCTAGACTGGAAAATCCCGAGGAACCTTCACTGTCAACACACACACCGGAGCCACCGGTCGTAATTTATTACGGCTTTTAAACCTATAACGGCAAATGTCTTTGATCTTTGGGGTAAAGGCATATTCTATGCTCGGAATAACTTGCTGTCTGAATATATAGAGAGAAATTTGGGGTTATTCTTCTAAAAGTTTTTCTTTAAACCTGTATGTTATTCTTACAGGGTGGGTTTTTTCCTAAAAGAAAACATAATGTAAGGTTTTTTTCCTATAAGAAAGCATGATGTAAGATAAAGTCCTCGACTTGGGTTATGCTGATAAAGAAAGACTTAAAAAAAAAAAAACACTTTAAGAAAACAAAAACCGCCTAACGGTCTCGGTTTTCCTTTTTCTCTGTTTATTTTCTTCGGTCATTTTTTCCCCATCAGTCTCGTGCTTTATGCAATGAGTTTAACTTCTACTATTCTGCACCGACTGAGCTAATGAGGAGGGGCATGCCCCACGCAGTAGGCTATGAGGGAAATTATACCCGGGCAGTGACACTACGGTCTACTCTTATATCGAATTACTACTTTAACTGTCCAGGTGTGATCCTACGCCAATGTCTCGGTTTTTGGTACCATTCGAACGACTTTAAATTGTCCATTGCCACGTCCCGCACCACCCCAATAAGGGGGACCCTACTGGAAAATCCAAATTAACTTTCTCGGTCCTGAGCAGAACAGTACCGACAGTAGGACGTTAAACCCAATTTCATTTCACTTTCTCGGTCAATACTGCGATATGTTTTAAACCCGGTGTCACAGTTTCTGTTGGTCGCTGGTGTGTGTTGGTTCCTGGCGCATGCGCAGTTGTAGGAGTCATCTCACACTGTTATAGACACAGTGAGTGTTGACTCCCCGTGATAGGATGACCCCTACAATTTTCTTACGGTCAGATCGGTTTCTACTATTATCTACCAATATATAGTTTTACTACTGACAGTAGCCGAGGATGTTGAGTTTCTATTGTTTGTTTATTTCATTTAAAAGGAAAAATACAAATTAACGATCTTATAAAAATTGAAAAATTCCCGTCCACATGCAGAAACAGAAAAAATAATTACCCCTTGGTATAAACGCAGAATTTGGGTGATTCATGTTCAAGAAATAGGTTTTTTTTCAGATTTAGTTTCAGATGTAGATCCCTAGTTACTATAAAAACGGATGTTACCGGTTTTCGGATAGAGGCCAAAGCCGATAAATATCCGATACTTATAGTAACTAGTATAGTAGATCCCATGGTTTGCATGATAAATAAAACACATGGGCAACTTGTAAAAATTTTATTATGTACAAAATTAAAATAATGATTCAGAGAAATCCCAATCATATACAGGCCAATATTCAATCTGCAAAACAGTTAATTATTAAAACATAGTTAAAACATCGAAAAGATTGTACGCGTGTAACGACTAATCACTAAAAACAACGGCAACAAATCACGAACGATAGAACAATTAATCCCAAGCCAATTAACTTAAATCCGTTGATCGTGTAACTACTGATCACTAAAAAAACAGCTAATCACAATAACAAGTATGTTTATTAATAACAAAACTCTTAACTAAGAACATAACACTTTTTCCTGAAGTGATCAGTTATTTGAGTCATGAGGAACCATCTCACAATGGCGGAAGTGGATGAAGCTGTGGTGTCCGTGTTGCTAACACAAACATCCGTCTCAGACATGCGCAAGTGCCCAGGAACCAACACACACCAGGGACCAACAGAAACTGTGACACCGGTTGTACGTGGCAAGGAGTATGGGTCCTCTGGTTTCGACCCACTGCTAAAGACCCCTATGTGCACGCGAATTATTGAAATAAAATTAAACCATATGTTATTCCCGAAGTGACCTAGTTTGTGTCGAGTGGAAACTAAACCCTATCTCTCTCTCTCTCTCCCCTCTCTCTCTCTCTAAATTAAACAATACATGGAGAAACGAAAGGCTGTAGGATTAGAGAATGATCGTAGTTTAAACGAAGTTGTCTCCCTTATATCAGTGAATTGTATACAACGGTTCTTTTTATTACCGATATGGACAAGCGTAGATGTCAGGAACACCGTTCATTAGTTTTGCCAAATACAACTGTTTTATTGCACACTCCAGTATAGTGGGTATTTAAATAATTTATTGCCCGTAAACTGGTAGCCGGGAAATAATATTACACAAAAAAATGACATTAACGATCACAAAATTAAAATCGCCTCGTTTATCGTTGCACGATTGGTTGATGGATTTAGTGAATATGACTTGCAATTTACAAGAAGGCCGCGAAATTGTCAATATCGCCAAGTAGTGGGTTTCTTTTACGACGAAATCTTTAAGAATGATAAAAGCTAAGCAATCAGCAATCTGGAAATTTTTTAATGATCAGACGCAATTTTTGTATTTCTATAGGATATTATTATACTATGTAGGAAAGATTTTGTAAAGGAAAGAAACGAAATGAAATGGAATGGGGTTTAACGTCTACGGTTCTGCACCTAACCTGGGCTATTGAAGACGGGCATACCCATATACAATGTGCTATGAGGTAAATTTTGCCCGGGCAGCGGCGCTACGGCCTACTCTAAAGCTAAGCGTACATCGGCAGAGAAACTGGATATATCCGTAGCCAGTGAGTCGTTCACCCCGCTCACATCGGAAATTTTGTGAAAACCAGCAACTGACAGGTGCAGGCCAGTCTCGAGAATCAGAGCGCTCACATCGGGTAGCGACTGGGACAAACTGGAACTTGTTATCCACCAACGGCAACAGAGGGCGCTGAAAATCATGTGACTTTTCCAAAATGGCGCTCTCCATGTCGAAGGTTTGTCACTCACTAATTTCATGGAGCGCGCACATCGGGGGGAAAACTCTGGATCTGAGTACAACTAGTTGCCGAAAAGTAGAACACGGGCAACTGACAGAAACTGGAGATAGACAGTTTTTCTTCAGTCGCAAGAGCACACACATCGGCCCGTTTCGGCAACTGACTGTATCCCGTCAGTTCCCCTCAGTTGCCGAAACCTGCTTGCAACTGGATATATCCAGTTTTTCTGCCCGATGTACGCTTAGCTTTATATCGAATTCCAACTGCCATGGGATCTATTTTGTGCACGCCAATGTGTACACGGGACCTCGGGTTTTCGTCCCATCCGAACGACTAGACACCTTTCCTTGTCAGGCACCCGTCCTGTACGTATCACTGACAAGGGGTAACCACGTCGGAAAATCTGGATGAAAATGCAGGGAGCGAACACCCGACCTACAGGCTAGCGAGCCAGCGTCTTACCAACTTAGCCACGTTATCCCCGTAAAGGAGAGAAAGTCGTCTAGATATTTAAACAGTAAGTAGAATATTGGCTATTTATTCAGGGATTTATGACAATAGAAAAAAATCTCAGTTATATTGAAGTATAGATTACAGTGCCGTATGTATGATTTTAAAAGTAGGGGTGCGGCAGAGTGGTGGGGCACCAATATAATGCCCCAAGTTACTGATATTGATCATAATCAAGTGTATCATTTCATAATTGAAAGACTGTCAATTTTTTTGTGTGTGTGTATGTGGGGGAGGGGGTATTTTTCTGGGGTGCAATGTACCCCCTGCACGCCCACTATAGATACGGCCCTGTAGATTATATACCATAAAGTTATATTTATATGGTGTTCTACTATGCCATCTATGGTCTCTTCAGCCACAGGAATCTGACCTTCTCACCGTATATATATACAGTATATGCATACACCATACCGAACTAGACAATATAATTTTAACCATATACTGTCTAGTTCGGTATGGTGTATGCATATATATTCCTGTCCTTTTACACAATACTTCGGTCATAATGAGGCGGCTGCGTTTCTCCATACTGTTCATAGAATTTGAGGAGGTGTGAGTTATCTACCGAGTTTTTATAGTTTTTTGGCGTCATTTGAAAGACTAGACAGCACTTTATTTCTCAGCTTGCGGGGGCTACCCCTGACAAATCGATTCACTATATGTAAACGCTCAGCGGTCTTCGGTTTTCATCCCTCCCTTTAATTTTTATTTGTTTTATTCTATAAACATTATTGCCCAAATCCTCTCCCGAACAAATGCCTTTTTGATAATAATTCAAACCGCGTAAAAATGCTTCTTTTTGGTCAAACGTTTGTCAAGGCATTTACTTTATGTACAATTTAACGCCGCCATCATTGGCATGTCTAGGACAAGTCTAATATTTATTTTCCACTTAGTATTTTTTTCGTGATTCGACATATTTAAGCGCAACCCAAACAAAGATAGAATCGGATATTAATATGGCTAGACAGCATCAATTTAGGTCAACAATAAAAAAATATATCGATTTTACTGAATATTAAATATGATCATTTGTTTTGTGTTGGTTGAATATTTTACATCTATAGATAAGACCAGTATTTATGAAGATTACTCAGCCAATAATTCAATCTGATTAAAATGCAGATCTGTATTTCGTTTCGTTTTTTTTATAGTTTCGATAGCCTACACCAAAGCCCTGTATTCACCTATTCGTCATTGTTGAAGGGAGGTAACTCCGCCACTGGTGGCGCTAGTTGAGGGGGGCTTTACGTTGTTAACAATATTAGTGGCTTCGCTTGACAACTTGACGTCGGCGACAATAAGTCAATACATACAAACTGAACTTTCCCCTCTTCAAATTAGTTATTATCAATTGATGATGTAACTTTAAATAATGTACCTTTTCACATTTTTAATATAATTATACATAATTGTGTTATGTCGGAACATATCATAAAATGCTTCGATCGATAGGGCTATTTTTAGTAACATGTCATGTCATTTCTTTGCGACCAAGTGAAGTATTATGACCCGTCTACTAAATAAATAGCCTTCATTTGATTCGGCTAGTATGCCACCCCCCCCCCCCCAACCCTTTAAGAGTCTGCATTCTTTGGGTGAACAATAAAAATGAGCTGGGTGAAAATTCGAAGTAGGAAAATGCTGCTTTTTGTATGTCCATATCAGCCGTCGTATGTTCGGAATTCGCCGTTCATAAAAAAATATAGACCTAGGCCTATTGGAAAATGCGATGCATGTATGAAGCGATTTTAACAAAAAAAACTTAAATATATTTCGCCACTCCGTAAATGAATGTTGGACATATTTGGAGATAAATAAAATAAAACCAAGTACGAACAATCCAAACCATCAGACAAAATTCGAAGTCCTAAAAAACGGTATAGGCAAAATAGTGTAATATGGCAAAATAGTGTAATCAGCATATGGGTATTGTTTAAAAAAAAAACCCAAAACAAGCAAAAACAAAAATAAATAGGCCTAGACGATGTTTCTATTCATTTATTTTCCAATACATTTTTTTTTTAAAACTGCTCTGGCTGTAAGTTTTAAAAACTAATTAAGTTCTTTTTTAAAATAATATATATACCCCCCCCCCCTTCCGAACAGACACCACAATTTATTTTATTGAAAAACAATTCATTTCTCTTTTTTTTTTCAAAGACTTATTCTTCTTATTCTGACCCGTAAATAATAAACCCTTGTAAACATTTTGACCCTCCAAACTTAAGGATATATATAACTTGGATGCAGTTGAATTAGTAGCCTACCATCTTTTATTACGGATAGGCCTATATAGTCACAGAATTATTACCCCAAAAATCGATATTAGAAAATATCTTGATAGCTGGAGACAAAATACAAATAATCATGACTTTATGACTTTCTTTGCTGTACTGACTCTTGAATTAATACAATTGAATCATTAACAAAAAAAAACAAAGTTAAAATAAAAACTGGTTTTATTATCGAAAATGTACCGAACATCCATCAAAATACATAATATTTACACAAGAGTAAAATCAGGCAAAACATTACTTCATCATGGGAGGAATGACTCTGTACTATCTATAGTCTATAGTAATTGTAATATTATTAAAATCTTTAAAACAGGAACCTTTAGTTTGCACCGATTACTAAAAAAATTATATTTGTCAGTTTTATTCCCTTTATCATATTAAATAAGGCTAAAAACACTGAATAAGTAGGAAAACCAGTATAATATCGAAATAAATTGTCATTAACTTTTAAATAATATAAATAATGTAGAAAACTCAAGATATTGACTTGTCAAATTATCAATAGCATTGGCCAGTCTACCTGTTCCGATTGTACTTAAATAATCATGATCATGCTGGGTTGACTGAAATAAAAAAAAAAGAACACATCATTTAAAAATGTAACAAAAGATCACTTGATTGAAATATGTAACTTATATATATGAGAAATTTTTTTCTCACTAAGACTTTTGCTGTGTTTCATTTTGTGTGAAGCATGTACATGTAGGCCTATCACTACAGCCTCAGGACTTGTTTGACTGTTTGTACATGTATGTGTCGAACTATTTATAGTAAAATTGTGTGACAGTATTGATTTTATTCAAAAATGTGCTGTTGTAATTCAATATCAGTACATTTTTTAAAAAAAGAATAAAATATCATATTTAACTTACAGATAACTGTTTCATTCCATCAATTTTTTTGTGCTGAATGCTCGGCTTCCAAAATTTCTACACTCTTTTCTCTTGTTTTTCTGAGAAATAATAAATTTACTTATTAATAATATTAATCAATACCAATACTAGTAAGACATTTGTTTAAGTTTCAAAAAATAGGTGAGTCTAACTAAGGTTATTTTCAATAATTCGAAACTAAATCCATCATTTAAATGGGGTTTTTTGGGGCAAGAAGAGTGAAAGGCTAGTACTAGTAGTTGGCCTATAGGCCTAGTGCCTCTTCTAAATTATGAACCTGATGAAACCCCCCCCCCCCCCAAGGCACACCCACCTTCATTGCATAATACTTATTAAACTCTGGTGATAGTTTGAGCCAAAGGCCGAGTAGTGGAATGATGTGAATTGCAAACAACTGAACAAGAACAAGGCCTTGATTGATTTTATTTTTGGCAACCCTAGCTATTTTTTTTAGTATTTTGACTATATGAATACACTATACTACTGGGCCTAAATAATAACAATTAAATAATACAGTCGACTGTATGTACTGGATATGCTAGGAAAAAGCTTTTAAAAATTATAATATGACAATAAATTATAAATATAAAATAGGCCTCGCCCTCAACACCTCATGGCATTTTTAGATAATTTAATGAGTTGGGTGTAGGGAGACATTCGACTCGACGAGTACGTATTCTAATCTAGGCTACTGGCGACTAATAATATTACAAAGTAGTAATAGTTACTAGTACTAGTAGGCTAGCCCAAAAAGGCCAAAGGCAAAGGCCTAGCTTACTGCTTACCTTGTTGATCGTATCACCATCACTGATCAGGCGTTCGTTTCCTTTTCAAGACTACAGGTGGTTGATCCATTGAAGTGGATTTGGTTGAAGGCCTAAGTGTTGTTTTTTTCTGTATACAAACACTGTTGGAAGTACGTGTTTGTTATCTTTTTGTCTTGAGTGGATGATGGATTTGGCGGATTCAGGAAATGACAGCTACACGTAACACAAAGCTTCGAGCTATCACTAGGTCTAGGGATCCACGACTGAACTTTCCCGTTATGTCACAATATATCTTTTGACAGCTTGCACCCATAGCTAACGCCAATACTCATGGACGGGAAATTCGTAAAAAATACACTTATCCTTTTCACTTCTCGTATATGAGCGCACTCAAAAGCGCAACAAAAAGCGTGTTTACCCATCGCTGACGGTACACGTGTTTACGCTAGCACTTTCAACCACCCGCACCTAGCGCCTCTAGCGGTGGAGTTATCTCCCTTTGAACAATGACGAATTGGTGAATAGGGAAAGTTACGACAACTGATTTACAGGCGCCATTTTGGGTCCCAGCTATGACGCTATAAATTTTATGACGTCATGGCGTCATATAGCTTTACTATACAAATTTATTTCTAATGGATTACATTCTTCACGTCCAGGCTTTTCAGAGCAAAATAGTTATCTAACAAATTGATAATAATGTTTGCATGTGCAATTTACTTTAACTTTATTTTAGAGAAATATAAATCCTATGTCTCAGTTTTGTGAAGCGCCATTGAGCAGCCATTGGATGAGTTTTGTTGCGTTGTATCAATCAAAATTATGATTATTATTTAATATTCCATATTATGATACAGAACTATTGATGTCCAAATTCCTAAACGTTTTGTAAAATTTATTGTGTCTGTTGTAAACAGTAAAAACAAATGTACGCACATATGTGGACTACTTGCACTAAATGGTAGTCAATCAAAATTAATGCAAGTACGAACAATCCAAACCATAAGACAGAATTCGAAGTCCTAAAAACGTTATAGGCAAAATAGTGTATGCAAGCAAAATAGTGTAATCAGCAAATGGACTGCTCCTCGTGTACAAAATACACAAGCAGTGGTAACAGGTGTCCGGAAGAGTAAGCTTACCCTGCCTGGCTCCACACCCACCATAGCTGCATCCAATCTATTAGGCGAAATGTCGGTCAAATAGCGTGATTGGCCAATAAAATATAGTAGCCTATGCAAAATGCACGTGATGAACTGTTTTAACGATGTAGTAGACATTATTAGGGTAATAGTATACGTGTCAATTAAAAATAACTAGAATAATACCCGAGAGAGACACGTTATATTCAAATCAATATTAGATGACAAATGCCTCGATCTACTTAAAAAATCAGAATAAAAGGAGCAAGCTCTCGTGTAACGATTTAGCTGAGACACAAACACTCCATAAGCTGGTGATATTGGAATGTTACTACTTATAATAAATGGAAAGTTAACAATTGGAAAGTCAAAGTCATCCCGTGTATCGTACAATTTAACACTCAGTTTATGGCAATTGTCATAATCGAGACGCAGATCCAAGTAGGAAGCGTAATTGTCACTGTCAGTGGTATTTTTAATTTCGAGCTTATCAGGATATGAAGTTTACATAATCACTAAATTTAGGATTAGTAAAGCTAAAACATCATCAATATATCGATAAGTGAAATTAAAAAGTCTGACTGATCGTTTATTTGTTTTTACGAGCATCTGTATGTACTCGGCTTCGTACGAATAGAGAAACTGATCAGCAAGCAAAGGTGCACAGTTGGTGCCCATGGGGATACCTACCACTTGCTGATAAATTTCCCCTCCAAATTCAACAAATATGTTATCAATTAAAAAATCCAACATCTGAATTATCTTGATGGCCGTGCATTTGTTTTTTGAATCACTCTGATACTTAAAGGGACAATAACACTCTGGCTGGCTTGACAGGTTCCTAAAAAAAATAGCCTTAATCTAACTACTAGATGTTTAAGTGTCCTCCCTGTTGTGTAAATTATCCATTATAACCTATCTTACTTGTCCAGAGGGTTCGAAAATATGTTTTAATCCAAGTTGCATTTGAAAGTGCTTACGTAAGGCTTTTCAAACCATGTTACGACATGTAGTTGATTTTTTTCAATTTTTAAAATTAGGTGTGTTAAGATAAAATTTGTATCATTTATTAATTGGAAAAGTGTAAAATAGCACAATTTGTTGACCAGAATAAAGATTGGGACATATTATTCAGTTACAACAAGAGTGGTATTGGGGCTTTAACGAAATATGTAGAATTATAATTTACAACTACATATTGATATCTTTAGAATTATAATTTACAGCTAAATCTAGCAGTAGCCTACCCGATTTAGACGAAAAGACACTGTGAGTGTGAATAATGTCTTTCAATCGAGCTTTTAATTTACTATGACATGGGGAATTTTAGTGTACAAAGTAGAAAAGTCAAACGTTTGAATAGATGAGACTGAAGCAAGGGATCTAGATTGCAAACCATCAAGTACTTCTTTGGAATTTTGTAATATCCACATTTGATTTATACCACTTCGAGAGTAGCTATACTTTGTCACAGTATTTTTGAATACCCTCTTTAACAGCTGTTAGTAGGCCTATAGATATAGATGTCAATACCTTTGAAAGTGGTTTTGTGAAACAACGGGATGAACCTGCTATAAAACGTTGCTTGTAAGGATTTTTATGTAATTTAGGTATCCAATACAACAAGGGCAAATCTGTATAGGTATTTTATATAATATATAGGTATGCTACATTTTTACCTGGGACCCAAAATGGCGTCTTTTTACGTATGACGTCATATTTTCATGACGTCATGTGAATTTTCTGGCTTCACAGTTGTCGCAACTTTATCTATATACGGCTTTGGCCTACACTACACGAAAATTTGACCAGTTGTACTGGGAGGTCCCGTCAGGGGTCATACGAGTGATTTTTGACCCTTTGACATTGATTAATCAACCAGCGTTGACGTTTCAAGGGGTTTACCCACAGATCCGCGCAGAGCACGCCAAGAACTCGCCGTAACAGACCGTTTCATTGACTTATTATATACATGTAACAAGTCTTCCAGATCCTAGTGTTGTGAAGACAAGTAAAACGAAATTTTGAACTATATACAACGAAACAAATAAGGATCTGTGTTTTAATCAGATTGTAAATAGTTGAAGTTGCAGGGTGTCACTTAGGCACAATAGGAATATAAATTCAAAATTGGTTCAACCCCGTTCAGTATTTACAAAGATATGTTTAATTGAAATGTTTAATTGAAACTTCGTCGATCTATGCGGCTCGCTATATACCTATATATTAATAGGATATGCTGATGACCATAACGTGTGTGCCTGTTGAAAGGCTTCAGACTCATCCGCTGAACTAGCAACTCTATCCCGTCTTACTTCGACTATTGACGATGTCAAATGTTGGATTCACGAAAATCGCTTAAAGATGAATGATGACAAATCGGAATTTAACCCTTAAATCTCATATCTCCCTCAAATCACGACATGACGCCCTATCATTATTTAATCTCAGGAAATTGAGACCATTTCTTGACAAGTCAACCTGCCTCAAACTGGTAAATGCTCTAGTGTTTTCACATATTGACTATTGTAACTCTCTTTATGCCAATCTCACAGCCTCTGCCTTACTTCCCCTTCAAAGAGTCCAAGACATGGCCGCCAAAATAATACTTGGTGTGTCTAAATACTCGAGCTCAACTGCTGCACACAAAGAACACCACATCCTGCCAGTAAAAGTACGAGCCGAATTCAAGCTCCTTGTCATGATCTACAAATGCGTGAACAATCTTGCCCCGGACTACTTAAAGAACCTAATTTCACATAATTTAAATAGACATTCAACACGTTTAGCTACTGCTAATCTCCTTCGTGTTCCATTTACTAAAAAACGAACTTTCGCAGACAGGGCCTTCAATGTTGCTGTTCCTAAACTATGGAATGATCTCCCGGATTCTGTAAAGTCATCTGTAACATTAGACAAATTTAAACAATCATTAAAAACATTTCTCTATAAGCGTACATTCGAAAAATAAACAACCCCTGCTGTCGTATAATGTGTACTATCTATATGTATATGTTTATTAGTTTCTTTTTATACTTATCTGTTTTGTAAAGGAGGGTTGGGATGACCTAGTGGTCTAGAGTGCCGCGCTTCGACCTCTAGCTGGCCGGCCACCTCTGGCTCGCGGCTGTGGTTTCCAGCCCTGGCGTGAGCGTATGTGGCATGGAAATAGTTGTGTCGAGTGGACTTTAAACCCCATTTCTCTCTCTAAAGCGCCTTAATTAAGACATCTGATGTCGGACTATATAATAGCATCGTATTAGACGTCTAGATGTGTGCATAAATTATTGAGACATGTGGAAAACCAGCGCTGCTCAGATAAAGACATTATGTTTGGTTTAAAGCGAGAATTTCAAATTTTCTAAGAAAGTCAAAACATAATTATTTCTATGTCTTTTGCTCAATAGGTTATCAACTCACTATTATACGATCATGGGCATTATTTCCCA
This sequence comes from Patella pellucida, assembly GCA_917208275.1. NCBI lineage: Eukaryota > Metazoa > Mollusca > Gastropoda > Patellidae > Patella > Patella pellucida. The sequence continues at coordinate 14,011,711 of OU795038.1, forward strand.
CAATTATCTCCCTTGATTTCCTATTGGCAACAATGGAACAGCCATCTTAATACGTTGGAATTTGAAGTTGAAAATGATATTTTTGACAATTTCTCAGTTGGTAATGGTGAATTATAGGAGTAATAGGATTATTCTTTAACAATGTAGGACTGTTTATGGATACCATCTATTTAAGGCTTTATTTTAATAAATTTTAAAAATATAACTTAACAATTTGAAATTCCAGCCTTAAAGAAAAATGTTATCCGCTATATATATTTAGGCCAGTTTAGAATTTAATATGAAGTTAATTGCATTTATTCTTTTGGTAAGAATGACAACTCCTCTTTGAATTATAAACATTTCTTTTTTTATATATAAAGAGTTAGATAAGCCACGACATGGGTCTAACTTTCTAAATACATTTTATACTTATAGCTGTTTATAGCTGTCTTGTTACTTTTTCATGCCAGAGACAATTTAAGAACATTTATTGGTGAAAATATAATGGCCCACAGGAGTGACGTAGTTGCCTTAGACAAAGCATTCGTCCCTTTTTTTCTGTATATAATTGCTTTCATTTTAGAGCAGCATTACTCGCGTTTCCATTTGCAGAACGGCCAAAAGCTATTTTCAAGTGAATTATGGGGTAGAATTGTTCGAAAATGAGCGCGGAGATTGAATGTCGTGCCTACAGCATTTTTATAACGACGGTGAAACTAGCGGTTTACAGGCTAATTTTATAAAATAATACATTTGGCCTCTAGTAACAAGGAAGGTTTGAGAACACGATAGATAGATAACATTTTCTCGACTATGAATGAATGTGGTTTTATATACATGTAGGTGGCATGAAATTAGAACTAGAAGCCCCAAGCAGGATAAATATAGGTTTATTTAAAGATTCGACGCATTAAATTCATATGTATTTTAAATCCAGGAAGTGACATATAAATAGATAACCCCAAATTTTCACGGATCCGAGAGGGCTTAGTGATTAAAGCGAGAATTTCATATTTTCTAAGAAAGTCAAAACATAATTATTTCTATGTCTTTTGCTCAATAGGTTATCAACTAACTATTATACGACCATGGGCATTTTTTTCCGCCCTCAAAAATCATTGACACAGGAAATAATAACACAATTACCTCCCTTGTTTTCTCATTGCCTCATTAGCCATCTCAAACATTTTTGCCAATTTCTCAGCTGACAATAGTGAATTATAGGATTAATAGGATTATTCTTTAACAGGGTAGGACTGTTTGTGGATATTATTTATTCTAAAAAAATAATAACTTGAAAATTTGAAATTGGAACTTTAAGGCACGGGTTCGCTAACTAGAAGTCCGGGGTTTAATCCTTTCGATTTTCCAGCGTGGATTCGCCTTGTTAATGGTGCAGGACGAGCAAGGACAGTGTTTAGTCTTCGGTCGGTGTGGAAAACCAAGGTCCCGTGTACACTATTGCGTGCACGTAAAAGAACCCTTGGCGCTGTATGACGTACGTTCAAGTCCTTTAACCTAGGCGGTGTAGAAAGGTAGGAGGTTAAACCCCATTTCTTTCCTTTCATTTCCGTAACTCAATATCATCTAAAATCTTCGACATTGATAACACGATATTTTTTACAATTTAAATCAACACTGATGTTGTGGCCTTACCTGGAAAAGATGGGCTTCTGATATTCAATATTTAAGAACAATAACCCATTTTACCATTGGTACACGAATCGTGTACCATAATGCGTTTCAGTGCCATTTGTAAAAAAGGTGCTCAAAGAATGAAGCTAGACATATTCCACTAATCATGTCAAACGGTGATGCCATATTCTATTTTAGAGAGCAGGTGAAATTGATAATACTGTAGGTGTTGACTGGAATAATCAGACATTAGAAACTCACTTTCGGTTGAGACTTCTGGCGTATTTCGCCGAACATAACTGATGATAGTTCACAGCAAAATTCATATTACATTTTTATGTGTGTTGCGATCAATTTGTGCCACTTTCTAGGTCTAAAATATTAACGAATTAGCTCCTTAAATTATTCCATTTGTTGTCGGAGGTCACGTCAGGGGTCATGCGAGCGACCTTTTTCGATTAACCAATCAGCGTCGGCGTTTGCTTAGATTTATATCGCTGCGAATGTCTACCCAAAGTTCCATGTGCCAGACGACAAGAACTCGACCCAACACACCATCTCATTGGCTATTTCCTCACATCAACCAGAACTCGGAATATTCAACAACTCTTCCAGATCTCAGTGTAGTTAAGACAATTAAAGGAAATCTTTGCACCACAAAAAACCCCGAAACGATCTGTATTTTAATCAGATTGTATTTACAATAACATGTTCCTGAAGCAACGACCACGAGTTTTACGTTCTGTCGAGTTAAAGGACAATATTGCTGTCAGCCATTTCTGCTTCACACGCGTGATAACTGCCGACACCAATATTTCCCTTTAAACCTTCAATTGAAGATGACTGAATCCAAGCCGGGACTAATATTTCGATTTGTTCTCTTAATCAGATGTTAAATAGCCAATTTGATTTAACTTTAGCCTAGATTAAGCCGTGATATACGTGCATAATTTGCGGCAATAACCTAAATGTTGGGGTTATTTGAAACTTTTTGTTGCTAATTTTGTGAAAAGAGTTGTATTTAGCCTGGATTAAGCCATGAACAGTTAGATAGTGTTCGAAAAATGCAATTGACGATAAGCGGCCTTCAGCGTTTTATCGAGACTTGAACACGTGAACTTCATTTCCTCTATGAATATAAACCTTTTTATTTTTTACAGTATTTGACTAACTTGGCTATCTGTGACAAGAACTGATTCTGTAAAATAAAATTAAAGAATTGAGACACATTTCTTGCTGAAAAGCTCAACATCTGTGACTGAATACGTGTCAGAGAATTCTATTGGAATGGGGTTTAGCGTCTCCTCTACACTTTACTTGGGTTATTTTGAGACTGGCATACCGTATATTTAAAAAAAAATAGAACTCGGGTAGGATAGAAATTTCATGACTCGTCAACATAATAGACCTACATTTTCTATGGTCACGTGTTCAATGCCATGACACTGATGTTACCGCCGACCCTTCATCGAATTCGTTTAACTATCGGGGATTCTTTTACGTGCACAAGTGGGCCTCGACTTAATGACCAATCCCAGTTACTAGAACAATTTCCTCGTAATAAAAACACGTCTTGAAATTAAATGTACGACCATGTTACCTTGCCCCGGGATGATGACTACTGTCCCTGTCGAAGGACTTTGGGTACGTCTTCATTAACCCAGTCGGAGCAAAACAGTAGGACGTTAAAACCCCATTCATTTCCGCTTTCTCATTCATTAGGACCATTATGACATTATGCAGAGCCTCTGGATCTATGGACGCAATTCAACCTGACTTGAAACGTTAAATTCTGAAGCTATGTCAATTATTGAGAGAGTAAAAAAAACTTAACAAAATATGATTGAATCATCTTTGATACATCAGGGCAGTATCTAGCGGGATTGTAGGGGGTACATTGCACCCCAGAAAAATATGACGCCCCAAAAAATGGCGCCACCCCCCCACCAAAAAAGCAACCTTTCAATTATAAGCTAATACATTTGATATGATCACACAGTGATGCTCTCAAGGCACTGATTAGTCGGTCTTTTTAAATGGCACCCACACGCCAATGAGTAGCTTGTACATTGTTTTGGCGCCCCACTACTCTGGTGCACCCCACTTTTAAAATCCTACATACGGCCCTATAATGCATCATACAAAAACAGGATCCTTTTGATATTTTTAAATTGTTTAATGTACATGTAATATAACAGCTTGGTCGTTGTTAAGCAGAAGTTGAAAATGGCGAACTTTGTCATGCGTACAGGTCAAATAATGGAGATCAAAAGAGAAGTAAATATATCAACAATGGAATATTCATGTTTTATTTTTAACCAAATTGTAGGCGCCGTCTCATTGATTATAACGATTTTACTTTCATTTAATGTCAATTCAAAGAATTCAAAGAGACCAGAGAAAGGGGAAAAAATAATCGCCATTTTGTCAAGTACTTTTTCAAGTAAATGCTGTTATTAACTACGCGTGTTGAGTCATGATGACAAAGGATGTATAAACATATAACACAACATTTGATCCAACATCACATCTATAAATAAACAATAGGATTAGTCCCAACCAATCTCACTTTTAATTCTTGATCAATATAAACATTTGAGGCAATATTTTGTGCCATGTTTCGTTAAAATGGAGAGAGAGATGGGGAGAGAGAGAGAGAGGCGAAATGATGGAAAGTGATATGTGGACCTGTTTTTTTAATATCGTCTGCAGTGGATACCGAATGTTGACAATTTTCAATAAAGTCATAATAACTTTTTAAATACCGAAATGAATTGAACTATTTTAGGACTGATGTACTTTTAAAGACTCAATTTGCACCATGGGACTTTGGTGAACTATATCGCAATACACCACCACCTAAATTCGACAATAGTACGGCGTCCCAATGCTGAATTTGTATTCGCCCGAATGATTCGCTGGAATTAAACGTGCCGGATATGTTCGGCCAAATTTTTATTCGCAAAGTTAATATTCGCCTAGTGTGTCCGGCCTCCCGAAGTATTTGTCCAATTGTAGAATTCATTAGCCAAGCATCACTGATGTCGAGAAGTCACATAACTTGTATTCTCCCAACTCTTTCTACACTGACGCATATGATTTAAATTTAAAAACACACACCGCTTAAAGCTATTTTCTACTTCTTGGGAGATGCCATGTTTAATCACGTGACTTGAAAAGTGATGCATACGACTGGTGAATCGGGTTGAGAATTCGACAATAGTGTGTCCATTAATCGGCCGAGTGAATTGGGCTGTATTAAGGTGCCGATTAGTTCGGCCAAATCATTCAGGCAGAAATTAGTCTCTCGCAGATAAACCGGTCTAGACGGAAAAATGACGCCTTAGCAGTCGTAAATCCTCTACACCAGTATCACAACACCCTCAACCCCCACCCCACCCGTCACATCAACGCAATATTAAATCTAAATGTTGGCAAGATAATAAATTTTATTCTATTTATGTTTGATTGGCATTTCAACACCAAAGAGGTTGATTTCTCTCGCCGTGTCATTTACAATGGCGGTTTAAATGTCAGACTTGGCGGCACGTCTTTGAATCTGGCCATCAAATGAAGGAACAAAGTAGACAACATCCTGACCATTTCCTGGGATTTACCTGTAATTAGCAGTACTAGGTAAGGTGGGGGGATTTTATCGTCGCAGGCACGGATACCAGAGATAAAGACACAGGAAATTGATGTCTGAACACTGTACATTTGTCTCGCAGGTATTATTTGTTTAAATATTCTGAATGCTGAATGAAGACAGCTTTGACAGTTCTGTCATCCTTTGTTTGGTTGTTCCTGAAATTTTGGATTATTGGATCTAAACGAGGTCTTAAGTTCCCACATTAGAAATATTTAAAATGTTTGGGGAAATGTCATGTTATATTTTTACATGGCTTAACCCACAGTAAAATGTTCTAAAATTAATTATTTAACTTGTCATGTTATATTTTATGAGGTATTTTCTGGTTATTTACTTTAATTTGATGGGGTAAAATTCTGGACCAGATTCTCTTGGACCTCGGTATGAAGGTGTTTTCTATCAGAATTTGACCCTCTGAATCCAATGAATTTAGGTATTCCTGCTATAAATGCTGACTTCCACTAGGGAAAATGTCATGTTATATTTTACCTGGCTTAACCAACGGTAAAATGCTCTTAAATAATTATTTAACATTTCATAGGTGGCTCTGGTTTGGTTATAATATCGTCTGCAGTGGATTCGAATAATTACAAATTTTAAAATTAGCATAAATTTGCAAAATACTTACTGAACCGGTTTTTGGCTGTTGGTTTTAATTTTTACAAATATTCATTTTTCACAATATTTATATTTTCATTTTTCACAATATTTATATTTTCATTTTTCACAATAAAGAAGTAAGGTGAGGAGTATTTGTTTGAAGAACAGCCTATGATAAGGGGGGGGGGGAAATGGGGTTTAACGTCCACTCGACAAAAACTAGGTCATTTTGGGACTAGCCTATGCAGGGCCGGTCCGACAAAAATGAAAAGGGCCGGTCGGATAAAAAAAAGATTTTTTTTTTCCAATTTGTCTAAAAAAAACCTTTTTCTGTTGAACATAATAAGGGGGGGGGGGCGTATTGGACCGGCCATGTAGCGATTATGATCATATTGTATGTGGCCGGTGGCTTTATTAACGGGCCGCCGAGTCTGGTATGGGCTTGTATAATAGACTTTCTGGGCCTAACGTTCGGGCAAGCTGACTTTTCGGGCAGACGGTCAAAGCGAATACATTTTTTTTATTTCATCTACTTGCCAAAATACCCGTAACCTAATAAAACACTAATATTACGGGCTGGAATAGCAGTAAAACGCGTTTGCGGCCGTCAAATATGCCAAAATTTTCTCGGGGGGTCCATACAAGGTCAGCTCCGCTTCTTAGCTTCCCTAACTGTCATCGAGTGTTAATAAAACACTAATTTTACCTTTTTTAACGGTCGCCAGTGGGTAGCTGATCCAAACACTATGTGTTTCCAGCAGCGTTATTTTTCAAAATTTTCTGAGTGCGGACCCCAGTCGTGGGTGAGCGAATTGCCCCTCCTATCACCGATTTCTGGGTCAGCGGCTGTCCCTCCACGTGGCATTAGAGGGTTCGTTTATTATTAGAGATTTCCCTCCACGTGGCATTAGAGATTTTTTTAGGGATTTCCGTTCTGGTCGCCCTATCCACATGATCTTATTGGTGTTTCGGACTAGTTCTATTTGTCTGCGATGTCACCCTCAGTTTAAGCAGACATTAAAGCTCACCAGAAAAGCTTCACAAATGTTTAAATAATAAAGTAATTATGACAACATATTCTTTTCATAAGCATAAAATGACCCTGAATGTCAATGTTCAACATATCTTTTCCACGGGCATAAAATTATCCCGTGCCACAGATAAATTTCAATGTAAGCGATTTTCGAAGTTCTCCATGAGTGGATATACTCATAACTGTCTACCAATAAAAAAGCTGTGGCGTCATTCTAGTCCTTCTGCTCATAGAAATATAGACTAGAATATGAGCAGAGGGACTGAAATATTCTCCCGTTTCAGGTAGCATTGACATTCAGGATCATTTTATACCCATGGAAAGGATATGTTGACATAAGGTAAGCTTACTCTTCCAGACACCTGTTACCACTGTTTGTCATGTATTTTGTACAAGAGGAGCAGTCTATTTGCTGATTACACTATTTTTCTTGAATACACTATTTTGCCTATATATTTTTTTAGGACTTCGAATTCTGTCTTATGGTTTGTACTTGGTTTTTATTTTATTTATTACATTATTTAAAAAATTGAAGAAGCTTTTCCAGTCAGCTTTTAGTCCAACATCCAAGTCAAGTGACATCCTGTGCGATTGTTGCAGGAGCAAATTCATTTTCGTTGTATGTTTAAATCGGATTATAGCCAAAATGAAATGGAATTCATTTTAAACACAAACAATAGCTTGGTCAAGTCTGACAAATTTTTGGTCTACAACAATGCAATCCTGAAAAATCCTTATTTTTCTTCTTGAATCCAGAATATTCTAGTCATGAAGCCAGTTCCCTATCGCTTCACCACCTCGGCAAAATATGTCCAAAATGAATACACTGGTTACTACTGTATATATAATGTTTAAGGCATATTTAAAAGATATTGCGCATGCAGACAACCAAGGCTTTTTTTATAACCCAGATTAAAGCCTGAACACACCGAGGATTCCTATTAAATTGTTTCAATGGCATTTAGTAAAATAATAGAAACGTTGCTCAGTTATATGAGTAGTAATTGTATTCCATATAATAAACGAATAATCGTTGGTCTTACACCGAGTCATATCATAAGAACCTAGATTAAAGCCTGAACACATAATCGTTGGTCTATCACTGAGTTATTTTCGTAAAAACCCAGATTTAAGTCCTGAACACATCAAGGATTATCTGTCGATGATTTTTGTTGATAACGAATAATCGTGGGTCTTACGCAGAGTCATACATTAAAAGACTCTGGCCAGTTACGTCCAGGGTTGATATTTTGTAAGCCAATCTGTGACTGCGATGTATCAACATCAGAACAAAATGGATGTTAGTCAAAATGAACAGAACGATATTTTGCCTATAACGTTTTTTAGGACTTTGAATTCCGATTTACGGTTTGGATTGTTCGTACTTGGTTTTATTTTATTTCTGTGGGAGATACAGTGGGTTACAAACGAGAACTGGGTAAATATCTGAATTAACCCAGTCTCTACATTAAACAACCAAGCCATGTTGTTATCAAATCACAATTGAGAAATTAATTGATCAAATTATCTAACATAGTCTCTACATTAGACAACCAAGCCATGTTATCAAATCACGATTGAGAGTACTTGACTGAATGTTCCAGAATCGAATTCTCTCAGTCCCCCAAATAGTGACAGTCAAATAAAAGATAGGTTGCCAGAATACCAGGCAACGTAACATACGCCCACAGTAGCTAAGTCGTTCGGGGAGTCGACAAGGGTTGTCACATATTTTTTCTTGTGTCAGAAATGTAAACTTTTACAAACACACCACTAGTAACATCCCATTTGACTTCTAGTTCTACATCGTCCACAAGATTTTTTGAAGTGATCAAGGTCCATAACTCTGGCAGTAATTATCGGAAATCGCTGAAAATCAATTGGTCTCCCCGTCTCAAGACCTTTAACACTGTTTATAAATTTAAAGCCAATCAGATATTAACTTCAGCCTCTAGAGCATTCACAAGATCTTTTGAAGTGATCAAGGGCCATAACTCTGACAGTAATTTTCGATAATTGCTGAATACAATTAAACAACAAATTATATGACGTAATATTCGGTGATATTTACTCTACTTAATATATCTTACACGAGACGTGTTGATAATACAGGGCGAGATTAAAACAATATTCTAAATATAGATAACACGTGACCTGTTGATATTATTCTAAATATAGATAACACGTGATCTGTTGATAATATTCTAAATATAGATAACACGTGACCTGATGATAATATTCTAAATATAGATAACACGTGACCTGTTGATAATATTCTAAATATAGATAACACGTGACCTGTTGATAATAAAAGATGATTCACATGATGTATGACGCCGGGTCAAAGTAATATCACGCGCTCGAAGTGACTCGTGATGTGATTGTCATCTAAAGAGAATATGTTTTTGTCAGTGATCTAGAAGATTATTAACCTGGAAGACTGTAAACTATTTAGTGTTTTAATCCTTTTGATTTTAATATTGTTTATTATATTGGACTAATTGATTGATTCTGTAGTTTCAACTCGTATTTTATACAGCAGATGTAACAAACGGTTAATCAACATGGCGGCTAAAGGGACAGACATGTCTGAACAGGAAATTTGTAGTATTTGTTTGAACGACTTTCAACATGCGGTAACAATTGACTGTAACCATGCGTTCTGTTTCATCTGTTTAGAAGACTATGTGAACAAAACCTCCACTAATGACCACTTTCCGTGTCCTTTGTGTCGTGTCGAATCTTCTTTACCAGAGGATGGAGTGAAGAAACTGAAACCGAAAGTAAACGTCACTAACATTCCACAATGTGACGTATGTATGAATAGTTTATCTAAATTTCGTTGTCAAGATTGTCAACAATATTTATGCGACTCTTGTAAAACTACGCATGGTAAATTAAAAGGCTGTAAAGATCACGTTGTCATTAGATACGAGGCATTGCTGACTTCCGACTTCGAATCTGGAGCAAACAACTCCGTGACAGAAGACGTGACGTCATATGAATCCAGACCACGCGATGTCTGTACAAAACATCAACAGACGAGTGTAACATTTTACTGTAAAGATTGTTCAATGGCCGTCTGTTCTGATTGCTACGTCATTGATCATAATGGACACCAATTCTTAAATTTACAAGATGACAGAGTGAGAGAAGAAATCAAGGGAGAATTAAAAACATTAAACGAAGAAATAAAAACCCACATTGATGAACTTGGAAACTTCAGTGAAAGTTTAAATCGGAAGTACAATGATTCGGTGAAGACGGAATGCGACAAGATAGATGAACAGGTGGATAGAATCTGTAGAGAGGTGAGAGAACTTGGAGAGCAGATGAAACAACAAATGAAAACATCATGTGACGAAGATGTGTATGGTGATGTTGACGGACAACTCAGAAAATTAATGGAGGATATTAAAAGACAAACTGAAGATTTAAAAGCTAGTGTTAAATATTCAGTGAATGTTTTAGAAGAATCGTCCATTGTTAAAGTTTTACAAAGATTACCTAAAGTTAGACAGGAAAAAGATAAAAGTTGTTGTAGAAAATTGGATATACCTGATGTAAGATCTTCAACATTTCAAGTAGCAGAGATAGATAAAACTTTGTTAACTAATCAACTTGGTAAAATTGTAAATTTTCACCAGAATATGATTCGTAAAGTTGTAAGTTTTCATCAGAATATGTTTTACGATGTTTTTAATGTGAATGAGATGCCAGGTTGTGATAGGTATACTGGTAATCAACATGAAGTTTCAGGTTTTACATGGCGTATACGTGTGTATAACTACCAACCATCATCAATACGTGTTAGATTATGCCTGTTAGACGTAGAAGATAGAAGTATTACGTCATGTAAAGTTGACGTCACACATAAGGTTATAAATAAAACAGATGATAGACAATCTGTAGTTGAACAATGTAATGTGACTGTTAAACCCCGTAGCTGGTTAGACTATTATACTGATATTATTGACTTGAAGAGATTCAGTAATCCTCTCAGTGGATTTATTGATGGTAATAGAAACTTTACAATTCAAACAACAATTAATAAAATAACAGACATTAAAAGATGTAAATGATTAGACTAATGTTATTCTGATTAAAAATAATATCTTCAAAAAATCTAATTATTATGCTGCACGAGAGATAACCTTTTGTCTCGGCCATCCAGTACACTTCAGTTATTTAAATCAAACTGAAACCGGGTTTAACATCCCAGTCTGCTTCATCAACCCAACTAATAAAAATATATAAACCATATTTACCTAGACACTAGACAAGGGGAGTTTCACCTGTATATAAACCACGCAGCAGTCTACCATGGAAAATATTTACCTAGACAGGGAGGGTTTTACCTGTATATAAACCACGCAGCAGTCTGACATGGAAGATATTTACCTATACAGGGGGGAGTTTTACCTGTCAATGATTCTACAAGCGCACACAGGACCCTAGTTTTTTGTACCAACCAAAACACTAGACACCATTCAGTTTCAGGTCCACAATTTTGCAAAAAAAATTGAAAAATCATAAGAATCAATGTAATTGGACTGTTAAACCTGGTCGTGGTGGGTTATACTGTTTTACTGATCTTATTGACATGACGAGATTCAGTAATCCTCTCAGTGGATTTATTGATGGTAATAGAAACTTTACAATTCAATCAACAATTAATAAAATAACAGACATTGAAAGATGCCAATGATTAGACTACTGCTATTCTGATTAAAACTAATAATCAAACTTATATTTGAATTAACTTTTTTTGTCCCACCCAAAACACTAGAAACCCTTAACTGTCAGGCCCTCCATCTTGTACAATTGTGGAAAATAAAAAGGAACCTTCCCGGAATCCCGGCTGACTTCGAGATCGACACACTGGTTAGTTGGTTAGCGAGTACATTACCCCCTTGGCCACTGGGACTTCCCAAATCCACTTAAAAGAAATGAAATGAAATGAAATGGGGTTTAACGTCCTACTGTTCTGCTGTTACTGGGCTAATAAAGTCAGGCATACGCCATACAGTGTGCTATGAGGGACATTTGGTCCGGACATGGGCGCTACGGCCTACTCTTATCTCTACATTCAACAGCCGAGATATCTTTTAGGTGCACGCCAATGTGACACGGGATCTCGATTTTTATCCCATCCGAATGACCAGATGGTTGTCCTTGTTAGCCCCTTCTCCCTGCACCACTGACAAGGGAAAACCACGCCGGAAAATCCAGATGAATTTTGTCGGCCAATGCAAGGATCAAACACAGACTCCCAGGTTAGCGAGCCACTGTGTCCCCCCCCCTCCACATAAAGAAACATGCGATCACCCCACTTTGAAGAGAGATAGAAAGGGAGAATAAATGGGAATTAACCTCCACTCTATCACTTGACACAAACTAGGTAACTTTGGGACTACCAAACAACAAGGAACAATTATATGTATAAATAAGAATGATCTTTAATATGAAAATAATATTACATTGTAAAACTATTTATATATGAGTGAGAGATTATAATATTTATGTACAATTTTAATCATTTATAATGGTTATCTTTGATGAGTCTTGGAGACACTTTTACTACACATGTGAACTTTAAAATTTGTGGAATTGAACTTTCTTTTGCTGATCATGTCTGAACAGTCCACAAACATAAAATTACATAATCAAATTATGATGAATAGAAAAACTATTTGCTACCATAGCAACAAAAGATTACATTATGTCTATTCTACGATAGCAACAAAATATTACATTATGTCTTTTCTACCATAGCAACAAAGATTACATTATGTATATTCTACCATAGCAACACAGATTACATTATGTCTATTCTACCATAGCAACAAAAGATTACATTATGTCTTTATCATAGCAACAAAAGATTACATTATGCCTTTTCTACTATAGCAACAAGTGATTACCTGTACATCTACCATAGCAAAATTAAGATTACATTATGTATATTCTACCATAGCAACACAATATAACATTATGTCTATTCTTCCATAGCAACAGGAAAGATTATTTTACATCTTTGATTATGCTCACATTTCCTCAAATTACTTAAATATAACATAACCGTATAAAACATGGTGACAAATTAAAGATCCATTATGTAGGAGTCAAATCTGTCTATTGCAGTTCTATATTATATATGACTTAAATATGTCTATTACCCCTCTATAATCACATAACAAGCCCATAATCAAGCCTCTAGACCATTGGATGAGTGAGGTATTAAATGGATTGAACCATTAAAATAAACGTCACCCAGTAAAAGGACTGGCAATTGAGACTGTGTTTATTATTATGACAATAGTACGTGATAATTCTCTTTTGTGTGTTTAAACATCAAACAACACTCTTAAATTTGCTCAGGATAAAGTCATTTGTTTCAATATATTCAATTTGCATTATCTATTTTCAAACGATTATCGTGAGAACGGTCAATTCTTCATCTAAATCTTATATAATGTATCTTGAATAAGTTAACACATATTGAATTTTATTAAAAACATATTAGCGGATTAATAATGTAATATTTAATTTTATTCTATTTTGATTAAGAGTAAATCTTTCTTCAAATGATTTTAAGTAAATTTTTGGGCACCCATCTAATGATTATGATTATGAAATTAATGGTCTGTTTTATGGCATGTTATCATTATACCATAGTTTATCATCACATGGAATGGAATGTAATCTTTTGACATTGTATAACATCTTTAATACTATGTACAAAATACTAGACGAGTTTCTCAGTAATACCTGGCCCCAAGTTCACAAAGCATTCTCAGACTTAAATTGAGAATTTACTTAACTTTCAATCACTGTTTATGAGAAATATCTTTGATCCAGAAACACAAAACTTTGCACACCTACAGTGTCTTATTGCTGTATTTGATACATTAAAACAAGAACAATTTTATTAAGGGCTTTATTTTAGTTAAAAAAAGGCGAACAATTTTGAGTAAATTCTCAATTTAAGTCTGAGAATGCTTTGTGAACTCGGGGCCTGGACCTCCTCGTGAGGTATCTGGAAAACACTAAGAGAACAAGAAGTTTCTTATGTTGGTGTGTTGAACATCAAAATGAGAAATAGCGCCACCGAAATTGACACACGCCACGTGATCACTTGATAGCGACTTTGATTTCGGCTCCAAGTGAATTGAAAACGCTTTTTTGCCGCAGTCTTATTTTCAAAATTGGGGGGGGGGGGATGTCTCTCAAATCCCCACAACCACCGCTGCGCTAGCGCCTGCTTGGCCGGTCACCGGTAGCCGCTCCACGCTCAATAACTCGGGCATTATTTTGTCGCCCCCACTTTGAAAACCCTACACACGGCCCTGATTTGGTAACCAGCGCGAAATTGGTAGCAATTCAAAATGGCAGGCAAAATGGTTCCGAAAAGACTTTAACTTATCATATAAACGATTTGTATATTATTTTACAGGTATACAAAATGTTTCCGTTTTATTAAATAAACAATTTATTGCTAATTCGCGTGAAGAGATATTTTGTTAAACGTGTAGAAATTAACAATTGATAGATGAGTCTAGAATTTTATAGATACAAGAAAATTTACGTTTAATCGAAAATTCTAATAAACAATTTATTTTAGGTTGAATGGAGCGTCGTACAGGTGGTAGACCATATTTAAATGTTGGTTATCAATATCATCCACAGGGAGGGTGTGTGTGTTTCTCTGCAACCGGACGCGAATTGTTTTGAAAAACTGTATTTAAATGGTACTTTCTATGGTATATCATGGTGTTTCTAGTTTATCTAGTACGGGGGGGGGGGAGAAAAACGTCATGCTGTCTTAATATATACATTAATTTACTGAAATTGACATAAAAAGAGCTTACAGCTGAATCGAGTAAGACTTTGGCCTTTAAGACCATATTGTGTCTTTGAATTAATTGTTGACTCACTCATTCTGTACAGTCAAATCCCACGTACTTAATATTTTCGTAAACTCATTAATTGATCTATGGTTGGTAGACCAAATAAGGTAATGTTTCCTCCTCTAGTCTTGTGAAATAAAGAGGTGCAGTGCCGGACTGGGCCCACTTGCCCACTTGCCAATGGCAAGTGGGCCTAAGCCGAAAAGAAAATATGGGCCTAAGCCGAAAAGATAAAAAGAAAAAAGTAAAAAAAAGAAAAAGAAAAGGTAGTAAAAGAGGGGAGGAGAGGAAACAGGGAAAGGGAAGGAAAGAAAAGCAGAAAGATAGATTTCGTTTGAAGAAACAAATTCTATTCGCATTCGAGGATGTGTGATTAAAGTGCTCGCAGGTCACCATATATCTCCATCCGCTGCCCTGGCCTGAGGTGCTTGGAAAACGGGTTTGCGGCTGTCTATTTTTCAAATTTTTTATGGGGGGAGAACCCCCCCCCCTCAAGCGCTCGCGCCTTTGACGACCGCACCTGGCGCCTGCGGCGCTCGTAGGCGGGTTTCGCACGCCATTTGCTCGTGGGCCTTGTCACAGGTATGGCAAGTGGGCCTTCGACCCACCAGTCCGGCACTGAAGAGGTGTATTTCATATTTGGGATGGAAATTAACGTCAAGGTTAATCTTGGACGTTCAGAAATTAGGGGTTTTATAAAAGAGGGTGTAGAGCGAGATTGATCAGAGCTCATCTCGAGATTCCAAGCAGCTAATATCTATTGAGAACGAGGAACCTTCACAGTTAATGCAACTTAGCAATATAGTATATATATTATATAGACACCATGTATTATGTAGTGTTATTACGATCACCCCTTTCTTCATATTCCTAAAGCAATGGCCCGAGAAATCCCCTCTCTGGCCATTGCTGGATAAGCTTCCGATACTTGCGCTTTTGAGCGAATGTGTTTATTCTTCCCGTTCAATCAAATTTTTCTCAAGTACAGCGATATGACACCCCTTCGTGTAATCTTGGTCTTCCCTAAAACTCTGGACAGTGATTTAAGGTATTAAAAACGATGAAAGTGTTGTTCGTCTCTAAACAGTATTGTTTACTTTATATCCGTGCTGATAGCTTCGTTTCTCACAGAATTAGTTTTTCTGTAATATTCTGCTATGCACTGGTTAATTGGGCAAAATAAAATCCTGAGTAATGTAAACATATTTGGCCCAATGGAGCTCTATTGCGCAGTTAACGATTGGATGTTATTGGACTATTGACCAGTCATAATTTAGAATAAAAATTCCTTTCTTTACAACAGTGAGAAGTGGGATTATTTCTATAATCATACAAAACACTGCGAGGAGTATGCCCTTACAGGGTCAGCGCCTGCCCCACCACATGCCATTAGACGGTTCGTTTAGAGATTCTCGTTCTGGTCGCCCTATCCACATGACCTCATTGGTGTTTCGGACTAGTTCAAGTTTAGAGAAGTTTCTTATTTTGGTCTGTTTAACATCAAAATGAGAAATAGCGCCACCGAAATTGGCACACGCCACGGGATCCCTTGATATCGTCTTTGATTGCGGCTCCAAGAGCGTGGAGAACCCATTTTTGCTGCAGTCTAATTTTTCAAAATTTTTGGGGAAGGGTCTGTCAACCCCCCCCCCCCCCACAGGGAAAGGCGTATTTTCGTTTAAGTGCTACAGATAACCGAGGCTCAACTTAGTAATTGTTCGCCTGCACGTAAAAGAACCAAAGACAGGTGCAAATCAATGGAGAGTAGGCGTTTCCCGCCTTCATTAACCCAGTTCGTACAGAAAATTAGGAGCCTATATACGGTGCTTTAAACAAATACGTTTTTGAGCGACAGACATTTACGTAGTAATTATGAGAGAGCTTATAAGTTCCAACTTAGAGAGTTAAGTTATACTGAGATATTAGTCGGATGACAAGTTGAGTTGTCTTGTTCTTGGTTGCTCATTTCGCGTACGATTAGGCAAGGTGTCTTTGAAGTTGTGATAAAAGCCGATTTACTATGTAAAGCTTACCTGAATGTCGGATGGTCACCGATGTCTAAATATGGCGATTACAGGTATATGATTCATTCTCAATTAATACTGGGGGGTCACTCGGCAAATCTCGACAGATTCCGGTACCCTACATCTTGACTCGACTGTATGATGAATTCCGCCATTTTGGAACTATTTTAAAGGACCCGGATAAAACAATGGCTGCCCCCATAGAGATTACATCAACAAACTAAAAAATGACTGCCCCCATAGAGATTATATCTAGAAAAGACGCCATTTTGGGACTTTTTTTTGTAGAAGCGGCATGTTTTCCTGTTAAAGTAAATCAGCAGTTGACTATAGCCGCATCGCAAATGTGTGGTCGTAGGTACATATCACTTACTATCATACATCCGAGTCTAGATGTAGGTTACGGAGGGTACCGGAATCTGTCGAGGTTTGCTGAATGACTGGGGGATGAGAGATGGATTGGAGTAACGCATGCGCTGTCTGTCATTGAGTCACGTGGCTTGATTTCTATCCAAAACATGTACGTGGCAAGGAGTCGGGCTTCCTGCTTAACCTTGTGGGTTTTATCTGGGTCCCCCGGTTTCCTCGAACGGCTACATATCCCCCTACACGGAGCGTGATATTGATATAAAATTAAGTATATGTTCGTCCCGAAATGGCCTTATTTGTGTCGACTGGACGTTATCCCCCCTCACAATCCCGGTGTTTGGCAAGAAAGTTCTTCGGGAGCGTCATTTTTTCTTCGTTAGTGGAGCATGACGATGGTTCAGTAAATTTGACGTTTTTTCACTAACGATTTCATGTTGGCCTTGTCGCTGCTAAGATTCTATCAAATACGAGTAAATAATCGAAGATTTTTATGTAACGTGGTCTAATATCGGCTTGTTTCAGAGACGCACAAAACGTAAATTTCCATAGTTTAATTACCTGAAATGTCATCTCCTCTGTAAATATTATCAGCTCTTCGTATTTCGCGTAAAAAACATTTCCTGGGTAGGAAACAGATTTAATAACACAAAACATAAACAATGGCACTTGGCAGGTGCTCTGTAAAAAATAATATAACGGTAAATTCAACAATTTCTAAGGTTGGAAGAATGTCAAACGTATTTGGAAAAGGCTATTTGTTTGATTTTAAAACAACAGTTGACCTTTATGGTGTCACTTTCCCCGTTGAAGGGATGAAAAGCCAGATCGTTCACGGTCAAATTATTCAAGTATTTTATAGTAAAGAGGGGGTTCGGATGGCTGAATGGTAAGCGTGCGCGCGCTGTATCATAAAGCCTGTCATTGAATCAACTGGCGTGGTTTCGAATCCCCGGTTGTATGTGGCAAGGAGTCGGGTCGCATGTCCAGTCTCGTGGGTTTTCTGCGGGTCCTCCATTTTCCTCCCACTGCTAAAGACCAAGACGCTCAAGCGAATTATTGAAAGAAAAATTTAAAACCATACGTTAGTCCCGAAATGACCTAGTTTGTAAAGACTTGCTGTTTTGTCTGGGTATAAAAATGTATACGAAGAACGGACTAGCTTGTACAACAAATATTGCACTATTAGTATTACTTTATCTACCCGTAATGTATAAAGATGACGGCGTGAATCCAATAGTGAAATGCTTTTTACTAAGTCGTTATCCTAGCCTCCATCCTAGCCTTCATCCTGGTCTTTATCCCAGTTGTTATCCTAATCTTCACCCTGGTCTTTATTCCAGTCGTTACCCTAATCTTCATTCTGGTCTTTATCCCAGTCGTTACCCTAATCTTCATCCTGGTCTTTATCCCAGTCGTTACCCTAATCTTCATCATGGTCTTTATCCCAGTCGTTATCCTATTCGTCATCCTGGTCTTTATCCCAGTTGTTATCCTAATCTTCATCCTGGTCTTTAGCCCAGTTGTTATCCTAATCTTCATTCTGGTCTTTATCCCAGTCGTTATCCTATTCGTCATCCTGGTCTTTATCCCAGTCGTTATCCTATTCGTCATCCTGGTCTTTATCCCAGTTGTTATCCTATTCGTCATCCTGGTCTTTATCCCAGTTGTTATCCTATTCGTCATCCTGGTCTTTATCCCAGTCGTTATCCTATTCGTCATCCTGGTCTTTATCCCAGTCGTTATCCTATTCGTCATCCTGGTCTTTATCCCAGTTGTTATCCTAGTCTTCACTCTAGCCTTTCTATGTAGGAAATTATACGAAGCTCTGTGGTGGCCGAATGGTTTCAAGCGTGCGCATTAGATTGTGATGTCTGCCAATGGGTCAATGGATGTGATATCGAGTCTCCACGTGTATGTGACAAGTTGTAGGTTAGCTTGTCCAACCTCGTTGGTTCTCTCCGGTTTCCTCCCACTGCTGAAGACCCCAACGTGCAGACGATTTATTGAAATGAATTTGAACCATGTTAGTCCCGAAATAAATCGTTTGTGCCGAGTGAACTCTAATCTCCCCCCAGCCAGCCCCCCACCCCTCTCTCTCCCCCCCCCTCCAATAAGATGGCGGCAGGTGTGGACAGGTTAAAATTTATCTACATTAGCCGTCACTCATCTCGTTAAACCTCTTCCTAAGTTGTAGGTAAGGTCTATGTCACCTTACTGTTGATGTTGTTCTTAGTGTTTAACGTCCACTTCCATCGAAGGTGATATCGAAGACAAGTTGTCTTTTTTTAAATTTTCATTATCGTAGCGCAGTGGTCTTTTTCTGCAGTTTGACATGTCACACTTTTGGTGCATGTCAAACTTCAGAAAATGCATTCGAAACGTGTTTTTTTTCAAGTGAATTCTTTTAAATTCACAAAATGACATTTAAATATTATCTTTACATCATATGTGTTTTATCATCACGTTAATTATCGTTGGTAACAAAGTGTCAACTTCATGGAATAAACCATATAGGAAGTGATCGTAAAAGGAGTTTAGCATTATCGGTTATGCAAATCTAGCATTAATATCAGAACGACCCAATATCTTGATGTAAAACATTCTGACACGGTAATTGGTAATAGTAATAGTGGCATTTCTTCATATTCTTTGGCTCCTAATAATATACGCGCCTGTACGGTGGCTGATTATGTAAAAAAAAAATATCTTGTGTGTGTGGGTGTGTGTGTGTGAGGGATGGTGGGGTGGAGTATCCGCTCCGTCACTGCCGACTTAGTATCTCGAGCGCTCGACTTCGCTTGAGATAAAAAAAAAATTTGCGTGTCCTTTATCATCCACTGTACGCTTGTCAATATCCTGATATTAAGATAATAACTTTCTATTTTTACAGTGTATTTTTTTGCTTTTTTGTATAATTGTCTTTGTTTAATTATAACAGACATGAAATGTATATTAAACTGATATTTTTAGACGTTGACATTATCGCATTTAACCTACGTGGTCACGTATAAGCTGATTAGAACATTAATCATTTCATTAGTTATATGATAATAATATGTCATGTATTCCATTCTACCTGCTGATAACTGCCAGAATAAACCGTTTCTTCCGCTGTCAGGAAGAAGGTCCGGAAAGACTGCCCACCATGACTAGCTTATGTTTAATAAAAATTAAAAGCTAATCTGGTCGATGACTGGGGTGTTTTGCCAGGACGACGATCCGGAAAGACTGCCCAACATTACCAGCTTGAGTTCAATAAAAATGAAAGCACATCAGGTCGATCATTAAAGGACAATATTGGTGTCAGTCATTATCACATATGTGATAGAACTGATTAAACACGTTTCAAACATAAGTAAGCAGAAATACGGCCGTGTATCTATATTCACTCGTCGCTTCAGTCAGTTATATAGAGAGATAACTCGTGTTTTCCTTTGGCGTTCGTCATTTCCGATTCATGACACCTGTATTACTCATCTATCGCAGCAATGATATCTATGTTAAAATTATATTTGAAATAATATGTTTAATAAGTTCTATCACATATGTGATAATGAATGACACCAATATTGTCCTTTAAGTTGCGAGCTACGATGTTCCAGTGTGTAGGGTCCTGGGTTCAATCACGGTGTTGGCCGCGAGAGTTCCTCTGTTTTTCCCGTGTAGTTTCGGTGTGACAGAGTATTGACTCGTTGGCGTTCGCGTAGAAAAAACCCAGTCAGTTGGAAGTCGACGATGACAAGGCAAAAACTCCGTTGTCCGGGCAAAATTCCCCTATAGCATGACATATAACCATCGTTATTAGACAGTCGGTGCAGAAAAGTAGGACGTTAAAGCCGTGATTTTTTTGTCCTTATATATTCGTTATCACTGGAGACAATTCAAATCACACCTTGCAATCGTCGGTTAAACAGTAGACCCTGCCACTTGTCAAATACAAAATTAATGGTATCAAAACCACGTCTGCTAATTCAATGGAAAGAAAGTACAGGCGTTTGACCACTCGACCACCGAACTCCCGCACTCCCATTTGGCAAATATAGGGTCATTAATGATTAGTTAACAGTAATAAGCCACTTGCTAGAAATTCCCATGGTTATTTTGTTGAGACGAGCTGGAAATAAAGGATTAATATTAATATCTTAATATAAATGATAAAATTATTAATTAATATCTTAATATAAATTATAAAATTATTAATTAATATCTTAATATTTTTAATTAATATCTTAATAATATTAATTAATTATTACTATCTTAATATCTCAATATTATTAATATTATCAATATCTTAACACTATAATATCTTAATATTATCAATATCTTAACAGTATTAATATCTTAATATTATCAATATCTTAATATTATCAATATCTTAACATTATTTATATCTTAATATTATCAATATCTTAACATTATTAATATCTTAACATTATTAATATCTTAACATTATTTATATCTTAATATTATCAATATCTTACCATTAATAATATCTTAATATTATCAATATCTTAATATTATTAATGTCTTAATATTATTAATATCTTAATATTATCAATATCTTAATATTATCAATATCTTAATATTATTACTATCTTAATATTATCAATATCTTAACATTATTAATATCTTAACATTATTTATATCTTAATATTATCAATATCTTTACATTAATAATATCTTAATATTATCAATATCTTAATATTATTAATGTCTTAATATTATTAATATCTTAATATTATTAATATCTTAACATTAATAATATTATTAATATCTTAATATTAATAATATTATTAATATCTTAACATTATTTATATCTTAATATTATCAATATCTTAACACTATAATATCTTAACATTATTAATATCTTAACATTATTAATATCTTAACATTATTAATATCTTAATATTATCAATATCTTAACATTATTTATATCTTAATATTATTAAAATCTTAACATTATTAATATCTTAACATTATTAATATCTTAATATAAATGATAATATTATTATATCAATATTTTAATATGTTGCCAAATATGTTGTCAAATATGTTGTATTTAGAAATGAAATGAGATGTGCTTAGACTTATCGGGTTCGTTAAGACGGTGATGTCTTTAGTAATAGGACCTAATGCGTTTTCAAATTAATCAGTACATGATGCATTATTCTCGCGAGACAATTTCCATCAGCAGTTTAATATCAGGTTTAAAGAAACAAGGACACTATAAACGTGTCATAGTTAAACAGCTTACAGCGTTTCATGATTACAATGTATGAAAAAATAACATCGTCATAATAGAGTTCTCATTACAACACAGAAATTAATTTCCCATCCTATCGATCCATTCAAGATGGCGACATCACTGGAAAGCCATCGACTTAAAATAAAAAGACTGTTTGATGATCTTTATCATGGGCGGATCATCACAAATATGGCTTCACCACTCGACAAGACTTAACAACTATGAACATATTTCTTTTTGATAATTAGACCTGGGCTGTAATTATGTTACTAATTATGTCCCAATATAGCTTAACTAAGAAAATTGACTTCTCAAGTTCTCATGGTCATAAATTCCGCAGAGGTAATGATGATTTGGTGATGCGATACAATAGTTTCTAAAAAAAAAACCCAGCTGTTTTGTTTCCTAAGTATGTTGGGTATTTTCCATCCGACATAAAAAAAATTCGAGAATATTTTCTTTTTGATCAATAAAAATGAACTGTTTTTTTTTAATTGCATGAGCGTAGGCGTAGCAATTTAACATCGCCTTTTAATTTTAAATTATCTCAAGTCTTCTGTCATGCATAACCGTTGCCATGACAACAGGAATGGGCTCTTGAGATACAATGTTATTTTCAGAATCAAGGAAATATTCAAGAGACATATTCGAACAAAAGATCAGATATCTGTGATTACGATTACTTGGCTAAAACAAAATAGGATGGGTCGATCGGGATTTTTTTAGTTTTCTCCAATATGTACCTTCAAGTGGCATCGGGATAGGGTCGCCTTTTCAACCTCGTGGGTTTCCTCCGGGCACTCCGGTTTACTCCAACTGCTAGAGTTATTAAAATAAAAATTAAACCATATGTTAGTCCCGAAATGACCTAGTTATGTTGAGTGGACGTTAAACCCCATTTCTCTCTCTCTCTCTCTCTCTCTCTCTTTCTCTCTATCCTCTCAATAATAATTATAATAATAATCTAGTCATTTTACAAGGGTAGCAAATTAGGCCTGAAGCCTATTTTCAATTTTGCCCTTGGCACAGATCGTGCGAATGATTTCGATCGTTACTGCAGGAAGAAACCGAAGAACTCGGGGGAAGCCTGCCTGATCGGACGGGAGACCGAATATCCCTCTCACTTACAACGATAAAGTTCTTGCCCTGAGCTTGGATTGAACCCTCGTTGCATTGGTGAGAAGCCGCCTCTCTATCGCCACGGCTATCCGACCATGAAAAACAGGAGAAAACTATCCGGATCGAATAATTAATTTTCAAAAACCTGCATTCATCTTTATGTTTTCAAGAAACAGCCTTTTGAATTGTGGCTTAATGTTTAGATGGTTTATTATAACCAATTGAATTCCGAAACCACATATTTGCCCCCCCCTTCCCAGAAATGATTCTATTCCGATTTCAAAATTCACTTTGAATTTACATGTTTGAATAATCAATATGAATATGCAAGATGATGGATTTGAAATGTGATACATCTGCAAGATGGAGAATTTATAGAAGGATGAATATGGTGGTGAATTTACAGAATGCTTTAAGTAAAGATGGTGAATTTACAGAATGATTAATGTTAAGATAGTGAATTTACAGAATGGTGAATTTCAAAAATGGTGTTATTGCAAGAGCGTTGTTTCTTTCACGATGATCACATAATTTACCAACCCCAAAATACTAGACTATATGTAAATAAAACTATACAACAGTGTCTGGCTTTCAGAAAATATGACCATATATAATAAATTAAGATAAGACACAGATATCAGAATTATCGGACGATTTACTTCAATAATTGGTAATAATGTACTGTGTTCTAGCAGTTCATAATTATAACCTCTCTGTTGTTGAATAATTACCAGAAATACGGTCATTTTTCTTTTAGAGTTACAGACCATTTCAAGTTGGTCATGTGAAAACCTTCCAGTAGCGAAAATTTACTGGATTGCTGTAGTAGACAACGTGTGCGGTATTTTAACTTCCTTGTCGGCAACGTTTTTTAATTTGATGTTTTTTATTTTTTTATATTTTGTCGACTTTTTCTCAAAAAATTTCTCTTGTCTCTGCATTCCAACCCTTTTCTTTGACACTGGCCATTTAAAAAAAAAGGAAATTGCATTAAATTGAGAATATTATTCTGATTCCAAACAATATTCCGTATTCTTCATCTATAATTCAGGAGTACAATGACCCAAATAATTGTGTTTTCGAGATGTTATAAATCCCATTTTATGACATCGTTAAACATGGCACGGGATGCAATGGAATAAAATACAGATCAGAAAGACCGAGTAAATGTAAAGTGCAAAACGAAATAAAAGCGAAACGAAACGAAATAACAAATACGAATTGTACCAAAACGAAACAAATTCTCCCAACTACGAAACGCTCGGCCCCCTCTATGATTGAAAATGAAAATACGAAAAACGCCAGACAAAATCAAGAATTCGCTTTATGGAACGAAACTAACCCGAATCTATCATTATCTGCAGTGATTTATTCCCAAGCATGCAGTTTTCAACAAATCAGTTTTGCAGGCAGAACAGTGGACATGGCGAAGCTACATGACAAACGATAAAAAAATACGTAGGGTAGGGGGTGGAAGGAACGGATTGCGTTGTTTGAGGTAAGCCCGGATCTCCAACACCATGGCGGGAATCAATGTCGCCACGATTTACCCATTAAAGTCAATAAATGCTCAACTCATGCATGCGCATAAAACCACCGAAACTATACATTTTCTAATTATTACATCCACCAGGGCGTCGTCGTCCTGGCTGTTATGAATGTTATCTTACATAATGCGCCTTTAATTGTTTTAATGGCATTTAAATACAGATCTGGAGTTTTTTAAACTTGAGAAAACTCCATCAATAAATTGCTCAGAGTTTTGGATACGATTTATATTAATGGAAAATTTAATAACTTCACCGAATCTTAGAACTAAAAAGAAGATTTTAGAGACAAGGCGAATCTTGTTTCAATGGTATTTGGTAATAATCTGGTAATATACAATTCTATGGAATACAATTACTGCTTATTACTGAGCGACGTTTCGACTAGGCTTCTTAGTCGGGTCAAGATAAGCCATATGGTCGAAGTAGATACCTAGAACAAATTGCAACATAATTTTTCTCGACGGAATCTGGTAGAGGGGTCCCTGAAGGTATCCCAAACAAAAATCAATTAATATAAAAAGATAGGTTTTCGAGTAATTAGCATCAATCCAATATGGCCGCCATTTTCGCCTTATCTCTAGTCTTTATCAAACAATGATAAAATATATAATATAATGGGACATTGTATACATGGTAAAAACCCAATAACTACAATTAACTTAATGATGTCGTTTGAGAGACAGTCGACTAATTATCTTGAAGAGGTCGTATATATTAATTGAAATAAACAGAGTATGGAGATGACCATTGTTGATTACGGTTACAAGAAATAAATGCCATATTAATACCAAAGATTTGGTAATACCAACTTGTTAAGTAGTCATATAATTTATCATTGGATGTTATTTTAATAACGTTATTGTTGGTATTGTTTTTATATTTATATAATAAGTCATCATGATTTATATCTAATATGTCTGCGACATCCCCTCCACGGAAGCGGACGTTGAATAAAATTTATTTCACATATTATTTATATTTTATATCTTATATCTGACCATTGCGATAAAGACCAGGGAAGCTTAATCAAGGCAGGGATAAAGAAAAGAAATGAAATGGGATTTAACGTCCTACTTCCCTTGGCTAATGAAGCGGGGCAGGGATAAAGCTTAATTATATTCCTCAAGGTATTTCCACCTTCTCAAACTCGTGGGTTTCCTCCGGGCACTCCGGTTTCCTCCCACTGCTAAAGACCCCTACGCGCAAGCGAATTATTGAAATAAAATTGAACCATATGTTGGTCCCGAAATGACCTAGTTGTGTTGAGTGGTCGTTAAACCCATTTCTCTCTCTTTCTCAAGCTATTTCGTGGTCCATACTTAAATTTAAACCTGTCTCGTAAAATGTGCGATCGTTTAATACTCATAGCGTCAGGCCCGACAAAGGGTGTAAATTATAGGTACTGCTAAGGCGCCCACCTTTTCCCTACAAACAACATCCAAACCAAACGAAAAACAACCAACAAAAGTTAACCCCAACACAATGACCAACACGACAAGATATAGGAGAATTGTTTCAATGAAGTTTTGTAATTCAACTCGAAATACACAGGTCGTAATTCTATGGGATGCAATCACAGGTACCTGTGGATGCAATTACTGTTTATTACTGAGCAATTTTTTGAGCGAGAGAGAGAGAGAGGGAGAGAGGGAGAGCGAGAGAGAGAGTGTGTGTTTAACACAGACTAGGTCATTATTTCAAAAAATTCGCTGAAGTTTTGTAATTCAACTCGAAATACACAGGTCGTAATTCTATGGGATGCAATCACAGGTACCTGTGGATGCAATTACTGTTTATTACTGAGCAATTTTTTGAGCGAGAGGGAGATAGAGAGAGAGAGAGAGAGTTTAACACAGACTGGGTCATTATTTCAATAATTCGCTTACGCGTAGGGGTGTTTAACAGTGAGAGGAGAAACCAGAGGTACACGTGACAAGGAGTAGTGTCGCATGTCCAACCTCGTGGGTTTTCTCCGGGTCCTCTGATTTCCTCCCACTACTAAAGACCCCTACGCGCAAGCGAATTATTAAAATAAAATTAAACCCCATGTTAATCCCGAAATGACCTTGTTTGTGTTGAGTGGACGTTAAACCCCATCTCTCTCTCTCTCTCTCTCCGTTTCTTTTCGGCAGATTTAATCAATTTAGTTTCCTATTAATATTTCGTCTTGAACTTAACCAAAACCATTTCCTTGCCAAAAACTATAAATTGGATACGAAGTATGCAGGAAAAGTAGAAAAAAATCTGAAACATTTCAACAACATTTCATTTCACTAACTTAAATCGATGTCATTAAACGACGAGGAGCGACGTGTTTTAAATACCGTTGCAGTTATTGTATTGTATAGAACCAGTGGTGATTAGTGTTCGAGTAGGTGTCTGTCAATAGCTGTACAGCGCCCTCTGTCATATGTTGACAATTGACAAGCTGCAATTTGTGCAGTTTATTTTCTTGTTGTCAATAAACTGCATGGTTACAGTCTAAGGTTAATTTAAAAGAGTCAATCCAGTTTCAATAGGAACAAGGTGGTGGGTAGCCTACTCATTGACCTGGGTTCAGTTCTGGTGTTGGTCTTCAAAGATTCTCATAAATTCTCATCCTGGTTTTCCTTTTTTTAGTAGTGCAGGCCGAATGTCCCGACGATAAAGTGTCTAAAGGTTCGGGTAAGACGAAAGTTTTAGGTCCACACGTGTCTTGGCAAATGTCTCTAATAGAACACTGCCCGTTTAGCTAGCGCTTACCTTAATTCTCACCCCAACCCACAATATCGTCAACAATCACTTGGCCTAGTCCTCTTTACATGTCGTGACCATAACAAAATAGTGCAGATGGTCTTAATATTTAGACTTGACCAACTGGGTGGTGATATTATTGCTGTATTTGTTACTCCTCGGTTTTATGAAAAATACGACAAACGAGTTGATAAATAGCGTTCGTAACTACAAAAACTGGCTCGGAATTGGTAATTTCTACTGGAGAACTGGGGTAGCTAAATCTTTTTCGAGTTCACGACATATGACGTAACACGATGGCAGCCAAATTTACAAAAATAAAAGTTTAGAACGATAATATACTATTTTTGTAGTTATATGTTTGTTGTGGATGTGCATACCGATCTGAATATGTGATTTATGGAATTTTACATATCGGAATACATTCCTGAACAATGCCAAAAAACACATTAAACAGAAATCGAGAAAAATACCCGGCTTTTCATATTGTACTAACTTGTTATTGAACCGTACGGCTTTAGGACGGTACTGTCTATTTCAACACAAATTTCCAGTAACTGTGGTTTAACGACCACTCGGCACAAACTAGCTCTTTTCAGGACTCGCATTCTATGTTTCTTTGAAATTAAAATGTCTACATACCGTAACAATTAATTATGCATATGCTAAGCTAATTGACAGTGCCGCTCATCGGCAATATCCTTTATCTTATTTGTCACGGTTTTAAATACGATAAATTGTTCTTAGATTGATTATTTAAAATTTAATATAGATATTTTCTAGTTTGAATTTAACTTGAATATTGCTTTTAGCGATTTAAATTACACAAATGGTGATTGGGGGTTTAAAAATCCTTGAAAGGAAAATGACAGCCATGTTGATTTTCCCACTTGTGCACCCGAACATGACAAAATGTGGTATTTACTATTTCCTTGTGGGAAACGCCATGTTTCCCAGCGGTAACGAATTTAGTTTTGGTGTTGGAGGAGAATGCACGTGTTCCTGCAGATTAAGTAATATTTCTTTTTCTAGTTAAGATGTGCTACATTTGAGGATCAAGATAGGACCATTTGCATATGGTATCTCGAATGCTTTTGGTGACCTATTAGTATTCGAAAACAACAGAGGCGGATCCAGGAAATTCAGTTAGGGGGGGGGGCCTGAGAAAATTTTTGAAAAAATCGGGGTGTCAGTGGTGATTTGTGGCGCATATCTATTTTTTTATACTGTTATTTAGGGATTTAGGGGGGGGGGCACCTAGGGCCCTCCTGGATCCGCCTCTGGAAAACAATATATACTTAAATTAACACCGGTAGTAGTTAAACAACCCAGACCTTGATTGACCTGATTTGGTTTTCCAAGTGGAAGAGCAGTACTTCCTGAACATACCACACACAGTCTAATCCAAATTATTCTAACATTACGAGTTTGGTCTAATTTTTGACCCACTTCATCTTGGTCTGAAGATGTTTCTTTATTAGACGAGTTCAGTAAGGCACGGATTGTGATTGGTCGAATAATCAGACATTTAATTCGCTATTTAATGAAGTACACGTGTACTAATGGACTGTCGTCGATGGCACAGAATGCGTTTATAATCTGAATCGTGAGGGGAGTGGGTGGCCCAATCGTTAATGCGTGCACGTTGTATCAGTAGCGTGGTTTCGAATCCCCGCTTGTATGTGACAGGGACTAGGGATGCCAGGTTTTCTCTTGGTATCCCGGTTTCCTCCCACCGCTCAAGCCCTATGCGCAAGCGAATTATTGAAATAAAATTGAATCATGTTAGTACCATAGTGACCTAGTTTGTGTCGAGTGGACGTTAAACTCCACTTCTTTCTCTCTCCATATAAATACCAATGGTGTCATAGGGCCACAGTGGCCCAGTGAGTAAGGCGCTAAATGGCTCACTAACTAGGAGGTACGGGTTCGAGAAAGTGTTGGTCTAGAGAGTATAGCCCTAAATTTTCCGGCATGTTTCCCTTGTCAGTAGTGCAGGGCGGAGTGACAGGCAAGCAAGCAGAGTGTTTAGTCGTTCGTATGGGCCAAAACTAAAACCCGAGGTCCCATGTACACAATTATTTGTACGTAAAAGAACCCTTGACAATTGGAATTCGATATAGGCCGCAGAGTCACTGTACGGGTCAGATTTCACCCAATAAACACTGTATAGCGACCGCCCGTTTTTAGAACCCCATTTCTTTCATTTTGTTGATGAACTGAAAAAAGTGAACGAAATAACATTTAGTTATTAATCTCACCTGGCATGAATAAAATGACTATCGAAACACCGATCGAAATCCATATTATTGATATTAAATATGTGCCCCATTTCAGACCTATCCAATCCCCAGCGTCTACAAACTCCTCTACCTAAGCTTAAAATCGATAGGCCTAAAATGTAAACCACAACTGAAAGTACAGACCACATGCTGTCAGTCAGCTAGACAAGTGCAGCTTGCAACTCAAAGATCAATTATATAGTTTAGCTGAGATTGTTTGCATTTAGTCGTCGGCGCCTGTGGTATAAACGCAACATAACCGGAGAGGGATGCCACTTCTCAAATTTTGGGAAAGTTGGGTTGTTAACAAGACAATTTTCTTTATCCTTCAACAGAGTCAAGATACAGTTTAAAACACTCCAGCTATAAAACAACAATTTGGGGATTCCATGTTTCAGACAATGTTCACCTTCCGCTCCAGGCCAAACACTACTTCATACCGTCATGGCGGACAATTGGTTAAAGAAAAGAAAATGGCGATAAAGATTCTCATCAGTTCTGTGTGCCCTAACAGCAGGAATTATAACAACCAATTAGCGTTCACGTTACATTCAAATCATGGCAACCGATTAGACAGGGAAGGCATAATTAAGGGGAACTAACTGGTGATCAGTCATTCTCCCTCCAACCAAAGACAGAATTGTCAGAATAGTTTAAAGGTAAATGTAATATGTGCTATGTTCATAAATGTCTGTGGATATCTGAATTCATATTGATACAAAGAACTGAAATTTGATTGATTTAGAAAGAGTTCATTCATAACCACAATATTTAGGGTTAGGTTAAAGAATACAGTACAATAGGTTTATATACAAAAATAATTTAACTGATCTTTGGTGCGGTTGGCGATTATGGTCTTCCTTGGATGGTGCTTCTCGTATTTTTGTTTCTGAAGAAAAAAACCCAACAAATTTGTGGATCTCAGGGGGGATCTAAGAATTCGATTTTGGGTTAGAATGGAAATGAAATGGGGTTTAACTCCTACTGTTCTGCTCCTAAACTTGGCCAATGAAGACGGGGGTGGGGTAGGATGGGGACTGGTCTTATTTAATCTAATTTACTGTGCACTTGGATGTCGTTCAAATTTTTATTTATAGAATATGCAGTTAAAAATTTCTGTGTGAAGATTTTCTGGTGATTTTCTTGGGGATCAGTATAGTGTTTTCTGGTGTTGCACTAAATCGAACAACATAAGGGTCTATTGCGCTAGTCGTATGAATATTCAAACTTAGGGGGTTGTTGTTTTCAATTTGTCAATCCAGAACTTTTCTGTTGGTAGCCCAAACGTTTTAATTTCTTCTGTAGTTTCAAAGCCTTTTCTATTGGTGTGACAATGAGATCAGAAACTATTATTATTGTTATTATATTACATCTGCAGTGTCCTTATATAAAGATGGGTTGGTCTAATTTAGTGTGATGTTTAGGATTTTTAAAATTATTTTTTCTGCCTCAGAGATATAGTCTGTGCGATTCATTATGATTCAACATGAGCTTTTGTCGCTTTTTTTGATTATTATGGTTTTGTCGTTTTTGAGGGTGTTAAATGCTGTTTTTGTTGCTCGATTGAGAATTTGTTTCTGTGATTGTGGTTGAAGGGATGTTATTTCTGTGCTGATTTCGTCGAAAGTTTTTAAGATGGTTGGTGATAATGACTTTTTAGGTGGTTTCCAATGGATTTTTCTGTTAATATTTTTTTTTACCTCTGCCGGGTTTGTTCCTAAAAAACATAAGTCAGCGAAAGAGTCCTTTGGAATAGATCGTTTGCCTAGGTGGTGGGATGAATTTAGGGCATCTGTCAAGAATGTTCATTTCTAGGGGGCTGAGAAGTCTGTCGCTCAATTTGACAACTGTCTGCCCGAAAGACGCTATTCATTCCTTTTCCCTAACCCTAGTTTAAATTCTTCATCCAGTCTGTGCTCCAGTGGAAGAAGCCGTTACCTTGCAGTTCAATTTTGCCCTTGAAGTTGGTAATGCGGTGGCGTTTGGTGAAGGTGCAGTGAAGATCAATTTGTTGTAGCTGATGATGTTTTGGTAGGCGATCGGAATTTATTGTCGGGGTCAGGAAGAAGTAGGGATCTGTGTGGTGAAGAGCTTGGTTGTTGGGAAAGCTGTTCTGGTCACCTTCAGTAAACCTAGCATCTGCCCGTGTATCCTTGGTCCACTTTCCCCCCTGTTGTTAAGCCCGAAATGTATCACTAATTCTTCTAGTGCAGGTCCCATGTAGTTTTGGAGATTCCGTTTGATGTGGCTGATCTTGGCTACGGATCTCGCAGGTTAGATGATTCAATAACTAGGGTCTTTACCGTTGTAGCTGTCGGGTCATTTAGGGATTGGTTAGGTGAACGTCTACATCTGGTGGTGATTCTAGGGCTAGAAATGGTTGGAGATCTAGCGGACAAACAGTTGACAAGCGCGTTCAGTGGCGATATCGATCCCTA
Organism: Patella pellucida; assembly: GCA_917208275.1. Taxonomy (NCBI): domain Eukaryota; kingdom Metazoa; phylum Mollusca; class Gastropoda; family Patellidae; genus Patella; species Patella pellucida. Next base: position 14,044,280 of record OU795038.1, read on the forward strand.
GGAAGTCGGTGAGCCAGACACAACCCGTGGCGAACTGGTTGATTTAGCCGACGCTTCGACGGAGTGTTAATGCATGTCACTTGCCGTGGGATTTATTGGCCCATGTTAGGGCGTGGCTAGAGTACTCTTGTACAACATCTTTGATAAAGTACTCTAGTTTCTCCACTGACATGGCTCGGTGGTGTGTCGGCAAGGATGAGGCGACGTCCTTGGCCCATTTCAAGTTCAATTCTAGGGTAACTTTATTAACACTGCATTATAAACAGGCACAAGGGTTACGGTTAGAGTTAGCTCAGTAATTGTCATACTTTACAGCGTTTCATCAAATCTTCAGATATATTTAAGAGGAAATCGCAATCCATATTTAGGATTAAGAAGGTTATGGTGAGGAATCAGAAGCCTTTTTATTAGGACACTCTGTAATAGAGAGAGAAATGGGGTTTAACATCCACTCGACATAAACTAGGTCATTTCGGGACTAACATATGATTTTTAAAAATTCTATTTCAATAATTCTTTTGTGCGTAGGGGTCTTTAGCAGTGGGAGGAAACCGAAGGATCCGGAGAAAACCTACGAGGTTGGACAGGCGACCCTACTTCTTGCCACGTACAACCGGGGCACTATGTATTATAAACCAGCACAAATTTTAGGGTTAAGCCAGTTTCATTCAAATAATTGTCGTGTGTTACTTGACTACACCAATGATTCAATAGTATTCACGAGGTAATCTTTATTCGTAAACACAATGGTGTATAGAAAATCGACTCTTTATTTTCAGTTGGCAAACAACGTGCCCATATCTACTTCAGTTGAGGATGCTGATATAGCTACAAATTGTGTGTATAATTATGCATTTACAGAAACAATCAAATTTGTCAGTCATCCATGGACGGAATGAATGAATGAATGAATGAAATGGGGTTTAACGTCCTACTGTTATGCACTTAACCTGAGCTAATTGAAGACGGGCATACGCCATACAGTGTGCTATGAGGGTAATTTTTGCCCGGGCAGCGGCGCTACGGCCTACTCTTATATCGAATTCCAACTGTCAAGGGATCTTTTACGTGCACTCCAATGTGTACACGGGGCCTCGGTTTTTCGTCCCATCCGAACGACTAGGCAGCTGTCCTTGTCAGGCCCTCCTTCTGTATCACTGACAAGGGGAAATCACGTCGGAAAATCGAGACGAACTTTCTCGGCCAATGCAGGGATCGAACACTCGATCTCCAGGCTAGCGAACCAGCGCCTTATCCACTTAGCCACCGTGATCCCCATCCATGGGCGGAACTGGGCGAAGTTCGCGGATTCGTAATTTTCCAAAATATTCTATTCCACCACGGTTTGTTCCAGACAAGCTTGTTCTTTGTATGAATTACTTAAAAGATACAACATCATTTTTTGCTGAAATTACAAGGACAGTATCTGTTCATGTCGAATTCTATGCAAAAATGTAAACATTATACCTGATCTTCTGTCAAGAAACGGTAGATGCACTGACGGATTACATGTACATGACTTTACGAGCCAAAATTGCTAAGTTGCTAAGCTCCACAGAGCATTCAAACTGATTGAATGTTCAGCGCTATAGAACACGATTATTATTATTATTATTTGTACCAACCAACCAACTACAACTAAAAATTGCTCATTCAGATCTGGCCGTCCATCATTCGATCCAAGTGTCGGCCGAGCAATTCCGCGCAATTTTCTAGAGTAGGACATGACGAAGGGCCTGGCAAGTGCCAGTGTCTAGTTACCAGTAGTATATGAATGAACGGAAGTTTAAGGTTCTACTGTTCTGCTTTGACTTGCCTACGGCTATGGGGAAATTTTGCCCGGACAGCGGCGCAACAGCCTACTCTTATATCAAATTCCAACTGCCAAGGGATCGTATACGTGCACGGCAATGTGCACACGGAACCTAGGGTTTTCGTCCCATCCGAACGACTAGACAGCTGTCATTTTCAGGTCTTGCACGTCCCGTATACACATAAACGAATATTAGTTGCAATTTGAAATAAGAGTAAGTGACAGCGCTGCTCTCCTTATAGTTATAAGACAGATTCATGAACTATGCATGTCATCATTAGTCCTGTTGGCGCAAAGAGGTAGGGCGTTAAACCCGAGTTAATTCATTTACACGAATGAGCACATTATGTACGGTACTGTTCAGATTTGGATGAATTGAATAATAAAACAAACCCCTATGTTCCCTCCAATCACAATATTAAATTAACTTAATGAAAAGCTAAATGTGTGCTTCTAATTTTCTGCAATTTATTAACTAAGTTGATGTCTCACATGCTAATCAAAGGAAAGCTAAAATCCCCCAAGAACGATTGTCCATTATCTAACTGTGCATTAACACCTCTCACTTGTTTTGCATGAAACGCTACTCAAATAACGTTATTTTACTAAACACGGTTTATTCTTTTACAAAAACAAACTTTATTATTTTCATCGATATTTCCCAGAAATGTTATTTCTCTAAAGAAAAAAAATCAAGGTCATCTTGAACCATTGGATTATGATTCTAAACCATTTTATTTTGAAGAACAATGTGTATACCGTATTTCCTCTAATAAGCGCCCGGGCGCTTATTTTTTCAGCACCCCTTGACCCCCCCGGCGCTTATTAGAGGCCCGGCGCTTATTTCTTTAATGGCAAATTGAATTTAGGGTAAAGCCGTCATTAACCATGGACATTGGGCCGGAGAATCTTTGAATTACGGCATTTGATCAAAAGTAATCTAATGTCTATTAGAGACCCGGCGCTTATTGGAGGCCTGGCGCTTATTTTCTCAAAACTACCCTTGACCCCCTGGCGCTTATTAGAGGCCCGGCGCTTATTGGAGACCCGGTGCTTATTAGAGGAAATACGGTAATAAGTTTATCTTCTGTTCTGGGGATGCTTTCGAAGATACTATACAGCTAAATCGCTAACATTTGGGACCTAGAAATTGACACAAATGGGTCGCAACGCATATAATACTGTAATATGAATGTATATAAACTGATTTACATTCAATGGTTTCCGTTTTTACTCCAATTTTAAATCAATTATGTTCGGCGAAAGAAGCCATGCAGTCTCAATCAAGTGCAAATTTCTAGCGCCAGGATATTCCAGTCTACATATGCCGTTTGATTTGGTGCAGTGTGTCTAGCCCCGTCCCTCGTGTCTCTAATTACAATTGGGGCTGAAGCGCATTATGGTGTACCAATGTTAAAAACATATTTTATCTTAAATACCGGATATCAGAAGCTCATCTTTTCCCGGTAGGTTTACATCATCAATAATTCGTGTTTTCGATGTCGATGATTTTGGAAGATTTCGAGTTACGGACATATGTCCTCTAAACAAAGCGATGTTTCCCCGAATTGTTATATCTAGAAAGAAAGAATCACGGTCATCTTATTTTAAAGATCAATTTTATTATTGTCAGGTGTTCTAGAAATGATTTCAAAGACAGCTACACAACATCCAAACCAAACTATATTTCCTAGAATTGTTATTTCTATACCGAAAAAATCACGACCATTTTGAACCGAAGGATTCTCCATAACCCTTTTATTAGAAAAAATAAACAACACATAAACCAAGCGATATTTCCCGGAAGAGTTATCTCTATGACAAAAAGGGGTGTTGGGTGGCTCAATTGTTAGCGTGCGCGCGGTGTATCATAACGCCTGTCATTGAGTCAACTGGTGTGGTTTCGAATCCCCGGTTGCACGTGACAATGAGTAGGGTTGCTTGCCTGCCAACCTCGTGGGTTTTCTCCGGGTCCACCGGTGTCCTCCCACTGCTAAAGATTCCTACGCGCAAGCGAATTATTGAAATAAAATTAAACCATGTTTGTCTCTAAATGCCCTAGTTTGTTTCGAGTGGACGCTAAACCCCATTTCTCTCTCTCTCTCTCTCTCTCTTTTAAAAATAAACCCCAACCAATTATATTAATTTTGTTTTGTGATCAGAGAATGTTTTCAAAGCCAATATCGCAAACCAAACAACATTTCCGGAATTGCTATCTCTAGAAAAAAAAAATCACAACATAAATTTTGCCTTGTGATCTGGGAATGTTTTCAAAAACAATTACATAACATTCAAACCAAGTAGGGTGGGGGGTGGCATGGCCTAGTGGTCTAGAGTGCCGCGCTTCGACCTCTAGCTGGCCGGCCACCTCTGGCTTGCGACTGTGGTTTCGAGCCCTGGTGTGAGCGCATGTGGCATAGATATAGGGGCGCCTTCTCAACCTCGTGGGTCTCCTCCGGGCACTCCAGTTTCCTCCCACTGCTAAAGACCCCTACGCGCAAGCGAATTATTGAAATAAAATTAAACCATATGTTAGTCCCGAAATGACCTAGTTGTGTTGAATGGACAATTTCTCTCTCTCTCTCTCTCTCTCTCTCTCTCTCTCCCCCTCTCTCTCTCTCTCAAACCAAGTGATATTTCTATGATGTAAACACTACGGCCATCTTAAAGCAAAGGATTATTCATACTAAACAATTTTAACCCCAACAATTTGATTAATTTAGGAATGTTTACACTTGCTTGAAAACGTTGAGGGAATACTCTTCGAAACGTCGCCTAAATAAATCAGTAATTGATCTTCCATAAGTATGTGTTATAGTTTATTGTTTTCAAAGACATTACACAGAAGCCAAACCAAGTCAAATCGCAGAAATCAGTTGATTTTGAAAAATACCGTAGGGGGAAATCAATTCCCTAGCATTTCTTTCTACTTCTGCAGGGCCAACATCATTGTCTATCTGTATTAATACCAATGTAATGAAATACGCTTATTAGATTTTAACGCTTGGCTGGAACAAACGCATACCTTTCTCCGCCGAGGGCTCGAGAAATGACACGTGACATTGTCAATTACGTGTTTTGATTGGTTGCTAGTGGAAGCTTTCAAATAATGACGTATTCGATCTAGCAGACGACAGATCGTGGATATTATATGACAAACCTTGTGGACGCCGTTAGTAGTGCGTAGTATAATGTGCTCTTAGAAATAGCTAGATTCAGTGAGAGTTAAAAAAGTGGACTTGATAAGCACTTAGTGCTGTACACGATGGCTTACACGGCTAATAAAAACCATTCGGAAAAAGGAAATATATGTTTATAGGTAGCTTTTATCGACGTCTATATACACGAGTGGTTTGACATTAGTGACAATGATTTTATTTTTTATGGATATAAAAAGTTTTTCTTAATGTTTTGGATACAAATCAAGTAGTTTTGTTTCAAAAGAAGAGGATATTTTTCTAGAAATATATTTATATATTTTGGGACAGGTAGGATTACATTTCGCATTAGTTACACACATTTAAAACATTACGATTGTGCAGCAAGGTCTTTGTCTACCTGCCGGACGCGGTAAATAAATAGCATAACTCAATTGGAGGAGGGGGGGGCAGCCAAATGGTTAGTTCGTGCGTTCTTTATTATGAAGCCTGTCATTTAGTCAACTGGCGTGGTTTCGAATTCCTGGTTGTACGTGGCAAGGAGTAGGGTTGCCTGTCCAACCTCGTGGGTTTTCTCAGGGTCCTCCGGTTTCCTCCAACTGCTAAAGACCCCTACTCACAAGCGAATTATTGAAATAAAATGAAGCCCTGTTTTAGTCCTGAAATGACTAAATGTGGCATGGAGATAGGGGCGCCTTCTCAACCTCGTGGGTCTCCTCCGGGCACTCTGATTTCCTCCCACTGCTAAAGACCCCTACGCGCAAGCGAATTATTGAAATAAAATTAAACCATATGTTAGTCCCGAAATGACCTAGTTGTGTTGAGTGGACGTTAAACCCCATTTCTCTATCTCTCTACATTTGGTATACTTGACCCCGGGATCTGGCCTTGCTATCTATACGGTATTGGTAGAAGTGGGAATTGGTTTACATAATACTAATGTAATAATGAAGTTGATGTGATTTGGCTTAGATCTAGATTATCAGATTAGAAAGGTCATGTTTCAGATGATATAAGGGAAGACGGGTGCTTTAGATCATAAGGTCTGTCATTGATCCAACACATTTATGTTACAAGTGGTTGGATCGCCTCCCACTGTTAAAGAGGCCTACGCATAAACGAATTACTGAAATGAAATTGTTCCACATGTTAGTCCCGAAATGCCGTTATTTGTATTTAGTGGACGTTAATAGCTATCTTTGTAAAGGGAGGTAATCATAGAGACCGGGATAGTAATTGTGTAGCGCTTTGAGCATAAACTTGGTTTGTGGATATAGCGCATTATAAATGTACTCATTATTATTATTATTATTATTCAGATTAACAAAGTATCAATAACATCCAACAACCCCATGAAGTGCATTCTACCTATTCCATACCCTGTAACCCCCACTGACCCACGAAATTCTGTTTTAATCTTTGTCCTGTTTTTGCTCAATGTCTACCGTACATTTAATGTTTGGCCGTGTTTACAAGATGGCTTTGTTGAAATTAGTTTAATTGATATTTATTACTTAAAATGTCTAGACCTCTTGTAATTGTGTCAAATATTAAATTGTAGATTTCATTGGATTTTATATGTTAATTTGTTTGGTGAGACTACAATCTCTGTCTTATTGACAAATTCATGTCTGTAGATTAAGCCAGTTTGTGAGAAGGAGGGGGAAGCCGCGGTGGCTTAGTGAGTAAGAAGCTAGCCTAAGGTTCGCTCCCAGTGTTTTCTCGAGAAGTGCTGTTTAGTCGTTCGGGTGAGACGAAATAGCCATAATTAATGGGAAATTAGTATACAAATCAATTTCTGCTTATTTTTTCGAAACAAAAAATTAATGTGTAGAGTTGTTGCTATTACTAATCAAAAACACACCGAGCATTCTCGGGTTTAAGTTTAGAATTTACTCAAATTCCGATCACTTTATGAGAAATACCTTTGATCCAGAAACAATTTTTTTTTCTTATTGATGTATCTAGTCGTTTGGATGACACGAAAAACCGAGGTCCTGTGTATACATTGGCGTTTCCATAAAAGATCCCTTGGCAGCTAGAATTTGATATACAAAAGATCGTAGCGCCGTTGCCCCAGCAAAATTTTCCTCATAGCACACTGTATGGTGTATTGTTTTCATTAGCCCAGTATAGGAGCAAAAAGGGAGAACTTAAACCCCATTTCATTTCATTTCATTTCTTAATGATGTATTTCATACATTAAAAACACAAAAGTTTTAAAGGGGATATATACATTTATTAGTATAGTTAAAATAAGGCGAACAATATTGAGTAAATTCTTAATTTAAGCCTAAGAATGTTTTGCAAACTCGGGGCCAGATCAACCCAATTCACTACTTTATTTTATTTAAAACGGTTTAACTCTTTAAAACGTACGGTAAACCCCATTTTCCCGAAGCAACGACTGTGAGTTTTACAACATCTGGAAGTTGTTACACTACTTCACACAATTCCAGAACTTATAGCTACATTATCTACAGACACGTGAGCAGTAGAGTTAATCAGAGGTTGTGACGTAGCGTCCCCAACGGAAATCTTTCTACTCGATTATCACAAGTAGACATTTTAGCCTAAAAGCGCGAGACGATCGAGGAATATAATAGGCTCACAAGCTGGGCTTGTACCCAATCAAAATTAGTGCCGGAATATACAGGATATTACGTGAAAGCCTTGATAAGATGTACGTAGTTAAAGCGAGATCAAACCTTTTATTGAAGACTTAAAAGTATTCTCGCAAACCGAGCACTGTTTAGCGTCTAGAATCACCGACCACCGAACCTTGTTAGTAAATTCTATACGTCTAATTTATTGAATAAATATCGCGATACAATGTGAAATATACTGTGAACCTCAAATTAAAAAAAAAAATCGCAGTTATCGATTTTCTTGTAAAAGGATCGTTCATCATTTTTATGGAAAAAATCGCGGTTCACCAGTGAATCGTTTCAGCCCTAGGCATCAAAGATACAAAACAAAAGATAACTCTCACACTATATATCGAAATTACAAAATGAAAGTAATAAATAATAAAAAAAATCAAGCAAATGGATCCGGGGGCACCTACAGCGCACTTTGTAATCACCGGAATGCATTGGATCAAGTAAAAAAAAAATGATACAAATAGTTGTCTATAGCCACGTGCTAGTACGATAATGATGGATTTAGTATTTGATGTGCTGTGAACAAATCTAGACTGTAAATCCAGAAATTGATCAATTCGAATTGATATTAATAACAGATTATAGAATAAATGAGCTGACCAATTATTCTCGGATTAATTGTTAGTGGGAACTGTTTAGCTTGACGATAAGCCAGACGCGTGTCTCTTGGTGTCTCTTCCCCTATTATCTTGATATTGATTGTAAAAAGGAACTGACCGTTGTAAAGAAGAACGGTATACATCATGCAGTGTGTTACGAGGACATTTTGTCCAGACAGCAGCGTAACCGACCACTCTTCATCAATTTCCAACCTTTTTTTAAATGTCCGGGAAAGTGTACGTGGTGTCTCGATTTCTTTCGCATACTCAAACGAATACACGCCGTTTCTTGCCAGACCCTCCACCCTGAACAACTGAAATCGAAAAAGGGATCTTTTGGTCAATCAGGCAACGCCTGACTCACTGATCCTACCGAACAGCACTAGGACGTTAAACCCCATTTCATTTCATTTCATTTCAACACGAGCCCATAGAAGAGTCACAACGAGTATGCCCGTGTTTTGGTCCCATATTGAAATCATCAACGACAACCATGAACAACAATCATCCACAGTACACTTCACGATCATCATCATCACCAACAACAGTCATCCACAGCATAAATCATCATCACCAACAACAATTATTCAAAGCATGGGTCATCATCACCATCATCATCATCATCGTCATCCCCAACAACAATTATCCAAATCATAGATCATCATCATCATCCCCAACAACAATTATCCATAGCCTAAATCACCATCATCATCATCATCATCATCACCAACAACAATCATCCAAAGCATAGATCACCATTATCATCACCAACAACAATCATGTACAGCATACATCATCATTATTTTGAAATAAATTGTCTGAAACCTCTTTGAAGACTCCTTAAAATTTATCCACTTCTTAAATGGATAGTAAGGTCGTTCAGTTAAATGCTATCTTTGATCGACCCTTTCCCTCTTGAAATGAGCTCATCGGGGGAAAAAAACACACACGACACACATTTCTTAAGTGGTTCGAACCAATTTCATCTGTAATCTCACAAAGACGAGTCTTTTAATAAAATTCCTATTATAAGAATACAGGAATAGTATTGATAATATTTGTTCCAAGGCAAATCAAAGGTTTTTCAATAAAATGGTGTCTGATTCTTGGTTCTACCACTCTCTCTCTCTATAAATTTATGTTCTTTAATATCGGTGTATGGAGAATAAAGGCCCACTCATGCTGTCGATTATAAACTCCCAAGTTTATCATGGTGTTCATTTTAACTAAACAGTGTTTGTCACAATGCAATATGTAATTGTTTTAAATAAAAGAAACCCAACAGACGAATGACGACAGTTTCAATTTATCCGGAGTGTAATCAATTCTGAACATAAATATGACTCGTCTTCCAGCAGGCCCTTTTTTAACGTGCTTTCTACAATCACAAACATGCCTCTGGATAAAAATTTCGTGCTTTGAAAATGTGAAATCCGTGCTGGTAAGAGTGTGTGAGAAATGTTAACTTTCATTATGATCATCAACCACTTTCGATTTTTTTAAAAAATGTTTCGTAGTGTTTTGATTTTGTCCTACCACCACCTTAAGCACGAATACTACAGAGCAGAACATCGCCATGCGCAGGTGAAGGTTTGTACGCCTTTAGACTGTTAAGGACACTGACACGGTTATAAATATGTTAATTCTGATATATATCCGGAAATTTTCGCGTAACCCCAAAACCCCGGAAACGGTACTTCGCAAATAAAACCCTAAAATAGACCCAGTCTTTCAGGGTAGGCTATATTCAACAATCAACACTTTTGACTTTTTAAAGCGTGATACACCTATTTAGGTACCGCATCTTTCGTGGTAATCTTTATCTTTTTAGAAGATATTACAATACAATAATTTATCGAAATTGTCAAGTGAGTCCCTTACATTCTCCTTGTTAGGGGGGCTCCGATGGCCTATTGGACAAGAGTGCCGCTTCGACCTCTAGCTTGCCGGTCACCTCTGGCTTGCGGCTGTGGTTTCGAGCCCTAGTGTGAGCGTATGTGACATGGGGATAGGGGCGCCTTCTCAACCACGTGGGTTTCCTCCCGGCACCCCGGTTTCCTTCAACTGTTAAAGACCCCTACGCGCAAGCGAATTATTGAAATAAAAATTGAAAACCATACGTTAGTCCCAGAAGAACCTAATTTGTGTCGAGTGGACGTTAAACCCCATTTCATTCAAATTTATCAATGTTTGCAGTTTTGACAAGATGTGTGCTTTGATTGTTTATTATCATAACCCTGTCCAACCTCGTTGGTTTTCTCCGGGTCATCCAGTTCCCCCCCCCACTGCTAAAGACCCATACGCGCAAGCGAATTATTGAAATAAAATGAAACTTATGGCAGTCCCGAAATAACCTAGCTTGTGTCGAGTGGACGTTAAACCCAATCTCTCTCTTTCTCTATCTCTCTCTCTATTATCGTAACCACGGTAATGGTATATTTTTTAATTAAATCATTATATGGCCGAACAGTTCTTATCTAGTTATTATCTGTGGCATCAGTTGGCATCGAGACTACGAGAGTATATTATGGTCTTGACAAGTTAATTAATGTCTAATTAATAATTTATACTATGTAAGGCACAAAGAAAGGGATAGCTCTGGGGTAATGTATTTTTAAGGCGGGCATATGTGTCATGTAGTGTGCTATGCGGGAGGTTTTGCAATAACAACGGCGTTTCTGTCTACTTTCATGGGATTCCAACTATGAAATGGGTATTTTGCTTGTCCGGCAAGGTGTACGTGTCCAAGTACTATCTCAATTTGTATTTCGTTTTGTGGAATTTCTGGGTTTTATTACACCGTTGGATATATTGGGTAAAGTATTGATTTTACCCCTAGAACATGTTGGTTAACAATTTAACGAAATACCTAAAAAAAACCACAAAAAACCCAATACGACAATAGCAAGAGGAGCAATAGGGTGAACCGATATATTAGAAATGATTAGAAAAAAAACGGTAGTTTGAAATAACAAGTAGATAGATGTGGCGATTGCATGTACATAAAGCTTAAAACAGGTTGGTTTAAGAACCTTCCTGTCTTCCGTTGCCCACCAACGCATTCTAGGCTGAAATGCCAGGGCCAGCTCAAGAAAATCTTAAACCATGCAACCACTTTAATAAAGATAACCAAGTGACAAGTAGAACCAGGTGTTTTCAAAACAGTAAATATACATTATGAGAACACATTTTATGTGCATAATCGGCTATATTTGAATCCCGGTGCTTAACAACGCAGGAATCTCAAGACCGTCAAAACAGACTTGCCAAAGAGAGTGTTGCAAGCAATCTCTATCATATATTGAAACTGAGTATTTTATTTGTCCTTAGAATTATATTAAAGTGATAATATATATCAGGAACTTATCCGTTGATACATTCTCCTTGGATAGTTGTAACACGCTGGCAAATAAAGATAGGCCGTTTCACCATGAATGTAATTTCGAATATTACATCGTCTAAAGACCAAAACCAAATTATCAATAACATAACTTCATGACACCCCTTCATGACGTGGACAAATATGCCACAATAATTCGGAAGTAGTATTAGTATGATGTCAGATAAGATACATCATCTGATGACCCTTTCCCGTCTTCATTAGCCCAGTTTAAGGAGCAAAACAGCAGAACGTTAAACCCCATTTCATTTCTGGCCCCTACGTGCCTGGATATAAGATATGATACTATATAGTTCCTCCTAGCAGAATCCCGATGTAAATCACATAATTGTCAATGTTTTCTTCAAAACAAGGATGATTTTTGTTATTTATTACATTTCGGCCACACCAACTATAATTAAGCATATAATCCTACCTGACACTGGCACAAATTATCTCTTTTAATTCGATCTGTTAAAAGCTGGCTTTGCCCGACATTTTAAAACGTAATAGGTTTGACGTCTTAACGTCATGAAGGCGTGGCTAAATACGTCTGTGTACAACGGATAATCAAAATACGCTACTTAGAAGGGAACCGTTACCGGTTGCGCACGACTAATGCACAGTAATTATCAATACCCTTACCAAGTTTGTTAAAAAAAACCATCGCTTGATTAACTCACTGACAACATTTGCAGTTAAATGAAAGTTGTTTCACTACAGGGGACCGGGTATGTTTAATTGGTCGCAACAGTTTAAAATTAACTTTTCAAAAGATGTTACATGCAATTGGGTTTACCGAGTGAAACTACAGGCATCCAAGCGTAGCTAAAAACAAACACTTCAGTATATCTCAACGTTTTCAGCACCATTATCGTAGCTAAAATGATGTACCCAGATAACCGTTCCTGCACTGAAGGGCTACTCTACTAAAATTCCGGTTGTACCTGGCAAGGCCGTGTATGGTCGCCTGCCAACCTCCCACTGCTAAAGACCCCGACGCGCAAGCGAATTATTGAGATAAAATTGAACCATATTTTAGTCCCGAAATGATCTTGTTTGTGTCGGGAGTGGACGTTAAACCCCCATGCCTCTCTCTCGCTACTAAAATTCTGTGGAGCTATAAGTTTACTGCAGTTTAGAATTAATACAGACACCTGCTGGGACACGTAAACGAATCCTTGGCAGTTAGGATATTTGACGAAGGGAAGACAGAAACCGCAAACCCGTCTTCATTAGTCAGGGTGGTGTAGAAAAATAGGACGATAAACTCATTAGTCCCGAAATGACCTAGTTGTGTTGAGTGGACGTTAAACCCCATTTCTCTCTCTCTCCATTTCATTTCATTTACTGTGTACCGCGAGCATTTAACACGTGTGTATGTCTGTTAGTACGTTGAACCCCTTTAATTTTATTTCTTTTGAGCGGCATCCATGGCATTAAATAATCACCGCAGTACGACACAGTAGGGTAATAGGTACATGTATATCACAACTTAAATATGCCATTAACGAATAATAATAACAAACAAGAATACTCATTGTTTATAACAACATTACAGACGTGGATAGCACTTTGTTATCATGTTATTTTAAAAGCATTTTCTTTAACATAACCTTCCGACCCATCTCTTTATCTCGGCGATGTTGAGGATTCCTAAGGTTAGTCAGTCAGATCTTTATTACGGTATATGAAATGGGGTTTAAGGTTTTACTCTCCCGCACCAATCGGGTTCACGCAGAAAGACAGGCGGACAGACATACGTCAGGAAACTGGGCCTTGAGTTTTCGTATTACCCGCATGGCTAGACACATTTCCTTACCAGACCCCTGGTCTTGCATTAAAGATACATTATTCAAGAGCTTGATCTGCAGGCCTGTCTTTAGACATAAAACATTTATTAACATGGCAAGGTCATATCAACTTTCGATGGCTCCGATTTGAACAAGTTTTGAACGGTTCAACCGTTCAAAGATATAATTTATATATCAGTACCGTGGTTGATATAATTTTAAAACTACAAACAATAATAACTTGGCTCAGAATAAACTAATTTGAATAAAAGTTTCAATATATTCATTTAGCATTATCTTTTTTTGAAATATTATAACAAGAACGATCAGCTCTTTATCTAATCTTAAACAATGTCCCTTAATGACAAGGCGGAAAGCATGCTGTACAGTCTCGAGGAACTTCATCGACCAATACTGGCCTTACTCATTGTGCCACATGGCCCCGGGTTACATTTATAAATGTATATATTTATATTAGGCTTCTTTTGATCATTGGTGCAGGATTCGGGGTGGGGATGGGCTGACAAAGAAAGGGTGTTAAGTCTTTCGGAGGAGACCAAAAGTAAAAGGGAGAGAGAGAGAGAGAGAATTGGGTTTAACGTCCACTTGACACAAACTAAGTCATTGCGGGACTAACATATGGTTTTAATTTTATTTAAATAATTCGCTTGTGTGTAGGGGTCTTTAGCAGTTGGAGGAAACCGGAAATAGAAGGGGGAGATTGTATTGTATGTTTGGGGATGACTTTGATCATAATATAGTGTTCTTTTTAGCGATGAGTCATCGAGTACGATACAAACACTGTGAACGGGCCTTTAATAATGAGAAACAGCGGGATAGATTTGTCCTTCAGCATATAAAATATTTTATAGACCCAGCCGTCTGAAGTTATTCTTCAAATTATTACCATTTCTCATAATAATATCACAACGGTTTTAATAATATCAGCCTGCCTTTTCTATATCGTCTGTTATTATAATTATCTGGAAAACGTTTTTTTTGATGGTTTACGACACGAACTTGTAAAGAAACAACCAAAATAAGAATTATGTATGGTATAAAAACAAGGCAGGTGGTTTCCGTAACTTTTAATTTTTAGAATTATTAAATATATAGTTGTTATAGATTTAAAAACCAATTAATTCGTGTTTTAAAGGTATGATATGCCCCCCCCCCTCCTAAAGATAACAACACGCAGATAGTTTCCACAAACTTGAATTTCATAATTAGAAAATAGAAAAGCAATTATAGATTTCAAAACCAATGAGTCATTTCTACTTTTCGGGAGATATTAAATATTCCACGGCTGAATCCACGTTAAAACGTACTTCAAGCAAAACCAATATATTTAGACAACCCCCTTGTCAATTGGGAAAGAAGCTTAAACATACATTATGTAAGAGATAAATCTACCTATTGCAGGTCTTTCTTTAGGCATGTTATCCGTTTTACTGCCCAACTTTCGTTCATGATTTAATCATGAAATGGATAATCGAGACTATGTTCCTGTATCGTGTCGACTTTAATAATTATAATCGAGGCTACGCCGAGAATTCAATTGCAAAAATCTCGCTTCAGAGTAGATCAATTGACTGAAAATTATTTTTACATTATCTAGTTTTTTAACTATTATAGTTAGAACTACCAGCTCTTTATCTAATCCCCCATAAAGTATCTTTGCATTTTGCATTATTGATAGATGTATTTTAATACTGTGTGGAATAGTCTATATGTCTGGGATTTTTGAACTGGAACCGTCAAATTCTCAGTAATGAATCATCGGATTGAAATGAAATGAGGTTTAACGTCCTACTGTTCTGCCTCTTTAACTGGGCTAATGAAAACGGGCATAAGCCATACAGTGTTCTATGAGGGGAATTTTGCCTGGGCAGTGGCACTACGGCCTACTTTTATATCAAATTCCAACTGCCAAGGGATCTTTTACGTGCACGCCAATGTGTATACAGGACCTCGATTTTTCATCCCATCCGAACGACTAGACAACTGTCCTTGTCAGAATCATCGGATTAAACCAATACTTTTGTAAACAATATTTTGTTTATGTAAACAAGTAAACAATATTTTGTTTCTGTAAACAATATTTTGTTTCTGTAAACAATATTTTGTTTCTGTAAACAATATTTTGTTTCTGTAAACAATATTTTGTTTCTGTAAACAATATTTTGTTTCTGTAAACAATATTTTGTTTATATGTAAACAATATTTTGTTTATGTACACAAGTAAACAATAGTTTGCATAAACAAAATATTGTTAAGGTAGACGAAATATTGTTTATGTAAACAAATTATTGTTGTGTTTATGTAAACTATGTTTTGTTTGTGTAAACAATGTTTTGTCATATGTTAACATTATTTTTCATATGTTAATATTATTTTTCCTATGTTAACATTATTTTTCATATGTAAACACTTTTTTTCATATGTAAACAGTATTTTATTCAGTCAGTATATCTGAAGTTGGATTTGGGAGCAGTTTTTGTCTATACGATACTAACTCCCTCTCTAAGTATATACACCATACATATAGAACATATAGGATCACCATATGATACAGAACATGGATGTTACCAGCATATACCAGATCTCCCCTTGTCAGTGATGCAGGCAGAGGGCCTGGCAAGGACAGCTGCCTACTCGTTCGAATGGGACGAAAAACCGAGGTCTCGTGTACACATTGGCGTGCACGTAAAATATCCTTTGGCAGCTGGAATTCAGTTGCTGTTTGGCGTATGTCAGTCTTTAATTAGCCCAGGTTAGGTGCAGAAGCTTAGGACGTTAAACCCCATTTCATTCATCGATTCATTCATATACCAGATCTAACAGCAATAACATCCATACATCCATACATCTATATACCCTATATCCAATTCAAAATCAACTAAAACCCCGTTTCGTTACAACAACATTGCGCCATTGGCACTATTCGTTGAAATATTATATTTCCTACGGCTTAATCCAAGCTATTGTGTACCCAGACTGATTATTACACATCTTTTATTTATTTATTTTTCCAAGAGGCATATAAAATATGACAATAGAGGTGATAATATAAAGTTAGATGATAATACAAAGAGAAAGTTTTGGTGAGAGAAAAAGTAATAATGTCATGAATAAATTCAAACTAGGTTGATTTAAAATGGGGCCCTTGGAGCAGGATCGGGAAAGAAAATAAGAATACCAACGCTAAATAATGCCGGTATAATATGGCCAATCATAAAACCTTTGTGGACAAAATGGCGGCACGCTTATTGAAGCAATCGGCGAAATTTCAAATCCGCACATCTTTTATAAATAGTGAATGGGTTGAACCATTAGTGTGTGGGCTGATATTCCTGTAGGCGATTCATTTTTGAAGCAATTGATGAAATTTCAATTCCACACATGTCTTTATAAATACTGAATAGCGATTCATTTTTCACCATATTACAAGTGAGTTCCATGTCTTAAAATGACACAGCAGGACGTTAAAACAACAAAACATTGTCTCTGTTTATCATCTTGTTATGTTGGGGGGGGGGGATGGCCTAGCTGGCCGGTCACCTCTGGCTTGTGGCTGCGGTCTCGAGTCCTGGTGTGAGCGTTTGTGGAATGGGGATAGGGGCGCCTTCTCAACCTCGTGGGTTTCCTCCGGGCACTCCGATTTTCTCCCACTGCTAAAATACCCTACGCGCAAGCGAATTATTAAAATAAAATTTAACCATATGTTAGTCCCGAAATGACCTAGTTGTGTTGAGTGGACGTTAAAACCCATTTCTCTCTCTCTCTCTCTGTCTTGTTATGTTGATAATTACCAATATGAGAGAAATAACTTTCTTTGGAAAACAACTGGATCCTTTGGATATTGTTTGGGCTATATTTCTGTATTGTTTGTTGTCTCTTTACTGTCTTGTACAGCTTTCGTACAAAGTGTATTGCCCAGCCGACAGAACCATCGCATTAAATATTTCACATTACATGAATGAATGGCGCTTAATGTGTCAACGCTATAACTTAAGCCTCACAGATTGGTCACGACTTCGGGCGTCAACTTACTGATCTTTCACGGTCATCGCGCGCCCGGATATTATGGTAAAGAGATTAGTGTATAAATCTGCTGTAAGTAGTGATTTGATTGATAACCGTGACATATTATTATATTATTGTAATATTAAATATTATATTACGATCGACCAGACCCTCTCTACCACATGATTTGATTTGATACAGCACTGTCTGTCTGGATAATATCATCTACTTGTCATCTGGTCTGAATTCTTACAATATGGCCCCCGATGATATTTGAATGATACTAGTAATTCTCTTCCCACGTTTAATCCGTGACCTTTCGCGGCCTTGGATATTCCGATGATATTAGCCTTTATAGCCAAGGGCCTGTTTCACGAAATTTTAACTAAGATAAAATCCAAATTTTAGTAATTTTCTAATTATACGGTTTGGATTGTTCGTACTTGGTTTTTATTTTATTGGATAATATGAGATTGATTTTAGGGCTTTGGATTTTTATCTTAGTTAAAATTTCGTGAAACGGGCCCCTGAGGCTTAATACTAAAAATTGAAATATATTAAACGTGCAGCCATTTAATTGGTTGAGTGTTTTTCACCAATGGAAGAGCTGAATTCTTAAGGTATTTCGTTTAGGTTTTTGCTAATAAATGCCCCTGGTCATTTTTGATTGGCGATTTCCTCAATTCACGTCTGTTTACAGCCTGATCCTTCTGCGTCAAAATCCCGAATATTCACCCAAACCCAGCAGAAAATGTAAATACAAACAGTCTCTGACAGGGGGGAATCATGCCAGAAAACTCGATGACTTACACGGCCAACGAGGGGAATGAACATGGGACATCCGCCCAGCATTAACGAAACACCACCCGTCCTAAACTACTGAAACACCATCCGTCCTGTACTACTGAAACACAATCTGTCCTGCATTACTGAAACACCATCGGCCCTGCACCACTGAAAGACCACCCGTCCTGCACTACTGAAACACTATCCGTACTGCACTACTGAAACACCACCTGCCCTGCACCACTGAAACACCACCCGTCCTGCACCACTGAAACGCCACCCGTCCTGCACCACTGAAACACCATCCGTCCTGCGCTACTGAAACACCACCCGTCCTGCACCACTGAAACACCATCCGCCCTGCACCACAGAAACACCATCCGTCCTGAACTACTGAAACACCATCCGTCCTGCACCACTGAAACACCATGCGTCCTGCACTATTGAAACACCATCTGCCCTGCTACACTGTAACACCATCCGCCCAGAACTAATGGAACACCATCCGTCCTGCACCACTAAAACACCAGCCGTCCTGCACTACTAAAACACCACCCGTCCTTAACTACTGAAACACCATCTGCCCTGCACCACTGAAACACCATCTGCCCTGCACCACTGAAACACCATCCGCCCAGAACTAATGAAACACCATCCATCCTGCACTACTGAAACACCACCCGTCCTGAACTACTGAAACAGCATGCGTCCTGTACTACTGAAACACCATGCGTCCTTTCCTACAGAGACATCATCCATCCTGCACTACTGAAACACCATCCGTCATGCACAACTGAAACACCATCCGTCCTGTACTACTGAAACACCATCCGCCCTGCACCACTGAAACACCATCCGCCAAGAACTAATGAAACACCATCCTTCCTCCACCACTGAAACACAATGCGTCCTGTACTACTGAAACACCATCCGCCCTGCACCACTGAAACACCATCCGCCCAGAACTAATGAAACACCACCCATCCTGCACCACTGAAACACCACCCACCCTGAACTACTGAAACACCAGCCGTCCTGCACTACTAAAACACCACCCGTCCTGAACTACTGAAACACCATCTGCCCTGCACCACTGAAACACCATCTGCCCTGCACCACTGAAATACCATCCGTCCTGAACTATTGAAACACCATCCGTCCTGCACTACTGAAACACCACCCGTCCTGCACCACCGAAACACCACCCGCCCTGAACTACTGAAACACCATCAGTCCTGCACTACTAAAACACCACCCGTCCCGAACTACTGAAACACCATCTGCCCTGCACCACTGAAACACCATCCGCCCTGAACTACTGAAACGCCACCCGTCCTGGACCACTGAAACACCATGCGTCCTGCACTACTGAAACACTACGCGTCCTGTACTACTGAAACACCATCCGTCCCGCACTATTGAAACACCATGCGTCCTGCACTACTGAAACACCATCCGTCCTGCACTACTGAGACACCATCCGTTGAATCCATGCAGTCTGGAAAATCCATAGTAACTGTTGGTTTGGTTAGGCTTTTGTATTGCTATAGGTATTTTTGTGATGTCCACAAAATGTTAACTGCGCCATTGAGCAGTATTTTATATTGGTAATAGGGGCATTATAAATAAATAATTATTATTATTATTATCATGTAACAGGTATAAAGGATCGTATCAAATACACGGTTCACAGTGACTTTGTCTCTGTAAAATGATCATGCCATAATGGCGTGTTGTCTTACTACAGTTGTAAGATTTAATTTCCTCTTTCAGGAAACTGAACCTGGCTTAATGTAATAAAAGAGTACAGACTTGCTCAATTTTCCGTTTTCAAAAAACTTCAGATATTTTGGTGAAAAACAAATAAAAGTCGGTGTGCAAGATTTTTATATATTTTTTTTATTTTAAGCCGCATCTTGGCAAACTCGACTAATGAAGACGGACATGGGCGAAAGAGGGAAATTACTCAATACGCATTTCTGTATGTCATGTCCTAGGTCCTGACATGTTCCTGGAGCAACATCTAACCGTTGCTTCAATTCCCGACATTATATTATAGCTACATTATCTTCAGACACGTGAACAGTGGCATCCAATCAGAGGTTGTGGCATCGCGACCCCCACGGCATCCTTGACATTGGACGAACTTTGAACTTTGGAACTCGATTATCACAGGTATACATTTTAGCTTGAAAGAGCGAGACTTGGTATTCGAGACAACCAAGGAATCTGATTGGTCATAAGCTTGGCCTATACCCAATCAAACTTAGTGCCGAAATATGCAGAGTGTTACGTGAAGGGCTAGATAAGATGTATGCAGATAAGGCGAGATCAAGACTTCTATTGAAGATAAGGTCCTGATTGAGCTTGGCTTAATGACGTGAGTACAACCAAGCGGGTGAATCAACACTATTATACCGCCTTCATTAGTCCTGTCGGAGCAGAATAGTAGGGAGATAATCCCCATTTTATTTCATTTGTACTTTTTTAAGGTGTCATACAAAATACAGATCTATATTTCGTTTCGGTTTTTTAAACTTTCGGTGACAAAATTCGGACAACTAAAACCAAAGTTTAGAATATATATATAAAAAAAACCGAAATAGGATCCGTGTTTTAATCTGATTGTTCTTAAACATCAACTAAACAACCAAAGAGTAGTGTATAAAGTTCATTTTAATGTCATCAATCGATGGCAGACCAGTCATTTGTTTTCAGAAGATTGTTACGGCAAAAAGGCACTTGGCCTGTCAGACAACTAAATTATCAAGCAAGGGTTATTTCCATTATAACACTTTTAACTCTGGTATATCAGTGCAACAAACAATTTACAGTGTAAATACAAATCTACTTCCGCCTAGAACAATCCCGTGGTTTGCAGCGAACATCTTTGGATGGCGGTCGTGAACGACTGCTTGCGATCACAAACGAACTGTCAACAATGAATGAATGAATGAAATGGGGTTTAACGTCCTTCTATTATGCACCTAACCTGGGCTAATGGAAGACGGGCATGCGCCATAAAGTGTGCTATGAGGGAAATTTTTCCCGGGCAGCGGCGCTACGGCCTACTCTTATATCGAATTCCGAACGACTATGTAGCTGTCCTTGTCAGGCCCTCCTTCTGCATCACTTACAAGGGGAAATCACGCCGAACTGTCAACAAGAAGAGAATTAGAAAATGAAATAAAAATGGGGTTTACCATCCCACTTTTCTGCACCGACTGACCCAATGATGTATTCTATGGAGGAAATTTTGTGAGGA
This sequence comes from Patella pellucida, assembly GCA_917208275.1. Taxonomy (NCBI): domain Eukaryota; kingdom Metazoa; phylum Mollusca; class Gastropoda; family Patellidae; genus Patella; species Patella pellucida. Next base: position 14,065,762 of record OU795038.1, read on the forward strand.
GAGATACACTTCGTCCTATTCGTGCATCGAATTCCAATGTCAATGGTTCTATTACGTGCACGCTTATATGTACACGGGATCGAGATGTTTCGTCCTATGTAAATGACGGTATGGAAAAATGACGATGAAATTTCTCGACCAACACCGGCATGGAGCATAGAATCTCCAGGTCAGTGAGCCAACGCCTTATCCACACACGCATACTTACTGAGCGACCGTGGCTCTCAATAGAAGACAATGCGAGCGACGATTTAACCTCGTTAAGGTCCCCGAGGTAAAAACGCATTAGCCGAATTAAAACATTGCTAAAAACAAATACGAAAAATTAATTTACTTTATATGCTACTACAAGTTCAGGTCCCATTGCGTAGTTTTAGCGTAAAAAAGAATCACACCTTTCAAACCACCATAGTATGAGAGATGAATAGGATTATCAGTCGAAAATTAATTCAGATCGATTCAGTATTTACCAAAATGTTGAATGGAAATTTCATCGATCAATGCTGCTCGCAAAATATATATATGTTATAAGCCCGCAACCATTTTGTCGTGTGCGAACAAAATTGATAGGCATATTTGAAATCTTATTGACCCCAAGCCGGCGGTGTATATCTCCGTTGGAATTTTGATTTTCTTAATGAAATGTTAAATAATTAATCTCGTGACCTTTGTCAAAATCTACAGATGGCCTTAATATTTAAACCTAACCCTATTCCTTGTGAGTTCGCCCGTCCTGTTTATATCTCGTGACCTTGACGAAATCTGTAGGTGGCCTTACTATTTAAACCTGACCCTATGCCTTGCCAGGTCCTCTATCCTGTACTACTGGCATCGGGAAACCTTGCTGGAAATCCAGAAGACACTTCTCATGCCTTTCTCCCAAATAATGAGTTCCCTTTTCGATCAAATTTTATAGAAACACGTTCGTCGTATCACATAGATTCAAAGAATGAAACATAGAACCATAGACAAATTGAAAACCAAAACAAAACATATTACATTAACAAGAATGTACTTAAATCAGCAAATTTATTTTTAGTTGAAAATATATAGGATTTTTATTATTATTACCGAATGTGTAACCCAAATTGTCTTTTTTAATACTGATTTACTCAGAAAATACTAATGTTTTTATGTTTTTTTTAAAGTTTAGTTTGACAATAATTGAAATGTATGATGTTCGTAGAACCATGGCGTAGTAGAATTTACTGACAGTGTCGCCATTCATTTCACTATTATTCAAATTTAAACAAAATTGACAAGCTTAGAAAAAACAACTTTTAACGCTTATTTAATCGTAATTTATGTTGGTATAATGCTAAAGTACACCTCGAATCAAGATCTTTCTTAAAAGGTTTATTTTTGTGTCGGTATCCCATTAGCCCGAGTTGAGTTATACGTTATAGTCACGCTATGGGGCTGTAAAAGGCCCAATCCTACTACACTGAATACGTCTACTAAATTAATTAGCTTTCCCTGTAGTTTTCAGATCGGTAACAAGCCGAGCTTCTTCGCCGCAAGACGTTGATTAAAGTCGACTCGTGTGTTTCAAACCGCCAAACACGGTAAACAACAATTAGAATACATGCACTTCTATCAGAAGAAAAAAAAACAACCTCTAAAAAAATCAGACTTTGATAAAAAAAAAAAAAAAGAAGAAAAGAAAAAAAAAGAAAAGAAGACACGACAAATAAAAAGTTCAGAAAATCATCAGACACATACAGGAAGTATTGGAACAAGAAAAGGTCAAGATCTATCGACCCGTAGTGTAAAGCCTACCTTATAACCGCCGCACGGGCAGTCTAAAGCCCTGTTTATACAGGGGCGGGGCAGTCGGTTCATTGCTCTGAGGCCCACGAAGCCGACACATATGTAATGAATTTGTTTTACGTTGACATGGCCGGTATTAGTGTCACAGAGCCCCCGATGTCCTACTCTGACTATGCAAGGGTACAGTTAAAAACCTTTCTTTTCGCACAGTCCTTACACAGGTTTGGGAAAGGGCCCTAACATTTGTCTTGCTCCGGTAAATAAAAATTGTCTTGGAGGCCTTGGCGAGGTGTACAAATTTGTGGGCGGGGCCCATATATATCTATTTACTTTTATATTACGTCGGTATGTCCTGTATTCGATGCCCTACTCTGACTATGAAGGGACAGGGTGAAAACCCCCTTTCTTTGCATATAGTCCTTGCAGGGGTGTAGGAGGGGGGCCTAAAACACGTCTTGCTCCGACACATAAACAATCCTTTTGGCCGCGCTGGCAAGTTATACAGATTTGTAGCATGTGACACGGAATACAGTAGCATGTACAGCCTCGTTGGTTTTCTCACACACATACACCGATTTTATCTCAGTTCTATTCATATGCAACATGTTAGTCCCACAATGACCTGGATAGTGTTGAGCGGATACCCCCCCCCCCCCCCCCCAGTTCTCTATTTTGTGATAACACGGCATTGATTACGGTTATTTTGACAATATTATTTGCAGGCCTGGAAATAACGATTTTAGATGTACCAGAAATAGTACCTGACGTTTTCAACTTAGTGCAGCAATATCAGCAAAAAGACAAATCAGTGACGGATAAAATGACAGGCACCAGAAGTTTTGTGCCTGACAAAGCCTGAATCTGTGCCTGACATTTTTCGCAATTTAAACAAACTATTTATCTTAGTAAACATTTCAATTTGATTGTAAAAATGTTTATATAATAAACGTAGGTGTCTTGTCGACCAGTGTAACACAGAAACGTTAAAGTAAACCCCAACATATAAAAAACTATAACTAATTAACAAGTGCGTGGTGTGTAAATATTTTGAATTGAGTTAACACATAAAATTTACGCCTATACACGGCGAAAAAAACTTTCAATCTAATTAAATTCAAAATGTCAATTTTTTTTTTTTTAAATTTGTTTTTACAACATTGTAGAAAAGATGGCTTCGTTTTTGTAGTGAATTGTGGAGATTTTAATACCCAAGTGAATTTTACAGTTATTCTGTCGGACTTTTGGGTTCCTGCGGACGTTAAAGGGACAGTCCCGTATTATACAGAGGCTCAAAAATAAAAGTCTGAGAATGTATGAAAATAAAACGCCAAAATATAGGGGAATGGTGTATATACCTTGTCTCAAAATTTCAACTCAAAATATTGAGTCATTTGGACGTGAACGCCAAAATTGCTTATCCGGACACGTAACCCTTTTAAGATTTATGGTCATTTTTTTCATTTGGTGACCTTTTAATCGATTAACGTTTCTTGAGAGGTCTATACAGTGAATGACCCAAGTACTGTACTTGATAACAAAAGGTAAATTTTACCTACATATTATTTTTATAGAAAATAGTCTGGTTTTATCCAGATACTGTATGATACAAAGGTCTCCATTTCCAGATGCAGACTGTCAGGTTTAAGTTATTTACAAGCGTATCACAAAAATCGGGTTAGTTGATCGGCCTTAGATAATGGGTTTTAAATGATTTTAACACAAAATTAAGCAGTTTTATTCCCCAAAAAGTTATCGGGATTGGCCCTTTAAATAAACTTATTTCATAACCGTGTTATATACTTGTTTTTTAATATCACAATAGGTTGAGCGGGGTTGGATGGCTGAATGGTGAAACACGTGCGCGCTGTACCTTAAAGTCTGTCATTGAGTCAACTGGCGTGGTTTCGAATCGCCTGTTGTAAGTGACAAGAAGTTGGGTCGCCTGTCTAACCTGGTGGGTTTTCTCCTGGTTTTCTCCGGGTCCTCCGTCCCCCCCCCCACAGCCAAAAACCTCTACGCGCAAGATGATTATTGAAATAAAATTAAACCATATGTAAGTCCTGAAATGACCTTGTTTGTGTCGAGTCGACGTCAAACCTCATTTCCCTCTATGTGGAAATGGGCTTAACTTCCAGTTAGTCGTCATAACTCTTTGCATGGAAATGACCGAAGTATTATGATAAGGGGACGTTAAACCCTGTTTCATAACACCATCGGATGAATTCACAAGCAATGGGATTTGAAAATCGGTTAACAAAACCCAACCCAAAACCAATACAGAATGAATTCTGAATCGGAGGAAAAATCTAAATTCAGATTCACGACAAGCTAACACGAATGTTAACAATGTAGCTTTACACATGTCTGTATCGAGCGCTATTTTCTTTCTCTTCCTATCTATTCAATACTTCTCCATTAATTTTCATTTTCTGTTAAACCTTTTTTAAAATTTTTTAAGAAATCGTCAGCCAAATGGATTTCTTCACCATAATTAACGGAAAGTCCAAGTTAATACGAGATTTAATATCCGCTTTGAAACCATAAACAAACATATTTTTTCTCTTAAAAATAAGTGATGTTTGCGCAGGATATAATAACTCGAGAAGAGATTCCTTGTACGTTTAACACCTTCCTTCTATTCTATTACAAGCACGAAAAATATTCAGGTAACTTCGAATCCTGACGTCATCGACGCCATCTTTGAATTGTTACGTTATAATATGTATTCGATTTCTACCTGGAAACTAATTTAACGCTTTCGTTGTCATCGAATGTGACGTCGAAGCCTAGCTTTCGCGGAGTTAGCAAAAAACTGCACTAGGCCTACTTAGTAAAGGGGGGGGGGGATTGTGACGCGTGCGCGTTACATTATAATTTTTGTCATCGAGTCAAGTGACGTGGTTTCGAATACCCACTTGTACGTGACAAGGAGTCAGGCCGCCTGATCAACCTCGTGGGTTTTATCCGGCCCTCTGGCCTACCACTGCTAAAGACCGCTACGCTCAAGCGAATTTTTGAAAATTAAATTTAACCATGTTAGTCCCGAAATGCCCTAGTATGTGTCGAATCGACGTTAAACACAATTTCTCTCTCCCTCTTTATCACTACATAGTAATCCCGTGTGTAACGTAAACGGACCTTTGGCTGTTGGAGTTCATAGAAAAAGGGGAGGAAATGCCACAGCCCGTGCCCGTAAAAATAAAAATGATAACATGTGAAGTCTCAAAACGACTGGAGTATGGAGTAGACAACTCCATTCCTACTTATAGTCCCGAAATGACCTAGTTTGTGTCTAGTGGACGTTAAACCTCATTTCTCTCTCTCCATTCCTACTAATTACCAAGACAGACCAGACATTCACTATTGATTGATAATGACTACAAATAAATGGAAAGGGTAAACCATTATAATTTAAAAAGGGTGCCGAATAGTCTTTACTACCGTGACCGTAGCCAACTTATAAAATTGGGGGTGGGGGTGGCTGTTGGATACAGAATTGATCGGAGGGGCTGAGGATGTGGCCGGCTAAGAACACTCCTAAGAAATCATTTTTGTTGGAGAAATATGGGGGGGGGGGGCTAATTTTATTTTTTTTCCCCCCCCCCCCATGACTACGGGCCCGGATAAGACTGTTTTGCTAGTTTAAGTTTCGAATTGTTGTTAACCTTACTCTTAATACCTTTAGACAGTGGGTGACATACGCCACAGATAACACACGAGGTTGGGTAGGCGACTCTAACACTTCACGACTGAACGTATGATCTAAAGCGCACGAGTAAACCAGTCGATCAGCTAAATATAGACAGTCGTAATAACCATCAGTCTAAAACAATGATTTCGCAATTTGATTTCATTCCCGCTAATTTTTATTTTAGTATTATATCTTTGTGACCTTATCAAAGAATGTCTGAATTTGATAGTGGTTTATGGCCATGAGTTCTATATTTGTAAATGTTTATAATTGCTACGATAGCATGGGTGTATTTTCAACAATCTGATGTTGACAGATTCAGTGACTAGGGGCCTATATCACGAAATTTTAACTAAGATAAAATCCAAATTTTAGTAATTTGATTGAATAATATTAGATTTATTTAAGTGCTTAGCCAATCAGAATTGAAATAACCACTAAGTTAAGATTTCGAGAAACAGGGCGCAGGACGATACTGGTATTTTGTTCTGAGAAAAATAGGCTCCAGAAACCATTATACGTCTAGTTAAACCAGTTTAATTTATCGTCTAAATGCAGAGGTGGAGCAAATGGATCAGTTTAAAAAAAAACCTCCCCTATCTGTCGCCTAGAAGAAATTTATGAAAAGATACTTTATCTTGACTTTCTGAACGAGTTTGTTTATAAACGCCAGCTCCAGGCTAGCTATCATATTCCCGAAGAAATGGCTTCTGATACTTGAACTTTTGAGGGGGTGTATCTATTCTTCCCATCCAATAAAATCTATCACTTGAGTACAGCAACATGACAGACATTCGTTTAATCTGGTATCTCCCCTAAAACTTTGGACATTGATTTCAGGTATTAAACACGGCGAAGTCTGTTCGTTTGTAAAGTAGTGTTTACATTAATGTCAATTTTGGTAGCCTCGTTTGTCAAGCAATTGGTTTTACTGTAATATTCTGCTATGTACTGGTTAAATAGGCAAAATAAAATCGTGAGCCATTACGTTACGATATGTAAACATATTTGGTTCAATTTAACCAAACGCAGTTTGCGATTAGTAGTTAATCGGACTATTGACCAATCATAATTTAGAGCAAGAATTTTCTCTCTTTCCAGCAGTGAGTAGTGGGATTAGCTCTAATCAAACGGAACACTGCGAGGAGTATGGCTAGCTATGGGCAGTAAGTTATCTTCCTGTCAAAATGACAACATGGCTTATAGCACGTGTGGTGTGTGGACTTTGCGATACTCTTGTCTTCAAAATCCTGGCGATTTTAATACGCCGTCATAAGTGTCTGAACGGCATAATATATTGTAGCTTACATATTATAGTTTGCCTTATTGACGGGGGGTCACGTGGCTAAGTGGTAAAGGTGCTGGCTCGCTTGCCTAGAGGTCGGGTGTTCGATCCCTGCATTAGCTGAGAAGGCTCATCTCGATTTTCCGTCGTGGGTTTCCCTTGTCAGTGATGCAGATGGTGGGCCTGACAAGGACAGCTGCCTAGTCGTTCGGAAAGGAGAAAAACCGAGGTCCCGTGTACACATTGGCGTGTACGTAAAAGATCCCTTGGCGTATGCCTGTCTTTAATTAGCCTAGGTTAGGTGCAGAACCCTATTTCATTCATTCATCCAATGCCTTAATGGCAAATAATTAGCACTTTCTATCGTATGAACAGAGTGTGTTGTCATATAAAAAGCTTCAAAAAAGAGTTGCATCCCTAAAAAAATGTGAATATTTATTTTGTCTGCGATATGACTTTTTTCATACATATTTAATTTCTTAAACGTGCCAAGATAACAGATATAAAAAAAATATGAATATCACATTTATGAAATGTGTTAACGTTAATAGTTTCATTTTGTAATATTTCTGCACATTTGGTTATGATTTCCTAGGAGGCAATCTTCTAAATGATTAAAAGCGTTAAGCGATGTTCTATTGACAAGATGGCTGTCTCCTATCGATCATAGCATTCAGAAAGAAAATGGCGTCAAAATTATCGGTCACACACAACTGTTACATTCGCGTAAAAAAGAAAGAAGAAGAAGAATAAGAAGAAGAAAAAAAAAATCCGTAGTATTTCTTTAAGGAGATGTTTAAATTCAAGAAAATGGCGTCCAGCTTATTGTTCACTGTACAGTTAGCATACGACTGGCCCCCGGATCCATTCACTTAATTTGATATTTGTTTATTTTTTGCAATGTCTATTTTCTGTCTTGTCCGCAGTTTTTTCTTGTAGATTTTTGTTTTGCGTGTAGTTCGGCCCTCCTGCTCTTACTAATAGAGATTTGACATTCTGTGTCACCCAGCCATCAATTGTAGATACCAACAATATTTTAACATTATTTTATAAAAATAATATTTGTCATAAAAAACCGGTTCTCTCTTTCATAAGGATAAATAAACTTATCTTTAACATTGGTTTTCACATATCTTACCATTTTTATGCATGGAAAGTGCTTGTTGACATTTTTGGATCGGGCCTTTAATAATCAAAACAACAAAAAGCCTGACAATATGGCTAGAAAATAGTGCAATTACGAGAAAAGTAACTCACGCCAACTTGCAGAATAAAATGAACACATTAAAGCCAAGGCGAGTGAAAACGATCTCTAATAAGGAAAAAAACATCGCGAATTAATTTAGTGGAAAGCATAGATTTGAGTAAATGTCAAAAAAATAAGTACCATGGCGTTTATATAATCGCTGTGAGAATGGTTCGCATTAGATATCTGAGAATGCAATGGCCTCTTTAATTATAACCGCTTCAACTTGATTCGCTATCGGCACGACAATGAACACAAATGTCAAATCGTCAGCAAGGACAATGGCAGTCTTTAAGCCTGTTATTCTAATCTTCGATTTCTTATTTTAATGAAAATGTATCAATCGGCAATCGATGGTTCACTAAACCGTTTGAGTCGTGTTGGTGTCAGACTCGGGTGTTTCACAAGACAATGAAATTAATAACCTTTTGTTTAGTAGTATGATAGACTAGTCCTAATTCTTTACACCTCATAGCGTATCGCACGGTCGATATGCAAGAATCAAGTTGAACTTCGCAATCAGGGTACATTTTATAATGGGCTCAGTGCACCGGAAATGTTCTCTGTGAGTCTATTTTTCTTTAATGGCACCTCCCAGTGTACAAACTGTGCAGTGTAGAACAAACCCATATTAAAACTAATCTATATTTTAAAAGGATGCTACAAATATCACCAAAAACTTCTTTTTTGCAAGAAAACTATCCCATACCGCAACTTCTATTTACGCCTTTTAAAAAGTCTACTGGACATTGTTGTTCTGTGGGTACCCCATGGGCATTGTTGTCTCTTGCTTACATTCTATGAATATACCACATTTTTGTTGGAAATAACTACTCTATAAATAATTTCACGTGAAGGTATCTTTAACAGAGAAGTGATTATCAACCAAACGTGATATTTTCCTACATTTATCAATGCATCTTTGTGTAAACACAAATCACACTCATGGCAAGTTTTTTTTATTAATGGCTAAGACGAGTCTCTTCTATCTTATATTTTAATTATTTATATATAAGAAATTTGCTTTTAACAAGACGCATATTAATAACTTCCTGGCTGTTACAACCATTTTAAACAACCGAAACTGTTGACACCCATTGTCCAATTAAAGACAATAATACACCCCACCTTTTATCAGAAATCTACACGTAGCATCTAAATCGAATAATGTACCAAGAAAGAGACGCATCTTAATACAAGCTCAGATAAAACACAGACACTCGCTGAAAAACATAAATTTATTTTAACAATACTTTTTAAAAATATATGTCAAATTTATCTGGTTTACAAAACCGATCTGTCACATTACAACTAATTTGTTTTGTTTTACTACGTATTTTTTCTTTTTCTTGTGCACAGATAGCTACATCTTAAAAGGTCCAATGTACTATAATATAAGTGTAGGAGGACCACACTACACGCAAAACAAAAATTTAAAAGATACACCTGCAGACAAGACAGAAAATAAACATTGCAAAAAAATTTAAACAATTATCAAATCAAGTGAATGGATCCGGGGGCCAGCCGTAAGCGTCCACTGCGCTGTTGTGACAGGCTTCCCTAAAAGGATTTACAAAAATAATGCGAAAGGAAATTTTGTGCTCCATCCCAGGCAACCATGATTCCTTCTGGCAGTTCTTACAAACCGAACATTTCAGGTTATAGCTCTGTCCGTTAGTAAGATAGATGTGGTCAGGTTTTTTGATGTATTTCACTGTCATGTATGCAATTTTCGAGAAAACTGCCCTAAGAACATAGAACGCAGACCAGATACCTTACTACACGAAGCCCAAGTGCTGCCATTTGATATTTTGGGCTGCAAAACCTGGAGAAAAAGAGAAAGAAAGACGCATCTGCATGCAACAAAAATTAGACGAATCTGAAATCCCGGGATCCAGAAACAGTTAAAGGTTGTCCTGTATTTCCGGAACTTCTTAAGCCACGAGATTTTGTCTTGAAGTCAACGAGGTTTATCTGGATTTCCAAAGATATTTTACTTTTAAATTTCTATTAAAAATTGTCGTTTTAGAAAATCCTTTCACTAAATCCAGATACAACGTGTAGTATATAGCTCCACTCTAAACAGAAGTACGCTTTCGTCCTTCAGTCGGTCTACTAGCCTTCCGAGCTCGTTATCTTGTAAAGTTTTTTTCTTGCTTCTTCCTATGGTAAGAGCCATGCAATCAAAAACATGTTTGGAGCAATATGCATGATTTCCTTCTGTATTGGATCATCAGACAGTATCCAATTAGAATAAAGGTCGCACGTTTTAGTTTCCTGGATTGTGATAAAGAATCCAGATTTCTATAATTGTTAACTGGATATCTGATGTTGTAATGGTCGATGCATTGAATTCGACGGGCGCCACGGTGGCTAGGCGAGTAAGACGCTGGCTGGCTAACCTGGAGGTCGGGTGAAAGAGAGAAATGGGGTCTTTTTGGGACTAATGTATGGTTTTCAATTTTAATTTCAATAATTCGCTTGCGCGACGGTGGCTTTGGCAGTGGGGGGAAACCGGAGTGCCCGGAGGAAACCCACGAGGTTGAGAAGGCGCCCCTATCACCATGTCACATACGCTCACACAAGGGCTCGAAACCACGACCGCAAGCCAGAGGTGACCGGCCAGCTAGAGGTCGAAGCGCGGCACTCTAGACCACTAGGCCATCCCAACCCCCGGTCGGTTGAAAGTAAAACAGCCATTGACAGTTTGGATTCGATGACGTGTAGGCGCAAACACCCCCATGCCACACTACATGACGTATCCAGTTGTTGGAGAACAGTAGAACGTTAAACCCCATTTCATTTCATTTCTGTATAGTAGCACATACATTGAACTGGGCATTATTTATGGAACACTTTTATTTTTACGGCAATTCTTTTTATAAATTTCTATGCATACGGTTGGACAATCGTGGACTTTTGATCGTAGATCCCCAAGAACTGACCGTTTACATTTCGAGTAGTGTATACAGTTCTCAACTGGACAATCGAAATGAAGAACAACATCTAGTCGATCAGGTGTCACTGAAAAGCGTGTCCCCAGGCACACGTTGGCAGGCACGTAAAAGAACTATTGACAGTTGGGGTTGATAAAAATCGTTTGAAACGCCGGTTCTTACGGGCCTTCCTAAATGCCACTACTAATTTATTGTACACTTGCCAACTATGTGTGACGTGTTTGTAATATATTTATTTGTGTACACCAATGTTAACTCAGACCCAGGCCTCAGGAGAGGAGTGTGGAGCTGCGGGGCCCATACATATCAAAGTTCAAAATTGAAATGGGCAATTATGCATGAATTTCTTATTGTTCTTAAGAGGTGGTAGTGAAGACCCATCTCACGGATATCTCCAATTGGTGCAGTGTATGCTTACATGCTGTGAACAAAACAGGTCCCAATACGGGTCCCCTGGGGAATACCAAAGTCAAGAACTTTACGCATTTATTGACATGCGTCAATAACAATACTCTGCTGTCTTCCACTCCGATATGACTCAAACCACTTCAGTGCATCTCAAGATATATCATATCGAGTTGAAAGTCTCCCGAGTAAGATAAATTGATCTATCATAACAAATGCTGCACTCAATAAAAGTAACAACACCGGTTTCTTTTGATCCAAGCTACATACGATATTATTGTGAACACGGAGTAAGGCGAATTCCGTACTGTGCCGTTTTTTGTATGCTGATTCGAATTTTTCTTGGAACTTTTTTTTATCACACAAATGCTATTTAAAACCATTAATGACAATTTTTTCTAAAATTTTCGTAATAAAAGATAAATTCGACATAGGTCGGTAATTGTTTTTAGCACATTAGGATCAAGGGTTGATTTTTTAAATGAGGGGTGTCACATGGGCTGTTTTAAGCGTTTCGCATACTTCTGCGCCTACTAAAGACGTGTTCATGATTTGGGTGATCACTGGAATTAACTCCACTTATTTGTGAAATAACTCTAGGCTGATTTCTGAATTGTTTCTCTTATCTCATCTTCTGTTGCTAGAAAAAGTTCTCAAGTGTGCAACCTTCAAACTTTTTCTCAATGAATATGTCTGTTGGTCACATCCTTGAATAATTGAATAATGTTATCCCGTTATCACGAGATCAAGAATATGATTATGTCTATGGTTTGGCACATCCACATGCTGTTTTAAACTTTTCTTAATGTTCGAATCACTGGCTTTATCGACATGAAGATTGAAATCTCGAAGAATTATTTAATGTCCAGGTCCAGTATTCAGAGTATTGAGTAGTTTAGTAAATTATGTCAGGAAATTCACCACACGTGTTGAAGGAGGGCGATATACGGAGTCTCGCATGATTCTAGCGAAGTAGTTCGTTTAATTGTAGTATTTCAAAAAGTTGGTAGGGACTAATCTGTGTCTTCACTGCGAATCCACGATTCAGTTGCAATAAATAAATCCCCGTCATAATCAACAACATATTCATTTAGTTCATCAGTTGAGATGACCTAGTGGTCTAGAGTGCCGCGCTTCGACCTCTAGCTGGCTTTCACCTCTGGCTTGCGGCTGTGGTTTCGAGCCCTAGTGTGAGCGTATGTGACATGGAGATAGGGGCGCTTTCTCAACCTCGTGGGTTTCCTCCGGGCACTCTGGTTTCCTCCCACTGCTAAAGACCTCTACGTGCAAGGGAATTATTGAAGTAAAAATTGAAAAACCATACGTTAGTCCCAAAATGACCTAGTTTGTGTCGAGTGGACGTTAAACCCCATTTTTCAGTCTCTCTCTCTCTCTCTTTTTATTTGGGACCCATCTTCCATTAGTCCAGGTTAGGTTCATAACAGTAGGACGTTAAACCCCATTTCATTCATTCATTTATTTCAGACAGACCAGGTATTCAATAAGCATAAACTAAACTTTTCAGAATGTTTTCTCATTTTTCACTTTCTTTGTTTGGGCACTTAGGGTCCGATCAATTACGATATTGAAATTAACACGTTTGTTTGTCTTGACAATATGAACTCTTTTTTCACTAATGACTGTTTTAATTAATCTTTGATATCATAAGTAGATCTAGACTGAAAGAAAATTTTGTAGCAGCCGGGATGGTTTGCTGTTTTATTTACTTATGTGCCCCAGACTAACAAGCATTATTGAACATTTAAATATACTTGTTTTCATTCGATTACTAAGTTAATACTTCAGAGACAAGAGTCGTCTCCTCGAACGGCTATTGGGCTTCTTCGAGACGCATGTTTCACGATCGTCATTTATTCAATAATGATTTTTTTTTTGCACGATATATAACCACCCCAGATATTTTGTCTATTGTTAAATAACGATTTTTAGAAGAGATGTCATTAAGATAATAGTTTTTTTACACAAAGTTTTAATGATTTCACAATTTTATGATAGGCTTTTACGTTTGTATGAAAACCACTTGATAAATATTTCAGTGCATACATTGAAACAGGTGCGATGTGATGGCATAATTATACATATAATTGAGACATGGTATTTAAAGGGACAATACCACTCTTGTTGGCTTGGCAGGTCCAGAAAAATAAAAATAGCCTTATTAACGACTAGATGTTTAAGTGTCCTACCTGTGGTGTAAATTATTCTTTACATCGTTTTTTACTTGTCCAGAGGGTTCGAAAATACGTTTAAATCCAAGTTACATCTGAAAGTGTTTACGTAAAGCCTTTCAAACCATGTTGTTACCATGTAGTTGAATTTTTCCAATTTTTTTAAAAATTCGGTGTGTAAAGATGAAATTTGTATCATCAATTAATTGGAATATTGTAAAAAAAGTACAATTTGTTAATCAGAATAATGAATGGGGCATATTATTCAGTTACAACAAGAGTGGTATTGGTACTTCAAAGTCATTCAAAAGATTTAAGAAATGAATATGTTAAAACTTCTACTTAGGTAATTGCAGGAGGTTCAATCCGTTTCTACATTATCTATGACGTCACTCAGAAGTACGTTGCCTATAGGTTAGAAATAGTTTACGCGTACGCTGCTCAATTACGCCTAACGTGTAAGCAATACGTCGGCATACGCTGAAAATTGTATGCATGGACAAACTTTTGGGAACCCGTCATTTCCGGACTAATGTTGGGGAAGAACCCCATGTGATAAAAACGGTCCAACTAAAGAAGTGGCAATTGGAAAGACCAGGAATAGTCAGACATATTGGTGTTGTGCCTAATTACTGACCAATACTTCCATATCACACACATTATCAACCAGGTATCTACGTTGTTATGTGAACTCTTTAGTAGAATTATTAGTTAGTTATTATTAAATTGATTAAATATGATGTATGGAACGATTGTGGTGTCTAGACCGATAACTGGTAATAAAACATGTAAAACTCATATCTACGGTTATTCTAAAGCACAAATAATAATCAAGAAGAAATTACATACTTTTGTCGTGCGTCTTTGGCAAGGTATAATCTCGAAGATACCCAGTTTTTCGCCTATATCACCAGTTCAATTTTCCATGGTCTTTTCCCAATATCTTTTTTTAGGGTCGCGGAAAGAAAAGTTGTCGCTTACCACACGTTACTATTGATATAGTCGATTGTTTAAGTCAATATCGGCCCATTTGGCAGTACATGTTATTCATGCGCTGTACAAATGTGATAACTTTCAATCTGAAGAAATGGTATATCATGGCTACCGAGCAGCACACATATAGTCGATTCTTTCAGATAAGGTGGTGTGGTGCATAACAGTAGGACGTTAAACCCCATTTCTTTTCATTTCATTTCATTTCAGTCAATATGGGCCTAATGAATTTTTAGTTTCAAAACTAAATCACAGTAGCACCATTGGACAGTACATGTTATTCGTGCGACTTGCAAATATGACAAATTTCAATCCCAAGAAAGGTTATATTATGCTGAATTTATTTTCTCTTATCAAAAACTAGATTGGCCTGCTTTATTTGTCTCTTTTGTTATCTAAAAACAATTAAGTCATCTGTGTTTCACAGGTATATTGATGAAGAAGAAATTAATGAGGATGTTTTATCTCGTGATTACAAATATTCCCCCGTGGGTTGATAAAAGGTAATCTGTAATAATTGAAAAGTTTAAAGAGCAAAGACACGGAGATGCCTTTCATTACTCATGAAACAAAGTTACAACTGATTAATTTGTTAATCTACGTGCAATTCAGAAATCAGAAGCGGTGGAGATATATTGTGCTCTGAAAAATCAATTAATTAAGTCACGTTGATAACTTCCCAGGCACTTTTCGGATAACGCCGAGATCGAACCCTTGACCACCTGCTAGTTAGTAAGCCAGCTTTGTAACCACTGAGCCAGTTTCTACAGTGACCTATCGACTCTAGAACCAAGGACTTTCTTTGTTTATATAGGTGAAATACCGACGACTTAAAGCAGCTAAGTCTCTTACTTGGTATCATCCAAAATCTGCGACATTGAAAACCCGAATTATTTGTCAGTCTAAATCAACATTGGTGTTGTGATCTTACCGGGAGAAGATTGGCTTCTGATATCCAATATTTAAGACAAAATAAACATTTTACCATTGGTACACGAATCGTATACCATATTGCGTTTCAGTGTCATCTGTTAAGTGAATCGAAGAACGAAGCTAGACATATTATACAAGTCATGCCAAACCGTGACACCATATTCTTATCTTCGGAGCATGCGCAAAAAATACTGAGATTGAGACTTCTGGCGTTTTCATATATCTCTGCAACGCTTTGGAATTCATTGCCCCTAAAACTAAAGTCTGCTGAAACATTAACTTTATTTAAATCAAACCTAAAGACACATCTTTTCACACGTTATATTTAAAATAGGACATTATCATGTGCTGTAGTGTGGTTCGTGTGTGGTCAGCGCTTATAGCATTTCCCTATTGTGATGTTGATTTTAGCGCATTTTAAGACTCCTTATTATAATTTCGCCAAACATAACTGATTCGAAATTGGAGTAAAAACGGATACATTCATTATTATAATGCTTTGAAACCCATTTGTGTCAATTTCTATATCCCAAATATTAGGGATTAAGCTCCTTTAATATTTCCTAAATAGATAGATTTAATCTTCTAGCCGAGTTCCCAAACTTAACTATATATGTGAAAAACGAATGAAATATTTGATGAATTGATCGGTTTTGAAGCAAAGGGATAAAAAGAGCGGAGAGGGATTTTTAATGGCCCATTAATCATATTAACATAAGATTAGTTTACATCATAGTGAAGAGTCCTTTGTTTGTTGTCATGGAAAATGGTTAACTTTGATCTACTTGTATATGGAATAAAACATGGCCCAGTCCATGGAGGCGTTTATCTCTAGTTAATTAGTTCCCCCTTTCATGCTTTGTTTTGTTGCAGACAACATAAACCACGATGGCTATGTTTATTTTAAAGAGGGAATTTAAATCTGATTTGAATACATACCGCTAAATATATATCGCTAAATACACTATAGTTACTGATAGTAACGATTGAGACAAAAGTTGACATTCTAAACTGCAAATTCATCAAATATAGCATTTTTGAAACATGGTATTTTCTTATCCTTATTCCGGAGCCCAATCTCGCGAATGCTTTTTCGATTTACGTTGATATGTTTTAACAAAATGGTCTTAATACTTCAAGGTTATTTTTGGTAAAGGATATTACACTGTTTCATTACATTTTGTTTTACACTCTTAATTTATATTATAAATTGTATAACGTCTTCCCGGGTTTCGGCAAGAGTGCTGAACTCTGGCGGCAGACATCTTTTTGTCTACGATATCACCCAAGGTGGAAGTAGACGTTAAACCCAGATACGACGACGACAGACTTGACGCGTTTTACTTACCATCATATATATGTATTGTTATAAGTGGCCTACACACGATCAAAAATTTTGACAAAAACGTTGACGTAAAATTTTTTGACTTCAAATTTGATGAAATCAAATTCAGTAGATTCTTTTTGCGCAAACTGAGGGTTGCACAACCTGTTTTGAGTCGTGTGTGGCAACACGTCAAAATATTGCGCAACTTTACAATCGACGTCCGGACGTCTTCGCGTGCCTAACAACATGGTCCCAAAAAAAGACGAAAAAAAAGTTCCTATTGGAGGTCATTGACCGCTACTGACATCTCCCCGAACTTTGGAATTTCAAAAGCGATGATTACAGCGACAGAAATAAGAAATCAAAATCGTGGCGTATTTTGACATTAACACTCAACCCACCCCACCATTCTCTTTAATTCAGTCAATGAAGGCTACCAAACTTGTATCAATTTCAATAAAAAAAAGTATATATATGCATTCCACCGAAAATATAATAAATACATTTCAAGAGAGGATTAACTTTACTTTTCAGTATAGACATACGGAATTTTAATGCAAGGGTCAAGGCTGTGTGTTCGAAACCAAAAAAAATATAGTCCGGTTTTTTTTTACTTACTCACAAAGTACATTTAAGAAAATATTCAAGAATTAACACTATAATGTTGAATGGCCGCATGGTTAGCACATGTGCGCTGTATCGTAAGGTTTGTAATTGATTCAACTGGCGTGGTTTCGATTTCCCAGTTCTACGTGACAAGGAGTCAGATTGCTTGTCCAATTTCGTGTTATCTTTCCGGGTCCTCCGGTTTCCTCCCACCGCTAAAGACAATCTCTCATTTTAGATGCAGTTGGATTAAAAAGAGTTCTATCAAAATATATAAGCGGAAATCGTAGGTGGCATTCCATTTTATATTTTGCGATGGATTCCTGAAACTCTCAAATGGCGATCATATTATTGAACATATTTACGAAGTTCATCTGTGACATCAATAAATATTGATTCTATGCCGTTGATTAACCAACCTACAGTATTTGTATTGGTATATCATAACGGGAGAATCGTCTGTAATTAACAATAATTGTAGGTGTGGCTCTTTACTTTAATGATACCGTGGATGGAATGGTCAAGAATCTTGTAATTAGAATGACCTTCCATGACTTAAGGTTTTTATTTACACTCACAGGGATTCCTACTTATCAGACGGATAGGGTGGGGTCATTGAGTAAACTGGTGTGTTTTCGATTCTTCCCCCGGGATCCCCGGTTTCCTGTCACAGCAATACTAACAGGAACTAAACAGTCATATGTTGTTCAGTGACTAACATAGTTTGTGTCGAGTGGACGTTAAACCCCACTTTTAACTGTTTGCAAGATGACTGAACTTTAAGTTCACGCGCAGTATAGGCCATCGAGAGTTAATCAGTTAATTAATGTTTAATCAATAACATTTCAGGCCCGAAGAAGACCTACAATAGGAAGATTTAACTCTTGCATAATGTATGTTTAAAACAAGGTAAATCTATGATCTGTTTTGATGTTCCCATTGGAAGCATGTAGCCTATTACCTTATTTTTTTACTAATATTAATTTCAAGTTTTTATATTCTATATTGCATAGTTTTAAAAAATAAATAAATAAAAGTGTCGTCTGCGTAAAGTATAGCAGAAATTATGCAAGAGCTAAATCTGCCTATTGCAGGTCTGTCTTAAGGCCCAAAATGTTATCTAAATTATTACTTAGACAATAATTAACTTACCCAGACCATAATCAACTCTCGATATCATCACTAGCCTGCGATATTTACTCGATAAGAATCCAATCTGTCGTTCAATGCTCATTGATGATGATAATCGAGATTTTTTTTTTTTTTTTTATCGTACCGACTTTAGTTAGTAATGATGGTCAAGACTAGGCCTAAAATTAAATCACTAAATTCCCGATTCAGAGTGGATCAATTTGACTGAAATTTTCAGCAAATTCCCTTTACATTATCTAGTTTTTAACTATTTAGTGAGAACTACCAACTCTTTATCTAATATCACATAATATCATCTTTAAGTATTCCAAAGTTTAAATTATTATTATTTAAAATGTAAATTTAAAATTTACCAAGTTTCTGACGGATTTTTTCTTAAATTTCCAAATCTTCACCGCCGGAAGTCGTTTGTTTTATGGGATTACTGTTAAAAAACTCCAAGATACTCTGTCATATAAAAAACACGATTCCCTGTTGACTTAGTTGATTAGTGAATCGTTTAAACTGCCCGAGGATCAGTCCGCTCTATTTTAAACATGGCGAAATTGAATGACTTAATTTAGATCGAATCGGAATCCAATAGAGTAAATACTGGAGGCATGGCCGTTTACAATTGACCTCACTCCATTAATTTTTACGACATTCAAATGACCCTGGATGCGACAGTTATCGGTGTAAATAAAATATGATAAAATAAAATGGTGTTTAACGCCCTACGCTTCAACACCTGACAGTCGTCGGGGGAGACTTTAGTCCGGTAGCGGTGTTCACCAACTCATCGCCGAATGTCAACTGTCAGGGATTATTTTGCGTGCACACCAATGTGCACACGGCCATCGGACTTTTGCCCCAACCGAACCATTTGACGCCAGCCCCCCCCCCCCCTTACTTCCCCGTCCTGCATCACTCGTAAGGGGGGAACCACTCTAAAACCGGAACCTTCTGGTGAGTGGGTCAGCGCTCATTTACAATTGTATTTCTTTCGACTTTTACACTTCCCTGTATGCATACAACAACTACAGACCCACGGATCCATTATACTTTGTTGATTATTGCTCACAATGTCAGTGTCCTATGTGCACTGCCCGCCTGTCTTAATGGTTAATGTGTGATCCTGTCCTACTACCCTAACTATAATTATCGCTCTCGCGTGCTGAACTTGACTGGTAATTACAATGTAGTCAATAAAAAAAAACACACAACAAACAAAGAGAACAGACCTGAAAAAAACCAAAAGACTAAAATAAATAAACAAAAAAAAAAACAACAACAAACGAAACGAAAGTCTAATCAAAGCTTAATTGTACATGTACAAGATCTGACGTGATGGCTGACTCATATTGGATTAGAATCTAGTTCCAGTTTGAAGCGTTTAACACATTTACACAACACCGCTGATTTTATCATCCTTTAAAACAAGCAGAGACATGTGCAGACAGAGTCTGGTCATCGTACTGTTGGAAGTTGTGATTGGGTAACGAAATATCGTTTTATCTTCTACATTTGAGTTCTACGCAATTACAAATCCGTACACCGTTCCCGCTTTTGACCTATTAAGGCAATATATCGTATACATAACTTCCCGGTGTGTTTTCCCTTTGTCAGTGATTCAGGACAGCCGTCTAGTCGTTCGGGTGGGAAGAAAAGCCGAGATCCTGTGTACACATTGGCGTACACGTAAAAGATCACTTGGCGGTTGAAATTCAATATGAGAGTAGTCCATAGCGCCGCTGCCCGGGAAAAAATTACCTCGTAGCACAATGTATGGCATATGCCCGTCTTCATTAGCCCAGGTTACGTACAGAACAGTAGGACGGTAAACGCCATTTCGTTTCATTTCTTATACATGAATACCATTTCGTTCACTGTAGGTATGTTTAAATATAGCAATGGAAATCCCTTCACTTAAGAGTTTAAGTTAAAAGTAATATGGAGCGTTTTAATCACCCAATTCGTATCATGAAAAGGCCGTCTAGTTGTTCGGATGGTGCGGAAGCCGGAAAACGAGGCCCCGTGTACACGTTGAGGCGCACGTGAAATAACCCTTAGCAGTTGGAATTTGAATAAAAAAACATTAGCATTAGGCCGTAGCGGCACTGTTTGGGCAAAGGTTCCCCCATAGCACACTGTGAAGCTGAAGCCCCACTTAATTAAACCAGTGGGTGCAGAACAGTAGGAAGTTTAACCTCATTCCATTTCACTAATGCAAGAAATACCATGTTCATTTTTACGGTTCTTATGGAATTGAAAACCGATTTCAATGTAAACACATTAACAGAATTAACAACCACATAAAACTGTCGAAAATTGAGCCATTAAAGTTCACTGCCTATCAAGTTTGAGCAATTTCATTTTTTTCCTATTGCAGAGAAAAAGGTTTTAGGATAAATTGTCAATAATAATAAGTTACTGTTCATTGCAGGATCGCGTGTCTCCAGTCTCGATTGCTTTTTACATCAAGAATCTTTTCTGCTACCGTTAATCGGATGTTACGTGCCTGTACAAAACGAATTTAGCACCCACAGACGGAGCAGATGAGACTATACCTACGTTCAACACCCAAGTATTAAACTAGACGTCAATAAATGGGGTTTAACGTCCAGTTGAAATAAACTAGGTCATGTCGGGAGTAACACATGGTTCACTTTTATTTGAACAATTTTATTGTGCGTTGGGGTATTAAGCAGTGGGAGGAAACAGAGGGCCAGGAGATAAGCAACGAGGTTGGACACGTGACCCTTCTCCTTGTCACGTACAACCGCGAGATCGAAACCGAGCCAGTTGACTAAAAAACAGACCTTGCGACACAGCACGCATGTGCTAACCATTCGGCCATTCAACCCCCCGACTTTACACAATCACAAACAGAGATTTATTTGAAGGATAAATGATTTATTTATTACTTAACTCAGAAATCTGCAACCAAGTCCCTTTAAATTTTGGTGCCATTGAAAAATACAGTGTGTGATTATAACGGGACATGGAGTCTATTGAATGATCGAACCGTGTTTTAAATGACTAAAATTGGTATATTAAGATCGACAGAAGTTGTCAATATCTGAACTACGGTTAACAAACAACAGCTCGGGGCTACATTTATAGAGTGGCAATTTCTCACTTAATACATGCCAATATATTTATACATTGTAAAAAACAGTACTGTCATTTTACAAATCGATGTCTTATTTTAAATATATTTATTCATTCAACTAAAAACCGGGACCCACATTAGTCCAAGGCGTTGTCTACCTAACTGATAATTCGACGAAGAGTATGCATATGCCCGTCTTTATTGGCCCGGTTGGTTCGGAAAAGTAGGACGGTTCATTTCATTGTATTTAATTTTTAAACACCAGAACCTCCGGTGATTTAACTTTACAGTTACACCCTATAGATTCCTCTTGTTAATGTTGCAGAACAACCGGGCTGGTAAGGAAATTCATCTAGTCGTCCGGATGAGACGTAAACCGAGTCTCTTGTATACCATTGACACGTGTTACAGATACCCTTACCGTTGATTATGCACGACCCTCTTCATCATCCTTTTCGGCCGCCAAACCCCATTTTATTTCATTTCTCTAAAATCTTAACTAAAAGGACACATTAGTGAATAAGAAGTCACGGAACAATGCATTTGGTTATAGGGAGTTTTACACTCTTTGCACCAGCAAGTTATTTGATAAATAAAATAAATATAAAATCGATCAGTGCTGCACAACTTGTGTGCTCGATTTATCTATCTCTAGTGTATACAGGGCTTTATTTTGTCTTCCTTCTAAGAAACAGTGGTCTTTTTTATTGAAAACCATCGTCACTTATTACTGTTATTAGATTTTCATGTAATTTTAATGATTGACACCCAATTGTCGACAAATAATGAAGTGGAATATTTCAAATCAATGTCTATTCACATATATCGCATTATCACTCAAACTCGTTTTTCTTAAATTAATTGATAGTTCGACCAAATATCCGTTATTATATATTTCAGCATTAAATTTAACAAAAGCTTTCAAATATCTGTCACGCGTTCGGATTTAACCCATTTTATGATGTATGGACATTTTAGGCTCAAAATTGCACAATCGATTTAAGACTCAAAATTGCACAATCGATTTCAGACTCAAAGTTGCACAATCGATTTCAGACTCAAAATTTTGAACGACACCGCTATCGATACTAATTCCGTCATTTACATTTTTAAAATTACTGACGAAGGACACCTTGAGTCTGAAACGTTTATAAATAAATTCAACTTTAAAAACTAGTGGGAAGTCATATATATTTACTGGTTTGAGAGACTGCCAACCAACTTATTTTTACAAAACGCACCATTCTTGCAAAAAATGGACGATTTATGTCGTCTGAACACGGGTTGTATGCTTGGATAACGATAGTGTTGGAATCATTGTTAAAGAAAGGTATATCTATTGGCAACAAGGAGACTAGTCAATGAGGTCGATAGTCTAAAAACATGATCAACCAGCCCCAATTGGCTCGTTTGTTATTCGTTCCCTTGTCTTCAAAATTCAATTAAGAGCTTTCTGTCTTGATTAGATTGCGATTTAAGACTAAAAGCAAATCATATTAAATGTAATGTGATCATCGGTAATATTGTGGATGAAAAATAGACTACAGATCATCTACAGTCTATTGTCTGGTCTGAATGTAGAGACGAATTAAAGAAGCATTAGCACTTTAGAGCTATTTTTGCCAGTTGGTCAGAAAATAATGTTGGCTACTAAATGAATGGGGCTTAAAGCCCTTCTGTTTTGCACCAGCTTGGTCGGTGTCCAATTTAGATTTCAATCAAAACGTGCAACTAATGTTTATACGGAATACTCTTATTGCAAGGGATCGTTAACATTTTATATCTTGACGCGAAAATTTCGAGAAATATTCTCGGCGAAAAGCTTGATCTACTGAGTCAAAGCAGTCTGGACGTCACAATACGATACTTATTACCGGAAAGGAGAACAGCATAGGTTTGAAGTCCAAAGCGGTTAAGATACACGAGTGGCTTCCACAAATTAAAATATATTTACGTTGGGTTAAACCCGATTCCTTTTCTTTCAAATTGAATCGAATACATCTGTGTGTGTGTGTGTGTGTGTGTGTGTGTGTGAGAGAGAGATAGAGAGAGAGAGAGAGAGAGACAGAGAGAAGAGAAGAAGAAGAGAGGGAGAGAGAGAGAGAGAGAGAGAGAGAGAGGGATGGGGTTTAACGTTCCCTCGACACAAACTAGGTCATTTCGGGACTAACATATGGTTTAATTTTATTTCAATAAATATAAAATGAACGAAACTAGTAGCTTCTTGAGAGAAATCTGGGACGGCTACTCACCACTCATAGATTTCTAATTTTATTTCTATGATTCGCCTGCGTGTATGGGTCTTTAGCAGTGAGAGAAAACCGGAGGACCCGGAGAAAATCCACGAGGTTGGACAGGCGACCCTACTCCTTGCCACGTACAACCGAGGATTCGAAACAACATCAGTTGACTCAATGACTGGTTTAGTGATACAGCGCGCGTACGCTAACTATTCGGTATTTAGTTACCCGATTACAACTTACAACAGTAAGATGACCAGACAAGGCATTCAGCCATCCAATCTCCCTTAGTACATCTGACCACAGTAGCAGTAAGATGGCTATCATTATAGTAGCTGGTGATCTATTATATTATGATTGGTGATTAAAAGACTTACTGTCTGTTACTATCTAACTGACCCCGAGTCTTACACACAGAATCTGACAAATCCCCTTCTTATAGTAATACAACATGTTAGTTGATACCATCTTGACCTTCGGTTCATCTGGAATCCACACAATGGCGGTGTTTTCAAGTGTTAAACATATTATTATTAGAGAAATATGACCTTGAGTTCTTTCCAGGGGCCTGTTTTGGTAATTTGATTGGATAATATAATATTGATTTTAGGTGCTTAGCCAATCAAATTTAAAGTATCTACTAAAATCTTGATAATTTTATCTTTAGTGAAACTTTCGAGAAATAGGGCATTGCTATAATTTTGGTTGACATACGCTACATGACGTAAAACTCAAATTACGGCAGCCAGAACACTAGTATTCATGAAAGGGTAACCGAACCCATAAAATCTAGTTAATGACGCATTGTGTAAGATGTAGATACAGAGCTGGCCGTTCTTGCTATAATAGCTCAAAAATAAATAATGGAAAATGAATATTTGAAAATTTCATCCACATTACTTTATTCTTGGCAAAGTTATCAATGTTATGGGTTTTGAGAAAATGTGGCATTGGTTGTTTATTACCGTAACAACGGTTATTGGAGACTCAGTCTAGCTTGTCAATTTTCAAATGAAATCATTAAATTACCAAAAACGTTCTAATCTACTTCAAATCGGAAAGCGTTGATTATTAAATAGTAGTTGATACTAAAGACCTACAATTAACTCTTATAAAATAAAACCAAGTACGAACAAACTAAACCATTAGACACAATTCGAAGTCCTAAAAAAACGGTATAGGCAACATAGTGTACTCAGCATATGGACTGTTCGCCGTGTACAAAATACACGACTAACAGTGGTAACAGGTGTCCGGAAGAGTAAATGTCGAGTAGGGGATGCTATATTTGATACTCACTAAACCTATAATTGTATGGCAAATCATCATTATCAATGCGCCTGTTGTAAGGATTTAGTCATTCTGTTGTTCTTTTAGGCCAGTCTCGGGATAAATTCTGACTGTAAGCATAAAGCAACAAGCTAGCAAGGACCGGAGCACAATTGATTCCCAATGTCTTAACCAAATTCACTACGGAATTCTAACATTCTAGATGGTGCACATTTGGGCGTAACATGTAGAATATTCGAAAACGGTTTCTAAGCATGTTTGAATTTAAGTAACTATGCATATGTGTTGAAAATAAAGTCGATTGGTTCCTATAACAAATGAAAAGTTTTCCTCGTAGAGAAATTATTAGAAATATATATAGAGCATAATTAAACCTACCCATGGACGAATTAGCACTCTTGTTTTTACTTTACAATACGTAAGTGAAGTTCTGCGGGACCACAAAATGGACACATATTTTAAAATGATGTTTTATAAGAAAGCACGTTTAGTTAGCAATAAGCCTATCAATTAAGTCGCCGGAAATCAATCATGGCTTTTATATACAAGAACAATTATTGTTGCTTCTGCTACAATATCCGGGAACTTTATAGCATGGCGCTATAATTGCATGCTTATTCTCTTAGTAGTCTCTGATACACATTTGTCATGGGAAGTAAGATACTTGGGCTCGTTCCCTTAGAAAAGCTACACGACTTTGTATTTTGATCTTTTCGTGGCTCTTGAGTAAAGTGGTGGCTTGCTAGCCTGGGGGTCCTGGGTTCTATTTCGGTTTTGGCCGCGAAAGTCCGAGAGGTCCGGTAAACCGAGGTCCAGTGTAGAGGTAAAAGAACCCTTGACGTTTGAATTCAATTGCTGAGCGGGAAAAATTACTCCCGTGGCAAACTCCATAGGTGTAAGAAAGTCGGACGTTAAGCCCTATATCATTCCTTCATTCATCATTATGGACTTTATATAATCAACTGTGCGTTTGAAAGCCATGTCTTCTACACCACTAGGTATTATGAACTTCGAGTTTGAAAGCCATGTCTTCTACACCACTAGGTATTATGAACTTCCAGTTTGAAAGCCATGTCTTCTACACCACTAGGTATTATGAACTTCGAGTTTGAAAGCCATGTCTTCTACACCACTAGGTATTATGAACTTCGAGTTTGAAAGCCATGTCTTCTACACCACTAGGTATTATGAACTTCGAGTTTGAAAGCCATGTCTTCTACACCACAAGGTATTATGAACTTCGAGTTTGAAAGCCATGTCTTCTACACCACTAGGTATTATGAACTTCGAGTTTGAAAGCCATGTCTTCTACACCACTAGGTATTATGAATTTCGAGTTTGAAAGCCATGTCTTCTACACCACTAGGTATTATGAACTTCCAGTTTGAAAGCCATGTCTTCTACACCACTAGGTATTATGAACTTCGAGTTTGAAAGCCATGTCTTCTACACAACTAGGTATTATGAACTTCGAGTTTGAAAGCCATGTCTTCTACACCACTAGGTATTATGAACTTCGAGTTTGAAAGCCATGTCTTCTACACCACTAGGTATTATGAACTTCGAGTTTGAAAGCCATGTCTTCTACACCACTAGGTATTATGAACTTCGAGTTTGAAAGCCATGTCTTCTACACCACTAGGTATTATGAACTTCGAGTTTGAAAGCCATGTCTTCTACACCACTAAGTATTATGAATTTCGAGTTTGAAAGCCATGTCTTCTACACCACTAGGTATTATGAACTTCCAGTTTGAAAGCCATGTCTTCTACACCACTAGGTATTATGAACTTCGAGTTTGAAAGCCATGTTGTCTACACCACTAGGTATTTTGAACCTCGAGTTTGAAAGCCATGTCTTCTACACCACTAGGTATTATGAACTTCGAGTTTGAAAGCCATGTCTTCTACACGTATAGGTATTATGAACTTCGAGTTTGAAAGTCCTATACGACTGATAATAGTCGTGCAAGTATAACATTTTTTATTTGTTTTATGACGTAATATTGCTCGATATTTTTTGTTGTATTGTGAAGTCAGTTCAGAGAAACCACCAATTCAATTAAATGAATGCATTAGTTGTGATTTGAGGCAGTTAAGTGTCAAAATCGGACTCTCGTGCAAAATATTATTTAGCTTCAGTGAGACAGTTGCACAGACCATATTGCCCATGATGGATATTCGTTAGAACATATTTAGAAAATCTATAGAAATTCCGATAACTAGTGTGTAAAATTAAAAACCATCGCCCATGGCATTCCCGTGACCTGAACTAATAGCAGCAAAACCAATTCCACTAATTCACCAATTGCCCATTGGTGGAATATCTCTTTAGGCTTTCGGGTTCATCCATCGTGAAAGTGATTGATCTTCGACGATGGAAGGGTAATTTAGCTTATTGTCATCTCATTAATACGGAATCTATTATATTAGGGCTGCCCGAGGAATTAGCACTGGTCAAACTGTTAGTGATTAACTGGACAGTGGTCAAATGGTAACAAGAAATCATCTCCACCAATTGATAAACCTGCCGGACAATTATACCACAACGTTACCAGGAGCAGCACATTCATGTTGATTGTCAGGGTTTACATAAATGTGTTATCTTGATAACGTTAATTCGGGGATATGAATTCCGGAAGCAAGGGGACGATTTGGATGGATTAAAGCGTTTCCCTAAGCACTGTTTAAATACCCCGGCCTTGATATATCAAGCTGGATTATAAAATAAATACTTGTGTACGCAAATTAAAAGGTTAAATGGACGGTATATAGAGAACTATTTGAGGGTTGTTATACTCTCAGATCACCATATAGGAAATACGATGAAATGAAATGGGGTTTAATGTCCTACTGTATTGCACCGACTAGGCTAATGGCAAAATCTTATTTCGAATTATATGGCGGGTGTGGCGCCGGGCAGAGTAAGCTTACTCTTCCGAGCACCTGTTACCACTGTTTGTCGTGTATTTTGTACACGGTGAACAGTCCACTTGCTGGTTACACTATCTTTCCTATACCTCTTTTGTGGAGACTTCGAATTTTGTTTTAATGGATTGGAATGTTCGTACTTGGTTTTATTTTATTTATCGGTAAAGATTTTTTTGCGTGCATGCCAAACTGTACACAGGACCCCCACCATTTAATAGCAAACCAGAATAAACATGCTCTTCGATTACCGATAAGTATGTTACATTATTATAATAACAACTAATTTCGCAAAGTAATATTTTCATTTTCGTCAGAATATAATCGACAAAAATCAACAACAGCCAGAGGCGGACCCAGGAAATCTTGTTAGGGGGATTTTGAAAAAATCAGGGTGTCAGTGGTGATTTGTGGCGCATATTTATTTTTTATACTGTTTTTTTATCCGCCTCTGACAACAGCATGTTACATTATATATTATGTCAACGTTAATTTCATATTTTGTAACCGACAAAAAAGGCCCAGAGCTGCTGAACTGGATTTTCGTGCCCCGAAGTACGAAAAATTGATGAAAAAAATATAGTTAGCCTCATGGGTCGTTTCTGTTGCCAATAAAATAAATTAATTAATACAAGTACGTAATTAAATGACCAACGTTAAGTCACACAAATAATCATTTATATTGCAAACAAAGGACTGACCTCAGCGACCCCTGATCAGTTTAGCGTTATCAATATGGCTGCTATAACAGTAATAAACGTGAATATGTGCGTAGATCAATAGTTGATTATGATTGTAATGAAGTATTTGCGATATATTTGATTTTATAACATAATCGTTTCTTCCACAGTTATTCTATATATCCGTGACATACACAGAAAAATAGATTTATTCTCCCATAATGGCATTAAAGTCAATGTGGTGTAACTTTATGAGCGTTATTCGTATGTTCTTGTATGGCATGGCATTGCGTACGTAAATTCGATTGCTAAACCTGGACCTGTGACGGTAGAGTAAGATTAGAAATAGAGTAAGAAAGATATTTCCTGTTCTCTGGTAGCTATACAATATAATATCTGACGAGATACTTATAGAGAAGTTTAATTTAACGTACCCCTCGCTATATGGCTAGATCTAATTCTTATTAAGGTCAACTCAAGATTTCGTCAATGTAATGGCAGATTTCAGTCGTTCGGATGGGACGAATAACTAATGTCTCGTAAACACATTGGTGTGTACGTAAAAGAAACCTTGATATCGAATTCGTAGGGCATAGAGCCATTGTCTGGGCACCTGTCAAAACACACTTCGTGCTTATGTCTATCTGCAATATCCCATTCGGTGCAGATAGATAAGAAGTAAAACCCCGTTTCAATTTTTATAAAACGCTGGTTACGTGTCTCTTTAGCTTAGCGTGATTGACAAAGAGCGGAAAGAATAATATCAAAGATAGGGAGAGAGAGAAAAATGGCGGAGGTCGATGCGAGAAAAGATAAAGCAGAGCAGCTTACGTTAAGTCACCGTAACACCCTGATAATACAGAGACTGTATCTATAAATGCTCAAGTGACATTTATGTTGAATGATACGCGGTTCTTGAAGGATGAGAGTTGAGGTATTAGTCTGGACGCAGCAGATAAAAGTCACTCACCATCCGAGTATTTTCTACTTTATAATGACGACACGACGACATGGCCCGATTACCGCCACCGTGCATCCGCGGTTAGAAAACGGTATAGCTTTAGATTTGCATCAATACGTCTGCTGATATTGGACCTAACCCTAACTCTATCACACCTATAGCGTAGATCTACCTACCTAACGTATATATTTTTCAATCGATCGACGTTGGGATGTAATGGTTTCTGTTGTTTGTTTACTATATACAGGCCATACCCTCCACATCGCGTTTAAGATAGCAAGGTAGAAGGAAATAGAAGCAGGAGTAGACCATTACTCCACTCAACAGCCAGTCTCAAAATAAGTGCAGTGACTGCAGTTGGTCTCAGAATTATGCGTGGGTGACCAATTAGCTTCCCCAAAAGACCAGGGCCCGGTTCCTAGAAAATTCTTAAAGTAAGCACAAAGTCATACTTCACTTTTACTTACGTAAGAATCTTATAAAAAATACCGTCCCTAGAAAATTCTCAAGACCATTCTTACGTAAGCACAAGTCAAGTACAAGTCTAAGCACATTGTGACTGGTAAAGCTTACCATACACTAAGACTACGATGCTCTTTAACGTCTTAAAATAACTTTGGTATGCGAATTACGTCATAAATTTGTCGTCTGCTTCATTGTGGTTGGTTTTGGTTGACATGTCCCTGTATAGGCCTACATAATTATAAAATGTGCCAAAATATATTTTAAAAAAACGCAGACACATAGGCCTACAAACTAACTGAATAATTGTGAGAGCGCCTGATCAGCCTGTGTGTTTGTAGCCTATTGTTTACTAATTGGCAAATACATAAATTGGTTTCAGGGTAGGCCTATAAGGCCCTAGATGCAAAATTTTCTATAGCATTCTTAATTTCTTTTTGAGAAGAATTTTCCCTGTCTTGTAATTATTTCTTTGGTATCAAAAGGTGTCGGAAATGTCGTCGAATAACTCTACGGTCAGCCATCTTTTTGAAGCAGAAACAGACTTAAGGTTGGTAAGCAAGCCCTATACCTTGCTTGGGACTTGTGCTTAGACTGGCTATGTTTAAGAACGAAGTTGTGCTTAAGTTTTTTCTTGGAACGCATAATAACGTTATTGTGCTTACAATGAAGTCTACTTAAAATCGAAGCACAAGGCCGTTCTTAAGAATTTTCTGGGAACACAACATAAGGTAAGTTTACTTAAATGCAAAGTCGACTAAAATCTAAGCAAATGAACGTGCTTAAGAATTTTCTAGGAATCGGGCCCAGGAAATAGCATTTCAGAACTCTAGATTTAATAAATTTCCCTCGCCCAGGAAGCTCGCACCTGCAGTGCTCGACTCGTGGCTGCGTCACACCTATTAGGGGGCTGTGCTCAGCCGGTCTTTTCTTTATTTTACATAATTATGCTACGTTAAGTCGGAGAACCTTACTCACATTGTAATCTAAAGTCTAGTTCATCGCCGAACGTCTTAGGTGGAATTATTTTTTAATAAGCCCGTGTGCGTGTGTTTGGTACCGTAGAAGATCTTCTCGTGGCCTCCCCTTACTCCACTATCCCACTGGTATTTGTTTTGGCAGAATAGTGTTTAGATGCCGAGCCCACTATCCAGCCAGTTTAGTAGATGTTAGTAATAAATTAAACTAATATAAAATTAAATAAATAAAGAGAGTATAATAAAGTTATAGGATGGTTGGGCTTCCTTCGTGAGGACATTTTTGCTTAGCCATCCTACGTTGTATGAAAAATGTATTAGTTAAATAAATTAAAGGTAATAAAATAAAGTAAATTTAAATAAAAGTAAAGTGAGGATAAAGTAAAATGAATAAATTAAAATTTATTAGTTAAATAAATTAAAGGTAATAAATAAAAATAAAGTAAATTAAAGTAAAAGTAAAGTAAAGATAAAGTAAAATGAATAAATTAAAAATTAAAGTACGTAACTCCTCCACCTCTTCTCTTTTATAACTGCACATAATAATTTAAAATTTGATCCTTAAATTTGACGAATAATAAAGCAACAAGCAACTCCCCTTAAATGCTACAAAGTATCTGAATTGAACATTTTTTTGTATCCAGCACTTTCAAACATTTTATCTGTGTAGCGTCTGGGGAGGTTTCATATGCCATGGTAATGATGGCTTCTCAAGAGTTCATTAAGCCTTTTATTTGTAGGAAATGATGTAATTTGATCGTGTATTAAATACGCGGAATTAACAAAGACACCTCATTACGACCTTAATTAGATACCCGAGAACCTATTCTTCGAAACAAAAGTAGCATAAGGACAACAGGTGAATATACAAATTAATTTGGACAGTTTTGTTCTGTCTTAGTCGTTCCCAGTACGCTGTCACCATCAACATAAGCATGGCTTTTCATCATTTATTCATGTATAATGTTTGTATTAATGAAATCTGGAGTTGGTTTGTAATTTTTTTTAAAGTATTGTTTAAACAGAAAAGAGGAAATAATGACTTAAGAAATGACTTAAAATAAC
This sequence comes from Patella pellucida, assembly GCA_917208275.1. NCBI lineage: Eukaryota > Metazoa > Mollusca > Gastropoda > Patellidae > Patella > Patella pellucida. Next base: position 14,098,009 of record OU795038.1, read on the forward strand.
CTCTTTGATGTCGGAACTAATTAGCGTTTCCTGTTAGTCAATATCGTGGATTTATTTGTTTTAAAAAACGTAACAGTGGGCATATCACACAGGCAAACACACAAAAATAAATATGAGAGAGAGAGAGAGACTAGGACTAATACATGGTTCACTTTTATTTCAATAATACGCTTTCACGTAGGGGTCTATAGCAGTGGGGGGGGGGGAAATCGGAGAACCCGGAAAAATCCCACGATGTTGGACAGGAGACCCAACTCCTTGTCACGCACAACCATGGTATCGAAACCAAGGCAGTTGACTCAATGACAGACCTTATGATACAACATGCACATGCTAACCTTTCGCCCCCCCCCTTAGTGACCAGAGTGTGGTTACTAAGAAAACAAGGCGTTGCATAATATTTCGCGCCTTTTTTAAATTTTTTTATGTAAAATCAGAAAAAAAAGAAACGTGATCGCAATTACTGATGATTTAAGAGCGTGGAGTTGTTATATTCTTAGAGTGATGACGTTCCTACTAAATCCAATGATCATTAATTTTAAATGACATTAAAAATATTACTTTCAACGAAGCTAATTCAAGATTTGTAGCTCAGACTTCTAAATATTCCCTATGGATCTCGTTAAAAAAGAGACGTAAATCAGATATGTGGTTCTGTCGGACAAATTAAACGCTTCAACCGTAGGCACAGTTATGGTAAACTCCATAGTTATTGTGCGACACCTGTGAACCGGTAGGAATTCGAACAAGATAAAAAATTTAAAGGTAATGAAGTGCTGTTTAACATCCTACGTTTCTGCACCGACTAAGATAGAGACTAACCAATTTTATTTCAATAATTTGCTTGCACGTAGGTTTTGATTAGCAGTGGAAGAAAACCGGGGGACCGAGATAAAACCCACGAGGTTGGACAGGCGATCCTACTTCTCGTGACATGCAACCGGGGAATCGAAACCACGTCAGTGGACTCAATGACAACATTTATATTGTAAACAATCTTGAAAACGATAACAGAATCGAAACGTCGGGCTATATAAAAAAAATGGGACGCAATGGGGTTTAAAAGTTCTGCTTCCCCATTCCCACACAGGGCTAATAAAAACGAACATACGTCGTGTATAATGCGCAACAAGGGAGAGATTTTGTCCGGACAGCGTTGGTACCGCCTACTCTTTAACCAAATTCATTTGTCCAGGGTTCTTCTATGTGCACGCTAAACATGCACATTGGACCTAATCAGTAAAATAATTCCTATATATTTATATAGAGAGAAATGGGGTTTAACGTCCACTCGACACAAACTAGGTCACGTACAACGGGGGATTTTTCCCATATGATTTATTTCATCAAATATTATTCAGCGTCGGGTTTATTTTGAATAATATTGTTCGTTTAACGATGGCGTAAAAATCAATTTCATGTAAGCGAAATAAAAGACATCAAGGCTTCATACTAATGTTTTATACAATTTCTTTAAATCACCAAAACTATAATATGAAAGTAGAAAACCCCATTCTTTCCCAAGTTAATCCCATGAGCTAACTGTCGCCCTAAAACACCGTAAACAATGGATTTTAGATACGGCAGCAGAAAACGTGATGTGCGCATTAAATCGATTTTATAACGCGTATTTAGTTAGTCTTTATGTTTAATATTTATAACATCATATACTAATACATCCTGTAATTTTTTTATCAATTAAGATATGACAAATTATTCATTTAAAAAAAAAACGAAATAAAAAACCCCTCAACGCGTAAATGCGTAATATTAGACATTAAGGCCACGCCAAAGTGTATTTCTGTTTTTTGGGATGGGGTGGAAGGGGGGCGAATGGTTAGCCATACATACATTTGTAAAATTAGACTCGGTGTATTTCTTAGACAAGTCATTGACTCAACTGGCGTGGTTTAGATTCCCCGGCTGTACGTGGCAATGAGTAAGACCGTCTTGCCAACATCGTGGGTTTTCTGATTCTCCAGGTCCTCAGGTTTCCCCAATCTGCTAAAGATCGCTATGCACAAGAGAATAATGGAAATAAAATTGAACCATGTGTTAGTCCCGAAATGGTCTAGTCTTTGTCGAGTGGACGTTAAACCCCATTTCTCGCTCTCTCTCTCTTGCGCGCGCTTTTAGTTCAAAATTTTGAAATTTTGAAATCCAAAATTTCAAACAAGACATTTTTAACTGGATATGTTTTTTTTTATCGAATCCCCAAAGTACTGACAATTAAACTGATTGGTCTGGTTATGTTCATTGGCGGCCAACCTTTTTCCTGTAATGGGCCTAAGAAAGGTTTCGTTTACGTACACGCCAATGTGAACAGGTGATCTCTGTTTTTCGTACTATCCGAACGACTAGTCTCTCTATTTAGTGAGCCAGCGTCTTGCTAACTAAAGAGCCGCGGCTTCGATATTACAGAGAGAAAGAGAGAGAGAGAGAGAGAGAGAGAGAGAGAGAGAGAGAGAGAGAGAGAGAGAGGTGGGGTTCAACGTCCACTCGACGACACAAACTAGGTCATTTCGAGACTAACATATGGTTTAATTTTATTTAAATGATTCGCTTGCGCGTAGAAGTCTTTGGCAGTGGTAAGAAACCGGAGGACCCGGGGAAAACCCACGAGGTTGGAATGGCGACCTTACTCCTTGTCACGTTTACTAACTAAAGAACCGAGGCCTCGATATTATCAAGTATAGAAATTATTTATTTGATACAAGAATAAAGAATAAGCCGGCCTACTCATGAATATTGTCATGCCCTGAAAACTAAATTGGGACCTACATCTATAATTTTACATAATAAATATTTGTCACCCAGACGAATTCTAACTCGAATAACCAGTAATTACATTGACACAGCGCGTCTTACTATTTGTGGCTACATTTCTATTTGTGTACAATGGAGGTAGACCAACATTAATTTCCCCATTGACTTCAATGTTAATTCTGGCCTCTTTGCCCACCTCCAACATTTCCCCAATTTTCGTTGAGCTGAATGCTATTCACTATAGACAGAGGAACAAATGGCCATGTCTTTGCACTAAAATTTGTATGAGGTTGACCACCAAAATTTTGAGATACACAGACTTGAAGAGGCATACTAAAACATGTAACTAGTTGCCGTACATATCACCGTAGCCAACCTGATAATTCCGTTATCCTTCCGCCTCAAATTCATGAATAATTACCAAAACCTGACAGAAAATATTAATTTAATCCCTCTTCGTCCGTTCTAGACCAAAAAACCCAACAAAAATGGGCATCCAAAAGTTGAGAAAAGAGAGGCAGAGAAAATTGCCACAAATAGACGAACTACAATTCTACCGAGATGGGGAAATTTAATGGTGGTCTGCTTCCCGATGTATCCTGTCAAGTCGTTGAAAAGGATAACATTTAATGAACATGTATAACCGAGAGCAAATTTCGATCAACCAGTCATTTAAAATCAATAACTGTCAGTTTGCGCAATAATTGGTATCATTAAAAGACCATTCAGTGCTAGAATGTGGTCGCATAAAATATCTCTTAAAATACCACACTCTCTTTTCAGACTTCAACTATTTGTGTTCTTAAAATTGACAAGCGTTGCACGCAAACAAAGTTTTTTGTTCTTAGCCGAATGCTAAAACAAGACTTTTTTTTATAAATGCGCGATGTAAAACATGAAATAATAAGACGTAAATAAATAAGTATAATTACTTATATGTTTAAGGCAGCTAATAACATGGCTATTTTTTAAAAAAACGCAAGCTCTTTTACTTTTTCATTTTGAGTATAATTACTTCTATGTTTCAGGTAGTTTAAACACATGACATTTAAAAAAACCCGCAAACTCTTTTACTTTTTTATTTTGATTCATCAATCTTATCCAAGTCCGAAATGATCGTCTTCAGCTGTTGTTTATGCACGCACATGGCTAATTATACATAAGCCATACAGCTTCTACATAGGTAGAATAATAGTTGACAACGTACACATAGGTCATTTAGATATAAATGTATTAAAATATGGCAACATGAAGTTGGCCAGCACGATATGAATCCCGAATCCCGAATAACGTGCCAACTTCACGTTGCCTTAAAATAGTATCTAGCCTACTATCTGAATTTATGAATAATAGACATAATACATTTTGAACTAATAAAACTATTATTTGTTGTAAAAATTTGGGCATTTATAAAGTAATATACATTAAAGTAATATACATATACATAAAACAATAATTCCTAATTTGTAACCAAAAAATACCCCCCCCCCCAACCTTGATCAAGCGAAAATATAACTGTTTGCAACAAACTTAGTTGATGTTCGCTTAAAGACTGTACATTTCATCAAATATTGTGTGGGATTAATGAGACAAGATAATGCCTTTTTATATTCTATCTGGCGAGAAGAAGGCTGAGATGGAGATGATCAACAATTAATGACATGATGATAATGGAAGCGAATCCAAGGACAGGATATTTGTAACAGTAATTTGACAGGGGCCAGTATAATAGCTTGATTAATTGATTACGATTATAATTATATTTAATCAGGAGGATGCGATTTGCCGTCCGCTTCCCCCACAAGGCGATATTGCAGATAAGTCTGGTAAGTCTCAATAGGCTGTTGACTGATTATTACCTTACATTTTGCTTTAGTTTTTAGACTCTCTAAACATATATTATGCAAGAGCTAAATCAGTCTATTGCAGGTCTTTCTTTGGGCTTGAAATGTTTTCTAAAGTATTAATTAGACATTAATTAACTGATCCAGGCCTTAATCAACATAAGATTTCTACGATATTAAATAGATTAAAACGGTTCACCGATACTTTGATTTAATCAACATGGCGGAAACTAGACGTGCCGAGACTTATCTTCGATTAACCAAGACCGTGGTTGAAATCATTACACACGTCTGTCAAACCTTCAAAGGCCAATTTCTTCGCTTGCAATAGAATAATTGGAATGAAATTTTCAAATTATTCATTTTACATAATCCCCTTTCGAATGGCTAGTTCTTATCTATATATACACACCTTCACGGTGTTTTGTCTTTGATGTTCCATAAACGATACTAGAGATATCGTACCGAGGATTGGGTGATCAGAGGGTGATATGTGATATCATCCCTGGGACGATATCACATATCACCCTCTGATGACGTCATATTAAGCAAACACAGTAAAAATAAATTTTATTTAGTTATAAAGTTAAAAGTACAGTTAATAGGATTAGAATCATTTTCTGCAGATGTTTGTAGATAAAGCGGTTTTGAAAAATTTTCGGTCTCGTAATTCTTTCTGGTGTCTTCCTCGTCTTTTACGTTTTTGCCCTCATCACTCTTACTGACACCATTCTTACCTTTGCTTAGTGAAAAATATCCAAGTTTTTCTTACATTTAAGACGTAAATAAGACATCAATCCAATTACCAAACTGAATATTGAATTCATAGGGTATTTCTCGCCGTCCTTTTTTCTAACTTCAACCACGAAGTGTTTTAACCAAAAGTTTAAATCACTATTGTCCATGTGTTCAAGATCTTTAGTTATTTTCCTTTCTTCGTCATTATGTTGATTGTTTCGCCACATCAACCATGCTTAAAAAGCATTAAAAGCCCCTTTATTACGCCTTAGAATATATTTTGGTACAGCGTTATTTGCAACGTTTAAAACCGTTTCCTCTTTGACAACATGAAAACGTTTGTCATTTTCAGATCGATTTACCCCTACATCCGAAATATCGAAATACAGCGCTGGATTTCCAACATCCATATCGAAAAATATACTTCGTCTGAATCAGTCATTGACAGCATTTTATTTGTGAACTGGTCGATGTATGACTAAAATAACGCAGGTGTAATGGGCAGTGGTGGACAACAGTTCACTATTAGTATACTCATTCCAACAGTGACGTTGCCCTGCCCTTCATCATGCTAAAAACAACACGGGACGATATGGATGCGTTTATGTTGCTATATGGGGGTATGCTGACCACCCTGTCATTGAAGTGATGTCAATGTGTATGTCAAATAATACCCCACTAACCCTCGGTTCGATATTAGAAATAGCCCTCGACCTTCGGTCTCGGGCTATTTCTAATATCAACCTCGTAGTAGGGTATTATTTACTACCTAACATAATGACTCTTTAACTGTTGACTGTATTATATGATGTAGTATATATCAACACTGGAATTACATGTACATTGTATCTGCAAACGTAAAATTTCTACATTCCTATCTGATTTAAATACAAAGGTGATTTGTTTGTTATGGAACTCCTCGGTTGAGATGTGGTATCAGGTCTTCTATGGCTATTTTGTTTAGAAATTAAGCCGCGTTGTCTAATAGACAGGGTGGCAAGGAGTAGTAGCCTTTCCAAACTCGTTGGTTTCTCCGGGACCTCCGGTTTCCTCCCAATGCAAAGTACCCCTACGCGCAAGCGAATTATTGAAATAAGATGATAAACCATATGTTAGTCTCGAAATGACCTAGTTAAGTTAAACCCAATCTCTCTCCCCCCCCTCTCCCCTCCCTCTCTCTCTCTCTCTCTCTAATATAGACAGGAGTTGTGTAGAAAACAGATAATGAACACTTTCAATTATACATCCTTAATATAAATAATATATACCCTGGTGGACTGAAACTCGCATTATTTTGATTAATTACCCATTGTTTTGTCTTCTATGCGTTAGTTAGTCTATTGTATATCGGACACCCGGAACACAGTTCATTAATACTGACTGTTATATATGGATCGAAACAAACACAGAAAGCTAAGTCATCCATTTTGATTTGATTTTGAGAATCTTCGTGTGAGAATCTTCTCGGGGTTGACTAATTTTGATCGTCACGGTGGATTAAACATACGTTATGCAAGAGCTAAATCTTCCTATTGCAGGTCTGTCTTTAGACCTGAAATGTTATCTTAATTATCAATTAGACATTAATTAACTGATCCAGACCATAATCAACTCTCTATCTCATCACCAGCCTGCGATATTTGCTGGATTAGGATCTGATATGCTGCTCAACGCTCATACATGGTTAAATCAGATAATGGAGACTATGTTTTTTTTTGTCGTACCGACTTTAGTAATGATGATAAAGGCTAGGCCTAAAAATTCAATCTCTAAAGTCTGACATCAGAGTGGGGTTGAGGGTTCTTTACAGATCCCACTACAGAAATATATTATTAGAGTTCGGGTTGGGTTAGGTTTAGGTTTATTGATACCCATATTTATAGTATTTCTTATAGCGGCGGACTTTAGTGAACCCCTCTCAATATTTTAACGAGACGAAATGAGAGAGAGAGAGAGAGAGAGAGAGAATGGGATTTAACGTCCACTCGACACAAACTAGGTCATTCTGGGACTAACATAAGGTTTAATTTTATTTCAATAATCCGCTTTTGGGTCTTTAAAAGTGGGAAGAAACCGGAGGACCCGAAGAAATCCCACGAGGCTGGACAGGCAACCCTACTCCTTGTCACGTACAACCGGGGATTTGAAACCACGCCAGTTGACTCAATAACCCTCTTTATGATACAGCGCGCACGTGCTAATCATTCGGCCACCCAACCCCCTAGACGAAATGACATCTCATTGCACTCCAAATCGTATTTAAAAAAACGTAGCTAAGTACATTTTAAACAAGTTCTGTGCTTGCCATTATTTAGCTTTTTCACTGTTCAACCAGTTAGCCATTTGTATTGACTTCTTAGGCTGTTGTTAAATTCTGTACAGATAAAATCAACGAAACGAAAAATTCAGGTCAATGGCAATCAATTCATCGTCTATACTTTAATACAACCCACTTCCGCTTGTTCATCGGCCTTTTCCCGTCAATTCGTCTCCGCTTCATTTGTTTCCAGTGATTTCATTCCAATATTTGAAGGTAACCTGATTTTTTCCTAATTGGCGAATGTGTCAGCCTTGCATTTGTGCTTAGCGTAGCGTGGATATCGCAAATTGAATCGATCCTGTAATCAAAACATGGAAAGCTTGTTTTTGTTTTTAGAAAATTTTAATCAATTGAAGCTTTTAAAAGGTTTGAGTGAAAAACTCTGTGCAAAAATAAGAGATGATTGGAGTTTTCTAAGTCTGGAGATCTCGTTCTTTCAAAATTGTTTCGGCACGAGGACAAGCCTAAAGCTTTTAACGACTTTAATTAATAACAAAATGGTGTGCCTATTTTCGTCGCCGATATCCAAAAATAGATTTACATGATCCATATGGTGGTAATCTCTTTTGAAACAAACAACAAATAATGTAATTTATTCTGGATAATTAAGACTATAACAACCACCTTAACAATGACACAATCGCATGCTTTGATAGCTTGTATTTACCAACGTGTTTGAGGGTGAGGGAGAGGGGCGGATAGCCGAACGGTAAAGCACGTGTGCACTGTATCATTAAGCCTGTCATTGAGTCAACTGGCGTGGTTTCGAATCCCGGGGGTACCCGGCAAGGAGTTGGGCGCGCACGTGCTAACCACCCGTCCAAGATTCGAAGAAAAACAAATAATTTAATGTAAGTTCGCATAGCCAATGTGAAGAAGATCACAGCGAATAACATTTCAATTTGAAACGGCCTTATCAGACAACTCTAGATTATTAGTAATAGTTTCCCAACACTGCGAGAAATGCCATGGCGGGATAAAAGTAATGTAATAATACAATCAGAGATTGATAAGAAGGATTCCTGGTCAATGAAAACACTTGGTAACAGAGTTTATAAATGGCATTATTGTATTGATATTTGATTTGATAAAATTATTTAATTAAGATCCTCTTGTGGCCATATATATTCAAAAACAAATATCTAGTTATTGGGAGGGATGTGTCCCTGATCTGGTTTCCATTATCAACGGATATCTAGGTCTGGCCTTAAAGGGACATTCCCGAGCGGTAAGCAAATACATTTTTATTTGACTATATATGGTTAGCTAAGATAAGTCCATCGATAAAATGCAAACAAACGTTTGAGAGGGAAATTGTAAAGGATATGTTAGTCATGTGACATCAATCGTATGTGTGTTGACTTGTCCCTATACGATGACCATCGATCTACTTTTATCAGTAAAAATTGAAAATCAAATTAACAACAAATTGGGAGATGGTCATCATGTTATGACAACTAAACCATGATATTTTTTACAAGAAGATGAAAAGTGTATATTTTGTATTGAAAAAGGGAAATGCTGTCCAATGCAGCCCTAATATTCATGTATATTAATTATCATGCTGCATTCAATTTGTATTATTATAAATGTATTATATTGTACCTTTTAATTTTAACCTGGACTTATACGCGACGAACTCGAAACCAAATATAAACTAGCTTTTAGTGCACATAAATAAAGATGGAAAGAGATTTCTGATTTACTTTTTAAATTATCTAATCAACACCATGAAATGTTACACGTGTTTCTATCTCGATAGTTTTCTCCGGGTCCTCCGTTTTCCTCCAACTGCTAAAGATCCTTGCGTGCTAGCGAATTATTGAAATAAAATTAAACCATATGTTACTCCCGAAATGACCTAGTTTGTGTCGAGTGGACGTTAAACCCCACTTCTCGCTCTCTCTCTCCGTCTGTAGAAAAGTAGGACGTTAAACCCCATTTCATTCATTCATTCATTCATTGTGTCTCCAACATACAACCCGACTTCTTTATGCTAGTCGGAACATAAGAGTAGGAAGTTAAACCAATTTCATTTTATTTCTAACATACAAAAGTAGGCTACAAGAACGTTGACCTAGTTATACGACTTGAATCAAGATAAATTGACCGATAGGTTATCTTCCCTTGAACTGTGACGCTAAGCTTACTCTTATTTACCGGAAATCGTCTCGTTTCCACTTCCGAGGACCAGATAGGTTTTCCCCGCCATATATTTCTTACAAATGGATCTGAAAACAATCTGAGTTTGTTTAGTGATCAGTGTTCTGGAAATGGTAAAGTATTCATCAACATCAAGAGGATGTTTTTATCGTCCCTGGTATTTTATTTTAGCTTTTATATAATTAACTTGTTGTATGGCACCAATTACGTTGACTGCAATAAAGCTGACTGGCGCGAGCGGACGTTAAATATAAAAAACAGCCAGACAGTCATCAGTATCAATAACTTGAGAGACTAGACCACTTTGTTAGTCAAACATATTTTATTGACAAATATCAAGAGGACTGAGCACGGGTTTCAAAAACTTAGAAAAGCCCTTTCCAGACATACCAATAATAGACAAAATTTAATACAAACAAGATAGTTTAATATACAATAATAATACATAATAATAATTAAGTAAGTAATAAAAGTAAAATTAGATGAATTATATCTTAAAGCTCTATATAAAAATAAGTGAAGATGTGATTTGTTTTGTGGGAATGCATCGGATGTTCCATGTTGATGTGTTTTGTGGGATGACAGTCTGTCTCCATTGAAATAATTACATCTATAGATGAAGCTAGTGTTTGAGATATTACCCATATTGTGTTTTGTTGTCGACACAGTAAGCAAAACATAGAACTTAAATTCGGATGGGACGAAAACCGAGGTCCAAGGTACACATTGGCGTGCGCGTTAAAAATCCCTTGACAGTTAGCATGCGATAGTGTTTGAGATATTACCTATGTTGTGTTTAACTGTCGACACAGTAAGCAAAACATAGAAAACTTAAATTCGGATGGAACGAAAACCGAGGTCCAATATACACATAGGCGTGCACGTAAAAGATCCCTTGAAGTTAGAATTCGATATAAGAGTAGGCCGTAGTGCCGCAGTCCTGGAAAAATTTATCTTATAGCGTATGTCTGTCTTCATTGGCCCAGGACGTTCATTCCATTTCAAAACTTAAATTATTAAACATTGTTATCACTTATCTAACTAACACGTAGACTACATCAGATTAAGTGACTTCAATACGTATATCAATGAGTATCAAATTCCTTTAAATGTATCCCACCTCGGTTCATTTGGTTTCCCAACATAGCCAAAACAAAACCTACGCACAAGCGAACTAATGAAATAAAAATGAACCATATTTTAGTCCCGAAATGATTTAGTTTGTGTCGAGTGGACGTTAAACCCCATTTCTCGCTCTCTCTCCGTCTGTAGAAAAGTAGGACGTTAAACCACATATCAATAGACGTTAAGCCCCAGTTATCCTCTCTCCCCCCCTCTCTCTCTCTCTTTAGCGCCTTTACTGTAATCCGAAAGTGGAGGAACGTGCTCAAGCCACTGACTGAAGTTAATTGTCAAGCCGTTCGTTATCTGAATTTCTTACAGTGAGCTAACTGAATATTGATTTCATGGTTTTGATATTAAAAATTATATGCTGGTTTCCCTTTCAATCCTATGTAATCATTTTTATAACAATAATACTATTATCTATTACAACATGCCCATACAATAGTTGGGCGATTCGCAACAAACAAGAGATTTACGATTTGTGCCTACTCCTTGGTTTTAATTTCCTCTTCAAGACTATATGACAACTATAGGCGGATATTTCTCACCCCAAAAAGGATGTTAGCGTATTTCATGTTTCAGATTTAAACCTCGTTGATATTTGCAGAGATTAATATATAGTTTATTTGTGGTCTGTACTTGACGCAAACCTAATGATTTCTTCTCAAAAACACGTCTGGAATGTAGTCGTCGTTGGCTTAAGCGGCCTACACACAGACGATGTAAACTTATATGATGCAATATTTAGTGTACGCCAAACTTTCGCCATTTATACAATAATATGTTACTTCGCAGGTGGAATATTTATTAGTATCGGCAACAAGACGGTTGTCCGTCAATTTTATTAGTGACTACTTAGGCCCCATCAGGCTTTCCAATCAGTTAGTTGTATGGAGGCCTATAGGGGAAACTTATTGTGAGATACCCTACTCTTAGTCTCTGAACAATTATGTTGGATCACGTCTCCTATTGTACGATGATTATTACCATTGATGAGGTTAAAATGCCAAATACTTATTCAAGGTTTATATATATGCCCCCTCCCTTATACAGGTACTAGATCAGGCTTTGTAAATAAATTGATTTCGAAAGAATATCAGGGCCCTAACCATTTGTTATTAAGTACCCCAAAAATGATTACCATCCATTATTGTACTTTATTTATTATTTGTTTATATTTTATTGGCTGTAGTATGTTAAAATTAGTTGCAACCCTGCATGTTATGATGTCTGGACAAACTAGATACTTTATTAATTATGTTTTATGCTACAACGTACTGGTAATTTACAGAGTGTTTACAATTTTTCTAATTATTAATGATATAAATGTCTAACTACGGTTATAAAATTGCCTCTCTAAATATTCGGGGAATCAGAGAGAAATCAAAAAGACAAAAGTTATACACTTGGCTGTCGGATAAAAAATTTGACATAATCTTACTTCAGGAAACTCATAGCACTTTAAGTGACGAATTGCTTTGGAAAGACGAATGGGGTGGCGACATCCTCTTTGCTCACGGAAAAAGTAACTCCGCCGGCACCGCCATGCTTCTCCACAAAGGACTTAAAAATGTAGATCTTATTAAACATATAGGAGACCCTGTAGGATATTATAATATTTTACAGATTGATATTGAAAATAAACCTTTTATAATAATTAATACATACAGTCCCATTAGCGATAAGGAGCAGGAATTTTATTATAATAAGTTATATGATAAAATTAAAGAAGTTACTGATAACCATGAGGCAACAATAATTTTAGGGGGAGATTTTAATAACATATTTGACATAAGTTTAGATCGACTAGGTGGAAATTATCGCATAAAAAAGAAAGGGCAGGATATTATCTTTAAAATTATTAAAGATTTTAATTTAGTTGATATATTTAGAACTTTATATCCTAATACCAAACAGTTTACTTGGAAAAAAAAGTCTCCTCCGATACACAGTAGAATTGATTATTGGTTACCATCTCAAAGTTCTTTACATAATATTCAGGATACGAAAATAATCCCATGCTTTCTTAGTGATCACTCCGCAATACAGTTAGTCTTGAAAATATCAGATTTTAAACGTGGCCCAAACTTATGGATATTTAACGCATCTCTTGTCACTGATCAAAGTTACAAAAATTTAATAATAAATTCATTACCAAAGTGGAAAAACGAATATTTTGATTATCTCGACAAACAAGGTTTATGGGACTTTTTGAAATATAAAATTAAGGTATGTACAATTAAATACTGTAAACAAAAACAAAAAGTCAAACAATCACTAAAGCAATCCCTATTAATAGAATACGAACATCTAGAATCGAACCTAGAAGGAAGTAATCAAAACACCATTACACAGTTTGAACATGTTAAGGAAAGACTGGAAACCTTGTATAGACATGAAAGTGAAGGTGCTTTAATACGAGCTAAAATCAAGTACTACGTCGAAGGTGAAAAGAATACGAAATTTTTCCTAAATCTTGAAAAACAAAAACAGACTGCTATTACATTAAGTAAGTTGATTAACGTCTCTAATAATGAAATTATTGATAATCCTAATGAGGTAATGAGAGAAATCGAGAGGTTTTATAAACAACTGTATTCTGAGAAACCCACTAATAATAATGGTATTTCAAAATATATTAATAAATCAAATTTAACTGCATTTCTCGACGATTACGAGGCTGATTGTTTAGAGCATAGTTTGGATAATCAAGAGTGTAAGCGTGCAGTAGACTCTTTTAAATCTGGTTCTTCTCCGGGAAATGATGGGCTGACAGCGGAATTTTACTCGTGTTTTTGGCCTTCAATAAGTTCAGCTGTTCTTGACTCATTGAATGAGGGCTTTGAACGGGAATGCCTCTCGGTAAGCCAGCGTCAGTCTATTATAAAATTAATTCCTAAACCCAATAAGAATAAATTAGAACTAAGTAATTGGAGACCGATAACTTTAATTAATGTGGATGTAAAAATAGCCAGTAAAGTTCTTTGTATGAGATTGAAACCTTTTTTGGAAAAACTTATCAACCCAAGTCAAACCGCCTTCGTACCGGGACGACATATTTATGAAAATATAAGAACTTTAGATGATTGTTTTAGCCTGGCTCAGCAACGAAAAATTACAGGCTTCCTCTTGGCTATTGATTTCACTAAAGCATTCGACTCCATAGCACACTCATATATGTTCGAAGTTTTGCGCTATTTAGGGTTCAAGCAAAATTTCATTCGATGGATCAAAACATTGTACAAAAACATAAAATGTGCAGTTATAAATCAAGGCTACACAACAAGCTATTTCCCAATAGAGTGCGGTGTTAGACAGGGTGACCCGATGTCAACAAATTTGTTCAATTTAATCCTAGAAACCTTGTGTACATATATTAGAGATGATGGTAATATTTCAGGTATCACATTTGGTAATTCAACAATAAAAATTATCGCTTTCGCAGACGATGTCACATGTTTATTAAGGGACTACAAATCAGCACGACATTTAATAGAAGTTTTGAATCAATTTAAACTTATTTCAGGTTTATCGGTAAACCTTTCAAAAACCGAAGCATTTGATCTTAACTCGAAAATCCCCGACCTTGAACAGCAAATAAAAAAATTAGGTTTGACGCTATCTACCTCCTCAATTAAAATCCTAGGCATTCATTTTTCATTTGACACAAAAATCCGTAATAAGTTGAACTTTGAAAATAAACTTAATGAATTAAAAAACATATTGAATAATTGGAAATTACGAAATTTGACATTGATGGGTAAAATAGTTGTTATAAAAACATTTTGTCTCCCTTCACTTTCCCACCAACTACAGTCACTTTATGTTCCTAATTATATTGTCGATAAATTAAACAAACTTTTATACAATTTTCTGTGGGAGGGGCAAGATAAAATAAAAAGGGATGTGATTTGTAAGGACTACGCTCATGGCGGTTTAAAAATGGTAGACATTCATGAATATTTAACATGTAAATCCTTCTTTTGGATTAATAAGATATACACAGCCAATACAAGTCCATGGTTTAAAATATTTTCATCCTGTATCTCACCATATAACCCTTTACTTTTATCTGGAAGTAATTACAACCCTAAATATGTAAAATTTTGTATTAACTTTTATGAACAACTGTTCAAAAACTGGTATACTATATACAATTCAAAAATCGGAGATAGGGTCCCAATAACGAATCAAGTTGTGTATCTTAATAAAAATTTGAAATATAAAACAACCAGCGACACTTTACAATTCATGAGTAGAAATTTGATATTTACACAAGATTTCCTTAACTATCCAGCTAAGGCACTTAAACTCAGCGAAAAATTCCTTTTCGGGGGGTTAAAACTTGCAATACGTAAATTATGCAATGATCACAATTTAAAGATTGAAAATGAAATAATAGATACCACATGTGCGAGTAAAGATGATTATAAATTAAGAATATATACCGATATAATAAATAATTTGTATCGATTTTACAATGTTCACTCAGACACTTTAAAATCAAAGGATATTTACTCTAAAAGAATCAATGCAAATTATATTAGACCAACTGCTATATTACAGTGGGAAGAATATTTAGGTAGACAAATAGACGAGAAAACTACAAAATCCATATTTAACTTAAGTCATAATATTTGTACACATATAAAAGTCCGAAATTTCCAGTTTAAATATATACACAAAATAATATACACAAATAATCGATTACTGAAATTTGGAAAAGTGGCTTCGAGTCTATGTGGTTTCTGCCACAGCACACTGGAAACTGAAGAGCACCTTTTTATTCAATGTCCCTATTCTCAAAGCCTGTGGAATGCTCTTAATGACATCTTGATTAAAAATAGAATATACAATAACCTATCACCTTCTGTCATACATTTTGGATATTACAGTTTACATGAGGATACTAGCAAATTTGAAAACAAATCCCAATTAGAATTCATCAATTACATAATTCTTCTAACAAAATATTTCATCTTTAAATTAAAATGTATGGGTAAAACACCGACTCACGAACATTATATGGCTTACATTAGAAACAAAATTGAACTTGAACTATCAGCAAAACCTAACTTGAGTTGGCAATATGATGTATAGTAACTAGATGATGTATAGTAACTCTGATTCCTTGGTCAATCCCAGTACAGTGTACACTACTACATGTATAATATCATTTTGAAAATAATAATTTGCAAGTCCATTTATTGTATCCTTACCCTTATGTCAATGTATGTATTTGTAAATTGATGTGATGTATTACTAAGCCAATAAACTTATTTTTAAAAAAAAAAAAAAAAAAAAAAAAAAAAAAAAAAAAACTTTCGCCATGGACGGACCTACAGCCCCGGCCCTTGCATTATCTTTGGAGCCGGAAAAAGCAAAATCGTACCGGACAAAATGGTCTAAAAAGCTGGGCTTGTTCTAAAATTCCATATGTCTATACTGAAAAATAAAGTTAATCCTCTCTTGAAATGTATTTATTTTTTTCGGCGGAATTCATGTTTGGTAGCCTTCACTGGCTGAATTGAAGTGAATGGTAGGGGTGGGGCAAGTGTTTAATGTCAAAATACGCAACGCTTGTGATTTCTTATGTCTGTCGCTGTTGATTTTCCAAAGTGCGGGTAGCTGTTTGTAGCGATCAATGACCTCCAATATGAACTTTTTTTAGTCTTTTGTTTAGATCATACTGATGTGCACGCGAAGACGTCCGGATGGAGAATGAAAAGTTGCGCAATGTTTTGACGTGTTGTCACACACGACTCAAAAACAGTTTGTGCAACCCTCAGTTTGCGCAAAACAAATCCACTGAATTTGAATTCATCAAAATTTGATGTCAATCTTTTTTGGCGTCAATATCACCCACAGACGATCAGACGTGTGTAGGCCGCTTAAGGGAACGTGTATATTAAATCGTTGCGCCCAATGCAATAGTATATGGTGTAATTAATGTGACCCAAAATAGTGTCAAGTCTAAGGGAAGTGCTGAACTTTACAGACTGATTTTCGACGGAAACTGACGGCACTGCATTAAAGGTGCTTGAATATAAATTAGACCCTTTAACAAATTAAATGTATTGTATCTGTCATCGATTTAACCCGTGTTTTATGGACTCCTCAATGGAAATCTAATAGTCTATCGCGTGCGCTGTAGATAATAAGGTTTTTCATTGATGCAAGAAACCCTCACCCCATCGCTCTCTTCCTGTTCTTATAAACATTTCAGATTATAAAATGATAGCTGATTGTAATTCTTAGATAACAGGAAGCGATGTAGGCCTAAGTCATTTCGGGTTTTATCTCGATGTCGTCAATATAGGATCCGTTTACTCCAACATTGTGTAGTTCCATAAATCTAGTAATCTCACTTTAATTACAAAGGAAATAATTTCTGTTTAATCGAATAATCGTTAAACGATTAACCCATGTTCTATGATAAAGCTGTTCAATAAGATAGCTACAGCCTTGGTTAATAAGTCATAAATTAAGTAATATGTTAAATCAAAAAACTAGTAATCCATGTTTTATCATAAAGCTTTTATCTGTTCAACTAGAAAGCTACAGCCTCTGTTAAGCCATAAATTAAATAACCTGTTTAAATCATAAAACTGACAATCAATCTCTGTTTTACCGAAACGCTAGTAAATTATTAAATCATAAAACTAGTAATCTCCAATTGACCATAACGCTAGCAATATAAGTTTCTTCTTTGATCATGAAGCTAGTAATCTCTATTTGATCATGAAGCTAGTAATCTCTTTTTGATCATGAATCTAGTAACCTCTTTTTGATCATGAAGCTAGTAATCTCTATTAGATCATTAAGCTAGTAATCTCTATTAGATCATGAAGCTAGTAATCTCTATTTGATCATGAAGCTAGTAATCTCTATTTGATCATGAAGCTAGTAATCTCAATTTGATCATGAAGCTAGTAATCTCTATTTGATCATGAAGCTAGTAATCTCTATTTGATCATGAAGCTAGTAATCTCTATTAGATCATGAAGCTAGTAATCTCTATTTGATCATGAAGCTAGTAATCTCTATTTGATCATGAATCTAGTAATCTCTATTTGATCATAAACCTATTAATCTCTATTTGATCATAAAGCTAGTAATTTCTGTAGAATCATAAAGCTAGTAATCTATGTTAAATTATAAGGCCGGTAAACCAGTATTTTTAGTCTTATGCTGGAAATACTGTGTGTCTGGTAGCATTTCGTTGATCTTGAGGTTGTGTACAATGCCCACTTTCAAGCACAGTGGATGTTGTATGTCTCTGAAGGTAATCTTAAATACGAACTAAATCTTAGGAATTCCCATATTGGAGCCTATTATAAAGTAGTACATGTATAGTAGTCAGTGAAGAAAACCATACCAAACTTAACACTCAACACACTGAGTTTAAAATTCATTCGATGACTTTCCCAAAAAGTTTTTATTATAGGATACAAATGCAGAAATAAAATAAAGATGTGTGATTTCATTGGCATTTTTATGGGTCTCACTTCCAGTTTTTCCATGATAAAATTGTTATGTTATGATAATGTGTAATTTTATCCACCTTATTTATAATTATCCATGTCATTACTGTTTTATGCAATCGTTGACGCGGGAACCAATGTGTCACCTTGGTCTGTGATGGATCTAGACAGATTCTACGTTGACCACTTTATTCTAGAGCTTTTCGATGTGGGCCGTGGGGGATCAGTGAGTAAGACGTTGGCTAGCTAACCAGGAGGTCCCGTGTTCGATCACGAGAAAGATCATGCGTGGTTCCCCTTGTTAGTGGTGCAGGTCGGATGGCCGTTGCAAGGGACAGCTTATACTCGTGGGGATTGGCCGAAAAATCGTGTATATTAGCTTGCACGTAAAAGAATCCCTGGCGGTTGTAATTTGAAAAAAGAGTAGGCCGTAGTGCCGCTGTCCGGGCAAAATATCTCCCATAGCACACTGTATGGCGTATGTCCGTCTTCATTTGCCCAGCTGGTGCACAATAGTAGGAGATTAAACCCAATTTCATTTAATTTTCCGCTTTTCGAATAGCGGCGGCGATTGAGAAGAGCCTTCGTTAGCATCTGGGCTGCTGACGAGGAAAGTGTTGCTTAGTTGTTCGGGTGTGACGGCTAACCGAGGTCCAACCGTGCACAATATAAATTCCTAGTAGGTATCTGTTATCAGTTATCGCCCAGCGGTTTGTACATGCCGCCCGTCACAACCGCCAATAAAACGGCAAGTCTATGCCCTTAGACTGGGCAGTGGAGCTTTATCATTTAGAGCGGGGATGTTTAACTCATTTTGATTCAGGGGCTAAATTACCTAAAATTTTACATCACTTGCTTGATAAAGACGAGAGTATCATCGTCGAAACGTTGCATGTAAAAAAAACCCAGTAACTTTTAATCCTTAAATAGTGTTATTGAATTTTACATGATATCAAAAATATCAATATAACAAGAAAATTTTATTGATTTATTTGATTAAAATTGTTACATATTATAATGCGATACAATGCTTTGAAATGGACCAAATAAGCCATGTTTTACATTTAAACCCTTACCGAGGCCGGATCTGACCCGTGGACCACATGTTGACGCCCCTGATTTAGAGGCGGTTTAAGTCTTAACAAGGTTTCCGTAGGTCGACCAACAGAAGGATCATTACGTCACCGTCACCATGAACCAGCTCGTGTTCTTCCCTATATCTCTTCAACAGTTGGTTTATGGTGGTGCCAGTTAAACTTGGTAAATTTTGTCGAGGTAAATGTTATCAAGACCAATATAAATATAAAATATTGCTTGGATAAAATGAGACACCATAACTTATTGGAATGATGATGGTTTAATTTATTCGCCAGACGGTATTGATGCATACAAAGGACTGCACTACACGCAAAACAAACATAAAAAATCTACAAGATAAACCTGCGGACAAGACAGAAAATGGACATTGCAAACACTAAACAATTATCAAGTGAATGGATCCGGGGGCCAGCCGCAAGCGTCCACTGCGCTGTACAGTCCCGGGCCTGTTGTGGTACAATCTTCACTAAAATGATTTACAAGAAAGACGTAACAAAAAAATCGACCGATCTTGTCAGTGGTCGTCTCTTCAATGGCGATAGTCAGCCAGTTGACGTCAGGTGTTAGAACGTCAAATAATTTAAACAATAAGGGCTATAATCCGGACAGAAACTCGGAAAACGCTAAAATAATCGTCCTTAATTTCCCATGGAATTTTATATAGATGTTATTCAATCTCCCATATATAGACAAAACGTTTAATATAATTAAGATGTAGAGAGATAGGGTGCTAAAGTTGATATTGTCAGTAGAGATCACTTCCCAATGCCAATGAGGCGATTAGGATCGGCGCACCCATATATACATGTACAGTATAGGGTTAAACGATTCAACATTTCAGATTTTTTCCCAAAAAAACACCATAATAATATCATGTACTTGTATATAAATATAAAACAACATAACCATGGCGATGGAACTCTACACAAATGTCATAGTATATCGTGTAGCATTGTCCAAAGTGCGATGATCTTACCATA
Source organism: Patella pellucida (assembly GCA_917208275.1). NCBI lineage: Eukaryota > Metazoa > Mollusca > Gastropoda > Patellidae > Patella > Patella pellucida. Next base: position 14,118,527 of record OU795038.1, read on the forward strand.
ACTTAAAGATTGAAGTTACCAAGACTTGAGGGTCTGGCCCCCTATACCCCCCCCCCCTCTGGACACACGCCTGAGAGATATGATTTAGCCATAAGCCTAGCCCATAACCCGCCATACGAGCTAATACGTGCAGTCTATGGGGAAAATCTTTCGTAAACCACTTGAGTGTGTTCGGTATACTGTAGTAGATTGCAGACCGGCCTGTAGACTTTTGGTCCTGCACATACAAGATTTCACCCGTGTGTGTGAACTAGGCTTAACTTGTCTTATTTTTTCTGTTTGTACCGTATACAAGGTATATCATATTTATATACATGTTACAATTAGATTCCACCTATCACAAAATACACACCTCTGGCCTGCGGCTGTGGTTTCGAGCCATAGTGTGAGCGTATGTGACATGGGGATAGGGACGATTTCTCAATCTTCGTTGGTTTCCTCCGGGCACTCCGGTTTCCTCCTACTGCTAATGACCCCTACGCGCAAGCGAATTATTGAAATAAAATTAAACCATATGTTAGTCCCGAAATGACCTAGTTGTGTTGAGTGGACGTTAAACCCCATCTCTCTCTCTCTCTCTCTCTCTCTCTCTCTTTCTCTCTGTCTCTCTCTCTCACACAAAATACAACTTCGTCAATTATTTTATTAGAGATTATTTCAGACAGTAATTGAGTCAAACCATTCGAGTTGGTTATTACACCGACCATTTTAATACGCCTACAGTCAACGTGATGGAGTCTTCTGCTGACTATTCACAATTCTTGTAATGACATGAGGTTTCACGTCCTACTGTTCTGCTCCGATTGGGCCACTGAAGACAGGGCAAACCTTGTAAACGCTTACTGCGTCATCTTTTTATTTAAAAAAAACCCCCAGAAACAAATAGGTACAATTGTAGGAGTTTGTTTGAAGATGGTACACCATTGTTGGTTTGTGTCGAGTGGGCGTTACACCCCGCCTCCCCCTCTCTCTCCGTTTACATCGTCTGATTGTAAACGGATAATGGTGACGAAAATGCCGTTGTCGATGATGATAGTAATGATGGCAGCCGCCTAAACAGCATGGGGAATGGGGAATAATGTCCTACAGCCATCTGTACCGGGACACTGATGACCGGTTTAAATTGAAAACAAAGTCAGTCAATAAATGCGATCGATCGTTCGCAAATGTTTTGTGACAGGCGATTATTTGGGGTTTAATAAATTAAGGGAGTTTTCGTGTCTTTCGTGTCTTTGCGAGTTGCCTTCATGGGTTTCTTTATGATTTGCAAATGAAAAGTCTAGACGTCAATTAATTATCAAAGTCTTGGGGCTAATCTAGTGAGCTTAAAAAGCTATGAAACATATTAGCTAACATCCAATAGTTACAGTTTATCTCTATCTTAATTAAATAGTATTTATAAAATCACGGCTTTCACAAGAATGGGAATATCCACGTCGTTTTCTGGTCTCTGAGATCCCGCATTATCAGAATTAACAATTATCGAAATACGTCTGTTTACAACACGGATGTTTAAAACCCGTTCATCCATTTGTAACGCGGGCCTGTCCAGCCTCGTGGACTTTCTCCGGTTCCTCCGGTTTTCTCCCATTGCTAAAGACCAATTTGAGCAAGCGAATTATTGAAATAAAATTAAAGCATATGTTAGTCCCGAAATGACCTAGTTTGTGTCGAGTGGACGTTTAACCCTGTCCTCCCCCCTCTCTCATCTGTATCGCGTAATGTCTAAAAGGTTTGTGCGATAGTTGTGTGATTGTGGTGGCGATGGACAGTTGTATACCCATAGACTGGTTACAGAGGAGGAGGAGGTGGGGCTCGATTGTCATTCCAGGACGTCCCGAATGGATTGAATTACAATCGAGTGTCTTGGAAATCGGCCCTGTTAGTCCTAACAACGGGGTTACAGAGGAGGAGGAGGTGGGGCTCGACTGTCATTCCAGGACGTCCCGAATTGATTGAATTACAATCGAGTGTCCTGGAAATCAGTCCTGTCAGTCCTAAAAACGGAGATGGTATGAGTAGAGTCGTGGATGTTTCAGTTGTCATGGTTATTCTCTTTCTGTGACTAACCGGGAGATAAATCCGTAAGAAACCGGTGCCCAGCTCATACTTGGTTTAACAAGCACACTAATGACATTATGGACCCCCGCACCTACTGCCCTAAATAAAGGAGGGTTGGGTGGACGAATCGTTAGCACTTGTGCTCTGTATCATGTCTTGCATAGAGTCGAGTGGCGTGGTTTCGATGCCCCGGATTGACGTGACAAGGAGTAGGGTAGCCTATGGGTTTTCTCCGGGTCATCCGGTTTCCTCCCACTACTAACGGCCATTACGCGAGTTATTGAAATAAAGTGAACCATGTGTTAGTCCCGAAATTACTTAATTACTTAACATATGCATCATTTTTATTTCAATAATTCGCTTGCGCATAGAGGTCTTTAGCAGTGGGAGGAAACCGATATAAAACGGGAAATGATCTTAAGTTAGTAACACTTAAAATCTTCACTAAAACATTTTGACTGCCATTATTTATTCAGATTGAATCAAGATTAGAAAATATCTACGTTTCCATTTTCATTTTTATTTCTACAAATTTCAGTACATTTGAACGTTGATTAAAGCGTGGAAATTTGACATTTTGAGAAATGGCGCCCACAAACTGTAATAAAACTGAGAGAAAAAACCTTTTTACTGCCTCATATAATTAATGATGATTTTAAATGTCACAAACTATATTGTTGTGGTTGGTGGGACTAAAATGTCATCAAAGAACTGCGTCTGTTTTGTGTGGGTGAAACGTCATAGGGGTATTGAATCACGAAAAGGTAACGAGGCTTTGCGTTCAAATGTAATTAAGAAATGGTGAGTACATCTATACCAACAGAACTGACAGTAAATATTCAAGATGAAAAGCTTGTCGTTCCTGCTACAATAGTTCAAAAATAATTAATGAAAAATGAATTTATTGAAAATTACTGTCAAATTACTTAATTCTCGGGGATTTAAGAGTTTAAAGTTTTGACAACATATAGCGAGAGGGAGAGAGAAATGGGGTTTAACGTCCACTCGACATAAACTAGGTCATTTTGGGACTAACGCATGGTTTTCAATCTTTATTTCAGGGTTCTTTACCAGTGGGAGGAAACCGGAGGGCCCGGAGGAAACCCACGGGGTTGAGAAGGCGCACCTATCTCCATGTCACATACGCTCACACTAGGGCTCGAAACCACAGCCGCAAGCCAGAGATCACTCGGCCAGCTAGAGGTCATAGCGCGGCATTCTAGGCCGCTAGGCCATGCCAACCCCCAACTACATATAGCGTAAATAGTCTCTATTGTCAAATACATTTTAAATGTCTAACTGATATATGCACACAATGTCTAATCCACTCCATAGCCCAGCCATCTAATGGTCTACAGAGTTGATTATAGGCTTGACATGTATCTAAATAATAATTTATCTAACATTAGAAGCTAGAAAAGGACCAGTAACAGTGATATTAATCTCTTGCATGATGCCCCTTAAAGTAGTTTATAAAGAAAGGAAATAACGTCCTACTGTTCTGCTCCGACTGGGCTACTGACGACGGGTATACGCGATACGGTGTGCTATGAGAGAAATTTTGCTCTGACAGTGGCATTACGGCCTCCTCTTATATCAAATTCCAACTGCCAAGTTATCTTAAACGTGCACACCAATGTGGATACGGGACCTCTGGATTTCGTCCAATTAAAACGACTACACTTTGTCTCTGGCATGCAACACCTGCATTTATTTTTTAACACCTACCACATACACGCATTTGTTGAATTCTAAAATATGTCTTCTTTTCCATGACGCTTTTGGCATGAACTTTTAAATGAATGACTTAAGACTATACCAGCGTGGTTAAAGAACAGTAGCTGTATTATAACGACTGTCGTTGAGTCAAGTGGCGTGGTTTCGATTCTTCGGTTGTACGTGACAAGAAGTAAGGTCGCCTCGTCTGTCCAATTTTCCTCCCATCCAAACGACTAGACATCAGTTCTTGTCAGGCCCTCCGTCCTGCATCACTGACAAGGGAGAACTAAGCCGGAAAATCTCGATTAACTTCTCGGCCAATGCAGGGATCGAACACCTGACCGCTATGCTAGCGAGTCAGCGTCCTACACACTTGGCCAACGCGAGCACCCTCTTTTATTTGTAAGTGCTATTAGCTGAATATTAAGGTTAACATAAAGAACACAATCTAAATCCTTTTTTATGAGTTGTATGGCGGAATAGATTTATTTATGTTTTCAATGTGTAAATTAATACACGAAAAATGATTATCCGCCTTAAGAGTTTTATGACTGAATATGAACATATTAAGATTTATTTATATTTTCAATATGCAAAAAAACCCCCGACATTATCCGGTTTAGAATTAAAAGCATTGTGAAGTCAGATCAGCAATAAGCATTAAAGAAACTTATTAAAAGTTATAGGCCTAACGTGGTATTTTAACTATAGAAATATAAGGTCTAATGGCCAAAGTAATTATATCATTTTTACTGTATTTTTTTTTAATGGACTGCCGACAGACTTCGTTGACATTTTACAGAACAATAAAGAGGATTTAACATTGACAGTTGAGTTTTATTATTTGTTAATAGAAAGGATTAGGAACGTATTCTTAAAAGAATTGATATGTTTTGTCTTCCATCTTCCATTAAGTTCGGGTTTGACCAGAGAGAGAGAGAGAGAGAGAAGAGAGAGAGATAGAGAGGGAGGGAGAGAGAGAAACTAGGTAATTTCGGGCTTACCATGTGGTGTAATTTTAGTAGATTGTACAATAATTCGATTGCGCGTAGGGGTATTTAGCAGTGAGAGGAATCCGGAGGACCCAGAGAAAACCCACGAGGTTGGTCAGGCGACCCCACTCCTTGTCACGTTTTGATTACAGAGACAATCACAAAGAATATGTCTTGATGTGTATATTTTGCCAAAAGTTGAACATACATTATGCAAGAGCTAAATCTGCCTATTGCATGTCTTTTTTCAAACTCCTCGCAGTGTTTCGTGTGATTATAGACCTAATCCCACTAGTCCTGAAATATTATCTAAATTATTAATTAGACATCAATTAACTTGATTAAATTAAGAAATGGTTACTCGAGACCGTCTTTAGTAATGATGATCGAGGCTAGGTCAAAAACTCAATCGCTAAATTCTCGGTTCAAAGTGGATCAATTTGACTGAAATTTTCAGCAAATCCCCTTTATATTATCTATTTTTGTACTATAAAAGTGAGAACTGACAGCTCTTTAATCTCCCACCATATATTTTTAATGGGACGTACTTTATTTCTTAAAGAAAGAAACGCGTATTTATACGCTGAGGGGAAAGGGTTTGGCTTGAGTTAAGAGATAGAGAAATAGGGTTTAGCGTCCACTTGACACAAACTAGGTCATTTCGGGACTATCATGTTTCAATATTTCGCGTGCGCCTAGGGGTCTATAGCAGTGGGAGGAAACCGGAGGACCCAGAGAAAACCCACGAGGTTAGACAGGCGACCCTACTCCTTGCCACGTACAACCGGGGATTTGAAACCGCTTGAGTTAATAGCATTGTAATAGATTTAGCTTCGTTTTTGTTTTTTTTGTATAATAAATTCAGAAGAAGATAAATATTTTCTTTATAAAAGACAGTCGAGTATTATTAATTAACGAATTTCACTACAAAACTTTCCTATTTTTTTTGTTAAATAAAATTAGCATGCCTTAAAGAAGTACATGCCTATATATATATCAATGGTTCTCGGTCTTGAATTTTGCAAAATAAAATCATGGCAAGTCAAAGATGACATACAGCCGTCGACTAGTCATAGACACAAAGAATGACTCAAACTAAATAAAGACAAAACACAGCTGTAAATTAACCAGGCCCGTAGCCAGGGGGTGGCACGGAGGGGGGGGGGGACTGACCTCCCAATACTGAGTCTTGCCCCCCCCCCCCAATATCACAAGAAAATTGGCCTTTACCGCAAAATTCATGCAGATGCCCATGCTAGTTGGCCCTCCCGAAAACATCTTTGCCCCCCAAAAAACAACTTCCTGGCTACGGGCCTGAAATTAACCAGTTAATACTCAATTAGGATCATGCGGTTTTCTCATTTTCTTAGTATGCGCGGCACACTGGTTGAAAATTTTGGAAGACCAAATGGGACAATATTCATGATTCTTGTTTATACATTCCAGTTTGAATATTTTAGACATGAACGCAACATTCTATGGAGAATCAGGTGCCATTGACACTGGGGGTCGTAATGTACTTTCGGAAAGAATAAGTTGACATAATTACTTGCATTTTTTAAAAAAAATTGATGAAGCTCATCCGGTGACCTTTAAAAATGGCTTAAATTACGACATCAATATATGTATTTAGCAATTAGTATGATTAAAAATGATAATAGACTGCAAGTTATTTCGATTGTCATATACTTATTACCACCTTACTTGCATTTTTTAAAAAAAATGATGAAGCTTACTCTGTTAAATTACGTAATCAATATGTGTATTAAGCAATTAGTATGAATAAAAGTTGATAATTGACAGCAAGTTATATACTTATTACCACCTTAATTGCCATTGATTAGGATTGCAGAAGTTAAAAATTCATGAAATCGGTTCTATTTGTCGTTAATACGCCTTAAATGTGTTACCATATTTGAGTAAAATGGTCCAAAATGTGTTACTATATTTTAGTAAAGATACAAAAAATTGTAAAGAAACAAATGTTTTTTGTCAGTTCCAGCAAGTGAAAGCAACACGTGGTCGAAAAGGTTATCAAATTGGGGGGCAAGCACGCCTCTGTCACCCGGACGGCGATTAGACCGCTTATGCCTTCTTCTAAAAACCAATCCATATTCCTTAACCTTTAATAAATTTGTATCAATGGACGAGTTAGTGAGCTCATTTTATGACTAACATAAGATGCTAAAGGGTTAGGGTTAGTCTGCAATAAACTCATTTAGCTTTTTAATCGTGCTTCTTTCACCAAAATAAAATGAAAATATGTTTTCTGTACTAACTAAGCTAATAAAGGCGGGTATACGCCACACAATGCGCTATGATGGAAATTATGGCATATTTAGAATTCCAACTGTAAAGGTTTCTTTTCCGTGCACGTAAATGTGCACACGCGACTCCGGATGTCCGTCCCTCCCGAACGACTAAAGACTGTCCTTGTCAGCCCCCGCCCCCAAAGTTTTTATCAAATTATTAGAAAGAGTGTTGTTTATCAAATAGTATTGGAACTTTAATGTTTCAGGTAATTTAATGGATATCAGTGCGCTGTGTGGATTATATTTATTGTGGATTGATGCATTAGACAAGTATACAGAGAATATCATCTTAAGGTAAGTCTATTTTATTTATCAACAGCACAGATTTTTCTTCTTCGGAAACATATGTAAAATAATGCCCGTCTTGTTTTTTCGTGAAAGACACTTATTTAAATATTCAATATACTTCTGAAAAGTTTTTATTATTAAAGTTTGTGTTTTGAAATTTCAAACATAACATCTTTTACTTGATTTAAATGGATATTTATTTATCGAGACCTCCGGAGAACAGAAAATCGAAGTAGTGTGGTCTTAAATTTAGTTAAAACTACATTTTATTAAAAAATGCAACTAAATTTTAATCACAATTCAAACAATATATTAAATTACACAACACAAATTAATATCAGTCACCACACAAATTAATCTGAAACATATGCAATTTCAAAATATAAAATTATAAACAGTAAATTACCCACTGTTATATGCGATATAAGAACATACAAGCCTCAACCAACAACTGTATAAAATTGTATGTAACGATTAATTGATTAGGATTTATCAACACAAATTAAATGCGATTACTAATGATTACACGTTAACACCGATTGCATCAGATTGATTATTATGAATTGGTCACGGTTACATGCGTTTGCATATTATTAGAAGTTTACCACGATTACCAGGATTACATTGGATTACAACGTATTACAAGTAAACCACGATTACACGCAATCACATATTATTACAAGTTAGCCACGATTACACCTAATCACATATTATTACAAGTTAACGACGATTATAAGGGATTACAATTAATAACACGTTAACGACGATTATATGGGATTACAAATAATAATGCACGTTAACCACGACTACAAGTTAACAACAATTACACGCAATAACCAAATATTACACGTTAACCACAATTACATGGGATTACAGGCTAACCACGATTACATATTTGTACACAAGATTACAATTACAAATTTATCACGATTACGTAAGAATGTCAGTTACCACAATAGCATTTAACAGTTCACATTTTTGACTTTGACAGCCGGAACGTTTTAACCACAACCAAACAGTTACAATTATAGAAATATATGTTGATTTCAAAGAATCCGACCTGCTAGACAAAATCCTTTGGCATGATTGAATAATAAAATCAGACGTCGACATGACCATTATCATGTGTATTAAAGGTTCATTTCTAAAGGATTTTGGTCACTAGCATAAGAACACACCTGTAATCTTAAAGGGCACTGTTAGTGTGGTAGGCCCTTTTAAACACATTCCAAATACAGGCGGGTGTGGCGCGCCAGGTAGGGTAAGCTTACTCTTCCGGACACCTCCACTGTTTGTCGTGTATTTTGTACACGATGAACAGTCCATATGCTGATTACACTATTTTGCCAGTTTACACTATTTTGCCAGATTACACTATTTTGCCTATACCGTTTTTTAGGACTTCGAATGGGTTGTTTGATTGTTCGTACTTGGTTTTATTTTTTTTTAACACATAGAGCTTTGTAACGGTTAGCGCACAAAAGGGAAACATGAAGTAGACGGCGATAATAGATACACGATCGATTTTCAGTTCACTGATAATTTCCGTTGCTAAGTCGAAAAGATTTTATGTGAGACTGTGAGAGGATATCTGCTCTGAACGAACTATTCACAAAAAAACTTAAAATGTTTGTCACGGATCAATATATTATGCGATATTGGCTGACACACCTTGTCCTTCAATAGTTGTAGACTTCCATACTTGTCAATTTCCGACATTATGTATGACGATGCACATTTCCGTCACCCACTATGTGATCAAAATGAAATATCAAATGATCGGTTTCGACAGACATGGTACAAAAAGAAGATCGAAGATCAATATTTACTATCAATACTTATTTGAAGTTTGTACACTATCAAGCTATCTTTGAAGAACACAATTGAGTGGAATTCTCAGTGATCCGTCTACATTTAACACAAAACTTATTATGAATTACGATTAATTTTGAAACATTGATTAACTAATCCTATAGCTGGAGCAAGTTAATTTCAAAAGTGGAGAGACCCCCAAACAAATTGCAAAAGACACCAATGCAGTTGGGTTCAATCATATCAAATATTAGACAACATCATACGCAATCAAGGCGAAATAACGTAAGTAACATAATTTAATATGGCGGTCTCCAGGAAGCTTCCGAGAGCGTTATATATCTCGTAACCAGTTGGGTATCGATGGTGGGACAATCAATCGAATTTTTAAAACAATCTTACAATACATAGTGGTTATAGAGTCGAAATATTCCGGAAATAACATATATGACCAAAAGCATAATAAGAAGAAAAATGTATTTTGCCAAAGATGCCAATTTTTGCAAAAAAATGTAATAGCGTCCATATAGAACAAGTCACTAGCTCGCAAGATATATATGACTTTTACTGTCTTTTATATGCCTTTTGGTGTATCTGAATTTAAAAATGAATTTTTTAAATTCCAACATGGCACAAATTCAAAATGGCAGCAAAAATGGAACCTAAAATAAATCAGTGTTGGATATGACTTGTAACATGTTCATGTGGTTTTCAATGTCATTTGTTTGATTTTTTAAATTAATCGTCAATTTCTTCCTTTGGGTATGGCTTGTAATATGTCTTATATAAGGTTTTTGATGTTACTGGGCGAAATTCAAAATGGCAGCAAATAAGAACTAAAAATACATCGGCGTTGGATATGACTTGTAACATGTTCATATGTTTTTTATTTGATTGATTTTTTTATTAATTGTAATAAGTCTTATATAAGGTTTTTGAGGTTACTGGGTTCAATTCCGACTCCAAAAAACTGACATAGAATAGCCTACCCCAGATGACGAAAATTTAGAACCACAATATAATCCACAATGGCGATTTCTTCCACTTTTATTTAAGTTTAATTTTCTTCATATGCTCTGTCTTTGCACCGTGATTAAAAATCGGTTTCGCTATATTAAGTTAAAAACTTGCGCCCTGATAGGTTAGGCGGTCCGTGTTTACAGCCCTTGTGGTGTCAATTCCAGGGATGAGCTGAAAACAAGTTTGGTAGTTTCGGAGTCCTTAAAATAAAAAAGTAATGTTCTTGCGTAGTATGGGATCCTCCTTGAGTCAGGAATTTACTTTGTTTTTGGTGAATTACGATTACCTCAAGTTAATTGTGTGCACAAACTAGACACTTCAGGATTTACTCTTGATAGCACCATTTACAGTCAGTTTTTCAAAATGCCGCGCCCGGTTGTATAGCCCCCTCCCTTAAAATCCACCATTTTAATTGCCATTTTAAATTGCTGAAATATTGTATTTTTGAAATTTATCGTAAAATTCACTAGTATATACTAGTTAATTTGGTGATGACATGAGTCAACCATGCCAATTAATTTGAGCATTAATTGCCCAGTCTTAATACAATTTTGGCGCTTTTCCCTTTTGACACTACAGCCCCTTTAAGAAATTTGTGTTGACTATCTTGCCTCGCGTTTTCCCACTGAACGATATCTCGTCTTGTTTAGTACAAGTCGAAGCCATCCCGGTGGATTTGTGAAGAAAAACAAGGAATTGTATAAAAAAAAACAAAAAAAACGATGAAAGGCTCCAACCAAGCAATTCGACCAATCTGGGTGTAAAACTACAATGTGATTATCTTTTAAATATCGTTGGGGGTGGAATAACAATGTCAGCTTTCATTTAGCGAAATGGGATTATTGTCAATATCTATTTAGGAAAGCATTTGTTATAACCGACTGCATGCTATTGTTAATAATCTGATGAATACATATCTAAAGTTATCATGACTTTTATAATTATTATCCGTTAAGATAAAAATATAATAAGATGGATTTTCTTCTGATGGACATTATTGATGATCTGTGCCAACAATGAGCCCATACAAAATCATTAATCATTTCATAGAGAGACACTATGAAACATTAAAAAAACAGAAGAAAATGTAAATTCTTCCTTAAAATAATGATTTATCTGTTGGTGTTGGAATAAACAGAAACAACCAATAAGAAAACAAACCCAAACCCTTTACACAAGAACAGAATAATAATCTATTTAGCACTACTACTGTTGTGTGGTATAAAGATAATTTGTATAGATGGTGATATGTTATTTGATAAGGTTATGTCGCGATGACATCAGCATCAGCCCACGTCTTGTTACAATAATGTTTGGATAAAGAATGCTGCCAATCTTGTCAGAGTTCTGTTTATGTTATTTTGGGACCAATGGGGTACTCATATCTTATATTGATCAATAAGACCCCCCGCGGCAGACTTATATTGGTAATATTCTACCAGGAGTTTATTTTAGCTAATAACTTTTTGCAACAACCCCTTTTAAACAGGATGTTTAAGAGGATTTTTCTTACTTAAAGCTGCTGATCGCTTTTAGCATATTTCGTAAACTATATAATTGTCACGGATTAGTCCATGCTGAAATTGTTTGTGAAAAGTAGTAAACCAAACCAAGCCAAAACATCAACGGCAAATGGCCTCCAGGTTTAGATTCTCAGTCAACACCGGGATCGAACCCCGTCCACCTTGATAGTGAGAAACCCAAATTTATCTTTTTTTTGTTTTATTCTTCCCTTTTATTAAAAGCAAATAAAATAAAACCAAGCACGAACAATCCAAACCATTAGACAAAATTGAAGTCCTAAAAAGAAGCGTATGGGTAAAATAGTGTAATCAGCATATGGACTGTTCACCGTGTACAAAATACACGACAAACAGTGGTAATAGGTGCCCGGAAGAGGTAGCTGAAAAGGGACTTATTAACCAAAACTTCTCAATTACAAATAATATTGCATTTCAAATTATTTTGTCTAAAAAATATTTGTGTTCCTTCCAATATTATAGCCCGTTCAGACGCTGAAGTTGAACTGGTTTTAAAAAACCCGGGGATCGTTAAATCAGTTTAACTTAAGCGTCTGAACGCACATGCGGGGCAAATAAACCAGTTTAAAATCCCCAGCTCGCAAACCTGTCTTCGAGAAGGCCTTTTTTTAAAAAAAAACCCGGCTCAACCTTGCTTTGAGCACGCGCAGTACGCAGTAAGTTACATTCCTGTGAAAATATCGGGGTCAGGCAGTGCCAATGTTATCGAAAGCGTGCGAGGACCGAATAAAGAACATGACGCTACTCATGCGTCGTTCGTAAACTCTAACCTCCCACCGAAAGGGTCAGAATAGTTAATCTGATTTGGCTTAAAGTACGCGTGAACTAAACACGATGATGTCTTAAAAGCCCCAGGAATTTTGAACTGGTTTAATAATAAGCGTCTGAACGGGCTATTACATGTTTGTTTTGTAGTTGGGGAGGGACGTCAAGGTGATTTGTTTGTTGCAAACTAAATAAATTTCCTCGCAAAATAAAGTTTTTTTATTATCATTATTACAATAAATGGGATTCTGATTTTCTTTAAAAAATTCATTTATTGTTGGAATATTTTTTTTTATTCAACGGATGTCAACTGTACAAAGGCTTATTAATGACACTGCTATATATGTTCGCTTTTAACTTAAGCCTCCATTTTGCTTTTAACTTCTATTAATATAACTAAAAGCTTTTAATTAAATTATATTGGGTTGGTGAATTTCATACTTCATAAAACCTTTTTCTATTTTGCTTTCTTATATAATGGTTTCTATTCAAAACATCAGTAAAATTATATCCGCCCCCGGCAAGTTCCGTACCTTGATTTTCCTTTTTAAAGGACACTATGACTCGATAGTCTCTGTTAGCCAGAACTTATTTTTATGCGCTCCTTCGACGAACTAACCCGGAGCCCGTATTTCCTTTAGTAGTCTTGATTACACCAGCCTAAGCTGAAGTAATCTTGAAGACAACAGAAGTGGTAGTGACACTCGGCAAATCTCAGCAGATTTCATTACCCTTCATTTAACCTCGGCTGTATGACAGTAAGTGATATGTACCTACGCCCATACATTTGCGATGCGGCTACCTATTTACTTGAATAGAAAAACGTGCCGCTTTTACAAAAAAGTTTCAAATTACGTCTTTTGTAGAGTGTACATACCTATATTAGCAGATATATTGTGTCAAGGCTGCTGGTTTGATAAAATCCCCTGCAAATTCCCCGAACCCAATGCTAAACGTGATGCTTGTTGATATAAAAAAAAACCAAGTGCAAACAATCCAAACCATTAGACAAAATTCCAAGTCCTAAAAAAAAACAACAGTATAGGCAAAATAGTGTAATCGGGCAAAATAGTGTAATCAACATATGGACTGTTCACCGTTTACAAAATACACGACAAACAGTGGTAACAGGTATCCGGAAAAGTAAGCTTACCCTGCCTTGCGCGCCAAACCCACCACAGCTGCATCCAAACTATAATGCCTCGATCTACTTAAAAAATCAGAATAAAATGAACAAGCCCTCGCGTAACATATTAACTAAGACACAAACACTCCATAAGTTGGTGATATTGGAATGTTACTACTACTAATAAATGGAAAGTTAACAATTGGGTTCAATCATATCAAATATTAGACAACATCATACGCAATCAAGGCGAAATAACGTAAGTAACATAATTTAATATGGCGGTCTCCAGGAAGCTTCCGAGAGCGTTATATATCTCGTAACCAGTTGGGTATCGATGGTGGGACAATCAATCGAATTTTTAAAACAATCTTACAATACATAGTGGTTATAGAGTCGAAATATTCCGGAAATAACATATATGACCAAAAGCATAATAAGAAGAAAAATGTATTTTGCCAAAGATGCCAATTTTTGCAAAAAAATGTAATAGCGTCCATATAGAACAAGTCACTAGCTCGCAAGATATATATGACTTTTACTGTCTTTTATATGCCTTTTGGTGTATCTGAATTTAAAAATGAATTTTTTAAATTCCAACATGGCACAAATTCAAAATGGCAGCAAAAATGGAACCTAAAATAAATCAGTGTTGGATATGACTTGTAACATGTTCATGTGGTTTTCAATGTCATTTGTTTGATTTTTTAAATTAATCGTCAATTTCTTCCTTTGGGTATGGCTTGTAATATGTCTTATATAAGGTTTTTGATGTTACTGGGCGAAATTCAAAATGGCAGCAAATAAGAACTAAAAATACATCGGCGTTGGATATGACTTGTAACATGTTCATATGTTTTTTATTTGATTGATTTTTTTATTAATTGTAATAAGTCTTATATAAGGTTTTTGAGGTTACTGGGTTCAATTCCGACTCCAAAAAACTGACATAGAATAGCCTACCCCAGATGACGAAAATTTAGAACCACAATATAATCCACAATGGCGATTTCTTCCACTTTTATTTAAGTTTAATTTTCTTCATATGCTCTGTCTTTGCACCGTGATTAAAAATCGGTTTCGCTATATTAAGTTAAAAACTTGCGCCCTGATAGGTTAGGCGGTCCGTGTTTACAGCCCTTGTGGTGTCAATTCCAGGGATGAGCTGAAAACAAGTTTGGTAGTTTCGGAGTCCTTAAAATAAAAAAGTAATGTTCTTGCGTAGTATGGGATCCTCCTTGAGTCAGGAATTTACTTTGTTTTTGGTGAATTACGATTACCTCAAGTTAATTGTGTGCACAAACTAGACACTTCAGGATTTACTCTTGATAGCACCATTTACAGTCAGTTTTTCAAAATGCCGCGCCCGGTTGTATAGCCCCCTCCCTTAAAATCCACCATTTTAATTGCCATTTTAAATTGCTGAAATATTGTATTTTTGAAATTTATCGTAAAATTCACTAGTATATACTAGTTAATTTGGTGATGACATGAGTCAACCATGCCAATTAATTTGAGCATTAATTGCCCAGTCTTAATACAATTTTGGCGCTTTTCCCTTTTGACACTACAGCCCCTTTAAGAAATTTGTGTTGACTATCTTGCCTCGCGTTTTCCCACTGAACGATATCTCGTCTTGTTTAGTACAAGTCGAAGCCATCCCGGTGGATTTGTGAAGAAAAACAAGGAATTGTATAAAAAAAAACAAAAAAAACGATGAAAGGCTCCAACCAAGCAATTCGACCAATCTGGGTGTAAAACTACAATGTGATTATCTTTTAAATATCGTTGGGGGTGGAATAACAATGTCAGCTTTCATTTAGCGAAATGGGATTATTGTCAATATCTATTTAGGAAAGCATTTGTTATAACCGACTGCATGCTATTGTTAATAATCTGATGAATACATATCTAAAGTTATCATGACTTTTATAATTATTATCCGTTAAGATAAAAATATAATAAGATGGATTTTCTTCTGATGGACATTATTGATGATCTGTGCCAACAATGAGCCCATACAAAATCATTAATCATTTCATAGAGAGACACTATGAAACATTAAAAAAACAGAAGAAAATGTAAATTCTTCCTTAAAATAATGATTTATCTGTTGGTGTTGGAATAAACAGAAACAACCAATAAGAAAACAAACCCAAACCCTTTACACAAGAACAGAATAATAATCTATTTAGCACTACTACGGTTACAACTTCTACTACGGATATCACAACTACTACTACTACGATTACTACGGTTATTACTACTACACTACGATTATTACCACTACTACTACTAGTAATAATAATTATCTTACAGCCCCAAGAACATATTATAAAAGACGCCAGTATCTTCCAACTAATGGGACTATGTGATAAGACCTCAAAATTTTTATTAGGGGGCTAGGGATCTGGTAGAATATGGTACACGCCCAATATCTAGAGCACTGCGAGAGAGGGAGAGAGAAGGGAGGGGGGGGGGAAGATTTCTAGATACATACATACATATATATATATTTATTTAAGTAAATAAAGTACAAGTGCTTCTTTGTTTACGGTAGATAAATGCATAAATAAACTAAAAAACACGTCCAGGTAAAAAATTCTAGCACAACCGTAAAACTACATTACTTTATTTCACGGCAAACGATGACAAGATAAAAGGTATGCCGACACAAACTGATTTTAACACTGGTTTAATAACATTATAAAGTACTTTTCGTCCGTCTGGTTTTTATATGGTCGCAACATTTACATCGAAGATCCAAGCATTTAGATACCTAAAAGCCGGTCCTTGTGATAGATGAATTGAATTTTGCTTTGGTATATATACGATAGCGCGTGAAAATGGGATATCTCCTTTAAAGTAAAGACAAATTTGTCATAAATTGAAGAAGACATCATTATCAACTAACGGTGTCAATTATAAGCGATCCGATCGAATCTCAGAATAGAGCTCCCGGGGGCGATACAAAGCATTAACAGTTTTTGATTGGCCAATCAGTCAACGTCTTTTCTCGCTCTTGGCACGTGCTTTCTCATAATTCTGTACAGAGCTGGTGTAATTTAGTTTGGTATTTGTGAAAGTAATTGTTGCGGTATCGTGCGGTGTCGTGTCTGTGTTACCTGCGTGTAAAACGATATTAATGACAGACATGTAGAAGACCCCTGTTGTGTGGTATAAAGATAATTTGTATAGATGGCGATATGTTATTTGATAAGGTTATGTCGAGATGACATCAGCATCAGCCCACGTCGTGTTACAATAATGTTTGGATAAAGAATGCTGCCAATCTTGTCAGAGTTCTGTTTATGTTATTTTGGGACCAATGGCGTACTCATATCTTATATTGATCAATAAGACCCCCCGCGGCAGACTTACATATTGGTAATATTCTACCAGGAGTTTATTTTAGCTAATAACTTTTTGCAACAACCCCTTTTAAACAGGATGTTTAAGAGGATTTTTCTTACTTAAAGCTGCTGATCGCTTTTAGCATTTTTCGTAAACTATATAATTGTCACGGATTAGTCCATGCTGAAATAGTTTGTGAAAAGTAGTAAACCAAACAAAGCCAAAACATCAACGGCAAATGGCCTCCAGGTTTAGATTCTCAGTCAACACCGGGATCGAACCCCGTCCACCTTGATAGTGAGAAACCCAAATTTATCTTTTTTTTGTTTTATTCTTCCCTTTTATTCAAAGCAAGTAAAATAAAACCAAGCACGAACAATCCAAACCATTAGACAAAATTGAAGTCCTAAAAAGAAGCGTATGGGTAAAATAGTGTTAAAAGGCAAAATAGTGTAATCAGCATATGGACTGTTCACCGTGTACAAAATACACGACAAACAGTGGTAATAGGTGCCCGGAAGAGGTAGCTGAAAAGGGACTTATAAACCAAAACTTCTCAATTACAAATAATATTGCATTTCAAATTATTTTGTCTAAAAAATATTTGTGTTCCTTCCAATATTATAGCCCGTTCAGACGCTGAAGTTGAACTGGTTTTAAAAAACCCGGGGATCGTTAAATCAGTTTAACTTAAGCGTCTGAACGCACACGCGGGGCAAATAAACCAGTTTAAAATCCCCAGCTCGCGACCTGTCTTCGAGAAGGCCTTTTTTTTAAAAAATCCGACTCAACCTTGCTTTGAGCACGCGCAGTACGCAGTAAGTTACATTCCTGTGAAAACATCGGGGCCAGGCAGTGCCAATGTTATCGAAAGCGTGCGAGAACCGAATAAAGGACATGACGCTACCCATGCGTCGTTAACTCTAACCTCCCACCGAAGAGCTTAGAATAGTTAAACTGATTTGGCTTAAAGTACGTGTGAACGAAACACGATGATGTCTTAAAAGCCCCAGGAATTTTGAACTGGTTTAATAATAAGCGTCTGAACGGGCTATTACATGTATGTTTTGTAGTTGAGGAGGGACGTCAAGGTGATTTGTTTGTTGCAAACTAAATAAATTTCCTCGCAAAATAAAGTTTTTTTTATTATTATTATTACAATAAATGGGATTCTGATTTTCTTTAAAAAATTCCATTTATTGTTGGAATATATTTTTTTATTCAACGGATGTCAACTGTACAAAGGCTTATTAATGACACTGCTATTTATATTCGCTTTAAACTTAAGCCTCCATTTTGCTTTTAACTTCTATAAATATAACTAAAAGCTTTTAATTAAATTATATTGGGTTGGTGAATTTCATACTTCATAAAACCTTTTTCTATTTTGCTTTCTTATATCATGGTTTTTATTCAAAACATCAGTAAAATTATATCCGCCCCCGGCAAGTTCCGTACCTTGATTTTCCTTTTAAAAGGACACTATGACTCGATAGTCTCTGTTAGCCAGAACTTAATTTTATGCGCTCCTTCGACGAACTAACACGGAGCCCGTATTTCCTTTAGTAGTCTTGATTACACCAGCCTAAGCTGAAGTAATCTTGAAGACAACAGAAGTGGTAGTGATACTCGGCAAATCTCAGCAGATTTCATTACCCTTCATTTAAGGTAAGCATTCGTTTCCATCCACCGGAGCCTGATGTGATGACGTCACATGTGGATTCTGGGTAAGAATAAGGGTTAGGGTAAGGGTTGTGGCCTGCAGATTTCGTCAGAGTCTCGAGATGTAGACATGGCTAGCCCTAACCCTAACCCTGGGCTAACCCTAACCCCTATTCTTACCCAGAATCCACATGTGACGTAATCACATCAGGCTCCGGTGGATGGAATCAAATGCTTACCCAGAATTTCGACTCGGCTGTATGACAGTAAGTGATATGTACCTACGCCCATACATTTGCGATGCGGCTACCTATTTACTTGAATAGAAAAACGTGCCGCTTTTACAAAAAAGTTCCAAATTACGTCTTTTGTAGAGTGTACATACCGATATGAGCAGATATATTGTGTCAAGGCTGCTGGTTTGATAAAATCCCCTGCAAATTCCCCAAACCCAATGCTAAACGTGATGTTTGTTGATATAAAAAAAAACCAAGTGCGAACAATCCAAACCATTAGACAAAATTCCAAGTCCTCAAAAAAACCCCCAGTATAGGCAAAATAGTGTAATCAGGCAAAATAGTGTAATCACCGTTTACAAAATACACGACAAACATTGGTAACAGGTGTCTAGAAGCGTAAGCTTATCCTGCCTGGCGCACCAAACCCGCCACAGCTGCATCCAAACTTCAATGCCTCGATCTACTTAAAAAATCAGAATAAAATGAACAAGCCCTCGCGTAACATATTAACTAAGACACAAACACTCCATAAGTTGGTGATATTGGAATGTTACTACTAATAAATGGTAAGTTAACAATCGGAAAGTCAAAGTCATCACGTTTATCGTACAATACACTCTCCACAGAAATATCGATGGGGGCAGTCATTTTTCATTCAGAACTTTTAAAATAGTTCAAATATGGCGGAATTCGTCATAAAGCCGAGACTAGATGCATAGATTCTGTCGAGGTTTGCCGAGTGGTGGTAGTGAGTAGAATCGTGATGTTTGATGAAAAACAACGCAAATGTTTCAGCTGCCATGGTTGGTTGACATATTCTCATGCATTTGACTAAACCATTGTAGGCCTGAGCTAAAATCTTCACTTTCACTTTAGTGTCACTATATTTGGGATTGAGAGAATTCAATTCCGGAACTTTAATTGACTATATATTATGATGTTCGCCCTTCGATTCGAAGATGACCATTTGACATCGCATAAGCATTCGGCAAATCTCGATAGATTCCGGTACCCTCCGTAACCCTACATCTTGACTCGGCTGTATGACAGTAATTGATATGTACCTACGACCATACATTTGAGATGCGGCTAGTCGACTACCGATTTACTTTAACAGGAAAACGTGCCGCTTTTACAAAAAAGTCCCGAAATGGCGTCTTTTCTAGATATAATCTCTATGGGGGAAGCCTTTTTTTTAGTTTGTTAATATAATCCCCACGGGGGCAGACATTTTTTTATCCGCGTCCGTTTAAAGAGTTCCAAAATGGCGGAATTCCAAAGGTACCGGAATCTGTCGAGATTTGCCGAGTGATCGCATAAGCAGATGATGCTACTCAATGACCTGCGCGTAACTTGGATTATAGCGAGGGACACATGCGCAGAATCAACCCCACTCTCTCATCCAAGTACACCTGACTATATATATCCCTTGTCTATACCCCTTTGTTTATTATAAATGTCATCATAACAACAGCGATACTGTGGTACATTTTCATGATGACCCGGGCGTTGTTTGGTGTATTTGTCAATGTTTCATTGCCTGCCAACCTATTTTCATTTTTGTGTTTTTAATTAAAAAAATCATGATTGATACCACCATGGTTTTTATATAGTAATATATCCATGTACTTCCCAGGGACATAGGACGATATAATGTCAACATATATCATTATGTTTTAATAGGGTTATTGTGCCCTGTTTCTGCCTCACGGGCTGTGCTGTAACATGCGGTATAATGGAATACAATTTATTTCATAAGCAACATCAAAGAAGAATACAAATGAAAATAGGACGAATTGAACTTTAACATGAATAAACTAATTGGTTGTTAATTAGTGGTCTAATGAATCAATATCAGTAATCATCTGTGTGTTCAGCTGTCACAATACATAAACCATAATTATCACAGCCGATTATAAATGTATCATGCATCAAATTAAATAAAATGGGGGTTAATGTCCTACTGGGTTGCTCCTAAACTGGGCCAATTATATAGTGTGCTATATGGGAAATTTTGCCCGGGAAGCGGCGCTACAGCCTACTCTAATATCGAATTCAAACTGCCTAGGGGATCTTTTACGTGCACGCCAATTTGTACTCGGGACCTCGGCTCTTCGTCCGATCAAAATGACCAGACAGCCGTCTGCATCACTGACAAGGGAAAACCACGCCAATGCAGGGATCGAACACCCGACCTCCAGACTAGCGAGCCAGTGTCTAAACCACTTAGCCACGTGACCCCCCTATGCATCAAATGAAGACTATTTACACCACAATATTTCAAAGGGACTATCCCAATTTGAACAACATCGAAAATAGAAGTCCGTGTACATATGGAATTTAAGCGCCAAAATACAGCTGGTTTGTGTATTTACCTTGCCTCAAAATTTCAGTTCAAAGTAATTGAATCGTTTGGACGTGAACGTCAAAACAGTTTATCTGGATACGTAACCCTTTTAAGATTTCGGTTAATTTTTTTCCTTTGGTGACCTGGTAATCAATTGCCGTTCCTTAAGAGGTCTATAAAGTGCATGGCCGAATTAACGAAAGGTACATTTCGTCTACACGTTATTTTTATCAAGTAGCAGTCTGGTTTTATCCAGACATCGCAAAATACAGCTTGGGACACCGGTCTCTATTTCCAGATGAAGACTGACGGGTTTAACTTGTTTGAAAACGTATCACGCATATTGAGTTAGTTGCGAATTTTAAGGGCTTTTAAACCTAATCCGTTTTATAATCTAGATAGGCCCTTTAATATAAAAAAAACATCGGATTGAACATGCAACATAAAACATGTTATATTTATTTATCTCTCCAAGAGGAGAGAGGGGAGAGAAATGAGGTTTAGTGCCCACTCGACACTAACGAGGTCATTTCGGGAATAAAATATTATTTAATTTTATTTCAATAATTCACTTACGCGTTAGAGTCTTTAGTAGTGGGAGGAAACCAGATTACCCGGAGAAAACCCACGAGGTTGGAAAGCGACCCTACTCCTTAAAGGGCCAATCCCGATAGCTTTTTGGGGAATAAAACTGCTTAATTTTGTGTTAAAATCATTTAAAACCCATTATCTAAGGCCGATCAACTAACCCGATTTTTGTGATACGCTTGTAAATAACTTAAACCTGACAGTCTGCATCTGAAAATTGAGACCTTTGTATCATACAGTATCTGGATAAAACCAGACTTTTTTCTATAAAAATAATATGTAGGTAAAATTTACCTTTTGTTATCAAGTACAGTACATGGGTAATTCACTGTATAGACCTCTCAAGAAACGTAAATCGATTATAAGGTCACCAAATGAAAAAAAATGACCATCAATATTAAAAGGGTTACGTGTCCGGATAAGCAATTTTGGCGTTCACGTCCAAATGACTCAATATTTTGAGTTGAAATTTTGAGACAAGGTATATACACCATTCCCCTATATTTTGGCGTTTTATTTTCATACATTCTCAGAATTTTATTTTTGAGCCTCTGTATAATACGGGACTGTCCCTTTAAGGTACAACCGGGAATTCGAAACCACGCCTGTTGGTTCAATGACAGGCTTTATAATACAGCACGCACGTGCTAACCATTCGGCCATCCAACCCCACTTTTCCAAGAGGCATATCGAACATGGCGATAGATATGATGATATAACTTTATATGATAATCAGATATAATCCTTGAGACTTGAGAGACAGTCAGCAATTAATTTATGATATAATACTATAACACTCAGTATGGATACAATCACTTGGTTTATTATATTGCAACGTTTCAACAAGAATTTTACCAGTCGTTTTCGAGCAAATGATGAGGATGTTAACCCATCAAAACCTGATTAGGAATTAAAATGTCGGTCAACTAACTTAGTGTCTGTTCTCAAGCGGAGCTAATTGTAGACAGGTAGTCTAAGTTAAGTATGATCTTACCGGTGCCGGCCGAAGGGCCTGACAAAACAACTTCTAGTCGGAAAACCTGCATGTAAACAAAGCGTTCACACGTAGAATTCACAATAAGCTTAGGTCGTATCGTCACTATCTGGGTAAAATAGCTTTCACGACGCACCTTCTTCTTTATTAGCCCAGCTGGCAAAGAAAAGTAGGACGTTCAACCCCATTTCATTTTAATTGTCAGAATAAGAACAATTTCAAACTGAATCTTGATCGTAAGTCTACCCATATTCCCCGTGGACCTCATGGTGACCCCTTTGATAGGCATCCCAGGGAAAGCTGATGATAAACGATACTTTATTATTTCACAACAAAACACATGGACAGCACAAACAATACAACAGACGGGAGAATTAAATATTAATTCCAAGAGGAGACATGTATTTGAGGTTTAAAAATCTCTGAAAATTTCAATGAAAACATCTGTTGTAGAAGCAATGTCGTCGATTAATACCCCCCAAGATACCTATTGCTTAGAAAAAGAAAAATACCCATTCAATCGCGTTGGATAGAATTGCACTGATAGGCTAGTCTGTAAAATATGAAATATGCCAGATTCTATTGGAAAGACTTAAATCATTGAAAGACATCGACGATACATCTCACACACTACAATCAATGAAAATAAAAAAAATATAATGGTTTATATCACATTGTCCTCAAGTCCTTCTAAAGAAACGGAACGGGTTTTAACGTTCTACCTCTCTGCACCAACCGACGGGAATATGTAAGACATGCATACGCCACAGAGTCTGACATGAGCGAAATTTTGCCCTGACAGCGACGCCACGGCATATACGCTAATTTCAAATTACAACTGTAAAGGGTTCTTTTACGTACACGCGGGCGGTGGGTTTTCGATCCAGTCGAACGACCAGACACTGCTCCTTACCACGTCCACTTCACCCCGCACAGACAATGTGCTTTGAAAGAATATTTGCCAAGACAGCAGCGCTAAGGTATATACTCTATATTACGAATTACAATTGTTAAATGTCACGTACATGTCACCATAAGCGACATATCAATTCAGATATAGATCAGATATAGATGATGAATTGTAATCACAATTGAACAATAATTACAATTTTATATTTCCTTAAATTACATTGCTACATGTAGTTCTGAATTACCCAGACGTGATAAGAGGCGTTTTTATAAATAGGCAATTTAAAAGATGCTATTTTTGTCTCATCAAATCTGAAGTGGTTTAGACAAAACGATAGTGTGTAAACCTCGACATAAATGATCCACTAAGCGGAAAAAATATGGCCGTTAAAATAATCAAATCTATATTATAGTCATAGGCTAAACCTGTGAATCAGGGGTGTAAGTAATAAACTTATTTACAAAAGGATTAACAAAGGATTCGGACACAAACAAGTTACAAGAATGTAGAATCTAAATCTCTTCAAAGACCATCTGATTAGATTAGCACGTCTGTGCTGTATCATAAAGCCTGTCATTGAGTCAACTGGCCTGATTCCCAATCCCCGGTCTTACATCGCAAGGAGTAGGGTCGCGTGACCAGCCTCCTGGGTTTTCTGCGGGTTCTCGCCCCCCCCCATGCTAAAGACCCCTACGTACAAGAGAATTATAGAAAAATAATTAAACCATATGTTAGTCCTTAAATGATATAGTTTGTGTCGAGTGGACGTTAAATCCCCTTTTCTCTCTATATGTATTTCGTTTTTATAGTATATCTGTATAGTAATATCCATATAAACGAATATTTTGCTGGCGACGAAGGGTTGTTGAATGAAACTGTAGAGATATTAAAGCTACAATTTCATATTTTTAAATACAGCCTTAAAGTAGATGGTATTCATTAACAGTCCTACCTTGTTAAATAATAATCCTATTTGAGAAATTGGCAAAAAAATCATTTTCAACTTCAAATTCAAACGTTTGAAGATAACTATTCCTTGGGGGGAATAGGTAGGTACTTGTGTTAATGATTTTTTAGGTGTGAGAAATAATGCCTATGATCATATAATAGTGAGTTGATAACCTATTAAGCAAAAGACATAGAAATAATTATATTTTGACTTTCTTAAAAAATATGAATTTCTCACTTTAAGTCAAAACTCACATATTCACAACAAGAACTGACGAGACGTCCAACCGGGAAACTATATGAAGAGGAAACATTCGATTCCGCCGTGACAGGGTACAATTATTACATCTAGGCTGCTATATGGAATACCACCCTGACAAAAGTACTATTATTATTTCACGGAATCACCGGATTGATCGATTCCGTATTTTCGACAAATCACGACTGAAATACGTTAAAATGTCACAAGGTAATTCTATAGTCGAGATCACGGGGCGTGTCGAGACTGTCAAATGTCCTCGTATTTCTGACCCAAATTTGCACAATATGTAAAAATTTAAAAAAAACGTAGTTCCGCCTATACACATTGTTAGTGCCGAGTAGTGAAGACAATCTGAACGTTCCAGACACGCACTCGTTAAATGCATAAGTTACAATTTCGTTTTTTCTAAGAAAGTCAGACCCTCCGTCCTGCATCACTGACAAGGGGGGAACCACGCCAGGAAATCTGGATGAACCTTATCTGCCAATGCTAGCTGGGATCGAACACCCGATTAGACCTCCAGCTAGCGAGGCAGTGTCTTACCCACTTAGCCACCGTCAATCCCCAATTATATAGGTCAAACAACTATTTCCATTTGGGCCACAAAATACTGTTTTCATGCCTTAAATTTTGACTAAATAGGCGATCACTGACGTGGTTCTCGCTTGTTCTAATGTAGAAATTGAGAGGGGTTCACTAGTCTGCGGTTTCACTAGTCTAGCTGCCGCTATAAGAATACTATAAATATGGGTATCAATAAATCGAACCCTAACCCAACCCTAATAATAGATATCGGTGGACTAATGAACCCACGGACTAGTAACCTGTGCATTAGTGAACCCACGGACTAGTCAGCATTCCCCTGGAAATCAGCCCTTCTTCTGACATCCTCGTTTGACAAATTGTCTTCTGAGTAGCTGTTGTCGCTCTCTATTTCAGTCAATAACAATAACTGACCCGATGTCTTTGCTGGTCAAAGTTATGAATCAACAACATCCAATAACTTTATTTTAAAATCATATCTGGAATATATATTTCTCCTGTTTTATCACACGTCTCGTCATCAGAGGACGTAACAGTTCATTCAATAACTGATGTCCTTTGTCACACCAGGAATATCGTAGTGGTTGTTCTGCGACATGTAAAATCCATCAAACAAAGTATTCCAGTACGCAGCTGCGGCCCTCTTCATTACTTTAGTTTCTGATCTTAGTGTATAATAATATGTAATGCACAATACTAAATCTTGGTTATCCGAGAAATATCTTTCCCCAAGGGTTAGGGTTAGGGTTCGTGTTAGGTTTATAAATTACATGCCAAACGTACAAATTGAAGCTATAACAACGGTGGATTGTGGCTAAAACTATTATGAAGGGTTAGGGTTAGAATTGTGGGTATAAACACGTACAGATATTTCTCGGATGGCCGAGATCTAGTATGGTGCATATTAATACTGTTTCCGCAGAAACGAACGGAACATATTCTTGTGTATAACGTCACCATAACGTGTACAAATGGATTTGTTATGAGCTAGGACTAATATGTAATACTGTCTCCACAGCAACGAACGAAACATAGTCTTGTGTATAACGTCACCATAACGTGTACAGATGGATTTGTTATGAACTAGGTCGATGTGATCGTTAAACAGCGGACTATTGCATTACATTTGTAATAATCTTATATGGGGTGCAATTTCACGGCTGAAGGATTCTTGTAGCATTCCTTCTTCTATAATTGGATCATATGAATAAGATTGAGAATCAATTGATTAAGGAAATGCAATTAAATCTAACCACTTTCTATTATGAGCCTTTATTATGTATGGTGGGTGATGGACGACACTGTTTTATTCTCAGATTAAAGATGCATTATGTAAGATTTAGATAAAGAGTTGACCGTTCTTGCTATAATAGTTCAGGTTCCGGTTTCTCGAAACCTTAACTTAAGATAAAATCCAAATTTTATTGGATATTTCAATTTTTATTGGCTAAGCACTAAAATCAATCCAATATTATCCGATCAAATTACAAAAATTGGGACTTTTTTTTATCTTTGTTGAAATTTCGTGAAAAAGGCATCTGAACTAAGCAATGAATGTATTCAAAACTCCAGTTAAATTATTTTATTTTGCGCTTGATGATTGTTTGAAGTTTTGACACGATAGTCTGATTGTAATTTACCATTGCTATGAAATAAATCCAAGTTCGAACAATCAAAACCATTAGACAAAATTCGAAGTCCTAAAAACGGTATAGGCAACGATAATAACCAAAGCCTCGAATATGAATAAATAAATTGCGAAGCTGTTCTAGATTATTCAATAGCTAAGTCATCCAGTGGCCCAGATAGTTGATTATGGGTTTGTCACGTATTAAAGTGTAACTAATAATTTATTTAACATGCGAAAAGACCTACAATAGACCGATTTAGCGCTTAGATAATGCATATATTATTAAAGGGCGAAGCTGTTCTATTTCATTCAATATCTACACCATCTGATGACCTGTCTAAATTATACTTTTTCATAACATTTAAAGTTATATCTGTTAGATAATGCATCTTGGAAGGGTGTCAGATGTTTAACACTAATTTATGCACAAGACTTTTAAACACTATCTGAATGACCGAGACTAGTACTGTTTTTGATACACACGTTTTTATCTCTTTTGAATATAAATAAGTTTATTGTAAAACGAAATAGTAGTATGCGGGATAAATTAAAATATATTTTGTTTAATGTATTTATATAAAGATACATCTTTAAGGTTGATAATGTAATTATTCTATAACAATTGAACATTATGAGCACAGTGTATATTTTCAATCCATGCGAAACTAATATTCTAGCTTTAGATTAGTTAAAGGAGCTGACCCCCCTCTAATTCGTTATTATCCATAATCCTCGACATTAAAACACGGATTTTTTCAAGCACTTTTTGTAATGAAGCGCCTTGATAAACAAGGTAAATCGTATCCTACACGTCAGTGTGGAAGTGGAATGTTAAACCGGACAAAGACTGGACTAACCAGACACACTAAAGTGTCACAAATCATTCTATACAGCTAAAGAACATAATATTATGTTAAAAAAACAAACAAATAAATTAGAATGATTTCCGGCCAAAAGACATATACATGTAGTTTGGAATCATAATATAGGTGTTTCACCGGACCAACTGATCAAAAATTACTATAAAAAACATTAAAATTGAATGATCATCAGTTAGTATATCATTATGTTATATGTGCTATGCGGTCCATTTTCGTTCATAATTAGTTTCAATAGATTGGGGGGGGGGGGGACCTAGTGGTCTGGAGTTCCGCGCTTCGATCTCTAGCTCGCCGACCACCTTTAGCTTGAGCGTATGTGGCATGGAGAAAGGGACACCTTCTCAACCTCGTGGGTTACCTCCGGGATTTATTGAAATAAAAAATTAAAAACCACATGTTAGTCCCGAAATGACCTAGTTGTGTTGAGTGGGCGTTAAACCCATTTCTCTCTCTCTCTCTTTCTCTCTCTCTCTCTCAGTTTCTATAGGTTTAGTTCCTTTAATTTTGGTACATTGATCACTTGTAACTTTGGGATTCTGGTCAGCGCACTGAACTAAAGATTTCGCGTTGTTGGACAATTTTAATGCTAATTATTGGAGATGAATGGGCACGATACCTCCCTTCCAAAGTGTCTAGGGGCGTATTGTTTTTGTTGATGGAGATATACGCCTGATAGCAACTTTGTTGTCGAGGATATCTGTAAGTTACATTCATCTCAAATAGTATGTAATAAACAACAACCGATCAGAAAAATGTCATTTACCCATTAATATTTTAAAGTCCCTTGGCGAATTGAAAATACTCACCAATATTTCATGTTGATGTCTTTTCGTTATAGTTGTCTTCTGATCATTATAATTAACAGTGTATTTCTGTTAAAGCTTTTTTTATTTCGGTATGGAATGATATTCGATAATGTGAGTGACATTACAGGACATAAAATATCATTGTTTCACAATTTGATTATGCACCGAGAGGTCTGATCCCGATTGGTGCAGAAAAGTTGGCATTAAACCCCATTTTATTTCTTTTTTAAAACCCCATACACACTGTTATCTTTCATGTCGGCCGTGTAGGCCATTGCAAAAAGATGCATAAGCGATTTGAAGCTCTTCGATCATTTGTTATCAAACAATATTCCATTTGCCGTGACTTGAATATATAGTTAATTCGGAGATTTTCAGATTAGATTCCTTGTGCAATTTTCAGTCGACCATTGTTGAGGTATAGGCGTTTCAAGATATATTACTAATCGCACACATTACCGTCAATAGCATCTTCAATAGACAGAGAGAAATTGGGTTTAACGTCCACTCAACACAACTAGGTCAATTCGGGACTAAAATATAGTTTTTAATTTTTTTCCAATAATTCGCTTGTGCGTTGGGGTCTTTTGCACTGGGAGGAAACTGGAGTGCCCAGAGGAAACCCAAGAGGTTGAGAAGGCGCCCCTATCTCCAAGCCACAATCGCTCACAACAGGGCTCGAAGCCAGAGCCGTAAGCCAGAGGTTACCGTCCAGCTAGAGGTCGAAGCGGCACTCTAGACCATTAGGCAATATCAACCCCCATCTTCAATAGAAGGCTTGATCTCGCTTTTAACTGTGTACATATTTTTAAGCCAATCTTTTTTATTTAAACAATATTTATTCAGATAACTGAAAGATAAAATGTCTACCTGTGATAATCGAGTTGCAAAGCTAAAGGTTCGTCCAATGTCACGGTTTCCATGGAGGACGCTATGTCACAATCTTTGATTGGATGCTACTGTTCGCGTGTCTGCATATATCGTAGCTATAAGTTCGGGAATTGTGAAGTAAACCAGCAACAGTCAGATGTTGTTCAACTCGCAGTTGTTGCTTCGCTCCAGGAACATGCGTCAGTGGTAGCCGCCTACAACGGAAAATTTAACTAGGCCGGTGTTTTGATTTGTTGAATCTAATGCTGTGTTCACACTAGCCTTTTAATGCGCATCGAATGCGCATTAAAGCCTTACGTCGCTAAAACGCGTCACACTCAATGCGCATTAAACCAAAACTAATGCTATGTTCACACCTAATGCGCTTTCAAAGCGGTTTTCGTAAAACGCCCTACGGAAGGCGCTTTCGTTACCACGGGCGGCGTCACACTACAAATTAAACCGCTTTCGATTCGCATTAAAACACGTCACATTCAATGCGCATTAACAGCTTTCCCCATGCGATAAAACGGAAGTACTGCCCTGCGCAAGCGCTGTTCGATCTCAACGCTGAAATGCGCGTCAGTTATATCGCTTCAGCCAATGCGCATTAGAAATGCGGTTTCGCACAAGCGGCTTAGTTTTGGTTTAATGCGCATTGAGTGTGACGCGTTTTAGCGACTTAAGGCTTTAATGCGCATTCGATGCGCATTAAAAGGCTAGTGTGAACACAGCATAAGCCGCTTGTGCGAAACCGCATTTCTAATGCGCATTGGCTGAAGCGATATAACTGACGCGCATCGAAATTACAAGTGTGACCCACTTTAATTCGCGTTAAGCATTGAGCGCGTTGAGATCGAACAGCGCTTGCGCAGTGCAATACTTCCGTTTTATCGCATGGGGAAAGCATTTGTGCTTGTCGATCAGCTTTTACGTTCATTTTTGTTCATTTTCCGTTTAATTCTTGATATATCATGGCAAAATCTTCGGCAAAAGCAATAGTGGAAACTTTGGGATGCCAGGAGAGACTGCTGCTATTGCAGATCTGGCAGAATGAAGACGTTGAAAGCCAGGTAGGTGGCCTACACCGTAACATTAATGTCTTCGGAGAAGTGGCGAAGCTCCTTCAAATTCGAGGTGGAATGACCTTCACCCCATCTGATAGTTCCATTGATCTATCATAGATGTCGCACGCTGTTAATGCGCATTGAATGTGACGTGTTTTAATGCGAATCGAAAGCGGTTTAATTTGTAGTGTGACGCCACCCGTGGTAACGAAAGCGCCTTCCGTAGGGCGTTTTACGGAAAGCGGTTTGAAAGCGCATTAGGTGTGAACATAGTATTAGTCATCTCAAATAACCCATTTGGCTGAATCTTGAATATAGGCTTATTTTGAACTTGATATTATTTAAAATTAATCATTCTGTTCTAGTTGAAAGCGATAATGCCTCTTTAGGTCTGGTATGAATTTATATTCTGTTAAAGGGGACCTAGATGTATATATGGAGGGTGTGGCGCCAGACAGGGTAAGCTTACTCTTCCGGGCACCTGTTACCACTGTTTGTCGCGAACAGTCCATATGCTGATTACACTATTTTGCCTATACCGTTCTAATATGACTTTGAGTCTTGTCTAATGGTTTGGATTGTTCGTACTTGGTTTTATTTTATATAAGACTTCGTGACTTTCTAGTCGGGTTTTATCAATAAAGTATTAGCTTTAGTAGCGAGGTGTATTGATCGTCAAGATTGTTAACATACCGTTACTATAACCGACATCATATTATTTTACTATGTAAACACGAGTTGTGTCCCTTTATGTGTTTATTTTTTTTTCCGTCGGATGTTACAAGGTTTACACACACTCGGCAAATCTCGACAGATTCCGGTACCCTACATCTGGACTCGAATGTATGACGAATTCCGCCATTTTGGAACTATTTTAAAGGTCCCGCATTAAAAATGGCTGCCCCCATGGAGATTATATCAACAAACTAATAAATGGCTGCCATTTTGGGACTTTTTTTGTAAAAGCGGCACGTTTCCTGTTAACGTAAATCGGTAGTCGACTAGCCGCATAGCAAAAGATGGTCGTAGGTACATATCACTTACTGTCATACATCCGGGACTAGATGTAGGGTTACGGAGGGTACCGGAATCTGTCGAGGTTTGCCGAATGGGTTTACACAATGGACATTGGCCATTATAGAGGCTATGGTCAGGAAGGCGAGGTCTATATTCAGGCTGGTTGGATAGGAGATCAACATGGCTGGGAAGCTATCTCCACATGGGTAATTATGGATCCTGTCAATATGGTAGGCACGGAGGCCCCTAAAAAAGTTCTCACTTAGTTTGAAGACCTTATGTAGTTTGAATTTACTTCCTTTTGATGAGGGGTTGGGATGGCCGAGTGGTCTAGAGTGCCGTGCTTCGACCTCTAGCAGGCCGGCCAACTCTGGCTTGCGGCTGTGGTTTCGAGCCCTGGTGTGAGCGTATGTCGCATGGAGATAGGGGGTTGACTCCGGGCACTCCGGTTTCCTCCAGCTGCTAAAGACCCCTACGCGCAAGCGAATTAAAGAAATAAAATGGACGTTAAACCCCATTTTTCTCTCTCTCTGTCCTTTTGGTAAGATTTTGCCACACGCTAAATAAAATTATGTATACACTAGAAACATCAGGATATCACCATTTACGGGCAGATTTTGAACACTTTTCTTGCGCCACTGTATGGCTAAGTTCAGGGACCTCCAGTCGACTGTGCGTCCCTGTTGTGCTAATGGGGTTTCGATGTACAAATCCTTGGTAGAACCCCATTTCATTTCATTATTTTCGAATTGTAGTTCAATAAAATAAAACGAACAATCCAAACCATTAGACATAATTCGAAGTCCCTTTTTACCCTTAAAACTGCCTCCCAGCCGTATATTTACACAGAATATCAACTGGCTAATTAAATGGAGTTGCCAAAATATTAATTATTTTACCGTAAAGAGGTTGCCCCATTCACCCATTTTTTTAAAATTCCTTTTGAAGTTAACTCTAGGATTAAATTTGCCAAGGTTAGGTTAGGGCTTTAAACCCCATTTCATTTCAATTCCCTCTAGGGTTAAATTTGAGTATGTTTACGGTAGTGATTTCTAATATTGGACAGTAAACTCATCAATAAAATACATTTACTAAGCTTTAAATTTCAAATCGAGATATCAACGTCTCCTTTCCATTTTAGAAATGGGTTTCTTCCAGATAAGAATTCTGGAGTAATCTCTAGTCAATACTATTCCAAAATTGAACATCCAATTCAAATATTTGCACGTGCCTCTCACGAGAGTGGTCATTGTTGCTAAGTGGGGGAATCCATCTAGAAAGTATAGAGCATCAATGCAGCACAGACATATAGAGTTTCCCAATTTGAGAGATCTCGAGCTCTTTTTTGCTGGGAAAACGACAAATAAAAAAATAAAGAGTGGCCGAGTGTCTGTTCAAGAGTTTCAACTATATTCTTCTCCATATATGTAATGATTGTCTGCCTGTTTAAATGAGACGACTTGGTAATAAAAGGGATATTTTTTTTAATCCTAAGGTTTTCCATCTTGCTTTCATTGTCAACGTTTTCCTCTACTTTGTTTATTTAGTGAATGGTAAAGTGATGGTTTCGTCAGAGGTCTTATAGAAAAGTCTTCAATATTTGTCAGGATCCACAGATCAAGCCCTGTAACGCCCCACCTTTCGAGACCAATTGGGATTATGAAGACGGGCAAACCAGTTGTAAAGTAGGCCCTATTATATTGTCAAATAGAGGCACGAGTCATACACTTCTTTCAATTTCCAGAGAGAGATAGAGAGAGAGAGAGAGAGAGAGAGAGAGAGAGAGAGAGAAAGATGGGGATTATCACCCACTCGACACAAACTAGTTCATTTCGGGACTAACATGGTTGAAACTTATTTCAATAATTCGCTTGCGCGTAATCAGTGACATGAAACTTGAGGGCCCGGAGAAACCCACGAGGTTGAACTTTCAATCTCCAACGTGTTTACACGGAACCTCGGTCTATTGCCCGAATGGAACGTCTTCATCACCCCAGTTAGTGCAGAGAAGTTGGACGTTAAAAAAATGGATCATTTCATTTCTGTCCTGATTAATGTACTCATCGCTGATACCAGAAAAGAGCAAGGCACACACACACACACACTCACAGCTATTGCTGTGGGAACCTGGAAAACCGGTTTACTGACATGTCGCTATCCGGTTGATTGCCAGCGATCAGACCATAGCAAACCTGGAGA
Source organism: Patella pellucida (assembly GCA_917208275.1). Lineage (NCBI taxonomy): Eukaryota > Metazoa > Mollusca > Gastropoda > Patellidae > Patella > Patella pellucida. The sequence goes on from OU795038.1 coordinate 14,152,480, forward strand.
CCCTACTAGTAACGTTATTTTCCCAAATTATTTTGGAAATCTGTGTAGAAAGTTCGAACATTACGATATTTTCTGTGAGAGGTGTGGAGGCACTATTGTTCATTTTACGCCCCGCCCTCGCTGGAAATGTTTTACGTTACAACCAAAGTCTTTTGTTTTAGTAAAATAAAAAGAATGACGAACCTGATAAATTCAAGCTATGTACTCATATTTCTAACAACCAGAGCTTTAGACATTCATATATATTCATGAAATCGCTTTTTATCAAAAAGGGCATGTTGGGTTTCAGTCGACGAGAAGAAATCCCATGAACTCATGAAAACGGATACATTAATTTCGATATTATATTAATATCTTTAATGGCCTCGCCCAATATGTCATCATTCCTTATGTGCATCAAACTGAATTCAATACTTGACTGACATTTAAGTAGCAAGGGTACCAAGCGAAAGGGAATCGATATCGCCTTTAGCGTAATTACCGCTTAATAATTTATTTTGGGTCAATTAACTGAAAGTCAGCTTGCAGCAGAGTTAACGTGCTTAAGGCACGTACTGTCTGTTTGCAGCACGGAAGCAAGTCAACCTGGTGCCAAGGTCTAATGCATATCTGCCCAGAGGCGAACCAGACCCCAGGCGAACTCACTCATTCCGATTCGGCTGACATGTCAACGCACATGCTACTTGGATATACTAGCAGTCTAGTGGATAATGTGAAGTGTTATCAGGCGTCTTAAAAGAAAAAAAAACACAGGGCAACCCTACACCATAGCACGAAAGCAAGTCGATCTGATACCGAGGTTTTATTTACACCTGCCCCGAGGCGAACTCAATCCGAATCGTCTGAAACGCCAAGGAGAATCCAGTTTGGGTATAGCCAGAAGGACTCTGGTCATATTAAAATATTGTAGACATTTCAATTATCTCTGATAAGCTTAAAAGTAATAATCCAGTTTGTCCACTACATCCATTTAGAAAAGCTGCACCAATTACATTGTGTTTTATGGTTGACCGAATTGTAGCTCGGCATTAAACACAACACATTGAGCTAGCCTTTAAAATAAAAGCTGCACCAAATACACCGTATTAAACACGACACAGTGAGCAGCCTTTAAATAATAAGATTCAGTTGGAATAGCAGCCAGTCGGTATCAATATGAAACAAGACAGACATTCTGATAAAATCACGTCAGTACAGTTCTTAGAGTTGCAGTCATACATTGAATGTGGACGACTGACTATAGAACGCCCCGCATCCATATCTTGGTTTAGGCCAAGAAGAACCAAGGGCTTAAGTCCGATTCCCAACTGTCAGGGGTAGCGGGGCTGTGCGGTTTTTTGTTGGTCGGGAAACGAAATAACCATTGAAAATTCGACACCAACCGTCCTTTGCAAATGATGTTACTGTGAAAAGGATGGATCGTGGAGGAATCTGGTAAGGACTACACATAAAATCAAACTACTATCTAATTCCTACGGAGCCCCTTAAGTGCACGATTCCACTCCTAAATAATTATTTCGTTTAAACGAATAAGTATTTCGTTTAAACGAATTAGTATTTCGTTTAAACAAATTAACATTTCGTTTAAACAAATTAACATTTCGTTTAAACGAATTAACACTTCGTTTAAACGAATTAATACTTCGTTTAAACGAATTGATTATTTTGTTTAAACGAATTAACATTTCGTTTAAACGAATTATTATTTCGTTTATATTATTTCGTTTAAACGAATTAATTATTTCGTTTAAACGAAATAATTCATATAGACTTGTGTATGTACCAATTCCAACTAGTTGTATAGTCACAATAGCTGACCTTAGACAATTCAACAATTACGTAACGCAAGCTTGCTTTTTTTCACACCAACCCACCCCTGTAAAACATCCCGACCACTCGGCCATACTAGGGATCTTCACCATGATCGACAAAAATCCTAAACACTCTGTCACACCAAGACCTCCACCATGAGCAGCAAGCGTCCTAACCACTCGGTCATATCGGGTTCCTACACCTACTCGGCCACATAGGTACTTACTAAATACTAATATTCGTTTAAACGAAATAGTTAATTCGTTTAAACGAAAAAATTAATTCGTTTAAACGAAAAAATTAATTCGTTTAAACGAAAAAATTAATTCGTTTAAACGAAATAATAATTCGTTTAAACGAAATAATAATTCGTTTAAACGAAATATCAAACGAAATAATAATTCGTTTCAACGAAATATCAATTCGTTTAAACGAAATAATAATTCGTTTAAACGACATAATTATATAGGAGTGGAATCGTGCACTCAAGGGGCTCCGTAAATTCCTGTCCCAACTCTATGCACTGTCTGCGTTACATCTCTTGGGAATAGACATGAACTCATATTAACAACTATAATCATCTTTACGTTCAGATATTACAAATTAGATCAAATCTAATCATATATATTCATTGATAGAAATTGTCCGTTAAAACGTCATCTATGTAGACACAATTTAACAGGTGTAGTAAAGTGACTATAAAAAGAAATTATAATAAATAAAAGTCGAGAGAGCGTCAAATCTGTATTGTGAAGGCACGTATCGAATTCAATCTCCAAATCATTCCCCAATCATTCTTGATTAACATATGCTGTTTTGAGGTCAAGTAGGTGCAAGACAGTTGTTGTATGGTCGTTTTACTGGCGTGGTTTCGAATCCTCGGTTGTACGTAAGAAGGAGTAGGGTCGCCTGTCAAACCTCGTGGGCTTTCTCCGGGTCCTTCGGTTTTCCCCCACCGCAAGTGAATTATTGAAATATAATTAAACCATATGTTAGTCCCGAAATGACCTAGTTTGTGTCGAGTGGACGTTAAACCCCATTTCTCTCTCTCTCTCTGTATGATCGTATGGCTCATACAGTTGGTTGACCGCTTTCCTCACGTCGTCTTCCGACTTAACTCATTCATTTGGCACCGTTTATGTTGTCTGAAAACTTTCCCTTTCACACTGAAACAGCCTTTGATAAGATGGAGAACTCGTCTAATAACAGAGGACTATACCGGAATGTCTGTGTTTGTAGCACCCGGTGCCAACTAATTGGTTTTTGTTCCATCATGCAATCCAGTTCACAAAGTCATTACATGTTCCAGCTCGACTCAATCATAAGCGACACGAAACCCGGAAGAGAGACTCATATCTGTTCTGATTGTCCTAGTATTTGGCCACGGGTCACGTTACATCCAATTCCCCCGAGACGGCTGTTGGCCCGTGTATTAGACAAGAAGGAATGAATTAGATGCGTTATGAGTTACTTTAAGCAGGATATTTCAAATGTTATATGGCTTGTAAGCATGGAAAAGAAAATTAATTAGTGTAGCTTACTTTGGAATAGACATAACTTAAGTCCAGCTTTCAACCATCGCATGTAAATTAACTATTTGCCCCTTCTCTAATCACATATTGTCATATTATACCTTGGACGTACTTGTCTACCACAGCTTAATATCGTGTAATGAAGGGTCTGCGGCTGATTCTTATTTTGAATTTCAACTGTCGAGGATTTTTATACTTTCACGTCAATGTGTACATGGGACCTCTATTTTTCGTCCCATTCCAACGACAAGACACCGACCTTGCCGAACCCCTCCACCGTCAACCACTAACATAAAGACAAATTTCAAGATACTGTTTCAGCCAACATTTTGGCGCCACCTTTAAAATTAAAAATCAGAAAGCATCATATCCAGGGCCGTATGTAGGATTTTAAAAGTGTGGGTGCAGGAGAGTGGTGATGCGCCAAAAGTTACTCATTAGCGTGTGGGCGCCATTTAAAAAGACCGACTAATTAGTGCCTTAAGAGCATGACTGTGTGTGTGTGTGTGTCGGGAGGGGGCAATTTCCCCCCTGGACTACCGCTAGATTCGGCCCTGATCATATCTATGTAACATTTATGTCAGGATTTCTAAAGATCGGGCAGCGTTCACTGTAGTGAAGCCAGCGTGGGGACAAAATTTTAATTTTATCAGTTCGTTACCCTCAATATGCAATAACCCATTCATTTTAAGTGTGGGTGAAAATTAGAAGTAATGTCTCTGTACGTATTAGAGATGGATTGGATACCCTAACAAATAATGAAATTCGTTGTAATATACCATTACATTAGGAGTCGAGTTTTTTACGCTTAATTTAGAAACCTGATGTAAATATCACTGATACTTCATCGCTGAAGGAATTCCCACCAGGCGTCGCCAGTAAAAAGGCGGTTCCACGTGACCTTATCGATGTTAAAAGGACCGTGTTTCGACGAATAGGGATTAAATGATGTCACATGGGATAGGCTCCTCTATGACATTATGCCCTTTTATGTCTAGCGAGGACGCCCATTATTACCGTTTAAATATTGAACACCCAAAATCACACTAGGTCACTTCGGGACTAACGTATGATTTTATGTCAATAATTCGCTTGTGCATAGGAGTCTTTAGCAGTGGAAGGAAACACGGAGACCCGGAAAAAACCAACGAGGTTGGACAGGCGACCCTACACCTTGTCACGTACAACCGGGGATTCGAATCCACACCAGATGACTCAATGAAAGGCTTTATTGATTATGACAGGTGCTAAATCTTGTTTTATTTGTTTGTGTTCGTGTTTTACCATCGTTATCAAAACTTGTCTATGTTTTGCAGGGGATAGCGATTTGTCTTTCGCCTTTAAAAAGTTGAAAGTTGAGGAACCGAAAAAGAGCACCGAAATCATTTCAATTATCATATTTTTATTTGATTTTCATCTGGATTTTTTTGCTGGACCTTGGCTTACGTTAGTCTCAGTTGACTTTTTCTCAATAATCAAGCAAGAAATGCCACCAATAGTTAGCGGTATAAGACAATAATTGCTCTAAAATTAGTACAATATCATAATAACCACGATTCGCCCTTCAAACCAATACCCCTTTCCCTTGTCAGTATTTATTCTCTAGTGTTGGGGAAAGTGTTACAAAATACTCAGCTAATAACCATTGAATGTCACGAGTAAGTCGTGCGATACATTAATTAGTGTGTAATCACGATATAATTGTCACAACCGTTCTCACTGACCCAGACAATATTCGTAGTGGATAGTCGACCCCAGAACTGGAATATTTCACGATAAAAAGAAACGCAATGACACGAGGCTTTCATGCTCATCAACAAAAATATGCCACTGCCTTTCTGCAACTACCGAGTTAATGACGACAGATGAATGATAATTGGGTTTAACGTCCTGCTGTTTTGCTCCGAACTGGGCTTATGTAGACGGGTATACGCCATACAGTGTGCTATGAGATAAATTTTGCCCGAAGAGCGGCAGTGCGTTCTACTCCTACATCGAATTCCAATGGATCTTATACGTGCACGCCAATGTGTACACGGGACCTCCGTTATTTGTCCCATCCGGACGACTAGACAGCTATTCTTAACAGGCCCTCTACCCCGGATCACTGACAAGGGGGAACCACGCCGAAATATCTTGATGAACCTCCTCGGCCATTGCAGGGATCGAACACCCGACCTCCAGTCTAGCGAGTCAGCGCCTTACCCATTTAGCCACCGCAACCCCATAATGACGACAGACATGGGTCATGTAGTGTGCTATACAGAATAATGTGCCCAGATAGTGGCTCTTCGGCATACCCTTATGTCTATTTGTCATGAGACCTTTAACGTGACACAGCGGCGTTTCTATCAACACATTTCTTGTCAGCTCCAGTTACCGGACAATCGCGGGACCGTATTTGAAAAAGTAAATGCATATGATCTCGCACAAAGCATGTGCACTGGTAGTAAATATTTTTAAATTCAATGACATTTTCTGAGGATTGTCAATTACAGTTCCCATTAATCTTGGTTAACTTCTGTCGCTTTGGCGAAAAAACAAAGTCTTTATAATAGTTTTAGCAAATCCATGGACGCCTTTGCTAAATTGTTTTATATTATATGTAACCACAGACAAAATCCCTTGTGTAAATCCAAGCCAGACTTAAAGTAGCTAACTCATCATCATTTAAAATCTTCGACATCGAAAACACGAATTATTTTTCCTTTTTAAACCAACATTGATGTTGTGATCTTTCCGGTAAAAGATGGGCTTCTGATGTGCAGTATTTAAGACAAAATAAACATTTCACTATTGTACCATAATGTGTTTCAGCGCCATTTGTAACACGGGGCTCGAAGAACGAGACTAGACATATCCCACAAGTCATGTTGAACGTTGATGCCATATTTTTTTTCATCCAAAGAGCATGCGCATTTATTCTATCGGTGTAGACTGAAATAACCAGACCCAAGAGATTGCTATACGATTGAGGCTTCTGGTGTATTTCGCCAAACTAATTTGAAATTAGAGTAAAAACGGAAACAATTGAATGTAACTCAGTTTATATACATTCATATTACATTATTATATGCGTTGCGACTCATGTGTGATAATTTCCAGGTCCATTGGCTTGCATGTAAGATCCCTTGGCAGTTGGAATGCAATATAAGATAAGGCCATAGCACACGCCCGTGTTTCGCCCGATCGGAACAGGATAGTAGGACGTTAAACCCCATTTCATTTCTTTTGTATATATTCAAGACAATGGCAGACTTTTTAATGGGGAAGACACTTTAACCACAAACAAATTGACAGTGTATTTGTCTTTCACGTGTCTGTTCTAATAAAGTTAACAAAATGATTTGTCACTGTCCTCCACGTTCATGGCAGTTGGTTTTAAAACTCCCAAGTCAACATTTCCAGACAATACCATTTGTCATAACACCGATGGCATTAAAGCGAGAATTTCAAATTTTCTAAGAAAGTCAAAACATAACTATGTATTTTGCTCAATAGGTTATCAACTCACCATTATACGAACATGGGCATTATTTGGAAATAACAACAATATTACCTCCCTCGTTTTCCCATTGCGTCCATGCATTAGCCATCTCCCAACGTTGGATTTGAAGTTGAAAATGTATTTTTGTCATTTTCTCAGCTGGCAATAATGAATTATAGAATTGATAGGATTATTCTTTAACAAAGTAGGACTGTTTATGGATCCCATCTATTTTAAGGCTTTATTTTAATAAATTTTAAAAATATAACTTAAAAATTTGAAATTTCCGCTTTAAAGGTCGCCATGTATATGGTGTTTCACACTAAAGATTGTCAAAGTCTTTCACTGGCGGGTTTTATGCACGAGGCAGGCTATTCGTACTATCTTATTTGAGAGGCTCACGTTGTTAATGGCCGTTTGTTGTTATAAGTTTTGCAGTCAGTGCATTGAGTGAATACTCTTGATGTCTGCATATCAATTATAATATACAGAATGACATCATTCAGGTTTATATTATGGTTTGACAAATACATGTAGTAAGTAATGTGGAACAGGGGTGCCGACTCTTCTAGCACCCACACTACTATAGACGGACACTGACGCCCACTAGCCACAGGCTTCATCGAATTACATTATTGATGTTGTCTGTTTAAGTATGTCCGTCTTCAGTCAGGTATTTTACAGACCACTCGTAAGTTTCAATCTAATTAAAATATAGATCCATATTTCGTTTTGTTTTTTATACATTCGATGCTACACGTAAAAACGAAATTTTGAACTATAAAAAACGAAACGAAATTGGATCGGTTTTAATCAGATTTGGTAAGTTTAGTTACTATATTAAATGTTACGTCAGAGATTAACAAACGTTTGTAATCCAATATCTGACATAAAAGAAACAAGATTGCGTAAACTTCCAGCAAACTTCAAACTGATAAGTCAACTGGCGTGGTTTCTAATCCCCAGTTGTACGTGGGAAGGAGTAGGGTCGCCTGTCTAACCTTGTGGGCTTTCTCCGGTTCCTCGGTTTCCCCTCACTGCTAAAGACCCCTTCGCACAAGCGTATTATTGAAATAAAATTAAACCACTGTAGTCCCGAAATCGCCTAGTTTTTGTCGAGTGGACGTTAAACCCAATTTCTCTCCCTGTCTCTCTCAATCTGATATTTGTGATATATCCATTTTCCGCGGCAGCACGGGTGCTATGGGTTGACAATTAGCTATATTAAAAACAACCTTAACGTTCAGCAGTGCGAATTGTCACTTTACATAAAATTCATACCACCATATTATATATTAATGTCATTTATCCATCCAACTGGAATCCATTAATGACCAAATTACTTACTTTACTCATCAGACCAACTGGCTTTGATGGGGATTATGGAGAGGAAGAGACCTGGAGACCACGCCCCCTTTCAGCCTGCTCGTCAATTGTTTATTATTAAGCTACTTGAGACAGCGTGATTGGTACTTTGTTACAGAAATCCCAGACCTTGATCCGTAGCGTATATAGACAGATTAGTGTTAGATGATGATATTAAGCCCTCTATTCACCTAGAATAGTCTTGAACAACCCAGGACAATCTAACTACACGAATACTGAGATCATTAGGACCCAAGACGCGTTAGCGTCGCGGGTTCTAATGTAAAATCTCAGGACATGTCTATTGGACAATAACACCCCTCTAAATGCGAAACAGGAGGTGTTTATCGACATTGTAACATGCTATTTTTTTTAATTTTAAACGAACTTATTTTATTGTGTAAACTTCAAAATTCGTCTCACTGCAAATCGGTTTTAGTGACGTAAAAACCATTTTCACGTAATGAAAACGTCGTGACGTAACAGGATAACAAGCTCCTCTCATTAGATTTGGCTCGCTTATTGCTTGGTTGCTATAGTAGCAGTATGAGTATAGACACACACAAGGAAAACTGGAATTCTCACTTCATTTTTTTAAAAGTACTTTTTGAAATAAGATTCATGTTTTTGTTATAGTTTTTGGTATATTTTATTGTTTTTAGCTGTTACCTGACAAGGGGGTTGGTGTTTCAAGTTCATCTTCGGACATATCTCCGAATATTTCATGTAATTTACCGAGATCAAAATTGATTATCGCCATTGTGGTTATCTCCATTAAAGTAGTACGCATAATATTAATACGCAGTGATTTTTCTAATTTAGAGGGGTGTTATTGTCCAATAGATGGTGCCTAATTGACCAATAAAAACGCACGATTGACCCTTAAGCATGTTACAATCGTTATTAACTCCAATGGCCCCCCATCTTGTTATTATTTATTGACATATACTCAATAACAAAATAATGTTTATTATAGACATCATGTCATATACATGTATATACTCCATAACAGATATTTATAGACATAATGTTACATTCTATGTACTATGAGTTTATGAACTTGTATCACTGAATAAATCATTGTTATACCCTTTATATGTCAGAAAAAGGGCAACAACCTTGATCAAATACAAATGTATTTCTAACAATACTAATAAGTATGCTTGTAATGGAATAGTACAAATACTAATGACTAGTGTTTATACTTGTAGTCGAAAAGTACAATTACTTATGTCTATTTCAGATACTTGTACTCGAATAGTACAAATACCAATGGCGCTGTTTGCTAGTGTTTATATTATTTATTATTATTCACGAACAAGTTGGACGCCAAATAATCCCACGGAAATAGATATATTGATATCTTAAAATACTCTCACAAGGCTTATGTCCATATTAAGCTATTTCTTACGTCATTGGGCGTAAATAACCAATCCAATAATCAATGCGATAAATCGGGGGAAATACAAAAGTAAAACTTAAAGCTTGCAAATGAGACGACAATTTGAATTCGGAGAATATAATGATGTAGTCGTTTCCAGAAGTCTAACAATGCTGGCTAGACTTTGCAGAAGTGGGGTTGAGAGAATGAAGGACATGTGAAGTCCAAAAGTAGATTGTTACAACCGAATCAACGCCAGACGAAACTAGACGATCAAGGCTGAAACAAAGATGTGTAGCAATGTCAATAAATGTGTCCAACATCGGATGTGGTAAGCTGTCGGCGCCATTTTCTGTCCAGTTATTTATATTGATATACACACTTAAAATCAAAAGAACCCTTCAAGAATTGTAGAGTTGGCACAAGCTAAATGTGCTAACAATATATATACGTCCATAACATATGTATACATGTTTAGATGTCAGATAGATCTTCTGTTCAAATGTCAGCTGTTTGGTTTATTCGATTTTATTAAAATCGGGAGATTGGAGGGTCTTGCCACTCTTGTGCAGTTAACAGGTCAAGTGGCGTGGATTCTACCTCAAGTTTGTAGGTGATAAGTAGGACGGTCACCTTCCCTACCTCGTAGGTTTTCTACGGGATCCCCGATTTGTGCACTTGGCTCCTGCCTACACAACCATCCACATGAATAACCATATAAATGGTCGATATTGGTATTATATTTTAGTTTACTATACATTTATTGACAGCAAATCACAAGATATACAGATAATCATTGGATCTTTAAATAATTTTACCATGTGTTAGTCCCGAAATTACCCACATAATGTTTTGTGGACATTGTTACCTATCTGTCTAAATCAAGGCGGTGACATCACAACTCTTTATATTGACATCATCTATTTCAAGTCAATGCCGTAAGATTTTTCTCCTGCTTTAATCCAGTCTCTATGGTAACAAGGTGCGTGCATAACATATCAATACAGGAAATATATTCATTATAAAAAATACTGTATGTAGCTATTGTATTTGATCCTAACAGTGAATCAAAGCAGAGATATAACACTAAGTAGCATCGGTTCCTCAAATCAAAGTACCAAGTCTAGTTGTTCAGGTGGGGCAAAATACCGGGATCCACCAATGAGCTTGCAGTGACTAGCACGTAACACACTTGACAGTTGGGATTCGATATAGGGTAGGCTAGCACGTAAAACAACACTTGGCAGTTGGGATTTGATACAGGTGGAAGGTCATCTTCAATAGAAGGCTTGATCTCGGTTTAACTACGTACATCTAATCAAGCCCTTCACATAACACTCTGCATTTTTCGGCACTAAGTTTGATTTGGTTTAAGCCCAGCTTTTGATCCAATCAGATTCATTGATCGTCGCAAATACAAAGTCTCGCGCTTTCAAACTATAATATCTACGTGTGATAATCGAGTTCCAAAGTTCAAGGTTCGTCCAATGTCAAGGTTTCCGTGGAGGTCGCTATGTCCCAGTCACAGATTGGGTGATACTGTCTGCAAATAATGTAGCCATAAGTTCGCGATTTGTTAAGTTAACCACCAACGGCCAGATGTTGGGAAACTCGCAGTCGTTGCTTCAGGAACATGGTGAAATCGCCCCTGTTCATAGCCGAATAATAGTGATTGCCCGGTGTAATAAGCATGTTGGTTCTGATTTGATCAGAAACTATGGCCATACAGACGTTATTTGATGTAACTTACTTTCATGAATTTCACTAAATACAGAACTCTTAACAAATTTCGAGGAGAGAGAGGGAGAGAGAGAGAGAAATGGGGTTTAACGTCCACTCGACACAAACTAGGTCATTTCGGGACTTACATGTGGTTTAATTTTATTCCAAAAATTTGTTTTCGCGTAGCAGTCTTTAGCAGTGGGGGGGGGGGGAACCGGAGGACCCAGAGAAAACCAACGAGGCGGGACAGGCGACTCTACTCCTTGTCACGTACAACCGGAGATTCGAAACCACGCCAGTTGACCAAACGACAGGCTTTGTGATACAGCGTGCACGTGCCAACCATTTGGCAATCCAAATCCCCAACTATCGAGGTATTTGAATACCTAATTTGTCAACCCGACGTTTGATCCCCGAAGTACTAACCTTGCTGACAGACAGGACATACTTCTCTCCCACATCTTAACCCCAGTCTAATAGTTTAATATAAGGACTAATTTAATAATTTATGAGTTATTTTCGGTCTTGCCCCAATCGCCATGAGTAAGTTGACTGTCTTGTTCCCTTACTTAACTCCGCGAAATATCCCAAAATAACCTCGACAAGCGGCCCAAGGCGCTAATTGGATAAAGAAATTCAATGATTATTGATTAATAACCGTGATTACGTACACGTCTACTGAAGGTTGCCCGGATAACACGAGTCAATAAAATATAGGAATATTTGCAGAAGAAATAATATTTCAGTTTAGTCTTGAGATCGATTGATGGAATGTGAACTAGGATAGGATATAACATCTCTTCAACGCCTACCCAGGACAGTGAATGCGAAGTTGTATCAGAGGATCTCATACAATCTGTTTCATTTCAAAACAAAGTTTGAACTTTAGCGAAGTAACCACGGATAGAAATTATCCAGGTCAAAAGAATACCAATTTTTTTTTGCTCTTGAGTCAACTTAATCTTGTCTAGCTAAACTTTGAAACATATAAAGAGTTCCCAAACACATCTGATTTGATCTAAAAACATACCCGGTGATTGCTTCACCTCAATACACCATATACCAGATCATTAAAGACCAACCAGTGTTCAGTTAACTAGATTGTAGTTTTCTTGACTGGTATCGTTTTTATGCTTCATTGCTATTTTGAATAGCCTGCTTCATTATGATCTGTTGAGGCGAATGCAGACCTTTTCCGTCATCGATCTGACCGAAGCGATGATGACATGCTCTCACGATATGCTGATAATTAACACGAACGTCAGAGCAGGCAGTTCTACTTGCCAGTGAAGCTTTGTTACAACAATAACGACAGTCTCTGTAAGTACTCGGGCCTGTTACTCAACTACGTGGTTTCTCCTTAACGAGTAATTCACAGACTGGTTTTTCACGATCTCTGTACAGAGGTGATTAATAGTGTGCTATTTCTGGTGTGAAAATTTACTGATTTGGAAACCACAACTATTAATTAGGACAACTCTAAAATTAAAGGCGTCTCCCAATAATGTTACCCAATTACTTATTTATATCTGAAGGAAATAAAGGGGAACAATTCATAAATTACAATAACTGACAACAATAATACAGGTCAATATGTAACGCCTTAGAAACCGCATGGCGTGCTCAACGCGTTCTTACCAAAGTCCTGCACCGGGATTTAAATTGTAAATGGGGTAGGGGATCCCTTCGTCCGGTAGCTATAGTGGTATTTGTGTTTATCTGGGTAGCTCGTATAAATCCACATAATGCAGAGTAATCTTAAACAGCTTATTTGCGAAAAAAATTAGAATTTATTTTAGCTACCCTTTTTATAATATATTTGATTTGAAGTTGGTCAGTTACACGGGTATCTTGAAAATTAGACCGGCTTCTTCTGCACCACCTCGAATTTTCGGAGCAGTACCATAGCCACTTGAATGAACCAGAATCCATAATAATAATACAGGTGCAGTTGGTCGTTATAATTACTGATTATTTACAGAGCAGGGTTTTGAAGCAAGAGGAGGTTGGGATGGCCTAGTGGTCTAGAGTACCGCGCATCGACCTCTAGCTGGCCCGCCACCTCTGGCTTGCGGCTGTGGTTTCGGGCCCTGGTGTGAGCGTATGTGGCATTGAGATAGGGGCACCTCAACCTCGTGGGTTTCCTCCGGGCACTCCGGTTTCCTCCCACTGCCAAAGACCCCTACGCACAAGCGAATTATTGAATTAAATTAAACCATATGTTAGTCCCGAAATGACCTAGTTGTGTTGAGTGGACGTTAAACCCCATTCCCCCCTCTTTCTCTTTAAAACAAGAATTTTTATCTTGTTTTTGACTATAGGTTCATCACAGGACGTTTTGATACGTTGGCATTTTCTTGAGGTTTCAGCTATTAGTATTGGACAGAACAGTTGGACATTACGCCCCATTTCAATTCATTTTAATAATATTGGATTCAACAAGATGGCGCATGAAAAGATGATTAAGATTACCATCTTGAACACAATTCTTTTATAAATTGGGAACCAGCTCAATGATTGCCATACATGGGATGGGAGTTGGTTGTTTACTGAGCTGGTGGAATTTGGAAAAAACGTTCATTTTATAATAGGCCTATTAATTATTGAAATGTTGTGTTTGAAAGAATGTATGTAACACTATTAGTGTAAAACAAAAGATAGATTTAGTAAACATAAAGGATTTATTAACATCAGGAACACATCTACATAATATAGCATGAACTAATCTACAACAACACATCTAACAATAATACATTTACTGTCCTGCCCCTCTGCCAAGGCAACGGTTGGACTCAGGTGAATCCATACACTCGTACAAGCCTTTCTTCTTCGCAGCTCTTCGCTTACTGTCAGGGAACTCCTCAATATATACCCGTTGTACACATGGTCATATCTGCAAATGTCTCTTTTATCTCGTTACGGCATGTACATCATCCCTTGAAGTCGTTTGGATCTTGTACACAGAACATATTTAATAAATTAGATGTTTAATAGATCGTGCTTCGATAACAGTTTATATAGAGGTGAACGTCAAATTCATGTATTGTCAAAACTATTAGAGTTCATTAAGTTCTATGCACCTAAATCATAAATGGTATCGCTGTGTTACATGTACCAACTCATTTATTTCACAAGAAGATAGTGAAGCCATTAACCTCAATCTGGAACTTGTCTCGCTATCAATTAAGACATTTTAAAATTCTTAACCCATTTTCTCTTTTGAAACATAAATCTGCATTACAAGTCATTAAGAAAAACTCAAAACAGTAACAAAGGTACCAATGGCTTAGTACTAGTGTAACCTCAACTGGATTGCAACATAAATAAAATTATCGCTAGTACGAAGACAGTATATATTCATTACTGAACTAAAAACGGGACAATCAATAATTTAACACTCGATATATCTTCATTACAACGTAATCAAATCATTGTAATGCCCTGTCAACTATCTCAATCACATTTCTCACCTAAACTCTCTTTATAAACAGAACACTCTCCAAATACCTGCTTTACTAGCGGCGGTGTGGACACAAATATCAAATTACTAAAACAAAATTCAAGCGAAATCAATCCTAACCAGAAAACTCAATAACTTTCGGCGTTGTCGAATTCACCCTGGATGGATGGAATGCATGAATAAAATGGGGTTTAACGTCCTACTATTATGCACTTAACCTGGGCTGTTGGGAGACTGGCATGCACCATACAGTGTGCTATGACGGTACTTTTTGCCCGGGCAGCGGCGCTACGGCCTATTCTTACATCGAATTCCAACTGCCAAGGGATCTTTTACGTGCACTCCAATGTGTACACGAGACCTCGGTTTTTCGTCCCATCTGAACGACTAGGCAGCTGTCCTTGTCAGGCCCTCCTTCTGTCTGCATCACTGACAAGGGGAAATCACGCCGGAAAATCAAGATGATGAACTTTCTCAGCCAATGCAGGGATCGAACCAGCGCCTTATCCACTTAGCCACCGTGACCTCCCTAGATGGATGGACATTGGCAATCGACTGTGTTAACTATGAAATTATCCGGGGTTCGTACATAGATTTTCGACATTAATTTGCGATCATTGGGGGGTTCGGAACTCTTGGACACCCACCTTAGTATCTACCCTATCTGGGGCCTGTTTTACGAAATTTTAGATAAGATAAAATTCTAATTTTAGTAATTTGATTGGATAATATTAGATTGATTTTAGTGCTTATCTCATCAAAATTGAAGTATCTACTAAAATTTGGATTTTATCTTTAGTTAAGATTTTGAAAAATAGGGCCCAGAATGTAAAACGAAGATTGGATCGACGACGTGATTCCTAATACAATTCAGATGAACAAAGCCCACCATTCGTCTCCAGGTCTAATTTGTCACCCTCTAATCATTGCTGTACTCAAATATCTTCTTAAAAGAATCTTAAACCGTTTTAGTTCGTCTACAGTTCGGGTAGAATCCAATTTGTTGGAACTATAAACCTGTACAGTCTGTTACAAATACGATACTTCTACTGACAGCCAATCTTTCATTGCAATCGAACGATAGCTTTTCCGACAGAAAATGTGGATTAAGGTCTTAGTTTTCGGCACTAACCCAGTCGATGAAGACGGGACCGGACAGCATAACATCTACCCCCTAGAACAACTTATTGACCTCCAGTTGCTTTTTTATAATATATATATATATATAATATTAACCTTTCAACTCTGTATGCACTTATAAATTAAGTCACGACTGTCTGTGTTGTAAACCTGGTTTTAATTTAAGCAGCTTTTTATGTGCTATTCTCAAGAGGCTGGCCATTCATGACATCATTACTTTTTCTCTTATTAAAACTTTCTCATTCATGACATCATTACTTTTTCTCTCACCCAAACTTTCTCATTGTATTATCATGTAACTTTATATCACCATCTTTGTTGTCATATTTAATATACCTCTTGGAAAAATAAATAAATAAATAAACGCTACACATGATCTGTGCACAACACTCGGCATAACCTCAAAGGGAATGCACAATTCAAGAACATAAACTACAACAATAAACAAGCAATGCTAAAACAAAAGTATAGTCAAATCAAGTTAATTAATCGGGGGGGGGGGGGGGCTTTGTGTATATTAATAAGGTTATGTCTTGTCTACGATATCACCCTAGGTGGAAGTGGACGTTAAACTCCAGAAAACAAACAAACATCCATCCATATGTGATTCCGGGGCGTGCCATTCATTATCAATCTTGTTTAAAATATGTGACCAACAATCCAGTACTTCTAGGGCAACGTACGTATCTGAAGTGCCCTTTCAAGCTACAAAGTTTACGCCGTTTTTTTCTTTAATATATTACGTTGATCCAGAGTTAAGTTGAATGAGGAGAGTTTATTACAATGAAGCTATTATTACAGTCTATATACCGTGATTTAAGGGGAAGTAGATTGCATTGCGCTGTCCTCAACCGATCCATCTCATCGTTCTAATTAGATATAACGAGTCGTTGGGCGCAGGAGACTGGGTGATCAAATATCTATCGATCTTCTTAACAGGGTCCTTTGTTTCAAATAATGAGCGATTTGAATGTCAGATAACTTTTATAGAATAGGACATCCAGCCTCCTTTCATCTAGGTCAATGCGGCGTTATGTGTCCTTTATATAAATTGGAGGGAATGTAGGCGTGTCGATAGCACCACATTTAAGAAATTCATGGTGCCCTTAACGAGAGGATCGCACTCTCAACAGGCTGAAACAGAACTTAAAGCGGGTCCAATTCATGTTTACCTGAACGTCGGATCTTCTTTTCCACAGACTGAAACATAACTCGAAATAGAAAGCGACTTTGGTGATCTGTTGCCTGTGATTTTGGGTAATTAGAATGGAGAAATGAAATTGGGTTAAACGACCTACTTTTCTCTACCAACCGGGAAAATGTACACGTCCATACGTCATGCAGTGTGTTCTAAGGGACATTTTGCGTGAAAAGAGGTGCTACACACTTGATTAGAATTTCAACTGTTAATGTTTTTGTCTCGTATAGCATACTGCACTTCTTTCGTATACTAAATGGAGCAGTACAGTATTGGTTAATACAATATCAGCTCCAACCGGATTATATTGCGACAAACATGATAAGGGGATGTTACTTGAGACAAACTAGAGAGCAATAATTATAATATAAGTATATAAATATTACAGGAAATATAAAATATCACAAACTTTATTATATTAAAAATAGAAAATGAGATATATGTATCTAAAATAGAAAATGAGATATATGTAATTAAAATTTTCGAGAGGAAACATATGGGGTTAACGTCTACTCGACACAAACCTGGTCATTTCGGGACTTACATGTGGTTTAATTTTATTTCAAAAATTCGCTTGCGCGTAGGGGTTTTAGCAGTGGGAGGAAACCGGAGGACACGGAGAAAACCCACGAAGTTGGACAGACGGCCCTACTCTTTGTCACGTACAACCGAGGGTTCGAAACCACGCCAGTTGACTCAGTGACAGGCTTAATGATACAGCGCATCGCACACGTAACCCTTCGGCCATCCAACCCCCCCAAAATTTGCTATAAAAATTGGTATTAAAAAATCTAGCGCTTTACAATATAGACCCGGTTGGGCCAGTAACTGACATAGTGACTGACAACTGTAATATTTCGATCTAATGCTCTTACAATGATTAAACTCAATCAAACAGTTAAGTAGGACGTTAAACCCCATTTCATTTCATCTGTCAACGTTACCATCCCCATATCCTGATCGGTTTTAGAGAATATTTTTCAAAATGTGGCATTTCAGTAACTGTTTTCCTAAGTAAGAGTTATAGTTTATTATTTTATCCAGTTACTTAATGTCAGTAAACGATGACAAGAAATTGGTAACGAGCAATGGTCTCCAGCGCAGCCCACGAAATGACATAATTACTCATTTACATACAGAACGATATCTTTATGTAGATACTAATATATTAAATACTGTTTATTACATGGTTTGTAATATCCACTAATCAGTAAATAACCTTATATAAAACTCATTAGTAACTGTCAATAACAGGCAGGGGTCTCTTTAATTAATTGGTCAAAATTTGACATACAACATATAATACACTTGTAATAATTATATAAGTACTATTCGTTAATTTAATTATGTATTTGTTAACATAATGTACGAACTATGCTAAAAAAATGAATGTAATTGTCTGTTACATAATAAAAAGAATTAGTGAATCTATTAGAAATAGTACCACATAGCCGATCATGATTCGCACTAGTATGATACAAGGTTTGGAAAATATTCTGTTTTTTCTTCAGTTGCTTCACTTTTCGTTAGTTGGCATTTCATCTTGAGTGAAGTGTGTATTACTACGGGGTCGGGTCTACAGCACAGTGGACTCTGACGGCCACCCCCCGGATCCATGCACTTTGTGTATGGTGTCTGTATGTTGTGTCCTGTCCGCGTGGTTCTGCCCCCCCCCCCCGTACTTATTATTAACCACAGAATCTGCCAATATACTACATGTTCTATCATTCTTAATAGTGTCCACTCTAGAATGAACTAATGGACTACTATAACAACCTATTAGGTGGCGCTTCGTCTAATCCCCGGAGTGCGGAATAGTACTGAGCATAATCGGCATTGCTCCAAATTAAATTTCGGGTACTATATACCCTACTAAGACATTGAGATCGCAGATAAAATATTCTTCTAGTATCAAAATCACAAAATCCAACGGTTCGTTTCGTTCAGAAGTGTTTTAACATGATGCTCCAACATACTGGAATGAATTGCCAATGGACGCTTAGAACTCACTTTCTATAGAAGCATTTAGATCTCTGCTATTTCCTTTCACAAAAGCATTCACCATTGATAGTGAGATACCTTTTTTGGACTACGTTTAGAGCTCTACTATTTCCTTTCATAAAAGCATTCACCATACATTGATAGTGACTCAGTGACAGACTTTTTTGGTCTGCGTTTTGAGCATGCTTAGTCATAGAAATGGCGCGTTATAAATAGACTAGTATATTATATTCGTAAATTGAATTATGTTAAGAATATATGTACCGTAAAATTAGATTAAATTAATGTCATTCATTTGAGTGGATTAATTACTGTTTATTCTTGCGGAACGTTTTGACTAGTATACTCGTAGTCTTTACCAAGCAAATGCTACATTTCTATTAATAGAAGTTATGGTACATAATTTTTTTTAAAGGGCCTATGGCTCTATATTTGAAACCTTAAAATAGACAAAAATGGTTCTAAAAGCACATCCTCACGTAAAATGAATATATGTAAAGTGATGTGTATTCAATTTTTGAAAATAAATATTGTTAAATTCTAATTAATTATGTTCGGTGAAATACGTTAACAAGGTGTATGGTTCTTCTTTTTTTTAACCTTGTAATATACAAAAAATGGTTCTAAAAGCACATCCTAACGCAATAAGAATGCATGTAAGTTATTTGTATTCAATTTTTGATTATTTTTAATTTCTAATTAATTATGTTTGGTGAAATACGTGAACAGTTCAAATTGAACGACAGTCGTTCACGCCTGCTCAGTGCATTCTACGCGTTTAAAAAAAAAAAAAAAAATATTTTGTCGTTTGTGATTCAGCCTTGACTAATTACTTCCACGTTGTGTGATGTAGGATATGTGGGTTTTTTTTCATTACACGGGGAATCCGAAAAATAGGTAACATGACTCCCGTATTGATTACAAAATGTCAATTGCGTGTTATATATTGGATATTAAGATCATATAGTTTAACGGTAGGATGAAAAGATCAATATTGACTAAAATTGATGAATATTGAATTCTAATTCGTGTTTTTAATTTCGAATATAATGGAAAATATTGAGTTAGAGACCTAGCTCCTTTAAGTAATTGTATCACTCAGTAAAGGGTAATCGTATTCCGTGTATCACTTAATAAAGACTAAAGATTTTTCCTCAACACGTATGGCAAGTTTAATTAATATGGCCGATGTATGTCTAGTTCCATTACTGTGTTCTATCCAGCTAATTACTGTGTCATGGGTGTGGCCAGTTTAATTGTTGTGACCGGTGTATGTCCTCGGCATATCCAGCTAACTACTATGTCATGGGTATGACCAGTTTAATTAATATTATGGCCTGTGTATGCCCAGTTCCATTACTGTAATTAATGTGGCCTGTGTATGTCCTGTGCATATCTAGCTAACTACTATGTCATGGGTATGACCAGTTTAATTAATATTATGGCCTGTGTATGCCCAGTTCCATTACTGTAATTAATGTGGCCTGTGTATGTCCTGTGCATATCTAGCTAACTACTGTGTCATGGGTATAACCAGTTTAATTAATATGGCCTGTGTGTGGCCAGTTACATTACTCTGTCCTGTGCATATCTAGTTAATTAATGGACATGGTCAGGTAATTAATGTGGCCTGTGTGTGTCCTCCGCATATTCAGCTAACTACTGTGTCATGAGTATGGCCAGTTTATTTGACATGTCCTGGGCATGCCAAGTTCCATTAATGTGTCATGAGTATGACCAGTTTGATTAATGTGTCCTGTGCATATCCAGCTAACTACTGTGTCATGGGTATGGTCAGGTAATTAATGTGGCCTGTGTATGTCCAGTTCCATTACTACTGCTATGTATGTCTATTTCACTTACTGTGTTATTGTTGTGCCCTTGAGGCAGTTCATTGATCGTCGTCAGCATGTGCATAAGCCATTGGTTCCTCCCATACACAAGAAAGGAAACGCGAAATATAACATTAATTTACTCGCTCTATTATAACAATAATTATGTGAATATAATAACGCCAAAAGGTACAATATTATAACAATATGCTATGTTGAATTACTATAATATCACTCTCACTATGTACCCAAGTCAAACATGATAACAGCACCACTATTCAGGCTTCTTTCATAATATTGACAGGAACAGCAGTCAATGGCGAACATTTCTAAATTACCCGTGAGGTGATATTCCTCAAATGCATGTGATATTAATATACCAGACGATTGTGTCAACACGAGACTAATGTTGAAAATGAGGATTCTTCGAATATTGAATCGTAACGCACAGTAAATATGTTTAAGTAACGCCACCGTTTGATCTTATAATGGTAAATTTAGATTGATCTGAATAACTTATGTTTTCCGTCTCGCAGGAAGTAAGACAAATTTTGATTTATTATTAGATTAAACACGATATGGAAAAGTTGCTCGACTAAAAATAATTAGACAATACTCTCATAAACATTTGACAACATTTGTCTGTGTTTTGTCTGGGGATCACTTGCACGCCAAGGAGTTTTCCTAGTATTTTTCATCAACGCATAGCACCGGTTAATCACCCACGCAAGCAGTTCTATATGTTAAACAATACACGTGAATTGAATAGTGAACTGTAATATCGTTGGATTTCCATTCTTCTCTCATGTTTTGTTAGAAATATGTTATTGACAGTACATTTACGAAAACAAAAAGAATGGGGTGACTCTTATTGATTTCTTTATGCTTCATCCCAGATGGTGGATCCCCTTTGAAACTAACGATACATGTACGTGATGTTTTTTGTGTAGAGTACGCTTCTGGCATTTCAAATGGCTGCTCACTCAGGGGTCTGTTTCATGAAATTTTAACTAAGATATTTTAATTTACTTGATTGGATAATATTAGATTGATTTTAGTGCTTAGCCAATAAAAATTGAAGTGTCTACTAAAATTTAGACTTTATCTTTAGTTAAGATTTCGAGAAACGGAGCCCTGGAACAATGGGAAATTGGAAAACACCAGGGTTTTCTCGAAGCCAGCTATTTTAATATATATCTTTTATTAATAAGACAAAGGTCAACATATTAACCAAGTTATGTGCGATAAGGGTGTGTGATTATTGGTGAATGTAAAATTATCTTGATTTTAAGAAGTAAATTCAGAGATCACGACCCTTGTGGGATTTCTGCGGCTTTCTCCCACTACTGACGATTAAGAATTAATTAAAATATTGAAATATAACGTGATTCCGTGAACCCCGAGCTGATTTAGGTGTGTTGGAAGAACGTTAATCCCCAATTCCTTCCCCAATGAATAGTTTCAATACGTGACGCTTTCCATCAAATTATATACAGACGCAAGTTAATTATAACTTTTCCATTTCAAATAATCTTATTGATAAAATAAAAATCCATTGGTTAACAGCTAGTCGTTTACAAATCCGTCGGCATCATGAATGAAATTCCTATCAATGGTCACGAAACGAATAGAAGATACACAGAAACCCAATAAAAAATAATTAAATTGGCAAAACGGTGCTCGTTGTATTAAAACTGCAACATTTTAACACAATTCTCTCCAATTCCATTCTTATATATAAGACAAATTGTAGAAATAAATTGTGAAAATTCAACAATTTAGAGCCTCCGTGTGTCTTTTAGGGGAAAATATCAAATTTTGTACTTTATTCAACCACGCAAACATGTACCCAAATTGATTATTGAATATATTTAATTTACGAAAAAATGTCAGCAATAGATTTTCTTTTGACCTGGATTCATTCGAAATAAATACATGCCAATCAAAATATTTTAGCTAATATTACAGGAGCGTATCGTTGTGTCGTCGTGCCGTTATGCCGCCGTCCCACAGTGCCGCCGACCGCTGTGTGTTAGGGTAAAACCTAACCCTAACGGGTACCTCCCAGGCGACATAGCCGGTGCGCGGCATAATGGGTACCTCCCCAAATTAATAATAATAATAATATGTCCATTTATATAGCGCCAAATCCACAAAGCGTGCTCATAGCGCGACACAATTTACTATCCCGGTCTCTAGGATACAGGTAAGCCTGATTACCTCCCTTTACAACTCTTAGAAAGAGCTCCAACATATGCAGCTACCACTTGAAGTTTCAAGGAGCGCAACCGTTAGGTCACAAATCCTAATCTCTAACCTTTGCACCAAATTACAGACGACGCCGACTTGTGTTAACACATGACACATTCAGTGAATTTCAATTCATTATATCTTTGTAAATACTAAATAGAATTTAACCATTTTTGGACTGATATTCGTTTTTCCTTTTAGAGATACAAGGTTTTCCAATTTTGTAGTTTCAAGGTATTAACGAATCCCTCAAATGACGTTCGGAGACTTTAATGTGACATAATCAATGAGTATGAAGTGAGTGTCGATGGGTAATACAACCAAGGCCTATGAGTAAAGTAATTAGTTCTCTTGTTGAAATTTTACAGAATAACAGAATATTGTTGACCGTGTCAGCATCTTCGATTAATTTGCATAGGCTATTCCCGAGACTTAAGAACTTAAAACACACGCCTGACATGGACACACATAAAACCCAGGAAACTAAAGGGACAATAATTCAATTGTTTTTCTGTCTTGTAGGTACCCATTGAAATGAGTTAAATGACATCTAACGATGAAATCAGTGTTAGTGTTTCGTTTATCCATCCACATTCATAATTATCTAGTGAAGAACAATTCCGTATCGGATTCCTCGATCCACTGTTTTCATATTCCTGTTGAACGTGGATTCTACACAAGTTTTTTTTTTTATTGAAATACAGTTATGAAAAAATAGCCTTATTCTAAATACTTTATGTTTAAGTGTCCTACCTGTTGTGTAAATTATCCATTACACCTATTTTACTTGTCCAGAGGGTTCGAAAATATGTTTAAATCCAAGTGCATTTGAAAGTGTTTACGTAAAGCTTTTCAAACCATGTTGTTACCATGTAGTTGAATTTTTCCATTTTTTAAATTCGGTGTGTTAAGATGAAATTTGTATCATCAATTAATTGGAATATTGTAAAATAGTATAATTTGTTGACAAGAATAATGATTGAGGCATATTATTCAGTTACAACAAGAGTGGTATTGGAGCTTTAAATACATGTTAATTGTTGAATATGCATAGCAATGTAGAAATAATTCCGAAACGCCGACGAATACGCTTCTTACTCAAGTAGTATTGATGGGTGGAAGACTACCTGAAACAATGCAGGTCAACGTGGACGTCAGTGATACTGTAGGAGCAAAAAGGAAGCAAACCCGTCTTATATAATCACAAAATATAACCCCCAAGCAACAGACTGGACAAGAATAACATTAGTTTTTATTCCAAGACGCGTTTGGTATGTAAACGGAAATTGTAAGGATTATTTTCATCCTGTTGAAAAAGAGCTTCCGTTCAAAACGCGTTCTGGAAAAAAAAAACTGTTACTCTACAACAATCTTGTCCACATGGCTAAGGGATTAAATTTTGCGGAATTTAGAATTACAATAGCTGTTAACGATTAGGTACCTTCGTGATTTGGAGCCCAATTGTTTATCTCTCTATAACGCAACGTAATGTAAATAAACGACGTTAT
The DNA here is from genome assembly GCA_917208275.1 of Patella pellucida. Lineage (NCBI taxonomy): Eukaryota > Metazoa > Mollusca > Gastropoda > Patellidae > Patella > Patella pellucida. Next base: position 14,177,168 of record OU795038.1, read on the forward strand.
TATGGTTGTCTACCAATTTAATAATTATAGTTTTCAAACAGTTCGTTTGAGAAATGTGGGGGTTTGTAAGTTTACATTTGTAGATAATGCAGCGGTGTTTTAAATCTATGTATAGGCAAAAATGGTTGACCCGTTTTATATTGGTAAGTACACTGTATCTGGGACCATTGAGGGTTCCTCTGGAATTTCCAACCTCGTGGGTTTTCTCCGGGTCCTTTGGTTTCCTCCCACCCTTAAAGACCCCTACGCGCAAGCGAATTATTGAAACAACATTAAACCATATGTTAGGCTTGAAATGACTGAGTTTGTGTCGAGTGAACGTTAAACCCCATTGTGTAGAATAGGTCGTTAAAGCCCATTGTCTTGGGTATAATACGAGAGTAGGTAACCTATGTCAGTAGCATTGGACAAAAAGTCTATAAGGAACAGTGTCTAGTTTTTTTTGAATGGTACGAAAACCCAAGGTCCCAAATACAAATTGTAGTGCACGTAAAAAAAACCCTCCAAAGTAGGGATAGGTGGTAGCACCCCTGTCCGGAAAAAATCCCTCATAGCACACCGCATGGCGTATGCCTGTCTCCACTATCCAGTCGGCGCAGTGTACCACAGATTGTATAGGACAGTTAAATTTAAATCAACAAAGGGTCAATTTAAAGCTAAATCCAATTTGAAAGAAATATAAGAAACTTACGACTGTCTATTTTCGTTTATTGTGTCTGATTATACTAGCGGTATAAGATACAGTAGAGGTAGATTTTATTCAATTGTATGCTCATAAATCAGACTAGTTGCATTATTGTCAATTCAAATTGGACAAGCTGGCTTCTAATGTGTAATATCCGCAGTAAAATACTATATTTTGAAGTGTTAAGTTTATTATACAATTTATTATAGCCGCACACGGCCATTATGAGGGATTTTGAATCACTTGCAAAATACAATATTATGAAATTTCGCCCTCTGATATAAACAAGCCAAGCCAGTGTCAACTGTAAATGCAGGGTCAAATTATAGCCACACAAGGCCATTGTGAGGGATTTTAAATCCCTTGCACAATACGACATTATGAAATTTCGCAACATGCGGTATAATAATAATAATAGCGTCATTTTACAAGGGTAGCAAATTAGACCTGAGGCCTTTTTCCAATTTGGTCCTTGGCACAGATCGTGCGAATGATTTCGGGGGACCGAATATCCCTCGGGGGACCGAATATCCCTCTCACTTACAACGACAAAGTTCTTTGCCCTGAGCTGGGATTGAACCCTCGTTGCATTGGTGGAGCCGCCTCTCTATCCGACAAGCTATCCTGCTCAGATGATATTTATAAACAGTGTCACATGCAAACTAGTGCTGAGTCAAATCTTTTGATAGGGCCATTTTAATTCCGATTGAATCCGAGCCGGAAGTGAAAAATTGTGTTCATAAGATTTAAATAATCCCGGGGACAAGCCCCCAGGGCGCCTCATCTTCGAGAGTCTGTCCTGTCTCAAGGACATAGGTTCGCCACCTTAGATAATACCGAGGAACTATTTCGTCTAACATCGCTTTACTGAAGAACCGCCGTTGCTCAGGTGGACTATTGAATACATACACGGACTATGCAGTAGACTACAAGCTAAAAGTTTCCAGAGCAGCGTCATTTTCGCCTAAAATTTATAGAATTCCAACCGCCAGGGGTTCAATTATGTGTATGCCCGCGAGTACATAGGTGGCGCTCGTTTTGGCGTCGTATCCGATCAGATAGACCTTGATCCCCTTCAGCTTTTTCGTCCTGTACCACGGATAAGGGAGTAACCAGACCAAAGAATCAAGAGGAACATTGCCAGTCATCACCAGGAGCACCGAATACTGGGTATTCTTAAGTGACATATCGCATTTACAGGGGATGCGAGGGTAGTGATACTCTGCGATGTAAATGATTAAAGTTCCAATTTCAAATTTTCAAGTTATTTTTTTAAATGTATTAAATTTAAGGGCATTAAAACAGATGGTATCCATAAACAGTCCTACTTTGTTAAAGAATAATCCTATTAATTCTATAATTCACAATTGTCAGCTGCGAAATTGGCAAAATATCATTTTTAACTTCAAATTCCAACGTTTGGAGTTGACTAATGGATGGATCGCAATTGGAAAACAAGGGAGGTAATTGTTTTATTATTTCCCGTGTCACTAATTTGAGAGGGTGGGAAATAATGCCCATGGTCATATAATAGTGAGTTGATAACCTATTGAGCAAGAGACATAGAAATAGTGATGAGATTCTCGCTTTAATAAAACCAAGAATAAATGCATGCATAAAATGAAGTCGGTGATTCTGCCCCCTAGGATGACAACATATCTTCTATTGATTTGAAATATGAAGCAAGAATAACGCCTGGGTGCGGGAGGCAACCTTTAATTAAACACGAATCCAGTAAAACGAGGAGTTATTATCGCGGACAATAATTACCAGACCTTTTACCGAGTGTTCAAATGAGGGAACGGAAGTAGAAGTGTCGGTCATTATTGCGGAGTATTTACTGTAGTAATGTGATTATTGGTTCATTGTATCAATTACTCTCCCGATCCTTTTACGTTTTGCTAGGCTGATGTCACGTTCTCTTTTGTTTAAAGAATTAAAACGGAGGTTCAACTTCTTGACAATACAACTTGTAGCCTATATTAAATTATGTTGTTTTCAGGCTAACATGCGGCCAGTAATTGCTGCGGAGAGAATTAGCCTAGAATAACGGTATTTTTAGTTTGTTTGTGAACAATCAATTAATATACCAGTAGTTACAAATGGGAGTGAAATGAAATGAAATGGGTTTTAACGCACCAGACGGTCTATTAGAGACGGACATACGACATGACATGAAGTGTGCAATGGGGGGAATTGTGGCTACCCTTCGACGAATTCCAACTGTCATGCATTTCTTTTACGTGCACCGTGCACGTCTGACCAGCTGTGATCATGATCGCCATTTTGTTATCCAATCTGTAAGTTTAATAAGAATTCGTATAATATGCATATAGAGGAGAGGGAGAGAGAGAGAGGGAAAGAGAGAGAGAGAGAGAGATGAGGTTTTTGGTCCACTCGATTCAAACTAGATCATTTAAGGGCTAACACATGCTTCAGTTTTTTTTTAAAAATTCGCTTGCCAGTAGGGGGTCTTTAGCAGTGGAAGGAAACCTGGACACACGTAGAAAACCCACGAGTTTGGACAGGCGACCCTACTCCTTGTCATATACAAGCGGAAACCACGCCAGTTGACTCAATGAAATGAAATGTGATTTAACGTCTCACTGTTCTGCGACACAATGACAGACTTTATGAAATACACCACACGCGTTAACCATTCGGCCATCAATCCTCAACCCGTAAATATAGAAATAAGATTAGAAAAAAACCGATATTACTCTTGGTGGAAGTGGGCGTTAAACTCGAGAAACAAACTAACGAAACTCCAAAAAAGACATTTTCAAACCAGTTGGTTAGGTTGTGTTTATATAATTATATGACTTTTGGGTGGGACTAAATAGATCAGTAACGATAATAGACTAGACCTGTTCAATCTCGGTCAAAATGAAATTATCGATTTCATTAGATATATGGGTTAATTTGTTTGTGTGCTGAAAGCCTGACCTTCAAAATTATATGTCTGCAAATAATCCAATGGATTGCTGTGTAAGACACGGAACTTAGCAATTGAAGCCCAATCCCTAATCGAAATGGGTAGGTGGTTCACTAACCAGGGGACTCAGGGCTCTCCATGTGGCTTCTCGTTGCAAGGAACAGTACCTAATCGTTCGGATATTACGGAACAACTAGTCGAGGTCCTGTGTACAATCTGGCTTGATACGAATCCGACAAAATGCACCCGTCAAAGCAGACTGCGTGGCGTAGGCCTGTCTGCATTGGCCTGGATGGTTGATGAATGATAGGAAGCTAAACCCCTTTACCGCTGGTTATTCCATTCCATTACTAATCAAAACAACAAATCAAATCAACGAATTAAATACTTTATTTTGGCTTAATTCAAAGAGGTTTTACCTCCAATAATAATAGCGCACAAACTAGCAAGCTATTGGCGTGACATTCTTTCCTTCAAACAATTCATCTAAAGCAATTGACGGTTGGTCGACAAAAACGACTAAGATAATAGAAAGTCTAACGCTAAACGATTATTTATCGAACGGCCATTAATTTTGACGAGATTTTCTTCAGAACAAAACGGAACGACCAGAGCTGTTTTACCTTATCTTAGTAGGACCAAAAGCCGATAGAATATTACTGAATAAGCGTGAAGCGTTTTGAACTATTGCACGTATTGACTACTTCCACAGAAGAATAATAGTCGATATCAAGGTGAATGAAGCCTTCATAACAAAGCTTTCATAACCGCCAGGTCTTTATCGAAAATTCATTAGTATAATGTTAGGCTAGGGAGACATAATAGAAAAATTCAAATGGCCTATAGGGAAAGTCGCAATAAGCTGCTTGGATTGTACAAGGCTTAAACAAGAATAGCCACACCAAATCCAGACATTGCAACTTATCCGCAATTTCGTTTTCGTCTGAATATAAACAGCTGATTACTGCTTTTCGAGGGTTGGTGTGGAATGCCCTTTGGCGCCTTGTTAAATAGAATGATATATGCATCCATAAGTGATATATGGTATCGTGCCAGAAATGAAATGGAGTTTAACGCCTAACTTTTCTAGCTGGGATAATGCTATAATTAACATTTTATACAGACAGCACCACTGCAAATGGGGATAATAAAGACGGGTATACGCCATGCTATAATTAACATTTTATCCAGGAGCGCCACTGCGGTCAACTCGTATGTTCAATTCCAACTCAAGTTTTTTGTAAAGTGCAGGTACACAGAATGTCAGGTACACAGAATGTACTACCCGAACGACTAGACACTGCTTCTTGCCAAACCATCCGTCCTGATACCCAATTCCCCTTCTTCATTAACCCGGTTGATGCCGGAAAGCTAAGGACCTTAAATCCAATTTCATTAGTTTCGTTTGATACTCCATTCAATTGCAAAAGATTATAAAAATATCAAAGACAATCGATCTTAAATGTCAAAACCTTTTTGATTTTGGTAAACAATAAAATTGTCGATTAAATTGGATTTACTATATTGATTTACCTTGTGGGTAACAATCCGTCTTAGTTGAAAATTTTACTTTGTGATAATTAATGCCAGCGGTGAGATTTAACCGATTTTGTGTCCCGCTGTCGACTTAGTAAAGCGAAATGTAAATTAAAATTAGGGATTAAACTTCCACTTGAAATTTCGAAACTTGAAAAATGTAGAGTGTGCCCTATGGTAGAAAAGATAACTTTGCATCTTTGCCCTTTTACGGTAGGCTAGTGGTGTGGGGCTATTAGTTCGTTACGGGTTTAACGCTAGCTTAAAGGGTCAATCCCGATAATCTTTTTGAGAATAAAACTCTTTAATTTTGTGTTAAAATCCATTAAGATCCCCTACCTTAGGGCCGAGCAACTAACTCAATATATGTGATACGTTTTCATACAACTTAAAACCACATTCTTCATCTTGAAATGGAGTCCGCTGTCCCAAACTGTATTATGCTGTGATTTTATAAAAATAATGTGTCGGTGAAATTTACCTTTTGTTATCAAGTACAGCACATGCACCATTCACCGTGTAGACCTCTAAAGGAGCGAGAATCGATTATCGGGTCACCCAACGAAAGAATTGACCGGAATCTTAAAAGAGTTACGTGTCCGGATAAGCTGTTTTAACGCTCACGTCCAAACGAAGTAATATTTTGAGCTGAAATTTTGAGTCAGAGTATATACATCAGTCTTCTATATTTAGCGTTTAAATTTCATACATACTCGGACTTTTATTTTTGAGGCTCTGTTCTATTCGGGACAGTCCCTTTGAAACTAACATAAGGCGCCAAATGCTTTCTAATGCATCAAAGTGCCATGGTCGTCCTTGAATGATTCGGTTAAATTGTTTTGATAATACGCAAAAGTGTCATGGCGGACCTTGATCTGGAGAATGCCTATTTGGCTTAGTTGATGGACATTGTTTGAGACAACACTGCTGTACATAATAGATTTTGTTGTGTGAGTTTAAATTCATTTCCAAAAAGCCACCCACTTGAATAGCAAAAATGAAGTTTGAAAACATAAATTTAAATCTAAAATGCCACGGGTTCTCTTACGTGCACGCCAACGTATACATGGGACCTCGGTTTTTTGTCCCATTCGAACGACTAGACACTGTTCCTTTACAGGTCCTTCTTCTTGCATCACTGACAAGGGGGAGCCACGAAATGGATAAATCGCCGGGAACTTTCTTGAGCAACACCAGTAGCGAACCCGAGACTTCACCTTTAGCGTCTTACCCACAGTGGCTCCTAACAGAATGAGAGAGAGACAGAGAGAGAAATGGGGTTTAACGTCCAATCAACAAAACTAGGTCATTTCGGGACTAACCCAACAGAATGAGAAAGACCTTATTATAGAAATTGGTACCAGATGGTCATGACACTTTCTGCTTTCCCGCCACTACAGACATGCCATTAAAGGCCAAATGCCACTCTTGTTGTACCTGAATAATATGTCCCAATCTTTATTCTTGTCAAAAAATTGTACTATTATACAATATTCCAATTAATTGATGATACAAATTTCATCTTAACACATCTACTTTGAAATTGAAAAGAAAATCAACTAAATGATCCGAATAGCCTAACGTTAACCTTTTTTTCAAATGTGACTTGAATTTAAAAATATTTTCGAACCCTCTGGACGTAATGGATAATTTACACAACAGGTAGGACACTTAAACATCTAGTACTAAGAATAAGGCAATTATTCATTTTCTGGAGCTGTCAAGCCAGCTAGAGTGTTATTGTCCCTTTAAAAAGCCGAGTGGAACTTCCTTCAGCAACACCGGTAGCGAACCCGAGACTTAGCATCCTTTTTTACCAGATGGCCATTACACTATAACCATACCTGCTTCCCCGTTTTACAGACATGCCAATAAAAAGCCGAGTGGGATAAAATTAAAAAAAAATAGGTTGAAGCAGATAAATCTGAAACGATATAGATGATGTGTTGACATTTTATAGCCGACAATGCTACCACCTTTTTTTATTTTTTTATTATCACAGTTATTGTGATGGGATGAAACTAAGCCTATTGTTCCTCTGAATAACAGCACGGGTTATTTTTATCTTGTGTGATATTAATTCTCCTGAGATAGCATTTTGATTGCCATTTCTAAATAATCTTTCATCATAGGGGAATATAATTTTCTGATTATTGTGAAAATATTGTGAATACTTGCATATAACGTTAGTCTGATTACCTTATGAAATTGAATTATGTTATTAGTCTTATTCTCTGTGTGATAAGAATTCATATATGATAACTTATTGAGGGAATAATTAATACTAATTTTAATTCCGCAACATCACCATGGCGTGATGCCAATAGTCAGTCTGCAGAATCTAATACTACAAGTAAAAGAGCTTGGTGCAGGTGCATAGTACCGTACCCAAACGACTTGTGAGAGATGGGGTTTAACGTCCACTCGACACAAACTAAGTCATTTTGGGACTAACATGTTTTTATATTTTATTTCAATAATTCGCTGGGGGGACCCGGAGAAAAACCACGAGGTTTGACAGGCGACCCCAACTCCTTGTCACGTACAACCGGAGATTCGAAAGCACACCAGTTGACTCAATGACAGGCTTTATGATACAGCGCGCAGTTGCTATCCGCTTAGCCATCCAAAATGTGGCTTGTGAAGAGACAGGTAATTGTGCCATAAGGTATATTTGTGCCTTGGTAGCGGCGTTTTAGAAAACAACAAGACGTTAAACCGGACTTTAAATTTGAAACAGAAACGTACGGCCAAATAAATTTAATTTCTAGTTCTTTTGAATCTTGATAAAATAAATAATCCAGTCAATTCTTCTGCGCGATTTTTTTTTTAAAATTGTCAAAACTTAAATATTTGGTACCAGAGCTTTTGAGAAGTGCATCAACGTACTTTTTGCTTTTAGATTAGTTCCCTTCCTGAAGAAATTGGTTGCAGAATTTTAAAAAAAAAGGTGTTCCCGAACAACAGAAATTCAAATAATGAGTAGGTTCCATGGAATAACACCCTCGCAGATAACACAAATGGTAATGTTTCAGAATGTTTAAGCATACAATACATGGTGTACTAACCATCCTGAAGTGCTGGTTGTTCAATTTAAATGTAAAAATGATAGTTTAATTTAGTCAAATAAGTTAAACGGGGTTTAACGTTCTAGTTTAATTTACTTAAATCAGTTAAACGGGATTTAGCGTTTTACCTTTCCGCACAAAATGGGATAATGAGAGAGAGAAGAGAGAGAGAGAGAGTAATAGAGAGAGAGAGGGGGGGGGGTCAATGTGCACATGTTCCAAATAAACCACAGAGTTAATAACTATCCTAATGTTTAATGTTTCCGATTGAAACTCCTGTAAAGCCGACGGAGGGAAGGAGGGGGTCAAAGTACAATTCCGTTGATTGAATATGAACTGAGAAATGAAAGCGATTGACGAGATTGTAAGTATCTCTGTATCTTAATATTCTACCGGGATAGAAAAACAATTTATCATCGCACAACATGGATAGAAGTTTATTATCCCGCTCTTAACAAGTTAACACTGATTGTTTTTATGTCAAACGAGCATTCTATCATAGTTTCTTGAACTGACAACACACCCACCTCCTCAATGCATCTGATCGACTGGTGTAATGATTTTATAGTTTCTAAAGGCAACTGGTACTACTCGGTATTATTATTTCCGTTTAGAAATTATTCTTCATATTGTCTTGATTTTGTCTTTCATTTTATCGATGTAAACTGAAACGTGGTTTAACATCTTACGACTGATCTAATGAAGATGGACATACGCCATGCAGTATGCTATTCTACTCATGAGTTTACAACATGGTTAACCTTTCTCGGTGACGCAAGAACGGGGGGGGGGGGGGTCTGGCAAGGACGTTGAGCCCTATTTCAATTACATATAATTATATTAATCAAGAAAGTTTCTTCCATCCATATGAATTTAAAGCCCTCCTCTTAAAATATTGCACAATGTGATCACAACGATCAAATTTCGATCATCAACATCACGAAAATGCTTCATGTTAGTGAAAACAATCACAAGTGAAGGCAAGTAAATCAAATAATTTACAATGTATTTCCTTGTTTTACCAATAAAATAAAACCAACTACGAACGATCAAAACCATTAGACAAAATTCGCAGTCCTAAAAAAAAACCGGTATAGGCAAAATAGTGTAATCAGCATATGGCCTAGACGCGTGCTATAACCCACAATGGTAACGATACCCAACAAAAGCGGAAATTAGTATGCACCCATGTGCACGCGCTCTTAAGCGTGCAGAACGGGAACAACGTTTTCAGTAACACTACTCAGCTACTGTTATTGGAACCCTAAAGCTTAAGTGCGTGAGTGTTGCGGCAGGTTGCGGTCAAATTTTAGACGTTTTTAATGGGTATTGTCGGTTTCGAATGGACATTATGGCCTAGACGCGTGCTATAACCCACAATGGTAACGATACCCAACAAAAGCGGAAATTAGTATGCACCCATGTGCACGCGCTCTTAAGCGTGCAGAACGGGAACAACCATTTCAGTAACACTACTCAGCTACTGTTATTGGAACCCTAAAGCTTAAGTGCGTGAGTGTTGCGGCAGGTTGCGGTCAAATTTTAGACGTTTTTAATGGGTATTGTCGGTTTCGAATGGACATTAAACCTCTATCTCTTTTTCTCTGCGGTGGCTGACCATTGAAGGGGTCTACTCCGAAAATATACATTTAAGATCATTCTTACCACTAGTTTATGTTTCCGGTGGATTAAATATATTTATAATGATGCCATGTGGACCTTTCATACATTGCTCTAGATTGACAAAAACCTAATACCATTAGTACCACCAATTTCGACCCTCTATAAATAAACTGTTTCTATTATAGACCTGTTTATTATTTCCTCTACAAAACAAGGCCCTGGATCTCATTTCTCTGTAACAACTTCCCTGTATAGGCCAGCATCTTATTTCCTTAGAGGCTTCATATAAATTGGTTTTCTATTTCCTCTTTACGACCAAAGGTATATATTATGGACTAGCTTCTCATTTTCTTATGGTTACGATGGGCGATTTATGTTGGTATCCCATTTCCTTGCCATTAGTAGTAGCTAGATTAGAGTATCGGATTCGTCCATTCAACCAAATGAATTGATTAGCCCGGAAGGGTAGAAAACTCGCCACCTTGGAATGATTTAATAAACAATAATTTCATCATCCGTGTAGAAACCATCCTCTATAACGATCTGCTTATCACTTTATCATTCTGTCGACTTAAGGTCTTCGTGGTCGAATAAACTAACTACTTGTCGCGTAAACATCCCCGATACCTGAAACCAGACCGGCCAGAATGATAAATCCGCTTCGCCGTTTTCTTCTAGTTTGGCTGGATTAACTAACTGCTGGTCGCTTAAGCATGCGATCTGGGTTATTATTCTTGACGCCTTGAAACCGGAAATCAAAGGTTATTATATGGATTTTAAAGCCATATGAAAAATGAAATTGGGTTTAACGTTGCTAATGAAGACGGTCTACACCATGCAATGTGCCACGGGTGACATTTTGCTTACTCTTCATTGAATTCCAACTGCCAAGGAGTCTTTAACGTGAACATAATAATTCAACATTCTAACTCTTTTCTACGGGTTATTGCGGCCCCTGGACCCTCGCCTATAGAGACTTAGGATGAAAGCCCCCCCCCCCAATCAAAGATTGCTTCCGCGGGCCCTGGAGGCAGTTACTGACTTAAGCACATATCCCATGAACTTGTTCGAAATCACGCCGATTCACTTCTCGCGTCAGTTGAAGGTAGACGTCCTCGATCAAATCGTCGCTAGGGGAATTAAGGGAGATAATTAGATTTGGTGCTATTATTTCAATCGAGTACTTGTGTTATTTAATATAGTAATATATTTATCTGGCACTCTATATCATATGTTATTTTCTCGCTGTTTTTATTAACAAATCAACTCTAATGGAATAAAAAAAAATGCGGTATTTTAAAGAGAGGAGTGCAGAATAATTTCAAGAAAGAGAGAGAGAGATATGGGGCTTAACGCCCACATTCTAGGTCAATTCGGGACTAACATACTGTTCATTTTCTTTTCTTCCTTAATTAATTGGGCGTAAAGGTCCACTCTTTGTCTCGGGAAATCGAAACCACCCGAGTTGACTTAATGACAGACCTTATGACACAAGGCACACGCGCTAGCCCTTCGGCTATACTATCCAACCCCCAAAAAGGAAGAGGGTTAAACTTTCTTCTTTTCTGCACCTTTGTAGTCGAATTCTCACTACGATCCCGTTAAGTGAACACCCTAACGATTATAACCCCTTCTTGCTAAGCACCATACTGACAGTCCAGAACACCAATCTCGATCCAACGCCTAAATCGAACCCTTATCTAGCCATTTTATCCATTTTATCCATATTTCCGAACGGAGAAGAGTGAGACATTCATATACTGCAAACAATAAACATGTGGCCTCCATTCAGAGTGAATCGATGTGAGATTAAATTGGTAGACTGAGGTTTTGGTTATTTTATCTAGATTATCGCCCTTTTTTAGGGAAATTGCACCTTCTAAACCACGACGTCATAACAACTATTACGGCAGATTCACGACACGCCACTCAGTCAGCAGACGGCTCGGCTGTCTCCGTAGATAGTCTATATTCCTTTGCTTCTTTGTATTCAGTTTTGTTTTTGTTTCTGTGACGGTTGTAATGTGTGTCCTAAATGGTGTCTTGTCGTTATGTTTGTCTTTTGTGTATATCATATGTGGTGCAGTCCCCCTGCACTTACTAATATAATTTGGTAACAGAGACTAAAAAGGTGCAATGTAGTGCTAAGAGGAGCAAACTGGACAGTGGGCCGGAATTCGCAAAGCATTCCCAGAAGAATTTACTCAAAATTGTTCACCTAATTTTAAATAAAATATAGCCCTTCAAAAAAAAAACCATTTGTTGTTTTAATGTATCAAATACACCAATAAGAAACTAATTGCACATTTTTGTTTTTCTCGATCAAAGATATTTCTCATAAACAGTGTTATAAAGTTGAGTAAATTCTTAACTTAAGTCTTAGAATGCTTTGGGAAACATGTATTGATAGGTTCCAGGATGTGCTGCATGTTTAAAGCATGCATCTCAGATCTCTATTTGATAGTTGTGTGGTAATTTTATTTTCTCTACCTCTTCTTAAGTTCCGGTACAAATAATTAAATATTTGGTTATAACTGACCTATAATTTGCTATGGCTCCTTGCTTTAATGCAGTAATATTATTAAACATTATGGCATTGTATCTAGTATGCTTTATTTATATTAAGGATTTGTGATTCAAAAGAGAAAATTATTCTTGCACGCATTCACAAAGGAATATTTAAAGGCGATTGTTTACATGGATAATATTAATCTCAAATTCTCAATGAGCGAGAGAGTGAAGGAGAGGGAGAGAGCGAGAGAGTTTTAACGCACCAGACAGGCTAATGAAGACAGGCATATGACATGGCATGAAGTGTGCAATGACGGGACATTTGGCAACCCTTCATCGAATTACAACTTTTATGCTTTCTTTTACGTGTACGTCTGACCTATTTGACCATAGTCGCCATTTTGTTATCCATTCAGTAAGTTTAATTAGAATTCGTATATATGCATTTAGACGAGAGAGGGAGAGATGGGTTTAAACGTCCATTTGACAAAAACTAGGTCATTTCCGAACTAATATAGCAGTGGGAGGAAACCGGAAAACCTGAAGAAATCCTGCGAAGATGGACAGGCGACTCCAACCCTTGTCATAAACAACCGGGGAATCGAAACCACATCAATTGACTGAATGGCAGACCTTGTGATGCGGGAAATCCATGAGACAATTTTAGGATGGGGGGATGATTGCAAACACCCCCTCAACAAATCCGTCCATTTAGGGCGGAGGCCTCATCAAAACCGTCCATTTAGGGTGGGAGAATGATTGCAAACATCCCCTCATCAAAACCGTCCATTAAGGGCGGAGGCCTCATCAAAACCATCCATTTAGGGCTGGAGAATTATAGCAAACACCCCCTCAACAAAACCGTCCATTTAAGGCGGGGAAATGATTGCAAACATCCCCTCGTCAAAACCGTCCATTTAGGGCGGAGGCCTCATCAAAACCATCCATTTAAGGCGGGGGAATGATTGCAAACATCCCCTCATCAAAACCGTCCATTAAGGGCGGAGGCCTCATCAAAACCATCCATTTAGGGCTGGAGAATTATAGCAAACACCCCCTCAACAAAACCGTCCATTTAAGGCGGGGAAATGATTGCAAACATCCCCTCGTCAAAACCGTCCATTTAGGGCGGAGGCCTCATCAAAACCGTCCATTTATTGCGGGGAATGATTGCAAACATCCCCTCAACGAAACCGTCCATTCTTGCATTCAGTGCCTGTGCTTGTTTATAACACACGAAGCTGATAAACCGCTGCTGCTATCTGGCGGTAGAGGAGTATATTTATAGAGCTGTATAGCGAAGTGGTGGAGAAATAGATTGACTCACTAACACTAGACATACTCAATAAGTGAACAATCGTCTGGACTGGTTAAAATGCCATTAAGACGAATTGATCTCGATCCAATACGTGTACAGATAAATCTCTCAATACTGCTATAATACACCTGTTATTTCCACCGACTATCATTCGAGCTTTTCACACCTTAACTTTAATCTCCAGTCTAACGAGAATAATATTGACATAATAGCGTAGACCTTTTTCTTATCCTCGTAAAATACGAAGATACGGCCATGAAAACCTCCAGATACATGTGTCGTATGGATGGCTGTGATGATCAAATCGGTAACGACTGCTCTATTTAGCTGGGAGTAGTAACCGTTACACGAGGCAGTGCACACCATGTGTACGTGATTTGGTACAAAATTATATCTACGCAAATAAATGACATTTTCATTCGATAACATTATGCTCCACCCAAGAAAAATGGCGTTGTGCATGCTAGACAAATTATAATTGCAATGTTCTACAATAAAGTGTCAATTAACTGAACTTCATAACTACGATTTCATTTCAGTCTAATAAATGACATTTTCATTCCATAACAAAAAATGGCGTTGTGCATGGTAGACAAATTATAATTGCAATGTTCTACAATAAAGTGTCAATTAACCGAACTTCATAACCACGATTTCAGTCTAGATCCTGATAAAGCATATCCAACAGCTATGGTTGTTAATAAGAGTGATTTTATCGCCCGCAGAAATTATCCTCGATTCCTTGAAGTATCTTCCAATTAAATTATGATTGTATGGGAGACTGGTATAACTTGCCATTATGATTCACTATCATCGTGTGAACTTTCTTCTTTAAAGCAAACCACACACGAGAGCACAATCTCGAACCAGAAAAATTTTGGAGAAAGAAATTTCTCTGGTGACACTTGGTAGCTATTTTCCCGGAAGGGACGAATCACACGACTGTCACGTGACATGTATTTATTTTAAGTGTCTGGGATGACCGAATCACTTAAAAATATACACACGCGTAGAAAAATAGATCTTCACGAAAACTTAAATTTTTACATTTAGGACCCACTTTTGTTATGTCAGCGAGTTGACTTTGACTCAAGAACCATTAAAAAATTGAAGATAATGGACGGTCTTTGGCCCCAGAGGCCTCCGGCCCCGCGGCTGACTCTGGGAACGAGATTGACGAGAGCTCTACATCGCGAACTCCACGACAGAAGTCCTGAAAATGGCTATTAACCACGATCGCACCTAATACATGATTTAATTCTGGATCTCTAATAGATTGGGTAAATCTAATGAAACATTTAAATTGTATTTAAATACATCTCTGGTGGCATTCCTGAATGGTCCCTGGTTATACGTGACAAGGAGTGGGGTCGCCTGTCCAATCTCGCTGGTTTTCTCCTGATCCTCTCTTCCTGGTTTCCTCCCAATGCTAAAGACCCCTACGCACAGGCGAATTATTGAAATAAAATTGAACAAATTAAACCATATCTTAGTCCCGAAATGACCTAGTTTGTGTCGAGTGGACGTTATACCCCAGCTCGTTGTCGCTCTGGATTGTCTCGTGTGTGGTTGGCTTTACAGAAGAAAAGTTAAAACCGCGTTGAATCATGGATGCCAATTATAGCAGTCTGAAATACAATCAGAATTTTAATTGACGTATGGTGGAAGGAGTAACCTTTCTTATACCCACGATTCTCGACTGTTTATTATGTTCGAACCGAGTTTGGCTCGGTATCGTGTGCATCGAACTTGAGTGGACGCGCATTTCATTTGCTTCGCCCATTTGATGTTACCTTTTTAACGACCTCATGTATTTGTATCTTGTTTCTAAAACTGTCATGACCCCTGCGTGCAATCAAATCAATGAAATAAAACTGAACAATATGTTAGTCCCTAAATGACCTGGTTTATGTTGAGTGGACGTTAAACCCCATTCTCTCTCGCTTTAACATGGCTAGCACAAACAAGTATGACGTTAAACCCCATTTCATTTCCATATTACTTGGGAAATATATAAATCATATGTTTTTGTTGTAACAAGATAAAAAGTAGGGTAGCTAGTCAAACTGGATACCGAATACAACTGCGATACCGGATGTAATCCCACAGTTATTTGCTTACCGTATGCCCATGGCTTTATTTTTTTTTTTTACACCTTGAGGTAAAATAACTTTCAGTCTGGTGACTTCTGTAAAATTCCTCGAGTGGTTTTTCCTGTTTAAACTAAGACATAATTTGTGCACGAGTAGTTATAAAGACAGTTTTCAGCATTGTGTAGTTTGTCAAGAGATCGACTGTTCCACGGGGTAGAGTATGTGGTGCACACCAATGGCTAGGTAAGAGAAGAGAAAGATAGGTAATGAGGATTCAGCCCACTTTTGTTAATTCCAAGCTGCTTTTTGTTATCTATCAATCGAACTGAGAATATAATTTCGATTTCTTTTAGTTTTTCCATTGGTTTCTGAAGCAACACTTATCGAAGTTTGGCTTTTGGGGATGTAAAAATGATGATTGCTTTGGAATCTGATAATTTTAACTAAAATAGCCTCACCTTGATTTTCCTCTTAAACAACTAACACATTATATAGATTTGGTCAGTAAGGATGGGCTATAATTATCACAATATTAGGGATTCCACCCCGTAGTAAATTTGGTGTGGAACCAATAGGATAACGAGTTTGGCCTTACGAGCCTATCCTACCAAGGGGTTGCAAGCTAAAGTGGTAGTGGGTAGGTGCATGGGAAAGACTACAAGATTGTTGATCGACTTAAGATATGATTTTCCTCTTCTTTTGCGATTTTAAGGATCGTAAGACAGAGTTTGGCCCCGCGGAAATATTACAGTGTAGAAGCACACTGTAGACATAATCAATATAAGACTCATTGGTCAGAGAAGTAGACAAGATCAATAAGTAGATAAAACAGAACCAGTCCATAATTAAAAATAACAATATCAGAATATTATTACCATATACCGTGGCCAAGTACAGCGTTAAACCCAAATTCATTTCATTCGACCAAATGAAAAGAGTGCCAATGTTGTCAGCAAGAAACACCTTCTACCAAATACAAAGGAAGTCTGTAAAAGCCAAAAGGTACTTTTCCGTCAACGTGGGGTTCCGAACCCTAGGCATTCTAATCAAAAGTTCAGTGCCCCAATCCCTTCTGCAAGTATGCAATTTATTTACAAAGGTACTGATCGGCTACTACTATTAGCTTGTATTCACTAGGATTAGGTTGTTTTAACATCATTGGGCCTTTAAAAAAGAAACTCATGGACTTCTCACTTGCACCTGCATAAATAAACGCAATAAGTTGAAGCTCCGAGAGGGTTGTGGCCTTCGTTTTAAATTCATTGATTTGTATTAAATCAATAACGCATTGCCTGATCTCTTTGTTTTTCAAGTTTTTTATCCAGCCTATTGTCCAATGCACTAAAATGCAAGATTGTCTTTCTGACAAGGAGCTCAGATTCTAAAAGAAATTTCAATGAAAGGATTGAGTATGGCGACTGTGATCTTCTGAACCCCGATTTAGTCCAGAGTTGCAAATCAAATGAAAGATTTACTTTCTTGTTGAGAACTTTGCCGTTTAAAGTGGCTGTCTCGTGAAATAAAAGATTTGATTAAATAGAAGAATTGCAGCAGCGGCCAGTCATTACATTTATATCCATATTTTTTAAACAGGCAATATGCAAGAGTTAAATCCGCCTACTGCAGGTCTTTCTTCTGGCCTGAAATGTTCTTTATTGATTAGAAATTAATTAACTTATACAAACCATAATCAACTTTCGATACCGTCGCTAGCCTGTGATATTCAGGGGATTTGAATAAATGTTGTGAAGGATGATTGAATGTAACAAGGAATAACCGAGACTTTTTTTTTTATCAAATACCGACTTTAGTAAAGATGATTGAGGCTAGCTTAAAATTTAAAACTAATATCTCGGTTCAGATTGGATCAATTTAACTGAAAATATCTGCATGTTCTATTTGCGTTATCTACTCTTTAACGATAACTGTCAACTCTTAATCTAATCTCCCATAATGCCTATTTAATTATTCAATTGGGTATTACTTAATTCTTTTCAAAATTTGTCACAGAACAGTAAGCAGAATTAACCAGGAAATCTCTTCTGACAATTACAATGAATCAAAAGTTAATCTTACAGCGATCTAAGAGTATTAATGCGGAGGGGCGAAACCCCTATTTATTCAAGCAATCGTGCAAAACCAAAATATGTAATCTCTATTAAAATTTCTAATTGTGTTTGTGTTCTCCTTCGAGTGTGATCATGGACAATAACCCCTCACCCCCAGATTTCATATGATCTAAACCCTGGAACATCGTCGCTTCGAGATATTGGAATGTCACGAGCGTTAGCATTATGTTATCGTGCTCATGGATGTGTCCCTTTAAGACTTGCGTTTCTCCAGGACAATTGACTTGATGGATTGCATATGAAGACATTGTAAGCCGCTTCTTGCATAACACTAATTAAGACAGATTGCCTTCCCAAACTAAGTAACGATCCGAGTTAGAATATCTCTTTATTTCAATTAACCGAAAGCCTGCATTTTGAAAGCGAGATCAACAGTAGTTATTCCTAAAAGAAAAAGAGCATCGCTAACGCTGTAAAATACGTCCACATTCCAGCTTTAATTGATATGATTCTTTTTAAATAAAGAGAATGAAATATGAAATGACCATAATATGATACGAGGCAAAGAAGTCTAGGCGTTGAGTTTGTTTTGCCAAATTTACAGAAAAATGCTAACAAAAAAAAGTGGGCGTGGCACTACCCCAGTAGGTCAGGGGGAGCACCAAAATAAATAGTTGCTGTATTTACGGTATAACGTATAAATATGCAAAGTTTCAAGATGATCTATTGAGAATTGAAGTCTGTAGATGATAAATATGTATAAATTAAGAATTTCGCACACAACAATCAACTTTCGTGCATAAATCAACAACCTTTTAGACAATTCAAAAGTATGATTTATTTGCTGATATTTTGACCTCGTGTGCTTCATTAAATATGAATAAATATCAAAGTGCTCTATTAGAAATGCTCTCTTCCAGGACCGATATTATAGCACTGTGTATTCCCCAGATGCTATTGATTAGTATAACGTGAAAGACTAGCTAAAAAAAAAACATGCGGTTATTAAAAATAAATCCCGTATTATTGATTGTTGCAAATCCACAATTTATTTGTAGAAAGGCCATCATGACATTCTAAACATTGAAATTACCACGACGGACATTCCCCTTCAGGTTTCAAAAGAGAGAGAGAGAAATGAGGTTTAACGTCAGCTGGACACAAACTAGGTCATTTTGGGACTAACAAGAGGTTCAATTAAAGCTAACCATTCGGACCCACCCCCACCCCCAGGTTTCCAAAGTGTGGATCCTACTCTGCTTAAACATCCCTGGAAAAGCTTCATAATCATTTAAAAAAAATAATGTAAGTAGTTATGTGTACATATCATTTCTATAAATACATCACAATCCCGAATGTCAATATTACCTGCCACAGGTAAATTTCAACAAGTTGTCCATTTGCTTATAAGATATGACCTTTAAACTTGTGTCCCTTTCTAGCTGTGTAATCATAACTATACAAAACAAATAAAGTACAATCGACCCTAAATTGTCAGACGTGTTATAAGATCGATGTGGGGCGAATGGTATGGCGTATGCGCTTTAGATCATACGGTCTGTCAATAAGTATGGTCATCTGTCTAACCTTATGGGTTTTCTTCTCCTAGTCCCCCGATGGATCAATTTTACTGAATTTTTCAGCAAATTCCCTTTTATATTACATGTATCTAGTTTTTAACTATTATAATGAGAACTGCCAGCTCTTCATCTAATCTCCCATAATGTATATTTATGTGAACTCAAAAGCATGAAGATAGGCCTAATTCTCGGATATGCCCTGAGTTCACAAAACATTCTCAGACTTAAGTTAAGAATTTACTCAACTTTCAATTACTGTTTATGAGAAATATCTTTGATCCAGAAAAACAAAACTTTGCACATAGTTTCGTATTGCTTTATTTGGTAATTAAAACAACAAATATTTTATAAAGCTCTATACTTTCTATATAAGTCGAACAATTTTTGAGCAAAATCTCAAATTAAGGCTGATAATGCTTTGTGAACTCGAAGACTGGTTGCTTTCCTCGAATTTTGCTTCTGTGATTAAAGACTAACATATCTTGCCCGGGTCGCAGTTCAATTGGTATACCAATATATTAATGGTAAATATTTGTCGAGGGTTGATATATATCAATCACAATCAGAGCTGACTCATATTATTTAATTATACTGAAATGGTTAGTTGGTATTAAAGGCAATGATTAGAGAAGCAGCTGCTCGGTGTGTTTCGTGTGTGAACTCAGTTTACAAATTATCACCAGTTACTAAA
Source organism: Patella pellucida (assembly GCA_917208275.1). Taxonomy (NCBI): domain Eukaryota; kingdom Metazoa; phylum Mollusca; class Gastropoda; family Patellidae; genus Patella; species Patella pellucida. The sequence continues at coordinate 14,197,277 of OU795038.1, forward strand.
ACAGGTCAATCGGAATATTTAATAGCCTTGATAATCCTTTGTGTAATTGAAAATAAGAATAGAATAGAGTTCCCGAGACACACCCTCAGGAATAAATTTAATCATACACCAAGACATTTAAATTGAAAAACAAAAACACTTTAATGGCAGTCGCAGGGTTCACATATTATTTTATAATCTTATGTAAAATAAAAATCGCAAAATGTGACAATTTATGCATATACTTTATGGGTTCTGTCTGAAACCTAATTATGACTAATTCATACTAGTATTGTTCTTCATACATGTTTTATTGTTCTTGTAAAACTAAATACGCTACAACAGTCTCCGACACGTGAATTATGAAATGAAATTAAATGAAATGGGGTTCAACGTCCTACTGTTCTGCTTCTAAACTGGGCTAATTAGGATGGACATACGCCATACAGTGTGCTATGAGGGAAATTTTGCCCGGGTAGCGGCGCTACGGCCTACTCTAGGATCTTATATCCAAATTCCATCTGCCAAGGGATCTTTTACGTGCACGGGATTGTCAGTTGTACAAGTCCTGCAACGACGACTGTCTAGTCATTCGGGTGAAACGAAAAATCGAGGTGCCGTGTATACATTAGCGTACACGTTAACGATCCATTGGCAGGTGGAATTAGGCCATAGTGCCGCTGCTAGGACAAAATTTCCATCATAGCAAACTATATGGCATATGCCCATCTGCATTAGTTCAGTTGAAGTAGAACAGCACAGCGTTAAACCCCATTTAATTTCAGTTTTCATTGCCAGACCAAGAATCAATCCAAAGTCGAACGTTTTAGAAATCTGGCCGCCGTGCCGCTGGCTAGTACTTGCAATAGTAGTCCTATAGAGTTTGATGTCAGAAGCTGATGGATATATTGCCTCTACAAGTGTTAATATATTAACGCCAGTCTCTAACATCTTGACAGTTACTCATTTCAGGTTGACAAAGAGTTGCGACTCCCATATCTTTATTTCTCTATCATTATAAAATATTTATAACAGTGTCTTCAGGGGGGCAACACAGATGTACTTGTAACTCAATTTAACAGATGATCCAGTAGTGTGATATTTACAAGTAAACTGCAAGTATATTTGCACGTCAACTTTATTGGAGACCAAAAGTCCTAAAGGCGGTTGTGATTCTTCTAAGAATGTGGGATGTCATTATGTTGAGCTGTGTCATATACCGGTTTTTTAGGACTTCAAATTTTGTCTAATGGTTTGGATTGTTGGTACTTGGTTTTATTTTATTTGAATGGTTTTTTTTCGTTAACACCTTCATGTGAGACAAAGGGGGCTTGTCACTATTCGGTAGTATCGTCTTTAGCATAATTGCCAAATGATTTCAAAATTGATATGTGTGGGTTTTATAGTTAACCAGAAATACGTTCATACAAAATGTAGCAACGCCAGTGGAAGAGAATTCCAATGTTATTTTGTAAGCCCTCTATAAATTCATTATCGGATCTTAAGAAACGGCACTGTGATGGCCGTGTGGAAATAAAACTTGGAATCACTGGGAACGTTCGCGATTTACACGTTAAACCACCGGAATTTAATTTCTTCTGAGATTTAATACATGTATTGAATCCGCCATTTAATCTGTGACCAATTGTAGCATAAGATATTTTATTAGGATATTTTCGCTCATATTTCATTAATTTACGTAAAAGCTGTTTCCTTTCCAACGGCAGGATTCAGCATGCCAACTAAAGCTTTGTATTTTTTCTCGTTCCTTATTTCCTTTGATATTTTTAGCTAGAGTTGGATTCATTAAAAGCGATGAACTATTAAGTCGCACGCGTCTGTCGTCATTGCCTGAGCTAGTAGTGAATAACGGTCCGGACATGAGAGTATATTGATGTTGTATTGGGTTTGCGGGGATATATCGACGTTTTAATATATATACTGTTGTACCTGCACGTTACTCCAACGTTATATTACTTTACACCCTGCTGTGTCGCACGCTGCTTTACGTGTCACATCAGTAACCAATGAACAGCTCCGTTATATAGTAGCACGGGATTGATCAAGGACCGATGCTAGTGAACAGGTTGAAGCGATGGAAGTTAGACTTTTACTAGTGTTACAATAACTCCTCCCGCCCGGAGTTCCCTAACTACACCTTTTAGTTTTTTTTCTAATTACGCCCAATATCTACCCCTCATGTTTCCGTGTTTTTAAACGCCCTTTGTGTGCTTTTTGTTGTTTTCTTTGAGGATTTACCGTTATATCACGTCATAATGTTCGGAGACAGGTTATCATACCTTGAAAATATGGAAGTTTAAGAAACGATGAATAAGGAAGCGCTCAAGTTCGTTCTTGGAGAGTATTTTGTAGCGGGGTGATTGTTTGTTAATAATTGCAACACAACATTCGAGCTTTAAAAAGTGTTTTGTGAATTCACACATGGATTTCTATTAAAACAAGAGGACAAAAGTGTTTCAAGTAAGAGAGAAATACTAAGTTATGGTTTCTATAGTTTTTGGAACATGATAACTCGATGTTTATTTTGTGATTAAAAAGTTGTTTCTTTGTATATTTTAAACAAAGTAACTGAAGGATTATAAGCCTTAATGTGGGTGTTTAGGGAGGTCAGGGCGCCCGTATTGTGTTTTCTCGGATTATCATGCGTAACTGATGTATACAACAAGGAGTAGAGAGCGACCCTCCTACATGTACGACGCCTCAGACGAAGAAGACATGGGGGGTGACGGCATGTGGGTGGAGAACGGTAAGTCAAGATTATATATTATTGAAAAGACATAGAAGATACAAGAAAATATTGCGTGCATAATACACGATAATAATATGTACATCACTTACACAGTACAATACTTATATTATTTTGTATATTATTTAAAAAAGACATAGAAGATACACGAAAATAATGCATGCATAATACACGATAATAATAAGATCACTCACAGTCAAAATTATATATTATAAAAAAAAGACATAGAAGATACATGAAAAAATGCATGCATAATACATAATATGTGCATCACTTACTCAGTACAATACTTATTTTATTATGTTATATTATTAAAAAGACATAGAAGGTATACGAAAATAATACATACATGTACATAATACACGATTATGTAATTACTCACAATAAAATACTTATTACATTATAGAAAAAAGATATAGAAGATACACGAAAATAATGCATACATAATACACGATAATAATATGTACATCACTTACACAGTACAATACTTATTATATAATGTTAGAATTAAGATATATCGATTCTTAATAGAACAATGCACATTGTAATGAGTCCAAGTTAAAATCATTATGACGTTGGAGTCAGTACGACGCTATACGACATTAGAATCACAACGCCATTATTACTATTAGAGTTATTAGAGAGATTTGATTTTTTTTAATAGTTAGGAGTCATTTTGACAAAAGAGTACTGTATGACTTGTTGCGATCCATTAAAAATAAACTCTAAAAATTAATGCAAAACATATTTTTTTGGAAATCATGATATCAAAAATATTTTTTGGAAATCATTATGATATCAAAAATATTTTTTGGAAATCATTATGATATCAAAAATATTTTTATGTCAATTTTACTCAACGTCAAAAACGTATTCTTAGGATAGTATTTTCATTTATATAAAGTATTGTGCAACATCATATCATTTCTTTAAAGTATACAAAAATAAATGACAGTATAATGACGTATAATCAGATGTGTTCTTTGAATGGCATTTAGTAATTGGAACATAATCAAATAACACACTTTTATGGAATAACAATTACTATGGGGTTTTTCACTGCGACGTTTCAACAAGATTTCACCAAGCATAATAACGTGGAATCTTGTTGAAACGTCGCAGTGAAATAAACCATAGTAATTGTTATTCCATAAATGTGTGTTATTTGAGTATAATCAAACGTGTATTAGTAACACATGTAGTGAATGGGATTGTATGGATCGTTGGGGTAATGTATTAAAAAAACTGGATGGTTTAATACGATTTAGAAAAAAAATACAACAAATAGAAAAGAAAACCCAAGGTTTGATGAGATTTATATGATAAACACAATGAACAATTGGAAACACACATTGTTTATTGAGATTTATAAACAAGGGCCGCATGAACAGTTCTAAGCCTGAAAAGGATGGATCAATTGGGTTGAAACAAACTTTTGCCACCAAAAAGTACAATCATTAAATGTATCATAGACACAAGATCTGCAGCTGTAGTGTTATTATTGTCTTTATACAAGACCATCTTGTGAACATCCCCATTGAAATCACCAGAAATGGACAAAACTGGTTCTAGGGCAGTCATCACGTACATGCAACTAAAAGGACTAACCCCAACACCGATACCAGCCATCGTGGGGATGATGAACCTTCTCTTTTCACAGTAAAGAAGTGGCCTGCCGAATTTAAGCGTGGTAGAGAACCTTGAAAGCCATGGGCAGCAACCACCAAAGAAAACGTTACACGAGTGCAATACATGATGATGGCTGATCGACGATTGACCACTCAACATATTGAGGGCATCTCTCATGAGAGGGCTGAGTACATTATCGCCAAAGAGTTAGGAATGACACAAGTTTCTGCAAGATAGGTGCCAAAGCCCTTGACTGCGGGTCAGAAACGTGTCAGATTACTGACATCCCGTGACAATCAGCGCCATTTGAAGCACATCCTGATAATTGTAACCATGGAAGTGACCTGTTTCCGATAATGTAAAAGGAACTAGCCGGTCGTCATTTTCCTAGGAATGATGACCTCATGTCAGCTGTGAACGACATTTCTAGGGTGGCTGAAGAAAATTTCTTACTGACGGGCATTTAGTCCTTGCAACACCATTGGCAAAAGTGCGTACACCTCGAAGGGGACTATGTAGTAAAAGTAAATGAAAACCATCGACTTAGTACAGGTCTTCTACAGATATGCTTTGAACATGATGAAATAGAACCACATATTGTTTAAAGGGACAATTACACTCTGGCTGGCTTGACAGGTCCAGAATTTTTTTTATAGCCTTATAATCTAACTACGAGATGTTTAAGTGTCGTACCTGTTGTGTAAATTATCCATTACATCCTATTTTAATTGTCCAGCGGGTTCGAAAATATGTTTAAATCTAAGTTACATTTGAAAGTGTTTATGTAAGGCCTTTCTTTATTATACAATTGAATTTTTCCAATCGTTTCAATTAGGTGTGTTAAGATAATATTTGTACCATCAATTAATTGAAATAATGTAAAATAGTACAATTTGTTGATCAGATTAAAGTTTGGGACATATTATTCAGTTACAACAAGAGTGGCATTGGGCCTTTAATAACATTTATACAAAGTATGTAAGGTATACAACTAGAATCACACCGTGTTTAATTAAAATAAAACACAACATATTGTATGTATGAACAATGTGTAAATGTATAAAATAGTTTTTATATTGTGGTTTAACGCCCACTCGACACAAACTATGTGATTTTGGGACTAACACATGGTTTTAATTTTATTTCAATAATTCGCTTTTGCGTAGGGGTCTTTAGCAGTGGAAGGGCATCGGGGACCCGGAGAAATCCCACGAGGTTGGAGTGTGATTAATAACCGTCTGAAAGTTAATCATACATGGTATGAAATATCTATTAATGTACACTCATATGTGGATGATATGTACACTGAGAACAGTATACATTATGCATAATATATAATTATGATGTATATCTGGTATTTTATAGGATTATATTACTAGTAAAAGACGTATAGCATCAATTATTAATACACGTTAGTTACACCACCACCACTACACACACACACACTGGTCATCAGTGGTAAACAATAGTGTAAAAAAAATATCAATTATTTTTTGTAGGATTGTAGGATTACACCAAACCACAATAATAAAGCATATCAATTGGCATTTGTGGGATTTCTCGATTATTAATATGCAGTTGTAGGCTACAACATCATTATTAATAGAGTACAGAGAGAGGGAGAGAGAGATATAGAGAAATTGGATTTAACGTCCACTCGACACAAACCACGTCATTTCGGCACTAACATATGGTTTTAATTTATTTCAATACTTCGCTTGCGCGTAGGGGTCTTTAACAGTGGGGAAAAACCTAATAATGTTCAGCATCTACGTAAAGCGCCAAAGCAATACTAATATTACTAAGCCAAGCTACAATAACATAACATTATCAGTTAGCTAATGTGGGATTGTGCAATTATTAAATGCATCCACGAAAATCACCAAAGTAATACTAAGCCGAGCTACAATAACATTACATTATCAATAAGCTTTTGTAGAATTATATGATTATTATATTTATACCATCCATTAACAAACAATACAGCGAATAAACTCCAATCCGAAATAAGATATGAAGATAAGCGCGCAAGTTTTGTATATTGAGTGAAAACAAGTAAAACACAATAAGAACAGCTGTGGTAAAACATACTGTTCTAAATTAAACAACATTCTGGGTTAAATTTCCTTTCTACTGGAATATCGATACTCGTTGTAAATTACATCTGAAAATATTAATCAATTTAAAGAAGCGAGGCCCCCTTCATTTAGTTCAAAATTGGTTCGAATCCGATACTTGTTGTAAATTACATCTGAAAATATTTATCAAGTTAAAGAAGCGAGCCCCCCCCCCCCTTCATTTGCGTCAAATTGGGTTCTAATCCGAAACATTTTTAAAATAGAGAGATATGGCTTATTTATTTTCCCAAGTAATCTCAATTGGGTCTCATTTTTGTTGGATTTGCGATTTGCAGCATTTTTGTGATGTCTGGTTATAGAATTATCTGTTATGGTGTGCAATGCTGTGGATCTTAAATCTGGGTTCCGTTACGTCAACGCCAACTTATCAAGGCCTTTACCCTATTCAAATAGTGTCTTGCTAGGCACACCAGCTATATCGCTTACAAAGAGAAAAAAGGCTGTAAAATCCAGAGCAACATGACCACACATTGCTAAATCTATTTGCTAAGGCCAGCTCAATTTTCGTCAAGGTTACTGATCATAAGATGTAAATAAGGTTAGGGCATGTGATTGTTGGTGGGATAGTAGGTTAGGTTTAGTAATTTCGGCGAGAGGTTACATCTCCACATAAGCACCTAGGATGATGTATACATCTCGCGACCTTTAACCAAACTTATACTTGGCATTATCATATAGATAGAACTGACAACCCATTCCTACCTGTCTGTGTGGTTTAATGGTCGAGAGCGAGACATTAGGTAATATTGTAACATTGGGACCGTGAGCATTAAACGACTTAAAATACAGACACTCCGCGCGTGCATTTACAGTGAAATATGTCACTCGGGTCTAATATTTTGATAATGTACGATTGGCAAGCTGCCCGTACCTTATTTGAAATAATGGTACGCCAACATCAAAGGGTGACGTCACATCTGTATTTTAAGCACTGATATGGTTAGCGCCGTACCCACAGGGCCATTATGCCTACTTGTCGGCACTGACAGTGTGCTATAAGTGAAATTTTGTTCATACAGCTATGTGAAGTTTAACGCCATTTTCAATATATGGTGATATGCAGCCAAGTGTTTCCCGGGAAACTTGGGCGACCACAGCTTCGACATATAGCTATTTTTATACATTAAATTACCTGTTGTCTCGAGCTGTCGACGTTGATTGGTTATTAAGATCATAACAAGTTTGTGATCAGAGATGATCAATAGCCTGTTTGATTTGTCCTTTTCCATCCAAACTAACAATCATGACGTCATTTACTTATTAAGACTGGTGTAAGTTTGTTTGCGACCCCCCCTCCCTCTGGGGTTGTTGTCTCAAACCTATGTATTGGTTTTAAAAATCCGCTTACTATCTAGTCATTCAATATTTTTGACCGATATTTTTTAAAAAATCCGCTTAATATCTAGTCATTCAAGATTCTTGTCCGATATTTTTAAGTTGCCGCCTTACCATAAACGTGTGTACCTCAATGGAATCGGGGTACCTGGCTGTCGTTTGCTTATCTCAAATTAAGCCACGTAATTTTTATGATGGAGAAAGTTTTCAGGTCCTGCAGATATAAAATACTACTTTTCAGAATCAGAGGTAATTTGTATTCTTCAACTATGTACATGTACAACCATTTATATTTCAGCCGCAGGCATGAAGTAGGTACAATTCCCGCAAATATACTAGCAAAAAAACTCGAGGATATAGCAATTTTAAAAAAATTCCCTAAGGCCCGGGGAAAAAGCACGAATGAATGAATGAAATGGGGTTTAACGTCCTACTGTTATGCACTAAACCTGAGCTAATTGAAGACGGGCATACGCCATACAGTGTGTTATGAGGGAAATTTTGCCCGGGCAGCGGCGCTACGGCCTACTCTTATATCGAATTCCAACTGCCAAGGGATCTTTTACGTGCACTCCAATGTGTACACGGGACCTCGGTTTTTCGTCCCATCCGAACGACTAGGCAGCTGTCCTTGTCAGACCCTCCTTCTGCATCACTGACAAGGGGAAATCACGTCAGAAAATCGAGATGAACTTTCTCGGCCAATGCAGGGATCGAACACCCGACCTCTAGGCTAGCGAACCAGCGCCTTATCCACTTAGCCACCGTGATCTCCTCGGGGAAAAAGCATCCCAAGAATTAAAGTATACCAACTCAATCAAAATATTGTTCTGTAACTGGAAGAAACTAAAGATTGTCAGCCATTGTAACATTCACTTGATTTGATAGTTGTTTATTTTTTGCAATGTCTATTTTCTGTCTTGTCTGCGGTTTACCTTGTAGATTTTTATTTTGCGTGTAGTGTGGTCCTCCTGCACTTACTATTATAGAGTGCGTTTGGATTTTAATAGTTATGGTTATGCCTGATAAGGATATGTCCCACTGAACCCTCACCTGTTCGCCACATTATTCATAACTATGAATATTCTAATACCTTTTATCAAAGCGTATATACATGTATATATTTATAAACTAATGTAAAAACTAAATAAAATATACCGATTGTTGTTTATCTAATATAAATATGGTGTTATTAAATACTGTATCGCATATCACGATACCGCTATCATTGCTTTACTGCATTTTTATGTATTTTATAAAACTTTAAACCCCGAGTATACCATTCTTCAACCATTCAACACTAATTACAAACTAAATCCATAACAGTATATCAATTTAGATATTTATTAAAGCTGTCAAATAATAGGATAGATAAAAAAGTTTTAAATTAAAATTTATTGTTATTATTGAATGGTTTTATTTATTCATCCGGTTGAAATGAATTTAGGTTCAACGTTCTGTTAATCTTATTGTTGTCTGATTTTGAGACTGGCGTTAAGTTCGTTAACCCTTAAACTAAGTGACACCATACTTTCGTTTCGTGTCATTAGTACCGTTAACCAACAAAAGAGAGAGAGAGAGAGGGGGGGTTAACACCCACTCGACACAAACTAGGTCATTTCGGGGCTAACATATGGTTTAATTTTATTTCGCTTGTGCGTAGGGGTCTTTAGCAGTGTAAGGAAACCGGAGGACACGGAAAAAACCCATGAGGTTGGACAGGCGACACAACTCCTTGTCACGTATAACTGAGGATTCGAAACCGCGCCAGTTGACTCATTGGCAGGCTTTATGATACAGCGACCATCCAACAACTACTTTCGTTTTGTTTGATTCCTACCGCTAACCTTTTAACTTTGTTTCTTTTTGCCGTTAACTTTAAATAAAATTAGACGTTTCTTTCCGTTGACCAATGGGAGACTGAAAAAATGGAAGTCAAAACGTCAATATATTTGATCGATTTCGTCAAAACGAGCAGCTGATATCCCTATGTAGGCCTACAGTAGGTCAGAGAAATAAACATCTCTGGATCGAAAAGAATTGAAATGGGGTTTATAGTCCTACTGTTCTGCTCCGACTGAGCTAATGAAGACGGACCCTTTGGATCGAATCAGTAGAATTCGCCAACATTTCAATTCTGGTTATTTTGAGATTAACGAAGACAGAATAATCCATTTTAATCTTGGTATTGTTTTTCGGTCTGGAGAGATATCTCGCGGGGCGAAGAATATTAAGTTCAACTGTTCGTCACCCATGGGGACAAGGTATGCGCTTGCTCTTTCAGGAATACCGCTTCAAAATGTAGCTCGTATTCCCCCATCTGATTTCATATTATTGTGCCTAGTCATTAGATTCCTTTGTTATGTTTTTATCTGGCATGGAATGCCTTTTAATCTTACATATCGATTTGTATATAGGTTCATTATGTATGGATGTATTTATATATATATCCCTATGATGTAGATAAAAGACCTATTGTGTAGACTGTATTATTATATAAACCAGAAAATCTTCTCCATCAACATACTACTCACAATATTAGCTTCATATTGTGGATATGAGTTGCCTTAAATGTCACAATATTATACTAAAAGGAATGGAGTTTAATATCCTGCGTTTAAATGAAATGATATAAAATGGGGTTTAACGTCCTACTGTTCGACTCCTAGCTGTTCTAATGGAGACGGGTCCTACGTTTAAACCGGGATAATGAAAACGACTTATACCGTTCACGTTTTGCTAAGGGAAATTCTGCCCGAACAGCAGTGTCACGGTTTATTCACATGTTTTTGTCTTACCTGGTGGGGTTCCTCCCACTGCTAAAGACCTCTACACGCGCAAGCGAAATATTAAAGTGAAAAAAAAGGGCTATATGTTATTTCTAAAATGATCTAGTTTGCGTCGAATAGACGTTACCCTCCCCCTTTCTCCCGTCTCTCTCCCTCTCACCCTCTTTCTCTCTCTCTTAGTTTGGGACACGCGAACCCTGCAACTTTTTATGTAATAAAATATCTCGTTTATATAAATTAATATTTATAACACTTACTTACAATATAAGATATGTCATTAAATTCTGATTTATTTAACCCATATGTTGGTCTAATATGTAGAAAAACAACAGGCAATATGTGGCCGAGATGTTAAACCTCGTTTAAAGTAAACAGTTTGCCCATTATTTAATCATAATAAAGGAATCGGTGGCGAATATATCGAGCGAAAAACCGTTCAAATTAAGGTGGAAATGTTAATTTATACGGATCGATCGATATTTGTTCTGAAAAGCGGCTGTCAAAATGTCAGAGACATTTCAAGATATTAAAGGATTTAATTAATTCTGGTTAATAATGATAATATACAGTACCTATATATTGACTACTAAATTGTAATATCTCTGAAGTATTTGTTCATTGTATATAGCCATTTTGTCATCGCTGTCAGTCAAGAAATTGAGCGAATTTGATAATGGAAAATTTCATGTCACATAATGATTTTGAACGAATTTGAGATTAAAGCGTCCATGTTTAGCTTACGCTTGTTTCGAATTGCAACGGACCAGGAATATTTTAAGAGCAATGCCAATTTACGAATACATGGTACCTTGTTTCATGGTACCTCCATTTCCATGTCTTACCGACATGGATCACTGGCATTAAAAACAAATGCGATTCAATGCAGGCCCCACGGAGTGTGGGGGGCTAGGGAGGCTTTAGCCCCCCCCCCCAATAATTTGGCCGCAAGTACTCTTTTCTCCGGGTTGTCCCCCCCCCCCTAATCAAGAATTGCTTCCGACGGCCCTGTTTCAACGTATTTCAAAATCTCAGATCCATTGAGCTATAACGTCACAATAAAATAAACCCAAGTACGAACAATCCAACCAATAGACACAATTCAAAGTCCTAAAAAACGGTATCGGCAATATAGTCTTATCAGCAAATGGACTGTTCACGAAAATAGTACGATTTCTTGCTATTCGCAATTTGTATATGAACAATAATATTATGTATTCAGGCTCCATAAAACAGTGTATCCTTTTCCGTCTTCTGTACATTCCATTTTTTTTTACACCGTGATCCATTGAGCTATGTATGACGTCACAATCTGTCACGACAAGAGTACAATTTCTTACCATTCGCTACTTTTATTACGTTTTATACAGATTTAGACCCGGCCGTTTTACTCCTCAATTGACACTTCGGGTCTATAAATACACAGCGCATCCTTTACCGTCTGCTTTATTAAAAGTTTATACCGTGAAATTATAATATATTGACGCCTTATCGATGTGATAACATGTTCACCAACTCAAAATATCGAATTTTGTATCTCTCGCCATGCTGACGAATGGTGAAACTAGAGAAGTAAATTACGATACGACTCTGACCTTTTTTCAAGAGTTTCCCCGTCGCGATATACAAGAATCGACTAGATATTCTATTTCGCCTTCATTAACGTGTCCAGAAATAACTTAATTAGTACTGTTTCTTCGCCATCTAATTGTTGCCACCACGATAACCGGTCTATATACCACGGTCGTAAGTGCTCGACAGATGTAAAAGACATGATGGCACAGACTAAGCAGTTGGTCATTTGTTCCTTGGTCAAGACATGCGTCCGTGTTGATCTCTTTCGGTAATGGTTATTTCCAAGTTAATGGTGGCAGTGGTGTACCTAAGGGGGTCGGAGATTGATTGATCAGCGCGTAGGACTTATGTGACATTATACGTTTATTGCATTGATGTCGTCTTGTCCATAGAAGGACAAGCGTGACCTAATTTGGGGATTGGGGCAAGGTTTTCGTCCGTTCCATGCGGCTTTTTCTGGGCGATGTAACCGTACCTAAAGCGACAGGTGGGGGTACCAGGGATGGGGCGGCATTTCGTGGATGATGGATGCTGTGCATGAGATATGCTAAACCTTCCTCGTAAAAAGTTTGAGAAGTCCACAACAGCTACAGGCATTTACCCGCAGTAATGTCTTTCATCCATTTACTTTGGCTTCTCAAATCCAAATTGTCATTCACGAACACATGAGTTCTGACGTTTTTAAATTTCTTTTGTATATTATAATATCAGTTGATTTTTGTATTAAAGAACGACGCATGTTCTAATGAGTACATTAGTTACTTTGGCAGCTGAAATCGAAATAGTCATTCACCAACACACGAATTCTAACGTTTTGAAATGTCAGTCGATTTTTTTTAAAAGCATGGTACGTGTTTTAATGTTCTAAATCGTAAATGACTAGAAGGGATTAAGTAAGATTCCCCTCGCTTTATTACCACATAGTGAAGAATGTGTCGAATTATCAAATTGTCTGGACTATTGGTAATAAGGGTAAATATTATTAACATTGATTTTTTCAAACCATTCAATAAGAAAGGCAATTTTCGCGAGACGTGCTACGCCTCAGGGCCTGGGTGTAATTCACACCCTTGCTGTTTGGAAAACAGATAAGGAATTGTCTGTGTCTTTGAAACCATCTAAAAATCGAATAGAAAAAAAACCTACTTATTCACACGTAGACATTTTTTGAAACAGGATTATGTTTCCCACAAAATGAATGGTATCAAACATGGTCTATTCATTATTTCACGTCTGCTATTTGAGAAACGCCTGTAGAGTTCTGTGGTCGAGGCAGGAACTTATATTAGCTGAATGAAAATACCTAATAAGATATATTCAGATATGATATATATTCAGACATGATAGATATTCAGATATGATATATATTCAGATATGACATATATTCAGATATGATATATATTCAGATATGACATATATTCAGTTAATTATGATATATATTCAGATATGATATATATTCAGAGATGACATATATCAGATATGACATATATTCAGAAATGACATATATTCAGAGATAATATATATTAAGATATGACATATATTCAGATATAATATATATTCAGAGATGACATATATTCAGAGATGATATATATATTCAGAGATGTCATATATTCAGAGATAATATATATTAAGATATGACATATATTCAGATATGATATATATTCAGAGATGACATATATTCAGATATGATATATATTCAGAGATGACATATATTCAGAGATGATATATATTCAGAGATGACATATATTCAGAGATAATATATATTAAGATATGACATATATTCAGAGATGACATATATTCAGATATGACATACATTCAGATATGATATATATTCAAATATGACATATCAGATTATTACATATATACAGATATTCAGATAAGTTACAAGATGCCAATTAACTAAATGTATCCCGGATCGAGGAATACTGGTGTGCTTATTCAGTTTAAAAATGAATTGTGGTTTAACGTCATACTTTTCTAGGACTAATGAATACCGCACCATGCAGTTTGCAGTAAGTGAAATTTTGCCACCGTCTATCGAACTGCCGAGTTTTCATGTAAAAGTTCGTGCATACCAACCAGTATACGGATGGATCTCGGTGTTTCAAACAATACAAAAGACAGGACGTTTCTCTAAAATGTACCCACTTCAAAATACTTAATACCCCAAATGAATAAGGTTTACTTACTTACAAAACAATTAACCAATGGGATGTTTAAGGTTGACCATTCTCATTATTCTTTTATTCTATAAGTTTGTGAAAATCATGGCGATTCTATACACGCTTAATCAAAATTCCCGACGGATCTTCTCAAACTGTGTCCACGTGTTGGACAATCTAAGTAATATAACACATGACCTTTAATGCTAAACGCTGATGGACAGTGAACTTCTAGTGGTGAAATACATCAATTAAATGGCGTTCCCCCGTGTATACTCCCCATTAATCTAGTAATGGTTTCGCTATGCCACAATGGAGAGATCGAGTACATAGTGACTGCTTTCTCAAAGTTACGTGCCATTATTAAGACATCTAACATCACATCCTCAAATTGAAAATACCTTATAATGACATTAGATTAAGTAATAGTACCAAACTGGCGTAAATGTCTTTCTTACTGGGGTTAAGTAAGCACTCTTGGCGGCACACTTTCTTTCATAGTCCACAATTTTATCCTAGCGCCGCTGCCCGGGCAAAATTTCCCTCATAACACACTGTATTGCGTATGCCCGTCTTCCTTTAGCTCATGTTAGGTGCATAGCAGTAGGACGTTAAATCCCGTGTCATTCATTCATTCATTCATTCAATTTTATCCTCAAGTCATTTTTTTTCTTTAAAAAACATATTTTTACGGTTGTTTTGGTACCAACAGTTCCCCGTAATCCATCAACGTACCTTATATTTGGCCTTGTCGTTTAATATTTACCGGCTTTGTATCCGTTAAAAAGTATCTTTTGCGGCCATTTGTAATTTGAAAATCCAAGATGCCTGACCAGATAGTCACAAAAATGATAAAAACAGAATAACTTTATTTCTTTTGCATATTATAAGTGAACAAAATGGGATCATTATAGTTAAATACAATTCAAATTGAGTCTTTATGGTAAACTAACATTCTAGTTGAACTCACATTGAGATCATTGTGGTAAACTAACATTCTAGTTGAACTCACATTGAGATCATTATGGTAAACTAACATTCTATTTTTAGTTGAATACACATCGAGATCATCATGGTAAAGTAGCAGTCTACTTATAAATGAACTTAAATGGTCGTACACCATTATCGTAAACTAACATTCCATATATAGTTGAACTCAAATTGGACAAAGATATTTTTTTAATTTTATTTCAATAATTCGCCAGTGTGTAGGGGTTTTGTTAGCTGTGGGAGGAAACTAAAGGACCCGGAGAAAACCCACGAGTTTGAACAGGTGACCAATTGCTTTATTTGTGACATGCAAGCTTTGGATCAAACCAAACTACCGACTCGTTGAAAACTCCATGGTCTAAGGCACGCGCGTTACCCCCTACACCCGTCTTCCCTACTGACGATGAGAAGCGTATACACTGTGTTTGTAAATGACCTTTAGGGAAATAGGAGAATTTTAATCTGAAATCATTAAATGTAAAAATTTCCCATTTTTTATTGCAGATCATTGTCTGTGTTATTTAACAGATAAAACATTAGCTGTGTCTCAAGTGTAGTATAAAACGACAATGTTATTACACGTATATAGCTGAATCCTTTATGTTGTGACCCGCCCTTTATTCATTCCTGCTAAGGTATCATGAAATTTGAATCATCCGTCATAAACAACGGAACACCGATTAATTAACGATGGCATGTCCTCGGCGTGAAATAAATACTCTCAGTTTTTGTTCCCAAGTATCCTTGTGGGAATTTTTTGATGGGCGCCGAACTTGGTGTTTGCTTCTTTGCGATGACACTAACTTAACCAGGCGATCACTTTAACTGGATCGATATATCGATTATCGTCCTTTCTTTTTATGTTGAAGGATTATTACCGGATGATTGAGCTGGAAATTGATTGATTAATGGAACTTTGATCCTTCGATTTATAATCAGACATAATTGGACTATTTTAGGTGGCACTAGGGTGAAAATTAAACCGACGAATCTTTTGTTTCGTGGTTCATTTTTTCGGCCCGATCAATGGAACGCTATATCCTGTATGTGCAACTGAAACAGTTATTTCTTTTCTCATATTAAATAGTGTATTGATATCTGTTATCGACGATACGACAGCAGTCGATATTAGGAAAGAGTCATATTATATTCAATATAGAACAAAAAACTTAAAGTAGATTTTTCTCATAGTTGAAATGAAGCGGATTATTTTATATATATAGCTAGTTTGGTTGTAAAAATATATGGGTATAGAAATGAAATGGGGTTGAATATCCTAATAATTGCACCGACTGGGCTAATGCAGACTGGGTATAAGAGTAAGCTATATAGTGGTAAATAAATGAGCACTGTATAAGAATGTGGACATTGTGATATCTTAAAACATCTATATTTAGGACAAAATGTTTGCTGGTTTATATATTAAAAAAAAGATATTTTAAAGACTCATGTATCGAAGCCTACAACTACCATTCATAATTTCTACTTTTCGCCTCTTAAGAACGCGAAAGTCGAAAATTAGAAGTTACAACAAAATCTGAGGCGACAACACGCTATACAAGCCAAAATCAACTCGAAAATAGGAAATGAAGAAATAACACACAGCGATAATAGCTCCCCTCGTTTTTTCCTAATTTCTTATTTTCGACTTGCATTTTGGCTTGTATACCGTCTTGGCGACTTTCGACTTAGTCATATTTTGTATTTATTGATGCCAGTAAGAAGGCGACAAGAAGGTATACAAGGCAAAATCAACTCGAAAATAGGAAATGTCAGCATTATAATATTAATATCAGAAAAACAACATGTACATGTAATGCTAGTGTCATATTAATATCAGAAATACAAAAACGTGTAATACTAATGGCATACTTGGTACCACGAAAGACACAGAAGGAGAAAGTCCTAAAGCAAATGAATGCTGTAAGAACTTCGTCGTATGTCAATATATTCTGATTATTATTCAACCCACGATCCTGAAACAAATTATCGATTCGGCCAATACCTGAAAAAATAAGTAAATAAATCCTATTCTTTGATCTTAAAGCAAGAAAACATTAAGATTGTCGATAAAATCATCCCAAACAAACACTCGTCTGTGAATTAAGAAAATATTATGGACTAGAAACATGTACGGCGCTAGTCTCAGTATTAAATCCAATACACAAGTTCTGTGATTGTAATCGAAATATATTTATGGTAACACTTCTTGTCAATAAAATAAAACCAAGTACGAACAACCCGAACCATAAGACGGAATCCTAAAACACGTAATAGGCAAAATAGTGTATTCAAGCAAAATAGTGTAATCACTATAACTAACATTACTTGTAATGTTTTGTTTTATTTATAAGATTTCCCCATTTTATTTTGGATTTCCAACCTTCGTTAATTTACAGTGTGTAATTCAATGATTATATTGAAATCCATGTTAAGCATTTCTTTTGTCAACTCTCCGTTCCCCAAGCAGTGTCACTGAGCGGATAAGGTTGATGCAGGTCTAAAGTCTAAAATGTCAACGTCCACGCGACGTAAACTAGGTCATAATTCAAGTTTATTTCAATAATTCAAACAATGTCACGAGTTTCGGATTTCCGTTCTGATACAGATCTTCTAAAGTCTAAACTGTCATCCTTACAATAAGACAATTAATAATCCACATCGCTAAATCTACTACCCCCTCCCCCAACAAACTCACGACCGAAAGACTATTATTTATCAAAATTACCCGCAAAATATCTACAATTATAAAATGCAGTGACATGCGTTCATCTGAGATTTTTTTCTGTCATGTCACCTCATAAAAAACGTGACCCGATTCCTCTGCGTTCGATACGTTTGATCACGAAGAACAACGAGTGGTATTTTCTGTACAATTGGTCTATACACTTGTAGCACAGCGATTTAAAAACAAGCTGCAGACGAAACGAACAACCTGGAAGTGAAGTGAAAATAAATAAAACTCATTTTAGTCAGATTGAGAGAATATAGTACCAGAGGGAAGTCCATGAACCAAATGTGGCAAATCAGTGTGATATTTGTGTTTTACTACTGAAACAACTCAAACCGACGGGTGTTCTAATAGCAACGTAGAAGCTTGTGTTCAGGTAGATCGAGGGGGAGGACAAAGAGAGCGAGCAGAGAGGCGTTCCAAAATCAACGTAGTAGCTGGTGTCCATGACGGTCGAGATAGATAGAGAGAGAGAGAGAGAGGCGTTCCAATAGCAATGTACATGTAGTAGCTGGTGTCCAGGAAGATCTCTCTCTCTCTCTCTATGAGAGGTCTCAACGTCTACGCGACACAAACTAGGTCATGAGCCACTTACTTCCCTTTTGTTTTGTCAGCTAAAACAGATGTTAATCTGTGTTAATCCAGTAAAACCGATTTTTGAAAATTTTGTGTTTTTTTTTCTGACATCTGCTTCGTATTAAACATGATGTAGGCTAATACATAATCGATAAAATGTAACATTCCCTAGCAACAGATAGAAAATAATCGTAAAAAGCAAACACGGATGTAAATATAAATAAACCATAAATATAAAACTAAAGTAAGAATTGACGTCTCCACGGCTTAATCCAGGCTAAATGTATTCATATTGATTATTTAATTTTAATTAAGATACATTATGGGAGATTAGATAACGAGCTGGCACTTCTAACTATAATAGTCAAAAAACAATATAATGTAAAGGCAATTTGCTGAAAATTTCAGTCATATTGATCCCCTCTGAACCGAGAATTGAGACATTGAACCCGGTAGTAAAAGTCTTCGCCTGTTATTGATTCGGGGCTGCAGAAAAAAACATGCATCCACTTGGCTATATCTAAGTAAATTATGTTGTAGGAAATCACCAGAACGCCCCCAATCAACAGCAACGAGCTGACCACAGTGTAATGGGTGGTCGCCAAGCCAGACGCGGTTGATAACAGAGCGTACATAGCGAATCAATCGTGTCCAGGAGACAACGCAAGTAATGGAGGATACAGATAAAACTAACGATGATTACAAACATAAAAAACACAGGCATTTTTAATTAAAATATTCCTATTAAATCGACGCTATAATAGTTATCAGCGATTTAGGCTGCGTGTAGTTCCTTAATGAATTGTCGACAGATCCTAATGAAATGTTCGGCGTACTGAGAATGAAATTTAAGCGTACCGTTTCAACTCCCAGCTTTACAATCGATATGACTGGTTATACAAGAAGGCCGTCTGTGTTTTGCAGCGTACTTATTGTTCATCAAGAAATAAAAGTTTCCATTTTATTAAACCTGAAAATGTCAAACACATATATTCTAGTAACAAATTAGTGGTGTCAAAATCAAACTCTGATACGTCCATGAGTGGCGAGGATTAATGTGATTATTACAAGAAGCTTTAATACATATAACTGTAATAACATAATGCATTATTTAAACAGGAATGTCTGGATCGCCTCCAAAAATATAATGTTTGTAGTATGGCGTATTATGGCCAAAATGACACTATGCTGTCTCGGCGTCTTTAAAGGGTTAACCTCGCTTATATTTTGGAGAATAAAACTGCATAATTTTGGAGAATAAAACTGCATAATTTTGGAGAATAAAACTGCATAATTTTGGAGAATAAAACTGCATAATTTTGTTATAAACCCTTAAAATCCCCTAGCTTAGGTTCGAGAAACTAACTCAATATACGTGATACGTTTTCAAACAACTTTAACCCGTTAGATTTCATCTGGAAATGGAGACCGGTGTCCCAAGCTTTATTGTCCGGTGTATGGATAAAACCCTTAAAATCCCCTAGCTTAGGTTCGAGAAACTAACTAAAAAAAATACATCATACGTTTTCAAGCAACTTTAACCCGTTAGATTTCATCTGGAAATAAAGACCGGTGTCCCAAGCTGTATTGTCTGGTTATCAAAATAACGTGTAGCTGAAATTTATCTTCCATTATCAAGTACAGCACGTGGGTCGTGCACTGTATAGACCTTCAAAGGACCGGCCATCGATTATCAGGTCATCCAACTTAATATACGGCCTGACATTTTATAAGGGTAACGTGTCCGGGTAGCGGTTTTGACGTTCACGTCCAAAACGACTCAATATATTTTGAACTGAAATTAAATTTTGAGACAAGATGAATACACCATTCTTCTGTATGTTTGTGCATACGTACTAGGACCTTTATTTCTAGTAATAGTTGATTTAACGACGAAATGTAGATAACTTAAACTGGTCACAAAAAGCCTGGTAAACCTGGAAAATATGATCTATTTTAGCCTATAATCTTCTGTATGCAACTAGGTTATTACACATGTTCAATGGTTCCTTCGGACTGGACGAAAGACAGAAACGCCATGTACACGTTTGTGTGCACGTAAAAGAACCCTTGATAATCTGTAGGCCGTGACGCCACTACCTGGGCGAACATTCCCTCGTTAAAGTAGAACCCTATTGCATTCCATTTTAGTGCAAATCAAAGTGCGTGTGTTTCTATACTTTGGAACCATAAATGGTTCTTAAAACACATATTGAACATACATTATGCAAGAGCTAAATCTGTCTACTGCAGGTCTTTCTTTAGGCCTGAAATGTTATCTAAATTATTAATTAGACAATAATTAACCTATCCGGATCATAATCAACTCTCGATGGCATCACTTGCCTGCGACCATTAGTGGATTATGAACCGATTTACTTCATTAACTTGCCTTCACGATTTAATGATTAAATGGATAATCAAGACTATGCTGTTTCCTCGTACTGACTTTAGTAATGATGATCGAGGCGGAAATTTCAATCGATTAAATCTCGGTTCTTGGTGGATCAATTTCAATGAATTTTTCAGCAAACTGTCTTAACATTTTCGGTGAAATACGCAAAGAGTCCAAATTGAATGACCATCGTTTACGCTAATTAGCCAATTATCCATGTTTAACCTCGTGGGTTTCCTCAGGGCCCTTCGTTTCCCTCCCACTGCTAAAGACCCCTACGAGCAAGCGAATTATTGAAATAGAAATTAAAAATCATACGTTAGTCTCAAAATGACCAAGTTTGTGTCGAGTGGACGTTAAACCCCATATCTCTCTATCTTAATTATTGAACATTAGGATCCCACATTTTCACGGCAACATAACAACATCAATTTAATTTGAAATGGGCCAATATTATTGACTTCTAATTTGAGTTTTTAATTTCGAATATTATGGAAAATATTGAGTTAGATGGTTAGCACTTTGAAATAATAAATCGAGATATTGGCATTTAAGGAAATCGATAGACACTTGGGTTACGTATATAATCAATATTTTAAAAGGGAAACATGATTTTGTTTGTATAACAATAATACCTACGTGAGGTAACTTGACATACGATACTTACATTGTCTGTAAACAGTTAGCTACACCCGAGAACAAACACGAAGCTAGTTTACCGACATTTAGATTCCCCGTTTCAACGATTATAATCGAAAATATTAACTTTACTTCGTGATTTTTTTAAAAGTATTTATTCTGCTTTCGTTTTTAATGAAGTTAAAAATGATGATAATTTAATGATAATAATTGTATAGCGGCAAAATTCAACCTCTACAGAGTAGAAATATATGATTTTGAGTGTACAATCTAGAACAATATAGATAGAAAATCATAAAACATCAAATTAAAATATTTAGTAAAGTAAGATAATAAAATTTTATCTATCACTGTATCAAAAAAAAAGGTAATTAAAAGAGTAAAATCCATAACACACACACACTAGGGTCGCCTGTCTAATCTCGTGTGTTTTCTCAGGGCCCTCCGGTTTCCTCACACAGCTAATGAAGTATTAAAATAAAATTAAAACCATATGTTAGTCCCGAAACGACCTAGTTTGTGTCGAGTGGACGTTAAACCCCTTTTATCTCCATCTCTCTCTCATAACACACACAAAATATTATAATTTATTTCGAGAAACAGTTTATGTAATCTTTGTGTATGAAACGCATCATAAAATAGTATACCTTTTGCTCCATAAGGCGGTGATTCTGGACTTAGATCTATTCTCAAAGGAGAGAGTTCTCTGTGTGCAGATTTGTAACTTGGATGGAATGAACATTATTGATATTCACGCCCTTCCAGTCGGAGATAAAAGCAGGCCGTAGTGCTGCTGCCCGGGCAAAATTTCCCTCATACCACACTGTATGGCGTATTCCCGTCTTCATAAGCCCAGTTTAGGAGTCGAAAAGTAGGGCGTTAAACCCCATTTTATTCATTGTAACTAATGTTCACGCCCTTCCAGGTGGAGATAAGAGTAGGCCGTGGTACCGCTGCCCGGGCAAAATTTTCCTCATAACACACTGTATGGCATATGCTCGTCTTCATTATCCCAGCTTAGGGTCAGAACAGTAGGACGTTAAATCCCATTTCATTTTCAGGCTAAGATGAATAAATGTGTTTATTATAGCCCACAGCTGTTTCTCGGCTCTTATTGCAATCAATATATTGATAGTTTATTTGTATGTTTGTCACATCTACACAATAATACAAAATATATTATATTACATACTAATAATATACAGACCTTTATAATATACCACAAACTAAAACAGGAAAATGTTCAGTGATTTAACCTGATTTATTTAAGTTAGGTTTAAATATAGTGCGGGGAGTCGAATGATTAGCACGTACGCGCTGTATCACAAGGCCTGTCATTGAGTTAACTAGGTTGGTTTCGATTCCTCGGTTGTACGTGACAACGAGTAGGGTCGCCTGACTAACCACGTGGGTTTTCCCAGGGTCCTCCGGTTTCCTCACACTGTTAAAGACCCCTGCGCGCAAACGAATTATCAAAAAAAAATTGCACCATATGTTAGTCCCGCAGTCCCCTTGTTTGTGTCGAGTGGACGTTAATCCCATTTCTCCCGAACTCTCTCTCTCTGATTAAAGCGGCATTATGGAAGATTTGTTAAAGACACGGCAGTTCTCGCTATAATAGTTACAATAATAGATAAGTTGTCAAATTCACTCTATAATAATAATCTCGTCATTTTACAAGGGTAGCAAATTAAGCCCGAGGCTTTTTTTCAATTTGGCCCTTGGCACAGATCTTGCGAAAGATTTCGATCATTACTGCCTCATCGGACGGGAGACCGAATATCCCTCTCACTTACAACGATAAAGTTCTTGCCCTGAGCTGTGATTGAACCCTTGATGCATTGGTGAGAAGCCGCCTCTCTATCGCCACGGCTATCCGAGTAAACCTCATTTCAAAACATCATAGCATCGACTGCCATTTTTACCGTTGTTACGATAATAAACAAAGTCTCGTTTATCCAATTTTACGGTAAATCATGAACAGCCGTTTAAAATCATACTCATCAGATGGAATCGAGAGTTGATTATGGTCTTGTCATGTTAATAAATGTATAATTAATAGTTTATATAACATTTCAGGCCTAAAGAAATAACCTGGTATAGGCAGATGTGGTATTTAATTTGATAAAAGATCGAAAGCATTAAAATATCGGTTTACTCGAGGAAGTGAAAGATAATATGTTTTCAATTACATTATCGTTTCGTATTTTTGCGTGTAGTTTTATATAAATTTTCGTTTCTTCATCATAAATTTGATTATTTTTCAGATACGCAAAATCCACAGAAACTTGAATCGATATAGTGTTGTTTTGTATTACCCAAATCAAAGAGCCCTAGCCATTTGAACCTTTTAAAATGATAAGGCGCGTCTTTCGGTCTTCCGTGCCACCTTAATCAGTTATAATAATAGTTTATTTCAATAAGTATTCAGGCCATGGACCCATGATACACTCAAGAAAAGATCACAAAATTACAAACCTAACAAACCAACTCTATTTACACAGATTCGTCATAACCTCACATTTTATCGGGATTATATTATTTTAGCTTAGTTTTAAAAAGATAAGAAACGTCTCTCTGTATTCCGTGCCATATAAATGCACTTCTTCAATACCTAACTCTGTATGCTCACTTTCAGGCACAACTGTCTCTGGAAATAGATCAGGTCGCTTATAAATGTAGAAGTGAAACCGAATCACAGACTCGCAGTACATGTTAGGATATTTTTAACCAGCGTAGAAGTCGTCTTATTTGATTTACGAACACATCCACCCACGATGATATCACAGACAAGTCTAAATTGGCTTCCGATGATTATCTTCTTAGACTTCATGAGGAGGTTCTTTTCTCAAGCGGAGTGCATCAGCCCGGTTGTAATATAATATATTTCTCAGTTTTGGCGATTCTGAGGGATACAAAGGGATAGGGATGCAAGATAGATTTGGGGGATTCATTTCTAAAACGGAGTGCATCGGCCCGGTTGTAATATAATATATTTCTCTGTTTTGGCGATTCTGAGGGATACAAGGGGATAGGGATGCAAGATAGATTTGGGGGGATTCATTTTTAAAACGGAGTGCATCGGCCCGATTGTAATATAATGTATTGCTCAGTTTTCGAGGTTCTGGGGGATACAAGGGGATAGGGATGCAAGATAGATTTGGGGAGATTCATTTCAAAAGCGATTACAATATAATGTATTTCTTAGTTTTGGAGGTTCTGAGGGATACAAGGGGATAAGGATGCGAGATAGATGGGAGGGGGGGGGTCATTTCTGAAGCGGAGTCACAGTGCATCGGCCAAATTGCAATATAATGTATTTCTCAGTTTTTGGGGTTCTGAGGGGTACAAGGGGATAGGGATGCAAGATAGATGGGGGGGGGGTATTTCTGAAGCGGAGTCACAGTGCATCGGCCCAATTGCAATATAATGTATTTCTCAGTTTTTGGGGTTCTGAGGGGTACAAGGGGATAGGGATGCAAGATAGATTTGGGGGGATTCATTTCTCAAGCGGAGTGCATCAGCCCGATTACAATGTAATGTATTTCTCAGTTTTGTAGGTATTGAGGGATACAAGGGGATTGGGATGCAAGATAGATTTGTATTTCATTTCTGGAGCTTGATTCATACTATACCGATTTTTTTCGTTCGCCAGACAATTCGGGTTAGAAACAAAGGTTTTCTACTAAAATAAAACCAAATCAGATTGAAGCACATTCAAAGGATATCTCTAAACGTTAAGGTTAATGACTGTGCATCGTGATTCCTCGAAGAATAGATATACGTGACTGGGTATAACTATATTTAAAGGGATTAAGTCGACACGAGGTTGACAAGAAAACTAAATCGATAACAAATAACACATTTCAGCACAAAGAAATCATGTGTCAATAGTTGTTACCTCGTTTGTGGTTGATCGTCTTGTTTATCTTGAGTTTGGACTCAATTCTTGTAATCAGGTGCTTTAGTCAGTGTATATAGCAGGTGCTCTGGGATAAAATATAATAGTCTGGAGAGAGAGAGAGAGAGAGTGAGAGAGAGAGATGGGGTTTAACGTCCACTCAACACAACCAGGTCATTTCGGGACTATCATATGGTGTAATTTTATTTCAATAGTTCGCTTGCGCATAGGGGTCTTTAGCAGTAGGAGAAAACCGGAGTACCCGGAGGAAACCCACGAGGTTGAGAAGGCGCCCCTATCTCCATGCCATATACGTTCAGACCAGGGCTCGAAACCACAGCTAGAAGTCGAAGCGCGGTACTCTAGACCACTAGGATATCCCAACCCCCTTGATAGTCTGGTGATAGGCGTGGTTTATTGTTTGGAGATAAACATAATTGTTAATCTTAATCTCTGATTATGTCCATATTCCACTGGAAACGGAGTTTATGGATGCAATTTGGTCTCTTAATTCTCCCCAAAATTGCTAATCGGTTAATCAATAGCCAGAAATATAAGAAACCACTTCAAAATTGTTGCTTTCAGTCTCTACCAGAATCGCCATTTCGGTTCTGGGGTGGTAAGAAGTATTTGGATGGTAGAAGTGTATCTTTTAAAGTATGTCGAAGGGTATCACAATTTGAGTTGAAACACACCCACCTCTAAGGTTCCCTTTACGAGAACGAACGTTTCGGAAATGTTTGAGTGTGGACATGTCAATGATTGTGGAGGATGTAAATGAGGTTTTAATTGCCGAATTTGAATTTCAGATCATTCGCCACATTATGATCCCTTGGAGATCACCTGACATCCCACAGAAGCTATAAATGTATCATCACCCAACGCTTATTGAACATAAAAGTGCGGTTCACATATCAGTAGCTATTCATTCATTCATCCAGACGGTGTCATGACCACATTGGATATACAATGGTCGCTGATCGACTTCCATGTTCTCAATTTCTTACAATGTCTTAGTATTTCACACCTGAAAGCAAGCTAAAGAGAGAGAGAGAGAGAGAGAGAGAGAGAGCGATGGGTTTAACGTCCAATCGAGACCAACTAAGTCATTTTGGGACTAACATATGGTTGTTAGTTTTTATTTCAATAATTCGCGTGCGCGTAGGGATCTTTTACAGTAGGATGACAAGAAGAAACCCACGACAAGGTTAGACAGGCTACTCTACTCCTTGTCAAAAACCAAGCTAAATGTTTCTCAGATTGTTTATTCAACAAATGAACGGTAGATAATCTCCCTACTTCGATTCAGTCGGATTGAAAGATTTTAGTGAAGATTGCAGGTGGCACTGGTTTGTTTTGACCAAAATCTATGTTCATAATAAACTTTATAGGTACTTAACGCACATAAACCATGTTTAGACAGATATTCCGTTTAAGAAATCGAATTCAAAATCCCTCACATAACGACCATAGACTTTAATAATGAAATATTCAAGTACAAAATCCCTCATAACGACCATAGACTTTAATAATGAAATATTCAAGTATGTACCGACTTCTATCGACAGCTGCATGTACAGACCAACACGACCACGATAGTCATCATAGATTGGAAAACTCGCCTTCAAGGCAGAGGAAACAACGTCTTTGTAATCGACTCATATTTAAAAATGGTCAATATCTAGTCTTAACGACCTTAAGCCGTCGTTGTTAATGTCAATTATAGGCGCGATATAATTGGTATCATGTCTAACACCCCGTGGTCCTAGATCCAATTAAATATATTTATAGATTATCTCATTAATTACTGAAACACGTCGTATTCATGAACAGTTATTATTATCTCATATTTCTAGTGCCCATCCATTGGTGGTGGAATTATCAACAACAGTAGCAATGCGTCCTGCAAAACTAACGACTAAACACGCCTCTTCGAACACCAGGTATTGAAACCCGGCCCCGAGTTAGGCATTTACTCAACTTTCAATAACCGAGTTGAAGAGAAAATGTCTTTGATCCAGGCACACAAAATTTTTCACAGTTTCTTATGGTTGTTATTGATGCACTGAAAAGTTGATAAAGGGTTATAAATTAGTTACAACAAGGCGAACGATAAGTCCCGGACCTCCTGGTTAGTGGACCAGCGCTCCAATGTGTGATTGAGCCATCGCGACTCTCAGGACGATTGTCACTCCACACTGTTGAAACGCACCACTGGTAACAGCAATTTGTGGTATACGGTAAAGAGTCCGTCATCGGCTAGTTCGACCATGACCTCATATTATTTTGCACCAATCGGGATATGGAAGATAGACATGCTCATGCACGGGGATTCCACGCTGGAATAGAACCCCGGACTTACTTGTTACTGGGCCAGTGTCTTAACTACTCAAACAATTCTAATGTGTTTTGTGGCACCTTCACGAACTCGAATTTCAAGTCTTTATGTAACTTCCTAACTCACAATTATAAGTCGGCAAAACATTTGTATTGTTTTATACAAATTACTTGTTCTTTATTTGACATGAGCGATGGCATTTAGTCCACATGTACAGATCGCGCTGCTAAGGAATTATGAAAAATCTATTATGAATTCTCCTAGGTATCTAAATGTCATTTATCTCACAAGCCATTTTTTCGCCAATTGATTTCTTGGGTCTCTAGTGATATTACATAACCTTTTTTCTTCACAGATAAATGCATTCCCCGAACGATAATTGACACGATTGAAACGTATGTTATTACTTAGACCTTTTTTGACATTGGAAGGTCTGAAATGGCGCATGCACAGAATCAGTTCAAGATATTTAAAGTTGCTGATTGTCATTTGCAAATTTCGCCAATATTTTTTACCTAAATTGTACCCATATTGATAATTTAACATTTAATTAGAAAAACAAGATTGGGAAACACATCAACAGAACACAATTTCGATGGGGAAACAACCACTGGTTTTTATTCTAAAAGCACGACGTTTCGGAGAGAGAGAGAGAGAAATGGGGTTTAACGTCCACTCGACACAAACTATGTCAATTTGGGACTACCGTATGGTTTTCAATTTTTATTTCATTAATTCGCTTGCGCGTAGGGGTCTTTAGCAGTGGGAGGAAACCGGAGTGCCCAGAGGAAACCCACGAGGTTGAGAAGGCGCCCCTATCTCCATGTCACATACGCTCACACTAGGGCTCGAAACCACAGCCGCAAGCCAGAGGTGACCGGCCAGCTAGAGGTCGAAGCGCGGCACTCTAGACCAATAGGCCATCTCCCACGACGTTTCGACAAGTATCCTCTAATAGTTATCAAGTACAATAACATTTAGTAAACTTGAGGTTAATATATAGATATGCTGGTGAAGACATTTACAGAGATTATAATGATTGTCAATTTAGAAAACAAAAAATAAAATATCAACACACATAATGATTCGTCGTAATTGGGTTGCACTGACTGCTTTGACCATACACTTTGGCTTCTGTGGATGCCAAACCATTGACAACAAATTCCCAAATCTTACTTATCTTTGTGAATGCTGAACGGAATTAAATCATGCATGTTAACTGATATTCGCCATAATTAAGTTTAATCGAAGTTGAAAAATCCCTCGCATTACAATAAGCTCTCTTATTCTATAGTTACTTCAGGCTCTGCTGTAGCCGTAAAATCTGTCCGACATCTGCTTGGATTAAAGGGCGTGTCTCTCTACTCTCTGGACTATTATTCTAGACATATTTAATTGACGGGTACACTATATCCCTGATAATATAGGTCTACTGCGTTGTTAACATTGTTCATCACGTGCATTTTGGATACCGATAGTTCATTGGCCAATCATGCTATTTTACCGAGAGTTCGCCTAATATATTGGGTGCAGCTATGGCGGGTGTGGCATGCCACCAGGGTAAGCTTACTCTTCCGGACAACTGTTACCACTGTTTGTCGTGTATTTTGTACACAGTGAACATGCAGCCCATATGATGATTACCCTATTTTGCCAGATTACACTATTTTGCCTATACCGTTTTTTGTCTAATGGTTTGAATTGTTGCGTACTTGGTTTTTTTTCATTTCGAACCTTAAAAAAGACGAAATTGTTCTAAAAGCACATGTTAATGTTATATGAATGTATGTAAAGTGAATTGTATTCAATATTTCAAATAAATCAAGTTCTGTGAAATACCCGAACAGTTCAAATTGAACGACAGTCGTTTACGCCTGCTTAGTACATTGAGTATTGATTAAAATAGACCAATAGTGGATTCTAATTCTAGCTATTAATTACGGATATCATGGAAAATATGTAGTTATAGCTTTAGCTCCTTTGGAGATGTCATTGACCATTAGATAACAAAATCCCTTTGAAATAGTTCATACACGATTTGCCTACTTAGAACTTTTGCCATCAATAATTTTTGATAGATTAAAAGATACCCCGAATCGTACACGATATTTGTGACGTAATGTTTTTAAAAGAGGCATTTCAGGAACTAAATCTGCATATTGTTGGAGTTTCTTTGTGGCTTAAAATGTTACATTAATTATTAACACATGGCTATAGTTTTAAGTAGATTAGAACGGTTCGGTAGTTTAGGAAAGAAAGGCTATGATCGTGGTTGCGGTAATAAACAATCAATGCACACCAACCAATGCACACATCTTGTCAAAACTACAAACATTGATAACTTTGCTCGGAATAAAGTAATTTGAATAAAAGGTTCAATATACTAATTTTGCATTTTCTTTTTTGAACTATTATAGCAATATTTATATGACAGTCATAATAAAGTTATAAACACAAAATACAAAAACTTCCAATAAATTGAAGAAGTTAAAGCCATTTGTATTTCAGTGCGTGCTATCATCGCAAGTTGCGTGGTATTTGGGCTTCTGCAGGCGCGATTTGGTAATCTAAAGTTTTAATATTTCGCACAATGCTGCTTTAAAATTAACAACTCAAGTATCTGAAGCAACTTGTATTTCAGTGCGTGCTATCATCGCAAGTTGCGTGGTATTTGGGCTTCTGCAGGCGCGATTTTCTATTGGTAATTTAAAGTTTTAATATTTCGCACAATGCTGCTTTAAAATTAACAACTCAAGTATCTGAAGCAACTTGTATTTCAGTGCGTGCTATCATCGCAAGTTGCGTGGTATTTGGGCTTCTGAAGGCGCGTTTTTCTATTGGTAATCTAAAGTTTTAATATTTCGCAAAATTTCGCTTTAAATTCAACAACTCAAATATCTTAAGTGTACACATATATACATCTCCCTCTAGATATGTATAAACATGGCAGACGAGTTCAATTACTTTTTTATGAAATTGTTCTTCTTCTGAGTTTCTTTCTCGTATTTTATCGAGTGTCTGGCCCATCAATAAATGATCATGTCAAATTCGATAGTGCATATGTTACAGTGAGTTATTTGTCTTAGTTGTCTGTCATTCCCCGCGCTGGTCTAAATTCTTTTAACAGAAAGACTAAACGAGATTTAATAGGCAATTTCCCTCCCTGTCACTGCAGCTGACGTTTAGATCTGAGAGCCGCCATGTTTTCACGTAATGCCAGACGACACTTGGATATCTCAATCAACCAGACGCTTTGGGTCAAAGATATTAAATGATGAAGTGTAGACTCGATTAATAGACAATTGAAATAGATTTATAGGATTGGGAGCAGAAAGACGACATGGCTGATCATGTTGGAGTGACATGAAATATCGACAATATATTTTTATAACATGTCGTTGCATGTTTAAAACTAAATGAAATGCAAAATGAATATTCCTTAAACACGAAATCCTATTCAAGCTTAATAAATGGATTGCGTTTTAACGTCTCTCCTGAGACTATTTCAAAGGTTATATCTTTCATTTAGCATTTACAAAGTAATAACTATTTATCTGATCGCTGGAGGCCCGCCAAATAGAATAGACCCCTTTGGTGCAGCCCATGTCTTAATCTGATCCTGGGGATCACGGTGGCTAAGTGGATAGGGCGCTGGTTTGCTAGCCTGGAGGTCGGGTGTTCGATCCCTGCATTGGCCGAGAAAGTTCATCTCGATTTTCCGACGTGATTTCCCCTTGTCAGTGATGCAGAAGGAGGGCCTGACAAGGACAGCTGCCTAGTCGTTCGGATGGGACGAAAAACCGAGGTCCCGTGTACACATTGGAGTACGCGTAAAAGATCCCTTAGCAGTTGGAATTCGATATAAGAGTAGGCTGTAGCGCCTAGTATTGATTAAAATAGACCAATAGTGGATTCTAATTCTAGCTATTAATTACGGATATCATGGAAAATATGTAGTTATAGCTTTAGCTCCTTTGGAGATGTCATTGACCATTAGATAACAAAATCCCTTTGAAATAGTTCATACACGATTTGCATACTTAGAACTTTTGCCATCAATAATTTTTGATAGATTAAAAGATACCCCGAATCGTACACGATATTTGTGACGTAATGTTTTTAAAAGAGGCATTTCAGGAACTAAATCTGCATATTGTTGGAGTTTCTTTGTGGCTTAAAATGTTACATTAATTATTAACACATGGCTATAGTTTTAAGTAGATTAGAACGGTTCGGTAGTTTAGGAAAGAAAGGCTATGATCGTGGTTGCGGTAATAAACAATCAATGCACACCAACCAATGCACACATCTTGTCAAAACTACAAACATTGATAACTTTGCTCGGAATAAAGTAATTTGAATAAAAGGTTCAATATACTCATTTTGCATTTTCTTTTTTGAACTATTATAGCAATATTTATATGACAGTCATAATAAAGTTATAAACACAAAATACAAAAACTTCCAATAAATTGAAGAAGTTAAAGCCATTTGTATTTCAGTGCGTGCTATCATCGCAAGTTGCGTGGTATTTGGGCTTCTGCAGGCGCGATTTGGTAATCTAAAGTTTTAATATTTCGCACAATGCTGCTTTAAAATTAACAACTCAAGTATCTGAAGCAACTTGTATTTCAGTGCGTGCTATCATCGCAAGTTGCGTGGTATTTGGGCTTCTGCAGGCGCGATTTTCTATTGGTAATTTAAAGTTTTAATATTTCGCACAATGCTGCTTTAAAATTAACAACTCAAGTATCTGAAGCAACTTGTATTTCAGTGCGTGCTATCATCGCAAGTTGCGTGGTATTTGGGCTTCTGAAGGCGCGTTTTTCTATTGGTAATCTAAAGTTTTAATATTTCCTAAAATTTGGCTTTAAATTCAACAACTCAAATATCTTAAGTGTATACATATATACATCTCCCTCTAGATATGTATAAACATGGCAGACGAGTTCAATTACTTTTTTATGAAATTTTTTCTTCTTCTGAGTTTCTTTCTCGTATTTTATCGAGTGTCTGGCCCATCAATAAATGATCATGTCAAATTCGATAGTGCATATGTTACAGTGAGTTATTTGTCTTAGTTGTCTGTCATTCCCCGCGCTGGTCTAAATTCTTCTAACAGAAAGACTAAACGAGATTTAATAGGCAATTTCCCTCCCTGTCACTGCAGCTGACGTTTAGATCTGAGAGCCGCCATGTTTTCACGTAATGCCAGACGACACTTGGATATCTCAATCAACCAGACGCTTTGGGTCAAAGATATTAAATGATGAAGTGTAGACTCGATTAATAGACAATTGAAATAGATTTATAGGATTGAGAACAGAAAGACGACATGGCTGATCATGTTGGAGTGACATGAAATATCGACAATATATTTTTCTATCATGTCGTTGCATGTTTAAAACTAAATGAAATGCAAAATGAATATTCCTTAAACACGAAATCCTATTCAAGCTTAATAAATGGATTGCGTTTTAACGTCTCTCCTGAGACTATTTCAAAGGTTATATCTTTCATTTAGCATTTACAAAGTAATAACTATTTATCTGATCGCTGGAGGCCCGCCAAATAGAATAGACCCCTTTGGTGCAGCCCATGTCTTAATCTGATCCTGGGGATCACGGTGGCTAAGTGGATAGGGCGCTGGTTTGCTAGCCTGGAGGTCGGGTGTTCGATCCCTGCATTGGCCGAGAAAATTCATCTCGATTTTCCGACGTGATTTCCCCTTGTCAGTGATGCAGAAGGAGGGCCTGACAAGGACAGCTGCCTAGTCGTTCGGATGGGATGGAAAACCGAGGTCCCGTGTACAAATTGGAGTGCACGTTAAAGATCCCTTGGCAGTTGGAATTCGATATAAGAGTAGGCCGTAGCGCCGCTGCCCGGGCAAAATTCCCTCATAGCACACTGTATGGCGTATGTCCGTCTTCAATTAGCTCAGGTTAAGTGCATAACAGTAGGACGTTAAACCCCATTTCATTCATAATCTGATCCTGTTCTGTCATATCAGTGCTGATTTGTAACACTATCTCAGCTAATAAACTATCGTTTCTGGACCTATGAACATTTCTCTCTTCACAGTGATTCTAAATTACATACACGCGTATGATTGACAGGATATATTTCTAGTTTTTCGTTTGTCTTTATTAGAATTTGTAAATAAAAAAGAAATTCGGATGGTTTCTACATCAAAGAGGTTAATGACTTGTTAAACACGTTAGCATTAATATTAATGGTCATATTGCATGTCAATAATAACATATTTCAACTGATATTAAGAGCCGCCGTCAATACCGGGGACAAGGTAGATTGATCTCTCTGAACCCTGATTACAAGAAGACATCTTGTGTGGTATGGGCATGTTGGATCACTAACTATGATGAGGTTGTGGGGTTCGATCCCAGCGCTTGCCGAGGAATTTTCTCTTAATTTCCCCCCTTGGAAGTGTACGATGGGATGTGTGTAAAGTTAGCCCCGATAGGTACTGATGGTTCTGTAAGTCTTCACATCTCGTTTCCCTTAATAACTTTTACATCGGTTGGCAACAGTATTGATATTTGGAGTCAAATTAGTTTTTTCTACCATAATTATACGATCATGGGATGCAAGTTTCCAGTATCAATATGCTAGTTTGACCAATTGATTTAGCCATTCATTTGTCAGGAAGTGGTTGCGCCTTGTGTAAAATACCGTCTGAAATCCAAAACATGTCGCTACCATTGTATTTGAGAAAAAAAAACAAACACATTAGATTGAACAAAACATAACAAGAGAGAAAAATGGAATTTAACGTCCACTCGACACCAACTAGGCAATTTCGCAACTTACATGGTTTAATTTCATTTCAACAATTCGCTTGTGCGTAGGGGTTTTTAGTAGAGGAAGGAAACAGAATAACATAACAAAAACAGGGGTCCGTTCACAAGACGTACATAAAGTCACCTACCTACACGTAGAGCTGTATAGTAAAACAGTGGGAATATATGTACTAACGACATACGCACATTTTTTGTGAAACCAGAATATAAAGCTTTAATCTGAATATATTGCAGTTATTAAACTAACTATTACGGCTGTTTTTAAATGATCTTCTGTTTGCATGCTAACCGTCTTATTGGTTTATGCATACATGTAGCTGCGAGTCAGCTATAGTTTCACAAATATTACAGCGGCTCTTCAATCAGAATTATCGGCCTGAGCGTGTTTTCAGGACCCAAGCCTATGGTTATGGATGATAATTTAATAGCATGTTCGCGGTTGAATATCTTTACATCTTCCAGCTATAAACCAACAGCAATCCAAACTAAAAAAAGAGGTTACAATCGAATCCTAATCATTTATCTCGCTCCCAGGACCATTTCCTGGGTTATTAATGATGATAGATGACACGTCTTCAAGTTGGTAACATTTCCTGATTATATACCGCATATTTATTATTATCAATACAACAGCAGTAGAGCAAAGAGACATGGCCGTTGTCTGTTGACTTCTGACATTTGTGTGTAAAGGCCTAGCATCGATGTGACATTTAGTGACATATAGCCCAGTACTAGTGACTACGGGCTCAGAGCTTGTTCTGGGCACTAGGTGTAGATTTATTGAAATATGTTAACACGTGACTAAATCGGAAAGCTACGGCTGTTGCATAGCAGCCGGAAATCTTTTTGTTCTTTCTCTTGACTTGACGCATCGGTTTGAACGCATTCAGCTGCACTTCATCTCTTGTATTTGGTTGAAAGAGATATTAAATTTCTATATAGATCTTCGAATACCACGATGGCTTAGTGAATATGGCGCTGGCCCACTAAAGAGGAGATTCCGGATTTTTCAGACGTATTTCTTCTCGTCATTTTTGTTTGATGATGGACCGGGAAAATAGGGTCCTGTCGATTGAATTGGACGAACCTTAATCCCAGCTTATGTCGCCCTACGACGCGATAAAACTATCGGCGACTGGTCTACGATCAAGTGGAACTAATCAGTCGTAGCTACTTGGGCGACATAACGCTCTTACGACTGAGTCGGACGCAAGCCAGTCGCTGTCCAGTTGTCTTCAGTTTCTCCAAGTCTCACATGTTCTACTCCTACGACGGGATACAACTAGTTGTCTCTAGTCGCAAGCGACATAAGCTCACTTACGACTGGCGCCAATCCGACGTAGCCAACAGGATTCGGTTATTTAGTCACGTGATACCCAGGGGTGGTAACAACCATGTAATGAGGCCATTTTGAAGGTCATCACATGTCAGTCATGTGGTCAGTTGTGGCTCCAAATCTTCAACTGATGCCGGGCGACATAAGCGCTCTTACCGTTTGCGATCAACTGGTTTCTCGTGGTTGCGTGACTTACGGGAAGTCCAGTAGAAATTTTAATGTCTGTGAACTGAGAGAGAGAGAGAGAGAGAGAGAGAGATGGGATTTAACTCCACTCGACATAAACTAGGTCATTTCGGGAATAACGCGTAGGTGTCTTTAGCAGTGGGAGGAAACCGGAGCACCAAATTACTGAGACGAGGTTACTGAGACTGGTTGAATTAAATCACGACAAATTCATCTCTTAAAGGGACTGTCCCGAATAGAACAGAGCCTCAAAAATAAAAGTCCGAGTAGACAGGTGAATATACTCTGAATCAAAATTTCAGCTCAAAATATTGAGTCGTTTGGACATGAGCGTTAACACAGCTTATCCGGACACGTAACCCTATTAAAAATTTAGGGTAAATTCGTTCGTTGGGTGACCCGATAATCGATTCCCGTTCCTTGAAAGGTCTACACGGTAAATGGCCCATGTGCTGTACTTCATAACAAAAGGTAAATTTCACCGACACATTATTTTTATAAAATAAAACTCTGGTTTTATCAAATCACCGCATAATACAGTTTTGGACACCATACTCCATTTTAAGATGAAGACTGTGGGTTTAAATTGTTTGAAAACGTATCACATATATTGAGTTAGTTGCCCGGCCCTAAGGTAGGGGGTCTTAATGGATTTTAACACAAAATTAAAGAGTTTTATTCTCAAACACATTATCGGGATTGACCCTTGAATGACCAAAGAAAAGTAAAGGGTTGAACAAGGAGTTTGGCTTGGTGTGATTTTATTTAGAATGACAGTGCAGCCTCAGATAGGAAACATGGCCGTATGTAGGATTTTAAAAGTGGGGGTTCATCAGAGTGGTGGGGCCCAATATAATGCCCAAGTTACTGATATTGATCATATTCAAGTGTATCATTTTATAATTGAAAAACTGTCAAATTGTTTTGTGGAGGGGAGGGGCGTCCTTTCTAGGGGCGCCTTATTTTTCTGGAGTGCAATGTACGGGCCTGATAGGAAATCGATTAATCTTGGAGCGATACTTTACCATTGCTTACTAGTAATAAACGATGTTAAACTAGACCTTATCATGATCAGTTTGTCGATGGACGTCGTCAACAAATCATCCCCAGTTCAGCTGTTGACCTTTTGGTACGCTATGGTTATCGTGGTTAATTGAATGGTTCGCATGTTGTTGATTGATTAATTGCTTTGAGACAAGCTAATACCTTACTACACGTATATGGACAACCTGTATTGTGTTGTATGCTTCTGAATCCGGACTTATTATGATTTACTAAAGGGACACGCTGCCAATGATAACAATAGTGCAGCTTGGCCTAAAATAACCCCACAGAGGATTGCACACTGAATACGTGTTCTTAATATAAAGCATGGAGATTGGACAACAACCTTTTCTCCAATGCTGGGTTAGAACGGAATTAGAGGACAACAGACTAAGATTCTAATAGTTACAAACTAGTCGGACAGACTAAATGATTGTTGGTTTTATGTCTTTTAGTTGTTCTGTTCTAAAAATGTATGGGAAACTATAAAGCATGAGCAACCACCCTCTCTCCAATACTGGATCAGAACGGACTTAAAGGACAACAGACAAAGATTCTAATAGTTAGAAACTGGTCGGATAGACTAAATGATTGTTTGTTTTATGTCTTTTAGTTGTTCTGTTCTCAAACCTGTAATAAATCATAAACAGTCGATCTCACAATTAAACCGTTGAATGATTAATAGTCAGTTAATACAACCTTATAACACTATTCAGAGTAAAATCGTGCGGAAGGATTAACCTTGGAATGGTATATATAGGACTGGATAACCATCCGCGTACGTAATGAGGCATATTTCCGCTTTTGCTTGACAGCGTTATAATCCGATGAAATGTCGTTTATTTCCCTCGCTACTTTTAGTGTTTGCCGAAAATAGCTTAGATATCGACTTCCAATTAAAGGCAGATCAGGATAATAACATGTATTTAACGGGCATGACTGCATCCAGGGATTATTTCCTGTCGTATTCCTTCCAGTATGCTGGAGTAATGAAGTCTACAGAGGTGCACACTCCTCACATAATATACTTTCCGCAACTCAACTCTTGAAAATGAAAAAAAAAATCCTGCTCATGCTATTTAAAAGATGCTAGCCCAGGAGTAATAAATTATCATTTACTGCAGTCTCGTCCACAAATAAGGAGATAAAACTAAATAGGCAGGCTTACTCTTAATCGCATTTCAGGTATAATTTATTGACTTTGGAGGACAAGGTCATTACTAGTCTAGAAAAATGACCCGACATAACTATGCAGAACGTCTCTGGAAAAACCGATTCTCTTTCCCAAGCCAATATTTTCGAATCGACTACTGACCATCACGTTTATTCTTTAACCATATTAAGAATCCCAACGTCATCAAAAGATGGGAATCCGCTCATAAGGTCGACGTTTTGACACGAAAAGCAAACCCCCGTCGCTTACGGAATCTGTCACTATTCCGCGCAGTTCCAGTTATTGCTATTTTATGTAAAGTCATCAAAAGATGTGAACCCGCTTATAAAATACATGTGTTGACACGAAAAGCATACCCCCGTCGTGTACGGAAGCATTCACTATTCCGCGCAGTTTGAGTTATTGCTATTTTATGTAAAATGTTCACCATGGCCATGCTTTGTCAGAAATGAAGAGAACGTCCCATGTCTTCATCCCAGAACCAAAAAATAACATAAACTGCTTACTCCGCCGGTCGATAATGTTGTTTACAAGCCTTCCGAGTTAATTAGACAAGTATTGTTGGACTTAACAATTCAACAATAATCTGTCCATGTTCATTGATTTTAATGATGGAACAAACAGGTTCTTTACACATAATAAGAAGGTGCGAATCCAGGGGGGGGGGGCAGGGTCCGTGCCCCCCTTCCCCTAAGCCCCAGTGAGACTGGTCATCTAAACCACTAATGCATGCGGCACTTTGATGATTATCAGTCGCTCCAATGTATGCCCCTCGATAAAATCCTGGATCCGGGCCTGATAGGAACAATCCCATTGGAGGCCGAATTATGTCCCAAATATGATAATAAGGATATGAAATTCCCAAACATTTGCAACAATTATACCAACCAAGAAAAATGAGCGCACCCGAGAAAAAAAATAAATGATTTGTTAACCATATCCAATGGAAATACTCAACCCCTACCTGGTGTGTTGCATACCAAATCAAAGGGCGTCTTAGAGTGTCTGCATTACTCCTTATTTGGAATATTGTCTTCATGTAGTCGAAAATACAATAAAAACCTGTCTATTTGTCTTATTTAATTAAGTTTTAGTTTTGGTCTAGGTTATTAGAGTAACCTTGTCTATATCATGTAGATCAAGGGAATCCTTATTTATATTAATCTAAAATATTCCGTATTTGTATAAATATAGAGTATTGCAGGTTTATATTTTTCAGAGGTATTTGTATTAATCTGGGGTCTTCAAGGTTAGTTTGATTATGGGGCATTTATATTA
Source organism: Patella pellucida (assembly GCA_917208275.1). Classification (NCBI taxonomy): domain Eukaryota; kingdom Metazoa; phylum Mollusca; class Gastropoda; family Patellidae; genus Patella; species Patella pellucida. The sequence continues at coordinate 14,237,054 of OU795038.1, forward strand.
ATCGAGGGCGTTCCAGGTTGCCATTATTTAATTTAGGATATTTTTAATCTCAAAAGATTAATCGGAATAACATAGATTAAAACTTTAAAAAGGGTATTTAAAGTATTCCAGATTTATATGATTCTGTCTCAGATTTTGAGACGAGGGGGGGATGGTTAGAGCGTTCACTTTGTAAGGTCTGCCCCCCCCCCCGAGTTAACTGGCGTGGTTTTCATTCCCCGTTTGTACGTGACAAGGAGTACGATCGCCTGTTCCACCGTGTGGGTTTTCTTTTTGTCCCCCCCCCCCAACTGCTACAGACCCCTACGTGCGAAATAAAATTGAACCGGGTGTGAGTCCCGAAAAGAATCCAGATTTGTATACTTCAATTTCGGGCTTGTCTTAAGTATTCACATTCATCTTATCATATTTATTTTGCATTATCTATTTTTATTTGGGGGGGGGGGTGTCTAGAGTGCTGCACTTCGACCTCTAGCTGACCGGTCACATCTGGCTTGCGACTGAGGTTTCGAGCCCTTGTGTGAGCGTATGTGGCACTTCGGTTTCCTCCCACTGCTAAAGACCCATACGCGCAAGCGAATCCTTAAAAAAAAAAATTAAACCATATGTTAGTCCCGATATGACCTAGTTGTGTTGAGTGGATGTTAAACCCCATTTATCTCTCTCCCTTAAACTACTAGTATTAAAGAACGAATGGCCAGCCCTTTATTCTAATCGTACATACTGTATCTTTAGTTATAGATAAGATATGTGTAATAATCTTGAGTGTTCCATCTAGGCATGTTTCTGACTTATAAACCTATAACGGTAAATCTCTTTGATCTTTGGGGTATATTCTATGCCTGGAATAACTTGATGTCTGAATATATATAGAGAGCAAATTGGGGTTATTCTTCACAAAGATTTTCTTTAAACCTGTATCGGGTTATTCTTCAAGGGTAGGTTTTTTTTCTAAAAGAAGATATGATATGATGTTTTTCTTACAGGAATTCTGGAATATTCTCATTATACGTACATCTAAACACAGACGGTTTATAAGCAAGATAAAGTCCTCGACTTCGGTTATGCTGGGAAAGAAAGACTTCAGAAAAACACTTGAAGAAACACCTCAGTCTCGTGCTTTATCCTACACGTATTTGTATTGCTTGAATAACTCGAGTACTTCTTATTACTTCGTCTAGAATGTTGTTTGTCTAATGCCGATTAGTTGTATTTGAGCGTATCTTTTGTTTTAAAGTAGCAATGCCCTGCAGTTCACTCACAGCAACCTATGCTTTTATCTTCCAGTAATAACTCCCGCCCCTCCCTCCCCCTTCTATCAAAGCAACAATACTTGGATTCGAAACGAAGTCTCAATCTTTTGGTGATAAATAATAAATGGCCTTGCTCATGCTTCACCAGCTCAATTATTGATGTGGTAATTCTAGAACTGTTTTGTTTTATTAGTTTTATGCAATAGTAGATGCATTCAATGGCGATGTTTTAAAAAATATACTGCGTTGTTCTATACTTGTGGTTTAATGGTCGAACGTGAGATATTAAGTAATATATTGATACTGCATGAGGCGATAGCCGAGTGTCGTTTCAATATATTACGCAATGTCTTAAGAGCGAGAGCATTAAACTACTTAAAATTCAGACACTATCTCGCACGTGCATTTCAATAAAATACGTCACACGAACTCACTATATTAGATAATGTACTATTGGCAAGATGCCCGTACATTATTGGAAATAATGGTACGCAAACATCAAAGGATGACGTCACATCTGTATTTTAAGGAGATATACTGTATAAATGATTAATCGTTGTTTACGCCCAGATTTAAATGTGGTCGTATATTGTCGTCGCCCCCGTCCGTCCTTCCCTAGACCCGGATTGTGGGCGCTCTAGAGGCTACAGTTAATATCCGATTGACTTTAAATTTATACACCGTGTTTAAGGCTATGCGACGGAGAATGCTATTGATTTTCAACGGTTTCCGATAAGTACTGCCATAGATATATCTCTGATCACTTTAAAATATCCTGTGGGCGCTCTAGAGGCTACAGTTAATAGCCGCATGGCACGAAGACACCTAGGAACAACTCTTGTTGATTGCTCAGACGATTTGGCGGCGGTGGGCGAATATGTCGTTGCCTGACAACCCATCTTTGTACTTTAGCCGTGGAAAATCATTCCATAGCCGTGGAAAATCCCCTTTGCATTTAAAACATTATGAAGTATTATGAGAAAAAGAGAGAGCACAATGAATTAATTCCATGGTATGGGCAAAAAGCTGTATTTATAAACTAAAGGTTTACATTGCTTTCTATTAATTTCACAGTCTTTATTGAAATATTTTTACATACAGTTTTAAGAGACAACAATCACCTGTTTATTATCCACAAGAACGACGTTTCGAGAAATAATTGTCCAATAAGACCGTGTTTAGTTTTGCTGTTTCCAATCGCTAGATGTCACTAACGGATTATAGTCCACTTATATATCTATGAGCGACCTGGCTTGCCGTGCCCTTTAAGGTAATTTAAAACAAAGATCTGATTTACAAAAACTGACAGTGTAAAGCAATATAGATATTACATCTGGAAATTTGTCAAGAGTGACTAATGTCCCAGTATTGAGATCATGCCTTTGGGACGCTGTGTTCCACCATTGTATTTTTATCATCTCGATCTATGAATACATGCACCTCAATGAATTATTGAAATGATATATTGAAATGAGCTTGGTAGATATGTACCAATGATAGAAATGGTAAGCATTTGTTTCCATCCACTGGAGCCTGGTGTTATGACGTCATATGCGGATTGTGGGTAGGGTAAGGGTTGTGGCCTGCAGATTTCGTCAGATTATCGAGCAGTGGGAGAAAACCGGAGTGCCTGGAGAAAACCCACGAGGTTGACAAATACGCTCACACCAGGGCTCGAAACCACAGCCGCAAGACAGAGGTGGCCGGCCAGCTACAGGTCGAAGTGTGGCACTCTAGACCACAAGGCCATCCCAACCCCCATAATTATGATGAAACTGTTTGTTAAATACAGAGCATGAACACAGCTCATCACAAAACTGGTATATATGAATGAGCTTATTGTAGCCATAGGAAATAACACAAAATATCACCATTCATGTTAGTCATTAACATTATAATGACAGGGGAATTCGAACTCTTAATGAAAACTGCCAGTGCACGAAACCTATACTAATAAAGTGAAAACGATATCTATTCACCGCGCTCTTATCTCACTCATTATTATTTATTAACGAGGAAAAAATATCATAGAAAATAATTCCCATGATATTAGTCTATCTCTCTATGAAATCTACGGGTTGCCTTTTTTTCTGTTCTGGGTTTGTGGAATTATAACGTCGTTGCATATCTAACTAAATAAAAAGCTGTGTTGTGTGTTTTTTAGGTTATGAACAACCAGTTATCGTTAGCATCGTGACTATTGGGTGTACTCGATTTGAAGTTTCGGAATTGAATTCCCTCAATCCTGAAAATAGTGTCAATCGAGTGATAAGGAGAATTTCGGAGTACAGCGCATGTGCCGACTGCATAAAAAATATCTCAACCAATCCTGACATCTGAAACATATTTGATACTTAAAATACGTCATAATTCTATTCACACCACCTCAGCTGGCGGGACTGACAGAACTGTGACAGGACTTAATTTTGCGTCACTCGATTGCAATTCTGTCAATTCAGGACGTTCTGGACTGTGAATCGAGCATCCTCTATTATTAACAAGTTCAGTTATAACCTCGTTATGTCATCAGTTATCGGTGTCCTCATCCCTTACTTCCATTGACCTGGGAATAGGGACATGCGTTGATATCATAAACTAAATCAGGTTTAACGTCCTAGCTTTCTGTGGTGTGCTTTGGGAGGGGGGGGGGGATATCGCCCAAAGGCCTTGGCAGATGCTTTATAGTTTTTAATTCCGCAACTTTACCAACAAAATCTTACCCACACCAGTAGGTTAACCACATAAGAGTCGCCGATTTTCGTTTACTTTACGATCAAGTAATCGTGTTCTTTTTGTTATTGTAAACCAAAAAAACGTTTCTAAAAATATTACTCGCCAAAATACATTCTGAAATCCAGACTATTTCTCGAAATATAAGTACATTTAATTAGGTATCTCTTTGTCCTCGCTTCTAAATTAGACACGATTTCTACGCCAGCAATATATAGGATCGAGAGAAGTAACAGCCGTCGTTCGAGACAGTATTGTCCCAATGAACATCTAAATATAGACTATATTTCTCGAGGGAATAAGAAGAAAATGACAAATTCTACAATATTATTAGCAATCCGAGCTTTCCAATCACAAGACAAATGGATAAGAAAATATTGTTATGGTCGTCCATTCTTTGGCTTCTAATGGATTGGCGGAGTAAATTGTTTCATGGATTTCGCAAAAAGGATTTGATTTTTTTTAATGTCTTTATCGGGACAGAGTGTTGTCCCACATTTGAACACACTGCATCGATAATAAAGACTTGCGCATATTTTACATTTCTGTTCGAATAACTCTCGATGATACCGAATTTTCTTTAAATAATACATCGTTATGTGAAAACAAAAGAACCGCATCCCTAATCAATTAAAAATTGAAAAACACCAGTTGCCAGGTAACACACGAAAAAACGTCCGAATCCGTTGGAAGCCGTCTCGATATTACGGGGGTTTCGTTTTTACGCTTATCCAAATAGACCAGATTACAAAGGAACTTAGAAGAGGATTGACCATACATGCATTTGCTCCGTCAGGTATAAATAGTGCCGCTAGATTGGATACAAATACTGCTGAAAATAAAGAACAATTAGGCTGACCTAGAAGGCGAAGGATGTGGGGACTGGGTTTAAGTCCGCTGACCGGGCAACTACACTGCAGCCTGCTCGTCGTCATTATCTCGGTTGAGTCAGAAAAGTAGGTTATTAAGCGATTTTCCTTTTCTCGAAAGAGTAAACTTAAATTCTACCGAAAGTTAAAAATAGATTTCTAGCCTCTGCGGTGTTAATATCGTTTTACCACAGACAGAGAGGGTACCCCCAACGAGAGAGATAGAGATACATGGGGTTTAACGTCCATTTGACACAAACTAGGTCATTTCGGGACTAACGTATGGTTTTCAATTTTTTTATTTCGATAATTCGCTTGCGCCTAGGGGTTTGTTTAAACATAGTTTATTGTACTATAGAACATAAATAGAGTACAAAAGGATCGGGACAAAAGTTACGAAAACTTAACGATGCCCTCTCTACATACATTGTAATTGACAGTTATGATAGTACAATTGAAAAGAACATACAAAAACGGAGGATATAGATGTTATAATAGATAGTTAAAAATCCCATTATAAAGAAATTCTTAGATATTTGGTTTATGAAAGTAAATTTGCCGACATGCTCAAAGAATCTCACTGGGGGATTTAGTATCTACTTTTGAAATTTAATATGAGTAATCACCCTTGCGAATAAAAATCGAAATCGAAAGTTTGAAGGGGAAACTCACAAAGTAGTAGTATTACGTACACAAAAATAAACAACAACAACAATCAACACATTTTTACAGTTGTGCAAATAGAAAAACAAAACAAAAAGAAACTACACTACGCATACTTATAAATTGAATCTTTTAGTTGATTTAATATGTTTTTGTACTTGATTAAATACAGAAATGTTAATGTCAGTATTTAAACAAGATTCACCCGCAAAGAAGTATATGGTGGTGAAGCTACGTATAGAATTGAAAAGTTCATTTCTTTCAATATCAAACAAATTACATTCCATAAGATAGTGCTTTGCGTTTTCGGATGACGCGCCACAAGAACATTCAGGATTTACAATTAAATTTATCCGAAAAAGATCTAGGGGTCTTTAACAGTGGGAGGAAACCGGAGTGCCCGGAGGAAACCCACGAGGTTGAGAAGGCGCCCCTATCTATATTTCACATACGCTCACACTAGGTAGGGCTCGAAACCACAGCCGCAAGCTAACGATCACATTACAATAATTCTATTGGTCTGTAACAATTTCTACATGGAAATATTAACCAAACATTTGCATTAGCAGCTTTTATAGTTCCACGGTGCACATTATCTACTTAATCTCAGGTCAATAAACATTTTACTTTATTATCTGGGATTTAATTCAAACTTGTTGCTGAATTGTTTGAATAGAGCCACTGTAGATCAACAAGTGCATTATTTCAATATAGAAATCCTTCTCGAATACAATTGTAGCACGCGAAATAAAACAACCAATTCCCCAATTGATATATATTAAACACGCATAACCTGGCACGGGTAATGTAGTATCTCGTCCGAGCTTGTTATTGTTTTTCACTCCTTGAACTTTTTCTGTTTTATAAAATGGCACAGGAAACCCGTTTCGTACTTGTTATTGCGATATTTGTGTATATTTTATTATTATCTTTTTAAAGTAAAATTAATTTACCAATGTCCGCATTGATATCTCACTAATCTTTCAAGTCTTTTAACCGTTTTTTTTAGTTTATACTTAATGTTCTGCATTCTACTGTAACCCTAATCTGGTGAGTTAGCAATATCTATCTGCTTCCTGTCACCGTTAGCCATGCAGTTTTGGACACTCGTATAAAGTACCGGTACAGTTTTAATAATGTAATTATCATTATTAGTGTTGGAATTAGCCCCCCCCCCCCCCCACATTATTGGCATTTTTATGAAAATATCAAAATTTCTAAGGCTTAATCCACACTAATATGTACTCAAATTAATTATTTAGCGTTTAATTAAAATATCGCAGGTTGGTCATCAGCCAACTTGGATAAAAGAAAATCCCGTTAAATGAACGGAAATGGGGTTTAACGTTCTACTGTTTTGCTCCGAAATGGGCTAATGAAGACGGTGCCCGTTAAATGGATTACATACAATTTAAAAAAATTATTTTAGACTGGAAATCTTAAGCTATTCAACTTTCACATTATTGTAAATTAGATGGGATAAAAATTAAACATTCACTATTGTGTCAAGTGCCCCCCCCCCCTATCCCCTTCTTTTCTCTCTCTTTGACTATCTTAGTGATTGATATTTTAGACTGGAAATCTTAAGCTATTCTACTTTCACATTATTGTAAATTAGATGGGATAAAATTAAACATTCACTATTGTGTCAAGTGCCCCCCCCTCCCTATCCCCGTCTCTTCTCTCTCTTTGACTATCTTAGTGATTGACATAATCAAATGTACTTAAAATACTATAAAATTCAATACACAAAAACCAGCGGACGTATAACATTCCAAGACCAAACACATTTTATGGCACTTAGCCACAAAAAATCGTAATCCCGAAAGTTACTTGTGTTTTAAAGACTGTTTCCACTTTCTTGAAATAATTGTCAATTTGATGAACACATTCGACCCCAGAAGCAACTTTTATGTTGGACAATAATTGGTCCTGTCAGCGCCACTGGCTTTTCCTATAAAATTGTCACTCATAATAAACATTGCTGCCACGGAAAGAATAGAATTAAAGTCATACAACTTTGAGTGATGTGCGTTTATTATTTTCGAGTTTCACTTTTCCCCCTTTTTTTTGGGTCGAGATTCTATTTTTTGTGTGTTTTTGTTAGAGCATCAATCTATAGTCACGTTTTGTTCGATATTTTATTTTTGTGTTGTATTTGTTTTTTCAACATGCAACAATTAGGTCAGCATTCTTGTAGGAAATACATCAATACATCAGCCAAGCAGAGCAGGTTGTCATAGGAACTAAGGATACACAAATTGTCGCCATTGTTTGGCCTGCTTATGCGACTTGCAGGGTATGTTAAACTTTATTGATTAGTTTCTAAGATGAGAAAAAGATAAAATTATTTTTAGTTCAGATTGAATATAAAATCATGGATGTTTTATGAAGGAATACATGTAGTTGTCTAGGAAATATGCTACCCTAGGCAGGTGCACGCTACACGGCATTTTACGGATGAATCGGTCTTGGATCTAGTCTGAAAGTAAGAGCAGATCCCGGGATTTAGGTGTTCTTTATTAGGGTAATGGGCACGATGTTCTGAAAGCTCATTGGGAGAAACATCCCAAGCGAAACAAAGTTGTGGGTTTTAATTGTGCCCTGTACTGATAAAAACTGAAATAAATCGTAAACAGATCTTGTACTACATCCCAAGAAAAGTTGGAACGCCTACAATGCATTGCTTTTTTCTGCTTAGGAATACTGCCAGTACTATCCTGAATACGTTTTATATGAACTACCTTGCTATGGTTATGCCGCCGAGACGTCCCACGCAACCTATGAGTATCGCGAAATTAAATGAAATGAGGTTTAACTTTTTGCACCTAACCTGGGCTAATGAAGACAGGCATACGCCATACAGTGTGGTGTGATGGAAATTTTGCCCTGGTTACGGCCTACTCTTATATTGAATTCCGACTTCAAGGGATCTTTTACGTGCATGCCAATGTGTACACAGGATCTCGGTTTTTCGTCCTATCCGACCGACTACACAGATGTCCTTGTCAGGCCCTTCGTCCTGCATCACTGACAAGGGAAAACCACGCTGGATAATCTGTATGAACTTCTTCGGCCAATACAGGGATCTAACACCCGACCTCCAGGCTAGCGAGCCAGAGTCGTACCCACTTAGCCACGTGATTCCCCGGCTTGCATAGGAGGAGGTCCAAGTGTTGGACTAGCATGCTTATCGGGACTTTCCAGCTTGGTTTCTCATTGTCAGGATCAATCAAAAAACGTAAAACCGAGGCCTGACCGTGCACTCTCTGACATGCACGAACGGTAACTCTTGGTGTATGACAAAAAGCACGAGCCGGGGGTGGGGCTGCAGATTGTTGCGGTATCATATGTTTAATTTCGATAATTATTAATTAGATCAGTCAGTGATCAGATATTACATGTTTAATTTCAATAGAATGGTGTGTGTATATATACGATAATTATTAATTATACGTGGTAATGAATTATACACTATGACATCAGTCAATGTAAACATTATATCTCTTAGCGATTTTCACTGAGGTTGATCGGGCGCTATCTGGTAAAGCTATCGATGTATATTTATTTGTCGGGCGCTGCCGCCGTTTTTTTTTTAGACAAAATTAATACAATCCCCAAGGAAAATTGACCCCTTGTGCATTGAGTATTGTCGTCTTCATCAGCCGGTGAAGAAAAAAAAGACATTAAACGTCATTTTATTGCATTTTTAAAATACCAAACGGCAGCAGTATAGACAGGAGTATACGGATAACGCCTCGTATGTAAAGGGTTCACCGGACAGACAGGGCGATGGTACAATATAAAGAATACACCACCTGGCAAAGAGAGAGAGAGAGAGGTGGGGGGGGAGATGGGGTTTAACGTCCACTCGACACAAACTAGGTCCTTTCGGGACTAACATAATTATGGTCCATTTTTATTTCAATAATTTGATTGCGTTTAGGGGTCTTAAGCAGTGGGAGGATCAGGAGAAAACCCACGGGGTTGGGCAGGCGACCCTACTCCTTGCCACGAACAACGAATGATTCGAAACACAACACCATGCATCTCTAACGAGAAAGAAGATAAGTTTCTAAGAATGTCAGTTATCCAAATGCTATCAGTATTAACACTCCTCTTCGTACTTGAACAAAATCGATTATAATAACACGCGACTTAATAGTACAATCCTTACATTTTCCTTAATACCAAATATGTCCATCAATGACGTTTTATGAATACGTTTTAATGTGCAGAGATTACGTGCTTGAGAAAGAATATCAACACATTTTTTCCGGTCATTAACATTTAATAGACGTAGTTCCTTATAACCACATTCATTATTTTATAATCTACAATTCTATTAGGGGAGCTATAATCCACAAATAAAACAGAATTTACATGAAAATGAAATAAATGTTATTTTTGTTTTTGGCTTACATTTTTAAGACTTGAGAAATTTTTATTTTTTCCTACTATGGCTATGAAATAAGCCACAAATTTCCGTTTTGTATACGGTCTGGCGTTCTGTGGATGATACTAAAAAGCACACAGGTGACCGCGGTGGCTCAGTGAATAAGATGTCGGTTTGCTAACCAGGAAATCCAGACATCTCATCGGAAATATTTACGGGCGCGGGGGTGTCCCTTATCGTGATGCCCTCCAGAGTTAGATTATGTAAATGAAATGAAATTGACTGAGCTAATGATGGTAGACATACGCTATACAGTGTTCTATGAGGGAATTTCGCCCGGACAGCGGCGCTACGACTTACTCTTATGTCGAAGTGCAACTGCCATTACATATATTGCGCGCACATCAATGTGTACCCGGGACCTCGGTATAACGACCCATCCCAACGACTTTACGTTGTCCCTTGTCGAGCCTTCTCACCTGTACCTCTGACAAGCAGGAACCACGCAGGGATTGAACATGGGATCTCCAGGTTATATCATTAAAGACAACGCCTACGACCTGACGTGGTCGAGTATAGTCATCTCAACTCATCTACCTGTTCTTTGGAGAAATCAATTCTTTTTTCTAATTTTTAAAAAGTTAGGTTGCTGAGGAATGTAACGAACACATTTCAATAAAGATCCAATCACTAACAAACAGTTGATTAAATGGACGTTTTTTATGTTCAAACTATGTCTAATTAAACTAGAATATTTTAATTGCATTTGTTAGGATCAGGGAAGTATAATAGATGAACACAAAGTGCGTTTTTTCATCAGTTCCCGATCAATAAGAATTGCTTGTTATTATGTACGTGCTGTAACTTTGATTTCAGAAGTGATTGCGATCTGTTGGTTTTTCGAGACAATTGATCAATGTTGGTTGGGCGTTTCGTCTTCCAATCTCTTCAACAGATTGGTCGATTTCTTTTTTTATATAATGACGACCGTTCGATTGATCGATTAATTGGTTTAAATTGTCAATAAAGTACCGAGTATCACAGCTTAAGTTTACCTGCTTAAACGATGCCTTTCATGGAACAGGTTCTGGATTTATGGGGGAATCCTCCATGTCAGTTTTGGGCCATCGGGAACCAAATTTACAGGACAATCGGCACTAAAATTTAGGCCGATGGGAATTCCACACTTGTCTGTTTGACTTTTTAAAAAAAAAACAAAATAAAAGCATAATGTGCGGACAATTAAAATGTGGTACTGAGAACCGAGCGCTCTCGACTAATCGCCAGACGGTTACCATTGGATGTGTGGGAGAGAGAGAGAGAGAGAGAGAGAGAGAGAGAAATGGGGTTTAACGTCCAATCAACACAACTAGGTCATTTCTGGACTAACATGGTTATAATTTTATTTCAATAATTCGCTTGCGCGTAGGGGTCTTTAGCAGTGGGAGGAAACCGGAGTGCCCGGAGGAAACCCACGAGGTTGAGAAGGCTCCCCTATCTCCATGCCACATACGCTCACACCAGGGCTCGAACCCACAGCCGCAAGCTAGAGGTCGAAGCGCGACACTCTAGACCACTAGATGTGAACTGAAAATCAAGTTGATGGGCAAACTATTTTGGGAGTTCAAGCGTAAGCATGTGTTCCAGGGAGTATTGCTGACAAACCCACTCTGTATTCCAACCACACGCACGGTATTATTAGGTAGATTGTTTTCTTAATTCTTGGACCCGTCCTATATACCACACCGTATTATTACTTAGTTGGGGAAGACCTTTAAGATCATGCATTTCTTTTACAAAAAACCCGATATGTATTGATTAAATCATCATCGTTGGGAAAGCCATTATTAAAATAACAATAAATAGTCTCACAAAGTAGCTTCCCCCTGGGAAATTCCCTGTCATTATTAGCTCTTCTCTTTTATAACCTAGACTTATAATTAAAATTCAGTTCTATTTTTAGCTTACTCGTTTTCATTGAAGTATTTCAAAATAAAAAAACCAAAACCAATACAGACATTTACTTTTCAATTCTTTGCGTTCATTGGTATTCTTCACGACAATTGGGGGGTTGGATGGCCGAATGGCTAGCAAGTGCGCTGTATCATAAAGCCTGTCATTGAGTCAAATGGCGTGGTTTCAATTCCCCGGTTGTACGTGACAAAGAGTAGGGTCGCCTGTCCAACCTCGTTGGTTTTCTCCGGCAAGCGAATTATTGACATAAAATTAAACCATATGTTAGTCACGAAATGACCTAGTTTGTGTCGAGTTGACGTTAAACCCCATTTCTCTCTCTCTCTTTCTCGACAGTTGGTACCCCTTTAAACAAATTAAAAATTGACTGCAAGCTCTTCAAAGACTTCCTCCCAAGGCCACTCCAATTTTATAAATTCCAAATTCATCTTCAACGACAATGGGGAATTGATGTCATAGAGTGTACAATCAGTGTTTCTTTCACTAATCGATGGGTTATACGATAGTTACACAAAGCGCTTCCCTCATAGGAATTCATTGTCGCCATTTTACTATTTGAAATTATAGTATTCATAAACAATTCATACTGAAGCAGCTCCTGGTTATGACCAATATTGCAATTGGGCTACCAATGAGGAATATAAAATACCAGCAATTAATTAGTTAAATGGCCATGAAACGATCTAGATGATGGAACGCCAGCTTGTCTACTCCGGCTTTTACTTCCTAATTAATTAATTTACACCATACACAAGACAGTAACCATTTTGGTTAGGTAAATGGCAACGAAACGATATAGTTGGTGGAACGGCAGAGTATGTCCAATGGGTTTTATTCGCTGATTAATTAATTTATAATGCACACAACACAGCAACCCTTTAGGTGTCCTAATTGATACTGCACACGAAACAGTATTCATTTGTTTTCCTACGTGATGCCAGGCACAAAAGTAATGATTTTACTAAATGATACCACACACATAACATTAATCATTCATTCATTTGTACCACACACAAAACACTTGTCATTTTGATATCCTATTTGATACCACACACAAAGCACTAATCATTTTGATATTCTAATTGATACCACACATAAAACACTAATCATGTTGGTATCCTAATTGATAGCACACATAAAACATCAATCATTTTGGTATCATATTTGATACCACACACAAAACACTAATCATTTTGATATCCTAATAATTGATACCACACACAAAACACTAATCATGTTGGTATCCTAATTGATAGCACACATAAAACATCAATCATTTTGATATCCTTTTTGATACCACACACAAAACACTAATCATTTTGATATCCTATTTGATACCACACACAAAACACTTGTCATTTTGATATCCTAATTGATACTTTAATACCAACATGATTAGTGTTTTGTGTGTGGTATCAATTTGAATATCAAAATGATTAGTGCTTTGTGTGTGGTATCAAATAGGATATCAAAATGACAAGTGTTTTGTGTGTGGTACAAATGAATGAATGATTAATGTTATGTGTGTGGTATCATTTAGTAAAATCATTACTATCCTAATTGATTTTTTAAATTTAATTATTTCTGAAGTTTTGTAATCGGAGTTCAGCTTTAATAACCCCCATAACCTTTTTCTGTCATATCAAAATCACCAACAGGTGTTACATACGAACACTAACATCAATGGAACATTTTATGCTAATATATATGTCCATTAAAACAAAAAGTCATAATAAAAATACAATACTATTAAATAATAGAGAAGTAGTTATATCCATATATACCTTGCGTTTTTTGCTATGAATGAAATGAAATGAAATGGGGGTTTAACGTCCTAGATGTCATTAAAAGAATAGAATTAATACTTATGATGCAATACCATTTGAGTGCAATAACCATTTTATTACCCTGTTTTTACTCATCAACATCATGTTAATCAGGAAACAGAATAATAATATATCGTAGGCTCCTTAAGTGACGTCAGCCATCGTAATGAAAAAAACCTCATCAACTTGTATCACGCAATATTGTAATGATTATGTTACATTCTGTCAATCATATTATCGCAATGAGATTATTTTTTGGCCACGTCAAATGTTGTTGCCATGGTTGTTGGTTAATTCGAATCTTTGTGTTGCTCAATATTTAAAAAAACGTTAACTAATTTGTCAAATTAAAATTACTTTTTAGAGCGCTTGTTCCAACGCAGCCATTATTGTGTACATTACATCACCGACGAATATAAATCCGAAACTTTGAGCCACAAAAAAATAATCGGGGTTTAACGTCATATGGCACTGTTGGGCTAGTGAAGACGGGCATGCGCCATACAGTGCGTTATGGGAAATCTTTACGGCAGACTCTTATTTCGAATTCAAACTTTCAAGAGCTCTTTTAAGATACGCGAAAGATAAGGCGCTGTTCCTTGCCAAGTCGTCCACCCGGCAATTTTCGCATCGTGCAAAAGATCATGACTTAAATGATTGACCTGTAGTTTAACGTCTTATATATAATCATTTATTGTTACAAACTATAGTAAGTTATTCGCGTTATTGAAACGTATCTAAAACTATTCAATTTGGTCAATACTATCATATCTTATGTTTTCCATTATCCAAGACATCATCGTTATTCAATTTTAGAACGCTAGCCATCTCACATTTTATCCATTAACATCGATGTCATAATGGTATTTACCTATATTTTATTATATACACCCATCCCTGTAGTTTTGAAGTAAGAAAATTACCACCAGCCCTTAAGCACAGCCGTCTGTAACGTGGGAGATCTCTTTCTATATTAAGCTATGACTAAGTGAGCGAAAGTATGAAATTACTGGCCTGAATACATCACTTCTATTAGTATCGCGTCCTTGACAAGAATACAAATACTCTGCTACTTGCGAAAGCTACCCCTACTACATAATGTATAAACTATATATATGTGGCATTTGTTCCTCAACATGCAGCTCAGGGTGTGTCCGACTCGATGCATGAATTATTAATGTTAATGGCTCAACTTAGTCCGATAAAATTAATGTACCAGCTCGTTAAAATTACATCAGTCATTAGACAGTGTCAGCTTTACCTATAGCCCTGGTAGGCTGAAGATCTATCGCGCCTTCGGTCACTGTTATATGCCATCCTTACACGGACGGTAGGCTTAACAGCCGCCACCATCCTTGACATTGCGTTTAAAACACACTATTCTGCTGTCTTTCTATGTACGTCGTGGTAGCCCCGTCTTCCATTAGCCCAGGGTAGGTGCATAACAGTAGGACATTAAATCCCATTTCATTTCACGTCGTGATGCGCCCCATATAAAGAATAGCCTAGAGCATCATTTCATCTACATCGGACACTGTCATTAGGTCAGATTAAGTCTCCAAACTAAACCATCTCTATGTCGTTCAAGATACAACTTGGAGAGGGCGTCGTGTGTTATTCTACTAGTTGGCGAATTGGAGTGGATGATATGAGATAATAAATCCACATTTTTGCGGGAGGGTGTATCTTTGCGTGTCGAGTGGACGTTAAACTCCATTTCTCCCTCTTGATGCTAGTTAGTCATAAATGCCTTCTGTAAAATAATAGGAAAAACTCATTAGAGTGCTAAAAAGTTTATTGGCTCCCACGCCTGAGGTAACATATACATCAGCTTTTGTACAGACACTGATCATCCTCTGTCAATAATAGTACTAGTAGCTGAACCTTCCTCTCACAGCGTTGTAAAATAATCCTAGAAAACGACAGCAAAGAAGGTGGCTCATTAGCTGTAAATTAAGTTGAAGACCGGGTAGAAGTAGAAAGTATCGCCTACAATAATTGTGTTAACTTCCCGTAGACATGATCAGAATATGATTAACCGGTCTTGTATCTACACAAGATACTGTCATAGAAAAATACATGACGGGGTGGCGAACTTGAACGATCGAGAGCTTTAAATGCCAGTTGGTGTTCGTGTTCTGCGGACTAAGATGTTTTAAGATGTATTAAAAGTGCCCACGTCCTGTGTGAGCAAATAGTTTTTAGAAAAAAAAGGTTGACCGTTCTCGCGTCCTGTGGACTAAGATGATTTTAAAGGACCTAAGTCCGTAACTCAAAATCCTCCAAAATCGTCGACATCGAAAACACGAATTATTGGTGAATTTAAATCAACATTGCTAATGTAAACTTACCGGGAAAAGATGAGCTTCTGATATCCGATTTTTAAGAAAAAATATTTGTTTAACATTGGTACACGAATCGTGTACCTTAATGTGCTTCAGCTCAAGTAGTATTGAGAGACTCGGGGGACGAGGCTAGACACATTGCAATAAGTCAGACGGAGTTAGTAGACTGGAATAACTAGACGCTCGACTTTTGCACATGATTGACGTTGCTGGCTTATTTCGCCAAACATAACTGATTTGAAATTGGAGTAAACACGGAAACCATTGAATGTAAATCAGTTTATATACATTCATATTAAAGTATTATATGCGTTGCGAACCACTTTAATGAATTTCTAGGCTCCAAATGTTAGCGATTAAGCTCCTTTAAGACATAAAAAAATGTGTTCTCCCAACTGTCCGTTATTTGTCTGCGATATCACTTCGGTGGAAGCGGACGTTAAATAAAGCTATTTCACACACTCTGTCCGTCATCATTTGGAACAGAACATTAATAATTGGAACAGAATCCTAAAGCTTGATGTATGCGATTACAAGTCTGAGTTCGATCATGTGCATTTTCTGTGCACAGATACGCTATTCGATTTGTCGATGTTTTGGGATACGATAACCTTGATTCTTTTTGCGAATGACTAAACTTAGAAGGTCTATATAGGTTCATTATAATATACCAATATCTTAACGATCTTCGATAACGAGCATGTTCTCCTCGGGTTAGGTCGCTTGATGCCTTATTTTAAAAAGATAAATAAATTCCATATATCTAATTTGTCGTTGCGTCTTTATCAGTATCTGTTGGCTAGGCTTGTTACTCGTTTCACATCTAAAATACTTTGTGTTATTATTTAGGGAGATTAATGCTTTTTATCGGGCGGAGCAAATGATTAGCTCGTGCGTGTTGTCTCACAAGGTGTCCTTGAGGTGACTGGCGTGGTATTGATTTCCCGGTTATACGTGGCAAGGAGTAGGGTCGCGGTTTTCCCCCACGGCTAAAGACCCCTACGCGCCAGCGAATTATTGAAATAAAATTAAACCATTTTTTTCAATCCCAAAATGACATAGTTTGTGTCAAGCGGACATTAAACTTCATTTCTGTCTCCCCCTCGGCGCCTTCTCAACATCGTGGGTGTCCTCCGACTGCTTAAGATCCCTACGCGCAAGCGAATTATTGAAATAAAAATTGAAAACCATACGTTAGTCCCAAAATGACCTACTTTGTGTCGAGTGGACGTTAAACCCCATTTCTCTCTCTCTCTCTCTCTCTCTCTCTCTCTCTCTCTCTCTCTCTCTCTCTCTCTTGGTGCCAGTTAGTTATAAATACCTTCTGTAAAATTTAGGAAAAACACATTAAAATTACAAAAGTGTCTTGGCTCCCACGCCCGAGTCTAAAATAATAATATAAATCAGCTTTTGTACATACGTTGATCCTCCTCAGTCAATTTACTAAATAAAACATGACACATCATATGAAGAATTAGTACTTGTAATTCGAGATAATTCTGTTATTCCGGGTCCATTATAAATGCCAATTAAAGTTGCTGACACGTAATACAGGCAAAAGCCTGACCGTCCATATATAATTGTCTCAATAGTAAATTATATGTACTATTTTAAAGAAAAAGGTGTTGCTAATATGTAATTTTATAAAGGGCATAATTAGAGATTGCGGTGCGAAATTCACAGAAACTAGTATAAATTTAGAAAACCATAACTTAAATTTAGTATTTTCGTGTCCCATTAAAAGTACATTTGGCTGTGTTTTCTCTTACTCTGTATTTAACTTTTATCCCGATATGTTGGCGCTTAGGGACGTGTCTGGCAGTGCAGTGTTAAAAAAACTGACCTTGACACGGACAAATATTTATAATATTCATAATAATATAAACTATGACATTCATCTTCTCTGTGTGTGACTCACATTTAATTATAAAAACGGCTATAGTAGTAGGGTGAATTTGGACCCAATACTGAATTAAGTATTACTGTGCGGATTAGCACGACGTATTAAACATTTACTATTGGGTCCAAATTCACCCTACTACAATATAGTTTTAGGCATGTGGTGTTAAAAATCATATTTTCATCTCAGTTCGAGCCTCATGATTCAATTCCCACGTCAACATGGGAAACGAAAGCAATGTGACAATTGGTTTTAATATTTAGTTTAATATCTATATGGTGTTTCGAATAGATGTCTATGGAGCCTGATCTTAAAATGTGCCCCCTCCCTTCATATATTTTTATAATCGCCTGCTGTCATTAAATGGTTACATCTAAATATTAAAGCCACTTGTAGATTTCGTCAAGGTCACGAGATATAAACAGTGCTAGCGTTAACCCACAAACCTTGGCAACAACCACGTGCCCTAGCCTTGTTTACTTTTCGTGATCTTGACGAAATCTGCATAATCGGTTGAGATAGGGGCGGTGTTAACGCCCACTAGTCAAAACTGTGTCATTTTGGGGATAACATTGTCAATTTTACTTTGCTTGCGCCGCCTAGAGGGAAACGAAAGAAAACCCACGTGGCTGGGCAAGCGAATGTACCCTTTTAACGTGCAACCTTTAAATTGAAAACCAGCAAATGCACTCCCTTCTCATGTGTAACCGTAAGGTTGAAAATCAGGAAACTTGTTTCAATAAAATTATTCAGAACAGATTTGAAATCACATTCGTTAGATTAGATATTTAAAACATGCATTTATTTGTTTTATAAACAATATGTTTTTGTCTTTTATACCAAGGTACTTGGTAGTGTGGTTCTTTAAGTTTCAGGGACAACTTGATGTGTAAATATGATCATTAAACTAAAACATGGTGAATAAGGTTTGGATGCAGTTATGGCGCGCCAGGCAGGGTAAACTTACTCTTCCGGACACCTGTTACCACCATTTGTCGTGTATTTTGTACACGGTGAAAAGTCCATTCGCTGATTAAACTATTTTGCCTAATTACACTTTGTTGCCTATATCGTTTTGTTAGGACTTCGCATTTTGTCTAATGGTTTGGATTGTTCGTA
Source organism: Patella pellucida (assembly GCA_917208275.1). Lineage (NCBI taxonomy): Eukaryota > Metazoa > Mollusca > Gastropoda > Patellidae > Patella > Patella pellucida. Next base: position 14,256,129 of record OU795038.1, read on the forward strand.
CTTGGTTTTATTTTATTTATATCAAAACTAAGTTGAACCGATATTTCATATGATAAAATGCTGCAAACATAGTTTAAAATCCTGGCGACCATTTCTCGTTTGAGAAGACACAAGACGAATCAAATGGAATGTATCGTGACTGAAAATGGTATTACATGTGCTAGGGTTCGTAATCGGATAAAGAAACCCAAGAATAGAACCATTTTCATTCCGCTGAGAGGAAATATTTGTCTGACAGCAAAACAGTATCAATCGGTCATCTCATGTTTTCATTTTTAACCAATGCTGGGAGATACAAAACGTCTCCAAATTAATTTTCAAACTTGTTCGTACTTGTTGTCCAGGTTCGCTTGTTTTAAGTAATGTCACTCAAGGATTTATTTACTAGTAATACCTAAAATATATTATATTTCGATGATCATGGACTTGTACACCAAACTTTTCATCGTACCTACTTATTACTTGTGCGGTTTCTATCCCATACTTATACTGGACAAAGATAGAAGGGCACCTGCCTAACCTCTTTGGTTTTCTCCAGGTCTTCTGTTTGGTCCCCACTGCTTAAGACCCACTTGGAATCGAATTATAGTTAGGTCCGAAATGACTAGTTTGCGTCGAGTGGACGCTAATCCCTACCCCTCTCTCCTTTCTAACTAGTTAATTAAGGATGTCCTTGGAATCGCCCAATAAGTAAAACCTTGGCTGGCTAACCAGTGTTCGATCCCTACGTTGGCCGAGAGAGTTCACCAGGATCTTTCGGCGTGGTTCTCCCTTTTCAGTGATGCAGACCATAGGGACAACGCATGGTTGTTCGGATGGGATGGAATACCGAAGTCCCCTATACACATTCCCTTCATAGCATATGCCCAGTCAGAGCGTAGAACCGAATTCCATTTTATCTCCCAGAACTAGCTCCAAGTTTTTCGTTATAGACTGACAAACCAAAATTCCATGCCAAGTAAAAAAAACCCAATACAAATCAAACCAATTAATAGATCGGACAAGGTAATAGAGTTCTGCTACTCAGTTACCTCAAGACTTGTTAATAATTTAACCGAACTTGAAATACGCAACCCACTACAGGTTTAGTTCCACTTTTAATTGGAATAATTGCATTACTATTTTGAGTTTGATTAATTCTCTAACGGGGGGTTGAATGGTTAGCACGTGCGCGCTGTATCATTAAGCCTGTCATTCAGTCCACTGGTGTGGTTTCGAATGCCCCGTTGTACGTGACAATGAGTAGGGTCGCCTGTCCAATCTCTTCCTCCCCATCGAGTCCTCCGGTTTCCTCCCACTGCTAAAGGCCCTTACGTGCATGCGAATTATCCAAATTAAATCAAAACCATATGTTTGTCCCAAAATGACCTAGTTTGTGTCGAGTGGACGTTAAACCCTATTTCTCTCTCTCTGATTTTCAGACAGACCGTGGCACAGCGCTCAAATTATAACATACCAGATGTAGACATCCAAAGACATAAACCGGCATGGTAAAATCGATAGGTGAAGCTAATTCTCGCCACCCTCTTCTTCGCTCGCTTTGAGAATGAGCAGTCGTGGCTACAAAACGAGCAATGCTTAATTTCCTTAAAGGCTTGTAGAAGATTTAAAAGATATAACATCGTTAACTACCGCTCATCACTGAATTATTTCGCTATTTAACAAAGTAATTTGACAATTCGACAAAAAACTTGCACTGGTAGTGGTTTTCTTGGCCGGTTTCCTGTCTTCATTAATCACGCCATGTCCTAGAAAGCTGTTACCACTTTTCCTTAATTTAACGCAATATGTTTTTAGTTCCTTCAGCTACGGATTTATTTGACGAACACTTGTTTCCTAATGCATTTATAAATGCGTTATCTAATCGTTTTGAAAACACGAATTATTGTTTAAAAACAAGTAAAGCTGGTTTGGAATAAAAGTTTTTTGGGGGGTGTTTTAAATTGTTAAAAGCAAAGAAAAGACAAGTGCGTAGAATAGGGCATTTACCACCACGAGATAAAACGGCAGAGTAATTAGGAATCCTCGAAGGCCTTGTCACACATGGATGGGACGAATCGAATACGACTCCTTGCAGATTTATGAAATTGATATTATTAGTCTCACAATATTTAAGATGTCATCCGCATCTGGAAGTCGACGTGCCCTGGCGCTGAAATTCAATCCCAGTCATCAGATTGTCTTGGCGGAGTTATATTGTATTAACCTTTTCAGGAAATGCTCAAACGTAAATACCAGAATCCGTCGCATAAACACATTTTAGATGGTCTTTGATTTGCACCATAGTAATATTTGCAGGTGTTATGTAACATATGCTCACACCAGAAATAAAAATAAAATCAGTGCTATATTGTGTCAAACTCAAAATCTCAATAGATAAGCTAGAATGGTAGGCGGTTATATCGTAATGGATAACGCGAAGTAACCCTGATCAGTTGCAGTTGTGTTGCAAGGTTCCATTTTATGGCATGTAGTTGAATTTTTCTAATTTTTAAAATTCGGTGAAATTTGTTTTATTTATTAATTGGAATATTGTAAAATAGTACAATTTGTTGGCCAGAATAAAGATTGGGAAGTGTTATTCAGTTACAACAAGAGTGGCATTGGGGCTTTTATATCATCCAAAGTCTCACACGTTGAAAACACGAATTATTTATCAATTCAAATCAACATTGATGTTGTTATCTTACCGGGAAAAGCTAGGCTTCTGATATCCAATATTTAAGACAAAATAAACATTTTACCATTGGTACACGAATCGTGCGTTTCATCATCATTTGTAACAAGTGACCAGAAATAGCGAGGCTAGACATATTCCACAAATCATGTCAAACGGCAACGCCATAACTTATCTGGATAGCATGCGCACTAGACTGGAAAAATCAGACGCTAGGTTTCGTTGGACATAACTGATTTGAAATTAAGAGTCAAAACGGAAATAATTGAATGTAAATCAGTTCATATACAATCAGATTACATTATTATATGCGTTGCGACCAATTTGGGTCAATTTCTCCCAAATATCAGCGATTTAGCTCCTTTAACCCATTTCAATCTGGTATTATCTTTAAGAACCATTTCTGACCTCTCAACTATTATGTGTCATTCCGATAAAACAGATTGTTTTAGATAAGAATTGGTAAAACTTTATATAAAACGCGTTACTTAATTTTGTGTTTATTTCGGTGGACTCGACATAAGGTATGTAAGAAAACAATGAATCTTCCAACAACCAATTTTTCTTTGGGGCTGCTAATATTTGACAAGTTCCACCAAGTCTAGAACAACAACGCGGCGTCCAGCGAACTTCAAGTTGCGGCTGTGAAATAGCTCTCGAGGGCTGAATGCGATCCTAAATTATAATACTATGAGAACTTTCAGCGGCGTGCCCCTGTCACGTTTTTTCCGGTTGCGACTTCAAATAAGCTGTCCGGTAAAGGTGATAGGAATGAAAGTGAGCCGCGCTTAAACCCCATATAGTGCCCTTTAGCAAAAGGGAGTAAATTGACCAGGATACAACACGACGTAATAATACAAATAAGTGTATCAAAGCCAAGTCAGTACCCTATTATTAGTTAGTACCCAGAGCAACTCCTTTTGATGAAATTTATTTTCGACGCAATGCAAAGCCTTTTATGTGGCTTCTCGTTCAATATTTTTAGGAAACACTTGGCTACAATATCATCCTAGCCTGAAGCCCTACCTACAATATCACCCTAGCCTAAGGCCCTACCCACAATATCACCCTAGCCTAAAGCCCCACCTACCTAAGTCAGTCCACTATCGAAGTTGGTATATACATATTAAGGGGTAGAATGTGTTTATTGTCGCTTTTATGTAATATTGGTCCCCCCCCCCCCAAAAAAAAAATTGTTCTTACACCCCAGTATCTTTTCAGAACTGCTCTAGAACATATTTGAATCATGATCGTCGTGGAGTGTCTGCTTATCCTATCAGCTCTGGTCTTAGCTACTAATGCAGGTCGCATTTACGTTTCTGGCACGCATTTCATGAAGGATGGGAAAAGAGTCTTTCTTTCCGGTGTCAACCAAGCTTGGATTGCCTACGGTTACGACTTTGGTGATAAGCAATACTACTCACGAAAATCTCAGTTCGAACATTATCTTAAACTAGTACATGACAACGGTGGAAATTCCGTTCGAGTTTGGGTACATATAGAAGGAGCTACGAGTCCCCACTTTGATGGAAATGGCTACGTGACTGGGCTTGACAAAACCGGTTCATTTATCACTGAATTTAATTAATATTTAAAAGCTGCCCACAAATATAATATCCTCATTTTCCCGTGCTTATGGAACGGAGCCCAAAATCATCAAGATGTTCACTACCGACTGGATGGACTTATTCGAGATACGAACAAACTGAGTTCCTATATCAACAAAGCTCTGATTCCTTTTGTTAATGCTGTCAAGAATGACCCAGCACTGGGTGGATGGGACATTATGAATGAATTTGAAGGCGAGATCATCAGCGGACAGCACAACGCGGATAGCTGCTTCGACACCTCTACCTAAAAGGCTGGCGGTGCTGGTTGGGCAGGAGCTATGTATTCCACTCAGAGTCTTTTGCGGTTCATCAATTGGCAAGCTGATGCTATCCGTAGAGCCGACCCACATGCCCTTGTGACTGCCGGGTCTTGGAATGCCCGAGATAACACCGACAAGCTCAACACTCATAATCTTTATAGCGATCACTGCTTGCGAAAGGCCGGTGGAAAGCAACAAGGGATATTGACCTTCTTCTCAACGCATACTTACGATTGGCAAGGAAAATACGACCAGTATGCACCCTTTAAACACAGGGCTGCTGATTACGGTCTGGGAAAACCCTTTGTAATTGCTGAGTTTAATCAAGTTAAGGGAGCTGGTATGGATATTACAACACAGTTCAATTACGCTTACAATAATGGGTATGCTGGAGCCTGGTCCTGGCATATTAAAGCTGATGGCTCTGACACCGACTCTACAGATAATCAACTTAGAGGGTTGAGGTCTTTAAGGGGTAAAACGGATCAAAGTAAAGGGGGTGTGGTGAATTTCTACTTATAAATTGGTGTATGTAGTTTAGTTATTATCTTTTACTAAAGTATGCAGCCTACTGATATATACATACGGGGATGTACAGGGTATATTGTACTTGATCATATGGTTAGAACACCAGGGGTATCCGTTAACAAAATGGTGATGAGCTGTCTTGAATGGTAGTGTCGATGTGTTTCAATGAATTGTTACTTCTCGGCAGTCTGATTTTGAAAACCATACAAAGTGGTGTACTGTTGTTCTTCGTGTAAAGTATAGATATGAATTAATACCCCAGGGTCTATAAACGTACATTTTTTAACGATCCTGGTTTGGTGATCGAGCGGAGTAACATGTACTGTAGATCATATAGAATGATTAATATAAGAATTCCACGGTTTTGATTTCGAGTTAGTACGTGATGAAACGTATGGTCCACTGTCTTACTCCATTACTTGGGGATCTCAAAGTTAGTCCCGACGTGACTTGGATAGTGTCGAGGGGAAATTAAAGCCCACCTCTCTCCCACACCATTTTAGGAAGGTCGGTGTTATTTATTTAAATTAGGACGGGTATTGATCCATGCGGCGCGTCAAAATATTAACACATACTCAAGTACACCATGCATCTTTGCATAACTCTCATCGCCCTTTTATCAATCATAATAAAAAAAACCCCAAAGAATTTTAGTTACGGGCGGTTTTTAGATCAATAATAATATATGGGAGTGTATACTATTGAATATCAATGGCATCCATATTGTTTTGTTAAGATAAAACTCGAGATTGATTTGTTTTAAATATTGAACGGATGGCTGTATGGATTTAGAGGAATGGAATGACAAACAAACCCACAGAAAGTCTGATGCATTTTCAACCATTTCCTTGTTTGATGGCACTAATTGTCAGTGGTGACGTCGATAAGGCTCCTTAAATCCAAGCAAACTATCGGGCCAGTCTCGAATGTTACTTTCATAACAGCGATAACAACTCAATACCGATTAATAAATGCGTATGTCATCATTAAGTAATCCACAATGAACAGTACCATTCATAAAATTTATAAATTCAACCGTTTGATTTCCCATCGCAAACACCTAAACAACCACATTGACTCAAGCGGCAAGGGTTCGATTACCCGGTTGTACGTGACAAGGAGTAGGGTCGCCTGTCCGTCCTTGTGGGTTTTCTCCAGGTGCTCAGATTTCCTCCCACTGCTAAAGACGCCTACAGATTTAGGGGAAGCGAAGAACAGTGATTTGCTATCTTAGCCTCCAGAGAGGCTAGTCCATATATATGAAAAGGATCGGTCTGTTACAGGCCCGTCGGGGGCGGGGGGGGGGGGCAATAATCTGCTCGTATATATCCCGTTTATTTGGCAGGCACGGTGTCATTTAAAAAATCGGGCCCCCTGGATTTCTCTACCTTTGCTCGCAGCCCCCCCCCCCCAATATCAATATCGGGCCTGTATTAATATTTCTGGTATGCACTTTGATAATTTGCCCCCGGGCATATGCCCCCCATCCACTCCTTGCTGGTGTTTTCTGGTCCATATTTAATGAATGTTACATGGCGGCGTATTATCGCCCCCCCCCCCTTTATTAGAGTGAAAGGGACGTTTTACATCAGTTGCACGTGTTTGCGATATAGGTTAAGTTAAAGAATACAGTGCTGGTAAAATCGACCTGACGAGTAATCCATGTAATTATAGTTTATATAATTTCATTTGTTTACACTGCATCGAGAACGGAGATTATAACGATTTATTAACAACACAATGTATTTGATTAACTGCAAAGCAAATATCAAGGGAGAATAACGAGATCTAAATAGACGTGAAGCTGTTTTAAAAACTATACCTAATTGCCCATGGGCAATAGTTTTTTTAAAATCTAAGATGGGTATCCAGGTGCAGATTAGTGTTGTTAAGGGCCTGACCCCATGGATTGTCGGTTCCGTTAGCTCTATATTTCCCTTTGCCTCTTGGAAAAGCACACGATGACCGGCTCTATTTAAATACAATCTGTCCTTATTCGATAAAATAACCTTGTCTAACAGTGTAGTCTAAATTTGGATTTATTTTTTTTAGCTATAAAGTTCTCAGTTCCTACGCTTTGCAGCGTGCAATTAATTTGTTTATTTCTAAATATAGCTTCGATAAATTCCCATCTACTTCCTTAACACTACTGGAAATCTAATGGAAAATAACTTCGTTAAGACCTAAATAAAACGACTTGGAATTTAAAAGAGGATAATTTGTAACATGGAACATATTGATTAAAGACTAGTTTCGAAGTTGTTAATTTTATTGGTTTGTTAAATGTTTGGGTTGAAGTAATACATAAATAATTAGGTTTGGCAGAATCTATTTCTGTACATGTATATTGGGACATGTTCAATGCAATGAGATGCATTGGGATTTATACGTCTAATATTTCTGCACCAACTGGGGGGACCCTGTGAGTACTCATATTTCTATTTCTAACTGTTATGGGATATTCAATGCAAACACATCAATATTGGTTTAAATTTGTCATCGACACGTACAATACCTTGCTCATTTGGACTAACACCCATTCTAGCTCTGTACTGGGGGCTAAGGAAGCCTTGCATACGTCAACGCAATACCTCGCTCACTTGGACAAAACACCCAATTAGGAAGACGGGCACACACCATACAGTTTGCTACTAGGGTAATCTTGTATAATTGTATAATGCAGCTGTGAAGCCCCCCCCCCCCCTTTATTTAAACAATATTTGTATTCATTGAATTTGAATTTGGGAACAGGCTATGTTTATATGTAACCCATCCCTTTGAATTAGATACACGTACCGATTGTACATATTTACATACATATTTACATAAATATAGAGCATATATGATGCATTAAGCGGTGGACACACTAGCCGAATGATTCGGCCGAATCGTTCGGCCGAATCAATCGGCGTCGAAATTCGCCTAGTGTGTCCACTGTCATTCGGCCGAATTTCTAATCGGCCGAATGATTCGCCCGAATCAAACATGTTTGATATATTCGGCCGAATATTTATTCGCCCGAATTATATTCGCCTGGTGTGTCCACTTCGCCGAAGCATTCGGCCGAATGTAGAATTCATTAGCCAATCAGCACTCATATCAAAAAGTCACGTGATTGTTTGAAGACATAGACGCCGCCGTTTTTAATCATGTGACGTGAAAAGTGATGCAATCGACTGGTGAATCGGGCGAAACATTCGGCTGGTGTGTCCACCCATTCGGCCGAATGAAATTCGGCGCCGATTGATTCGCCCGAACGATTCGGCCGAATCATTCGGCTAGTGTGTCCACCGCTTTATGGATACTATAGAGACTTAGATGATTATACAGACTGCAAGGTTTTGAATAGCTTAAGAGATGTTTTGATAAAAATTGTTGGACGAATTGTGGCCCCCTTTACGCGCACACACATGTGTACTACACTTAAACTCGGGTTTTTGTCACAACCGAATGACTAGAGACCGTCCGAGTCGGACTCCAAGCTATGCACCACTGAAAAGAGTAAACTACACTGGAAAATATGTCGTAATAATATATTGCTTCGTTATAATGTTACCCATAGTTCGGAACCATTGAGAAATAAACTACAAGCCACGATGATGAACTAAATTGAACGCGACCCGATCTTTAAGAGGCCTGTTTTAGGTAATATCCACAAACACATTATCACAGTAATATCTATATTTACGACCCGATCGATGGTTGAATGTGCAAGGACAACTCTGTAATTCCAATATTCGACAAACTATATATCCTTTGTAGTTACCAGGAACTGTAAATTGATAAATCGTTATTTTCCTACCATTCAGACAGTTTTAGCCGGATGTATTAAAGCAAACCTATAATTGTAATATGTTTAAACTTTCATTACAATGCTCTTATTAATTTTGAGAGGCTATTTCTAGGATTATCCCTAAAACAGTCGTAGAAGACTAAAACGTAGATAATCTTTCTCAAAAATAACATAGCGGCCTTGTCAGCAATGCAGGGTTGGATGGCCGAAGGGTTAGCGTGTATCATAAGGTCTGCCATTGAGTCAACTGGTGTGGTTTTGATTCCTCAGTTGTATGTGACAAAGAGTAGGGTCGCCTGTCCAACCTCGTGGGTTTTTCCGGGTACTCCGGTTTCCTCCCACTGCTAAAAAAAACAGGGAATCGAAACCACGCCACTTGACTTATTGACGGACCCCACAATTAAAGCCACCTAACCCTCACTTTCCCTATGTAGACATCAATCTTAACCTCAGAGATCATCTTTTCTCCAGTAGCTTAAGCTTCTGGAGTTCACGCGCAATTCACTGCTGTAGATAACGGACATGTCTTCCTTTTTGTATTGAACTGAGAAATAATGGAATTCAGAACGGACAAATTTTACTTGTGAGTTTTAACATTATCAAATCAAAGCTGGCACTCCTCCGCGTTTATCTCTTGTTTTATCTATAGTCATGTCCATTTTAACAGTTGTTGTGATCCTTTTAGTCCGCGTATAGCCTTGGTGTAAGAAAGGGTAGGTGTTTCATTTTATCTTTTGCAAATTAAATTAATGTAGATTAAATATAGTTGTTAACGTCCTTCGTTTGTTTTATTTTACATGGTAAATATGAGAGACAATAGCTATATTTAAATGAAAGGGCAACAACCCCAGGTCTTAAACGGCACGGGAGGTATAAATCAGCCTGTTAACATTGTTTTTAGTTCGGAGTACCAAGAGTTTGAGCGACAAGGAGTATTTCCTGCGCTACTATTCGGAGTTCTTAGCTAAATACATGTACTCATTAAAGATATATAGGTGTTAGCCCGGACGTGACTTATGTTAAGCATATTTTTGTATTTTCAGCCAGTTAAGATGCTGCTTTACATAGCGCCTATATACTTATTAGTTTGCATCAACACTGTTTTAGGAGGAAGGCTTCGAGTGCAAGGAACCCATTTCGTAAAAGATGGACAGCGAGTCTTTCTATCTGGAGTTAATCAGGCGTGGATAAATTTCGGATATGACTTCGGGGATAATCACTATGCGCAGCAGAGATCTAAATTTGAGAATTACTTGAAAATGGTGCACGATAACGGTGGTAATTCCATGAGGGTCTGGGTACACATTGAGGGCCAAACAACGCCAGTATTCGACCATCAGGGGTATGTTGTTGGCTTGGACAAAACTGGCACATTTATATCCGAGTTTAAGGAATATCTTAAAGCAGCCCATAAATTCAACATACTCATCTTCGCATGTCTATGGAATGGTGCCTTGTTTGAACATGGCGAAGCTTTAGGTGGACTTATTCGGGACACGCGGAAACTCCACAGCTACATTGACAAGGCCTTGATACCCTGGGTGAGGGCAGTGAAGGATGAACCAGCTATGGGAGGATGGGATATCATGAATGAGTTCGAAGGTGAAATTTTAGCTAACCAACATAACTCAGAACGTTGTTTTGACACCGTATTCATGCAGGGATCCGGGTCTGGTTGGGCAGGGGCAAAGTATTATGCTCAGGAACTGCAGAGATTTGTCAACTGGCAAACAGATGCAATCCGAAGAACTGATCCAGACGCGCTGGTGACAGTAGGTTCGTGGACAGCGCGCACTAGCTCAGACAAGCTTGGACTACACAACCTCTGGAGTGATGACTGTCTCCGTAAGGCTGGTGGCAAACCCTTGGGCGTTCTTACATTTTTTACGACACACGCATATTCATCGCACGACAAATACGCTGATTATGCACCATTCAACCATAAAGCCGCAGAATACGGCCTAAATAAGCCGTTTGTTATTGGTGAATTTAACCAAGTTAGTGGTGGGGGTAGGGATATAACCGAGCTGTTTGAGTATGCGTATAATAACGGCTACGCTGGGGCATGGTCTTGGCATTTACTGGGAACAGGTAGCAACTCCGATAACGCGGCTACGCAGTTACGAGGTCTCCGAATCATGAGATACAACAATGACCAAAGCAGAGGTGGATTGGTATCCTTTAAATTGTAATTTACCAGAATAAATGGGATATTCCTAGATTGAGTTATTTGTTTTCTGTGGGGTGCGTATTCTCCCGCTTATTTAACTGGCATTATCCAAGAGCTAAATCTGCCTATTGCAGATCTTACCTTAGGCCTGAAATATTATCTAAATTATTAATTAGACGTTAACATACAAATTCCATAATCCACTTTCGATGCCGTCGTTAGCCGGCGATTTTTAGTGAATTAAATTGAATACATTTTGTGATGGACAATTTAAGAAAACAAATGGATAATCTAGGCTTGGTTTATTATTACACTAAAGTTAGTAATGACATTCGAGGTTCGCTTAAAATTGAATCGCTAACATCTCGCTCCAGAGTAAAGCAATTTGACTGAGAATAAGAAATGAGAAATGTGGTTTAACGTCCACTCGACAATTTGACTGAACTTTTCAGCATAATATTATGATTTTATTATCTATTTTTAACTATCATAACAGCTGCCAACTCTTTATCTAATCTTCCCTTTAAGCAGATTATAACGGTTCGGCCATTTAATTTAAAAATGGATAATCGAGAATTTGTTTATTATCTTTACAACGTAGCAATGACAATCAAGGCGACATCGTTCTTCTAACGACGACAACTCGACTCGGAGTGAAGTTATTTGACTGAAGTTTCAACATATTCCCTTTTCATTATCTATTTTTAAACTATTTTAGCGATAACTGTCACCTCTATCTACTCGTAAAAAATTCCCTTTTAAAATGATATATAGAAATCAGTTTCTATGAATAATAAGCCTTAATTAATCGTTCTTTTTACAATTTTTTTTTATTGTCAATCAATTATTTTCTTTATTGGTCAACAAGCTAAGTTTCAAGAGGCATTAATTCTAAATCTTTATTTTACACTCCCCAGAAGTGCTACGCTGCTATTTCCACACACTAAAATCTGTCAATTATGCATGCATATACCTGCGATCTCAAGAAGTGTTTTTTTAATCTCGGAGAAAATAAATCAAGAATTGGCATCCTAAAAAAACCGGTATACACACTAAGGGTTGTAAAAGCGACCATAAAAATTCTAGACTCTTATCATTGAGCACCGTGTTATAATCATATCTTACCTACTTAATTAAAATCATAAAGTGAATAAATTTGGCATCGTTTAGAATTACTGGAACTTAATCAAGGAGTAATAAGGTATTTACGTTAATGCAGTTTCTTCAGATGTATTATGTACTGGTTAAATTTGCTTATTATGTAGATATTGTACACACGACATGCTTATAATCAACTCGAAAGAACATCGATGGCCGAGATTAATTGGACAAAAGCACCCATGAGAGTTTCAAATTCAACGATAAACCGGATAATCTTTAAACAATCCACGCTGCATCTTTATACAGTCATAACTTTGCACAGAATAAAGTAATTTGAGTGAAAATTCAGCATATTCAATATCTATTTGCGAACTGTTATCTCTTCGACATCGAAAACACGATTGATGATGTAAACTTACCAAGAAAAAGGTGAACTTATGATATCCGATATTTAAGATAAAATATTTTTTTAACATTGGTACACGAATCGTGTACCATAATGCGCTTCAGACCAAGTTGTATTGAGAGACTCGAGGGACGAGGCTAGACGCATTGAACTAATTCAAACGGAGGTATGTAGACTGGAATAACTAGACGCTAGAAATCTGCACTTGATTGGGATTGCTGGCATTTTCGCCGAACATAACTAATTTGAAATTGGAGTAATAAAGGAAACCATTGAATGTAAATCAGTTTATATACATTCATATTACAGTATTATATGCGTTTCGACCCACTTTTGCGAATTTTTAGGCCGCAAATGTTGGCGATTTAGCCCCTTTAACTACGTCTTACATAATACACCTTAAACAGTCGTATTTGAATACTTGTCAGGGAACGTGGCTGGCTGGTTCGAAATTTTGTAAACTACAAAGTACAAGCACTCTCGCTATTAGCGATCTTGCATAAATCCAACTAATTTCTTTAATCGCGAGACTGTTAACCGGTCCCTGTCATTTAACACGAGGTGAAATTGTTAATAACTTCAATGCTTATAAGACATTACCGTTATTTCCAAAGAAAATGAGGTTCTTTGTGTCAGCTCTGGGTTTAATGGTTCTTGCTAATATTGCCAATGCTGGAAGGGGATCCACATTTCGACAGCAAGGAGTATGTCACTGGTCTGGACGAAAGAGGAACCTTTATTGCAGGTTTCAAGGAATACCTACACAGAGCGCAGCGCGGCACTACCACATTTTAATATTTCCGTGTCTGTGGAATTGAGCTAAAAGGCAAGAACACAAACATTTAGCTGAACTGATTCTAGACACATAGAAACTTCAGTCCTACATTGACAAAGCTTTAATTCCATGGGTTCAAGCAGTAAAGGATGAACCTGCTTTGGGCGGATGGGATATCGTGGACGAGTTCGAAGGTGAGATAATACCAAACGCACATAGTAACGAACCGTGCTTTGGCACCGCCTTCTTGAGAATATAGGTCTAAATAATAACTCATCATATGATATCTTACCCCCCCCCCCGGAACAATATTTATATCTAGCATAATGCCTCTTTTATTCTGTATGTCATTACCGACAAAATCTAACATACGTTCCAAAAATGTGCTACTATTGTGGTAACATTCAGATAATCTCGATATGACTTTTTGAGGCAATACATTTCACTCATATGTCTTAAAAGGGCCCCCGCGTTCGAAGGCGTAACTGTGTATTCATTACGAAATTACGCTAGATGTATTTGGAGAGCATTAAGGTTACATGTACTAACTGTTTTTTTTTTTACATAACACCTTAAAAATCTTATCATAGAAAGTTCTACATTTTCAGATTTATATCTTATCTGTAATTATGTTTTCACTAAGAAATTGCACTAGGTTATTTGAACTTAGGGGGGTGGGCATCAAGTTCACTAACTGAATTTTTTTACATAAAGACTGTACAATCATATCATAGACTGTTCTACATTTTCAGATCTACATAAGATGTATATCTTAGCTGTAATTATGTTTTCACTAAAAAGGAATTTGAACAGGGGGGGGGGGGGCTAGGTAATTTGAACTTAGGGGGGGGGGGCGCTATATAATTTGAACGTGGGGGGGGGGCACTAGGTTATTTGAGCTTAGCGGGGAGGGGACATCGAGGTTAAAATCTCCCTACTTATCATGGATAGTTCTACATTTTATATCACTATCTTATCTTTTCCCCTCTCCATGACCGATTAACTTATCTTTATAAAGTGAATAAATTCGGCTACGTTTTGGAAATCACCAAGAAAGAATCAAGACAAAGCCAGGTATTTACTTTTATTCCCTTTAAACATTTTGTCATGCCACATGGTACTTGAACTCAATTATTTAAACTACGATATCGTTACTTCTGGTTATAATATCAGTTTCAGATTAACAAAATGAATTATTCTTAGATCTATTTTAAATAGTTGTTCAACAGGAGATAAATATTTATTCTTGGCATCAATGACGGACTGGTGTCCGGAAGCCTACAGCTCCGGTTGTGAGAATGTTTTTGAAAAAAAAAACCTCAATATAAATGATGCGTTCTAGAGTACATCCTGATGTGTCGAGCTTATGCACAAATGTAGCGAGTAACAATCTTACCAATTCATCAAAATCAAAATACGACGGAAATTCCAGACTTAAAATCCCGCCCTGCCACCATACTTACTACTCGATAACATTAACTTTGTTGGGGGGGGGGGGGGGCGAGCTAAGCGTTGTATTTCATCCCTGTTTTGCATTTTCTGATGATAAAACTAACTTTTTTCCAGATAAAATGGCGTTGGTCGTATTGGCTGTAGGTCTGATGGTGCTTGTTAATATTGCCAATGCTGGCAGGTTACAAGTCCAGGGGACTAATTTTGTCAAAGATGGAAAAAGAGTATTTTTGTCAGGTGGGAATCAGGCATGGATTGCATACGGGTACGATTTTGGAGACAATAATTACGAATACCATAAGGCGGAGTTTGAAAAATATCTGAAATTGGTCAATGAAAATGGCGGAAATTCAATTCGTGTCTGGATCCATATTGAGGGTGTCATAAGTCCACATTTCGACAGCAATGGGTATGTCACTGGTCTGGACGGAAAAGGAACATTTATTGCGGAGTTCAAGGAATATCTAGCTAGAGCGCAACACTATAACATTTTAATATTTCCTTGCCTATGGAATGGAGCTTTAAAACAACAGCATAAACATTTAGCAGACTTGATCCAGGACACATCAAAACTTCAATCCTACATTGACAAAGCGTTAATTCCATGGGTTCAAGCTGTACGAGATGAACCGGCTTTGGGCGGATGGGATATCATGAACGAGTTTGAAGGGGAGATAATACCAAACTCACATAGTAACGAACCGTGCTTTGACACCACCTTCCTGCTAAATTCTGGTGCCGGTTGGGCTGGTGCAACTTACTCCGCCCATGAACTACTCAGGTTTGTAAACTGGCAGGCTGATGCTATTATGAGAACAGATCCTGGAGCTCTGGTGACGGCCGGCTCTTGGAATGCCCGGGACAATACTGATAAACTCAACACGCACAATCTTTACAGCGATAATTGCCTTCGTAAGGCTGGTGGCAGACAGCGGGGTATTTTGAACTTCTACTCGTCCCACAGTTACGCATGGGGAGGCAAATACGATGAGTTTTCACCTTTCAAACATAAATTCTCCGATTACGGTTTGACGAAACCCTTTGTGATCGCAGAGTTTAATCAAGTCAGTGGTGAGGGCATGGATATTACTGAACAGTTTCAATGGGCCTACGATAATGGTTATTCTGGAGCATGGACCTGGCATTTACATGCTGACGGATCCAACACAGATTCGACGGCAAATCAACTGCGAGGTATGAAATATATGAAGGATAAAAATGAACAAAGCAAGGGCGGGCTGGTTGCTTTTACAGTATAAAAATCTTTGAAAAAATATCAATATTGTAAAGTACAGAACGATTTGTGTTATATTTTTGTGTACCCGTCCTAACGTCTAGTATTTAGATACGAACCTACCAAGAACTAGCATTAACCACTGCCTCGTTTGTGCAACGAACAAGGGTATGTAGTTGGATTTATTATATAGCCTAATGGTCCAAAATCGGAGGACATCAAATTTATGTACAAAGTACCGTTCCGTGGGGACGTTTTTTCTTTCCAGCCCCCCCCCCTTCCAATCCTGCACCACTTTCGGGGTAAAAACACGAGGTCGCGTGTACCCTTGACAAAACTGTACTGATAGCCTACTTCGTGGCAAATGTTCTTCTTTTCAACCCATGTGTTGCTGAAAAGTAGAACGTTAACTCCTATTTTTTTTTTTTTTTTTTTAAATTAAATTTTATTCAATAAGAATATGATTTGGGAACAGGCTAGGCCTATATCACCCCTCCTATTTAACTTCACGTTTTAGTACCACGTAGTACTCTTATAATAAAGCAAATATGTTTTGGTAAAAGCTCGGCAATTATTTTTTAACCAGCGAGTGCTATTAGGTCGAGGACCAATCTAGATCCCGGAGATAAGCTTACCAGATATAACGGGAGGGTAAAGCTATTTCTGGGATCGAGATTGGTCGAGGACTTGGCTTCCATCAATTGTTATTAAGATAAATGTCGGGTTACGCATCAGCGAATACAACTAATTTAACGCATCGCCTTTAATTTCAACCATTAAATATTTGTCCACAAGATATTTTGTCTCATTCTGGAGGAATCATTTCTTTAAAAATAACTTCCTATCAACAATTCGTCGAACACGTCCCATTAATGGACCTGTGCCGCTTAATTGCAAGTAATGATGCGCTTGCCGGAGCAACACTTAAAATCAAATCTACAAACGCCCACATTCCTTATGTGGATCACCAGATGTTGATTATCCCTTCCGAATCGTGTAGTTTCACCCAACTAGATATGTTTTCAGTTCGTGGGACTTAACGTACTTTCATAGGTTTATTCGGTTACCGATAACAGCCCTGTTGCAATTCATGGAAATTCCGTGTGTATCTTCTGCGAATATTCTATGAGTGCACCCCATAAAATCTGACTTTTTCGGCTTATCATATATCATCCTTGATTTATATATGTGTCTTATCTATGTCTCTGTCTATGACCTCTTTACGTATCTCCCGAAAATGAATAAATTTGACGCCGTGAAAGGAATTACAGTAGAAGTATCAAGACTAGGCAAGGTAATTACTTTCAGTAACTTAATAAAAAAATTTCCATAGTTGTAAACAACGCATTTTTAAAATATAACTTGCTCACCCTAGTATGCATCAAGTTCCTTCTAACTTGTGCATAGAACGAAACCTATGTGTTGAGATTACTGTTCGTCGAGGTATAATTGTTACCAAGCCTCAAGAAATTTTAGGTTATTGACTAATGGTATGATTACTGCGGGTTGTATGACGATATGGACTGTTCGTCGATGTATAATGGTTACCAAGTCTCGAGAAATTCGAGAAATTGCTAGTCATCCTCTAACTGTCATCGAGCCTGTACGCCTAGGACAGTAAGCCACGAGTTACAGTTGTGTATATTATTACAAGTAAATAAAATTTAGTTCTCTTTTATTGATGATTTAGAAATTACGAACTTATTCATCAATCATCGCAAGAGATATTGTAGAACCTGTCATGGGCCTTCAAATAAAACTTTTTTTTATTTGGTAAAACCTCCTTTTTTTGGGCACCAACCAGTCAAAAATTTCCCCGTACGCCTATATCCTCACTAGATAAAATAAAACTAACCGTACATGACTTTGTTTCAGTTACAATGGGATTGTACGTATTGGCGCTGTGTCTGACAGTGCTTGCTGGCATTGCCAATGCTGGTAGGCTGAAGATCCAAGGAACTCATTTTGTCAAAGATGGGAAACGAGTCTTCCTGTCAGGAGGGAACCAGGCTTGGATCGCATACGGATACGACTTTGGGGACAACAATTACGAATATCGTAAGACGGAGTTTGAAAAATATCTGAAACTGGTTAGTGACAATGGCGGAAATTCAATTCGTGTTTGGATCCATATTGAGGGTGTAATAAGTCCGCATTTCGACAACAATGGGTATGTCACTGGGTTAGACTCAAAAGGAACCTTTATTGCAGAGTTCAAGGAATACCTGAGTAGAGCGCAGCACTACAACATTTTAATATTTCCTTGCCTATGGAATGGAGCTTTAAAACAACAGCATCAGCATTTAGATGGTTTGATTAAAGACACTGCAAAACTTCAATCCTACATTGATAAAGCTTTAATCCCATGGGTTAAAGCTGTACGAGATGAACCGGCTTTGGGTGGATGGGATGTTATGAACGAGTTTGAAGGGGAGATAAAACCAGGCACCCATAGTGACGACCCTTGCTTCGACACCACCTTCTTGCAGAATTCTGGAGCGGGGTGGGCAGGTGCTACTTACTCCGCCCAGGAACTACTTAGGTTTGTTAATTGGCAGACTGATGCCATCAGGAGAACAGATCCTGGAGCTCTTGTGACTGCTGGCTCCTGGAACGCAAGAGACAATACTGATAGACTCAATACGCACAATCTTTACAGTGACCACTGTCTCCGCAAGGCTGGTGGCAAACAGCAGGGCGTGTTGAATTTCTTCTCGGCTCACAGTTACGCATGGCAAGGCAAATACGACGAATTCGCACCTTTCAAACATAAATTCTCCGATTATGGTTTATCGAAACCTTTTGTAATCGCAGAGTTTAACCAAGTCAGTGGTGCAGGCATGGATATTACTGAACAGTTTCAATGGGCCTACGATAATGGTTATTCTGGAGCATGGACCTGGCATTTACATGCCGATGGAGCCAACACAGATTCGACGGCCAATCAACTCAGAGGTATAAAATACATGAAGAATAAAAATGACCAAAGCAAGGGTGGGCTTGTCGCTTTAAAAGTATAAGAATAGTTTAAAAAAATAAACTGTTTGTATTGTTTATTTATTCCTACTTGTAAAGAATTCGGGACCTTCAGATGCAGTTTGCATAACGAGCGGGTGGGTGAGGGGGGGGGGCAATTATTCACATCTAGAAAATAGTTCCATTGTTTGAGCTGTCTGAACCAATTGTTAGTTGCAAGTGATTAAGTACAGTTATTTTACTTTATTTCGAAATAAAAATCATCACGAGAAAAATCTTCTGCGAGTTTAATCTAAGATCTAGATTCCACATAAATACACAGCTCCTAGACGTATAGTTCCACCTTAGCTTTTTCAATAATTAATGATAGAAATGCTTCCTCTTATCTATATCTTAATGCGCACCGGATTCGAAATCAGCAGGGAAATCAATATAGCCCAGTTTATACTCTTGGCTTTTCTATATATAGTTGTCCAAGTCTGATTATATACCTGATAAGATTGTAAATATAATTTATAATTCATGGGGATAGTTCAAGCAAAACATTCTTCTTATAGTACCAAGTACACAAAGTGTGGCGATAATCAGGAAAGTACGCAAACTTGCAGATTTTAAAATGTCAGGCGCTTCTTAATCCCAAACCAAAGCTGCTAGCTGCGTTGGCTAAACATCCTGCTCATACCATCAACAATTAGATCTTCGACTCGTTAAAAAATGAATTACGGAATAAAGTTAATATGGTCAAAGTTATACCTAGGTCCTTTTTACTCCTTTTGAAAAGGGGGGTTTGGATGGTCGACTGGTTAACGCGTGTGAGTTGGATTAGAAGCTTGTCATTGAGATCAAGTGGCGTGGTTTCGATTCCCTGCTTTTACGTGCCAAGGAGTAGAATCGCCTGTCAAACCTCGTGAGTTTTCTCCTGGTCCTCCGTTTTCCTTCCACCATAAAGATACCTACGCGCAAGCGAATGGTTGAAATGATATTGAACCATGTTAGTCCCGAAATGACCTACATTGTGTCGACTTGACTTTAAACCCCATTCATCTCACTCTTTTGTTCTATATATGCATTCATACAGAGTGCAAATGTAATTAATGTTGGTATATAAATGCAGTCTTTGAATTAACAAACCTAACTTTGCTATGGGGAGTATAAATATAGATGATAGTGACGACTGAATGAATGAATGAAATGGGGTTTAACGTCCTACTGTTATGCACTTAACCTGAGCTAATTAAAGACGGGCATACGACATACAGTGTGCTACGAGGGAAATTTTTGAACGGGCAGCGGCGCTACGGCCTACTCTTACACCGAATTCCAACTGCCAGGGGATATTTTACGTGCACTCCAATGTGTACACGGGACCTCCCATCCGAACGACTAGGCAGATGTCCTTGTCAGGCCCTCCTTCTGCATCACTGACAAGGAGAAATCACGTCGGAAAATCGAGATGAACTTTCTCGGCCAATGCAGGGATCGAACACCCGACCTCCAGGCTAGCGAACCAGCGCCTTATCCACTTAGCCACTGTGACAACAAATCATATTCTGAGAATTGATAGAAATCACGTTCTCACTCTGACCATTGACCTTGCACGACAGCTAATGTTAGTACTATAGTTCGACCGACTGACCACTTTGTTACCAACATCAATAACGACAATAGAGGCTAGTAATTGTGGGTTAATTTGGATTTCTAGTAATATCAAAAGTAGATTATTTACTTAGATAACAATCGTCCATAATTCTTTTTAGCCACAAATGGCCCGAAACCATGTATGGTTTACCTCAAACACATCAGAACAAGACATAAATGGAACGGTTCTTCACGTCACATTATCTTTAAATCATCGTACAAGACCACAACCTAATCAAATGAAAATATCCGCAGGTTTCTCTTGTCGAGTGAGGGGGGGGGGTCGAATTGAGTCAACTAGTGTGGTTTCGAATCCCCGGTTGTACGTGACAAGGAGGAGGGTCACCTGTCCGACCTCGTGGGTTTTCTCCGAGTCCTCCCACTGCTACAGACACCTAAGCGCAAGCGAATTATTAAAATAAAATTAAACCATATGTTAGTCCCAAATGACCTAGTTTGTGTCGAGTGGACGTTAAACCCCATTTCGCCCTCTATCTCTCTCTCTCTCTCTCTCTCTCTCTCTCTCTCCCTTGTCGATTGTGTGTAGTGGGGTGTTCATTATTTATAGTAAGGATGCTACGGATGAATGTTGAGATATTATGTATAGCGATTGCAGTGATGTTATAGTTTCCTAGTGATTTAAGGCCACTGTTATGCAATAACTTGTATAACCGGAGTCAAGGAGAATGCAGCGATCTTAAACGTAATTTAAATAAGAGAGAGACAGACATCAGACTATCCTAAACGTATTCTAGACAGCAAGGATGAGAGCGATCTGACACATAAAATTAAAACAATTACATAAAAAATATACATGTTAGTCTCAGAGTGACGAGAGAACTGTCAAGGGCGTGTAATTTTCTTTACATTTAACAACGTAGTACATTACGCCTACATGATATTATACCGAAGACACTCTCCCCTTCTTTTGACCATGGTTTCTAGAGTCATTCAATGCAAACTGCCTATCGATTTTTCTCCAGTCTAATGGTCTTACGATTCAACGATTTTGCAATATATGATGAGTTACATCGTTTAAATCATCATGTAATGGTAGGGAGCCCGAGGCTAAACAATCTAGATTTCCTATCAAGTTTTTTAAGGAGTGGTTTTATCGGCCATTTTCTTTGATTCTTACTTTTAATCTTGGAAAGTGAGGACTAGAAGCAACACGGCAGTAAAACACTGTTAAAAAAAGAAAAGAGATAAAAGAAACAAGATTGTTGTTTGACTTATAAACATTGTTTAAACCTTGTTGTTATATATACATATATATGTATATATACGGCAATATTAGCACAACCGTAAAGCTGCACTACTTTATTTCACGGTAAACGATGAAAAGATAAAAGGTTTGCCGACACAAACTGATTTCAACACTGGTTGAATATTATATATTTCCGACTATGGTTTATCGAAACCTATAAATTAAAGCTTCAATTTCTAAGTGCGACTTGTCTGCGATATCACTTCGGAGGAAGCGGACGTTAAATAAAGCTATTCCACACACTCTAAGTGCGATCCAAATGTGTACCAGAGTCTCCTTTAAAGCAGACCGATAAATCGGAGCTTTAATTCAGTAGTGTACGAAGGAAATTCTTTTTAAAAAAAGTAACACATTCACCATTGAGACTTTATTATCTAATTTTACTTTCAATTTCAGTTTCCGATATTCGTAAATGGCGCTCGTTAGCTATAATAAACCAATTATAACCTGACTGAAAATATGAAATATGGTTTAATTATTTAAATCTATTCTTGTGTTCAAATGAAATCGATCTTGAGTCGAACTAGACAGACACATAGGAAATGCATTACCGGAATCACAGTCAGTCTCGCTGTTAATATAAGTAATTTATATGACCACATGACGACATAGTGGTCAACCTTATAACTTCCCCAGATTGCCATCTTACGACATCGTATAAAATGGGTTATAGTGTCAAACATCAAACAATGATTTCACTGGAGACGGGTTAAATCTGTTAACGTCGCAACTCAGTCTTTTTAAATCTGATCTTCTCGTCAACGCCTTAGCACTTATAAAAGTGTCAATAAAATATCTACAGCGAAGTCCGCAATAGTCGTGTCAAGGTACCCAACGACTGAATAGGAAGAGATTTCTTTAAAAATAAATTAAATTTGCGAATCCTCAAAATTCACGATCCTAAATTTGTATTTGTCGTACGGAGAAAATATATAGAAAATATAAATGGCCACATATCAATAATTATTTCCCCATTGACGTTAATGTTTTAGACCGGCTCGAACTTTTTCTCAAATTTTCGTTGGGTAGAACGCTTTCTGCCACAAATGGCGCAAGACGTGGCAAACTCTTGCCCAAAAGCATGTATGAGGTTCACCATGCAAGTGGCAATAAATATCTACAGTGAAGTCCACAATGACTGTCAAAAGGTGCCCAACGGCTTAATATAAGTGTTAAGAATCGTGTTAGATTGTTTATAGGGCAGATAATAATGTTTAGAATTGACTAATGAACGTTAAAGAAACACGTTTAGGGAATGTTACATCCAATAAGGATATAAATACAGTTACTGAAGCCATTTAATTGGAATATAAGGGTGCTTTATTGTATGCCAATCATCGCTTCGTCTGAAATAATCATGGGAGTGACCACTACTACTCTTATGACCCATTATATTTCAAGATAAACCTTGTCTTTATAAACCGCATCGACTGTAACTCTTCAAATTTAGACGTTACAATAATTAATGTCAATGTTTAAACATATCTGATTGTGTCGTGTGAGCTATCTTTCAATAAAACGTTAAGATTTACAATGCGAGCAGGGGGTGCGACGGTCCCGGGAATCCATATAAGGGGGACGTCCAATCAATGAGTGACTTAAAAGTGTTTATTTAATTTGAAATCGTACAATCTGACCTACTTAATTCGAATAAAGAGATGATTTTCATTGGTTTCAAATGTCTTTCTTCTCACAATTCAGAGTACCGGGCCCTTAGGTTACTTGGGGATCCCTAAACATCTGTACGGCACGTCGGCACTGAGCATTAAAGGTGATCACTGTTATCATGAAATTATACATTGTATATCTTGGGAGTTAATAACATAAAGTCCATTTAAAGCGTCTCGAAAACACAACTGGTTATTGCGCTTTAACCTAAAAAAAAAAGAGTTTAGGAATAAACATAATCTGGTAACTCAAAATTAACCAGTGTTAAAGACGGGATCTAATCACACGACATTTCTCCTTGTCAATCAAATTTAAAGTAGCAAAGTATCTAACTCAATATTACCCAAAGTCTTTGACATTGAAAACACGAATTATTGCCAATTTAAATCAATATTGATGTTGTGATCTTATCGGGAAAAGATGGGCTTCTGATATCCAATATTTAAGACAAAATAAACATTTCATCATTGGTACACGAATCGTGTACTTTAATGCGTTTCAATGCCATTTGTAACGAGGGACTCGAAGAACGATGCTTGACATATTCCAGAAGTCATATCAAACGGTGAAGCCATATTCTTTTCTGGAGAGCATGCACAGTAAATACTAATGGTGTAGACTGGAATAACCGACGATATACACCGTTTCATTTTCTGAATTGAGATTGGGTTAAGATTTATCTTTTTTGTGTTTTTATGGTTTTCTAGGTATGATTTGTAAAATACGATGATAAATTAAGACCATGGAAGGCAACAATGCTTCGAGTTTTCTGCGAATCATAAAGACAATAAAGTTATCAACCTTTCAAAGCGGAGGATTACTGTTCAGATTAATGTGTCTACGACAAATAGATATCATAATCCATTTCAAAACAACCCCAGACACAGTGTTCAACCAGTACATTCAGTAACCTCACGTGGCGTTCTAGTGTTTGGTCGGGATCAGGTCTGGTTTACGTCGTGAAGTCGTACTGGAAAAGTGTCAATTGGTTGGTATTGGGTAAAATAAACACCGACTACAGAGAGGTTAGTATTGGATGAAATAACAAAGAAGTCGTTAAAGGGCTAATCCCGATAATATTTCGGAGAATAGAACTGCTTAATTTTGTGTTAAAAACCCTGAAAATCCTGTACCTAAGGGCCGAGCAACTAATTCAATATTTGTGATATGTTTACAAACAACGTAGACTCGTCAGTCTTCATCTGGAAATGGATACCGGTGTCCAAAGCTTTATTATGCGGTGTCTGGATAAAACCAGACCTTTATTTAATAAAAGACAATGTGTGGGTGAAATTTACCTTTCGTTATCTAGTGCAGCACATGGGTCATTCACGGTATAGACCTCTAAGGAACGGCAATAAAGCATCAGGTCAGTCAACGAAAAAAATGACAAGAAGCCTTAAAAGGGTTACGTGTCCGGATAAGCTCAATATTTTGAGCTGATATTTTGAGACAAGGTAAATACACCACTCCTCTTTATTTCGGCGTTTAAATTTCATACCAACTCAGACTTTTATTTTTTAGACTCTGTTGAAATCGGGACAGTCCCTTTAACATCGGCCTTCCAGCTCAGGTTTTATTTACAATGAGCATCACAAAAATAGATTGCTATCTGACTTTTACATCGAGACAAACTTTACAGATTATCGCCAGTATTAGTGCTTTGTGAGTAAATCCCGCTTTCCATGTGCGCGTTTGAGGCAGCGGGAAAAGAACGCAACGTTTCCGGGGTTGTTCTTTCTGGAACACTCACTAACTACTTATTACCCTTGGTGTAACTAGAGCGACATTAGTATATGTCAAACGAGATTATATGGACAGTTAATGTTTTATTTTATAAATATTCCGTCATTTTTGTATCATGCAGATAACATTCGCTGATAACTTTTGAATATATAAGTAGGGTACAATTACATGTTTAGTGCTGGGTCCCGCACCACGAGTCGAGATTGTCACATTATATGTTTGTTGTATCATATTAATGTAATTTTTGTAATTGTATGCTGCTTCTTTATGCAATACATTTACTTACTTACTTACTTACTTACTTACTTACTTAGTACTGTATAACGATTCTCGGAACACGTAGTTGTATTAATGACCGATGTTTAGAGCTTAAAATAAGGGGGACCAGAACTTGCGAGGACATTCATACATACATACATACATGTTTCCATATGATACCTTACGTGTCGTATGAGTTCCACTTCCCCCTATCTACCCTTAATAAGAACAGCGTGTGTTTGAAGTAGTTGTATTTTACGTCCGCTTCCACCGAAATGCGAGAGAGAGACAACACAACTAGGTCATCTCGGGACTAACATATGGTTTAATTTTTTTCAATAATTCGCTTGCGCGCAGGGGTCTTTAGCAGTGGGAGGAAACCGGAGTGCCCGGAGGAAACCCACGAGCTCAAAAACGCGCAACATACGCTCACACCAGGACTCGAAACCACAGCCGCAAGCCAGAGGTGGCCGGTCAGACCACCGAAGTGATATCGCAGACAAGTTAGAACATCGTGACCAGGATATGACTTAATACTTAATTACACGATATTTGTGATGTTATCGGGAGTAGAACGGCAACATATGTTGATAATTAATAATAAACATCAGTGAAAAGTGAGGAGTGTGATAGGATCTGATGAAGCCGTTATCTAGTCGCTGCAGGCACACTGATTATACAGCACGACTGGATTAAACCCTCATCAATTCACCGTATTTTCAGATATCAAATTTGATTTCACGAATAAACTCAGATCTATCCGGGAGTATTATTTGTAAAATATAGATCAATCAGACCTAACTCTCGGCAGAATTACAAATCAATACTTACCTATGGCGCACGTTCAGAATGAAAAACGGGAAGTAGAGGTGTGTGGTCGTGTTCAAACTAACACAGCCCGAATAATACATGTAGCATGGGGTAGGGTGGCCGAATGGTCTTACGTCTGCGCTTTATATCATAAGGTCTGTCATGTCAAGTGAGTTGTTTTCATTTCCAGCTTGTACGTGCCATTGATAGGGTCACCTGTCCAACCTCGTTGGTTTCACCCGGGTCCCCTACTGCTAAATACTTCTACGAGCAATCGAATTATTGAATTAAATTGAATCATAATATGTTAGTTCCTAAATGACGTAGTTTGTGTCTACAGACTGATTGGATGATAGGTTTCGTGAGATAATCACCAGCCGTTTTTTTTTCACTTGGAACCAGGAGAAAAACTTTCACACATCTGCCTGTTTTTCTCGTTCCCTGCCTCTCAAGATTACTTCATTTTTAGAAAATCCATTAAAAATATCCCGTAAGAGTACACTTGTCCATAAAAGAATATGGCGTGCTTGGGCTTTAACAATGCACCAGTTGCGTGCCAGAACAGGAAAACTGTCAAACTCTTCCTACAAATTTACTTCATTCTAATTATACTCCACGTCTACAAAAAACCGAATTAAAATGAATTTCATTTGATATCAGCATTGTCGTGAAATGTAGTAAATAACATTGATGGGTCTTAGTTAGGTATCAGAAGAAAGAGAGATAGAGCAAGAGAGATAAAACTGAGGTTTAACGTCCACTCGACACAGACTATGTCATTTTAGCAGTGGGGGGAACCCGGAGAAAACCCACGAGGTTGGACAGGCGCAGACATCAAAGATTATGGTTGGAAATTGGCTCATTTTTAGAAGTTGTCTTTTTCTTGTAAACAATTTTTTTATTCACAGAAACTGGACTGGAGAACAGGCAGAAGAACCCTTTAGACCCATTCTCCAAAGAGGTTGTTGTCTTGGTCAAATCAGACGCGAAATGGAATTAAATGTGTTTTTAGTCAAATCATATTACCAGTTTCTAAAATATCATTTTCTTTGAGAAAAAAAGATTGAATTATGAGAAAGTTATAAATTGAGTTACCAACCGTCACATGGCAGTAAGTGTAAACCAGGAACGTTAAACTTGTATTTGATCAAACAATCAAATTAAAGCCACCAGACGAAACAGGAAACCAGGTTTTTTTGTGTTCGTATATAAATAACTTTTGTAGGTATTTTTATAAACGGCTATGAACGATATTTTCTTTGTTCACAAGATGTACAACATGAAGCAGTGGTTTATTGTTTAAAGGGACAATAACACTCTTGCTGGCTTGACAGGTCCAGAAAAAAATTAGCCTTATTCTAACTACAAGATGTTTAAGTGTCCTATCTGTTGTGTAAATTATCAATTACAACATATCTTACTTCTCCCGAGGGTTCGAAAATATGTTTCAATCCAAGTTGCATTTGAAAGAGCTTACGTAAGGCTTTTCAAACCATGTTACGGCATGTAGTTGAATTTTTCCAATTTTTAAAATTGGGTGTGTTAAGATGAAATTTGTATCATTTTTTAATTGAAATATTGTAAAATAGTACAAATTGTTGACCAGAATAAAGATTGGAACATATTATTCAGTTACAACAAGAGTGGTATTGGGGCTTTAGCATTAGATTAAGTTTAAACTATTTTAAAAAATTAAAAAAGGCAGGTGAATTGTTCAATGATCAACATTGTGTCATTGCATCATATAGAGTTCATGATGACCAAGAAGGTAATTTTTAGTCTACCAAGTTTATATATTTATAAAAATGCACTCCCAAAAAAGAACGGCCATACAATCTTTATGCTGTATATAATATTAATAGATGACAAAATAGATGATTGTAGCATTTTGTCATTGCATCATATAGAGTTCATGATGACCAAGAGAGTAAATTTTAGTCTACCAAGTTTATATATTTATAATAATGCACTCCCGACAAAGAACAGACATATAATCTTTATGCTGTATATATAATAACAATATAGGACCAAATAGATAATTGTATATTCTTTCGAGTGAAAAGATTGTTCAGACACAATGATAATAAAAACAGCTCTTAAAGAAATTCCCAAGACTCCTCCAATCAAAGTGCGATCAACATAAAACTTGGCATGATGTTTGTTGGACAAGGCCGAATCGCTTGGCAGATTTTTGCTATGACGTTGCCGTTCCAAGATGGCACCAAATGTGTGAAAAACCTGAGGTTCCTGGTAGTACAGTCGTGCTTGTTAAGTGTGCTACTGATCGCCATTCAAATTACACGATCTGATCAAAATATGGACATTTATCAACCTCCCCTTAATAGTTATGTGAAATTGAATGTGTTTTCCTTCGTGTGCGTCTGCTTTTGTTTTTCTTTTTTTTGGGAGGGGGGGGGGGTGTCAAGTGCTTTAACGCGTGTGTGCTCGTATAACCATAAGGTCTGTTATTGTGTGAAGTGGCGGAATTTCAATTGTACGTGAGAAGGAGTAGGGTCGGCTGTAGGCTGACAACCTCGTGCGTTTTCTCCCGTGCGCCCACTGCTTAAGACCCCGGAATGACCTAGTTTGTGTCGAGTCGACGTTAAACCCCATTTTATTTGTCTTTCTCTCTCTCTTTATCAACCCACCCTAAACAATTGAATGTGTTTTCCTTCGTGTGCTTCCACTTTTTTTGTTTTGGGTCCATTGCTTTAACGCGTGCACGTATAACTATAAAGACCCTTATGTTAGCCCCGAAATGACCTAGTATAGGTTGAGTGGACATTAAACCCCATTTTCTTTTCTCTCCCTCTTAGTAAAATCTTACGTTTGGCTAAACTGCTAGTTTCTTAAGAAAATGAATGTCTTTGAAAATGAATGAATGAATGAAATGGGGTTTAACGCCCTACGCTTAAGCACCTAACCTGGGCTAATTGAAGACGGGCATACGCCATACAGTGTGCTATGGGGGAAATTTTTGCCCGGGCAGCGGCGCTACGGCCTACTCTTATATCGAATTCCAACTGCCAAGGGATCTTTTACGTACACTCCAATGTGTACATGGGACCTCGGTTTTTCGTCCCATCCGAACGACTAGGCAGCTGTCCTTGTCTGGCCCTCCTTCTGCATCACTGACAAGGGGAAATCACGCCGGAAAATCGAGATGAACTTTCTCGGCCTATGCAGGGATCGAACGTCTTTGAAAATGTATAATTCCAAATAAAAGTAAGACGTATGTTTGTCCTGTATAAAAATGACAATTTCACAGCAATTACGCAACATCCAACAACCACCAATAACTACATATCAATCGACAGAACAAAACCTGTTAATAACATGTCATGGTTTATAACTAATTTGAAATATTATAGGGGTTTTTTAAAACACCATTCCTTTATAAAATATGTCATTTATAAGTTGTCTTGTTGAGTGAATATTAATAATATGTCGGTTTGACATATTATAAAAGTGTATATTGACATTCGAAATCCCAATACGCAGACAAAGTCAAGTTATAGTTAAATGAATTGTCTGTATAATTTAGCCATTACGCGTATCAAAGAAGCCATTTTTTACAGACAAATACGCTTTTTGCAAAAGAATTGTCAGGTCGACTTGTATCTAAAATGTCATTTTGATACGCCCAACTGGAAATGTGTTCGTATATTGCCGTCGGACTCTAAAGATTTCATTTATCATCTGATTGTTTTGAAATTAATATATGCTGTTTGTATTGATAAAACTAAAAAGCCTTTGAATCTCAGCAATTGTCGTCATTATGACCCTTGTTTTACTCTGTTTAACCTCGAGAACTTTAAAACGACAAGAGTTATCGTCCGATATATATGCAATTTAAATGCATTATTTGAATGAGTAAAACAAAAAATTCTGTCGATTTTTTTACAATTTCTGCAGATTACTTCCAGAGTTACGGCCCTTGTTTTAATGTTTAGAACCTTGTGAACACGCAAACGATGAAAATTATAATATCATCTGTATGGAATTGTCTCTTAAATGCCCCTCATTATCTGCAAAAGAATAAATATGCGACGCGACAACCCTTGTCGACCACCCAGACGATTTAGCAGCTGCGGGCATATGTTTTGTTGCCTGGCAACCTCTCCTTATAGACAAAATCACTTCTGATAACAGATCAGTTCCACCCAGTCTTTTCACTCCCCAAACGTAATAATAACTCATTCGGTTTCTTTCCTACCAATATGCAGCCAAGGGTTAGATTCTGATGTAAGCTGAGCAAGTTCATCTGCATTTTTCAGCGTGTTTTCGCCATTGACAATAGTTTTAAGAACGATAAAAGGCCACTACCGGTTCGATCCTGGTGTTGGCCGACAAGGTGCTTTAGGCTTCGCTCCCGATGTTTGCCGACCAAAGTCACTGGATATAAAACACCTTTTTTCTAGACGTTCGGTGGGATGAGAAACAATGTCCTTCTGGGTGAAGAGGAGCCCGAAACGCGACTGTCTGGGCACATAACTGCATGGCGTATAATGGTCTTCATGAGGTTGGTTGGTGAAGAATAGTAAAACGTTGAAACTCAATTTCATTTCAATTCACTCTCTCACACTTTATGAAAGTAGCTAAATCGCCATTCTCGAAATGGATACAAATGGGTCGCAAAGCATATAGGCTAATAATGTTTTATGAATGAATGTATTTACATTCAATTGTTTCTGTTTTTACTGTAATTTCTAATCAGTTATGTTCAGCAAAATATCCGAATTGAATGGCAGTTTATGGTGTCTGGTTATTCCACTCAACATCGGTAGTATTCTTCTCATTGGGATATTTTTAGCCTCGTTCATCGAGCCAGTCCATATAAATGTTGATTTAAATTGACCAATAGGTCATGTTTGCAATGTCGAGGACTGTTGGAGATATTGAGTTAAAGACTTGGCTCCTTTAAGTCAATCATTTATTTAGATACATATATATGAGCCATGAATAAGTTAGTCGAACTAAAACAATTATTACGGAAAAACAATCACTGGTTTATTATACACAAGTAAGACATATTGAAACGTCTTGCTTGTGTATAATAAACCAGTGATTGTTTTCCCATATTATTGTGTTATTTCTGTTATGTCTCCACTCGCTAAATGCCACTAAAGGATTAAATAGGATAGACTCTTGTCCCCTTCTTGAACGAAACATGAGTTGGACATTAAATCTGTTCCATTTCCAGATTTTATATCCGACTACATACTGTGTGCTAATGTCGAGGGACACGGATTAAAGCAATAAAATCTGTCCAGTATCATCAATATTAGATAAGATGTTATGAGTTAACCGGTTAATAAATACTGACACTGGCTGAACAAATAACTTTCGACATTTATATGTTACTTTGTCAGGCCATGTTTATATGTTTAGTTTCTTTTGTTTTGAAATAGCTAGACTAAGTATATATTAATGTCCCAAAGAAAGTATACACACAAAAAATATGTCTAAGTTTCGTGTACAGTTATTATATATACTAATGTCCCAAAGAAAGTATACATACTAAAAATGTGACTAAGTTTTGTTTAGATTAAAAACAGTAGATAAAACATTACTGAGCTTGTCTCCTGCGTCAAAACTCAAAATTTCTAAGCAACAAAAGGTGAAACAAATTGAAATTGTGCCCAAATACCGCATAGAATGGGAAAACCCCACTTTGGTTGATGCAGCACGAAATACGCAGCGCATACTTTCTTTTGGACATTATAGTTCGTTTTGTATTCAAATAGCTACATTGTGTACAGTATCAAGTTCGTTTTGTATTCAAATAGCTAGGCTGGGTACTGTTAGTACAGATTATGAAATTGGTAATGAAGCATGCCGTTCCGGCCTAGAAATGTGTTATGAACAAGGCAGGATGGACTTTCTCTAGAAAAGCTGATACCATTTTGATTATTTTTTATCTAATAAACTGTCATATCCAAGTTCATGGTGTTTAAATGTCGTCTGCGACATTGTGTTCAGTTATATAACCTTCGACCTTTATAGTTGACAAAGCTGAATCATTATAGCTTTGTGAAAATTCCGAAAATGTATCAAATTTTGAGCATTGATAATCCTGATTATCATCACGAGACAAGGTAATAGACTAAAAGACTGAGTCTCCTGTTCTGTGGAGAATGAATGAAATGAATGAAATGGGGTTTAACGTCCTACTGTTATGCACTTAACCTGAGCTAATTGAAGACGGGCATACGCCATACAGTGTGCTATGAGGGAAATTTTGTCCGGGCAGCGGCGCTACGGCCTACTCTTATATCGAAATCAAACTGCCAAGGGATCTTTTACGTGCACTCCAATGTGTACACGGGACCTCGGTTTTTCGTCCCATCCGAACGACTAGGCAGCTGTCCTTGTCAGGCCCTCCTTCTGTATCACTGACAAGGGGAAATCACGTCGGAAAATCGAGATGAACTTTCTCGGCCTATGCAGGGATCGAACGTCTTTGAAAATGTATAATTCCAAATAAAAGTAAGACGTATGATTGTCCTGTATAAAAATGACAATTTCACAGCAATTACGCAACATCCAACAACCACCAATAACTACATATCAATCGACTGAACAAAACCTGTTAATAACATGTCATGGTTTATAACTAATTTGAAATATTATAGGGATTTTTTAAAACACCATTCCTTTATAAAATATGTCATTTATAAGTTGTCTTGTTGAGTGAATATTAATAATATGTCGGTTTGACATATTATAAAAGTGTATATTGACATTCGAAATCACAATACGCAGACAAAGTCAAGTTATAGTTAAATGAATTGTCTGTATAATTTAGCCATTACGCGGATCAAAGAAGCCATTTTTTACAGACAAATACGCAAAAGAATTGTCAGGTCGACTCGTATCCAAGATGTCATTTTGATACGTCCAACTGGAAATGTGGTCGTATATTACCGTCGGACTCTACAGATTTCATTTATCATTTGATTGTTTTGAAATTAAAATATGCTGTTTGTATTGATAAAACTAAAAAGCCTTTGAATCTCAGCAATTGTCGTCATTATGGCCCTTGTTTTACTTTGTTTAACCTCGAGAACTTTAAAACGACAAGAGTTACCGTCCGATATATATGCAATTTAAATGCATTATTTGAATGAGTAAAACAAAAAAGTCTGTCGATTTTTTACAATTTCTGCAGATTACTTCCAGAGTTACGGCCCTTGTTTTAATTTTTAGAACCTTGTGAACACGCAAACGATGAAAATTATAATACCATCTGTATGGAATTGTCTCTTAAATGCCCCTCATTATCTACAAAAGAATAAATATGCGACGCGACAACCATTGTCGACCACCCAGACGATTTAGCAGCTGTGGGCATATGTTTTGTTGCCTGGCAACCTCTCCTTGGGGACAAAATCACTTCTGATAACAGATCAGTTCCACCCAGTCTTTTCACTCCCCATACGTAATAATAACTCATTCGCTTTCTTTCTTACCAATATGCAGCCAAGGGTTAGAATCTAATGTAAGCTGAGCAAGTTCATCTGCATTTTTCAGGGTGATTTCGCCATTGACAATAGTTTTAAGAACGATAAAAGGCCACTACCGGTTCGATCCTGGTGTTGGCCGACAAGGTGCTTTAGGCTTCAATCCCGATGTTTGCCGACCAAAGTCCCTGGATATAAAACACCTTTTTTCTAGACGTTAGGTGGGATGAGAAACAATGTCCTTCTGGGTGAAGCGGAGCCCGAAACGCGATTGTCTGGGCACATAACTGCATGGCGTATAATGGTCTTCATGAGGTTGGTTGGTGAAGAATAGTAAAACGTGGAAACTCAATTTCATTTCAATTCACTCTCTCACACTTTATGAAAGTAGCTAAATCGCCATTCTAGAAATGGATACAAATGAGTCGCAAAGCATATAGGCTAATAATGTTTTATGAATGTATATGAACTGATTTACATTCAATTGTTTCTGTTTTTGCTGTAATTTCTAATCAGTTATGTTCAGCAAAATATCCGAATTGGATGGCAGTTTATGGTGTCTGGTTATTCCACTCAACATCGGTAGTATTCTTCGTATTTGGATATTTTTAGCCTCGTTCATCGAGTCAGTCCATATAAATGTTGATTTAAATTGACCAATAGGTCATGTTTGCAATGTCGAGGACTGTTGGAGATATTGAGTTAAAGACTTGGCTCCTTTCATTTAATCATTTATTTAGATACATATATATGAGCCATGAATAAGATAGTCGAACTAAAACAATAATATGGGAAAACAATCACTGGTTTATTATACACAAGCAAGACATATTGGAACGTCTTGCTTGTGTATAATAAACCAGTGATTGTTTTCCCATATTATTGTGTTATTTCTGTTATGACTCCACTCGCTAAATGCCACTAAAAGTTTAAATAGGTTAGACTCTTGTCCCCTTCTTGAACGAAACCTGAGTTAGACATTAAATCTGTTCCATTTCCAGATTTTATATCCAACTACATACTGTGTGCTAATGTCGAGGGACACGGATTAAAGCAATAAAATCTGTCCAGTATCATCAATATTAGATAAGATGTTATGAGTTAACCGGTTAATAAATACTGACACTGGCTGAACAAATAACTTTCGACATTTATATGTTACTTTGTCAGGCCATGTTTATATGTTTAGTTTCTTTTGTTTTGAAATAGCTAGACTAAGTATATATTAATGTCCCAAAGAAAGTATACACACAAAAAATATGTCTAAGTTTCGTGTACAGTTATTATATATACTAATGTCCCAAAGAAAGTATACATACTAAAAATGTGACTAAGTTTTGTTTAGATTAAAAACAGTAGATAAAACATTACTGAGCTTGTCTCCTGCGTCAAAACTCAAAATTTCTAAGCAACAAAAGGTGAAACAAATTGAAATTGTGCCCAAATACCGCATAGAATGGGAAAACCCCACTTTGGTTGATGCAGCACGAAATACGCAGCGCATACTTTCTTTTGGACATTATAGTTCGTTTTGTATTCAAATAGCTACATTGTGTACAGTATCAAGTTCGTTTTGTATTCAAATAGCTAGGCTGGGTACTGTTAGTACAGATTATGAAATTGGTAATGAAGCATGCCGTTCCGGCCTAGAAATGTGTTATGAACAAGGCAGGATGGACTTTCTCTAGAAAAGCTGATACCATTTTGATTATTTTTTATCTAATAAACTGTCATATCCAAGTTCATGGTGTTTAAATGTCGTCTGCGACATTGTGTTCAGTTATATAACCTTCGACCTTTATAGTTGACAAAGCTGAATCATTATAGCTTTGTGAAAATTCCGAAAATGTATCAAATTTTGAGCATTGATAATCCTGATTATCATCACGAGACAAGGTAATAGACTAAAAGACTGAGTCTCCTGTTCTGTGGAGAATGAATGAAATGAATGAAATGGGGTTTAACGTCCTACTGTTATGCACTTAACCTGAGCTAATTGAAGACGGGCATACGCCATACAGTGTGCTATGAGGGAAATTTTGTCCGGGCAGCGGCGCTACGGCCTACTCTTATATCGAAATCAAACTGCCAAGGGATCTTTTACGTGCACTCCAATGTGTACACGGGACCTCGGTTTTTCGTCCCATCCGAACGACTAGGCAGCTGTCCTTGTCAGGCCCTCCTTCTGTATCACTGACAAGGGGAAATCACGTCGGAAAATCGAGATGAACTTTCTCGGCCAATGCAGGGATCGAACACTCGACCTCCAGGCTAGCGAACCAGCGCCTTATCCACTTAGTTACCGTGATCCCCCGTTCTGTGGAGAACAGGCAAAAGTAACATATTGGTGCTCAAAACAGCCCCAACTCTAATCCAACATCAGTGCATCTAGAACAATTATTTGACATTCACCAAAAAAAACTGCCCTAGGACTAAGCTGTATTAAATTACTTTTTATGAGCAGAAAACAAAATTGTGTTTAATCCTAGACATGAGAAAGCTTCTAGTGTATCGGCATTATTCCCATTTAATCACTCACATTAAGAACTAAAAACATCATGTCATAAATATCTTGTGGCATTGGTCACTAATCTCTCCTCCATTTAGTTCATTAGCTAGAATGATGAATGATAAAACTCATCGCATCGATACGTCGAATCACAACAGCTTGCTATACATAGGTTTTTTTTACGTAATTGCCATACATACATTACAAAAATACCTAACATAAATATCAACAAAATAAAACCAAGTACGAACAATCCAAACCATTAGACAACATTTGAAGTCCTAAAAAAACGGTATAAGCAAAATAGTGTAATCGGGCAAAATAGTATAATCAGTATATTGACTGTTAATCGTGTACAAAAAAAACGACAGACCGTGGTAATAACCACACATACATTACAAAAATACCTAACTACAATACATATATACATTATAGAAATATCTAATTACTATACATACATTACTAAAATAATAACCATACGTACAATACAGAAAAATCTAATTACCAAACATACCTTACAAAAATATCTAACAACCATACATACATACATTACATAAATATCTAATTACCATAAATACATTACAAAAATATCTAATTATCATACATATATAGCATAAATATCTAATTATCATACATATATAGCATAAATATCTAGCTACCATACATACATTACAGAAATATGTAATAACCATACACATATTACAAAATATCTAAATATCTAATTACAAAAATATCTAATTACCATACATACATTAAAAAAATTTCTAATTATCATGTAGACATTAAGGCAAAAAATACATGTGTAACAGCTAGTTTAACCTCTTGATATAAATTCCCCAGAGGTTGAATCTCTGAAAGTAATTTCAGACCAGCAATGGTTCCAAACATATTTGTCAACTGCAGACGATAAATTATAGAATATGTTCAAAATCAGCCATCGACAATGCCGAAATCTTGTGAAATGATCCGATTCAATCCAAGCCGGGCGATCAACTACCATTAATATTTTGATTTATTACAATGGCATGTTAGAAAACAGTTTATCATTGGCGAAGGCGTGAAATCTTAAGATATTGTCCTGAAAATGCTAATGGCGATCCGCGTCTTCAACAGCAGCGTTATAACAGAATCCGTGTCTTAGAAATAGACAGGAGTCGCTGTCGTTGGATCGAGTGTTTTCAAAGATCGTACATGAATGCAATACCTCCACAGCGACATGTTCAAAAACCTCATATATATATCGAACGCAATGATTCCGCAAAAATAACCTGGTTATTACGAAATGTTTAATAACGCATGTTGAATGGATGTCGGTTCTCCGACACGCTGGTAGTTGTTCGTGTACACACAGTTAAACAAATATTTCTCTTCAATGGTGAAAGGGGATCGATCAAGGTGACTTTTTCTATTGATTGATTTAATGATATGAGTGTTTGGTTGGTGGCCTGTAATGATACCAAAAGTAGTATTTACTGACAAAATATAATAAAATAACATTTATTACTTGTTTAATAGCGCTCCCGGCATCTTGACGATCACGTTATGTCCCAAGTACATAATGTTATTCTTAAGTGAAGATTTGCTAATGATTGTTTCCTGGCCTATATCCAGTTGACATAGGTCATATTTATTGATCAATTTTAATGTTTACAGAAAAACAACATATATTTTTTGTGCTGTTAACTATGCTGCACGAGAATCAAACATCTCCGTGCCTAAAACAATTAAAGGGATTCGTAGCGTTTA
This sequence comes from Patella pellucida, assembly GCA_917208275.1. Taxonomy (NCBI): domain Eukaryota; kingdom Metazoa; phylum Mollusca; class Gastropoda; family Patellidae; genus Patella; species Patella pellucida. Next base: position 14,294,216 of record OU795038.1, read on the forward strand.
AAAAACAATAGCGGAAGTCGCGCTGACTATCCTGGAGGTCCCGTGGTCGATCCCGGTGCTGGCCGAGATGGTTCATCGGATTTTCCAGAATTGTAATTAAAATTATGCCGTAGGGCTGCTGTCCTCACAAAAATTCACTCGGAACAGAAAGTAGTACGTTAAACCCCCAAATCATTTTAGGGGGGGGGGGGATCCCAGTGGCTAAGTGGATAAGGCGCTGGTTCGCTAGCCTGGAGGTTGAGTGTTCGATCCCTGCATTGGCCGAGAAAGTTCATCTCGATTTTCCGGCGTGATTTCCCCTTGTCAGTGACGCAGAAGGAGGGCCTGACAAGGACAGTTGCCTAGTCGTTCGGATGGGACGAAAAACCGAGGTCCCGTGTACAAATTGGAGTGCACGTAAAATATCCCTTGCCAGTTGGAATTCGATATAAGAGTAGGCCGTAGCGCCGCTGCCCGGGCAAAATTTCCCTCATAGCACACTGTTGGCGTATGCCCGTCTTCAATTAGCCCAGGTTAGGTGCTTAAGCGTAGGACGTTAAACCCCATTTCATTCATTCATTTTAGGGGGTGTTGAATGGCGCGTGCGCACTGTATCATAAGGTCTATAATTCAGTCAACTGGTGTGGTTTCGATTCTCTGGTTGTACGGTACGTGACAAGGCATAGTGTCGCCCGTCCAGTCTCGTGGGTTTTCTATGGGTCCTACGTTCTCTCTCTCTATTTAACTACAAAAACGAAACGAAATTGGACCTGTTTGATTCAGTTACAACTAGACATTGTTAGCCAAACTCATATATTTCACGCCAAACATCCCTAGAGCATAATATCCTTAATGATTATCTTTAGTCGAAGTTTGCTTTTTTGTTATATCGGCATGTCTTTTCTCTTCATCTGTAGACTTATCTTATGTAATATTTATTTAGTGCCTTACGGGCATGTAGGCTACTTTATGCATATTCACATATACTTCACATCTGCTTCCATTGATGTTGCAGGGATGACTGATTTGTTGTTAACGTCGCTGATCGCAGTATGCATTTTTCGGACAATGTCTAATTTTCAACGGGTGGTATGGGCGGTCTAGTGGGTTAACGCGTGCGCGTGAAGCCTTAAGATCTGTCATTGATTCAAGTGGCGTTCTTTGGATTCCTCACTTGTACGTGACAAGGAGTAGCGTAGCGAAAGTGAATTATTGAAATAAAATTGAAAAATATATGTTAGTTCCGAAATGACCTAGTGTTTGTGTCGAGTGCACGTATCCCCCCCCTTCTCTATCGTTTAATGTATGGAGATGATTGAGGGATAGTCAAGACAAAATACCCGACATATGCATTCCTTTTCCGTCATGTACTGTAGTAGCTGCGCCAGAAGGTGTAGGCGGGGGCGTTACAAAATAAAAAGAATGTACTTTTTATTCAAAGCTTAGCACAATGCCCAAAACCCCCCACAAGGAGCCAACTTTCTCTTTTGTGATAGATCTCTAAGAGGCAATTATTTCTGCTCATTGAACTTCATATGCATGATGATATTTAGATTGTATGTGTGAGAATTGTTTGGGGGGGGGGACGTCCACTACTGGCATAACCCGAGATGTAGGCACCATCCAATCCTGGTTTAACCCTGATATAACTAACTACATGTAACGATGATAAATCTATAATTAGTGATGATCTCGCTTTACACTATAGACCTAACTACAGACCGGAAATGAAGCAGATCTCTAGCTGTATATAGAATCAGACGGTCCGGGATAAGTTAAATTCCGGTATAGGAGAGCTAATTTCCCTCGTTTACCTGCAAAAATAAGATACGTCACTAGCATATTCCTGGCCGACATTTTGACTTCACGTATTTACTAAGTATTGAATGTAAGCGATCGGCCGTAGCTTCACGCTGGATAGCACGTTCTTTTATAATTAGTGATATTGGTCTTAACTGATCCCAAGTTCCCAACTTACTTAGATAAAACATCAATCATGGAGTCCAGAAAGAAAGCCGGATGTATTGGTGACCTAGACTACATTGATACTCACTCACATGATTACAAAACTAATGGGATAACAAACGCAAATGACGAGGTTATGGAGAATTTAGTTTTGCATTTTAACTTAATTTAAAATCGATATCATTTATTCCAAAAATAGAGTGAAAGTGGCTCAGTGTGTAAAGAGGTACCGGGAACGACCCAAGTGTTGGCCGAGAAAGTTACTCAGGATTTTCTATGGTTCTCAGTGGGAGAAAGAGAGAGGGATGGGATTTAAAGGTCCATGTCCACACGACACAAACTAGGTCATTTTGGGACTAACATATGGCTCAATTTCATTTCAATAATTCGCTTGCGCGTAGGACCTGGCGAAAACACACGAGATTGGACAGGCGATCCTGCTCCTTGTCGCGTACAACCAGGGGATCAAAACCACGCCAGTGCATTGTTCGGGAAAAAATTCAATTATGTATCCCAGTCTTCATTAGCTCATTTCATTTTATTTCAATAAATAGGTTAATGGAATCCCATTCAATGATAGTTGTATGTAATGAATGATATAGCGGTCTCTATATTATTTTAATAATATACAATAATAGTATGTCATAGATGACTCATAACTTGTGGGTGTGTGTGTTACATGTTATTAAAACCTGCATGCTATTACATACAGTCTATTATTAAAGGTGCCCTATCATATTTATGAATACCAGGGGGGGGGGGGGTGGATGGCCAAATCGTTAGCACGTGCGCACTGTATCATAAGGTCTGTCATTGAGTCAACTGGCGTGGTTTCGAATCCCCGATTGTACGTGACACGGAGTAGGTTCGCCTGTCCAACCTCGTGGGTTTTCTCCGGTTTCATCCCGATACTAAAGACCCCGTACTCACAAGGTAATTATTGAAAAAAATTAAAACCATATGTTAGTCCCGAAATGACCTAGTTTGTGTCGATTGGGCGTCAAACCCCATTTCTCTCTATATATCTATCATACGTTTACTCTTGGATTTCGCCAGTCGATAACGCCGTGTACTGTTTATGAAATATAATTCATACCCTAACCAACTCGTAGAGAAAGCTAACGTTAGATGACTGGATTGGGAAATTAAAGATGCCCTGCCCATGTAGAAACCGCCAAAGTTAATTATTAGAGTATCATCTTCCGACATCTTTTCCGACGTTTAATCGCAGTTCGGTGTACGTGAACGTCTCACTGTTCTTACAACCTCTAACCATTCGATCAACACATACCAAGCACCCTCTACGTCACCCCAACAGACAACAAGCCGACATCCTGCCCTTTTGTGACACTTGTCCTGTGTAAGCTCAATGGAGGTTTTTCAGGGAATCCGATATTTGTTCTAGTAAGATTGGGTTTTTACGGATTTTCATACTTTTATTGGAAACAATAACTACCCTATAAATACTTTCGTGGGTATGCATCTTTAAACGAAGCGAAGTATTATAGTTGCACTAGTAACAGGCCGTTTAAAACTGGTTATATGTGCCAGTAAAAAAACCGAGCAGGTGTTATGTCTATAAAATCAATACCGATATTAATAAACCGTGACAAGGCTTTATTGAAATCTAGATACCATATTATACTAAACTTGTTTAATAATATAAACTCTTATATAAACTTAATTACGACTTGATAATAAAAACTATTAACGTTAACGGTAAAAACAGAAGTGTTGAAAACTAGGTTTTCATTTCTAGCACGTTTCAATATCAGAAAACAACATGGCTGATGGAATCACCCCTTCCATCGCTGCCTTAATGTTTTAGTTTTGCATTTTTGAGAGCTTAAAATCATTGTAATACCGGGGGGGGGGGGGGGCAAATCCTATTTATATCGCCAAGGGGGTGGGGATGGGTGGGACGGTAAGATTGAATTTGTAGCATATCTGACCCACGGTATATCTTTGACAGAATCTGCCAAAAGTAAAATTTTGTTGGCGAAATGAAACTACATAATTTGTGCTAACGTTTTCACAACCGAAGTTGCTCTTCGGGCATTTTTTATAACATCCCATAGTTCTAGTCTGGTTTTCAATGACGGAGGACCTGGCATTATATTTATACCACATGCAGTATGTGACAGATACCCCGACAGTTGGCAGGTCTTAACAAGACTAGCCCGTAGCGCCACTGTCTTGCACAAAATTTCCTCGCGATAAAAAACTATGCGTATGCTCGTCTTCCTCGACCAAGGTAGGGCAGAATAGAGGACATCAAACCAAATTTATTTCCCGAAAGACCCATGTGTTAACACAGGGTTTTAAAAGTGCTAACTTTAAACACATATTTTTCAATGTGCTCTAAATACGTTTCCACGCTTTAAACTTTTCATTAAAAAAAATCGATGACCCCTATGAGTATACAATTTAATGTAAAGAATACCGTTATACTGTAGTGGACATGAGGGGTATTTTCCGATTAATATTACTAAATTGATATGGTTTATTAAAAGAAAAATATTTTATTACAAATACCATAGATGTGCACAATACTGATGAATAGAATAAGAGTTTAATAATTATATATATATATATATATATCGATTTCAAGTAGTTGGGATCGATAAAGTATGACATATTCATTCAGAGGGGTTGATAATCTTGTACACAGAAAGAGTGATGTTCAGAGTATATGATGGAATCAGCGTAAAGTGCTGTTAATTGGAGGTGATTTGATGGTGCATCAGTGTTCATAATGTCGTTTTGGGAGATCGACCAAAAGTCGGCTTGCTTATACCTAGTTTAGTTCATGTGACTAATTGTGTGGATTAACGTTCAGAGTAAGGTGCTGTTAGTTGCAGATGATTTGGTGATTATTAGTATTGTTATATTATCCACATATTGCCGACAGTCGTTGACTAGTTGTTTACGTCCATTCGACACAAACTGTCATTTCGGGACTAACATATGGTTTTAATTTTATTGCAAAAATTCGCTTGCGAAAAGGGGTCTTTAGCAGTCGGAGGAAATGTAGTAATATGGTCGTGGCGACATTGTTTTTAAAGCCATAGTCAAGGTATAGAGAATTAAGATGGTTTAAACAATATTTTTATCTATACAAATTATTCTCTATTGTCGGTATATTAGATATGGTATGAGTTTATTTAAAACGCAAATTAATTGTTTTGCAAATACTTTGAGAATAACCTAAAAGGAGGTTGTGCCGAAATACACGTGACGGAAAATCACCATTACATCATTCGGCGTGTTTGATCAATCTCTATACTTATTTACATCATATTATTTGACCAATTAGATAATTGAATGTCCAAATCTAGTTGATACAAAATTAGGGTCCTCGTGAAAATTCGACAGACTTCGATTAGATTTCCAGAGGGGTACGATCTAAGATATCCTAGACAGCCGTGAGGCTGGCTAGGTTTGGAGAAGAGTGTCGTTAGTATTGACTATGTTATAATATGTACATTGCTGGTATGTATACCTATATCTGATACATACAAAGAAAGGTAAAAACGAACTGTTGCATTGTTATCACTGAAGAAGACGAACGGCTTTAAGTAAACAGTAAGAAAATACACAACGGCTAACATATATGTGTAACAAGAAATTATGCATGGGTTGTAAATAGAGAAATACTTGTCTCTCAAACAATTAACACTTTTGACACCACTTTTCTTTCTTGCACTGATTTATTCGATCCACGCCAAACACAATATGTCTGTGTAGACCAGATGTGAATTCCCTGGTACTCTTCAATCAGTAAAGGGGAGACAATTCACTAATAAACACGCACAAATTTAATTCGAATATTTTGGAGGTATTTTGACACTGTTTCACCAACCACTAAATGTTTTGTTGGTAATTCATGATGTAAGGATATCAGTCTGGATTCTAAAAAGTTATGTGCAAAATAATTTTATTTATTAAAAAAAAATCACGCAATTTACAAACTAATTAATGATATCTGTTTGAATACTAAGGCGGGTGATATTATTGGTGTCTTTATTCATATTTAGAATACGGAGGCGGATAATTTTGATGTATTACCGTGTATCAGGCGCCTGTTTCACAAAATGGGCCCAGGGGTCGGTTGCTCAAAAATAAGTTATTTTAACGACCCGTAAAACTCTAACGGACATATCTTGGTAACGGGTTGTTTGCGTTGAATTCACTACAGAAAACACTATAGAATACTTTATTTTTTCCTGTAGAAATATTAGCATAAATCTGTAGGAAAAATTAGCACCACAGAATGTTCGGGGCCTTTATTTCCAGCAACAATCTTTCTATCCGTTAAAGTTAACGGATCGTTAAAAGATTACAGAGCTTTGAGCAAACAGCCCCTGGTCTTTTAAATGTATACTGAATGTATCCCGTTAAAAGTTTAAAGGAATTGCTGGCAAACTATATTACATACAAGTGTAAACTTTTTGTAAGCCGTATCGTTTCGTTTTATTTTCGGTCTATTTAGAAGTTAACTTGTTCATACCATGGTAACGACTTCACCCTTTGTGTAGTGGTAGGGTGTACGTGTAGATCTCTTCTAAGGTCTGTCGTTGGTTGATTCTCTTCTGCTGACGGACAGCAAGCCCGGGCCCGTCGCCAGCTCACAAAAAATTGGTGGGTCTACGGAATTGTTTAGAGGGGCTGAGGATGTGGTCGGCTTAGAGCGCTCCTAAGAAATTATTATCGTTGGCGAAATATATGGGTGGGGACTAATTTAATAGAAATATTAACCCTAATGATATTGTGCCATTAGTAAACAATTTAAGTTATGGATAACATGTGGATTTAATTTCTGTTTATTTTGATGCAAAATTAATATAGTGTCTACAGACTTTAACACCGACATATCCCGCTACATAAACAAATTGGAGCAAATTCAATCCCATCAGAGGTCCAACACTTTAATCAATGAGCACATTTTTTTGTGGAATGGACAGTACACTTCCCCACGTACCACAAATAATGCAACAACAAAAGTACAAACGTATACACAGCGTAAAAACATATTTCTAAAGATGGTAATCAATTGATTCGGGTGGAAAAAAACCACTATTAACTTTAACAAACATATCTGAGGTTCGGAATCCGAGTTGTCTTTTTATATATTGATCAAATTCAATTACAACTTTCAATGTTATTTATAATAACAAAAACCTATATTAAGAAACTTTTGATGAATCCCACTATAGGGGAGGTATTTCACAAATAACATGTGCTTTATATGACTTCTGCAAAACAATCCTGGACTCCTGGCCCCGAGTTCACAAAACATTCTCAGACTTAAGTTAAGAATGAACTCAACTTCCAATCACTGTTTATGAGAAATATTTTTGATCCAGAAACAAAAGACTTTGCACATAGTTTCTTATTGATTTATTTGATACAGTAAAACAACAGAAGTTTATGTCAGTTAAATTGACAAGGAGAATAATTTTAAGTAAATTCTCAATTTAACTCGGGATCTGATCAAAACCACCTATGGTCAACTGCAAACAGCACAGTAGATGTTTAAATACATATATACGGGCCCGTAGCCAGCTTATAAAATTGGGGGGAATGGGGCTGAGGATGTGAAATCATTATTGATGGCGAATTTTTTATTTTTTTTTATTTTTAGGGGGGGGGGGGCTAATTCGATTTGGCTACGGGCCCGCATGAATAAGTATATGTATCAAATCTGCCTTTCTTTAGCCATTCTATTTTTTTATTCATTTGACAACACATTTTATTGGTATTTTATTGTTTTTTCAGGCAATAACCGGCACCGATCAAGGTCTCCAGGCATGATCGGGGCAGCAGGTAGCCGTCATGCCGCTCGACGCCGTGCTTCTATCGCCTCCAACGCCGCCATTCCGTCCCACTTTACGGCCCTCCCAGGTATGCCCGAGGAGGAGCCGCAAGTGCGGGTGGCGAGGAGGAGGGTGGTGGATAATTCAGATTTACGGCAATGTGCTCTCCTACAGACACGGCTCAAGGAAATCAAGTCATATCCAGAGTGAGTACTTTTTTATATATATATTTTCCTATTATCCCACCGATTTGACATACACCTGTGTGATATGAATTCGTTCATTTTTTTAAAAAAAAATGGTTTAACTGTTTATTCGACGATGTGGAAACGCTGTTAAACAACATATAGCCAGAAAAAACCACAACAACCCCAACAAAACAACATCAGAAAGAAAACAAAAAAGAACAAGACAAACAAAAATTCAACCTAAACACGCAAATACTCCCTAAAGTGCCAACTCTAACAGCGCCAATGTTTACCAATACATTCAAAAACAACACAAGGGGAGGGGGCTGTGGACTCTACAGGTTGATTCTAAACAATACAGGGGGGGGGGGGGCTGTTGGCTCTACAAGTTGTTTCCAAGCCTACAACTATTTACATGATAAAATGGTTAACGCATATTATTTTGGATGTCATCAATTCACCGAAACATGTCCAGCCTGATGATGCTTCTTCAACGTTTCGTTAAATATGAACTGCATAGCTTCGCTCCAAAATTTCATATGATTAAGTATTAGTAAACGAATAATATGTGCATTTCTCAGTTAGGAAAGGGGACACAATTACTTTACAGAAAGGGATTATCTCCCTTTTCTCGTATGATCAATAGCTTTGAAATACTTAATGTTTATCCATTCCGATCAAGTAAACAGTTATTTCAGTGTGTCAAAACGGCTCACGTGCCAATCAATTGCCATGGATACTGTACTTGCAATGTTATTTAAAGGGAAGTAACTCCAAACACCCTCGGATCGCTTTCTCCCATTTATGACATGTTTTCAAGTCAAGTGGCGTTGTTTCGAACCAACACTTGAACGTGCCAAGGAGGAGGGACGCCTGTCCAGCT